>JAWWNH010000062.1:8320000-10720000 GCA_034641385.1 Darevskia mixta
AAAACATCTGGGGGCCCGAGTTTGCCTATGCCTGCTTTAAGAGATGTTCTGGACAAAACTTGGCATATTTAGTTTCTGTGTGTCCAGCTGCCATTAAAGTTTGCAGAAGCAGGAGCAATCAAAACAAAAGTGGCAATGTTAATCTGGACACAGTTGCCTGGCCAGTTACCCCAAATCTCTAGCAACCTCTGAGAAAGAAACCATAGTCAAGTAAACAGGGCTATGTAGATGTGTTCTCCCCACAGATTGGGGAACATAGGAAGCTGCCTTATACTGAGTCTTGTGGGTGACAAGGTAGACTTGATTCCTACCAGCTGCATGCTCGTTTTGTTGACAATATTACTCCTGCCCCTTCCACTTTAAACATGGACAATAAACATGGCTGCCTCTCATCCCCATCACTCTTTTTGTCTTTGGATCACAGCTGTAGGACAAGTGTTAAATCGCACACCACGAGGGGTTCAGTGTATTTAATTAGAAATCTGTTTTACAAGTCAGCTTGTTGTCACAGTATTATTGAGCAAGTTCTTGAGCACATTGATCCTGACTTTCCAAGTGTTTCTGAAAAGCTTCCAACATTTGTACCTAGCAGCAGAGTGACTTGTTTTGTGCTGCATCTTCACCCAAACATTGGAAGATTCCCACCTCCTGAATCCTGTTGATTCTCTCTCATTCATCTTACCCGTTCCTGCACAAAGCTTAGCGAGTTCCATCCATGATTAGCTTGTTTTGAGTCAGGAGTTACTTATGCTTCAAAACCGTAGGCAGCAATGATTAATCAGTTTCCCAATAGCGCAGTGTATTGGCAAGCATTTCCTATTTTAATGACTCTGTGTATGTGCAAGATCCCTTTACAGCTTCACAATACACAGGAGTCCTGCAAACAGGACTGAGATGATTTACAGTTTAATAAGCAAAAAATCTAGCCTTTATAGTTAGAAGAAAATGCATTTTTCCGTTTCGTTCCTTATCAAGGTAACATAACAGGTAGCATGTTCTTGTCTCAGGCAGAGGTCTGTCCCATTACCTGCAAAGTAAGACCCCTTTGAATTGAGATTTTGGGAACTCACCTATGGTCCTTCTCCATTTAAAACCTAGACTCTACTTCAGAACTATAGCCCTTCCTCAATTTATTTTATACACACAGCACACTTTTAGCTAAATGCTGCCTCTTTAGTTATGTGCTTTTAACTACTGCTATTTTAATAATCTGCTGTTTGTTTTGCCAAAAGGGTTAAGAATAAAAAAGGTGCTGCCTTGACTACAGTTTCTATATAAAAGGGAGGATATTAGTCATGATAAAACATGCATAAATAAATATTACAGGCTGTTGTCTTCCCTTGGCAGCAGAACAGGCTGCCTGGGAATTCCTGGAACATGCCAGGCAGTGGCTTTAGTTAGCAGTCAAGCTGGAGACTCTAGGTGTGGTCAAGTAAAGGTGAGCATTTATGCACATATGTACTGTTTTATTCATACCCCTCACCATGCTGCCACTGGCTTATGGATCTTAGGGTTGGCAGGCCCAGGAAGAAATCAGATAAATATGACAGTTCTCCTGGGTGGAGTTTGGAAAGATCTAGCAGCTCAGAAACTGAGCCCATACAAAATCTTGCAGCGGGTCAGGGGTAAAGCCAGAAGGAAACTAGTTATGATGCAGTCGCTGTCCTTGTAAGTTTTGTGTGTGCCATGTAGAAGATTATGAGAGCGAGGCCTCCCCGCCCCAATTCAGAACACCTGGCTGCATAGCAGCCAGAAATTCAACAGATGCAGCTTTCTGCTTTGCTGCATCTTCAGTTGTGGAATATCAGCCTGTCACAAGATTTGTCCTGAAACCCACACTGATTGCTCTCATGCTCTCTCTCCCCCCGCTCCCCCCTCTCTCACACACAAACACAGAGCGAATTTGGATGAATTATCCCTTAATTAGTCCGTTCCTGCTCATTGCAGACTGAGGGGTTAATTGCTTATATCTCCGAATGACCTGGTAGCTATGATTTGGCTAGCCCTGCAACGAGTGTTTATATGTCTGATACCTACTTGCAAGTCCCAAAGTCCTCAGAAGCTGCAGTAACTCAGAGCGGGGCTTTGAATGTGGTGGCCCTTGTTCTGTAACATAGTATTGCTGCTGAAATACAGCATGTGCCCTTTCTATCTGCACTTTCCAGAAACAACTGAAAATCTCTTTGTTCTTCCCAAGCGGGATAAATGGGTTTTTGTCATGAATAGGCTTTTGTTTTAAATGTACCTGCTGTGTATTTCTGTGGACTCAGCCATACAGCTGCAAATAAAATGATTTAAGTGTGTAGTTTAGTGCAATATGCAAATGTGACACTAGATGGCGATGGTGAGCTATGGCATATTTAATATATGTTTCAAAACTTTTTTTAAAAAAGCATTCTCAAAGCGTTTTTTATATGTGTGTAGATTCTACCTGTGTGTCTTTAACTTTTTTTGCTGTTTGTATTGCACATCACCTTGAGATGATTGTACAGAAGAAAACTAATAAATAACAGTAACAACAATGGATATTTTCTTTAAAAAAGAAGTGTTCATGTCATGCACAACTGCTTTACACTTTGCCCAGTACAAGTCTACCCTGAGATTTTTATGGATTTAACGTTCTGCACACAAAACATCATTATTATTCTGAAGCTATGGTCCATTCTGTATACTTCAGTTAAGAGTCATTGACTTCAGATTTCTCTGAAAGAACAGTTATTTATTTAACTATTGTTCTTGAATTCTGCCCCTTACTTCAGGGAGCTCAGAGCTGCATGCACAAAGTTTTCCCATGCCATCATCACAACAACCCTGTGAAGTAGATTGGGTTGAAAGGTGACTGAGGCCAAGCCCAGTCAATGAGCTTCATGGGATCAGTGAAGACTTGAATACAGACCTTCCTGGTACGATGCTCTAACCCACGGGTGTCAAACTCCGGCCCTCCAGATGTTTTGAGACTACAATTCACATCATCCCCGACCACTGGTCCTGTTAGCTAGGGATCATGGGAGTTGTAGTCCCAAAACATCTGGAGGGCCGATTTTGCCTATGCCTGCGCTAACCACTACATCACACTGTCGGCCACTGAAGCATGGGATCAGACCTTGGGATAAGGATAAAGGATTTGCCCCTGATTGAACCAAAATGCCAGGGGTCACAATTCATCAAAATATTTCTCTGGATAATACAGAAGACAAACTCCAGCATGTCATCCCTTCCAAGAAATTTATAATATTTTAAAATCTCCAGCATGTCATCCCTTCCAAGAAATTTATAATATTTTAAAATCTCATAACTGAAAGTTTTAGAAATTCCATTTAAAACAGTGTACTTGCTGTAATCTATATTTCATGCAAATAACTGCACTGTGCTTTGGGGAAACTTTTTCTGCTGTCCGGCCTTCAGCATTAAATATAGGCTTAATTTTCTTGCCCAATTCCAAGTGTAGTTAACTTTTTTTCTTTTTCTTTGGAGTAGAAGGCAGAGCAGTGTAGTGGGTGGGAATATATTGATTTAATCAAGGAAAATGGGTAGTACGAATTTACATTCAATAAACACCTCCCATGTATGCAAAACCAGTTACCTATTTTAAACTGCGGCAGGTTTTTAAAATAGATGTCAGCTGTGCAGGGCGAGAGAAAAAGGGAATTGTTTGTGGTTTAATTCTTAAGCAGCATTTGGACTATGTTTTCCAGAAGAAGTGGACAGGCAGCATTATTGGGTTACCTGGTCAAAATGCCAGTCATTCTGGGACAGTGAAAAAAATGAATTCTCATATGTATTAAAAATGCTTTCTATTGTAATGTCACCAACTGGTCATTAGCATGGTGGTCCATGGCATGCTCTGGTCCATTGGGTCACAAAGAGTCGGACACGACTAAACGACTAAACAACAACAACACATCAGGTATGGCCAAACTCGACCCTCCAGCTGTTTTGGGACTACAACTCTCATTATCCCTAGGTAACAGGACCAGTGGTCAGGGATGATGGGAATTGTAGTCCTAAAACAGCTGGAGGGCCAAGTTTGGCCATGACAAGGAAAAGTGGGACATTCCGGAAACAAATCCAGAAACCAGGATGGCTTCTCTAAACAGGGACTTGTCCCTGGAAAATAGGGACACTGGGAGGGTCTGATATAATTAATCATTACAGTGAGTAACAATACATCACAGCTTTATTTTATCAGATGCAGCCAAAACACACTTGCAAAAAAAAACTAATTCAGAGCAGGCGAAGTTGTCAGTCCCATCAGCAGCAAAGGCATCCCCCAGTGCCCCCAAAGCCTGCATTGGGGATGATGGGAGGAGCGGGAGATTAAAAACTAAAGCATTACTCCCCCCCCCCCCGCCCGCCCACAGGTTTTTGTGTATTGGGGGTGTGAGTTTGTGTTCATTCCGGGGTGGGAAGTTTGCCCGGCGGCCGGCAGAGGGCGATCCCGTCGTGCGCGCTGGCGGCCAGGTCTTGTGCGCAAAGGGTTCCCCAAGCGCGCAGCTCCGACGCGAAGCACCGCCAGGTAGGGGAGGGGAAAGCGGAACCGGCCGGCCGCCGACTGCTCCTCCCATACCTGAGGAGGGAGCGGCCGCCGAGCCCCGCCTGGCCGGGCAGCAGGGTTGTTTCTTTCCCCTCGCTCCGCGCACCTTCCGCCTCCCTCCCTCGCTCGCTCTCCGGGCATTTATATCGTCGCCAACTTCGGCCGCGGCGCGCCGAGGCAGGCCGGGCAAAGGTCGCGCCTCCCTCCCCGTTCCCGCTCCGGCCGCGGCTCGCCCGCCTGCCATGTGGCCCGAGCCCTCCCCGTAAGCCCCCGCTGGACTTTCGCCGTCGCTCCGGACTTTGGGATTTTTGTAGGCGGCTGCGCGTGTGGATGCGTCGCGGACGCGCCGCCGGCTTCGCTTTGCGCCATCAGGATTCCCGGGCGAGGACATGTCGGTGTCGGAGCTGTACAGCAGGGTAAGGCGGCAGCAGGGGGGTGGGGGGGTCGTGTCGGGGTGGGGGGCTAAGCCAGCCACCCTCACGGGGGACTCCCAGGCCAAGGCTACCTTCCTGCCCCCCCCCCCCCATCCCGAGTTGTTTTGGCTACTTTTCTCTCTCTCCTCAGAGTCTCGTTATCCTTCTCTGCACCTGACTTCTTTGCGCTCTGCGGTTCGCTCCCCGCAGCAAATCCTTATTTTTTCTTTCTTTCTCGTTACTCTGTATTTTGACCCTGCAGTGAACGTCTCGCTCTTCGGCTTGTTCGCATTTGCAATGTTGGGAAGGCAGTTGTTCCCGTTTTCCTCTCTTTAATAATAATAATAATAATAATAATAATAATAATAATATTTTACTGCATTTACAACCCTCCCTTTTCTCCCAGAAGCTCAAGGTGTCCTAAGTGGTTCTCCCGGCCCCTCCTTCTCATTTTAACCCCCACAACAACCCTGTGAGGTAGGTTAGCCTGGGAGAAGGCAGTGACTGGCCTGCAGCCACCCTTGTGAACTTCGCGGCCAAGTGGGGATTTGAACCCCGGCTTCCCAGGTCCTAGTCGGACGCCACTGCACACTGCACACCACTGCACATTGACTCTTTATAGGAGGCTGAGGCTGTGTGTGCGATGCCAAAGACCGAACAGGTCACTTAATGGAGGGCCGGTGTAGAGTAATAACTGGCCTTGGACCTGGGTTCAAAGTACACAGCCGGTTGCCGCCTCTTTGGCCTAACCTGCATCGTGGGGTTGTAGTGAGGATAAAGCTGGAGAGCCCTTGAGCATGAAATGTAATGGGGAGAGATGGAGCTCAGTGTCGGATCTTGCTGACGTAAATGCAGCTCAACCTCACAGGGTTGTTGTTGTTGTGTATTGGAGAACCCCGAACCTCAGATGTAATAGGGAAAGGCAGTACTCGAACCCGGATCTTGCAGATCCAAACCCAGCCCTCTGTGTGTGGAGCCACCTGCTTGTGTCTCTTTCCCCTCAAGTAAGACTCTTACCCTGTTTTCCAATTTTCCATGTTTTAGGATTAAATGGCTGCTTGCTGTTGCTGTGTTTTTTTAAAGGCGGGTGAAACTTTTTTGTTGCTAGGAGGCAGCTGCGGTTGTTGAGTGACTTAGCTGGGAGCTCTCCTCCTCTTCCACCTCCACCTGTTCTCCTGCTGCTACCTCAGCCAGTTTTACTTCCTTCTTTTCCTGAAAGCCCTGGGTGGCTGCAGCCCGTGAGAAAGGAAAGGAAACAAACAAAACCCACTCACAAAAATATATATATATATATTCTGCCCTGATCTTGAGAACCTTTTGCCACTTCTCACTCTGAATATCTGTAGAGATGCTCTCCCTTCTCTTACCTGTGCTGGGGTTGGTAACAGTGCCACACAGCTCAATCCTAACCATGTCTACTCAGAAGTCAGTCCCATTGAAGTAAATGGGTCTTGCTCTCAAGTAAGGGGGGTTAGGATGGCAGCCTTGATATAAATATCAAGCTCTTTGAAGTATAAGGAATCTTCCTTGTTTACATTCACCATTCCACATTTTAATTCTGGCTCTTCTCTTCCATCCTGTTGGGGTCAGAAAACCGATTACCCCCCCCCCCAAATACTTTCTGTGTGGGTGCATATATACCATGCATTTACCCCCCCCCCAATCCTGAGAACTGTAGTTTCCTTCTTCACAGAGCTGCACTTCCTAGCACTCTTAACCAAACTATAGTTCCCAGGGTTCTTTGGGGTGGGGGAATGTGCTTTAAATGCTTCATCTTTTCTTCTTGGCAGAAGGGAGCTGCCACAGTGGAGGTGTGTGATTTGCACCTTATTAAAATGTCCTTAAGGGAAGACCATAGGGATGCGGGTGGCACTGTGGTCTAAACCACAGAGCCTAGGGCTTGCCGATCAGAAGGTCGGCGGTTCGAATCCCCGCGACAGGGTGAGCTCCTGTTGTTCGGTCCCTGCTCCTGCCAACCTAGCAGTTCGAAAGCACGTCAAAGTGCAAGTAGATAAATCTGGCGGGAAGTTAAACCGCGTTTCCGTGCGCTGATCTGCTTCGCCAGAAGCGGCTTAGTCATGCTGGCCACATGACCCGGAAGCTGTCTGCGGACAAACACTGGCTCCCTTGGCCTATAGAGCGAGATGAGCGCCGCAACCCCAGAGTCGTCTGTGACTGGACCTAATGGTCAGGGGTTCCTTTACCTTTACCTAAGGGAAGACCTGGCAATGGGGTTTTGGTTCTGGATCTGATACAGCCCTCTTCCCCTTCCCCTTCCCCCCAAACCCCAATATTATTAGTGAGCATTATTTGCTTGTACCTGTTTTACCTCCAGGGCAGACTTTCCCAACCATTTGCCCTCCAGCTGTTTTGGACTACAACTCCCATCAGCCCCAGCCAGCACGCCTCATGGGAGCTGTAGTGTAAAACAGCTGCAGGGTGCCAGGTTGGCAAATGCTGGCTCAGTTTGTCATAATCTGCAGAACAAGCACTTGCCCTTAAGATCACTGATACAGCAGGTCGTTCCTCGTACCCTTCCCTATTGCAACAGGACCCAATGTGGTTTTCTTAGGAATTCTCTTCAACCCGTTTGTACCTGGCAAGCCCTATATCCCTCAGCTTTGTTTCCTGGATGTTTTATTTCCTCCTGAGGCACTTCACTTGAGAGGTTATACTTTTCAACATGTGGGCAGAAGGACCGACAGGGAAGTGATTCCATGACTCAGATTTGTATCACCTCCCTATTGTGGGTGCTGTTTGAGGAAGAAAATTACTTTCAGGGTCCCAGTCCTGGAATTCTGACATAAAGTGTAGATTTGATCCTTGGGTTTGTTGTGGATGCTTATGGACTACATCAGGGGTCACCAATGATGTGCCTTTCGGCGCAGTAGCCTTCTTGAGGTCTTCCCCTGGTGCCTAAAAGCTTCCAGGTGTGCCCCCCTTGCTTTGCCAAGAGCTGGAGATGGTGGTAACCTTTTTTTCTCCCTTGAGGAGGAAGTTGGAAGAGTGATGATCTTTCCCACTCCCTCTTTCAGGTCTGTGGGTTTTTCAAAACTTAAGGTTATTTCTACCCAGATCACTTGGGGGGGGGGGGGAATGAAGCGTCTTGTGTACACTTTCTCTCTGTCTGAGGTGTGTGGGGAGGAGAGGCAGCAGAGAAGTGACCCAGAAGGTTTGGCCTCTGTGGCACTTGCTCAAGAAAACATATGTGCTCACAGGCTTAAGGAGGTTGACAACCCCTGGACTACATGCCTGAAATATCCTTCTCCATTGACAGATGCATATGTTATCTCGCATGTCCACGTGCACATATATATTTAGAATTTTAATATCCAGACCAGGGTTCTGTTCCACAACAGTTGCTAAATTAGCAGAGACAGAAATGTGACATTTCTTATTTCAATATGGCTGTCAGTATTTTTATCTTGTATTTATTTGAGTTTTGCATAAAAAATGTCGCAGGCAGTACCTCTTGTATTTCATCATCTTTGGGCATCGCTGTTTTTTCCCCTTTCCCTATGTCTGTACCTATGTATCTGTCTAGTGCCAAGTATCATGTCAAGTACCAATGGAGGGTAACCTTTTGCATGTCTCTCAAAGTCCACTCCAATCCATGAAAACATATGCTGCGGTCCATCTGGTAGCCTGTAAAGGGGCAAAAAACCAGACAGTGCAATCCTGAATAAGGTTACCCAGAGGTATGTCCCATTGTGTTCAGAAAGGATTATGCCTTAGTATAGCCTTCACCAAGCTGGTGCTCTCCAGATGTTCTCCAGATGTTTTGGACTACATTTGGAGGGCACCAGGTTGACGAAGGCTGCCCTAATGAACGTGTTTAGCATTGCAGCCCTCCTTGGTTTTGCTGTGAAAGCATGGCTACCTTCTGGAATTTGTTGGTTGAGGAGTAGGTTAGCTTATGCTGTGTCTTTGCTAAGAAATATGTGATTGCTTTCTTAGCGGGGTTAGACCCGCAGCAGGATTTAGAGGGCAAAAGTCTGGGGCTGTACCAGGTAGAATGAGCAGGAGGAGGCCTCATCACCTTACAAAATTAAAATAGCATACGTCACCATCTTAAGAGCAGGGGGCGGGGAGGTTAAGTTCATGAAGTCCAGAGCCTAAAATTGCCTAACTTGTAAGGAAATGAGTACTTTGCAGATTCCCAGACACACTCTAGAGCAGGTACATTCAGTGCTTGCGAATGCCTGGGTTCTCACCAGAAACGACCCCAGATAGGTTTGCTAACTTTTGTTTTTCTTCTGTTAGAGCTCCTATGTCTTTAGCTGCAGCGCTACAGGCGGAAATCCAACAGAGGCAGTTCTTTCTGCTGTGGAAGTATAGCAGCGAGGGGGAACATCGCTTGTTGATTTTTCTTCTTCTTCTTCTACCTGTTACGCATATGTTAAATACCCAGAAGCCTTGCCTTTGCCGCAAGAGAAAAGTTAAAACTAACCACAAAAAAGATTGCTTTGACTTTTGGAGGGAAAGAGCTGGCCGTTCCTGCTTTGGTTTGGCTTGCGACAATTGGAGCTGAGCTAAAGGTTGGCCGTGGTGGCAAAAGGGGCACGTTGGGTGGGCAGGGAGAAGAGAAACTGGGATAGGTGCCCAGAGAAACATGTGCCACCTGTGAAGTTTAGGAGCAGTGACCCCTTTTCTAAGTGGAGAAAGGAGTGTTGGTGCTAGTCAGCCCTGTCTTAAAATAAAGACTACCGTAGTTTGTTCCATCCCTTAGTCTCCCCGCTTTTATTCGTCTGCTGCTTTAACGAAGCAAAGGAAGCGACTGGGGTTTGTTCCGCTTGCTAGCTGAGCTGATTGTGTTGGGAAATGGTTGACGGTCCCTTGCTCCCGGTGCTGTGGGTTGCCTGCTTTCCATGCAGGGTGTGGCAGGTGAGATCATGAACTTCCTGGGAAACCTCTCCTTACCTCATCGCTATTTATAAAGTCAGTACAGAGCGCAAGAGAAACTACCTGGCGTAGGGCCACGAACTGGGGAAGGAAAGATAATTTGCCAGCATTTAAGGGTGGCGCTGTGGGTTAAACCACCGAGCCTAGGGCTTGCCGATCGGAAGGTCGGCGGTTCGAATCCCCGCGACGGGGTGAGCTCCCGTTGCTAGGTCCCTGCTCCTGCCAACCTAGCAGTTCGAAAGCACGTCAAAGTGCAAGTAGATAAATAGGTACCACTGCAGCGGGAAGGTAAACGGCGTTTCCGTGCGCTGCTCTGGTTCGTCAGAAGCGGCTTAGTCATGCTGGCCACATGACCTGGAAGTTGTACGCCGGCTCCCTCGGCCGGTAAAGCGAGATGAGCGCCGCAACCTCACAGTCGGTTACGACTGGACCTAATGGTCAGGGGTCCCTTTACCTTTAAGATGCCTTGCAAGCAAAAACTTGGACTGTCTTTCCTTTTCGTATCTTCGAAACTCAGCTTTTATACACACACACACACACACACACACACACACACTGCACATTTTCTGTTGTATAAATATTAACCAATAGAACTGTCCCAGACATCCCTGTTGTTTGAGGAATACCTTGTTTTTCCTCTGAGCTGAGGCTTGCTATCTCACACAGCACCTGTCAGTTTTGTGTTGCTTCTTAAAGACATAGCACAGGGCCAGGGCAAAGAGAGCAGGGAAGGTAACCTTCAATTTAAAGTTGAGATATTCGGTGGCATGGTCTGCATTCCAGTGTGCATATCAGCGGTTGCCTTTCCAAACAACAGGTGTCCCCCCTTCCATCCCGCTCTTTCTTATCAATGCCAGTTTCCCGTGGGAATCTCGGGGGGGGGGGGATGAGATTTTTTTTCTCTCACGAGGCGATGTCAGCTAAACCAAGAAGTGTTCTTTCTGTCTTCAAGCGAGAAGCAGGTTGGGCAAGTTCAAGGGAGCTCCTTTGGCTTGCAGAAGTTCAATAACATAATAAACAGAAGAGGGCAACTTCTCCGTAAAATAAAAGTCCCAGAAAAAAAGAAACAGGTGTGGTTCTTGAGGATGTTCCAAGTGTGGTATTGTATTGTATTGTATTGTATTGTATTGTATTGTATTGTATTGTGCACTGGATCCTGACATGGTATCCTTTGACTGCAGAATACTATATTATTCAAGGGGATGCACTTACCGGGTATATGCCTCAACCCACCTGGTTGGTTTTAAGATTTAGGCTAGAAGCTGAGCTTTGGTACCTGCCTTGCGCAAAAAACAACAACCCTGTGTTTCGTTCAGATTCCTTGGACCAGGCATAGGCAAACTCTGGCCCTCCAGATGTTTGGGACTACAATTCCTATCATCCCTAGATTGTTAGCCGCTTTGAGACTCCTTTGTTGTTGTTTAGTCGTTTAGTCGTGTCCGACTCTTCGTGACCCCATGGACCAGAGCATGCCAGGCACTCCTGTCTTCCACTGCCTCCCGCAGTTTGGTCACTCATGTTGGTAGCTTCGAGAACACTGTCCGTGCCCTCAATCATCAGGGTCTTTTCCAGGGAGTCTTCTCTTCTCATGAGGTGGCCAACATATTGGAGCCTTCATAAGGACAGATCCTGAGCCTTCAGGATCTGTCCTTCCAGTGAGCACTCTGGGCTCTCAAGAGTCTCCTCCAGCACCACAATTCAAGACTCCTTAGGGTAGTGATAAAGCGGGATATCAAATCCAAACTTTTCTTCTTCTACTACTATGCCTGCCTTGAACTGATGCAGCTCCTGAGATGAGCATCATATTATTTGGGCTGTCTGTCAATTCCTGTTGCTTTATATCCACAGGCTAGCCTCTGGGCATCTCCTCTGGAAGAAAGGCAAGGGCTGCCTGCCCAGTGGCTTAGCCCATTATGTCAGGTGAAAAATCATCATTTGTTTCCCAAAGGGACACAAAAGAGTGGGCTGCTCCGTGTGCTGTGCTTTGAGTGTAAACTGGTGCTGTGTGCATACAGCAAATATGCGTTTCTGAGTATGCATATTGTACTACCAGCAGCTGCCTTGCTTGCTGAGCAAATGACTGGGCAGGTTTTGCTCCCAAATTCTTACTCATTGCAAAATAGGGTCAGCATTGGCAGGAGTCCTCAAACTTTTTCAGCAGGGGGCTGGTCCACTGTCCCTCAGACCTTGTGGGGGGCTGGACTATATTTTTTTTTGGGGGGGGAAGAATGGTGCGGAGGGACGATGAGCGGCACACGAAAGGGCTCCGGAGAGGGGCTGCTTTAAATGGCAGGTGTTCGAGAGGGGTGCTCAGCCAACCGCGGCTCCTGTGTCTTGCAAGCGGCAGGGGCGGCGCGACGATGAGCAGCGCGTGAAGGGCTCCAGAGAGGGGCTGGCAGCAACAAAGCCCAGCCCCCTTCCTCCTCTAGGCAGGGCAGGCAGAAGCCAGGAGGAGGGAGGGAGGAGGTGGCGGCACCGCCATGTGAGGGAGAGGGAAAGAACGTGCATGCTGGCGATCCATGCGGTGATTCCTGGACCGTCCAAGGGCTGGATTTAGAAGGCAGTTGGGCCTGATCCGGCCCGCGGGCCTTAGTTTGCCGACCCATGGTCTAAAGGGTGGTGTTGGCTCCAGGGAATGCCCACAGAGGACGTCTGGGAGAACCCAATATAATTGAGATTTAGAAGGGCAAAAAGACTTTTTAACAGCCTTGTTGTGCAGAATGAAATCATCCATTTCCAGACAGAAATGTTTTGCAGTATTGCCCCATGTTTGAAGCTCCCTGCATCTAGTAAGCCAATGTAACAATGTCCCATGTAGTCCCTCTGATCTCTCACCAGGCAAGGATGGAGCCAAACTACAAGGGTTTGGATATTTGCTTTCCATCAGCCTTCAGATGCTTTATCCTGGAGTGCCAGGTGTCTGCATAACAAATGTGTAATTAAACCTTTTAATCGGGCTTTGGGTTTATGCATGGCTCTTTTCCACCCTTTGGAATGCAAGTAAGATGGTTTTAGGAAAATACTTATTTTAGTAAATTAACCAAGGCTTTATAGAGATACATTTATTCTATGATCACCTACTACATCATGCATTTGAAGCACTGTTATACCGCTTTAACAAGTCATGGAGAATTATGGGAAATGTAGTCTGGTAGGGTTGCTGGCAATTATAGCTCTGTGAGGTCAGTGCCCTTAACAAACTGCAGATCCCAGGATTCCTTAGGATAAGCCATGGCTGTTAAAGTAGCATAAGAGTGCTACAAATATCTGGTGTGGATGTGGCATAGGATATTTTAATTTAGATCTGACATCTATGAACAAAACCAAACCAGATAATTCACTGTGGGCTAAATTATACTTTGGCATGTCGCAATCATGAGAATCTAGCCATGATTTAAATAATAGGCTTTGCTCACCCAATGGCTACTGGTGGCAGTTTTACTGTGTATTTGTATCTGTTTGTACAGGTGTGTAGTGTCTTGTTAAAATAATGACCATGTCACACTCTTGGTGTGTGGTTGCCTGTTATATCTCAGCCCTACGTTTCTAACTTTTGCATTCAAGGTTGCTTAGCCTCTAGCATCCTAACAAACACTTAGCAGGAATAACATATAATAAATAGTCACCACATCCTTTCAAAGAAAGGTTTGAGGATAAGGACTCCGGGCTCCACAGTTGAACCACCACAATTATATGAATGAACCACCACAATTATGTGAATGAAAAAGTGGTTGGCCAAAGGGAAGGGAGGTGCTATGGGGCAATTGATTTGCATTTGCTGATTTTTCCGGATGCCTCTTAAACTGATTGTGCCAAGCTTGGCAGAAACAACTTAATGATATTCCTGATATCTTTTGCATCTTTCCTTTTCTTAATTTCAAGCACCAGTGTTGAGAAACTCTTTCTGCAAGCAAGGTCTGTTAAACATTGCATTATCCTTTAGGGTGGAACCATTAATGAGTTAATGATAGCAGTAGCTGCAGGTTTTCATAGACATGCAAAGTGCTTATCAGTCTCATCTGAGCTATTATATTTATCTTAATCATGTACAGCCCTAGGCTTATGTGGACTGGATGCAGTTATGCTGGAAACAGTGTCCTGCTAGAATAAACCTTATTGAAATAAATGGGGACTGTTCTGATTGAGATTTTGAGGACCACGGCTGTTCTTCTAAAGCATCTCTTGGCCAAGTAAGATTGTCTTCCATGAATATGGCCTTAACAGTGTGTCTGTAGGTGACACACCTGGATCCGCACATCCTTCCACAGTGGGGACATAGGTTTCTGGGCGGGAGTTGATCACGGTGAGGGTTTGCCAAGCGTGCCTTCCTCTTAGCACGTTTCTCCCTTTCATCCTATATTCGTGCTTCTTCAAAATCTATGATGCCTTTAGTAGAGGCTATTCTCCAATTGGGAGAATATGAAATTGTAGGCATGATCAACTGCATAGACATGAGCTCTCCATCTTTTTTCTGTTCGAGTGGGTGACTTTGCATGTTGATGTTCAGGAGGAGTTTTCTTTGTGAAGGGAATTAAACCAACAGAATGAAGAGGCCAGAAGCTGATTCTTTGTATGTAAACCATGGGTAGGCAAATTAAGGCCCGGGGGACGGATCCGGCCCCAATCGCCTTCTAAATCTGGCCTGCGGACGGTCCGGGAATCAGCTTGTTTTTACATGAGTAGAATGTGTCCTTTTATTTAAAATGCATCTCTGGGTTATTTGTGGGGCCTGCCTGGTGTTTTTACATGAGTAGAATGTGTGCTTTTATTTGAAATGCATCTCTGGGTTATTTATGGGGCAAAGGAATTCGTTCATTCCCCCCCCCCCCAAATATATATCCCGGCCCCCCACAAGGTCTGAGGGACAGTGAACCGGCCCCCTGATGCCAGGAATTGAACCCAGGCCTGCTGCATAAACTTGCCCTATAAAACATGGCATAGTGGTTTATCTCGGCCAGTGCTCTTTGTTCCCAACTGGTACAGGCTCTCAAGGGCGGTGACTGCCGAGCTCATGAACACGCCTTACATCTAGACCAGGGGTGGCCAACTCCCAAGAGACTGTGATCTACTCACAGAGTTAAAAACTTTGGGGGGGGGGTTTCAGGTCAAAGTTGTTGAGGGGTGCAGGGCTTTTTTTTAGGGGAGCCAAAGTTGTTTAGTTTCTTTGGGGGGGGAGCCAGTGATCTACCAGTGATCTACCACAGACGTCCTGTGATCTACCTGTTGGACATGCCTGATCTAGACCATTGGCTCATCTGTCCCATTGTTTGCCCCAAGGGGAAGCAGCTCTCTAAAAAGTTTCAGGAAAGAGTTTTCCCCCAGCAGTGCTGCTGAGATCCTCTGGAAATGCTATGGGTTGAACATGGAACCTTCTCTACGGTATGCATGGGATGTGTTTTGCAGCACACTGCAATTCCCCTTTCTTTAAAGAGTTTCTAGCCCTTTCTGCAAATGCAGACCCCTCTGTCCCTAACATGCCTGCACCCCTCTGCAAATGGTGGTTGGGATTAGTGCTATTTTTCTAGAAAAAGAGGTGCCGGAACTCACCATGAACACCTCTCTTGTTCTCTTGTAATGGCAATGGTGCCTACCTGAGAGGTGCCAGAACTGAGTTCTGGTGAGTTCTGGCTGAAAAGAAGCCCTGGTTGGGATTAATAATAATAAAGCTGGTTGGGATTAATAATAATAAAGCTAAATGAAAATGTTCAGCTTTAGCTGACTATTAAAGGGGGGGGGAATTCATTGAACAATCCCTTCCACCATAAATGCAGCCACCACATCTCTTTAATCTGATCATCGCAGTGCTGAATGTTGAGCTGGTAATCGCCAAACGGTTCCTCACTCCTGTTGACTTGGCCTGATGGTTAAGTTGCTGGAGATTGATCCAAGCAGAAGAAGACAAAAGACCGGCTCAACAGGTCATTCTTTGCTGCCTCTGAGCAATGAATCAACAAGAAAATGCTTCGCATAACTCTCTAAGAAGTTGTTCCGAAAATGCTCTGGGAAATTGGAGAGCTCTTTGCTTATTGACCCACCAAAGATCTTTCAAAATCATAACTCAGAGGTGTTACGCTCAACCATTCAGCACTTGTAATCTCACAGTGGCTAGTGTTCCTTTGAACACCTGCACCAGGTGATTGGTGCAGCTTGGGGCAGTTGATGATTCAGTGGAAGAGTTTACTCAAGGTGAGCCTAGACCACTATAGCTTATTTGTTCGTTGCTTACTCAATCAGGAAGAAGTATAGGAGACCTGAACTAGTTGCTCTAGGTCAGGACTAGGGAGCAGGTTAATGGGAAACACTTCAGGCCACTGGCCCAGACTTTTAAAGTTATAGCACGGCAGGAAGAATTGCTTTGCCATTGTAAAAAAGTGTGGCCTTTTATGCACTCTCTAGTTTTGGAAATGGCTCTATTCTGCTTCTGGTTAAAATTGCAGAGAGCCTGAAGGCTATGAATTGTGATTTAGTGCCAATATCTAGAGTGCTAGACTTTTTGGGGGGGGGAAGGGAGTTGGCCATCCTGTTTGAACACATCAGCCCTCCATACAATCCTGTGCACCTTTATTGGATGCTGTTGCTATTTAAGTCCAGTTGCTTGCAACTTACTTTAAATATTTCTGTAGTCTGCTTTTCCTTAAAGGGCGGGGGGGATGGATGGATGTTGCTAAAATAATCTTGATAGCATCACAAGTCAAACAAGTTGAAAATGTGATTAAAAGAGAACTAAAAGCAAAAGAGGGACCCAGGTGGCGCTGTGGGTTAAACCACAGAGTCTAGGGCTTGCTGATCAGAAGGTTGGCGGTTCGAATCCCTGCGACGGGGTGAGCTCCCGTTGCTCGGTCCCAGTTCTTGCCCACCTAGCAGTTCGAAAGCACATCAAAGTGCAAGTAGATAAATAGGTACTGCTCCGGCGGGAAGGTAAACGGCGTTTCCGTGTGCTGCTCTGGTTCGCCAGAAGCAGCTTTGTCATGCTGGCCACATGACCCGGAAGGTGTCTGCGGACAAACGCCAGCTCCCTCGGCCTATAGAGTGAGATGAGCGCGCAACCCCAGAGTCGGACACGACTGGACCTGATGGTCAGGGGTCCCTTTACCTTTAAAAGCAAAAGACAAAACTGTAGCAGCAAAGGCAATTAACTGGTTATTGCCAAAAGCCTTCTGAAAAACCCAGGCCTTTGTCGCCTGGCACCAAATGTGCAATGATGGATGTAGCTAGGAGGCTCCCGATGACAGGTTTAGTATATAGTCGACATTATACGCATCTCTTTCTGCTCCATCCGGGAAGTGGAGGCCCCGGGAATCTGTTGGCCAAAGATGCTATTAAGAACCTTCACTTGGGCTTGCTTTTGTCCATCCAGTGAACCTCTTCTTTATGAGCGGGTGGCGCTGTGGTCTTGACCACTGAGCCTCTAGGGCTTGCTGATCAGAAGGTCGGCGGTTTGAATCCCCACGACGACAAAAAGCTCCCGTTGCTCTGTCCCAGCTCCTGCCAACGTAGCAGTTTGAAAGCACGCCAGTGCAAGTAGATAAATAGGTACCGCTGTGGCAGGAAGGTAAACCGCGTTTCCGTGTGCTCTGGTTTCCGTCACGGTGTTCCGTTGTGGCAGAAGCCACATGACCCGGAGAGCTGTCTGTGGACAAATGCTGGCTCCCTCGGCCTGAAAGTGAAATGAGCGCCGCAACCCCATAGTTGCCTTTGACTGGACTTAACTGTCCAGGGGTCCTTTACCTTTTTTTTACCTTCTTTATGCAACAATTAAACAGATTGCCCTGCCATCTTCTGCTGAGCATTGGAGGGTATGATACGGTATTAGGAAGCAGTGCTCCATCTGTCAGTAAAGGTTTTGCCTGCTTGAATCTCTGGTTTGTTTACATGATCATCAACGGTATTTGGAATACTAACATTGTTAATTGCTTTCTTGGTTAAGCCTCGAGGCAAGGAAGCATTCACTCTGTGATAGCTTTCAAAAGCATCAAAAGGTACCTCTGTTAGGCGTATCCCAGGAAAGTGGTTTTACTAGTGGGGGGTGGGAGAGAATTGAGTATGTGAGGAATGTAAATACATTAAACTCATGTCTGCTTCTGTTTCCCAGGACACACACTGAAGCTGCAAGAGCTCACATATTAGGGCCGGTCCCCTTGTTGTACAACATGGATATGTGCCCAGAGCAGTAAACTGGGAAGAAATAGTAGGCATGAGCAGAAATTTGGTTTGCATTTTCATGCAAGCCTACCCAAGGTGCACTTCCCAAAACAATATGCAAACTGAAACACAGTGTGACCTTTCAAAATTTGTGCTTCTCTGGATTTTGCGGTGAAGTTCTCCAACCAAAGAATGTGTACAAAAATATGAATTTTGGGGAAACGTGTGTGATGAACCATACCGTTTGGGGCAGCCCAAACCAAGGTTGGTAGAAGCGCCTTCTCCAGAATAAATTTGGAGCTAAGATCATCCTCAGAGGCTCTTCTCCAGATGTTTCTGCCTGGAGAGGTTAAGAGGATTTCTGTTGAAGAGGGGGCTTGTACCCTTTTTATTGAAGTCTCTCTCTCCAAGGGAAATCTTCCTGGTGCCTTCACTGTTACCTTTCAGGCACCGGGTCAAAGGGTTTCCTTAGTGAGTTGGGCTTTTAGTGTATAACTTGATTTATTTATGCAGAAAGTTATACCCTGTTTTTCCTCTCCGGTGGAGCCACTGGAAAGAAACAAAATATATAAAGATCAAAACTGTAATCCCATTAGTAAAACCAGAACCAAAAATAACCCAAGACTTAAAAGCATTGACATTGTGTAATGCTGCTTCTTATAGAGTCTTTTAAAAAAACCTTTTATATTTGTATATACAGTGTGACTTTGATTTTTGAGTTGTTTTTCAGGGTATGTGTGTTATTGGATAAATTGCCACGGATGCCAGCCACACACTTTAAAAGTATCTCTGCGTTTAGTTTCCCAAATGGTGCACGTCGGCAACTTGGTTCCAGATATTGCACAAGAAGTTTAAAGTGTCATCTGTTGTATGCTGGTTAGGTTAGGTTAGGTTAGGTTAGGTTAGGTTAGGTTAGGTTAGGTGTGTCTCTGGGTGCCGTTAGTCCCTATAATAGCAAGAAATTGCCAGAAAGTGAAAAAACCAAGTTCGTTCCTTTTTTATTGCAGGGTTTTAATTGTTGGCAAATCTACGACTTCCTTCCGGGTGGCTTGGTGATTGCTGAGAGACGTTTTTCCTTTCCCGAACCTGTGTGACAAGAGAGGGTTGACGTAATGAATACAGCGCCATTTGTTGTTTCTCTGGAACATTGGTTTGCATAGTACAAAACAAATCTTCATTTGAAACGTCAGGGAAATGTCTCCGGCGCTGGCAGGGATGGTGCTTCTGAGCTGCTGGAAAGGAGGGCAGAGACGAACGCAAGAGTTAGGAACATAGGAAGTCATATCAGAGGTGCATTTTAGCAATGTATCCTCTGCACTGACCGGCAGCATCTCTCCAGCATTTCAGACGGGCCTCTCTCTCTCCCATCCCTATCTGGAGATCCCTGGAAATTGAGCTTGGGACCTTCTGCAGGAAAAGCAGATGCTCAGCCACTGAGCTCTACCCAAAATTTCCTGGTGGTGCTGTTTGTAAACAGGAGACCATTGGCCATTGAGTGTTCAACTGGTGCAAGCTGAACTCTGGAGGGAGCTGCAGAGACAAGATGGTATTCAGGGATTCCTGGGCAGAATTTTGACCTGGCAATGCAGTGAAGCCTTGCTGGAAGGACACCAGAGGGCAGGCTCACCTTGCCAGTTTCCCCATTTAGAGGCCAGCATTCAAGGGATGTGTGGGAGTGCCAAGCAGGTGAGGAATCCCTACCGTCCTGCAGAGGCAGGTGTGAGAAGCATTTCTAGAAGGCAGGTTAGCCTAGGCTGCTTGGCAGTCGTACTGCCAGGAGGAGAGAATCGGAGGATGGTCTGCGTCAAGAGGTTCTTGGGAGGCCTGGCGTATGAGTGACACATGAAAGAAGACTGGGAGAAGTAAGGTTTATATATATATACATATATACACACACACATATATATATACATACACACACACATACATATATATGCCAAGGGACGTGGGTGGCGCTGTGGGTTAAACCACAGAGCCTAGGGCTTGCCGATCAGAAGGTCGGCGGTTCAAATCCCTGCGATGGGGTGAGCTCCTGTTGCTCGGTCCCAGCTCCTGCCAACCTAGCATTTCGAAAGCACGTCAAAGTGCAAGTAGATAAATAGGTACCGCTCCGGCGGGAAGGTAAACGGCGTTTCCGTGCGCTGCTCTGGTTCACCAGAAGCGGCTTTATCATGCTGGCCACATGACCCGGAAGCTGTACGCCGGTTCCCTCGGCCTGTAAAGCGAGATGAGCGCCGCAACCCCAGAGTCGTCCGCGACTGGACCTAACGGTCAGGGGTCCCTTTACCTTTATCTATATATATGCCTGTGGGTCTCTTTTCCTCTCCTTCCCCAGTCAAGGAAGAAAAGCTTCTGCCATAGGCAGCACTGTGACTAAAAAGACACTTGGAAATTGTGCCTCCCATAGTTATATGTGTAGGAAAGCATGTTGCTGTTGGGTTTCACTAGCCTTGGTCAAACTCCTGCCCTCTAGGTGTTTTTGACTACAACTCCCATCAGCCCCAGCTGTAGTCCAGAACAAATGGAGGGCCCCAGATTGGCCAAGGCTGGTGTAGGCCTCACAATAATCCCATAATTATGTGTGTAGAAGAGCATGTTGCTACCAGGTTACACCAATGAGTAGGCCTACTAAGCCACGTGGTGGTTGTTGACTAAATGTGCTTGTTCTACAAGTCTCTCTCTAATCTCCTCTCTGCTCTTGCGGCATAATAACTAAGAATATCTCTTCCAAAGCTATCTAGATCACCTGTTGCAATTGAACAAATCGCTTACGTCTTTTAGGCCTGTGCTCTTCCTGCACCCTACTCCCTGGTAAATAGATTCAAGCTTTGAGTCCATTAGACTTGATGCTCTCTTGTTCGCTGATAACATATTCCCTCCCATTTTCCCCTTGGGAAAGGCGTTTATACAGCTATCATAGGATAAGCAAACCTCGGCTATTGATTTTTTTGCTTTGGCTCGTGTGTCGAATAAGTGCATCTGAGGTAGGAATGATCCTGCCAGGAGCAGGGACCGACTCAACTCTTTCCCCAAGCCCCTTGCAATGTTTACAAAAAGCATTAGTGAGGTCATCTCAGACGGATGGAGCTTTCACTTTCCTAAAGAAATGCTGTGGCCTATAAATAGCTCAAGTCAAGTCAGCCTAGGTATGATCAAATACCTTATCTATGTAAACCAGAGTTGGACATAACAAGTAAATCACGGTTGTGTGAACAAACAAATCCTGGGACGTTCTCTCCACTTTTTATATGCATTAAACCACCTCTCTACTTTACATTCCTGAACTACTTTAAAGTCCCAAACTTTGGTTTTCTGACTTGACTGCGGAAGTATACCAACAACTTTCTAATCCCTGTAAGTGATTTTTTTGGGGGGGGGTGTAGCTACTTATTGATACTGATGTAAGATGTGCCATTTCAGTATCCATATTTCCTATATTTCAGGTCTTATAACACACCCTAGACATCTGCTTGTTTGTGTGCCTTCTGAACAGAAGCTTTATTGGGTTAAAGCGTTTGCATGGCTGTTTTCTATAAGTGTCCCCAAAAGTTAGTCTGCTGCATTTTGGGGTGTCAGGGGCATAGTGTGGGGCATGCCGGAGGAGGCAGACTTTTGGGGGGGACACGAAGCAGGCATGATATTTGAACATTTCCCTACTTAATTTGCATTTTATTAATGGTAAGTGGTCATCCATCTTTGCAAAAATCTTTCAAATAATACAGTTGTTTCCCCCCCCTCAAACAGCTAGTTTTGAAAATCGGGTAGAACTGCAGTGGAATAATGATTGAGAGGCCTGAGACTAGAACCTTTGCCCTTTTGTAAATTGTAATTGTGAACGGATTTGTAAGCCAGTGTAGAGAGTGGAATTTATTTGGTTTTTTAAAAAATTGTTTTAAAATGTATTCGTTTTACAGGGACGTCCATCTATTTCCAAGATATCTAATGCACAGTTCTTCCCTGTCCTGAAACAATGGTTCTCAGCATTCTTTGCAAATGTGGACCACTCAGAAACAGCTGGGGAACTCAACAGACCACATAGTAGATTGATTTTTAAATTCTACGTGTCAAAGCACATAATAAATACCTCACACTTTAACAACTTTTTACTTCACGGCTGTCATGAAGTCCAGAAGCAGCGCCATATCATGAAAGTCATAGGCCCCAGCCCAGGCTTCTGGGAAGAAGCTCTGTGGATAGATTTTTAAAGAAAAATTTGTAGACTGCACTACAGGGTGGATTTGATTTAAATCAAATTGATTTAAATCACGATTTAAATCACTAGTCAGTAAGGCTTGATTTAAGGGGACCAGGTGGCGCTGTGGGTTAAACCACAGGCTTGCTGATCAGAAGGTCAGCGGTTTGAATCCCTGTGACGGGGTGAGCTCCCGTTGCTCGGTCCCAGCTCCTGCCCACCTAGCAGTTCGAAAGCATGTTAAAGTGCAAGTAGATAAATAGGTACCGCTCCGGCGGGAAGGTAAACGGCGTTTCCGTTGGACAACTTTTCTGCTGTACTTTATTGGAAGGAGAAAAATAATCATTTCCTTTAATAACCATTTAAACAATTTATTTAACTAAAACAATAACATGATAGCATATGCATCCATGTTTGTTAACTAATGTGGTTAAACATTTTTTTAAAAAAACTTAGACTGAGTTTTAGCACACTTGATAAACTTAAAACAAATCCTTATTTCCTGATGAGTAGCCTTTGGACTACAATGTAACTTAAATAGAAGACTATATTTAGAAAGATTTTTCCTCCAAAAGCATTTTATTTTAAAAATCCAATATAAATCAAAAAAATCCGATTTAAATCAAAAAAATCCGATTTTTTTAATTTTTTTAAAAAAATCGTTGATTTTTATCCACCCTGCTGCACTAGTTCAATATTATGAAGATTATGGGCCTTGGATCAAAGACCTGTTAGCCTGTTGGATAATTCTAGCCCTAGTGAAAATAGCCTATATCTCTATAGTTGGGGTGTGTGGGGGGCTTCAGTCTGGTACAGGGCCAATTAAGGATACTATTTTTGACTGTTTTGCAACCTTTCCACGGACCGCCTGGACGTGGAGTTCATACACCACTGTTTATAAACCACCGATCTCAAGGGATGACATGGCAAATGGTTCCATAGAATGTGTATAATCGCAACTTTTTCAAAACCCATTTGCAGAACTGGAATATAAATATTGAAATACTAAATAAAAAAACCCAGCTACTAAATTTTTTTAAAAAAAAAACCCAGCGACATCAGTGCTGCTGTGATGCAGACTCCAGAAACCACTTTTGACAGGAGTTGAAAATAAGATGTAGAAAGCATTCCCAGTACATGCGTAGAATGCATTACCACCTTGTGTGACATCAATGAAATACGCTGCGACAGAAGTGAGAGGCGGCGCAGGCACTATGGGACTCGAGGGATTTGCTGCACTGCTTCTGTCTTGAATTACAGCTAAGGATTTCCTCCTGTCAGGAAAGTGACAGCTGTAAATAAAATCCTGCCTGCAGCCAGCCTTGTGTACAAGAGGAGAGTATAGAGGAGGAAACTCCCCTTGGCTGTGCTGGTTCAGATGTTACAGGGACATTGGAAGCTGGAGTGTACGGAGGCAGATGGCTGGTCTGCCTGGTACCCTGTTGTCTTCAGTCACTTGCAGTGCTTCTCCAAGCTTTCAGGCAGGGGTCCAGGGTGGATAAAAATCAATGCTTTAAAAAAAAAAAAAATCCAAAAATCTGAATTTTTTTATTTAAATCCGATTTTTTTAAAATTTAAAAAATAAGGATTTTTCATGTGTGCTAAGTTTTTTTTTTAAAGTTTAACCACATCAGTTAACAAACATGGATACATATGCTATAATGTTATTGCTTTAGTTAATTATGAAATTATTGTGAGGTTTAATACGTTAACTGTTTACATTTGGACAACTTTTCTGCTGTACTTCATTGGAAGGAGAAAAACAATCATTTCCTTAATAACAATTTAGACAATTCATTTAACTAAAACAATAACATTGTAGCATATCTACCCGTGTTTGTTAACTGATGTGGTTAAATGATTTAAAAAAACAAACAAACTTAGGCTGAGTTTTGGCACACAGGAAAAACTTAAAACAAATCTTTATTTCCTGATGAATAGGCCTTTGGACTATAATGTAACTTAAATAGAAAACTATCTTTAGAAAGATTTTTTCCTTCAAAAGCATTTTATTTTAAAATCCAATTTAAATTTTAAAAAATCCAATTTAAAAATTTAAATTTTATTTTTAAAAATACTGATTTTTATCCACCCTGGCCCAAAGAGGATCTCTTCAGGCTGGAGGGGGGGGGGGTATCCTTCACCAGCCAGAGGTTTATTGAGGCTGCTCAGATGAGGCAAGGGGAAGAGAAGAAGAAGAAGAAGAAGAAGAAGAAGAAGAAGAAGAAGAAGAAGAATTTGGATTTGATATATCCCGCTTTATCACTACCTGGAGGAGTCTCAAAGCGGCTAACATTCTCCTTTCCCTTCCTCCCCCACAACAAACATTCTGTGAGGTGAGTGGGGCTGAGATACTTCAAAGAAGTGTGACTAGCCCAAGGTCACCCAGCAGCTGCATGTGGAGGAGCGGAGACGCGAACCCGGTTCACCAGATTACGAGTCCACCGCTCTTAACCACTACATCACACTGGCTCTCTGGAAGGCATATTAGAGCCTTCCGAACTTTAGCTGAGCCACTAAATTAAGGCTTCCCCCTGCCCCTCTGGTTCAAGTGAACCAGATCAGTGGGGGGACTTGCTCAGCTGAGTCATGGCTTTCCCGTGCATCAGCTGTTAACCGGGAGGCTGAAGAGCCTCAGCAAAGCCCTGCCGCACCTCCGGCTCGCGAGGAGACCCTCTCCGGAGCCTGGTAAAGTCTCTACCTCCACTTCCGGGTAGAAAAGGCAGCGGCCATAAAAGTGTTGACATGGACTGTCTGGATATAAATATGAAGAGATAATAGTACTAATATTGGGAATGGCTGCAGCTTAGAGTGTCTGCTTTGTCAGCAGAAAGTCCTGGGTTCATCCCCAGGAAATCTCCAGGTGGGTCCGGGAAAGAGCCCTGCCTGAAATAGCTGGAGTGTTCCTGCCAGTCAGTGTAGACATTATGGATGGACCAATGGTCTGCCTCAGTAGAAGGCAGCCTCCTGTGCTCCACAGGTAAACCTATTGGCTGTGTGGGTGGGGTGGAGCTCACTCAGCCAAGGGCCTCCTCTCTCCAAGGAAGGCGGGGCTGAATATAAATGGCGTGGTCAGTCTGGAAAGATGCATCAGCAGCACTGACCAAGAGTGCCAGCATGCATAAAATCCTCAGGCGGCTGCGGAAAGGAGTCAAGAAGGTAGGCAAAGTTCTTATGGAAAATACATTTCCTGTTCTGCTTGGCCTCTTCCTAGGATATGATTATTTCTGAGTAGGCGTTCTGCACTTGCTTCTAATCATGGAGGGAAAATTTCCCAAGGCTGGTGTCAGCTTTTGAAGAGCTGTCCTCAAAAGACACATTAGCTAAAGCAAGATTGAACTTTAATCTTGGGAAATGCAGTGGTCTCTGTGAACCTCTCGCTGGTGGTTTGTTTTTTTTGAAGTGGGGCTGTAGAAGTGTAATCTAAGGACTTTTCGCTGGCTTGTATTATTTAATGAACTGCTTTCCGTGTGCCTCCCAGCACCATGGGTATACTGGCAGCCACCTGCGAGCTGGAAAAAGCAGCTCTAATTTGTCTTCGTTGTGCATCGTTAAAGCAAATTATGTTAACAGAGCTGCTGCCGGGCTGTTGGGAATGGTCACTTCCTGTACCACTGGATAATATTTCCTTCCAAGTAAGAAGTTCGAACCCACGATTCAGCACCTTGAAATCTTGCATTGGATTTAAGTGTGGGAAATAATTATCCTCTTTGGGGTGAAGTTATATTTTGAAACTGTAGTCGCCTTCAGGATGTCATAAGTGTCCTCGAACATCATGAGGGATAGAAACTTGTGTTCTTTTCTTAGTGAAAGCTGAGAGTCTCAACAGGGTTCAGCGGTATATGACTCTGCAACTTGTTGTTTTTATTGCTGTTTTGAGGTGGCCTAATAAAAAGTTGGCAGCTGCAGGGGCAAAGGAGAAGATGGAGTTGTTTGTGGACATATAGGGAAGGGCCATAGCTCTTGCCTGAAACCCTGGAGAGCCACTGCCGGTCAGAATTGACAGTATTGAGGTAGTTGAACCAGTGGTCTGACTCGTTATAAGGCAGCTTCCTGTGTTTCTGTGCCTTGGGCCTAGGCAAAGCCAAGATTTGTGCTGTGGCCATTATTTGGGTTCTTGGCCCTTCCTCCTCTCACCAATCCATCTTGAAATGGTAGGGAGCTCTTTGCTCTGTCCTGGAGCTGGAGGAAAAGTCAGATGGTGTCCACTTGTTCCAGCTCCATCTTTTCCCTGGGAGAAGCTGCACCAGAAGTCTTTGGTGTGGGATCAGACCAAAGGTTCAGCGTTACGTCCAGCCCACAAGCAGGATACCAGCACTCTCCTGCTCCTCATCTCCAACAGCTGGCATTCAACAATGGAAGTAGAACATAGCCATCCAACTTAGTAGCCATGGATGGCCTTATTATCCTCCACTGGAGAGCCAGTGTGGTGTAGTGGTTAAGAGCGGTAGACTCATAATCTGGGGAACCGGGTTCGTGTCTCCGCTCCTCCACATGCAGCTGCCGGGTGACCTTGGGCTAGTCACACTTCTCTGAAGTCTCTCAGCCCCACTCACCTCACAGAGTGTTTGTTGTGGGGGAGGAAGGGAAAGGAGAATGTGAGCAGCTTTGAGACTCCTTCGGGTAGTGATAAAGCGGGATATCAAATCCAAAATCATCATCATCATCTTCTTCTTCTTCTTCTCCTCCTCCTCCTCCTCCTCCTCCACGAATTTGTCTAACTGCTTTTCACAGCCACCAGAATTGATCCCCTACATTTTGTGGTAGGGAATTCCATAACTTAACTCTGTGTGTGTGAGAGGAAATGCTTGCTATTTCCTGTCCTGAATCGCCCAACGTTCGGTTTCATTCAATGGCCCCTGATGGTGACCAGCTTCCTAGTTATTCTACTGAGGAAATGCTTCTAAGTGGATTACTTAAACTCTCTGCCCAAGCAGTTTTCTCTTTTTTTTTGCCACCTCCACGTTTCCACCTGAAACTCTTTCTCCCAAGTTGTCCCCTGCCCCTGGTGAGCTGTCATGGCTTCCCCCAAAGAATCCTGGGAACTGTGGTTTGTTAAGGATGAATAGAGTTATGAGGAAACTCCTCTTCCCCTCACAGAACTACAGTTCTCAAGAGTTCTCCGGAAATAGGGATTGATGATTAAACCACTCTTCTCTGTGAGGGGGAATAGGGGTCTCGTAACAGGTCTCGGGACCCTTAACAAACAACACCTCCCATTATTCTTTGGGGGGAAGCCGTGACTGTTTAAACTGGCATGATACTGCTTTAAAAGTATCTTACGGATAGAGCTTGACAGTGCGGAGAAAGCAAGATAAAGGAAGGAACGAAATGTGTGAGGATGCAGTTAAGAGACTGACTGTGTTCCTCCTTGGGCTCAAATAGATGATGCAAAACATTTCTATTTAGGCAATTTTTGATCTGGCGAAAACGGGATTCATCACTGCAACCCCCCCCCCCCTTCTCTTTCTTTCTCTTCAGAGAAGTTCATGTATAACCAAGAAGTTCATGTATAACCAGTCTGACAGCCTGCTTGTTGCTTCTCTGCTTCTTTGAGTGCCACCCGCCACTTTGCTTAGTCACAGCTTTTGAACAGGCGCAAGTAGGTCAGCTGGAGCTCAGCAGCCTTGGGAAGCATGGATAGTATTTCCAGACCAGTGCTGTGCGGAATTGAAGCACGGCACTCCCTCTTTTTACTATGATTTGGTATGGAGTGCTTCGGCTTTGACAGTCCGGTAGCATGTGGAACTTGCTGCAAGTCCCACCCCCAGCTTGAACATTCTCTCCTGAACCTCTTAGAATCATAGAGTTGGAAGGAACGTTGAGGGTCATTTTATCCAACCCCTTGCAACACAGGAATATGCAGCTGTCCCATACAAGGATCGAACCTACAACCTTGGCATTATCATCACCACGCTCTAACCCACTGAGCTATCCAGCTTAATTCCCTCTTGCTCAATGACACAACTATGGAATGCTCTTCAAAGTGAGGCCTACCCGTGGCCCGACTTTTAACGCATTTTCACACCAGGTTAAACCTTCCTCTTTCCCCGGGCAGATGGCTTCACCTTAGCTTGGTCCATATGCAACTTGACGTTTCTACTGTTCTGTTGTTGATGGGATTCCTGAGGTGGTTGTTTTGTTAGTGTTTCAGATTTCATATATTTGTAGAGTTCGAAGGTATCCCCACAAGGGAAATCTAGTCCAACTCCTTACAGTGCAGGTATCTCAACTAGAGCATCCATGACAGATAGCCATCCAACCTGTGCTTAAAAATCTCCAAGGAAAGAGATTTCATCACCTTCCAAGGTATTGATTGCCATAGTTGCAACTATGTAATTTGATTCAGTTGCCCTGAGACTATTTTTGTCTGGTGGCTAATGAAACAATAACTCGCCCCCAACACTTGAGCATCTCTTGCTTTTTCTGCACCTGGGCTTTACAGATTCATCTTTAGGAATATAGGAAGCCACCTATATTCCAGAATGATGTTCTGTGTCAGAGAGTGAGCAGGCAGTAAATCACACCATTTGAAGTTGGAGTCAACTCTTTATTAGCAAAAACACGATCTCAACAGACTTGGCTGAGGGTCAAGCCTAATGAGCACAGCAGCTCATTCCCAGTGGGTCTTCATGGAATCAGTTGCCGGGATTAAAAGTCCCTGCCTCTCCACAGCACTCCTCTCCAGGGCTTTCCCCAAACAATCAGAGACTGTGCCTGCATGCAGCCTGTTGCTGCTCTGCCCATTTCAGCCCTCTTCTGGTTTTGCTCACTAAGCCCTATTACCACTTCAGCTTCCCTTACCTCCTCCCCCCAGTTTTCTCCCTCTTCTCCCTCTGACCACCCATCGTTGTCCCACCACCACTCACAAGGCTCTGAGCCTTCTTTCCTTGATGGTTCCCCAGTTGGTTCCTCCATGACATCCTGATGCAGTGCAAGGTGCTGTAGATGGAAATAAAAATTGAGAAACCCACCTTGAATTTGTAGAAATCAGCCCTTTTCATACCATCTTGTCTACCGATTTAAGGATTTATCAATAGCTTTTTCTAAGCAATATTGAAAGCGACCAAATAATTTACATTGCCTCCCATTTTATTTGAACACGAACTTTATTTTCAGAACAAGTTTTGGGAAAGTACTGTTTGTGGTTTCCAAACTGAGATTTTGATCAGCCTTAAATTGTCTTTGGAGCTGAATGGCAGAAGATAGGATTTGTATGTGCTTTCTGAAATACAGGCTGAATTACTGCTATCTCCCCTCCATTTCCCAGGAAAGAGTATTGTTTTGTTGATGTTGAAGGTAGAGATTTAAAATGTATGTTTGAATTAAAATACTGAAAATCATGTCAGTGGTGAAAATAGAATGTTTTTCAGATCAGGTTGCCTTTTTTAGGGTGGGTGGGAATGAAAAAACAAAACAAATTGAATGCTCTGGAGATGGAAATAAGTGTCTGTATTTCTTGTATGAAAAACACCTATCCAAGATGAGATTTAAAGGGATGCTGCGTGCTGGGTTTGCAAAGGGTAGGTGTGGGAAGCAATATTGGCTTATAAAGCTGTGAATTGGCCCAGCAGAACCATCTGAATGCTCTCCACTATTCCCTTTCTGCAATAAAAGGATGTCAAGTCAAAAACTGGGAAAGAAATACTTTAAAATGCAATGCATAACAATAAAACCACAGGAGAATCAAGTTTGCAAAGTACTTAAGCGTGTTGTAATTAAGAGCTTGAAGAAAAGCTAAGGTGCAGTTTTCAATAACATGGCAGATGTGCAAGAGTTCCATTTAAAAAACAACAACCAGGGCTAAGCTCTTAAGTATTTCTGACACCCATTTCCTAAACCGGCTGGGTGACAACGTAGAGGTTAGGCCCGTTGATCTCAGTGATGCGTATTTTAGATGCTTTCAGTGCTGGCATCGCTCTTTAGCAGTGGGCGGTTGCAGGGTTTAGATGGGGTGGTGTCTCAGCAGCTCTTGCGCAAAGTTAAGCGCTTTAATTGTACTGTAATGGGTTTGGCATTGAGGCACGAGCCTGTGCTTCTCTGCACACTTCGGAAGATGCTTGTCAAGTGTGTACATAGCTGTGACTTTTTCATTACCTTGTTTCGTTATCTTGCTTAGCGCAGGTGGGGCTGATGGAAGCTGTTGTCCAAAACACCTTGCGGTGCGGCAGGTTCGGGGAGAGGGTGGTGTGGCAGATTTGAAGAGCAGCCATGGTGTAACTTCTCCGAAACATACCTCTGTGTTAGCTCAGACATTCTTAGGGACCATGTCAGGGAGCAATCATTCTGATAAGATGAAGAGTGACGGGGTTAACCTGGCTGAATCCAACTGCTCTTCATGGTACAAATTCTTGTACAGTTTCTCAGCAACTATCTCGCGTGTTAGAAACTGGGATACAAAAGCTATTCGCCCCATGGCTCCTAGAACCTCAACCGTGGGTGCAAAAACAAAATGACTGTAGTCACATTTTTTAAAATTCAGAAACACTTTTTATTTATTTTATTTTATTTTTGAAAAGCATGAACTAAAGACCTGCCTCTTTTGGTGCCATGCAAGCCAGGTGATCCATGGGGCACCAAAGACATGTGTCTTTTGGTGCTGCCCTACCCCACAGATCAGCTGATTTGCACATGTATTTTGGTGCCCTGCTTCTGAGTGAATCAACTGATTCACGGGGCAGCGCAGCACCGAAAGAGGCATGTATTTTGGTGCTGACTGGTGCAACATTGCAGCTACGCCAGCAAGGCAGATGATCTGCCATGGAGCTACCGCAGTCCTTCCCTATTAAGGGAGGGGGATCACTTCAGACACCCACCTGTCAGTTTGAAGCTGGCACTGCTCTGCTTCCCCCAGCTGAAAGCAAGCTGTTGGCTGAGCCCACACAGAGGCTGGATCCAAAATGGAGCTTCAGCCTGCCATTCTTAATAGCTGCACCAGTGGAACTTCTGCCTGTTTTGCTCTCCTGCACCTTTAATATTTGCATAACAAATAAACAAATGAACATTGTATCTGAGCCAGTAGCAACCTACCCCAGACATCACATTGTTGACTTGCATGAGTTTGAACAGGTGTACCTGCCAAAGTTTTCCATGTTCACACAACTCATAAAGGCTTAGGAGTTGCACTTGGGTAAATTGCATGTTGCAGCAGCAGGAAGTGGGGGCTAGAGTTTAATCTTTGTCCTTCTCTGCTGGGAAATATAACTCTGTAGTTGTCATTTTTTTGTTTTGTTGTTGTTGTTATTGCATGTGCATATTTCCTAAAGCAATGTGGCTTATATTCTGCAAGCTGTGTCCTAGGACTAGAGCCCATAAATTCAGCTTGCAGCTTAATGAATTGGTCTCTTATCAAGTAAATCATGAGTCCTAGGGAATTTATATGTCTGATTGCTTTGCACTTTCCTTTCTGTTTACCTAGCCTTTCGTCTCCATTACTGCGTTAATAACACTTAGATGAGATTGGATGCAGTCATCTAAATGCTGTGGGAGCTATGGGGGTTGGTTGGTTGGTCCCTTTGAGCCTATCATCCCACAGAACATTACCTCTCTTTAAATCTTATGGAAAAGAAAGAGTTGGCATGTAAGACCTTTTTAACAACAACAAACACCAGGTGCATTCAGAGAGATTAGGTCACCACTTGTAGTGCTGTATCCATTTACTTTTCACTCCAGCTATTCCAATAAAATTTGCTAAGATGTAAAGCCCTCAATGAGAGAACACCCCAAAGTCAACAAGAGAATTCTGTGGGTGTCCGGTGTTCTATTACCAAATCCAAAAATGCCAAATGTGTGTGGGGGGGGGGAGTGGCTTTATCTGTGGCTATGGGAGAAACAAGACCCCTATGGGGGTGTTTGTGCTGTGAGATCTTCCATTGCAGGCTCAGGTTGTATATACGTTTAAATAAACCGTATATCATAAAGACACTACAGTCTCCTCTGTGCCTCATTTCCCAAAGGAAACACGGACCCCATGGTATCTCACACCGCTTGGAGATTGGAGTCGTATTCCTATCATGCTCGTTGCCGCACCGTTTTGAAACCTGCGGAAACTTTTCAGAGAACTACAGTTTTAAAAGTAAAAGAATGCCATCGTTATCCCAGTACAATGTGTTCAGGCTAACCAGATCCCTTTGAGAGAGGTTCAGATGAAGTCTCTTTTTGATTACAAAATGGCATTTGGGAGCTAAGAGGCTCAAGCAAATTTTCAGTCTTTCACCGATTTGCTTAAACAGTCCTCCATGAATCATTTATTTGTTATATTTCAGCAGTAAGGAGTGTTTAGCTGGTGTGATGTGACCAATAGTATTTTTGCCTGAAGCCATATGGATTATGTATGGCCCACTTGCGCCTGTTTATCCCAGGACACAAGGCATTCAAGCAATCTCTTGTAGGCGAGCAATATTCCCGATTGTGTGTTGTTTAGGGAGGTTTTTCATGTTTGAAGTTTTATTCTGTTTAATATTCTGTTGGGAGCCGCCCAGAGTGGCTGCGAAAACCCAGCCAGATGGGTGGGGTGTAAATAATAAGTTGTTGTTGTTGTTGTTTGTTGTTTTTATTGCTCTCGGTTAAATTTGTAGTTAAGGCCTTTAAAACTCAGAGGTGACATTGATTAAGAAACCAGAGGCCTGTTTAGTCCAGCATCGTGATCCTACAGTGGCCAACCAAACCGAGTTAACATCTGGTTCTTGCATTTGCAGAGATGGAAAATATAGTAACCAGTTTTATGCTTCTCCTTCCTCTAAGGCTAGGGGTCAGGTTGAAACCTAAAGTAACTGGAACATCCTCATATGATTGTCTGCTAGCTCCTTCCACATCATTTTAAGACTCCTCCCCCCCCACCCTCCACACATTGTAAGGTAAAGGTAAAGGTAGCCCTGACCGTTACGTCCAGTCGCGGACGACTCTGGGGATGCGGTGCTCATCTCGCTTTACTGGCCGAGGGAGCCGGCGTTTGTCCGCAGACAGTTTTTCCGGGTCATGTGGCCAGCATGACTAAGCCGCTTCAGGCGAACCAGAGCAGCGCACAGAAACGCCGTTTACCTTCCCACCGGAGCGGTACCTACTTATCTACTTGCACTTTGACGTGCTTTCAAACTGCTAGGTTGGCAGAAGCTGGGACCAAACAACGGGAGCTCACCCCGTCGCGGGGATTTGAACCGCCGACCTTTGGATTGGCAAGCCCTAGGCTCTGTGGTTTAGACCACAGCGCCACCCGCGTCCCTACACACATTGTAGATCCCTTTAAACTAATTTAGATTCAGTTGTATTTGTTTTGGGAGTGGTTGTTGCTGCTGCTCCCTGCCTGTCCCATAGTGGCTTGGAAGGAAGGGAGCACACAAAGTGCTGCTATTAAAGTTCCCTGCTTGTCATTTTAGGAGGTGTTTGGGGATGTTGTGCTCTAATCCTCTTTTAAAGCCAGTTTTGGATTAGTGCCGCAGTTCAAAGAACCTTGCATGTAGCAGCAGGCTGTGCACCCAGGACTAGGCATCAAACTCATAGCTGTCAACCCTCCCTTTTTTGCGGGAAACTCCCTTATTCCAGTGCCGTTTCCCGCTGCTATCCCAGATTGTTGATATCCCTTAAATTTCCCGGATTTCAAAGGAAGCAGCTCCTCTCCCTCCCTCCCTGCTGGCCAGGGAGGCTCCTCAGCTGCGTTGCTCGGCTGCCAATAAGGAGTCTGAGACCGACTGGGGGCGGAGCTTGCATGCTTTGTGCAGCCAGACCCTCATGCCCAACCAGACAGCCAGCCTGCCTGCCATCTATGCGCTCGCTCTTTCGCTCACCCATTCATGCGCAGCCTCTGGAGCGCAGGGTGGCGAGGCTACTTGGTGCCATTGCACCGCCCTCGTGGCATCCCTTATTTTCAAATCCGAAAGTTTGGGGAAAATCCCTTATTTTCAAATCCGAAAGTTGACAGCTATGATCAAACTCCACCTGCAAAATTAATTGTTGGTGATGGACTTTGTGTGTGTGTGTGTGTGTGTGTGTGTGTGTGTGTGTAGAGGGGAAATACAGTAAGTTTGCTGGCAAGAAGCTTGCCTTGAGGCATCATGTACAGTACCGGTATTTGGTTCCTGTGTTTCCTGTGTCCCCCCCCCCCCATTCCTTTCCCCCAATTCATGTTGCATCTTTTTATATTGTTAGCCTGCCTTGTTCTTCTGTCGATATGTAAGCCACTCTGGAAGTTTCCAAAGACATGGGTATAAACAGTTTAATTAAGCAAGCAGAAGCAAATTAGAAGAAAACTAGCGCTGCTAGTTTGTCTCTGTTTAAATATCTGTGGTAGATGTAGTAAGTTTGCGCAAAAGCCAGAAGCTTTGGAGATGGTCTGCAGAACTGCATTTGTTTTGAGTCAAGCTGGAACATCTTAAGAAGAAATAATGCAGACATTCAACTAGACTTAGAGGACATCTTCAAACAGGGGACTGTCCTTGGTAAAGTAGGGCATCTAAGTCTTGACTGTGTGTGGTGGATGCTGGGTTGCAGCCGAAGGAGTCCGAGGGAACCTGGTTGCCATTTTGAGAGAGACTTGGAGCGAATCTGCACTACAGACTTGAAACTGGCTTGATTGTCCCTAACACTTAATTCCCAATGTTATTGCCATGTTGTAGTTCCCAGGATTCTTTGGGTAATAGTCAAAAATATATATTATAAAATCGAGTTTGAAGTGTAGATACACTGGGATTGACTAGATGAGGAAAACGAGTTCACAAATAGCATATATAGGATGACACCGTGCCTTCCAGTAAACACGTTGAGTGAAAACATTCAAGATTGTTTCCAAGAGGAAGTCATGTTTTAAACTCAGGATGTGTGCAACCACAACAGTAGAAGCCAAAACTGATAAGGGATGATTACAGCCACAAACAGGAGTGGTTCAAATTTAGGAATGCATTAACACACACCTAGGTATAGTTCACTCATGCAAATCTTTTAAATGTGACCAACTGAGCAAAGTGGAATCTGACACACACATGCTAATGGGATGGCATTTCCTTAATCTGGGGGCAAGCGTGATACTTAATTGACAGAATGACCCTAGGTAATTAAAGTTTCTTGGACAACCAGGAGTCACATTTGCCTTAACCCGTCATCCACCTCTGCCACGTGGTGAAGGCTTTGACCCATCAGCCATTAAACCAACAGGTGGCTTGCATTCATTTTTATTACACTGTCACGGAAAGAAATATCAAAACATCTTTTTAACCCAGATTCAAACTGAGCTTGGGATTGTCCTCATTAAGAAGGATGTGCTCTATCGTTGACCTTTGAATTCTACTGTAACTTCCACCCTGACTTCAGTGGGACTTCCATGAAAGTGTGCTTGTTGTTGTTGTTTAGTTGTTTAGTCATTTAGTCGTGTCCGACTCTTCGTGACCCCATGGACCAAAGCACGCCAGGCACTCCTATCTTCCACTGCCTCCCGCAGTTTGGTCAGACTCATGTTAGTAGCTTCGAGAACACTGTCCAACCGTCCTCTTTCGTCCCCTTCTCCTTGTGCCCTCCATCTTTCCCAACATCAGGGTCTTTTCCAGGGAGTCTTCTCTTCTCATGAGGTGGCCAAAGTATTGGAGCCTCAGCTTCAGGATCTGTCCTTCCAGTGAGCACTCAGGGCTGATTTCCTTCAGAATGGATAGGTTGGATCTTCTTGCAGTCCATGGGACTCTCTCTTAGGGTAGCAACCAACAAATCAGTGGAACCTGACGAGGAGAGTGGAATCGAGCATTTCCAGTGGGTTCGGTACGTTCATTGATGTGCATTGAAAAATGCAGAGGTAACAGGGCTGGAGCCTGCCAGTTTATGGAAAGTGTCAATGTTCTGAACATTACAGTTGAGACCTGCAGTTTGTTTACCCATTTACTGATCGGCTAATTGCTGAGGGAGGAAAAAGTAGTTCCTGTGACCATGTCTAATATTAGAACTTCACACTAAAGACCCATTCATATATATATGAGAAGCATGCTTGTTCATCACCATAATGTGGACAGAGGATTGCATCTAGTGAAGTCCCTTGAGTTGATGGAAAGCTCTTTGATCCAAAGCAGGCTTCTCTCAACAGAACAAAGGGAGAGGATTTTTTGGGGGGCAACTTTACCCCCCCTGCAGTCCCCTGCGCTATTTCAAAGGGTCACCTAACACTCTGCAGTAGATTTGGGGGGGGGCAGGCAGGAGTCTGCAAGGGAGGGGGAATCTGGGAAAAACCAAGTAAATACCACAAGTCTGAAGTCCACTCACTCCTGAATTATTAGAGGCTTCCCTGTTTAATCATGGATTGCTCAAAGTCTTTGAGTATAAGATGAGAACTTCTGAATTCTCCGTCTTTCTGGAAACAGGGGCCACACTGCACCAAATGCAACAGCTCCTAATGGACATGGGTGGTGCTTCTTCCGGTCTGTTGAGGGGGCACTCATACTGCTCCCCTAGATGATTTCAGTGATGGAGTTGGGGCATAAGGAGCCCCAGGTTCTGTACATAATGAGGCAATAGTGAGAGAACAATGGGTTCGAAAGACCTGTTCCCTTCGCTTGCATGTGCTTTTGTAAACAAGGTATGTTAATTACCGTTTATGAATCGCAGCGAGGTGCTCTCACGAAGCCGCAGCATTTAAGTTTGCTTTGTATCTTTGAAGAGGCTTCCTACCCTTGCGTGCCCTTGCTTCATCTTTCCGTTGGTAGGAATTTTTGACTCTGTGCCACGCTCTTCTGGCTTGGGTGATTTGTTAAACCAGTGTTTTCCAACCTCCTCGGGGCAACGGCACACCTGCCCCACGAAAAAAATCTCGCGGCACACCACCACCACATGCACCCCGACCCGGGGGGCGGGGTGTCCGCGCGCCCTGGCGGGAGGGAGGGGAAGGACCCAGGCGGGCGAAAATGGAGCAGGAGATCGGCGGGCCAGGCGCCCGCCCCCCCTCCAGCGCCCAGCCCCCCGGCAGCACCTCCACCCGGCCCCGAGCGAGCCCGGTGGCACCGGCACCTCCCGCCCGTCCCCGACTGCGACCGGGGCGGCAGAGGCAGCGGGCGAAGCGCCCGGCAGCCCCGCGAAGGCGGCGGTCGGCGCGGGAAGCCCGGACCGATCCGGAAGACCGGGGCGGCAGAGGCAGCGGGCGAAGCGCCCGGCAGCCCCGCGAAGGCGGCGGTCGGCGCGGGAAGCCCAGACCGACCCGGAAGCACAGCAGCCGGTGTCTTCCCGCGGCACAGGAGCCGGTGGCTTGCGGCACACTCCTGTGCCGCGGCACACCGGTTGGGAAACGCTGTGTTAAACAAATTAATTTGTGAACTTCGGGATGATTTGCAGACGGGCATGAGTGGATCTGAAGAAGAATGAAATCCTAATGGAACTTTGCCATGATTTAAGGCATTGGAGTGGGGGGAGAGGGGCTTTGGGATTGCATACTATACCCCCCCCCCACTCTCCACCCCCTGCGCCCCAAGTCCTTCAAGCACAATGCCCTCTCCACCTCCTGCCGCTAAGAGAAAGCTGGCCATAATCAGCAGTTAGGATAAGAATCAACACTGTGGTTAATGTGAATGTGGGTTCAGTCCTTACTATGATTTGAAACAGTCCTTGCCATTGCCCGGATAGGCCGGGAGAATGTGCAAGGAAACAAGTGACGGCTCCTGCAGCTTTTCCACTGTGACACTGCCCAGCTCCTTTTTTTTTTATCTTCTCTCCTGAGTGGTGGTGGGAATTGAGCAAAGAGGAAGAGGATGAATGAGAAGGAGCAACAGAGAGCTGTGATCTGCCACAGGCTCCTTTCTCGTTGAAGTGCGTGTCGGACCACACTGACCATTGGTACTGGTCCCGATTTGAAACCATGGTTTGAAGTTGGTTTCAGGCCGCTTGCTGCAATGCACTTCTGTTCTATAGCAGGTAGAGGGGGAGTCTTGGCATTGGTGGAGGAAGGAGGAGCATCCGGTTGGATGGAACAGGGCATGGTCGGCACTCCCTCACTGGTAAAGCTAGTGGAGTCATTCTGTAGTGATTCATGAATTATGTGTGACAACCTGGCATGTTGCCTTTAAGAAGAACACAAGAGGAGTAGCTTTTGTCTTGAAAAATAGCAACATGTTGGCTGCGGTTTATCTATGACAGGGGTGGCCAACTCCCAAGAGACTGCGATCTACTCACAAAGTTAAAAACTGGCCGTGATCTACCCCCTTTTGAGGGGTTCAGGTCGAGGTTGTTGAGCTTTTTTTTAGGAAGGAAAGCCATTCATGTTTTGGGGGGTTCGGGTCAAAGATGTAGAGCTTTTTTTAGGGGAGCCAAAGTTGCTGAGCTTCTTTGGGGGGGAGCCAGTGATCTACCAGTGATCTACAACAGACGTCCAGTGATCTACCAGTAGATCACGATCTACCTGTTGGACATGCCTGATCTATGACAAACGGTGAGATCAGTTGCCAAGCCCTGATAAGTGCCCCATAATCATAAAGGGACCTGCTTGTTGCAACAACCAGTCCATACCTGGGAGTATACAACCTGAATAAAGGTTTGGATATGGGTGGGAGTGGCAAGATAGGAATAATAGGAATAGGAATAATTTATTGGCCAAGTACATTTTCCAACATACCGGTACTTGGAATTTTGCTTTGGCTACATTGCAATGTAAACATACCTTATACAAGCACTGTTCCTTCACAATACAATGACACAGCAAAGAAAACCCACCCATAACTGGCCTCCCCTTCCACTATTGTTGTTGTTGTTGTTGTTTAGTCATGTCTGACTCTTCATGACCCCATGGACCAGAGCACGCCAGGCACTCCTGTCTTCCACTGCCTCCCGCAGTTTGGTCAGACTCATGTTGGTAGCTTCGAGAACACTGTCCAACCATCTCGTCCTCTGTCGTCCCCTTCTCCTTGTGCCCTCAATCTTTCCACCTCATGAGAAGAGAAGACTCCCTGGAAAAGACCCTGATGTTGGGAAAGATGGAGGGCACAAGGAGAAGGGGACGACAGAGGACAAGATGGTTGGACAGTGTTCTCGAAGCTACCAACATGAGTCTGACCAAACTGCGGGAGGCAGTGAAAGACAGGAGTGCCTGGCGTGCTCTGGTCCATGGGGTCATGAAGAGTTGGACACGACTAAACAACAATCCAACACTGCAATCACTGCACCACACTGGCTCTCCACTGCTCTAAGCGAACCCTTTCTCCAGTTTGCACCAGTATTTTCTTATTCTAGTAGAAATGAGTGAACCTTCAAGTCCAGGGCTCCATAGGTGGCGGTTTAAGGAATTTATCAAAAGCTGTAGGGTGTGCTGCTTGCTTTTTACAGCTCATGTCGTCTTGAATCCCTGTGGAGTTCATGCTTTTTATTTGTTTTTGTTTTTTATAAAAAAAAAACCTTCTTACTATCATCAGCATGGCTCCTCCTGGATCAAGTGGGTGGTGTTGGAAGCAATACCTTTGCTTCAGTTCTTTTTTCTTTTCTCCCATGTGGAACTGCCTTGGCAAAGAGAGATGATGAAATATGTAGGAGTTTGCTTAGCTGCGGATCGGCAAGAAACTGTAAAACTCGAGCCAAAGTAGGCAGATGGAAGGTACTCCATTTCCCATTATGGAGGTGGATACGTAGAACGATTTACCAATTAGCATTCTGTTACCAAAGCACTATTTGTTGATGGGGGCTCTTTGGACTCATTTCACTGTGCACAAGAGAATTTATTTGAAAAATAACATTTGTTATAAATGTATTTAATAAGGTTTGCCAGGCCAATGCAAGAGACTCCACCAGCTGCAGGCTGTACTTAGGGATGTTTCTCTCTTTTATGTACTGTCACCCTTACTTTGAATTTATCCCATAGTTTAACCTTTTCAAGAGGTTCACAGCTGCAGTCCTGGCTCTTTCGCAGTTGATTGATCTCCAGGTCAATCACCCAGGAAATCAGTTTAGCCACTGAAAAAAAATGTGCTTATGATACGATTGGTTTTTAATTTTTCTCTGTGTGGTTGCTCATCATTCCTTATCACTTTGGGTAAAAAGTGCCCTAAAAGTTGGATATAAATGATTAAGGCAAACCGATAAGACAGGATGTATAATATCGGGATCCAAATGTATCAAATGGAATGCCCAACTTTTATAGATAAATTTACGGCTATTTTAATGGGTTTCAGTATGCAGATGCAGAGGGAAAACGTGCTTGCGTATTGGGGTAGATTACCTTTGTAAAAAGATATACTCCAAGAATTTAAGTCCTCTTTCATTTTCTGAATAGGATATAGATTGATGGAGAGTATATTCTGGCTTGGTCTCTTAGATCTATAAGACATTGTGGAACTTGATCAAGGCGCACTGTGCAGAATCTCCTTAAGTAAAATAAATACATATCAAGTTGTCATCCAACCTGCCCAATTTTTGTAACAGTATTTAAAAAAAAAATCTAGCCAAGACCAAGACAAGTCTGTTAGTAGTAGTAGTAGTAGTAGAAGAAGAAGAAGAAGTAGAAGAAGAGTTTGGATTTGATATCCCGCTTTATCACCACCCTAAGGAGTCTGAAAGCGGCTAACAATCTCCTTTCCCTTCCTCCCCCACAACAAACGCTCTGTGAGGTGAGTGAGGCTGAGAGACTTCAGAGAAGTGTGACTAGCCCAAGGTCACCCAGCAGCTGCATGTGGAGAAGCGGGGAAGCGAACCCAGTTCACTAGATTACAAGTCCACCGCTCTTAACCACTACACCACACTGGCTCAGATACTAGTGTGTGGTGTGATAAAGATAAGAAGCAATTGCACCCAGTCATTAATGTGCCCCTGTCATGGACACCATCTGATAACAGGTGAGAATCTGTGGTCCTTCCTATATTAGTACAAGTCCCATCACCAGTGCCCAGCTGTGCTGGCTGGGGCTGATGGGAGTTGGAGCCTAACCGCATCTGGAGGGCCACAGGTATCTCATCCATGGCCTAATGGAATGCATGAAGCGATTATGCTTGCATATCTAGTGCTACGCTGAAATCACATTAAGAATCCTAAAATTAAAATATTGTGTGTTAAAATATCCTGAGAGTGAATGGAATCCTGGCAGACATTTTTAATTTCAGTATTGGAAGCTGCTCTATATCAAGTCCATCTATTGATCGATCTAAGTCAGTATTATATCTGCTTGCAGTCATTGACTCTCCAGAGTTTCAGACAGGAGTGGACCCCTTCTGCAGTAGCTGAGCTACAACTGCTCTCTTTAAGAGAAGGGTCTTCACTTTTTTTTTGCTGACTTTGGAGGCTATATCTGCACGTTATACCTTTCTGTGATCATCTTTGGTTTATGAAAACATAAACTGAACCATGTAAATATTTGTTGTTGAATGATGAACGGGAAATTCAGCTTTACGTGCACAACTCTGTTTTGCTCGGCTTCTGCTGCAGTTGTTGGTGGCCAGGTAATGTATGCAGAAACTGAGGGCGCTGCCATATAGGAGACCACCTGTCCGTCTAGCTCAGCACTGTCTGCACTGGCTAGCCAGCAACGCTCTATCAAATGGATCAATGAGATTTAATTTGACTAACCTTGCCACATGGTTTATGTGAGAGGCGCCTGCAAATTACTCTGGGCATAAGTCCCATTATTATATTTTTAAAAAAAGGTGAAGGGAACAAGAGAGGAAGATACAGCTACCTGCTTAAAATGCAAACTTCTCAGTATGAATAGTTGGTTCAGTGGAACCAAACTTTTATGTAACTCCCAGATATCTAGATGTGACACTTGAGCATCCTCTTTCCACCCCCCTCCTTTTTTTACAGTGTAGTTGAGTGTACTGAAAAAGGTGTTTTTCCTAAGGGGTGAGTGCCAGGTTCATCTGAGTGAGCTCATGAATCCATAAACAGTCTGGCTGAGATCTCAGAAATACATAATTCTCTTTGTTTCTTTCTCCTGCACTTAAAAGGATCTGAAGCTAATAGTGCCTTGAATTTCTGGGCAGCAGAGATGCTGAAGATCCTTGGAGAATGGCTGAGTGTGAGAACGAGAAGTAAAGATTTTAGCTTTTTCCTTGCCGAAATTTCATTTTCTCTCCTATCCCTCTCCGCACCCCCGATCTCGTCTGCCTCAGTGGGAACGTAATTTCGTGCCTGCCTGCTTTGTCACATAACCCCCCCCCCCAATTCTCATTTAGATTCTGCTGTAAAATCATCAGGACGGAAGTTTGTTTTGATAATATCACAATGGTAAATAATAGCTTGAAGCAAAAGGGCTGCTTTATGCTTACGCTCTCATTCACCACTGAATGCCTCATCCCTAGCTGTTATGTGTGTGAAGATCACTGTCTCAAAAACTTGTCATTCACCACTTTTTATAGTAGCGCCTTTTCCTTTCCCCCTCTGCCTTTGGCTTTGATGACTCAATAAGAAGAAATGGCTGCGGAAGGCTATTTAAGTGCGATTTTACGCTTTGGCGTGTTTGCCCAGGTAATTGGGTTAACCAAGGACAACACGGCCCGGACAATTGCTGCATGGTTGCTCCTTTCAGTTCTGCATTGCATGCAGGCTGCCTCTCTGCAATGAGAGAATGGTTTGCCACTAGGGTCACACCTGCAGAGAATTTCTTTTGGTGTGGGCGCTTTTGTTTTAAAGTGGGTCCATGGGAAAGCTTGCGGCTTTGGGAATTTTTCACTTCAGAGAAAAGGAGAGCAAGAGGCCGACACGATAGGAGTTCATAACATTAAGCGTAGCACAGAGAAAGTGGGTGGCTAAAATGTTTTTCTCCCTCCCTCATAACACCAAAACTCATGGACATCTCATGAAGTTGAATGTTAAAGGATACAGGACAGATAAAATAAAGTTGTTTTCATGCAGCGCATAGTTAAAACTATGGAACTGGCTCTCACGGGAGGCATGGATGACCACAGACCTAGATAGCTTTAGAAGAGGATTAGATGAATTCATGGAGGAGAGGCGCTATCAAAGGCTATTAGCCATGATGACTATGCTCTGCCTCCACAGTTGGAGGCAGAAATGCTTCTGAATACCAGTTGCTGTAAATCACAGGTTAGGAGAGTGCTCTTGCTGCGCTAGAATCCTGCTTGCAGGTTTCAAATCTCGTTTGCATCTGGTTGGCCACTGTGAGAACAGGATGTTGGCCTACAGATGGGCTATTGGCCTGATCCAGCAGGCTATTCTTACGTTCGTGTCACCCACCCACCCAAAGGATAAAGGTAAAGGTAAAGGGACCCCTGACCATTAGGTCCAGTCGTGACTGACTCTGGGGTTGCGGCGCTCATCTCTCATTATTGGCTGAGGGAGCCGGCGTACAGCTTCCAGGTCATGTGGCCAGCATGACAAAGCCGCTTCTGGCGAACCAGAGCAGCGCACGGAAATGCCGTTTACCTTCTCGCTGCAGCGGTACCTATTTATCTACTTGCACTTTGGCGTGCTTTCGAACTGCTAGGTTGGCAGGAGCTGGGACCAAGCAACGGGAGCTCACGCCATCGCGGGGATTCGAACCGCCGACCTTCTGATCGGCAAGCCCTAGGCTCTGTGGTTTAACCCACAGCGCCACCCGGGTCCCACCCAAAGGATACTCCTCCCCTAAATTTCCAGGTTGCTTTTTTAAAAAAGTAAATCTTACCACCTTTCTAGCTGTGGCTTAATCCACAAGTATTGTTGAGTCAGAAGAAAGGCAGACTCATGATTGGAAGCACAACCTGTTCTGGACACTTTGCTCTTGATGGATCTGATTTGCTGTTTGGAAAGCAATAGCCTTATGCGGTCACATTTCTCCTGGAGCGTCAAATAGCAGCTGTAGCTGGAAATACCTTTGTGCAAGGGCTGTTTACCTGACACTGTTGGCTGTAGCATACCAGGAGGGCAAGGGGAAGATGTGAGGCCAGCACAGTGCAAAATGCACAGGAGGAGCACTGGATTGGCTCTGTTGGTGTGTTTGCACCACACTGATCTTGCTGCAGCCTTGTCCCTTGACCAAGAGCGCAGCAGTTATGGGAGGTGAGGTAGTCAGCTGCACCCTGCCAACTGCTGCTGCCTATTTGAATTACTGCAGTGTGTTGTAAATGGGGTTGCCTCTGAAAGTGGAGGTTAGTCCAGAGTATGGTTGCAAGATCAACTGCAATTGGGTGCTAGAACACTTTTTTGCCAGTGCTTTGTCATCTTTGCTAGCTTCCATTTCTGAGCCTAGTTTCTGGGTTTTGATCTTTATGGCCATCATAACTTGAACCACATGTAGTAACCCAGACCTTAATATCTTCTTCAGAGTGCCCCTGGCAGGTAAGGCGCAGCAACAGGTGATGAAAGGGCCTTTTCAGTGGTGGCACCCCAGTTGTGGAACGCAAAGGTCTTTCTCCAAAAACTTCCCAGGCCTCTTAAATCCGTGTTCTGCTGTTTGCAATCTGATTTAGCCCGTGCCTGTATTCTTCCCCCTTTGAAATTTTATGCTGTGTCATATTTCATTTCTGTATGTTAAAATTGCTTTTGTTTTTCATGTTACGGTTTGTTATAGGAAAGCCATTAAATGTTGTAAATTAAATAAATTCATGTGTTAGTTCTTTTTGAGAGGGTTATTTTTTAATGTTATATTAATTGCATTGCATAGCATTCAACTGGCAAGCAATTGGGTAGAATCCTGTCGGCATGCTTTTCTGAATATCTGCATGACTAAAATGTCTAGAGACTTGTTTTAAAGATGAAACATGCAGGGAGGGCTAGTGAAGGATCCAAATCTTCAGAGGTGCCTCCCTGTGGTCCAGCCCAGCAGGTATCTCTGAAGCAAAATTATTCTCCTCTGATGTTGAGAACCGGCGCAGCATGCTTGAATGGCCTCTCCTTTCTCCTGAGCATAATTAAGAGTCATTCATGAAGTCTTAGGTCCCTGATTAGCAACAAAACGTTGCTGTTTGAATAGGTTCTCAGAGTTACGAAGAAATTAAAATTCTGCTGGACAAGCCGAGCTTAATGAAGCTCTGTCTCTGCGTCTGTGGTTTTGAGTCATGCTCTTTCAGCTGCTTGCTAATTCTTAGCTTTCCTTATTAAAGCAAGTAGACTTTTTCCAGTCATTAGTGTGAATTAGCAAAGCGGTTATTCTTATGGTAAGCACTTGCTGCCCATATTTTCAAAATATGTGCATTAAATGTTCTGGAAGAAGGCCAGCATTATATGACTTGTCTGCTTATGCTGAGTTTTAAATACACAGAATATCCAATGCTTCAGTTACCAGAGGTGAACGGATGGGCTCGGTTTTCTTTTCTTTAAGAAGAGTACAGGCTAAAATTGAGGAGAGTCTGGTTTCCAGTGTGTGGATTTTCTTATTTACTTATTCACTCCATTACTTACTTATTCACTCCAAACAATTGGGACGCGGGTGGCGCTGTGTTCTAAACCACAGAGCCTACGGCTTGCCGATCAGAAGGTTGGCGGTTCGAATCCCCACGGCGGGGTGAGCTCCCGTTGCTCGGTCCCAGCTCCTGCCAACCTAGCAGTTCGAAAGCACGTCAAAGTGCAAGTAGATAAATAGGTTCTGCTCTGGCGGGAAGGTAAACTCGTTTCCATGCGCTGCTCTGGTTCGCCAGAAGCGGCATAGTCATGCTGATCACATGACCCGGAAGCTGTACGCCGGCTCCCTCGGCCAGTAAAGCGAGATGAGCACCGCAACCCCAGAGTCGTTTGCGACTGGACTTAACAGTCAGGGGTCCCTTTACCATTACTCCAAATAATTAAAGTGTCAAATCGACCGATGTTCCTTTTAAAACATGTTGAGCAGTGGTGGTCAGAAAGACATTGTGTCCAGCCATTTCATATGTCTTGTCCAATACCAGGTGGTTTCTCTGGCATATAAGAAAAGCATGAGCTACCAAAGTTCAGTTTGCAAGAGCTATCCTTGGGGTGCCCAGTTATGGCATCCATGCGTACCACAGGGCCTTCAAACGCCCTTGGGATTTGCCAAGCCCCTCCTGCCACTCTCCATTTTGGGTGTGTGTGTAGGCATGTGTGTGTTGCCTCCTTAGAATCATAGAGTTGGAAGAGACCCTGAGGATTATATAATCCTGCGACGTGGAAAATGCAGCTGTCCCATACGAAGATCAAACCTGCAACCTTGGCATTATCACCACCATGCTCTAGTCCAGGGGTCAGCAAAGTTTATCTTGCCTGGGCTGGATCAGTCCTGCGGAGATCCCTCTGTGGGCTGGATTGTGCGTGAGCGCGTGCCTGTGATTTTCTGCGTCTGCGCAGACACGATTTTCAGCGCCTCGGAAGCGAGTCGCCACGCTGCACCGGTTTAGCACAGTGCGTGAGTGGGCAGCTCAGTTTGGGGGCGGCTTGTGGGCCGGTCAAACAACCTCCGCGGGCTGCTTCCAGCCCATGGACCTTAGGTTGCTGACCCCTGCTCTACTCTAACCAACTGAGCTATCCATGCGGGGAATTCCCCTTCCCCGCATGCTTTGTTCTGTGCATGAGTGTTGTGAGCATTGCCCGTTTTATACCTGTCAAATGGACACTTTGCGCTTCCCACAACCGTTTCTTTGATTTCCAAATCTGTGGAATTTTCTCCCAAACGGTTGGGGAGGCCTGCACTATATTCTCAGATTGGCCCACTATCGTGAAGTGTAATAGTTTACAATAGAAGTATAATACTAGAAAGTATTTCCCAGTCATTCTGAACACTGTTCCTATTGCAATCAGACAGGGGCCTACGGTTTTTGACGTTTTGTTGCCTGCTGAAAACATCCTGTTTCGCCAAGTGCATTTGGATAATTAATTTGATTCAGTGCTGGGCATTGGTTGTGTATTTTAGGATTTCACGACCTAGTGCATTTAAAAAAAATGTGCTTACTGATATCTTGATGCGAGTTAGTGCTGTATAAATAAATAAACAACCCTCCTTTACACCTGGGGTGGGCAATGCGCTTCTCCCTCCCTCCTTTCCCCGCAGGCTATTTTGGCAGGTGGGTGGGGCCTCCCACCTGTCAGTCACCGGACACCACAATTGCAATGACAGCAAGTGACCCAGACCAACAAAAGCCATTCCTTGGTAGGCGCAACTCAAGCTGTGCCTACAGAGGAAGAATTTTTGCCTTGTTGGCTTCGATTTGAGCTTGTGCTTCCAGTGAGACCCTGCTTAGGGAACTTACTGTGGGCGCAGATCCCAGCGGTATTCCTGTAAGTGCTGATCAGCTGTTTGGCATTTACAGAAAGCTTTCTGGGGTGGGCTGTGCGGCGAAGGTCCCAGCAGGCAGGTCCATCACGCAGCTGATTGCTGCCAACATGGTGTCACTGCCAATCAGCTTTTGGGCTCTGACACAGCAAGCTTCCCTTGCCAAGGAACAGTGCGGAGCATTTTAAAGCTTCCGATAGTTCCTTGATAGCAGCATTTGTGCAAATGAAGGCACGTGTGGGGCAGGTGGATGAGGTTTGGGGAAGATGGCCTCACAGGCCAAACTGGGACCCGCTCCAGGCTAACTAAGCCTGCAGGCCAGTGGTTCCGTTTTTCGTTTTTCAATTAAATTGGTATAGTGTTCACAACACAAAATTGCAATATAAAAACCACGAAATTCATTATAAAAATAAGAACAACTAACCAATATCTCTCCCCAGTGAGAGCCAGTTTGGTGTAGTGGTTAAGAGCAGTGGACTCGTAATCTGGGGAACTGGGTTCGCTTCCCCGCTCCTCCACATGCAGCTGCTGGGTGACCTTGGGTTAGTCACACTTCTTTGAAGTCTCTCAGCCTCACTCGCCTCACAGAGTGCTTGTTGTGGGGGAGGAAGGGAAAGGAGAATGTTAGCCGCTTTGAGACTAGTGATAAAGCGGAATATCAAATCCAAACTCTTCTTCTTCTTGCCCCCCCCTTTTACAGGATTGTTCACAAGGATTGCTGAAATGATGTCCTTTTGAATATCGCTTTGAAGTCAGCTGTGCAGTTTAAAACCTTGTGTACAATCATATAATCATAGAATTGTAGAGTTGGGAGGGACCCTGCGGGTCATCTAGTCCAACCCCCTGCAGTGCAGGTATCTCAACCAGATCATATATATGACCAATGGCCATCCAACTTCTAACAAATTCCCTAATGCAGGGCTGTCACTCCTCTTTATGTGGATAGTTCTGAGGCCTAAATGTTACCTGTGAAATGACGGCATCTAGAAACGCACAATTGGTCCTATAGCTCGAGGAAATGCGTAGCCTGGCTCTTTTAATTGTCTTCGTAAGTAGCTCGATTTGACTCCAGGGACTGGTGTACGTCATGTGTGCCTTTAAATAAACATATAATTAAATGCTAAGCATTATTAAGGGAACAACTACTGCTAGGCAAACACACTGCTAGGGTTCTTGTTGTGTTTGTGTGTGTGTTTTAAATTCATCTAAAGAGCTGCTTGACTTCTATAGCTGAAAACCTTTTGTGTCGTCTTATTATGTCTGGCTAGGCCTACTGACCCATTCCCATGTTAAGCTAGCACTTTAAACTTTGCCTGGTGACACCCTCTTTCACAAAGGTGTCACGGAGAGTCCGGCAAGTTCAAAACCCATTATCGTTTATCCAGATTGACTGCAAGGATGTGGGATGAGATACTATGGGTTGTTCAGCACCCCCTTGGATCAAACTGCAGCCAGAAACCAAACAATACCAAAATGCATTACATTAGGGGAAAATTGCTTTGCAAAAATATGTCTAGTAGGCAGAATTGCTTCTAGAAATGTGTGCAATAGAGAGAAATTCACAAGAAAATGCTGGGGAATTTTTACAAGGACTTAAAAAATAATAATCACAAATAGGTATAGAAATGTGGATATTGGAACTGGGTACTGGAACCGAACTGGGTACTGGAAAAATGAGAAATTGAGAGAAGAAGACGAAAAGTTTGGATTTGATATCCCGCTTTATCACTACCCAAAGGAGTCTCAAAGCGGCTCACATTCTCCTTTCCCTTCCTCCCCCACAACAAACACTCTGTGAGGTGAGTGGGGCTGAGAGACTTCAAAGAAGTGTGACTAGCCCAAGGTCACCCAGCAGCTGCATGTGGAGGAGCGGAGATGCAAACCCGGTTCACCAGATTACGAGTCCACCGCTCTCAACCACTACACCACACTGGCTCTTTTGAGAAACCAAAACTGACATGTACCGCATCCCTACTAATAACCAACAATGATGGCAGCAGGCATGCTCACCTGGGGACAGCATTCCACAAACAGGGAGCCACCACTGAAAAAGCCCATTCTTGTGTTGACATCCTTTCCCTCCGAGGAGGCATGTAGGGAATAACCAGGTGTAGATGTAGAAACTTTGTACATTGCTTGTATTGATTCGTTACTTTCAGAAGGCAAAAAGATGGGCATATAGAAGTGGTTTTTAACTAAAAATTCAGTCCTTTTCATGTTTACTCGTAAGTTCAGCTAGCTTCCAATAACCACACAAAAGATACTGCCTGAGCTGCCCGGTATGTTTTGATAAAAAGGTACCCCCCAAAGCCTTCAAGTACCCCCCCCCAAAAAAATTACCCAAAGCGTGCAGAAAGATGCACATTAAATAAAAGAATCAGTTTTGCTAGTTTGGGACTCTACTTGCCCTTTAATAAAATTCTGTATAAAAAAACAATCTTCCAGGCACTTCTTTGAGGATTAGTCCTTTCCCCTTTTTGTTTCACCAGTAGTCTGACAGAAGAGTCCTATATGTAAGCAAGCAGGCTTCCAAGTAAATAAAACTACCACCCCCAAGCTGTGGGCTGTTAACTTTTGTGGACTTATTTGCAAGGTTGATATAGGAAGCGTTGTCGAAAAGCTGGCGCTCGGGGCTAGATCATCCGGTGGAAGCTTCCCAGGGTTCTGATTCTATGGCAAACAACAAGCTGTGCAGTCCTATTTAGGCTTGTGTACGCTTCCCATTTGTGTGTGTGTTTTGGAGAAGCGCAACATGTTAGCTAGAAACCAATTTATATCACCGCTCCTTGTTAGCAGCAGCATTCCAGGCCCTGTAAAAACAAAAACAACCATCTGTGACAGTGTGCTGGGAGCAGGGTGGATTTGATTTAAATCACTCAAGGTGGATAAAAATAAAAAAATCAGATTTTTTTAAATTTGAATTGGATTTTTTAAATTTAAATCGGATTTTTTTTTTAAATCGTTGATTTTTATCCACCCTGAGTGATTTAAATCATGATTTAAATCAGTTTGATTTAAATCAAATCCACCCTAGCTGGGAGACAGTAGGGACTCAGCTATACAGCTGGAAATAAAATGTTTTAAGTGCAATATACAGTGTGGCACTAGATGGCGATGGTGAGCCTTATGGAAAATTCAATATATTATTATTTTTAAATGCTTAAAAAAAAGCATTTTCAGAACGGTTGTTATATGTGTGTAGATTCCACCTAGATATCATTCTGTAATGGGTTGCATTCCATCTTGCCCTTGACCTTTGTAGGTGTGGGAGTCTGATCATCCTTCTCCAACCTTGTGCCCACCATATGTTTTGGAGTACGTTTTCCCCATTCTGGTTGGCACTGTTGAATGGGCACCTGGCTTGGCGAAGTAAATGAGCTGTTTCAGGATATCTCTCCCACCTTCATTTGCCTCTTCTGACCTGATCACTTTGCAGAGGGCTTTTTGAAGCCTGCATTTATTGCATTATGACCACAGGTCGCCCAGCCTTGATTTAGGGCTTTAATCTCAGCGCTGTCATTTCGGCCTGAGGCAAATAAACCAGTGGAGATGAGCAAACACCATTGTTACACACTTCCTGTGGCTCATCCTGGTTCAAGGCCAGACTGTAGACTTCTCTACCAGCTGTAGCCTTGAAAGAATTGACTGTTCTTATTTGAACTAGATCAAACTTTCGATATTCCTCCTAAGTAGTGCTCCAGAGAGGGAAGCAGGCCCTTAATTTAGTCTATCTTTTCTATGGACCTGTAATTTAGATTTATCTCAGAAGGCGGGGGGTGATTTCCAAGTTTTAAAAAGATTTTTCTTGCAGATCCCTTTGTGTTTGTTTGTTTAAACAAAATAAAAAAATTCATTCCAGTAGCACCTTAGAGACCAACTAAGTTTGTTCTTGGTATGAGCTTTCGTGTGCATGCACACTTCTTCAGATACACTGAAACAGAAGTCACCAGACCCTTATATATAGTGAGAGGGTGGGGAGGGGTGTTTGTTTGTTTGTTTGTTTTAGTACCCAAAGTCTAGAGCTTTTACCTCCATATTTATAAAGGCAACTGATGCTTTAGTTGATTCATCTACCAGTTTAAATGGACAAAAACTTACAGCCTTTTGGGGGAGGGAGATGGCATTGAGAAGTGAGATTCACGAGAGAGTGTGGGATTTACTGTTTTGTATCTAGGTGCTTTGCTTTAAATTGCACCCATCATGGTATATATTTTATATTTTCTTCTTCTGTTTCTGTCAACTCTGACCATTTGTCCTATCAAAGAATTCAGATAAATACATTTAAAAAGTGGGTTACTGTAGTTCAGAGGAAGTAGGCAAATGCCTCGCACATTTGTGATCGCTCATGCCTAGCTGTGTAAATGGCTATTAATCTTTATTGATTGGAGACAGACTCTAATCGTGCTGTATTCATAAATGAGCGGCCTGAATCAATGCGTTCTTAATTGAAAGAAACGCTTTGAAGGTGTAGCTTTGGACGCAACTTTGAAACCACGTGGGCTTTCCTTGCATTTGGACTGTTTCCAACAAAATTTCTCTCTTGACTTATGGAAATGGAGTGCGTGATTCAAGAGAGCTGTGGTTAACATAATGCATGAATGATACGTTTTTGCTACAAGGCATCCAAATACAGCGTCACTGCCATTTCCATTCATTCATTCTTTATATTAAAATATTTATGTACTGCCAACTCGTATAAAATATTAAGGTGGTGTACCACAATATACATGCACACACACACACAATCCCTATTCACATAATGAAAATGATTGTGTATATATCGTTCTCTTGAATCTTGAGGTATTCCTGCTTGGCAGGGGGTTGGACTGGATGGCCCTTGTGGTCTCTTCCAACTCTATGATTCTATGATTCTATGATTCTCTCATTTCAGCTCAACCCTGTGAGATAGGTTGAGCTAGGCAGTGGTCCAAGGTCACCCACTGAGCTTTGTTGTTGAGTGGGGATTTGAACCCTGGTTTCCCAGGTCTTACTCCAACATTCTTAACCATTACACCGCACTGCCCCTTTGCTTTGTTGGAACATGCCCTTCAGCTGCGACACTGTTCCTTCCTGTCTGGATTGCGGGATAGTGAGCTGTCGGGGTGGGGTTGGAGAGTGTTGTATGCCAATGGTCCCAGAGGAAGATGAATTGAATTTGTTAATCGCTTTATCTTGCCCAGCGGAACCCTAAGCGACTTATAAACAAACAGACAGCCCCCACCTCCGCATAGATACGTTAAAACCAAGAGGAAAGAGAAATACACTGAAAACAGCCCAGTCATTTCTAAAAGGCCATAGACTGTTAAAGGCCAAAGGCTTGGTTCTAGAGGAAATTCTTTTTTTGCTCTGGCACCTAAAAATATAGAATGGTGGCGCCAGCTGAGCCTCCCTGGGGAGAGAATTCCACAGATGGGGAGCCACTGGAGAAAAGGCCTGCTCTCGTGTTGCCACCCTCCAGACCTCTTGTAGAGGGGGCACACAAAGAAGGGCTTCAGAGGCTGATCTCAGGGTCCTTGAGGTATTGCAGTCCTGAGCCATGTAAGGCTTTATAGGTCGAAACCAGCACTCTGAATTGAACCAGCACAGGTTTAATCTCTGGCATCTCCAAGTAGGCCTGGGAAAGACCTCCCCACTCCTTACTGGAGAGCTGCTGCCAGTCAGTGTACTGAGCTGGAAGGATCAATGGGTTTGATAATTGTCAGGGATGTGCCCACCCCTGCCAGTCTGGCACTGAGTGGGCACAGAGAGCCTCAGCCTGTGTTGACGGCGGATTCGTCTCAGAGCGAGTCTGCCAGCCCCTTCTTGGGGGAGGAGCAGTTATCGGGAGGGAGCCAGGTAGTGAGAGGTCTCCAGGAAGAGGCAGAGAGACCTGGCACCACCCAGCAGACTCGCTCGGAGAGGGAGATGTCGTTTCCGGCGCCTACTTTACGTAGAAGGAGAAGGCGGCAATTTAGAGTGCCGAGACTCTGGTGTTGGCGCCAAAACAGGAGGGCGGCACTTCCGGATTCAGCTAGTGACTAGGTGGTCATGTTTCGATTGAGCTCTGCACTGTATATACTTTGCACAATAAAACGATAGAAAGACAAGAAGGACTTGGTCTTTACTATTGAGCAACCGATAAGGGAACCTGACAAGTAGGCCTGGGAAAGACCTCACCACTCCTTACTGGAGAGCTGCTGCCAGTCAGTGTAGAAAATACTGAGCTGGAAGGATCAATGGGTTTGATAATGTTCCTGAATCTGCACTCATCTGCTGAGTGGGTTAATCAAGCGTTCCTGTCATGCTTCATTCTCTCGACTGGGGTCAAGAGATCAGAAGTGGGCTGTGGGATCCTGTCGTCTTTCTTCTGCCTGCCTTAACCAACCACTTTTTAAGTGTTGCATGTGCGCCATCCTTTGAACTGTGGTTAATGGTAGCTAGAATATGCAAATCCATTTCGAATTTTGCTTCTAAGTCTTGTTGGAACTCTGGCTGATATTTAATCACGGTTAAGGGTGGTGGAAACCTACCGTGATTAAGGCTGCCGGCAGGACAAGGGCAATTGAGGAAGGGCAGGCAAAATTCTCCTTGGAGTGAACCGCGATTTGGGGCAAGAAGTTCATGATATGTCTGTACCCGCTCCTGTTTCAATCCAACCTACTTTTCTGTGTACTTAATAGGATGACTTGAATGCTGCTCTGAGAACCTTGGGAAGCAGGACAGGACAGTAATCACACCAGTTGACACACACGCAGCTATAACCATGTCTCCCAATCAGATATTGTTCATTTGCCCCTAATTCGCTTTTTTTTTTTAAGCACTTGGTCTGATTTGATGAAAAAGTGGATTTATCTTCCACTAATCTTGCCAGATGCTTTTAAAGCAATCATGCTTTCAACGTTATTGGGAACGTCTTGGAATGAATTACAGCACCCTTGGCTGTATTGGCAAGTGGCTTTTCAAGAAACACTGCTCAGCAGTCTGCTGGAAAGAGAAGCGCTTGGAAAGATGACTGCTGTTGTCTGAAGGGATAATATGAATACAGCTTCTGCAGCAGGAAGCCTTGTTGTTTGACCTATATCTCTTGTAGTCTGGCATGCTTGCTCCTGGATCAGATTTAGGGTTCACCAGGAATGCCCCAGACATGCCTACTAAATCACTTTGATGTGTGGATCTTGCACAGTGCCCAAGCGCCACAAAGTGTTTGTTCCACATTTGTGAGGAGCTGTTTCTTTACTGTGCCATGCAAAAGGATTCTAGGCAGGCACCTATATACTGTTTTAGACGCTTGCTGAACTTTCTGTTACTGCTGGCCTATGTAGACTCATGATTTGCTTACGTCTGCTGTTAAATCCGTTCCCTAAACAGGGCTGCCTTCAGATGTCTGCTAAAAGTCAGATAGTTGTTTATTTCCTTGACATATGATGGGAGCGCGTTCCACAGCGCGGGTGCCACTACCGAAAAGGCCTTCTGCCTGGTTCCCTGCAACCTCACTTCTCGCAGTGAGGGAACCGCCAGAAGGCCCTCGGAGCTGGGCCTCAGTGTCAAGGCTGAACGATGAGGGTGGAGACGCTCCTTCAGGTATACTGGGCCAAGGCCATTTAGGGCTTTAAAGGTCAGCACCAACACTTTGAATTTTGCTTGGAAACGTACTGGGAGCCAATGTAGGTCTTTCAGGACTGGTGTTATATGGTCTCAGCGGCCACTCCCAGTCACCAGTCTAGCTGCCGTATTCTGGATTAGTTGTAGTTTCCAGGTCACCTTCAAAGGTAGCCCCACATAGAACGCATTGCAGTAGTCCATCACTAGGGGTGGCGGCTGAATGGAGCAGACTTGCTGGGAAGCTCCAGTGTGATAGGGGCCTATAACATTGAGTATTTAAAACTGAGCATTTCATCTTTGACAGAGATGGTCTTTTCATAAGAATTATTGTAGTCTGCTTCTCCATCACGCTGGTGGGGTTTGAGGTTTCAAGCACATCTGTAGCAGTTTCCATACATCTTTTACAAAAGAGAATGTCCATGTTGAATTAATCTCTTTACTTTTTCTGGTAAGCTAAGCCAACCCTATATGACGGTTTAATTCTGCCTAGGAAAGCCTTAACTCCACCCCCAAACCGGTTACATTGCAATAGAATACACACCCACCCCACAAGTTTATATATGTTTATAAAAGCCTCTGGCAGCACTTCATGCAAGCTTCCTCCTTTTAGCATCCAGCTAATCACTAAAATTAAGGGACACGGGTGGCGCTGTGGTCTAAACCAGTGTTTCTCAACCAGTGTGCCTCCAGATGTTTTGGGACTACAACTCCCATCATCCCTCGCTAGCAATACCAGTGGTCAGGGATGATGGGAATTGTAGTCCCAAAACATCTGGAGGCACACTGGTTGGGAAACACTGGTCTAAACCACTGAGCCTAGGGCTTGCCGATTGAAAGGTCGGTAGCTCGAATCCCCACGACGGGGTGAGCTCCTGTTGCTCAGTCCCAGCTCCTCCCCACCTAGCAGTTTGAAAGCATGTCAACGTGCAAGTAGATAAATAGGTACCGCTCCGGCGGGAGGGTAAACGGCGTTTCCGTGCGCTGCTCTGGTTCGCCAGAAGCAGCTTGGTTATGCTGGCCACATGACCCGGAAGCTGTATGCCGGCTCTCTCGGCCAATAATGCGAGATGAGCACCGCAACCCCAGAGTCGTCCGTGACTGGACCTAACGGTCAGGGGTCCCTTTTCCTTTACCTGATCACTAAAATTACATGTTAATATGAGTAACAAAACAAGAGTTTTGGGGGGGTTTAGAAAATGGTGCAGCAAAATGTTTCAGCTTCCACCTTCATCAGCTGCTCTCATAAAAACAAAATGATGCCGTGTCCAAGCTTTAGAGCTTTAAGATGGAATGCTCAAAAGGGCTTCCTTCACTGAAGTTAAGCGATGCTGATCCTATTCATCAGGTTGAGGCCATGCGGTGTTGATGTGTCCAGTGTGTACATCCAGAAGTCCTCCTCCTTTGCCAGCTTAAAGCTGTCAAAATCCACAGGGATGCCTTCTACCAAGGAGGGGTGGTCACCCAAGCAAGGTGAGATTGGTACTTCCAGGCAGGCAGGTAGAATGCCAAAGTTAGGCTAGGCCAGTGCCTTGGAAGGGGAGATCCAGTTGCTGATTCAGGACCATGGAGAGTGCTCCTGCAGCTGAGGCTGGACATCCAAGTTGTCTCAGCCAAGCCCTGGAGCAACTGGCTGTGTTTTCACAGCACGGCTAAATAATACCGTAATTGATTAGGCCCCCCCGCCCCCGTTTCCTGAGTTCTGCCTCCTATCCAGTTAAAGGGGCAAGGGACCTTTTTCATCCCAATAGCTGCATTCCCTTCTTGTCATCCAGTGGTGCATGGGGCCAGATGCAGAGCCACAAATGTGAGTTTTCCTTTTGTGCCATAAGCATACACCCCTCTCTATTCTCCCCCCAGGCAAGCAAGAAGCGTTATCAAGAGTTAAGAGGGACAGTCCAGCCAGGCAAGAATGCTGAAGGAGTGTACAAAGTAGGTCCAGTAGGGGATGCATGGGGAGAGTCCCCAGGGCCAGAAAGAGCAGCCCGGAGGGCCACATTTGACCCCACACATTGAAATTCCCCAGCCCTCAGTTAAGTGGACAGTTCCTTTTTTTGGTAGCCATGAGCTTATTTGGGGTGATAGAGTTTCTGGCCCTGGGGATCTCTCTCATCAGGGATCTTGATCCCTTTACCAAGTCTGTGGACCCAGCCATCAGATTCTGGCTGGCAACAGAGGCGTTTTTCTGGGCTCAGGGCAGGGGAGTTGAGCTCTGCTGCTTGAGATGGATGAGAAGGACCCAGGCATGACTCCCTCTCCTTAGAGATGCAGTTGCCTGAGGACTCTGCGTCTGAGAAGTACTACTCCAGGGTCATGACAAGAGCTACCGGTACATCTACTTGTAAGTCTTCGGATGCATTGGCATGGATATGGGAAGTTGTTCTTATTTTGTGGAAGTTGGGGTGACTTGGGGTACCAAACTTGAGATAAATTTGTGTCACTCTCAACTATGTCTTATCTTGGGAAGTCTTCAGAATTTCGATCCTAAGGTCAGTAAATGCTTCCTTGTAAGTGTGGGCCTTTGGCTGATTTCTGCATAAACAGGGAGGCAAGGATTACATTTGCCGAAATGTAACTCTAGAGAAAACCCATGTAGGTCTTAATGGCAGACATAAGGTTGTTTTCTGTTGCATTTCCAAAACTCTACATCATGGTTAAATTATATTGTAGCAGCCTAGAGACAAAGCTTTGCTATATCACCTGAAGAATAGTAAAATTTAACACTCTTCAGGGGTGTTGTAAGCCTTAATTGAAGCTTGTAAAAAGCTGTGAGAAGCTTGGATTAAGGGATAAGCAATGGCTGCTAAGTATATATTTTAAAATCTATATGTGTATATAGATAGCTCTCAGCTTGATAAAGACATCCCTCACATATTGATAGGAGGAATGGGATGAAATGGCCCTTAAGACTGTTGGAAAATAGTAAGATTGAACAGGTGTTGTTCAAGCTCTCATTTGCTCTGCCAATTTTTTGGAGTTGTGTGGTTTTTTTGGTTGGGTAGTATTTGATCATGAGTTAGGCTTGGGGGTTTCTGCAATCTTCCAAGGAGCCCCCCTTCTTGTGTAAGACTGTTCCTAGGGTTGTGTGGGACATGAGTCCTCGGTCCAGTATACCTGAAGAAGCGTCTCCACCCCCACCGTTCAGCCCGCACACTGAGATCCAGCGCCGAGGGCCTTCTGGCGGTTCCCTCACTACGAGAAGCCAAGTTACAGGGAACCAGGCAGAGGGCCTTCTCGGTAGTGGCACCCGCCCTGTGGAACGCCCTCCCATCAGAAGTCAAAGGTACTAACAACTATCTGACATTTAGAAAATGCCTGAAGACAGCCCTGTTCAGGGAAGTTTTTAATCTGTGACATGTGTATGTATTTTAATGTTTGCTGGAAGCCGCCTAGAGTGGCTGGGGAGACCCGGCCAGATGGGCGGGGTATAAATAATAAATTATTATTATTATTATTATGAGGCAAATTACATTGTGTGCTACAAATCACTGTGTGCTCCTCCTCCCCATGGTGTCAGTGGCCCTTTTCCTCTCCACCACCTTATTTTTCGTTATTGTTGCCTTGTTGTTGCTTGTCATGGGCCAGGAGTCAACTTTGCCTGCTGAACAGCAGGGGAGAAAGGCGGAATGACTCCACCTGCAGCTGACGAACCTTCAAGAACGTGGAGGAGAATGCACTGATGAGAACCAGCTGGCTTGAATCTTCTTAAACAGAGCTCTAAGCAGCAGTCAGATGCTGGAAACAACGCCTGTGCTTTCTGGTCCTGCGTATCTCAGAGACACCTCTGTTTGCTTCGCCTCGCACTCCACAGAGATCTGCACATTGTTGCTTGGCAATGGGACTATGGAAGCCATGGCCACTGGGGCCAGGTGCTGGATGCCCCAAAGTCTAGGGCAGTTGCTCCATTCGCTCTATCCTAGTGATGACTGTGCATGTGTGCTATACAAACAGCACTGCAGATAGTATTCTGCACCAGTAGAGGCTGTTCTGTTAAGACGAATAGAGTATCTATGTACATGTCATGCATCTGACAGACTGGGCTTGAGTCTGCAGTAGCTTATGCATTAATAAATGTCCCACATGGCCCATGAGTCTCTTGCAGCAAGAAGAAAGCTATCTCTGTAAGTGCATATGTGTGGACATGTAGATTTCTCACTTCCTCACTTAAAGCATTATGGCTGTGCGCACCACCTATTAGGTGCTGTGGGAGGGCAAGCTTTTAGTCACTACTAATGAATCACTTTCCTTGGCCTGCCGGCCTGCCACTAATTATAATGCTATTCTGTAACAGATATAATAATTAATGTCCTGCCGGGCAGTGATTACAAATTAGTTTCATGAATCAGCAATTTTAATAAGTGACTTCCACAGATTGTGAAAACCTGAGAGCAGTGGTGGGTGGGTGTGGTGAGGTTATGGCTTTTCGTATCTGTTCGCTTATGTCCTGTGTGCTAAAAATCCAATAAAAAAGCAGTAGTTGCATAAATAGCTTTATTAGTAGTTCCATCTGCAGGGCTGTAGCTCAGTGGTAATGCTTTGCATAAAGGTCACAGGTTTTAATTCCTGGCTACTCCAGGTAAGACTGAGCAGGCAGGATCAAACCCTGCATGAAACTAGGAAGAGTTGCTGTTAGTCGATGTGGACACTGCTGAGCTATATAGATCAGTGTCTGACCCAGCTTCACAGAGGTGTGAAATACCTTTCAAACTTCACAGAACTCTTCCTTAGGCTGGATATTAAACAAAAAAAGGAGTTGAGAAGGTGAGGGAACAAGACATATAACGGGCTGGTGGAAGCCCCTCTCCGGTATGTGACAGTCTTGAGATGGTGATTCTGGAAGGGATTCTTCCCCCTCCCCCCAACTAATTAAATAAGGTGGTGTTGGCATCTGTCTGTCTCAGGAATCAATTGAAGAGTGTGTCTTTGGCAGGGTAAAGTCAAACCGTTAGAGAGTTACAGTGCCTACGGTGGCTGTAGAGACTGATACAGGAGAGACATGTTTTGTTGCAGCTGGAGCAGATGAAGGCGTCCAGGTTTGCTGCTACAGGTGCACAATGGTGTTTCTTTTCTCTGCACTCCTCCCAGCGGTCATTGCTCCTCTGGCCACTGTTGTGGATACACAACCTGTCTGTCTCCAGGCACAGGTTGTGCCTGTCTGTCTCCAGGCACAAGTCATCTGCAAGGGATAATAATAATAATTATTATTATTCATTATTTGTACCCCGCCCATCTGGCTGGGTCTCCCCAGCCACTCTGGGCGGCTTCCAACAAAAATAAAAAATACATTAAAATGTCACATATTAAAAGCTTCCTTAAACAGGGCTGCCTTCAGCTGTCTTCTGAATGTCAAGTAGTTGTTGTTCTCTTTGACATCTGCAGGGAGGGTGTTCCACAGGGCGGGCGCCACTACCGACAAGGCCCTCTGCCTGGTTCCCTGTAGCTTTGCTTCTCGAAGTGAGGGAACTGCCAGAAGGCCCTCGGCGCTGGACCTCAGTGTCCTGGCAGAATGATGGGGGTGGAGACGCTCCTTCAGGTATACTGGGCCAAAGCTTTAAAGGTCAACACCAACACTTTGAATTGTGCTTGGAAACATACTCCCACATAGCGAGGTGGATGTTGCCAGCCTTCATGCCACTTTGCAGACACCTTTGTAACCAAAGAGTTGGTCTGCCAACAAGCCTGGTGCCTGAAGCCAGCTCCCCATAGAGCATCTCCTTGAGGATCTTGCCATCTTCCATTCTGTGGACGTGTCTAAGCTAGCATAGACGTTGGTGAGACAGGAGTGTAAACGTTCCGTAGATGTTTGCTTGGGAGAGCACATCTTGTTTGAGACTCTGTCCTGCCATGTGAATGCCCAAAATCTTCCCGACACAGCACATTGAAGCGTTGCTATTGGTGGGTGTAAATTAGGTGTGATCCTAACTGCAATGACTCTGCACTGCCTGTTTGCATGTGCTTCTGTTTTGTTTTGTTTTGTTTTTTGTAAAAACCAAACAAAACTTCCTCATATTTTCAATAGAAAGTATTGCTGAGAAGCTAACCAACAGCATGCCAGTTCTTAATAAGGTGATGATATTGATAATTTAACTTCCTGGAAAAAAACACATTCTAATCAGCAAAAGAAAAATAGCATCTTGAACTAAAACTGCTCCTGCAACTGACTGTATTGTCATTGCTTGCAAAATGAGCATCAGATGGAAAAGGGCAACTTCAGCAAAAAAAATAAAAATTTGTCTGATTAGTTGGGTGAATAAGTTGGCATGTACAGAGAAAGCAAGCTGCTAAACTTCAGAAGAGTTGCTTTGGTGTGCATCAACCATCAATCAGTTTTATTTTATGACAACTACATTTTGATGAGAGATTAGACAGCTATATTGCTTTCTGCTGTTGTCTTCATTCTGATTCTGTAGTGCCCCCCACCCAATTCCTTTGTATTTCTGTTTTGGAAGTCAGAATTACTTGTTTTCCCTGGTTATGTTTCTTCCGCTCATCCCTGAAGACTGCAGGATTTCCTGCTGGTAACATACACCATACTCCCTGGCATGCTGAGAACTGTACATCAGGGAGCGAATTTCAACATACACCAGTGGCACATTGATGTAAATACACCTGCACTTAAAAAGGACAATGCAGTGTATCGGTGAATAGAGCCAACTTAGTGCTGTTGCTCATAGGAAAGGCTGTTGATGCGTCGGTGAAATCTTTTCGATAAAGAACACTTCCTCCCTGAAGCAAACAAACCACCTGAAAGCTGAACAAAAGCTGGAAGAGGAGTTGTGCTTTGCAGCCTGGAATCTAGACCTTGGCCACATTGCAACTGCCACAAACCATTACGAGATGGAAAAGGAGCACTTGAGGAACCAAAATTAAGTTATTGATTTCGTTTTCAGGAGCGCAGGAAGGGCAAGGAAAACACTTCATAAATCACAACCGAATGCTTTTAGAAAGGCAGTCCTTCCTGAAATTCAATGTTTGGGAACTGTCCTGAAGACCTTGAGGATATAATTCCAATCCAATAGCACTTTGTGTGGCTTATGGACAACACAAAACTTGTTATCTTTTCCCTTTGGTGTTTGTTCCCTGTGCCCTTTATCCATGCTGCTGACACTACTGGGTTTTGAAGGGTGGCCAAGAGTGAGCTGTTGACCCAGATGAAAGCATTTCTTCCTGGGCAGTTCGTTTATAGAATCATATAATTGTAGAGTTGGAAGGGACTTGCTTTATTTATTTAAAAGCATTTCTGAGCATAACAAAAATCAATAGAAGCCTCATAAAAAAGACCATGAAACAGCTTTATAAAAACAGTTAAGAACAGGAACCAGGCCTTATGAGGAACGGTTGAAGGAGCTGGGTATGTTTAGCCTGGAAAAGAGGAGACTGAGAGGAGATATGATCGCCATCTTTAAATATCTCCAGGGCTGTCACATGGACAAGCTTGTTTTTCTCCTGCTCTGGAGGGCTGGATTTGAACCAATGGATTCAAGTTATAGGAAAGGAGATTCGGACTAAACATCAGTAAGAGCAGTTCAACATTCAGACGTCGTTCCAGAAGCAGAAAACCCTGTGCTGTGCAGCGGACTTATTAAGATGCTCTTGTGACACAGTCCTGAGGTGGGTTGACAAGAGGTCGCCACCACGGGGGAAGTTGTGGTTTCTTCTTGTGGTGGGAGAGAAACCGACTTTCCCAACATAGACTAGAGATGGCTGGAAGTAGCTCTGCCGACTTTTGTTGTTGTTCTCATTAAGTGAACTGAGCGAAGTGGAAGAGGGTCATTTCACTTGACAAATAACCTTGTGCTTCCACTGCCAGAGGTGACGGCCACTGTGTGTTTGCCAGCTTTGTGGGACTGCATAATACGCCCGAGAAGATGTGGCTAAAAGGAGTGCACTTTGATTTAAAGTGTATTTGATTTGGCCCCTGAAGTATTTTTGTTTCTAATTGGCTGTCGCTACTTGTGGAGATAAATCTGGAGACAGCTTGGACTTTTGAAATCTTTTACCGAGAGGGACAACCTAGTGGAATCTTATGCATTGCTTATGATGTCAACTGTCTGTTCTTGGCCCAGACTTAGAAGTCCTAGTTCCCTGGAGTCTCCCGTAACACCGAACAAGAAGAAGAAGAGTTTGGATTTGATATCCCGCTTTATCACTACCCGAAAGAGTCTCAAAGCGGCTAACATTCTCCTTTCCCTTCCTCCCCCACAACAAACACTCTGTGAGGTGAATGGGGCTGAGAGACTTCAAAGAAGTGTGACTAGCCCAAGGTCACCCAGCAGCTGCATGTGGAGGAGCGGAGACGCGAACCCGGTTCACCAGATTACGAGTCTACCGCTCTTAACCACTACACCACACAACTGCTGCCTATGTGGACACAGAGTATATGACATCACAGGGTTCTACACAGAAGGGCTTCTGAGATTTTGTTGGTAGAAATCAGTGGTCTTGTTGTAATGAATATGCCTCTATAGAAGAGTTATGGTAACCTGTTGCTTTAATAAACTGATGATTTGGCAAGAGGCCATCCCCACTGGGATAGAAGAACAAGCAAATAAGTCAGTCACAAAGACGTAGCTCATAAGCTAGTACATAAGTTGATACATGTACAAAGAGCTAACACAGGTTCACATACATGCAGACTAACAAAAATATATATTGGGCAAAATCGCATACAAAAATGTGTATATTAGGAGCAATTTCCTGATTAATTTTCATGGGGATTTCAATTTGTTTTCCCCCAAACTGATGCAGAAATGTGGAAAACCAAGCATCTGAAATCGATAAATTCACTCATCCCTGCTAGTGATCAGCATGTTCTAAACCGGTGTTGTGTTTGCATCTTGTGACAATCGAGATGGGGCTGCTTTCAAAAATTTGTGATAAGCTAGTGTAAAGAGTTACAAATATTTGAAGTTTTCCCTAAGAAAAATACAGAGGAAGAAAAGAGCTGGTACTATGGCAATAAAGCAAAATACTTCTTTTTAAAAACAAATCCTGTGTAGCCGGGGGAATAACTTTCTTTGCCGCCCAGTAAATTGTAATCCATAGTAAAGTGATAAAGCAGTGGTTATTACCATGTGTCTGTAAGCATCTTGAGATTTATAGAACCATAAGCTGCGTGGATGATAACTGTGTGAAGATTAGCCTGACTTAACTGTTTTATGTTATGGATCACATAACTATTTATTGTAAGAGCCTGATGGTGATGAAGTTTTAGCTTTGATAAATGCACGCTCTGAAAGCTGCAGGAATTCGCACAGAAAGCACAAGGGAAGAAAAAGCAGGCCCCAATTGTTTTGAAAATAAGGCTCCCCCCCCTTAGTTGCATGCCTGATCCCGCAGGCCAAGGCAGCTTATCACCAGGGCCGGCGCGTCCATTTAGGCGAACCAGGCAATTGCCTAGGGCGCCAAAATGGAGGGGGCACTGGCCAGCCTGCCAGCCTGCCCGCCGCCGCCGCCCCAACCAGCGGCGGAGCAAGCAAACCGCGGTGGCGGGGGGCGCCCGGCTGATCAGGGGGCGGGGCACCGCTCTGCAACATGCGCCATACGCAATGACGTCATGTGGCCCGCCCCCTCGCCTAGGGCGCCAAAATTGCCAGCACCGGTCCTGCTTATCACCATCCTAAAACATACGCAAAAGAGCTAATGAAAATCCATATAAAAAAAGAGGGCGAATATTGACATGACACACTCCCCACTTGCTTGACCTCCTTCACTAATTGGCAGCCAAGTAAGGGGCAAAATACTTCTGAAGGATGCTGTAGGAAGTTTGCATCCAGGGATACTTACAGTGAGTGTGTAGTCCACAGGACTGGGCAATATATCGTTGAAAACCGGTTTGAAGTCCTTATCATGCTATAGGTTTCATAATTTTTGAGCTGGCAATATATCACGAATCATGGTGTGTGTGTCTGCGCTATGTAAAAATCATGATGCTGGAAAAACCATGACGCCAGCCAATGCCTCTACAACTGGTACACTCTTGCCAGGGGCGTAGGAAGTGGGGGGCGGGTCGCCCCAGGTTCCATCATGGAGGGGGTGACAAATTATCAAGGAACAATTACTGCCCTACTAGGGTGGTTCATAAAAAACTTTTTCCTTTTTAAAAAAATGCCTGCTCCAAAGATCTTATCTTACTACACTAGGGATTATATAGCTATATATGAAATTTCATGCATATCAGTTAATATCTTGACCCTCCTCCATGAAAATAGCTGTTTACTTGGCTGTTTTCCTATGTCGTGAAGGCTGAAATTTCAATTCAGTGGAGCACTTACTGTTCCCAACCCTAACCCTGCGGAAAGCCATCTAATTAGACTTTAATTTGATTTTGACATGTTTTAGGGGATAATTTAATTATTGTTTGATTTTATATCAATGTTATGTATCTGATGTTAGTCCGACTTCGGCCAGGGAGGGCAGGATATAAATAAAAGTTTATTTTTACTTATTATATTCCTTTGTAAGAAAAAATGAAATAACGTAAAACCATTTTTGCAGGCAAAAAAATCAATAAAAATCAATGTGTGTGGGGGGGTTGGGGGGGTGACAAGAAATTTTCCGCACCGGGTACCACCTGACCTTCCTACGCCTCTGACTCTTGCATTGTCTCCCAAGACACGGATGCCAACAAGAATCTTTGGAAGAGAGTGTCTTGTGTGCTGTGTGAACCAAGGCATGTACCAGTATATGGTGCTTTTATAAAGCCACTGCTCATTCTTGCTTGAAGCGAGTGTTTCTGATGCCTTCTATTTGCCTCTGGGCAACATTTTCATCTCTTGAACATTTGTGTAGTTAACTTTTCTCTCTCCGCATTTCTTATCTTATGAAGGGAAGGATAAATGGGAGTTTGCAATTATTCCCTTCTATTTGATATTCCTCAGAGCCTCACAGGCATTCCTAGTGTGTCTCCTCTGCAAACCTTGGTTCCCTCACCCACTGCCCCCTTTTGTTTCATCCGAGAGATAAATGCAGACACTATTTAGGTCAATCCTCTCAACTACAGCAGCACATCCTAAGTCCCAAGACCCTGCAACACCCCTCCCTGTCTCATTTCTCACTAAATGATCTCTCCGTTTGCACTCCAAACATTGGCATATGCAGCTGATCGGGTGGTCTCTATTTGCCATATTATAAATAAGCTGGGAAGATTCTTAACCCCAAGAGGCCTCTTTTTGTGTTGAAGGTATAAGATAAGGCAGCTGAATAAAATTGTCTTGGATTGCTGCCCAGTATCGTCGTTAATAGGGACCCAGGTGGCGCTGTGGGTTAAACCACAGATCCTAGGGCTCGCTGATCAGAAGGTCGGCGGTTCGAATCCCTGCGACGGGGTGAGCTCCCGTTGCTCGGTCCCAGCTCCTGCCCACCTAGCAGTTCGAAAGCACGTCAAAGTGCAAGTAGATAAATAGGAACCGCTCTGGCGGGAAGGTAAACGGTGTTTCCGTGCGCTGCTCTGGTTCGCCAGAAGCGGCTTAGTCATGCTGGCCACATGACCTGGAAGCTGTGCGCCAGCTCTCGGCCTATAGAGCGAGATGAGCGCCGCAACCCCAGAGTCGGACACGACTGGACCAAATGGTCAGGGGTCCCTTTACCTTTACCTATCGTCGTTAAAAGGGAAATGATGTTTTTGCACAACGTTAAGGATGCACGGACCCTTCCCCACACCATAGAAACTTCAGTGGGATTCAAAATTATTTGGACATTAAAATTTGCCTCAGATTTTTCAATTTAGGTGAGATTTAGTGGCAGCACCTCATGGCCCTGGCATTCTTTTTGTGTTAGCAGGTTTCCATGGTGTTCTGGCTGTGGCAGAGCTCAGCTGTTTATTTGAGTCAGCCCAAAGGTGATAAAATCAAAACTCCTCTGACTTCAAGCTGACCTGGAAAAGGCTTCTGTCAGGCTTGATTGACAGGTTCTTTTTTGATGCGGAAAAGGCCACCACATGGTCACTTTTACAAAGTGCTGGCTTTCATTTCCTGAAGTACATGCATGTCTGGGGATAAGTGGCATGGCTTGCCCCAGGCATTTTGGGTCTTCCAACCTGCACTCTTTCCCTCTTGAATATATTTGCACTAACTCCCTGGCTTCAGAACTGACTGGTGGTAAAATGGCTCTCTCATCCATCTTAATACCCATTTTCACTCAAATGTTGACTGAAAACGTTTTGTTGGTTTTTTTCCATTTAGTTTTAATTTCTGTCCCACCTTTCTGCATGATTCCCAGGCAACTGACAATAGCAAGTGTGTGGAGAATAGAAATACAAACCTCATGAAACAGTTGAAAAAACTTTTAAAAAAAAAAAGAGTGTAATTGATTGCAGTCTTTTTCCTGAACTTCTAAATTAACCACCTGAGGTTTTGACCTATTGCACTTCTGCAAACTAGGAGAGGGAGTTCCCCCAAGCCTACTGATGCTTCTCTTTTGTATGTGGGGGTGCCATTGCAGCTATGTAAAGACCCACGCTCAGAAAATTGCAATCACTATTAGTTTATGGAATTGTCTTTTCTGTCAATATAGTTGTCAACCAAGTTAGGTGTTTTGTATGAACCATGGAGGTTCAGTCGGGTGCTTAGGCTTGCCGCAGGAAACAACTTTGTAGCAGAGATAGCTTTTACTTGGCAAACGCAAACACACACACTATTTAAGGTTGCTACAAGAAGTCTTCACTCTCTGAGCCCAGAGAGGGTTCCAGCTTACAAAGTCCTTGCTGAGACTAAGTCCTCAAGTGCAAAGTTCAGTTGCTAATGAACCAGAGTTTTCTGAGTCCAGAAGTCTTGCAAGGTGTCTAGCTTCCCTCAGATGAGCTCTTCACAAAATCCTCCACATTTTCACAGGATCGTTCCATCAGTCTCCATGTCTTCAGCAGATTCTCCTGTGCACCCCAACAACGAATGCTGTAACATGAGCCTTTATCTATGTAGTATTATGTGCTAGTGGGGAACCATTTATGCAGACTCATGGAGAATTTTTACTTTCCTTAACTATGCTTTTTTGGGGGGGGTCTTTCTCTTTACTCAAGTATAAGCCAGCATTTAGCAGTGTTTTCTCCAGGAATGTGAAACCTGTTTCGGCTTTTCTTAATCGCTTTCCGTGTTCACTGACCTTTGCCATGTGGTGAGTTCGTAATTCTTTTGTATGCTCAAGGAATTCCAGGTCTAGCATCAGAATTGCCCCCGTTGTTGTTAACTGTGCGGTGATAGCAACCAACATGCCTCTGCTTGTAGGAATAGGCATGTGACTTTTCACATAATGAACACAAGAAGCAGGAAGAGAGTGAAAATCTTGTTTCATTAGCTGATGCCATCTGTAAAATGAACCGGTGACCCAAATAACTTTCTTGACTTTTCCTGTCAAAGAAAACTACTTGGCTGAACTGAAGGCTAATCCAGCTTTAGATGAGACTTGTAAAAGTCAAAGCTTATGAGTTTCTGTCCCATCCCTCGCCTCCCAATTTCAACTATGGTTTGTGGAAACCAGGGAGTCTACTCCTTGACTGCTTAATTCATTAAGGCCCCCTTTCTGCCTTTACAAAGAACCCTCAGTGTGGAATAAAACAAATAAATACAAAATAATGTTGGTTTCATTTGACTGGTTTTTAACAGCAAGTTCTGAAGTGGTACAAAAGCAGGAACACAAGTTAACAACCACCAAATGGTCTCTTCAGAACCAAACATAAGGCAAAGGGGGACAACTTAGCTGATGTTGAAGTCACATAAAAAAGCTATGGCCTGCATCAGGAGTGGCTGACCTGTGGCTCTCCCAATGTGGTTCGACTACAACTCCCATCATCCCTGACTGTTGGCCATTCTGGGCATGGGAAGAATAGACGAACACCAGCAATTTCTGCTCCTGTTTCTTTCAGAATTCTTCAACATCCCTATTGGCGTCTAGCAACTAGGTTGCTATACACAAACTCAAAATCCCTTTTTTGTGTCCAGCTTTATTGATGATGCATGTCCCTAGTATAATTGCTAACTACGTTTCTTACATTCTTGCTGTAACTTATCTATGAAGGTAAGGCCAGGTTGCTACTTGTGGGTTGCCCAGATTTGAATCCTGCCAAGCTCAAGCTCCTAATAGCTGGAGAGATGGCAAGTACCTGGAGCAGAGCAGGTAGTTAGAATAATAGAATCACCGAATTGTAGAGTTGGAAGGGATCCTGAGGGTCATCTAGTCCAATCCTGCAATGCAGGAATCTTGACTAGAGCATCCAGGACAGATGGCCACCCAAACTCCGCTTAAAAGCCTCCATGGAAGGAGAGTCCACAACCTCTTGAGGGAGTCTGTTCCACTGTCAAACAGCTCAGCGGAGGCTTAGTTGCCTATATTTTCTGCACACATCACTCTTCTGGGCATGACTGAAAGAAGGCACACGCAGAGCGTTGGAAGGATCAGGTAGCATCTGATGAAAAAGGCCTCCGCTTGAGACCCTGGAGATCACCTGGCAGTCATAGTACCGGGGCAAATAGAGCCAGTGTGGTGTAGTTGTTAAGAGCGGTAGACTCATAATCTGGGGAACCGGGTTCGCATCTCCACTCCTCCACATGCAGCTTCTGGGTGACCTTGGGCTAGTCACACTTCTTTGAAGTCTCTCAGCCCCTTCTCACCTCACAGAGTGTTTGTTGTGGGGGAGGAAGGGAAAGGAGAATGTGAGCCGCTTTGAGACTCCTTCGGGTAGTGATAAAGTGGGATATCAAATCCAAACTCTTCTACCTCCTCCTCCTCCTCCTCCTCTTCTTCTTCTTCACAGGAGGAGGAAAGCAAGTTAAGGCGCTGGTTCTTAAAGTTAGAATGACAAGCTGGAAAACCTTAGCAATACCTACCTATGTGTAGGCTGACGAAGAAGGCAAGGTCAGAACAGTAACTCATAAAGAGGTACAGTGAGGGCTTATCCACACTCACCTTTTGCCCCAGTTTTTCCAGGCACAGATTCATGTCCAAGCACTTTGGTTTTTTTGTCCCCCTGGAGTGAAAAAGCTGAAGCGCAACAAAGTTTGGATTTTCCGCAGATTGCCATTTGCTCCGATTCAGCTCTAAAGAGCGGGTTTTCACGTGGAAAGCTTCAGAGTTCTTTGCTTTTTTAAAAAAAGTGCTTTCAGACCCAGAGCTTTAAAGAATGGACCATGCCTGGAAAGTGTGGATGAAAGTGTCCATAAGCCACGAGAGGCGTTTTGTGTGCGTGGGTGCTTAGCATTTTTGTTTTACGTTCACAGATGGCTATAATTAACGGCCTATTTCTTCCATCGCATTGCTGTGTTACTGCATAACCGTGTCAAAATGAGAACTGAGGTGCTGGTTGGTGTGATACAATCCCTGCTATCCTCTCGGAACAGCCCCTTAACTTTATTTGTTAGGTCTTAAAGAGGAACTTAAATCCTCCTTTAGAACAGATTTAGTGTCAGAAACTTGTCGCTCAGTGCCGTCTGCTCTTTCAGATTCCTCTTGAGAGTTGAGCTCGGAGCAAGTGCACCTTTATCTCGAAAAGGTCTTCATGCATTAACGGCTTCTCGTTGATCCTATTTAAAACGGTTAACTTTGGAGGCACAGATTATGTGCTCATCCTTAAGTGTTTTGTTTTTGTGTCAAAATCTCGGTACTTCAGTCTGTTTTCCAGAAGCCACTGGGAACATTTATTAATGTGGGTGTACTTCAAAATGCTTATTAGGTCCTCTTTTATAAAGTGTGATTCATAAGAAATTGGCCTGACAGCACGCTTTGCTGGCAATTTGCTCATGCATGGAACAAGAGCTAAGTCCCACAAAAATGGCACTTAAAAAAAAAAAGAGAGAGAGAGATGGGGCAGGTAGAGCAGGGTTTTCCAAACTTTTAGACTACGACTCCCATCATCCCTAGCGAACAGGAGCAGTGGTCAGGGATGGTGGGAATTGTAGTCCAAAAACAGCTGGAGACCCAAGTTTGGGAAACACTGAGTCAGAGTAATGTGTTGGAGATTCATTCCCCGTGTCTGCAGTCATGGGATTGTTGTCTATCACATGACGGTGTATGTTTTCATTCCACAGAGTGGGAAGTGACGGAGACAGGATGTTTGTGTTACTGTGTTCCGTGAAGTGGGACTATTGTCCTTTGTTCTTTCTCTTTGCTGTCTGATGCTAGAGAGAGAGGGAGCCATGTTGCAGTGCTCCGTGTGTGTTTATATGTAAATAAAGTAGATTAGCCAAAATGCTGAGTTGCTGAGGTCTGTTTACGCAGGCTGCGAAGACACTGCAGATCCCTAAGTGTGCTGATAGCTTCTTGGTATCAGTCGCTGTGATGTTCGGGCAGAAGAAAGCTTTTGAAGCTCCCGACCGACCAGGAGGGAGAGAACATGCCAGCCGGGCATGTGTCTCTGCCAGGGTCCTACACGAGAGTAGGACGTTCCTGCTAACATCCATGAATTGCAGAAGCTCCTATTGATTATAATAATGGTCCCTTCCTGGTGTTTTGGAAGGCAAAGCAGTTGTGCTGGCTGGGGCTGAGGATCACATTGCAATCCAAAACATCTGGAGGGCACCAGATTAGTGGAAGCTGCTGTTTAGTATTGTAGATTGGCCTTTAGGATTAGAGGCAGCACAGAGCTTTGCTTACTCTGTAAGCCTGAATCCCCCCCCCCCCTACCAATAGTCACTTTGGGCACAGAGGAAGATGAGCTGGTCCTTTTTCTCCAAATTTAACCTTTGGGGGTGGGCAGGGATTCATCTGTCAATTCTGCGGATGAGCATACTCAAGTGTATGTTGATTTTAGTAGGTAATTTTTTTTTGGGGGGGGGGATCAGATGTGTCCCTACCAAGATTACTTATAGTCTCGTGGGCAGGACACAAAATGGGTGGGGGGGGGGAGAAAGAAGAGAAAAATGAGCAAATTTGGAGCCAGTTGCTTTTTGTAATGATTTGGAGGAATAGCCATAGATGGTGTCAGTGTGGGTGAGAGGGTCCCTGTAGCAACTGATCTCAGGCAAGACCTTAATTAATCAAGCCCACCAATTAATCAATAAATTTCTGTATTTCTATACTGTCCTTCATCTGAAGATCAAAGGCGGTTTACTATAGAAAAACACAAAAATGAGTAAAGTGAAGACGCCTGCCTGATCTCAATAGGCAGGGAGTTCCAAAGTGTACGGGCTGCCACGGTGATCGATTGGGTTGTTACAAACATGGAACAGGCATTACGCGGACATGCTGATCAAAATGGTTGAGTGGGCACACGTGAGGTAAGGCGATCTCGTAGGCAAACTGGTCCCAAGTTGCTGAGGGCTTTGTATGCTGATAGTAAAACCTTGAACTTGGCAAACCAGTGCAGATCTCTGATACGTTGGTGTTTTATGTTGACAAGGCCTTGCTCCTGTCAGCAATCGTGCTGCAGCATTCTGCACTAACTGCAGCTTCCAGCTCAAGTGCAAGGGAAGCTCCTCACAGAGCGCATTGCAGTAATCCAGTCTTACAGTATGAACTACTGTGGCCGGATTTTCATATATCGCCTTCTGTAAATTGTCTTACTCTATAGAGTTCCTCCTTCCTTGTTGTAGTATCTGGGGTACCCTAGTGCTAAAAAGTGGTGGTTGTGATTTCATTTTGTATTTTTCTGCATGCAGAGTCTTAACAAAAGGCTACTTGTGTAAGTGCTGTAATTTTCCAAGGATCGCCTTCCATTTTCAGGGCTTCGCAGGCAAGAGGAAGGCTGCTACTTTCATAGCCTGTCAATAAAGCACGCTGCATTTTTTAAAGGTTTTTTGAACCCCTCCCACCCCCACCCCCAAACCCATCTCTTGCCTTGGCTCTATCACTCCCATGCAGATTTTTCCTCTCCTGAAAGTGACTTGAGTGCATCAAACCCCCCACAGACGTTGTTCATGCTTGTAATATATGACGGCTGTTTTTGAGAAATTGCTGTTCGTTGACAAGCCTTGAGCGCTCGCTGAAAATGAGGGGAGTTGATGTGGAAAGCAAATAAATGTACCAGTTCCTCCAGTTAGCAACACATGGGGGCCATGTTTGCTTGCCGTGCCAAGGTTAGTGCAAACACGAGTTCTCTGGGGAAGGAGATTGCGGCTGCTTTGCTTCTTCCTGGTCATTCTGTTGTTGTGATGTGCTCTGTGTGTCACCCAAACCCAGGCTCATGATCTAGCTTTCTCTAGACTCACATAGAACAAACCAGGGAGGAGTGAAACAGCTGTGATCTCCTCTCTGGGAGCACGTTCCCACTAAACCATGGTTTGGCTTTGCATAACCTGGGAGCTCAGGCTATTGCCCTAACAATGTGGATAATAGGCAGAAGGTAAATCAGGACATGAGTGGTGCTGTGGGTTAAACCACAGAGCCTAGGGCTTGCCGATCAGAAGGTCGGTGGTTCGAATCCCCGCGATGGGGTGAGCTCCCGTTGCTCGGTCCCAGCTAGCAGTTTGAAAGCACGTCAAAGTGCAAGTAGATAAATAGGTACCGCTCCGGCGGGAAGGTAAACGGTGTTTCCGTGTGCTGTTCTGGTTCGCCAGAAGCGGCTTTGTCATGCTGGCCACATGACCCGGAAGCTGTACGCCAGCTCCCTCGGCCAGTAAAGTGAGATGAGTGCCGCAACCTCAGAGTTGTCCGCGACAGGACCTAATGGTCAGGGGTCCCTTTACCTTTACCTTTTAAATCAGGATTTACTAGTAGATCTCTGAGTGATTAGCAAGGCTATCTCAGTTCCAAATTTTTAACAGTAGCAATGGTGACATAACATGTCCTCCCTCGATGAAGGCAGCCTGGGGAGTACCGGTAACTAAGCAGACTTGTGTAGGGAAGGACTGTGCACTAATCTAGTGTTGCTGGGGTTGTCTGGGAACATCCTTAAGGCCTTGCTCTGTCGCAGGGATGGGGACCATCAGGCACTGGAGCTGAATGAGGCCTTGCGGTCTTCTCTGTCTGCCCCTTGAGAGTCTCCCTAGACAGTGGTGGCTAACCTTGGCACTCCAGATGTTTTGGGACTACAACTCCCATCATCCCTGACCACTGGTCCTGTTAGCTAGGGATGATGGGAGTTGTAGTTCCAAAACATCTGGAGTGCCAAGGTTAGCCACCACTGCCCTAGGACACCCTCTTCACTGACCATGCTTTGCATCCTCCTTGGGTGTTCTTGCCTTGCTCCTTGCTTGCATGGACGGAGGGCAGAAAGGAATGTGCTGATGTGGCCTACTGTTCCAGCTTTTATCAGCATGCATTTCTGTGCCCGCTTTTGCTTCTGGTCCCATCTACCGCTGGAAGATTTCCCAGAAGGGAAGATGACCCTCAGTTCCCCCACCCTTGCCCTACGGGTTGGGCTCATGGTGCTGCTGAACCAGTTTATCTCCAGTTTTTCCAGATACTAACTATCTGCATCCCCAATACTGGTTCAGGAATCACAGATGATAAACAGCCAAGCACTGCGACTAAACAGAACACCCTGTAAGCAATAAATGCCAAGATTCTTAAAGGCATGCCCCCCATCACCCGCACACTCATGGCAATTAAAATCAGGAGTCCATTCCAACAACTGCAGAGCTGAGAGGTAGAAAATGAGGTGTGGGCAGCACTCTGGAGGCACTCACATGTCCACCCACCCTCTCCCTCTTCCCCTCCGCCTTTCAACCAGCAAAACTGCTGCTCTGGCAATATATTTAGATAGCTTCATTAATGTCGATGAGTTCCTGCTGCTCCAGCTATTGTGTAATCCTAAAAATAATTATATATTATACATATAAAGAATTCATTGCTACTGAGCTGCAAAGCATTAAAAAAAATATATTCACAGCTGCCATTTCATTAACTCTTGAGGGGCATTTTGATAACTGAAGTACACAGGATTGCGTTTGCTTTCAGGAATGCCAGCATCTAGTTTTCAGCTGTGCTTTGTGTAGGGTTTTTACCACTTTGGGAGGGGACGCAGTGTCAACAAAAACCAGTGTGCAACTGCCCAAGGTCCCAAATCCCATGAACCATTGACTTCCCATTGCAATACTTTTAGGATCTGTCTTGCAAACAGTTTTCATTGAGCAGGCACTGGGCCAACAAAGGTCAGATGCTGAAAAGAGGCTGCATCTGCCATGGACATTTCAAGCTGTACCAGACCACTGTAAACAGTCACGACTTTCTCCCTAAAGAATCCTGGGAACTGTAGTTTGTTGATGCTGAGAGTTGTTAGGAGACCCCTGTTCCCCTCGCTGAGACGTCCAGTTCTCGGCGTTCCCTGCTCTTGACCGTGGAGACGGAGCATAGCCATCATGACTAGTAGCCCCTGTCAGCCTTATCCTCCATAAATTGGTCCATTCCTCTTTTACAGCCATCCAAGTTGGTGGCGGTCACAACTTCTTGTAGGAGTGAATTCTATGTGTGCTCATAGAATCATAAATTGGAAGGGACCCCAAGGGTTATCTAGTTCAACCCCCTGCAATGCAGTTATCTCATAAAGAAGTGCTTGCTTTTGTCCAGGGTGGATAAAAATCAACGATAAAAAAAAAAAATCAAAATCAATTTTTTTTATTTAAATCGGATTTTTTAAAATTTAAATTGGATTTTTAAAATAAAATGCTTTTGGAGGAAAAATCTTTCTAAATATAGTCTTTTATTTAAGTTACATTGTAGTCCAAAGGCTATTCATCAGGAAATAAGGATTTGTTTTAAGTTTATCAAGTGTGCTAAAACTCAGTCTAAGTTTTTTTTAAAAGATGTTTAACCACATCAGTTAACAACATGGATACATATGCTATCATGTTATTGTTTTAGTTAAATAAATTGTTTAAATGGTTATTAAGGAAATGATTATTTTTCTCCTTCCAATAAAGTACAGCAGAAAAGTTGTCCAAATATAAACAGTTAACTTATTAAACCTCACCATAATTTCATAATTATCTGTCTATGTATTTCTAGTAGTATAACCAAATCAGTAATTTTTGATATAACTGTAAAAACTACTCTGAAAATTTATTATTCCAAAAATGAAACCTTCATATGGTTGTAAATATTAAGATTATACCAGCAAGAATGAGTCTTTCTGTAAAAAAAAAAAAATTTAAATCAAGTCTTACTGACTAGTGATTTAAATCAAGCCTTACTGACTAGTGATTTAAATCGTGATTTAAATCAATTTGATTTAAATCAAATCCACCCTGCTTTTGTCTCTTCCGAATCTTCCGAGGTTCATCTTCCTTGGACGTCCCCAACTTCTGATGTGTTGGCAAAGTGAGAAAAACCTTTTCCTATGGACTTTCTCCATACATTGCATAATTTTACACACTTCTATCGTGTCTCCTCTTGTTCCCCTTTTAGCTTGGCATACATCAAAATGGGATGCACTGGTACAGTTCCTAGACAGAGGGACAAACAGCTCTGGGTGTTTCCCCCAGATCTTTATTGTTTAGCCTAAGGCCATCATCAGTCACCCAGTATTACAACACCACTCACAATAAGATGAAAACAAATTAATAACTCAATCTGTTTCATTATCGAGTATATATCCAATATCTTTTGCAGCATCAATAGTGCTCATTACAGGCAAAACAGGGTCCTGACGATTTAGAATTTAAGTTGTGCTTTAACTGCAGAAAATGACAAACCTCTTGCTAGCTGACATTGTCCACCCACTTTCACTATTCTAAATCGGGGTGACTTAACCAGCAGCCCTTCTGATGCTGCTGGCCTACAGAGCTCTTTTAATCAGGAGTTGCACCATGACTCTTTGCAACATGATGCTGTCGGATGGGAGTTTCCCCGTAACAAGCTCTGCTCTCCTTGGAAGGAGGCTCATTTATCTGCCTAAGCAGAAAATGAAGCCTGTGAGGCCATAACTCTTCCGGACACATACTGCACAGAGCACAGTTGTAGCTCTAATTGAATAAAAGCCCATTAGCAGAGTGTAAATGTGATCCGTTTGGGACTATATTTTGCTGTTCCTGTTTCTCCGCGATGGTGCTGTTCAATAAACCTTTATTCTTATGAACAGCTGCCCGCAGAGGGTCTCTGCATGGGGTCTTTACTTGTCTGAGTTTATGTACGTCTGTTTCCATTAACTTCCAAACCTAATAATGCATGTCAGGTTGGGAGGAGCCTTAGATGAAGAATGAACACCGGTGCTTCCTAGAGGATTAAACAAATCTATGGAGGATAAGGCTTCTGGTGGCTGCTTGAGATGATGGAGATGTTTTGCCTCCACTGTTGGAGGCTGTAAGCTTCTGAATACCAGTTGCTGGAAACAACTGGAGGAGAGAGAGCTCTTGTTCTTGGGTCCTGCTTGCAGGTTTCCCACAGGCTGGTTGGCCACTGGGAGAACAGAATGCTGGATGGGCCATTGCCCCGACCCAGCAAGCTCTCCTCATGTTCTGTGGCAGGGATGAAGACATTCTGGCCTGCTGGTCTGCTTTGCCCCACCAAGCCTCCCTCTTGGGCCTGCAATCTGGTTTGGGATAAGCCATGCCCTAATCAGGTATGGACAGGTGTGAGGCAGGTAACAATGCAACTGGTCCAAAGGGGTTTACGGGCACCACCCGCCAACTGGTTGGCAGCACCCTGCAAAGCCCTGTGCACGCTCGCCTGTCAAACGTGACCCATACTACAGGTGTGGGGGAGATGCGGTTCTGGCCCACTGGTTGGATTCAGTACCCTACCCCTGTCCTAGATTGTCGCAAAGACAACTCCTCGAGGAGGGGGCGTAGCTCAGTGGTGGAAGATGTGCTTTGCATAAAAAGGTCTTGTGTTCAATCCGTGGCATCTCCAGGTACGTCTGAGGGGCACACGGGGGAAGACATAGAATCTTGGAATCATTCTAGAGTTGGAAGGGACCCCAAGGGTCTTCTACTCCAACCCCTGCTTTTATGTCTTGCTTTTGAGCCTTCTTTTGAGCCACTGTTAAAATCGGAATTCTGTACAGGATGAACCTCTTGTGTTACTGAGGAGGCCTCTCTACTTGAGCAATTTACCTTAACAATTTCCTCCCTTCTTTTCACCTTTGCAGTATACGAGAGTTTGGATTCCTGACCCGGAGGAAGTCTGGAAATCAGCAGAAATCATCAAAGATTACAAGGAGGGGGATAAAACTCTGCACCTGAAACTTGAAGATGAAACAGTACGTCCTCCTGATTATGGTTTTTTTTTTTTGGAGGGGGTGTTCCACTGTTTTCTGCTGTTTCTTGTGTTTCATTGTTTTCAAGAAATGCCGAGGAAATGTTTTGAAGTCCAAACAGCCAGCACTGACCTTTTAGATATTCCTCTTCATGTTCGAAGAGATTTCTGAAGGGGAGGGGGATGATTGACAAGTTACACTTTTTCTGTGCGGAAAGCTGTTCTGTGTGAGGCGGCCCTGAGCCTATAACTGTGTGTAGCAGTGGGGGGGGGGACTCAGGCTTCTAGGCCTCCCCAGTTGACCCTCTAGGCTGTTTTGGCCAAGCCATGCTCACCTGCTGTACACCTGATGTAGAAGAAGAGAAGAAGAGTTTGGATTTGATACCCCGCTTTATCACTACCCCAAGGAGTCTCAAAGCGGCTCACATTCTCCTTTCCCTTCCTCCCCCACAACAAACACTCTGTGAGGTGAGTAGGGCTGAGAGACTTCAGAGAAGTGGGACTAGCCCAAGGTCACCCAGCAGCTGCATGTGGAGGAGAGGAGACGCGAACCCGGTTCACCAGATTACGAGTCCACCACTCTTAACCACTATACCACACTGGCTCTCTGGAAGGCACACTAGAGCCTTCCGAACTTTAGCTGAGCCGCTAAATACATTTGGCACCAGCTTGGCTTGCAGGAGTTGCAGGAAGGAGGCATAGAAGAAGAAAAGTTTGGATTTGAAGAAGAAGAGTTTGGATTTGGCCAAGTCATGCTCACCTGCTGTACACCTGATGTAGAAGAAGAAGAGTTTGGATTTGATATCCCTCTTTATCACTACCCGAAGGACTCTCAAAGCGGCTAACATTCTCCTTTCCCTTCCTCCCCCACAACAAACACTCTGTGAGGTGAGTGGGGCTGAGAGACTTCAGAGAAGTGTGACTAGCCCATGGTCACCCAGCAGCTGCATGTGGAGGAGAGGGGATGCGAACCCGGTTCCCCAGATTACGAGTCCACCACTCTTAACCACTACACCACACTGGCTCTCTTGTGATGTGTGATGTCAGGTGTTGTGGGGTTCATGTAGGGACGCAACAAGGTGTGAGGCAGATAAAGATGCAGCTGAGCTGAAAGGGGATTTGCAGGCACCACAAATCAGTTGAAGGGTTGGCAGCACAAACAATAAGCTGAATAAGGTTTGCAAAGAGCCATGTCTTTGCCTACATAGTTGGATTTCAAATAGCAGCATTTGGAGCAGTGGGGATGGAATTGATATCCACAGTGGCGATCAAATGGTTTCTTTAGCTTTGAGATTGCCCTTGTCTTGAGTTGTGCACATCGAAGAAGTAATTTTTCCACACTCCCATGCAGAGAGCAAAGGAAGATTGCTCTCTCAATCTTTGCTTGCTTGGGTTCTGTTTGATTTCTTAGTTGGAACCAGATAGGTGCTGCTCCTTTTTAGTTCCCGGGTATCAAAGCATTTCCGAACATTGCAGTTTGTGTTTAAAGCATTTTACTTCGGCCAAAAGGGCTCTCAGACTGGCTTATGGTCCTTGCCTGCAGGCTTACCATTTAAAAGACGTGGTACAAAAAAGGAAGAAGCGATGAGGAGGGAAGAAGAAAGCAAGCAATCTCAGACGCTAGTTTTTAAAGCTAGTTTTGTAGCTGCTACAGTGACCAGCTGAGATGGAAAGAGGCCAGAGGGGCAAGGAGCCAAGTGTAGCTGATCTCGCGGCAAACGAAACGGAGTGGTCCTGCTTCCCATATTTCTCTACGTGCTGCAACCTGATGGATTGCCAGGAGGCAGTTGAGGCGAGGGAGGGAGGAGCCTGATGGAAATGGTGTCTCAGTAGAACTAGTGGAGCAGGCCGTAGCTCAGTTGGTTAGAGTGTGGTGCTGATAATGCCAGGATTGCAGGTTTGATTCCCGTAAGGGACAGCTGCATTTTCCTGCATTGCAGGGGGTTGGACTAAATGACCCTCGGGATCCCTTCCAACTTTATGATTCTATGACTCACTGCCTCCCATCTCTGATGGCAGCTGCTAGGAGAGAGTTATCAGTGGACTATATCAATAGCATTTCCCTGATAGTATAGTGCAGGCATTGGCAAACTTGGCCCTCCAGATGTTTTGGGACTACAGTTCCCATCATCCCTGACCACTGGTCCTGTTAGCTAGGGATGATGGGAGTTGTAGTCCCAAAACGTCTGGAGGGCCGAGTTTGCCTATGCCTGGTATAGTGCCATAGATTCTTCTCACCTCAACAGGGAGTTGTGTCTAACAGCATTCATCAATAATAATAATAATAATAATAATAATAATAATAATAATAATAATAATTTATTATTTGTACCCCGCCCATCTGACCAGGTCTCCCTAGCCACTCTGGGCGGCTTCCAACAAATATAAAAATACATTAAAATATCACAGATTAAAAACTTCCCTAAACAGGGCTGCCTTCAGGTATTTTCTAAATGTCAGGTAGTTGTTTATCGCTTTGACCTCTGATGGGAGGGCGTTCCACAGGGTGGGTGCCACTACCGAGAAGGCCCTCTGCCTGGTTCCCTGTAGCTTTGCTTCTCGCAGTGAGGGAACCGCCAGAAGGCCCTTGGCGCTGGACCTCAGTGTCCGGGCTGAACGGTGGGGGTGGAGACGCTCCTTCAGGTATACAGGACCGAGGCCGTTTAGGGCTTTAAAGGTCAGCACCAACACTTTGAATGGAGCAGTTGTGGCAGCGGGGCATAGGAGATGGCTGTGTTACTGGCACATAATCCTGGGAGCTTGGGAAGAACCTCTGTCTTCCCTGGTGTGTGTGGCGAGGAGGGGAGACGTGGTGGTGGTCATGTGGAACTGTTAACCCCCCCACCTTTTCTATAGGTACAGAGAGCAAGTGCTTGTTGGAAACTAACACCAATGGAGTCTGCCAATTCAGCACACTTCAGTTTGCATATCCATCAACTATTTGCATAACACGCCAAACACACTGCTTAGATTTCCAAAGCTGAAATATGGAAAAGCTGACATCCTACTAGTAGGAAGACTTCAGAAGCTCTTAACCTCTGCCCCCTCCCAAAACACACACATCCACACACACACACCCCAAACCCATTTGCTACCATAGCAGTTGGAAAGGACTTGGTGCAATTGCTTTTGTTAACTAAGAACATTGCAGTGGCAAGCCTAGAATTTATGATGATGATGAGTGCAATTTTGTCTTGAAGCACCAGCGACTGGTAATGTTACAATAGCGTTTAACCCACTTGGCTGGCATAATGGCAATAGGAGTTTATTAAAATTTCTTCACAAATGGCTTTTTAAATTGTTTAGCTGCAAGTGTGCTCTGTTACTTGCTAAACCAGTTAGCAGATGCAGCTTTTACAAACTGAACATGCTCCAAGGACATTGTGAATAATTCAAAAGGCCTGCTGGGGGGGCATTACTATTGCTTGCATATGATGCATTATCCAGTTATTAAAAGGGGGTGGGGTGGAACCCAGGAATGAGAATAGAACCCAGTGAGTGGCGCATTCACCTATCTAGGAGGCCTAGGTTCATCAAGACCCAGAACCTAGCATGGATTCTGACAAGGGTCAACTTGAGATGCTTTGTTGCATCTCATGGTTCAAGAGGTGGGCCCCAGAATCTCATATTAAGGTGCAAGTTTCTAAGATTTTAGCCACCTCCTCAGATTCTCCATGGCAGGAAATGAAGTGGATTTAGATTTAGGTTTAGGATCAGAGTTTTGCTTCTCCTACATGGGCTACCTTCCCAGGTTGATGAACCCCATCACTTCCCTCTACAGCACACACAGAAACTGCCTTCTTGACCACTGGACCCACTCTTGGTCTCGTCTGCTCAATCCACCAGAGCCTATCTTCACATGCAGGAGAAGTCCCTAACTCACTGAGGGTTTGAGATCCATCAGTTACCCTTACCTGGTTTATTGAATGGATTCCAATCAATTGAATCAATTGAAGCAGTTTCCCAAGGTTTGGCCACTGTCACATTCTGACATGGAGCCACCGGTAAGAGCTGAGGGGGGACCTAAGGTGGACAAACTACCCCAGAAGGAGAACAACATGCCCCTTATCTGAAATGCTACCTTTCCCCTAACACCCCATACACCCTCAAGAATATCTAACGCTCTTAGGCAATTAAAGAAACAGCTCAGGCTGATACGGACACCTTCCCAGGGCACTGTTTGATAGGAGCCAAAAACCTGCAATAACAATAGTAATAATTATAATAATAATAATATAATAATTTATTATTTGTACCCTGCCCATCTGGCTGAGTTTCCCCAGCCACTATGGGTGGCTAACTAATAGCTTAGGACAGGCATCCCCAAACTCGGCCCTCCAGATGTTTTGGGACTACAATTCCCATCATCCCTGACCACTGGTCCTGTTAGCTAGGGATGATGGGAGTTGTAGTCCCAAAACATCTGGAGGGCCGAGTTTGCCTATGCCTGGTTTAGGAGCTTAAATTCTAGCTGCGGAAAGCCTGTAGAAAGCTTGTTTTCAGCCCTGCCTTGCTGTTCACCGGCACCAGGCAGAGCAGGAAAGTGCTCTCTGCAAGTAATGACTTCGGGTACTGTGTTTCTTTTCGAAGAATCGCACCCAACGGTCCCAGACGATCAAAGAGCCTTTGGTGCGTACTCCACTCTGGCAAACAAACCTGTGATCTTTGCTGAAACAAGCTGGGTGGATGCTTCTGCTCGGGACCTGCTGGGTAAACCTCAGGTGGTGCTAATTGCGTCCCTTGTGGCTGGCTTGCTTCAGCCGCGCGCATCCGTGGCAGGGGAGTGATGCTGGGATTGCGACTTCTGCAATTCCCAAAGGCTCTTCCTTTCAAATACGGATTTGGCTGAGTGGGAGAAGATGGCACGACTGCTGCTGTTCTGAATGCAGACAAAGCAGAGCTAATATGGATGCTCGCACCATTAATTTCTGGATTTGTCAATATATTTTTTTAAAAAGTTATAACACAAAAATTAAATAAAAGAGAAAAAGTTGCTGTATCTGCTTGTGTTTAGGATCCTTTTTATTTCTGTTGTCCATCAAAGATTCTGATTGCAAACTGGCCTTGTTAAGCTTTCCCTTGTATTCATGATTTCTGCGCGGTTGCAGAGTATGTAATCTGAAACGGTTTTATTTGAAACTGTTGAATTAGCTGAATTTCAGCAGCAGAAGTCCTTTTCACTTTAGCCACAAGGACTTTCAAATGTTGTTGTGCCTTCTTTGATGATGGAAACTGGGGGGGGGGGGGAATCACCACCATCCAGTTTAGACATCACAGTAAACCATGTTTAATAGTTTATTGTGAGCACTCCTAATTCTTGGCTGTTTGGTTGCAGATCACAATCCCTGGCTTAGTTTGCATCTGAACCCCCGGGGTTGTGGGTTGATTTGCTCAAAGAAACTATGGTCGGTGAGCCAAGAGCAAACCTTTGCAATAGATCATAGCTTTTGGGGAGCAAAACAAACCACAACTCCTGGTTTGGGTGTAAGAGTAAGACAAGGGAGTGTGGTTTGTTTTTGTCCAGCTCAAGCAGAGAGGAGCAAAGTGGGGAAGACTGACAAGTTCATGGTAACACATTAACTATAGCTTACTGTACGTGCAAACTCTGCAAATGAGATTGATGATTGTAAGATATGCATTCAAATATAGTTAGCTTTCTTAAAAACAAAAACGAGAACTTGCTTCTTGTCTTTTAACCCAGTGCCTTTGCACTGATGGGCCAAGATATTGAAAGGCAGCTTCCAGATTTTGTTCCCTTAATGGGCAATTGTGTGGAATGTTGCCTACATGCTTTTATATCCATGAGTAAAGGGCTGGTGGGTTTCTTTTTCTTTTAAAAGGAAGCCAAAGAAATTAGGAAAGGGACCAGAGGAACCCCCCACCCCACCCCACGGGTCTCCCTGGACTTTTTGGGCTTGGGCAACAGAACAGAGGCACTGTGCAGAGATACTAGAGGCAAAAATCATAACAGTAATTGTGAGATTAAGGGTAAACGAGTGATGCTGTCAATGCTGTCAAATTATTATTTATGTTCCAACTAGACCTAATGAATTGTGGTGAACAGCTGTTGCTAAATCACTTATGAAGTAAGCCTATGCTTGCAACAAGTGAAATTGGGATCTATCCTTTTGAGATTGTACACTGCCAGGTCATTAAGATTTTGAGGATCAAAATTATTATTTAGAAAAGCTAGGAGACCCATTTAAATATTATGGGTAGGGACGGGGAGCCCATTTCTGCACACGAGGGTCATCTAATCCAACCCCATGCAATGCAGGAATCTTTCCCCCAATGTGGGGCTTGAACCCATGACCCTGGGATTAAGAGTCTCATGCTCTACCGACTGAGCTATCCCACCCCTGTATTAGACAGTGGTTTACCGGGCAAGGTAGAACGTTGCAATATGTTTCTTCTGCCCCTCCACTGCTTGTAAGCGTATCTGAACATTGCCTCTCTGTGTTATATAAAATCATTGCTTTTAAAAAAAATAGTTTTGAATAGTTGCATTCATCTTCTGCTTCGTGCTGTCAGAACTTGATGCGTCTTTCTCCCACGATGGGGCTTTGCAATTTAAAAAAATAAAAAATAAAAATAAAAATTAAAAAAATTAAAAAGTGTCACCCCCCCCCTCTGATGGTGCCACTTTGTGAGGTGTGGGGTTTTTGTGTGTGTGTGTGTGTGTGTCTATTATCTATTTTTTTTCAATAAAGTTAAAATAATAATAATAATAATAATGTAAAAAAAATAAAAAGTGTCACCCCCCCCCCGATGGTGCCACTTTGTGAGGTGTGGGGGGTTGTGTGTGTGTGTGTGTGTCTATTATCTCTTTTTTTCAATAAAGTTAAAATAAAAAAATAAAAAATAATAATAATAATTAAAAAAATTAAAAAGTGTCACCCCCCTCTGATGGTGCCACTTTGTGAGGTGTGGGGGGTTGTGTGTGTGTGTATTATCTCTTTTTTTCAATGAAGTTAAAATTAATTTTTTTTAAAAAAAAATATTTTTTTTAAAAAAAGTGTCACACCCTCCGGGGTGGAACCCGGGGCGACCCGCCCCCCCCGCCTTCCATTGCTACGCCCCTGGAGGCACAGATAGCACCAAACTCTGTGTTCTGCCATTATGGTTTTGTCAGGGGTTTGCAAAGATTTGCTTTACAGCTAAACAGCAGCAGTTGATGGCGCAAACGTAATGCCGAACTATGGATTACTCTAAAAATGGAAGTGGGGTGGTCATTTTGTGTTGTGAACTCTGCAGGTATAGGGCAGTATCCAAATTCAATTAATTAATAATCTGAGCATGAAAAAGGGGGGGTGCCTCCTAATTATGTTGAGATTCATAAACGTTGCATCTACTGTGCTGATGTTCTTGCCATCCCCTTTTATTAGTAATGCTGGGTAAAAAATGGGGAGAAAAATCAGTCCTCATCCTTCACAAGAAAGATTTAGATATTTTGCAGATGGGTGGCCGAGACTTTTCCTCGTTGAAACTATTATTCTGCCGTTGTTATGGTTAATAACTTTTATTTGCATTTTTAAATGCAATTCAAAAAGAATATACAAAGAACTGTTCTTTGGTTATTTCTGGATAAAACTTCACATCTCATTTGCCTTACCTAACCCCCTCTCCTCCCTCCTTCCCCTAAGCTAAGGAATAGGGGAAGCCTTTAAAAAACAACAACATGCAAAGCAAACTCTCAGAAGAGATTTTATGATTCATGCAGTTGTGGCATTTCCAACATATGGGTTGCCATATGGTAAAGAGTTTTTGGCTCTGTCTCAGCCGAACAGCCGTGCCTCCAAATTAGACTAAAGCAGCATGATATTTCCTCCTTTTATCTGTAAACACCTTTGTCACTTCCCCCAGGGTGCTATTTCCTTTTTACTTTTGAGAGAGAGGGGGGCGGCGGCAAGAGAAACGAGGCGGCAGCTTTATTTAAACCGGGGCGCGTCGTATCACATCCAATATCTGCTTTATGCTTTGGATTAATTTTGCACGAGTCCCCTGAAAGCTTTGACGGTTAAGTTCCTCAAGGCAAAAAGTAAAAATGGAGGCCTCTTGTCAAATCAAGAGAGCAGGAAGGGACTCCCTGGATGCTCACTTTATCCAACAAGCTGTTTTGGTTCAGGCACAGAGGGCTTAGCCGCACATAGCAGAAGGCAGACAGGGACATCACTAAAGCTTGTTTCCCTTCCCATGTCGCTGATGAATTTTCTGACACCTGTTGATGAAGCCTCCAGATCCAGAGGCAGTATACCTGTAACAGGGGAAGGCTTACATTCAATGTGGAGCATCTACTTAGGGCAGTGGTGGCTAACCTTGACACTCCAGATGTTTTGGAACTACAACTCCCATCATCCCTGACCACTGGTCCTGTTAGCTAGGGATGATGGGAGTTGTAGTTCCAAAACATCTGGAGTGTCAAGGTTAGCCACCACTGACTTAGGGGTTGTTTTTTTGCTGGAATACAGGCACATTTTGCGTCTCACACAGGTCCAGTTGCGACCACGTGGAGATCTTGCTGCCAAGTGGAATTTGCTGCCAAGGAGTGTGGTGGAGTCTCCTTCTTTGGAGGTCTTTAAGCAGAGGCTTGACAGCCATCTGTCAGGAATGCTTTGATGGTGTTCCTGCTTGGCAGGGGGTTGGACTGGATGGCCCTTGTGGTCTCTTCCAATTCTATGATTCTATGATTCTATCTCTGAATGCCAGGGTGGTGACTGGCCACTCTACTGTCATGAGACTGGTTAGTTTTACCCTACTGATGATGTGTTGTTGCGATCGTAATCCTGCTCAGTACAAGAGGAACTGCAGGTTCAGACCTTTGGTGTATGTGCTTGGCTGAGGAGCCAATGGGGCGAAGCTACCACCTGTGGGATTATGACTGAACGGCTCTAAGTCAGAATCCCCCCTAAATGTAACAATACCGCAGTGCCACGGAGCCTCGGTTGGCCTCGGATAGCCGGTCCGCCCGCCTTGCGTTCAGCAGCCCGGTGCGGAGAGCAATCCGCCCGGGGAGCGGAGCACGGCCGGAAGGGGGCCGCCTCTCGCCTTTGGTGCACCGCACGTTCGTGGGGAATCCGGTGCTAAATCATTCGTAGGCGACCTGATTCTGGGTCAGGGTTTCGTACGTAGCAGAGCAGCTCCCTTGCTGCGATCTAGTGAAAGTCATCCCTCGACACAAGCTTTTTTAAAAAAAGAGAGCCAGTGTGGTGTAGTGGTTGAGAGCAGTAGACTCGTAATGTGGTGAACCGGGTTCGCTTCCCCACATGCAGCTGCTGGGTGACCTTGGGCTAGTCACACTTCTCCGAAGTTTCTCAGCCCCACTCACCTCACAGAGTGTTTGTTGTGGGGGAGGAAGGGAAAGGAGATTGTCAGCCGCTTTGAGACTACTTCGGGTAGTGATAAAGCGGGATATCAAATCCAAACTCTTCTTCTCTTCTACTTATTTATTGCATTTATATCTCCAAGGAGTACATGGTTCATGCACAACCTTGGTTAATCCTCACAACAACCCTGTGAGGTAGGTTAAGAGGCTGTGACTGACCGAAGGCCCCACAGTAAGCTTCATGGCTGAGGGGGGGATTTGAACCCTGATCTCCCCGGTCCTAGTCTGACACTCTAACCATTACACTACACTGGCTCCCTAGAGTACTTCTGCTATGGGGCAGCTATATAAATTAAGTAGGTAAATAAATATGAGGAGAGCAGAATCCCACATAGAGAAGGATCTCAAATTATTTTCCTTGAATTTATTTTATCCAGGGTTGTTTTATTTAATGTTTTAATGTGTTGTAATCTGCTTCAGGATTTTTTTCTTTAAAACATAACGTGGTATAGAAATAAAAGGAACAATGACAACAACATTTTCTTCTTCTTTGCTGTTTCAGATTCTGGAATATCCGATTGATGCTAAAGCCAACAAGCTCCCCTTCTTGCGAAATCCAGATATTTTGGTTGGAGAAAACGACCTGACAGCTTTAAGTTACCTCCATGAACCTGCCGTCTTGCACAACTTAAAAGTCCGATTCTTGGAATCAAACCACATCTATACCTACTGTGGTGAGTGTTGCAATGTGCCATTTCTTTCAATATGTTTTTGGCAGGGAGGAAGAGGGTGGCAGGGGTGTGAGATATGAGAAGAGATTATTGTGACTGTCACCACCTTATTTTTAAAAAATAAAATAAAAAGACAAGTAGCCCAGAGTAAAGGGACCCAGGTGGCGCTGTGGGTTAAACCACAGAGCCTAGGGCTTGCTGATCAGAAGGTCGGCGGTTCGATTCCCCGCGACGGGGTGAGCTCCCGTTGCTCGGTCCGTGCTCCTGCCCACCTAGCAGTTTGAAAGCACGTCAAAGTACAAGTAGATAAATAGGAACCGCTCCGGCGGGAAGGTAAACGGCATTTCCGTGCGCTGCTCTGGTTCGCCAGAAGCAGCTTTGTCATGCTGGCCACATGACCTGGAAGCTGTACGCTGGCTCCCTCGGCCAGTAAAGCGAGATGAGCGCCGCAGCCCCAGAGTCGGACACGACTGGACCTAATAGTCAGGGGTCCCTTTACCTTTACCTTTTAGCCCAGAGTAACACAGCAATTATTAATTCCGGATCAAGATGTCTTGCTCCTTGAGACCACCTCTGTCTTCCCTGGCCATTGTCCATGCTGGCTGGAACTGTGAGAAATTGTCGTCCAAAACACCTGGAGCCTTCCAGATAACTAAGGCTGTGCTAGGTTTTTAAGCAGGTAGCTTAGTTTATTGCTGCACAAGAGATTTTCTGTTTGTTTTCAAAAGGACAGACATGTCTGTCCGTTCATGAATCAGCAAAAACTACTTCAAACATGACCATTTTTTTAGAGACAGACAATACAGCGTTAAAGGGCTGAAAGCATCTCTCATAATAGAACTATAGAAACGAAAACTCATATACATGATGAGGCAGACAGATGAGCAGGAAATGTACATCTCTCTTGGCAGGATATAAGCTCTCTCCGCACATCAAAGAAGTATCTCCGAATCCTGCACTGTACTTTTTTTATGTTCTTTACAGGATTTTCTTTTGTAAGTCACCTTGAGGGCTTTTTCTAAAGTCGAAAGCTGTGGTATAAAAAGTGCTCCAGTTTCTTTTTAAATCCTGCAGCACAGAGAACTGTTTGTTCTAGGAAAAAGCCATTCCTTGTCCTGCCCTGAGAAAAACGCTGATACCTTTAGATTTCAGCATTGATTGATTGATTGATTGATTGTGTTGTTTCTTAAATATTGGTCTGGGATAGCTGTGCTCCTGAAACTACCCTGAAAATAGTAAAGGGGGAAATGCTAAAGAAGAAGAATGCTGCCTTTAAAAAAATAAGTCCTCTACATGCTGAAGAGGCAACCCACTTGCATTTGTATTTTACTGAAAATCTGCTTGCCTCTTCAGCAGTGCAAATGGCTGTGCTAAAGAACTTGTGGCTTAGTGCACATTTCTCTCTCATGTCCAGTTGTAGCTTTGATGCATTATGGTTGCAGAGGGCAAAGTGGTAGCAGGCGAGTTGAAATGTGGAAGCCTTTCAAATATATTCTCATATGGTGGCCATAGAGTAAGAAACCACGATCCACAAAACACAGCTAGGCTGGAACAGCATCATCATCATCATCATTATTTATGTAGCAGAAAAGTGATTCAAAGTTGATTGGCAGTTCATATTTTAGAATGTATTTAAAATTTTGCTTCTTTGGCGTGGCTTCTAACTGTTTGCATGCTTGCATGTTTTTAAGGTATTGTGCTCGTTGCCATCAATCCCTACGAACAGTTGCCAATCTATGGACAAGATGTCATCTATGCATACAGCGGCCAAAACATGGGGGACATGGATCCTCACATATTTGCAGTTGCAGAAGAAGCATATAAACAAATGGCCAGGTGAGTGGAATAATTGCCCGCCCCATCTGCAGACAGACTTGTGCACTAAAACCAAAGCTATCCCATATTCATGTAAGAAAGCACCCAAATTCGGTTGGCAGATAGGCCCTGAAAATCCTCACGATTGGCGCGGTGTCATGGAGTAAAATGTTTGCTACTGAATGCTGAACCCAGCAGCTTCTGCAGATTACCAAGGTTTTCAACTTAATTTCTTCCTTCCTTCCTTTTTGAGCAGTTTCCTAGTCCACATGGTTTCGTTGCTGGGGGGAGGTGGGGAATTGAGCGTGCATTTGCCATGGTGCGCTAATTCCTGCTATCAGTTCTGCTTATTCATGAAGACTAGCAATGATGATAGCCTGGTAGAGAAGTTAGTGGTTTGAGGAACGTTTGCTTCTCATTGCCTGTTCATGCTTTTTTTTTTTTTAGTGAGGGTGTGTGTGTTAAATATTTAATATGCATAAAATATAATGTTTATAGACACTGAAGTTGAATAACTTATGTAAAGGTTTGCATTTGTAAAGCAGAGAAGTTTGTATTAAGCAGGAGGTTTCACTCTGGCAAATGCGGCAGAAAAGGTTGAAGATTTTCCATTTCAGTCTTCAGGCTAATTGATTATTCATAGCTGGATACCCAAGCCACAATTTCTCTTCAGGAAAGTGAAACCTGAGAACGAATTGTTTTTTCTCAGTGATAAAGCCAGCAGTAGCAGTAGTAGAAGCTAAGCTTGCTGATGATCAAGCAATATACTTGCATAGGATCTCTCTCTGGGATCAGAGAAAGTTATTGAACTGTTTTAAGGACTTAAAAAAGATGGGACCACATTGCTTACTTGGTTAAGAGCAATGTGCTACCTTGCATCTTGCAATGTTCATTTGTAACATTTGCCTGTTCATGCTTCGTGGCTTCTAGTTCTCTCTTTTACCCTTCTCCCCTTCCCTTTGAATGACTGCAGATGCTTCAAACTAAAGCCCAGGGCCACGCCAACAATGGTAGTAGCACTGGCCCTGCCAAGCCCCTCCACCTCACTTACATTCACATGCTCACAGTTTGGACTTATATCTGGAACCTCCTGGACTGGAAACTAGCTTTGTTGACTTATCTGGCACTGGAAAAGAAGCCTGCCAAGAGCTAAAGGAAATGGAAATGTGTGACATTGCACAGTTGCTTTGAGTTCATGTAGAAAAGCAGAGTATAAATTATATAGTAAAGTAAAGGGACCCCTGACCATTAGGTGCAGTCGCGGACGACTCTGGGGTTGCGGTGCTCATCTCACTTTACAGGCCGAGGGAGCCGGCGTACAGCTTCCGGGTCATGTGGCCAGCATGACTAAGCCGCTTCTGGTGAACCAGAGCAGCGCACGGAAACGCTGCTTACCTTCCCACTGGAGCGGTACCTATTTATCTACTTGCATTTTGACTTGCTTTCGAACTGCTAGGTTGGCAGGAGCAGGGGCCGAGCAACGGGAGCTCACCCCGTCACGGGGATTTGAACTGCTGACCTTCTGATCGGCAATCCAGTGGTTTAGACCACAGCGCCACCCACGTCCATAAATTATATAAGTAAATAGATAAACATGGGCTCCTTTGACGGTCAGGCAAGGTGAAGCCTCTGGTTACATGCTTGCAAAGGGGATTCTGGTGCTGACACCGCCTTCCTCTTCCTCTTCTCCTTCTGGGTCAGCAGCAGAAGCTTTTGGGCTCTCCTAGTCCCTGACAGAGTGTGATTCATACTATGGAGAAGTCTCCTTTGAAGGCCTTTGCCCACATTGAGAATTGCATGCAGAGCACCATTTTCCCACTGAGGTGGCTTGGATGTTTAGTCCCTGTTCAGTCTGCAGTGGGTGGGTGTGAATGCTTACTGGGAACAACTGGGAGTGCACAAAGCCGTCTCTGCCACAAGATAAGCCCCCTGGGAGCCTTGGGGAAGAAGGAGACCATGGAAGCTGCTTGCAAGCTTTTGTCTAAGGGGAACTGGCATTTTCCTACCTGGCTGGGTTTGGTATAAATACTTCCAGTTTATTCCTTGTCTATTTGTTCCCCCTTCTAACATCTCCTCGCTCTCCAGGTCTAGATTTGGGTTGGTTTCTGGCCATATCCTTCCAACCATCCTGCATGCAATATTCTTGTTGCCCTTCAGAAAACAAACAAACGTCCTCTTCAAAACCATGTGCAGATTTCCCCCGAGTTTGAGGTTTCTATGTCTCAGTTCCGGTTGTGGAATTCAGGCTTGTTTGTCCTAAGATTTGTGGTTTTGAGATGTAGTACCTTTTAGTGGGGGGACCCAGGTGGCGCTGTGGGTTAAACCACAGAGCCTAGGGCTTGCTGATCAGAAGGTTGGCGGTTCGAATCCCTGCGACGGGGTGAGCTCCTGTTGCTCGGTCCCAGCTCCTGCCCACCTAGCAGTTCGAAAGCATGTCAAAGTGCAAGTAGATAAATAGGAACCGCTCTGGCGGGAAGGTAAACGGCGTTTCCGTGCGCTGCTCTGGTTCGCCAGAAGCGGCTTTGTCATGCTGGCCACATGACCTGGAAGCTATACGCTGGCTCTCGGCCAATAAAGCGAGATGAGCGCCGCAACCCCAGAGTCGGACACGACTGGACCTAATGGTCAGGGGTCCCTTTACCTTTACCTTTTAATGGAGAATTCCAGAGCCTGTGGCTGCATCTGAACTTTTACTTACCTTGTCTTCAGAGAAGCTCCCCTCCCCTCTTAAGCATCCTTGGTTAGCGACAGATGATGGTGCATCAGCAAATTTCCAAAACTTTCACCGGAGCCCTTAAATAGGTGCTTTTATTTCTCTTTCTGGAAGCAAAGGTTTCATTTACTGTGCCTCCCTTATTGATCTTATTACTTTTTACCGCTGTTAGCTTGCAGTGCAACTTAATCATCCTGGCAACAGTGTTTGAGCCAAGTTTGAGACTGCTGTGAGCAAGGGAAGCTCTCTGGGCTTAATTGGGGTTTAATCCACCCACTCCTGCACTGAAATTGGCCCAGGCTGCGGTCGGAAGTTGCTGACGAGTTGGCGTTGGCAGAGACCCCCGAGATGAGAGTCTCCACAGCAGTTTTGTCTTTCAAGCAAGTTTTAAGAGCAAGACCGAGCAGTTAAACTCCTTTGAGCTCCCTGGTGGGGCTGTTAATGCAAAATAAGCATGGTATCTTTTATGTTTGACCTCGATGCGCAAAAATGAGAAGGGTGCAAAAGTGCCGGGCTGCCTTCAGCAAAGTGCTGAACTGCTTTTCTGTCTGTTGTGCTATGTAATATTTTTTAAGGCTGCTTGCAAGTTTGACTGCCATTTGAGACATGTGTCCTCCTCCTCGTTTTGCCCCTGATGTATAAGAGTTGTAGATCCGTTGATTGTTCAAAAACTTGCAGGTCCTGCTTGACCCAAGGTGGCAGAGGGGTGAAAGGAAGGTTTCTGTTTATAATGCTGGACGTAGTTCCTCTCTTGTCATAATCGAGTTTCAATGCTGAAATGATTGTCTCTGTTCAGCCTGAGAGGAGTGTCGCTCAAACACATTATGTGCAAATGCGCATGTTGTATTTGAAGGCTCAGTAACTCTGCTGTGTTTACTGGAAGTGAAATTTTTTTTTTTTTTACCTCGGCTTTCTTCCAGTGAGCTTAGGGTGTTGTTTATGGTGTCGTCCCTTATTTTTATTCTCATAATAACCTTGCAAAGTAGGTAGGCTCTCAAGTATCTCTCTGTGGCCTTCCCCTACTATTCACACATCAGCCCACATTACCGCTGAACAAGCACATAGTTCACCATCCAGGTGCATATGTATTCCTAACATTTTTTAGCAGAAGAATTCTCGGGTTCAAAAGTTCTGAGAGCACGAAGCACAGTACATCCGAAAGCTTTTTATATTAAAAATATGATTTCTTGCCTTTTGGAACATGCGGTAGGCCTCCTGTTGAGTGCATTTCAATCCAATAACTAGCCAGGCTCCTGTAATCTACCTTTAAAATTATAGAGTGGCACGGTTTTGAGTACTTCTTTCTGGTATAATGCTAGCCCATGGTAAAAGAACGCAAATCCACACAAGGAAGCTTGAAAAACTGAAGTTATTGGTATTCACTGTGTCAAGGCAGTTGTTCCTATGCCCTTTCTGGAAAGGTGGGGTTTGACTGCTTACAGGAGTTTACCGATATAACATTAAAGGAATTTCCTTCCAGTAGCACCTTAGAGACCAACTAAGTTTGTTATTGGTATGAGCTTTCGTGTGCATGCACACTTCCTCAGATAAGAAGAATATCTTCTGAAGATATCTGAAGAAGTGTGCATGCACACGAAAGCTCATACCAATAACAAATTTAGTTGGTCTCTAAGGTGCTACTGGAAGGATTTTTTTTTATTTTGTTTCGACTACGGCAGACCAACACGGCTACCTACCTGTAACTATAACATTAAAGGGGTAGGTGTTTTAAAATATTTTCCTGTTATACGGTACCAGGGAGTGTCAATTGAATGTGTGTCCATTGTCTGCACAGGCAAAACCATTCATATAATGCAGCCTGTAAAGCCAAATATTGCTAGGAAAGCAATTGTGTTTGGATGGGGTTATCTGCACCTTCTTGCACAGTTCAACTTCGGTTTGGGACGGGTCATACTGTGGAGAGGGGAACTAAGTTTAGGATGCTGAGTAAACCACAGTTCTCCCCAATGCACAGTGGATATTTCCCATTGCTGGCTGCCATGCTGCTGGGTTTATGCGTGAATCTGTTGCAATGTCGGTGCAACGTTACCTGCGAAGGGCGCTTGGTTGACCCAATTAGACCATCAGATCACACTGTAAGCGAAACCTTGGATAATTTTGTTGCAGTCGCGGTCAAGTTTCATGGGAGCGTTTGCGGGGAGGAAAAATGCAGCCTGTGTGGTTCTGTAACACTTGCTGATTTATTTTATCGATTTAAAGCATTTATGCCCTACAATTTAGCTTAAAAGGCTTTTGGAGCAGCTTACAAAAAATCAGTACAGTCCCTGCCTTAAGGTTCACTATCCAAATAAATAAATATATGACGCACAAGGACAAAAGAAGTGGGAAAAGGAGAGAAAAGTAAGCTCAGGTGCTAATACTTCAAGTTGTAGCTATTTTTTTAAGCACAGTTGACTAGTTCTGCCTGTGTAGCTTCTGGCTTCCTAGAAGGGCAGCACTTTCTGTACATCCCCTGTACGGAGAAGACCTGCGACAACACACATCCAATTGAGCTGTTTGCACGCTTAGCAGAGTTCCGCAAGAAGTGAGGCCTGTGTAGGTATGTGGCATCACGAATTTTCTTTATTTACAGCAAATCAAAACAACAAAACATGGCTGGTGTGAACAGCGTCTCACACATGCGTCTTCTCTGTCCGAGAGCAGAGAACAAAGAGCAGAAAACAAAAGCACGCAGAACAGAAGTTCTCTAGTCTGAGTTCCGTTCCCACACTTACAATGTTATGGAACGTAAACAGAGGATCACATGATCCTGCGATGAGAGAATGAAATGCTAACAAGCACCTCCTTGCTGAGGCCGGTGGGTAGTCTGGCTGTCTTGCCCTTCCCCAGATCAGAGCCAGGAAGACAGCTGGTATCACTGGCCAGGCCAGGAGCAATGGGCAGGTTCCGCCACAAAGTCCTTCCTCCCGACAGCAGACTTGATGGAGGATGGAATCCTCATAGGATCGGGCTTGATGCAGTAATGCTCTGCATCAAAGGAACTTACCAATAACACTGGTCTGGTTTGCACAGCACAGTAAACAATGGCTTGCCAACACTGCACCCTCCTGGAGAGGAGCTTTCTGCTGTTTTGCTCCTCCTCATTGCTGCTCTGTGCTGAGCAGTATCATCGAAAACAGAGCCTGTTGCTAAGCTCTCCCCTCACTAACCATGAGTTGCAGCAAAGAGCAAACATTGGCTATAGCTTGTGGTTAATGAGGAGAGAGCTTAACCACAGGGTTTGTTTCAGATAACACATTAAACTAAACCTTGGCTCTCTCCATACCTGCACATCCGTATTGTCTTGGCAAACCGTAGTTTGGCTTTCCATGTCTTGCGCACCAGGTCCGGAACTGGGGTATACTGCCTGCACAGTGTAACGCTCACTGCAATTAGTTTTTTTAAAAAAAAAGATATTTATTGGGTTTTTAACAAACTCAAATGAACAACATATAAAAAGAACAAAATACATAACATAATGCATAATACATAATACAAAAACAATAACACAACATACATCAGATTTTCCCTTTCATCTTGTCTAATCATGTTGGGGTGACTTCCTCACGTCTCCCCTACTGCATTTCATTGTCAATCATCTTTAGTAATTTCCTCTCATCTTTAAATATTTTTTCTTATTATTACTTATGTTCTCGTCTTATAAACGTCTTAACCAAAAATCATACATCTATATTACTTAATCCTATTTTTCTAATCTGTAAACTGTCATTTCTTCCAACTTTTTTTCTATCTTTAAATCTTACAATAGTCCTTTAAATATACTTTAAATGTCTTCCAATCTTGTTCAACCGTCTCCTCCCTCTGGTCGCGTAGTTTCCCGGTCAGTTCGGTGAGTTCCATAAAGTCCATCATTTTCATCTGCCATTCTTCTATCGTAGGTAGTTCCTGTGTCTTCCAGTTCCTTGCAATCAAAATCCTAGCTGCTGTTGTGGCATACATAACACTTACTGCAATTAGAGAAACAAACGTAATGTTCTCTGTAGTAAAAAAAATGGTTTCCCCCTTAGTCTCCAATCCATTTGTTATGCATATAATTGTAGTCCTTACTTCATAAATGAGATGTTGGCCTCTTCTTTTTAATTGTTCCGGACTACATCATCAGTCACTTTGTTTCCAACTGGAAAGGAGGTTGAGATGGACCAGCAATCTAATGTGATGTGACACATCCGTCCTGTGCTGTTCAAGAGTCAGTGAGCAGGACCAAAATTGCTCTGTTCAGACTGCTGCTGGCCCACATGAGACTGGATTGTGTTGTGCCTTGCACGACACTCTTCAGAAACAAAACGGGGAAATGCATAGAATTAGGGTATTCATCTCAGCAGCCGGGGGGGGGGGGTGGAAACAAAACCAAGCCCAAAAAGAAACAAAACCCCCCAATGAAGTTATCTGATCATGCTACATAAACAGTTACTTATGGCAAATCCCAACGGGCACTCGTTGAACTTTCCAGTGGCTTTTAAGAGATGTAAACATAACAGGAACCAGTGGCTGGAAGTCAAACCTAAGATGCGTTCATAATTAAGACATTGTTTTAGCAGAGAGAGAAAGGTTGAACTACCGGTAGAACGAAAAGTCTCAATGAAGGGTAGCCTGCCAAGCCATTGAGCTAATACTTAAGATCTCCAGATTTTCAGCACATCCAGGGACCCCCAATTCGGCTTTTGTTATACCTGCTAATTGAGTCTCTAGCTCTGGTGACTGCAGAGAGAAGTGCATTGTGTGAGTTGTGCTTGATAGCTTGCAACTCTGCCTAGCTCTCTGTTTACTATTGATTTTTATTTCTCAAATAATGGATAATAACGTGTCATGATGAAAAAAGACATACACACCCGTGTCATAGGGGCAGTATGTATATTGAGATCCCAAAACTGAAGCACCAGCATTATGCAATCGTAACACCTGCCCACACTTAACGGCTGTCTATTGGGCTTTCTGAAGCCAGTTATACTGGGCAACTCTACATATAAAGCTTTACAGTAGTCTAGTACAAAACTTTGGAAATTCCTTGATCATACAGTCCTCAAATAATTGGGGCCTAATGTTCTGTGGAAACATAGGTGTGTTATCTATTTCATCTGGGAGAGATTGATTCACCTTCCTTGGAAACGAGACTATAAACAGTAGCCTAATTTCTGTACTTGTTTCCACCCACCTTTTCCTGGTTCCCCCACCTGCCTGAGGAAGAGTTCTGGAGAACATGAAAGCTTGCCACACCTTTGTGACATTTTGGGCTGATCCCAATGCAGCAAGAGGCAGGGAGTGTGCACAGTTCCGCCGGTAAAGCCTGAGACTCTGAATCTCAAGTTCATGGGTTCAAGCCCCATGTTGGGCAAAAGATTCCTGCATTCCAGGGGGTTGAGCTAGATGACCCTCGTGATCTCCTTCAATTCTGTGATTCTTTGAACATCTTTTCAGCCCAGCGGCTGCTTTCTCCCATGGGCAACAGATTTGACTCTTTGCCTTCGTTCAGTAGATTGCATTCCAGTCATGCAAACACCAGGTGTTTCGATATTCCCTATTGTTCATTGCATTTATATCCCACCTTTTTCTCCAAGGAACTCAGGCTGGTGCACGTAATTTACCCCTCTCCTCATTTAGAAGACATCTGAAGGCAGCCCTGTTTAGGGAAGCTTTTAATGTTTAATGGATTATTGTATTTTAATATGTTGTTGGAAGCCGCCCAGAGTGGCTGGGGAAGCCCAGCCAGATGAGTGGGGTATTATTATTATTATTATTATTATTATTATTATTATTATTATTATTATTATTATAAGATCCAGCGCTGAGGGCCTTCTGGCGGTTCCCTCACTGCGAGAAGCAAAGCTACAGGGAACCAGGCAGAGGGCCTTCTCGGTGGTGGTGGTGCCTGCCCTGTGGAACGCCCTCCCATCAGAGGTTAAAGTGATAAACAACTATTCTACATTCAGAAAATACCTGAAGGCAGCCCTGTTTAGGGAAGTTTTTAACTTGTGATTTTGATGTATTTTAATATTTGTTGGAAGCCGCCCAGAGTGGCTGGGGAGACCCGGCCAGATGGGCAGGGTACAAAAAAAAAAAATTATTATTATTATTATTATTATTATTATTATTATTATTATTATTATTATTATATTTTTTATTATTATTAATTAATCCCAACAACAACAACAACCCTGGGGGATAGGTCAGGCTGAGAGGCAGTGACTGGCCCAAGGTCACCCAGTGAGCTTCATGGCCAAGTGGGGATTTGAACCCTGGTCTCTCAGCTCCTAGCCTGACACTCTGACCACTTGGCCATGCTGGCTTTCAAGCCTCCATCCATCCAGGCAAGCAAGAAGCAGAAGCACTCAAGAAGGGTTTGGACCAGGGTTAATGAAGAAGAGGGGAGATGTCCTGGTCTGTGGAGGGAATGTCGATTTGGGAGAGTCCCAAATTATGGAAGAGAGGTCTGGAGTGCTGCATTCAGTCCCCAAACCTGAGGTGCCCCACCCCTTCAATAAAGGTGTTGCCCAACTCTGATCCCTTGTTCCTTATCCCTGGGTGGCCTCGCCCAACTGCTTTATATAAGATGGACCCCTTTGGAAGCCCATAGCACAGCACCGCAAAGGTCAAGCAAGAATCCCTAAACTCTGCCTTCTGGGACATGCAGACATGAATGGGCTAGATCAACGCTGGGAGAGAGTTAGAAATATGTCAATCCACGGGAAGAATTTTGTTGTCATGTTTGATCTAGAAAAGTGGGTTTCTGTAGAAAATGGATAATCTGGGACAAAATTTGCTACCTGCGCCCTGTGCCAACTCAATCAGCAGCAGTTCTTTGGTTGTGTGCACTTTGGTCCAATAAGTTCCTTAGCATTTCTAAAGGGGAGTGAGTGACAGGCAGACAGACAGACAGACAGAGAGAGAGAGAGAGAGAGAGAGAGAGAGGATCTGCTGAGAGTGTGGAAAGTGACATTTATAGACGAGTGAGGCCAAGGGCTTTCACTTTTTATTTCAAAAGAAGCATTTGGCATGAACACTTGCGGTATGTGTGTGTGTGTGTGGAGAAACCTCCTTGAGCTTTTGCCAAATGGAAGCGAGAGGATGAAGGGTTGGCTTTATGATCCTTGTGGAAGGTTGGTGGTGCTTGGCATTGTTAAAGAACAGAGGCCAGGATCAAAGACTTGAAGGCCTGATATAAGATTGGCCTCCACAAAAGCCAAAGCTAGTGAACAAGCAAGCAAGCAGGCAAACATCTGCACAGAGTAGAAGGTTGTCCCTGTCACTGGTTTGGATTCAGGAGCACCACACATGGAAGAGGGGCATGGAGTTCCCTTTCGATTGAAGGCAAACGTCCCATCAAGATGCTCTCAATCTTGGCTGGATCCTGAGAGGAGCTTGCGATTCCAATGGCAACAGCGTGCATCCCCACTTTGCCCTTTGGCAACTGTTGGTTTTTAGAATGAACTAAAAACCATACTCTCCTTTCAGTGCATGGAGAGCAAAGACCATATACAGCGGTACCTTGGTTCTCAAACTCCGAAAACTCGGAAGTAAGTGTTCCGGTTTCCGAACATTTTTTGGAAGCTGAACATCCGATGCAGCTGCCGGCTATCATTTCCGGGGCACCTGCACCAATCAGAAGCTGTGCTTTTGTTTTTGAACATTTCGGAAGTCAAATGGACTTCCGGAACAGATTAAGTTTGGCACTTTTGTTTTTGCTTTTTATTTTGCATTTTTGTTTTTGAGGCTTTTTAGTTTAATTTGTTTTTGTGACTGTGTGGAACCCAGTTCAGCTACTGATTGATTGATTGATTGTGTGACAGCGGAAATGGATAAAAGCCCCCCATCCTAACAATGACTGTCATCAGCGCAGGTAAGAAAAAAATTAATTTTAATTTTTATCATCTACAATACTGTCTTATTTATTTTATAGTACAGTACATTGGTTATTGCTTTCATTTTATGGATCAATCGTCTCGTTAGATAGTAAAAATCATGTTAAATTGCTGTTTTAGGGGTTGCTTTTAAAAGTCTGAAACGGATTAATTCGTTTTGCATTACTTTCTATGGGAAAGCGCTCCTTGGTTTTGGAACGCTTTGGTTTTGGAGCGGTCTTCTGGAACGGATTAAGTTTGAGAACCAAGGTACCACTGTACAAGACAAAGCGTAATACAACTGGCATTTTGTAATAGGACCCAGTGCCTCGCTCCGCACGGAAAGTGGAATTGTTGAAACAGCGATGGGAAAGGAACCTTATTTGACTGTTCTCCGAGTTTTCTTTATTTCCCGCAAGGGCGCTGTTGAGCCGTGGGATTTAAAATAAATAAGAAAAACTATTACACGGATGGCCGGCACCTGCTTACTGCATAAGTATCACCTTGGAATGTCGGGAGGCAGCCCTGTCTTGAAGGGAATGGAGCTTGTGAAGAGCTGAAAGCAGTAGTTCAAGTTGAAATGTAAGGAAGAAATTCAGTGCCGGGTATGGCAATTGTTCTGTCAGTTGAGCTTGGCAGACAGAACAACTCCCCTCACAATAGACGATGTGCATATTCATGTTCTACTAATAAAATTTTGTGTATGTTTATTCAAATCCTGCCAGTGATTCTAAGTCGCTTTGTTGTTTTTTCAAATACGGTAGTTTGTAAAAAAATTCCCATTCTTCCTTAAAGTCCTTTTCACACAATTTATTTGTTAGTTTTGCCAGTTCCGCATAGTTCATCAATTTTTCTTGCCATTGTTCCTTCGTTGGTATTTCTTCCTTCTTCCATCCTTGTGCTAGCAAAACTCTTGCCGCAGTTGTAGCATACATAAATAAGTTCTTTGTTTTCTTTAGAATAGCTTGTCCTAGAATCACTAGCAAGAAAGCTTCCGGCTTTTTAAGAAAAGTCATTTACAATTGTATAACATGCAGAAACAATATGAATTAACAAAAACAGTTAAGGGAGCTGGGGGAAGTCCTGGAGGGGGAGAGGGTGGGAGAGGGAGGGGGAAGGGGGGAAATGTAATTGGTTGTATTGTTGAAAATTGGTATGGATTTTAAGCTTTTTCAATAAAAATTATATATATACTAGTTGAAGTTAGCCCGTTCAATAATGGGCGCTAGAGGAGGAGGAGGCAGGAGGAGGCAGAACAGCGGCCGCTAGGGGGTGGAGAGGGGCTCCCTCCCCCTTCTTCATTTTCCCCGGGGGCGGCTGTAGCGGCGGCGAGGATGGGGCAGCCCTCTGCGTCCGTGCGAGGTAGCGGCGCTGGCGCAACTGACAACGCGCGTGCGCCTCCGCTGCCTCGCGGACATGCCCCCCTCTCCTCCCGCTCCAATCCCTGCGTCCGTGTGGGACACGGACATGCGCAGTAGCGCAATTCCGTGACACACGGACTGGACGCAGGGACACAGCAACTTTATTATATAGGATAATAGACGATGTGCATTATGCCAACTGTTTCTCCTCCTTCGTCTTCCTCCCTTCCCTTGCTTTTTGTATAGGAAGTAGCAAAGGAAGGGGAGGGGAGGTTGATGGGCAGAACTAAGTTTAATTGGAAGATTTCTATGCTGAGGCCGACTTAAGGGGCACTTGAACCCTGTGGAATCAATGAGCTTAGGTGTGCCAAACTCACTTGCTGGATTGCGGCCAGGGAGTTCTAGGAAAACAAGAAGTGCCAGAAATTGATTGCATGTTCTTGGCTATTGCCAGCTCCATTCAGCATACAAACTTAATAATAATCAGGCACAATACTGCCAAAGTTCGGCACTTAGTTTTAATGCACATTGATTACAGTGGGAGAGGAGAGTTAAGCGCGTGGTTGTTGAAATCGGTAGAACTTACGTGTCTACCTGTTGACTGGATTTTGCCTGCATCCAGCAATTATCAAAATTGTGTCGAGCTCTTCGAACATAAAATTAATGCGCCGCTGTTTATAAAAACAATTAACCAGGAACAGGTGGGCATTACGTGTAACGGGATTTGCCTAATTTCTTCCCTCCCTTTGTTGCGTGTGGAGGTCACCAAGCCACCCCCACCAATAAATTCATACATGAGACATAAATTTTTGTTTGGGTTTTTGGTATAGTTTTGGCCACAACTTTATTAAAATACAAAACACGTGAGTGGTTGCGTAGGCATTGGTTCACCTGTCCAACAGGACAGAGCTGACCACTAGTCAGCGAAAGACTAGCTGTCCGGCGGGACAGAGCTGACCTCCTGTCAGCGGGGGGAAACCAATCTGGGGAGAGTTGAATGGAGGCTGGGCTGCAGAGACCTCCCCCTTCCCCAGAGGTCCCAGGGGCTCATGCACGGCCCTGCAATCCTACCGGGTTCGGACAAGCATATTTGAGCTGCTGGATTCCTTTAACGGAATTCCCACGCACCATGATCACTTTTGGAGGGCTACCGCGCTCCATTAACCAACACAACCAATGCCTAACCCCCAACCTTACAAGTTGTGACTAGTTGCTATGTAGTAGGCGAAAACCAAATGGCACAGCCAATCAGCCAAATGGAAAAATTCCTACTAGGCCCCCGCCTCAAAGGCAGACGACCCCATAACAGGCAACAGCAAGGTCAACGCAAGCCTATACCAGGGAGGGAGGGCGGGAGATCCGAAGCTTGCAGAAAAGAGAGGGAGGTCGCACCATGTGCTGACCCTTTTTAAAGGACGCTGGGCTGTCCATCAAACTGGATACATGTGCTTCTGCCCAGCAACATGTTTTGGTCGCCAAACCCACAGGGAGGTGGCTTATTCTGCCCCCACCGCAACACAAGCTCTCCGTGCATTGGAGAACTCGCTTTGTTGCTGCTGCTGCCTGTTTTAAATTGTATCTCCTTGGGAGTAGGGAATTCTCAACTCTGCAGGATGCTATAGAATTATAGAGTTGGAAGGGACCTTGATGATCATCTGGTCCAACCCCCTGCAATGCAGGAAGCTCAACATATGGTTCCCTATCCAATTTCAAACCATACCTGACCTTGTGTTGAGATTCCTGCCTTGCAGGAGGTTGGACCAGATGACTCTGGGGGTTCCTTCCAACACTACGATTCTATGAGTCTGTAAATTGTGTGGGTTCCTCCACTTGAACGATAGGTTTGCAGCTGCTGCGTCTGGGGATGCTCAGATTACCTTCCTAATGGAACTTCCCCAAGGCTGTTCTCTTGGCAGCAGATTGCTGAGATTAATCTCGAGGAAGATGCATTTAAATGTTTAGCGCTTAGTCTTTGCCGCAGAGGTGAAAGGCTTGAGTAACAACCTGAGACTGATCTGGCATTTGGCCAAAGCTCCTGCAGTCTTGGATACTGAAGTGTTATCAGTTGAGAGTTGCTGACATTTCAGCCTCAGTGGTAAAGATTTAAGGCATTTGCACGCTCCTGATGTGCTAAAGAGAAATGTGTCGAAGAAACCATTTATCTGTGTAGCAGAAATTGTGTTGAAAGTGGACACTTGAGCACAGAGGGGTTGCTTAGGAGTGTATCATGATCTGGACTGATGCATATTGATTATCTGAAAAGGTAAAGGTAAAGGGACCCCTGACCATTAGGTCTAGTCGTGTCCGACTCTGGGGTTGCGGCGCTCATCTCGCTTTATTGGCCGAGAGCCGGCGTACAGCTTCCGGGTCATGTGGCCAGCATGGCAAAGCCGCTTCTGGCGAACCAGAGCAGCGCATGGAAACGCTGTTTACCTTCCCACCAGAGCAGTTCCTATTTATCTACTTGCATTTTGACGTGCTTTCGAACTGCTAGGTTGGCAGGAGCAGGGACCGAGCAACGGGAGCTCACCTAACGGTCAGGGGTCCCTTTACCTTTTACTTGCAAAACCAAAGCAAAAGAACCTTATCAAACATAGGCAATTACCGGTAGATGCAGGGAGTGCTTTAAACAGAGCAGAATCGGCATCTCAGGGAGGGAATTCTACAAGTTCCTCTGTTTTGTTTCTCCAGGAGTTCAGTGGAAGCAAAGAGCTTACTATGGATACCTCCTTTTAGAAGTTTTTTTGGCCTCGCCACTGAAGAGTACTTGTTGATAAAACACACACACACACACACACACACACACACACACACTTCATCACATTATATTTCCTCATACCAGCACAGCAAGTACTAGCAACTGGATGTTGGAGCCGAGCTAAAATAAACTTGGCTACAAATTCTGAACCTGATTTGAATGGCCTTCAGCAACAATAACAGGTGTTCTTGTTGATCCAGAAGAACACAGGGGCCATAAAATAAAGCATTTATTAGGACATTATTAGGGTTATTATTGGGCCTGATAAAAGGTAGTTTATGATCCCTGTGAGATCTTGTGTTTGTGTTTTTTGTGTGTCCGTATGTGTTTTTTAAGAGTCAATTTAGAAAGAATGGCCTAGCATCTTGAAGGCAATTAACGAAGTGGTTAAAAAAAAATCTGCTGATGGGAGAGCCATAAATATGGAGAGAGAGAAATGAAGTCAGGTAGCAGAGGGTGTTTTATTGCTGAGTAAGGCAGCTTGGGACAGGTCCACGTGGATAACAGGAGATTTACAAGGTGAGGCAGTTTGACTAATAAAACTTGAGCTGCAAAGTTGCTCCTGTTCTTATAAGTCAGGGGTCAGCAAACTTTTTCAGCAGAGGGCCGGTCCACTGTCCCTCAGACCTTGTGGGGGGCCAGACTATATTTTGAAGGAAAAAAAGAACAAATTCCTATGCCCCACAAATAACCCAGAGATGCATTTTAAATAAAAGCGCACATTGCTCCTGAGAAGAGGACACGGAGCAATGGATTCAAACTACAAGAAAGAAGATTCCACCTAAACATTAGGAAGAACTTCCTGACAGTAAGAGCTGTTCGACAGTGGAATTTGCTGCCAAGGAGTGTGGTGGAGTCTCCTTCTTTGGAGGTCTTTAAGCAGAGGCTTGACAGCCACCTGTCAGGAATGCTTTGATGGTGTTTCCTGCTTGGCAGGGGGTTGGACTGGATGGCCCTTGTGGTCTCTTCCAACCCTATGATTCTATGATTCTACTCATGTAAAAACATGCTGATTCCTGGACCGTCCGCAGGCTGGATTTAGAAGGCGATTGGGACGGATCCAGCCCCCGGGCCTTAGTTTGCCTACCCATGTTATAAGCTTATCTCATGCTGCCTGCTACTTAGTTATGCTGATGCCCTGTGCCTTTCTAATAAGCCTGTTGCTGTTGGTTATAGTGGAGATGTGGTCTCACTGAGAGATGCTGCAGAAATTCTTGTTTGCAGCAGCAGCCCCAAGGACAAAGAGCAGGCAAGTGCCTAGAGTAGCCTTTGCCAACCTGATGCCCTCCAGATGCATCGGACTGCAACTCCTGTCAACCCCATCCATCACAGCATTCCTGAAGCATCTAGAGGTTGGCCGAGGTAGCCTAGAGCAAGCAGTAGAAAGGCAGAGGTCTGGTGGTGCTTGTCCATAATACTACCTGGTTCAGAGTGTGTGCAACCCATTTAAGTAATCAGCTTCCTTGGGTCACCCAGCCCAGAAGCTGAAATTTGAACTGAGATTTGCAAAGAGCCTGCCTTCACAAGGAAGGAGCAAATATTCCTTAGGGGGTGGAGGAGAGAGTACCGAGACAGCAGATTTGTGGACGTCAACGGGGTAGGCTCTATGCTGGAACACAAGAGGGTTGTATAGCAGGTCTGTGCTTTCGCCTCGTTGCTTCTGTGGCATGCCCTACTGTGCAAGAGCTGTTTCAGAGAGGGCTGTTGGTGCTTGTGTTTTGTGGTTTGCAGCTTTGCAGTGTCTCGAGTGGCTCTGGAGACCTGTTCCTAGCCCATCAGCACCACTGTACAGGGGTCCCTCTCAAGTTGCTGCAGCTCTGTTGCTGCACTCCAAATTGTGATTGTATCCTGCGCTCCTGATGTTACTCCTACCATGCTACCATAACTCAGTGGCACAGTGCATGCTTTGAGGTCTGCTGTTCAAGCCATGACATCTCCCTTTTGTTGAAAGGATGTTGGGTAGAAGAACTTGGAAAGACTCTCCAATATGTACAAATATTCTGTCCTGGTACAAGACAGCTTCCTATGAAGTTCAGCCCTTGCCTGCCATTCTGTTTCTTGTTGGCCTTGCTGTAGGGCTTGGCAGTGTGCTTAAGCATTTAACCCAGTCCTATGTACTAGAGAGCGATGGAGCTCTGCGAAAGAGTCATACTGATGCTTCTGCAGTAGTTCAGCATGCAGAACTCTCTCGCCAGAAACAACCAAGAACACATGTAATTATTGTTGTAATGCCTAGCGAACTAATCACATTTGTAATTTCCCAAAGGGTGTGCTGTGAGTGGAATGCTACTATGCCACGAGAGAGCCAGTAAAAGGTTTCCTTTAGATTCAGAAGTGCCCTCCCAACCCATGAAGGATGCTACCCGTTACATCTCTGCCTGAGTTGTTTCCCTGGTCTTGCCCCACTCCAGTCTGCCTCCACTGTGAGAGGGAGAGGCTTCCCCACGGTTCTGTACTGGCTGTCATTAACATGTTCAATTTCTCAGTATAGAGAGGCTGTTGGGTGTATGTGCCTGTTGCCTCTCTGCATGAGTCACTGCTCTGTGCTTTCCTCTTTCTGGCTGGGAGACACGGCCAGATGAGTGGCTCTTGCAGGAATGTAGTGGCTATTATTACTCTCCCACACCCCTTTTATTTCATAATTCATTTCATAAAACATACACACAGCTTTAAAAAAACAAACCCTCAGACCTTTTGAGCTATAGGATGTGCACTTCCTAATTTTTTAATTCAATTTTAGAAAAAAAAAAAAGTTTGCCTCACTTGCCGGAATTTTGGGAAACACAGAGTTAGGCGATTGGTTTGAACCAGAGTTATCTGCTTTAGTGAAGGGGAACCAGGAGGCAAATAAAGAGTTAAAAATGGCTCCGGAGCATTCTGTCTCTGAAAGATGAGCGCAGCAGGGATGCTGAATGGTTTGGTGTTTTTTTTAATGACTGCCAGTGATCTGTGTCCTACATCTCAATAATAACAACGCACAGAATGGCATAAATGGCCGCTGGGACCACATAACACCGGTCCTGAGAGAACTACATTGGCTCCCAGTACGTTTCCGAGCACAATTCAAAGTGTTGGTGCTGACCTTTAAAGCCCTAAACGGCCTCGGTCCTGTATACTTGAAGGAGCGTCTCCACCCCCATCGTTCAGCCCGGACACTGAGGTCCAGCGCCGAGGGCCTTCTGGCGGTTCCTTCACTGCGAGAAGCAAAGCTACGGGGAACCAGGCAGAGGGCCTTCTCGGTAGTGGCGCCCGCCCTGTGGAACGCCCTCCCAGCAGAGGTCAAAGAGATAAACAACTATCTGACATTCAGAAGATACCTCAAGGCAGCCCTATTTAGGGAAGTTTTTAACCTGTGATTTTAATGTATTTTTGTATCTGTTGGAGGCCGCCCAGAGTGGCTGGGGAGACTCGGCCAGATGGGCGGGGTACAAATAAAAGAATTATTATTATTATTATTATTAAACCCAGAGAGGGAAGGTCATTGTACCTTTTACAGTACCTTAAGGGACTCCAACACTGAATGGGCATTGGACCAGTGGTTCATGTAGATCTCCTGTGCTGGAATTTAAAAAAACAAAACACAAAAACATTTAGGGTTTTCCTGTTGCTTACTGAAAGTGGAAGCGTTGCAGCCTGCATGGAAGGGAAAATATTTGGAACGAAGGTTCATCTGGAAAGATTGCCATGGTTTTGGCACATGAAGATCTTGGCTTGACTTCATTTGATTGAGTGGACTAGTGGGACCAACCATCAGGAAGGCTGTTTCTGCACATGCTGTAGAGGGAAGGGAGGGGCAGATGGGGTTCATCCACCTGGGAAGGCAGACCATCTAAGCATAGCTGTCAACCCTCCCTTTTTTTGCGGGAAACTCCCTTATTCCAATGCCGTTTCCCGCTGCTATCCCGGATTGTTGATATCCCTTAAATTTCCCGGATTTCAAAGGAAGCAGCTCCTCTCCCTCCCTGCCGGCCAGGGAGGCTCCTCAGCTGTGTTGCTCGGCTGCCAATAAGGAGTCTGAGACCGACTGGGGGCGGAGCTTGCATGCCTTGTGCAGCCAGACCCTCATGCCCAACCAGCCAGCCAGCCTGCCTGCCTGCCGTCTACCGTCTACGCACTTGCTCTTTCGCTCACCCGTTCGCGCGCAGCCTCTGGAGCGCAGGGTGGCGAGGCTACTTGGTGCCATTGCACCGCCCTCGCGGCATCCCTTATTTTCAAATCCGAAAGTTGACAGCTATGCATCTAAGAGAAGGAAAACTCTGATCCTAAACCTCTGCTGCCTTGTGGGATATCTCTGGGAGAAGAAAAGGCTAACACAAATCTGGAGTGCACTCCCTAAGATGGTTCGATGGTGCCTTGTATGCTTTGTAATGGTCCTTGATTTCCATTTTTGTACTGAAAGGCTGGTGTTTGTTCTGTGGTTGGTCCCTTTCCATAATAATAATAATAATAATAATAATAATAATAATAATAATGATAATAATTATTATCAGGGATGCGTGTTAAGCCCCTTTCTCTATTCCCTGTACACATGTGATTGCATCCCACTGTATAAGTCCAACACAATCATCAAATTTGCGGATGATACAACAGTGGTGGGGCTCATTAGTGAGAATGATGAGTCTGCTTATAGGAAAGAAATACAGGGGTTAATTCAATGGTGTAAAGAAAATAATCTTATGCTTAACACCAAAAAGACCAAAGAACTCATAATTGACTTTAGGAGGAAGAAAAGTGTATTCTTACCATTGTACATAAATGGCGAGGAGGTGGAGAGGGTTGACAGTTTTAAATACCTGGGCACTTATATCTCTGAGGACCTCTCATGGACTGCAAACATTAATGTGGTTGTGAGGAAGGCGCAGGGGAGGTTGTATTTCCTGAGAATGCTCAGGGGATTGAATCTATCTCAGCGCCTACTTATGTCCTATTATCACAGTACCATTGAGAGTGTCTTAACCCATAGTATATTATCGTGGTATGGAAGCAGCTCTGTAATGGATAAAAAAGCTTTACAGAGAATAATTAAAATTGCCCAGAATGTTATTGGGCTCCAACTACCAACCCTGGATGAGATCTTCATGTCTCGCTGCTTGAAGAAGACACACAATATCCTGAGAGATCCCACCCACCCTGCTCACAACCTCTTTGCACTGTTGCCTTCTGGCAGAAGATACAGGACGATGAAAACTCGAACCACACGTCTTCTGAATAGTTTCTATCCAAGAGCTTTGATTGCACTAAATAATGACCTCAGGGCCAGTAGTAAGAAATAGCAAGCAGTGAATAGTAAGAAAGGAGATAGGTTTTAGGTTATGTTATGCTTTTAATAGGTTATGTTACATTCTGGATTATGGTATGTTTTAATAGATTATGTCTTAATAGGATGAGAGTGAAAGGTAGATAGCCGTGTTGGTCTGTCATAGTCAAAACAAAATAAAATAAAAAAATTCCTTCCAGTAGCACCTTAGAGACCAACTTAGTTGGTCTCTAAGGTGCTACTGGAAGGAATTTTTTTATTTTAGGATGAGAGTGTTGGAGATATGTGTAAATGTGTAAGGCAAATCCGGTCTTTGGGTGTCTGATTTTCGTTGTTGTGTGTACTGTGTATATACGGACAATGACAATAAATTTATCTAATCTAATAATAATAATAATAATAATAATAATAATAATGCCACGCTACCCGCAGAAACTGTCCCCACCCCCCATCAAATCTGCCTGCATCTTAAAATCAGGGATGGGGAACCTGTCTGTGGCCCTCTCATCATTCCCCATTCGATGGTCACACTGGTGAGGCTGGTGGGGCTCGTAGCCCAGCAAACTCTACAGAGCCAAAGGTTCCCCACCTCCATAGTTGGAGGCCTTGTTCTCTCCTCCACAAGGTGGAAGGCAGAAAAAGGGCCTCATCGGTGGTGACACCAAAATGGTGGAATGCATTTGCAATGGAGATCTCCCATGCTTCCCTCTCTTTGTTTTTATATATCAAACTGGTGACAGTTCAACTACTCCTGTCAAGTTCGTTTTTACGACTGCTGCTCTTCGGTTATGTTGCTGCTAGTATTCTACGCCTTGCTTTTGCTGTAAATTCTGTGTTTTTGCTTCATTTCTCAAAAGCTGCTTGGAATGTTTCGCATACAAAGCAGGGAACAAATATGATGATGATATAATCAGAAGAATGTAGCAGGTCCATTAATTTCAGAACCATACAGAGGACTATCATACAGAGGCACTATTGCCAAGTATCGCGGCACATCCTGGTGCGGCAGGCTAACAATGGCCATTTCTTTCTGGATTTATGGCAGTGTTTGGATAGCTAAGAAGACAACACAGAGGCACAAGAAGCTAGCTGCTGCTGAAGCAGCTAAACAGGGCAAGCAAAAGATTTTAAATGTTTCTGCAGCACCCTGCATCAACCTCAAGCTTTTGGAACAGTTTGCAGTCCCTGTCTTTTAAAAACCACCGTCCGCTGTGCTAAAGAAAATAATACCCTTTTAACTTTTACGAGGGGAAGGATTTCAGAAAATCGATTTCCTTCTTCACCGTCTTCTTTGTAATTCTAGGAAAAAGCACCAGTAAAACCACCTTATCAAAAGATTTTTTTTTCTTTTTCTTTAAAAAGCTACTTTTACTAGAGTGGGAGAGATAAGCCTTTACAACCCTGGACGGCTGTTCAGAAAATGATGCTTCTCAGTTGGAAGGACCACAAATCACAATGCGTCCTAAGTTGAGGGCCCTCTGAAGATGCAGTAAGGGAGGCACCTGAAGAAACATTTCCCTAAAAGCTTTGCCACACTCCGGAAGTTTAGTTCTGCGTACTTGTTTGAAGAGCAGATAAGGACAATGAATCGGGCACAGCACATTCTGCGCCGACTTTGTTCAGAGGCAGTACTGAGGTACACTTCGATGTGGCAGGCCATGACTATCCCACAGATCTGTCAGATTATATTAATACTCAGGTAACCAATGCAGTGCCAATAGTATGCTGCAAAGGAAGCTGACAGCAGAGAGCTGCTTCATTTGCCTGAATGCCTTAATAGCACTTAAATCTGTAAGAACCCCAAATTAGCACTAGAGACTCAGATATGACTAATAGCCATCGCTACGTCTATTCCTAGTGAATGTTTTGGACTTCTCCATTTCTTTTCTTCTTCTTCTTTTTTGTATGACTTAAGAAAGATAAGCCAAAATGGACTGAATTAAATTGCTTCAATGCGTTTCGTCTCCTTTTGAAGAGCTCTAATCAAAGAGGGGGAATTCTCTGTGATTTGTTTTACCTGCCGTTTTGGCTCCCCTTCGTGGTGTCTGCCACTTTTAATCACCTGGAACCAACCACAGAAGTGCTCTTGTGCAAGATGGAGGGTCCACAGAAATAAAGAGGCCTCACCTTGCATTTTTCTGTCACACAAGGCTCAGTTATCAGTCTTTGCGAGCATAAAGCCCTTTAAAAGGCCTCCAAACATAATTATAATCGGTAAATGGCAACTCCTCACATAAGAGGATCCTCTGAACATTTTCATTAACTGTTTGAAAGCAGCCATAAAAAGTAATCCCCAGTGTCCACAGCCACGATGGTATGTCAGCAGTACCAGCAGTCTGTGCAGTAGACCAGTGTATTAGTGTACCAGTGTGGTGTAGTGGTTAAGAGCGGTAGACTCATAATCTGGGGAACCGGGTTCGCGTCTCTGCTCCTCCACATGCAGCTGCTGGGTGACCTTGGGCTAGTCACACTTCTCTGAAGTCTCTCAGCCCCACTCACCTCACAGAGTGTTTGTTGTGGGGGAGGAAGGGAAAGGAGAATGTGAGCCGCTTTGAGACTCCTTCGGGTAGTGATAAAGCGGGAATCAAATCCATATTATTATTATTATTATTATTATTATTATTATTATTATTATTCAGTAACAAGAAATTGAATGGGTGGTGCGGAGTAAGAAATAGCCTAACTTCTGTCATCTGTGTTCTGGTAACCTCTTGGTTAGATTACTGCAACATGATGTATTTGGGGCTGCCTCTGAAGACAACGGTTTGGAAACTTCAGCTGGTGCAGAATTCGGGAGCCAGGCTGCTCACCGGGGCAAGATTGTTTGAGCATATTACACCAATCCTGGGCCCGACTGCACTGGCTGCCAGTTAGTTTCTGGGCCCAGTTTAAAGTGCTGGTTTTGACCTATAAAGCCTTCCACATCTCAGGACCGCAATGCCTCAAGGATTGCCTCTCCCTACATGTACCAACCTGGACCCTGTGATCATAATCTGAGGCCTTTCTTTGTGTGTCTGCTTTGTAAGAGGTTTGGAGGATGAGAGCAGACCTTTTCTGTGTTGGCTCCCCGTTTGTGGAAGTCTCTCCCCAGGGAGGCTCGCCTGACACCTTCATAACATATCTTTAGAGACCAACCAAAAACATTACTCTTCTCGCAGGTTTTTGGCTAAGTAAACAATATGTAACCCTTTTAAACTATGAGGAGGGCTTATATTGTTTTCGTTTGTGATGTATTATTTTTGTGTTTTTATATTGTAACCTGCTTTGTGATCCTCAGATGAAGGATGGTATAAAAATTTTAATAATAATAATAATAATAATAATAATAATAATAATAATAATAATTAAAAAACAACAACAATAACACTCCAGGATGTTGCAGTGCTCCTAGTTTGGTTCTTGTTGCTGGTGACCGTCTTGGTGCAGTTAATGCCATCTTTTTCTGATGGAAGCTGAGGAATTAATGCTTTCTGTTTGAGGATGGGATGAGAGAGATGACAGGACAGGGAAGACTAGATTGGGGCGATGGGATGCAGATCAACAATATAATCCTATAATCTAGTCCAGGTATGGGATATTTCAGACTTGGGAGATCTGCCTATGGTCCACCAGATGCAAAGCAGTGGCTCTGTTTTGCAAAGCGAAGTACCTACTGTACTGTGATGTAAACTCATACACTGCAAGATTATGTGTCATCCTTTAGATTAGGTTACACCATTGCTGCTATAATATCCTGGCCAGATATAAAAACTCACTCTGTTTGAGGTGTGCATATTGATTTTGAAGAGGGCTTGGAGAGGTAAGCCCAGATTTGATGGCTCTAAGTTCTAATTATTCCACTCTAATACCCATTAATAGCTTCAAAGTCTCACCGTAATGCAACTAATCATAATAAAATGCAGGCATTAGCTTCATAATGACGCTTTGGTGTGTGTGTGTTTAACTCAACTTGACAAATGTGGGAGATATTTTATTGCTGCGAAAGGTCTGATTGTTAGTTTAAAAGGGAATATGTATAAATAAACCACATACCGGTATACACATAAAAGCTTCCTCTCCCTGCTCTGCTATATCTTCGGCTTGGAGCAATGCTCCCTTTTTGAACATTAACCTTTACTTTATCTAACTGTTTACTCTTCCCTCATTGCTCCCATTCATTGCAATCACTGGCTAGGAAAGATGGCTCTGTGAACACAGGCATCCAGATTCCGACTGTCAGCTAGCAGGAAAAAGCAACAGAAGCCTCTGCACTTATAAGAAAATTGAGCTGTGGTTAAAAGTTACCACTTCTTCCTTGTCTCCAAGAGATAACAGGTGTGCTCAGTAACATCCAAAGTGCAACCTTGCGTAGCTTGAAATTATTTTATTACTATTATTATTAAACTTGGTCGCTTGTCACCCAATGGTCTCCAAGCAATTTACGGCAAAAAAATATATGCAAAAAATAAATAAATGATAGCACAGTGGAAAAAGAGGGGGAATAATATAATACATTAATATTTCATATATCGTAACATCCATGTGGGGAAATGCCAGCCATATAAATAAGTGGGGGAGGGGGTTGTTGGTTTGTGGGGGGGGGGTTGTTTTTGTTTTTATTATGTATGTTGTGTTTCTATATTGTATTTTTATTTTTTTGAACCTCCCTGAGATCTACAGATAGAGGACGGTATACAAATTTTAATAAGAATAAGAATAAATAAACATTGACAATACAATTCAAAATTGTTGGTTCAATATGAATGATTTGGGGACCAGGGGATGGTTGAGGTTTTGCTTATTTGCTAATTAGTGGGTCAGAGTATTGCTTTGTTTATTCTTTAAACATTCAAGAATCATTCACATCGAACCAACAATTTTTCCCATTTAACCACCTCACCCTGAAGTTTGTGGTGTGTGAGTCCAGTTCACATGCTCACTATGAGTGTGTTTGTACAAAACCCTCAATCATTTCTTGGCAATGAGCCTATTCTGCCTAAGGAAGCCACCCCCAACCTTGGGTGGTCCATAGCTGCTGTTGAGACTCCAGCTCCCATTGTCCCAGAATGTTGGCCAGGCACCATGCAGGTAGTGCTACTCCAGGTAGTGCTACTCCAGGTAGCACTGATCATTTTGTTTCGGTTGCCAGAGGCTAACTTTTTGTGTGGGTGTGACAAAGTGCTTCACCCTTGGGAACCTTCCTGCCTACCTGAGGAGAGCAGAGTGCCAGCTGACCACTGATGCCTCGTTCTTTCCAGCTGGGTTTGGGAAGGAACTGGTGCCTTGATAAAACAAAATTTGGGGGTGCAGCAAGATTGCTCCTGCCGCTGCTGTCTTCTTGGGCTGGGCTTTGGGATCTCAAGTGCTGTTCTGTTTGGTTTGCTTGGTCAAGGTCTCAAGCTAATGGTTTCATGAAGTTTTTTCTTGGTGATGATCATGTTCCCAGACATGGGTAGCATAGTGGGAGTGTTCCGCGAGTTGAGAACACAGTGTTCTGTGTCTCTCTGTGTTACATCAAACTAGCTGCACCTGGAAACCTTTTCTTGTGATTGCTCATGTGGATGATAAGGCGCTCTAGGACCCCCGTCTTTGGAGCTGGTTCAAGCTTCATCCCCCTCCCTTGGACTTTGTGTTACCTAAGCTAGGAAAAATTACAAACCTGTTACCACTTGCCTCCTGAATTGTGATTCGTAGGGCAATGTCTCACCACAAAACGTCATCACTCGGTGGTTGTGGTTGTTGGTATCCGTCTGTCTTGAGAGACAATGGAGTGCGCCTCTGGGGGTGAAGTCAAATGGCTGGAGAATCACAGCGCCTGCTGTGGCTGCAGACTGGTAACTTGTAGCTGCTGCCTCCCGTGTTGTTTTTGGTGCATTAGTAGTACCACCTCCTAGGGGTGCGAGCCTGGTCCAAAGGAAAGCAGAGCAATACATTTGGCACCAGCTTGGCTTGCAGGAGTTGCAGGAAGGAGGCAAAGAAGAAGAAGAAGAAGAAGAAGAAGAAGAAGAAGAAGAAGAAGAAGAAGAAGAAGAGTTTGGATTTGATATCCTGCTTTATCACTACCCGAAGGAGTCTCAAAGCGGCTAACCTTCTCCTTTCCCTTCCTCCCCCACAACAAACACTCTGTGAGGTGAGTGGGGCTGAGAGACTTCAAAGAAGTGTGACTAGCCCAAGGTCACCCAGCAGCTGCATGTGGAGGAGCGGAGACGCGAACCCAGTTCCCCAGATTATGAGTCTACCGCTCTTAACCACTACACCACACTGGCTCTCAGTGTGGCGCATGGACTCCACTCTAGATTTGTGTAAGGTTTCCTCCTTAGCCTTTTTCTTCTCTCAAAGATATCCCATAAAGCACTAGGTGGTGGAGCACATGTTTTGCATGAGGGAGAATCTTAGGTTCATATCCCCAGCATCTCTAGGTAGTGCTGGGGAAAGACCCTTGTCTGAAGTCCTGGAGAAGCACTGTCAGTCAGAGTAGACGGTGCTGACCTAGATGGACCAATGGTTTGACTGTGTAAAAGACAGCTTCCTGTGTGTGGTTGGTTGCTTGATCCGCAGTGTTGCTCACCAATTCTGCCCATATTGCTCAGTTGTCTAATTTGTCAGTTTCACATGGTATGCTGATTGCAAAGCTTCAGGGCTGAAGCTATAAAGGCCATGTGGTTGCTGGGGGTTGCCCGGTTTGTGGCGGAGCCTTCTTGGTGGTAGCCTCCCACTCGTGTAATGCCCTCCCTAATGAGGCAAGTTTCTTGTTTACCCAGCCATTTGATGGTTGAAAATTCTGTTCCTGTGGTCATTCCTACTCTGGTCACTGCAAGGGATTCCCACATGGCGGGGTAAACATCTTTGTAAATCCAATAAATAAATATAAATAAAGTGGCCGTGAGTTAGCAAGGGAATTATTTAAGGACACAAGTGAAGTGCTTCCAACATGTGACTCAGTGAGTGTGCTCCTGGGTTCAGATGTGTATGAGTCACTCTTGAATTCTTGCTTATCCTAAAGCAGTCTTTCCCAGCCTGATGGCCTTCCAGATGTTTTGGTCTAAAACTCCTATCAGACTCAACCTGCATGCCCTGGCTGGTGTTGATGGGAGTTACAGTTCTAAACATCTGGGAGGCACCTGGTTGGAAAATACTGTCCTAAAGCTTTTTTATGTCCTTGAGACTAGCCTCAAAGGATTATGACTGGGATAAATAAGGGATAGCTCAGTTGATAGAGCTATGAGACTCTTAATCTCAGGGTCGTGGGTTTGAGCCCCACTTGGGGCAAAAGATTCCTGCACTGCAGGGGGGTTGGATTAGATGAGCTTCATGTTGTCTTCCAACTCTGCAATTCTATGATTCAGTATAATAGCTGCCTATGAAACACTTTGTGTGATAATAAGCACAATATAATGACAACCTGCACCTGTTGCCTTTTTATTTCCTTAAATTGGTATCCCCCACCTTGAAAAGTGCGTAACAGAACATAAAGACCCACTATGGCCACTTTCTCACTACCTTGGAAATGTGGTGGAACAGTAAGACTAACCATCAATTGTTAGCCTAATCATGGCAAATTTAACCTGGACTTGCAACTTGAGCTCCTTGTGTTGCCTTCAGGGAAACCCTTGGGGGGAACTTCAGAATTGATGAGCTGCGTTTTCCCTACGTAGTGTAAAGCATTTGAAGACTGACATAGACAAATGAGAAACACACAGTCCCTTAATGTAGAGCAAAGTAATTAACCGTGATTCATTTAGAACAGGCAGAGGTAGCTGTTTTGTGGAGCAGGGCCTCATTTGTTAAACCTAGCTGTAGCACAAACGTCATCTCCTTTTGTCTTGAGTTTTTTAACCCAATAACTAGAGAGTAAGGGGTTGAGGTGTCAGGCATGAGTGCAGACAGGTATATTGGGTGGGGACAGGTGGTGAACTCTTTCAGGAGGTGCCTAGGCCAGGACTGGGAGCCCACATCTCTGCATTCAGTTGCCCTATGTAGTAAACCACCAGGACCACAGATCGGAGCCTATTCCTAGGAATGCTCCAAGTAATGTAGAATCCTAAGTATTTGAGATATGCATATTATTCACCCAGGCTTGCTATTGACTCTAGAAGTGTTTAAGGGCTCCCTGTATTGCCTAGGTAGCAATAGTCTTTACTGCCTCCATCTCCTGGCTTGTTCTGGTGTCTCAACTCTGATTCCTGGGTTGTGGCTCCCACTAAAACTCCCATAATATTATTCTGTTATTCCAAACTTACATAACCTCAGAACAAGTGCGTAACATCACAACAGAACAAAAGATAAGGCTATACAGCTGCAGGTGTTGTCCGCATAGACCCCATTTTATCTATTGGTGGCTCTGAATGATGGAAAATGAACTATCCAAACACTCTTCTAGTTGACCAGAGATTCCATGTCTGGTTACCTGGAGGTTAATTCTTGCTCCACATAGGTGACCAGCTGAGTTTTGACTGTTTCAGTAGTCTAAAGTAAGGGGTAAGGTTAAGCGGGATAAGATGAGCATTTCTTTATCTTCAATAAGAAATGGTGGATCTGAGGTCTTATGGTCTATGAAGCATTTAGCAAAAATAAAAAAATTACAAAATTGGGAATGAAAGGCTGGAGATCCATGGGACAGAGCCCTTGTTCTTGCTAGAAGGAACGGTGGTTGCAAGGTAGGAATACAAAGAAGCATCATTAACCTTTTTAATTAGCCTATCCATGAGCTAGTGGCATCAATTAAACTGCAGACATCTGGAAAGGTTATTTTCTGCCTTGAAGATTAGCGTGAGAATAAGGGAGCCCACTCACTCACCTTTGCCCAGCTGCAGGAGTTGAAGCTATTACCAGTAAGTGGACGTTTGATCTCTTTGCTCTCCTGTTGCCGTGAGAGGGCAGCTCCTAGCTGTGTGCAGGAAAGTTAATTTCTGTTAATATTCTTGCTAACAAAGCCATCAGTCATGTCTAACTTGGTAACTTTGTGTTGCTTGGAAAAGAGTGGGTTTGAGAAGCTTGAGGGGAACATTCTGTCGTGAGAGAAGTCAAATTCTGCAGCTTGTGCAGGTCACATAAATTTAAGTACCGTAAATGTCCCATGATTTATCTTGCTTTGTCCAGTTTTCCTACTTTTCTTGGGTTTGGTGGGTTTAGGAGAAGAGCTGCACAGGACCTTGAATCCTGTAGAGCTGGAAGGGATCCTTCTATCGTGTCACCTCAGAGTTTTCTTTTCTCTGTCTAAACCAAGTGGGTATGCACACTTGTATTCCCCATTCCACATAAACTCTTCTCTATGTCTTGTCACGATGATTGGTGGTTGAGTGTGTGAAAGCCGCTTCCGCCTTAAGACCATAGCTGTCAACTTTCGGATTTGAAAATAAGGGATGCCGCGAGGGCGGTGCAATGGCACCAAGCAGCCTCGCCACCCTGCGCTCCAGAGGCTGCGCGCGAACGGGTGAGCGAAAGATCGAGTGTGTAGACGGCAGGCAGGCTGTCTGTCTGGTTGGGCATGAGGGTCTGGCTGCACAAGGCATGCAAGCTCCGCCCCCAGTCGGTCTCAGACTCCTTATTGGCAGCTGAGCAACGCAGCTGAGGAGCCTCCCTGGCCGGCACGGAGGGAGAGGAGCTGCTTCCTTTGAAATCTGGGAAATTTAAGGGATATCAACAATCCGGGATAGCAGTGGGAAACGGCATTGGAATAAGGGAGTTTCCCGCAAAAAAAGGGAGGGTTCACAGCTGTGCTTAAGACAGAGGCGGTGTTGCAGGTGATCATGACCCTCCCACGTGCCCAGGGGGTGGGAGGCCAGCCCTGCGCAACTGGGAGATCCCCGGCGGCGTCACTCCCTAGCCGGCCAATCCGGCTAGTCGGGGTGTGTGGGCTGCCCCATAAAGGCAGGCCGCAGCCAGGGGATCTCCCTCTTTTCCTCCTTCCAGCTGCTCCGGTTTTCCCACCCTCCCACCCTTTAAGGTTTTCTTTCTTTGACCTTGCTATGGACTTTGGTTGGTCGCCATTGAGGGGCCTGGTAGGAATTTTTCCACTTGGCAAATCGGCACAAGACACTTGGTTTTCGCCTACCTCGTAACAAATCGTCACAACTTTCAGGGTATTGGTGTTTAGGCATTGGAATAGTTCTGTAGATGGAAAGAGGGGAGGTGGCGCCATCACCTGCCCCGCATATTGAAGGGTAGTACGTTAAAGGATTCTGGGGGGCGTGCCTAAGGCATGCCCCATTGCCCCCTATCGGTGACCCAGGGGGATCTCCTAGTTGATGTGCATTAGCAGGACTCCACCTACTGGTGGTTAACCCTTCCTGGACTTCCAGCAGATGGGCTGGAGTCAGATATAGTCGGTTAGAGCCAATACCGCTCATCACCTGTAACCAATAAAGCTGTGGCCTTTTTTTAGCCCATTAACCTTAAATAATTGTGTCATGTGTCATTATTTCTACCTGGGGGGGGGGTCAGGAACTCGCCACGCAATGGGGCACATTGCAAAGAGTCCACTGCCAGAGGCGACACACATGCTCTAGCAATGACGTTTGATCTGTTCATGCATTCCTTATGCCCTCCTCCTTGCAGCATTGTCACTGGGAGCCCAGGCAGCAGTGTGCATGGGGGAGGGGGCCGTCACCAAAGGCAGCCTGCCCAGGACCCCTCAAAATCCCGTGGAAGGCTGAGAATGCTGGCACCATTGTATTCTGTGATTCATGTCTTAAAACTCGCCTTTCAAATCCAAATTGTAAACTTGGCTAGGTCTGAAGCACCCAGCTGAGTGCTTCTGAACAAACAAGGGGTCAGCTGTTCAGGCAAATCTTTTGTGAAACGTGAGGGAGGGGAAATAAACCTTGGCAGGCTGATTGCATTAGCAGCAAATGGTGTTTGCTGGGTCTTTTTATCACTTTCGTTGTCCACAGGGATTCCTTGTATATATGTATGCGTGAGTGTGCCTTAGCGGGTGTGCACTTAGACGGGGAAATGTGCAGGGAAGATTGACGGCTGTGTTCCTGAATTTGGCAGATCTGGAAAACTTGTTGCATCCATATTTCAGTCCTCTTGGTATTAGTTGGTCTACCTATAGTGCTGTGGACTTGGGGGGGGCGTTGTAAGTATTTGGAACCTCATTTCTCTCTTGGGTCACTAGCTGGAGAGGTGGAATTTTACATTCCTCACATGGGGGCTTGACAGATGCTGAATATATTTTTTTGTCCTTTTTAAAGTGCTTTGTGCTATGTGGACAGTTCACCTAGTCGAATATTCTGCTTTTCTGCCAAGGCAAGCCCATAAGCAGGGAAAGAATGTAATGGGTGGCACTCACCTCTTGGTTGACCTCAGCAATAAAAAACTGGGATAAAATGAAAAACATACAATAGAGTATCTTGCAGGAGCACATGGCCGGCTGGAACCCTGAACAGGAGCGTTTCTGTTAGGTGAGAATGCTCAGCTGCATTTTGTTGCAGGAGCCCATTGTCACGGCTGATTCCTTTTGGTCAACTTACCCTTTAGGAATTTAAAAAGCATTGCCTATCTTTAGAGACTATTGCCACATCTTGTGACAGCGAACTCCCCAAGTTCAATTAATGCATTGTGCGAAGAAGTGTGTCCTTTTGTCTGTTTCTGTCTACTGCATTGTTTTTTTGCAACCCGGGGTAAAGGTAAAGGTAAAGGGACCCCTGACCATTAGGTCCAGTCGTGTCCGACTCTGGGGTTGCGGCGCTCATCTTGCTTTATTGGCCGAGAGCCGGCGTACCGCTTCCGGGTCATGTGGCCAGCATGACAAAGCCGCTTCTGGCGAACCAGAGCAGCGCACGGAAACGCCGTTTACCTTCCCGCCGGAGCAGTTCCTATTTATCTACTTGCACTTTGACGTGCTTTCGAACTGCTAGGTGGGCAGGAGCTGGGACCGAGCAACGGGAGCTCACCCCGTTGCGGGGATTCGAACTGCCAACCTTCTGATCAGCAAGCCCTAGGCTCAGTGGTTTAAGCCACAGCGCCACCTGGGTCCATCAACTGGGGGTACTCTTGTCATCTGACCTATTGTGAAATATCACAGATCAGGGTGGGGGGAACAGCACACAGTTCTTATTCCTCTCTTTAAAACACCTCATTCGCCATTGAGCTATGCTCTCCATATAGGACAACTGCTTTATTGATAACTCTTATAATGCTTAACCTGGACCAATATGTAGTATTGTAATGCATCATCTAAAATTGAAACCTTTTTATTGCAATGGGAAGAGCGTGGAGTGTCTGTGCTCTGATTTGTTTTTGCTGTTTTGTGCAGAACAATAGTGGTTTGCTACCCATAGATCCATCTCTATCCTACGTAATTTAAGGGAAGGATGATGGAGGGTTTTCCAGTGTTCCTTAAGCTTGTTGATGTGGCTGTCAGAGGGGTTTTTATATGGGGTCTTGGGGAGCAGTACACCAAATTGTGTAACAAACGCACGCAATCTCTCCTGGAGGACAAGTAATAAATAAAAATTATTTGCAGCTATGGTGTTTTTCTGAGAACTGAAACGTTAGTTTTAAGAGGGACTAGTTTGACTTCACCCATCCAGACCTATGCCAGCAGCAGCAAATGACTTTCTGTTCCTTCCCATCAGCTGTGAGCAAAAATACAAAATCACCCACTGCGATGGGAGGGTGGAGGTACTGTAGTTGGTTGATCTGTTTGAGTTGATTTCCTCCTGCTTTTCACTGGGTTCCCAGGACTTACCAAAAGTTCACATTGCAACAAAGCAAATTAAAAATAAACTTGAAAGCAACAATATTAAAGAACAGTATAAAACAGCATAATTAAAAATAAACACCAGCAACCTAAAAGCAGCAACATAAAAGTCTCCAGTCAACATATAATTTTATGTTTTTAAAGCCCTTGGCCTGGCATCTAAATGCCATCTAGGTAAGTTCTGGGTAGAGCGAGTGTTGCATAGCCTGGGGTCCCACCACTGAATAGGCCCCTAAAGAAGGCCATCTTTTGAAGGTCTTAGGCAGATAAGGAGACATGCGGTCCTTAAAGTATCCTGGCCCTTTATGTGCCTCAGATGCGACTCCGACAGAGCCTTTACTTCTACTGGAATATGTGAGTTAGTGAGCCATCACCTCTGTCTTTGGCCTGCCTGATGGCTTGGGACTGGCTTCAGATGGATAGAAGCTGTTGGCGACTAGATTGGCTTGTGTGGCTTCCTGTTGTTTGTCTCCGTATTTAAGGTTTGATCCATGAAACGGTTGCAGGAAGCTGACCTTTCCTTAAGTCACAGCAATTGGAAAGGGCTTCTGGGGCTCTCAAGTCAAAACACTTGCCAGCATGCAAAATGATTTAGAAGAGTTAGGTGCAAGTTTTTATGCTAGAACAACCACAGGAATCCTCACGTGGAAACATTGCTTTCTGTTCTGTGCAGGTAGGAGAATGTTTACAATCTGTCTCTCTGATTTGGTAGCATCGTGCAGATTTGGCGATGCCACTTCCAAGCTTTCATTGGGGTGAATTTACCCCACCCGCATTTAGGAGGAAGGCTCAGAAGGTCTCCTCCCAAAGGGAGCGGGTGAAGGATTCTCTACATGGCCTCTAGTTCAAGTTTGATGCATCCTCTTTGGGCTAGTAGGCTTGGGGAGCAAGCCTCCCATATAAAGGAAGCTCTTCCCTCAAGCTCTTCCTCTTTTTCCTGTTTCAGCTGGGGGGCAGCGGGGTTTGGTTTTGTGCTCTTGGGGCCTGCTGTGTGCCACCTGCTGAATTGGAGAAGAGGCTGTTTTGCCTACCATCACACCTGTGTAAGTGATGGAGCTTCCCTTGGGTGGTTTGGCTCTTGGAAGCAGACAGGAAATCTCCTGCATGTACAGATTATAACTGCCTGCACTTGTCTGGTTTGCTTGGCGCAAGTTGTTATTTGTTTATAGTAATAAATATAACCTTTAACCAACTGCTTGAGTGTTGAGGCTTCATTCTGGGTGTGGGGTAATTGTCCTGGCTATTCCTCCTTGTTTTAGTCTACCTGCCTCTCTGATGTGGCTTAGATTTCTCTTCCCCTACCATATCAACAGAGTGAAGAGTAGCTATCATGGGTCCATTTTCTCCCACCCCACCCCCACCCCTTCATCAAGAGGAGAGCCTCTGGTTGAAACTTACTTGAAACACATCTGATTTAAAATCAAAGTGTTCAATGGTGCATGGCAGTTGAATTCATACTGGGATGTTGGAGATTGATTCATAAAAAAAGTCCCATCTGGAAATAATGGGTGGGGTACTTTGGACAGCAGACAGTGACTGTCAGTCTTGGGATTCCCCATGACTCAAAGGAGCACATGGTGTCTTTGGAAACTGTGCAGAGTCCATTCTGTTCTCTAATGTATGCAGTCTTTAAAATCGCCCTCTGTGTATGATGCTTATAAGAGTAGATGGCAAATCTTAAATTTTCTCCAGGGCAGTGAGTCTTGAAGCGTGTTTTGCCTAGAAGGCTCTTAGCGCTCGAAGGCAGAGGTGGCAGGAAGAAGGCAGAGAGAGTGGCAGTGTGACATAGAGGATAGAGTATTTGGGTAGGACCTTGGAGATCAGAGTTCAAATCCTGCTCTGTGACCTTGGGCCACTCAGCCCTAACCCACCTCACAGGGTTCTTGCAGTAAATTAACTGGACATCTTCTAGCCATTCTGTGGTTTCTGTTCTGGGGCTGTTCAAAGAGGCACAAGCAACTTGGTTCTGATTAAAACTTGGGTTGTGCATCCGTTGCACTGACAGAATCATAATTCTGTACTATCTGTTCTGAGTTGTTGATTCAGGATCAGGTTTAAGCTAGCAGAAAAGAGGAGACTTTTAATGATATGTTAATATAATATTTGAATAGTCTCATGCTATGTGGTATAGGGTGGTCTCTAAATCTGAATAAATAAGGTACCACAGATTCTCTTCGGTCGTAAGCAAAGCTCAGAGCGCTGCTTTAATCATGCAGACTAAATATATTTTTCCATGTTTGCTTATTTTGCATATTTTTGGGTTTGCTAATCACAGGGAGGTATAAGGAACTACTGAGTGCAGTGAATCCTCTGTCACCTTAAAATCAGTCTCTTTCCCTCCCTCCCTCCCACCCACAAGATTCTTAACATTGTTCAAGTATTTTCAAGATCTGGAATTTTGCTGCTTAAGATTTTTATTTATTTAAGACATTTCTGCTCCTTCTTTCCAAATTGATCATGAAAGCAGCTAACAACATCAAAACAATTAAGTGCAATAGGGCACAATCAAAACCATCTATTGATTAGTTGCACTTCAGATTAGTAGCACATTAAACATTAATGGCTTAATTAAGAACATAAGAAGAGCCTGAAGGATCAGCCCAATGGCCCATCTAGTCCAGCATCCTGTTCTCACAGTGGCCAACCAGATGACTATGGCACCATGCAATGAACATGTTCGCTGTGTGATCCCTCATTGGCTAGGATGGTCCTTTTTAAATAATAATAATAATAATAAAAGATTGAGAACAAAAGTGAGGGAAACAATGTATGCCAGCAGGCTTGAAAAATAGGGATTTATTTATTTGTAACATTTATGTACCACCTTATGTACCATCTTCCAAGGATCTCAAACTGGTGTACATGGTTCTCCTCCTCCCAGTTTCAAAAGTGTGGTTTAATTTCTAGTGCTGAAATAAGATTCAGATACCAGTCTGGTCACCTTTGTACATGGAATGGGGAAGCACCGTGTCAGGGATCTGACATCACGCAAGGCTCTTGAGACGGGGAAGGAGGGAAGTGCAGCCTCTCTTGGGAAGCAGCTCGGAGCCCAGCGGGGATAGTAAGGAAAGCCCCAGTGGTGAGGAGCAGGAAGCTGTGCCTGTGGGATATTTTGCATGTTGTGCTAATCAGAATGCTTAACCTGAATTGATGAAGCTATATAGCGAAACCTGTGAGTAATCCGGAGGACAGGTCTTCTTCATCCTTCTCATGTGCCACTTGTGTTGATTTCGGCTGGATGGTGATGTTGCAAGACTCATATAAATATGCTTCATCTACTATTACATCCATGAGATTTTTGCTTTGAACTGTTGAAGAATTCTACTATCTACTCACCATCAACCAATTGTGAACGTTTTGTTGGCACCAAGATTTTGTGGCTATACCCAACCTGTTGCTGAATGGTTCAGTCACGTGAACATTATACATTCTATTATATCACGCATATATGGCTTGTTAATCATGTGGCTTTATTGAAAGACTGTTAGTTTTTCAGAAGAGGATTCCAGTAAATCTTTTATCTTTTATTATAGTTTCAGCCATTGTGTGGTGGTTTAGGTTGTTTATGTTTGAGGAGCAGGAACTGCCAGGCAGTGCGGTGGAGCTGGGGCTCAGAGATGCGGACACAGCCTCAGCACCACCTGAGTGGTCTGAGAAGCAAAGCGGGCAGCTACTTCCGTCGCCCCAAATGCGTAGGGGGGGAAAAGCGTAAGGAAAGGAGGCGGCGCTTTGGAATTCCAAAGCTTCTATGTTGGGGGAGGAACTGGCGAAAGCCACTCCCGGATTCTGGAACCGACTCAAGCAGACATGAATCTTAAACGCTCCGATGTACATAGTTTGTAAATAAAGTATTAGCTTTAGAAGAATGGATGTTTCTGGCTCTTTACTCTCGAGGAGACAGCCCCGAGCCCACACACACCATCTTCTTCTTCACCTCAGGTGGTAAAATGTCTTGGACCAGCTGTTAGGGCTGGGAGATATCTGGTTTTCAACATCACGATATATCACCAGCTAAACATTGCAATATATTGATATATCACGGTGTCTGAAATAAGGATGGAACTATGTAGAGGCGAGCAGCTCTCTATGTGCTCGCTCTTTCTTCTCCTCCATTACCTACCTTTAACATTTTAGGAAGGCAGGACACATTTTGAAATAAACAAGCCAAGTTTCAAATAACTGAGAAGTTCAGATCCTTGCGATATCAATTCTACTCTTTACATGGAATGAAATAGCCATTGGCCCACTCCAGGTAAATGGAACTCAAATGGGAGGCAGACAATATGAAGTGAAATGAGCCGGCCAAGAAAAGAAAGCAATGTTAAGAGGTTAAATGTAACACCTGCCTCATTCTTCCTCACACAGGGATGAGAAGAACCAGTCCATTATTGTTAGCGGGGAGTCTGGTGCCGGCAAAACCGTCTCTGCCAAATATGCCATGCGCTACTTCGCATCTGTTGGAGGCTCCTCCAGTGAAACCAATATTGAAGAGAAAGTTCTGGCTTCCAGTCCTATCATGGAGGTAAGGGCCAACTCAACTGTGACATAAATACTTCTACTTCGGGGCAATCTGGGGGGGTGGGAGAGCATTTGTGTTACGATACATACACCTTGTGGAAAGAGTCGCCACACCACATTGGAGAGAGATAAACACAAGATGAAATAGTTCATTAAAAAAACACACATTTCAAACGAAAAGAGAAAGGCGGAGAATATTTGAGATGCGTGAAATAAAATAAACACTGATGAGCCATAAAACGTTCAGTGCGTTGAAATTGCGGCATCCAAATTTGTGTAAGCGAACTGATGTTGCAGAAGACCTTTGAAGTTATGCAACGTTTTCTGCATTGCTCTACTGGTGGGGGCCTGTCTCTCAATCCGTTTCCAAAGTTCTTAATTGTGAGCAGATCTGGAGCGGACCCCATTGCTATGTTCCATATGTTGTGTTGGTTCTTCAAATAATAGTCCCCCCATGAAAACAGCAGAGAAAAACTGCATGGCGGTATCCCGCCCCCAATTCCATCGCTTTACTCCTGCAACTTTCCGAATTAAGGGGGTCGCAAACAGAATCCCCCCCCCCTTGAATCAGGAAATGAATACCAAGCATGCATTAGTTTTCTGGAAGCAGCTTTTGCATTGTATGAAAGCTGAAGCAGAATGTGGAAATTAACAGGGGGAACTTCAGGGAAATGGAAGGATTTCCATTGGCAAATGCCCTGCTTCCGCTCATTGCCCCTCCAGATGCATCTGCAAGGGCTGGTGGGGGGTTATTCTGAGTCAACCAGATCAGAGTTCCAGTCTCCTCTTGTGCTTGTGACACTACTGACTTGTGCCTGCTTCAAGGGGTTTCCTGCCAGCAACACATGACATGGAAAGTGGTCTACACTCCGCATCAAACCACCTCGCTGAGTTTTTTGCCCGCTTTGTGGCAATTTTGAGGATTTCTGATGTTAGGAAGTTTTTCAGCCTCTCTGATAGCTCTTTAAATAGGTCCAGGGCCAAACTCGCAGCATTAGCTGATATGATGGCCGAATGGATGGTCTTCACTTCTTCCGAGTGAAGTAGGTGGGTTAGCTCAGTATTGAGAATGGGAGTCCATTTAATTCTTCTAGGTACAAGTTGACCCAGATTGGCGGTGGGGATGAACTATGGATTAGCCATAGGTTTGTTTGGAGATGGGCCATCTAATGCTAAAATTAGTGGTAGATGGTCACTCTCGGTGTTATGCCCCACCTGGAACTTCGACACAAGGTTATAGGCAAAACTTGATATCAATATATAATCAATAACGCTTCCTTTGCAAAGTGGGTATATCCCCCTGGGCGGTCCCCAACTTTGTTGCCATTTAATATTGTCAATTCCCTTCTTTTTGCAACCTGGGCTAAGCATAGCCCCGAGTAGTTGCATCTGCTGTCTTTGGAGAGTTGTGGAAAGTGGTCTTTAGTGTTTTAACTGTTTCAAAGTTTGCTTGGTTCAAGACAGTCTGTTCTTAAGTTCTGTTGTTCTTGCCGTTGTTGTTTCGAAAGATTGCATGCAGATTGATGCTACCTTCGTGCTGCCTTTAGCTGTGTAACCTCAGCCTCAGCCAGTGCTTGCAAATTTGACTTTGTGTCAACATTGTCCCAGCTCATTTTTAATGGAGAATTCAGATCCCAACCCCAATAATAGTCTTCAGAAGTCGAGACTTGCATTAGCCCGGTCTCGAAACAGAATCAATATTCCCTTTTCAAAGATGCTCTTTTGTTCTCCTGTGTTTCACCTTCTGTATGTCAAATCATTTTGTTTTTAGCAAGCCCTTTCCTACTATGCTTTGCTACAGTGAAAATTCATCAGTCTTCAGCAAAAGAAAGCTTTCCCGGCAACAGGGAGGCTTTCGGTTGGAGGGCATTCTGCTTAACGCTACAGAGGCAATGTGTGGGGCGCAGGGAGAACTTTTTTTCAGATGGGTAGAGCCTTACCTGCCACATTGTACTATCCTGACCCATGGGGGTGCCTACCGCTGCAGATGAATGCCAGCCCAAGCACAGAGGATCCCAGGATTCTGTGCACACAGAAAGGCGAAACAAAGTGGGTTCAGCACCTTGGAGAGAGATCTATGGGTGGGTTTCATGACTACAGCTGGTGATTGTGCAATTGAGGCAGAACATCCAAATTATCTCACCAGCGCCTTAGAGCAACTGCAGGACTAGGTAGTTTGGGATATTTTCTCAGCACTCTCCTGATCCTCCCAAGAAGTCTGTGAACCAGCCATTGGACTCTGGTGGCAGAGGTGTCTCTTCAGGGTTCAGGGGAAGGCATTGGTGCTCTAGTTTCTGCAGCTGTTCATGGATGGACCAGAGGGTGGCTCCATCCCCCCTTCTGGGCTGCCAAGATTTATAGTCTGGGGCATGACATGAACCAGATGCTTTGGACTACAACTCCTGTCATCCCTGACCATTGGCCACGCTACCTGGGTATGATGGAAACTGCAGTGCACAGTGCCTGTTGGAGAACACTGTTCAAAGAGCTTACATATGGGCTGGAAGAGCAGCAGGGTGTAAAGAAAGGAAGGATCAACACAGTCCAAGCACCTTGCAGTGGCTCAGGAGACTATGAAGCTCGCTCTGTTTGGGCTTCCCTATACGCTGAGCTCTGGAATGATCTTAGTAGCCCCCTTGTGCTCACTGCATCATTGCGGAGGCTGGAGCTGAATCTAATATCCATGTCCCAAGTTTTCATTCTCCTGCACTGACAGAGGTTTCTTTATCAACTGCTCCAGTTTCTGAGTACTCTCTTCCTTTTGCTCCTGAAAATAAATGAGCGCTCTACTGCCAACTCTAATTTTCAAATTCGTAGTGATAAGAGAATTAATTGCCGCGTGTGTGGCAGACTCTGTTAGATGTCTGCCAGCTTGGCTAGTGTTGCCCAGGCTCCCTTTTCCCCCATTAAAGAGAGATGCTGAAGCTTTTCTGCTATAAGCTCTGGCTGGCAGCCAATACAAGGCTGTCTTGAATCTTTTAAGCTGAACCTTGCATTCAGGTCTGGCCTTTAAAGCATAGGCATTGTGCACTTTTAAGCTTGCACTGATAGGCGGCTATCAGAGAAAGTAGCCATGCCACCCTCGTGCCTTTTGCAAGGACTTGTACCGTTTGACAAGTGGCCTTTCGAAATTTGGAAGATCCTTGGATGCTGCTTAAATTAACCTGAAAGCCTTGCTGTGATCAGGCCAAGGTCCTATCTAGTCTCGCATAGTTTTTCCATTTGCAAGGTTGGAACATCTTGAGCAGGTAAAAGTGTTAGGATTGTGTTAGACAGATTGTGATCGTTTCTGTTTGCTATGGGGCAAAGTAAGTTGGGACCCAGGTGGCGCTGTGGGTTAAGCCACAGAGCCTAGGGCTTGCTGATCAGAAGGTCGGTGGTTCAAATCCCTGTGACGGGGTGAGCTCCCGTTGCTCGGTCCCAGCTCCTGCCCACCTAGCAGTTCAAAAGCATGTCAAAGGGCAAGTAGATAAATAGGTACCGCTCTGGCGGGAAGGTAAACGGCGTTTCCGTGCGCTGCTCTGGTTCGCCAGAAGCGGCTTTGTCATGCTGGCCACATGACCCGGAAGCTGTACGCCGGCTCTCGGCCAATAAAGCGAGATGAGCACCGCAACCCCAGAGTCGGACACGACTGGACCTAATGGTCAGGGGTCCCTTTACCTTTAAGTTGGTTGCAATGAGGGACGGGGCAAAAACTTGGCCATACTGTGCTGACTACTATTGCTGCTGTTAGCAGGGGCAGGCATCACCCTGTCATCAATGGTGTGTTTGATTGAAGCCCTTTCTCTTTTTGCAATACAAGGGGGTGAATTAATTTACCCCCATAGGAATGCATGGATGCAAATCCTGCTCTGGCTATGCCTGATTATAGTGACCAAGCCACAAAAGACAGTGATGCCGTGAGGAGAAGCTGTGGATGTGGGTACACTAACAGAGACTTAATTGTGTGCCACCTGGGGAATGCAATGTCCTCTGTATGTTGCAGGGAATCAGTTTCGATTTTGCAAGCAATACTAATATTAGGTTTCTTGGTATGTGGAACCCAACGCTGACACGGTACTTCAGAGAAGGTCTTTCCGGTGCAGAATAAAAAATGCATTTTTATCTTCCAATCTGTACATGAGATGCTTCTGGGAACATAACTGAAAAACAGGAACTCTCAAATTGCATTTCTTCTGGGTCTTTTCATTGCTGCCTTAAATTACAAATTAAAGAAACACCGATTGTGTGATGAGATTCTGTTAAGTCTGCTTACCTGCTATCGAGCCCAGGGAATATCTTATTCTTAACGGTGCTGCTAATCTGTCCCTGGGCCTCCCTTCCATTTTCCTTTCTGAGAGTGGTTTGTTCTCTGCCACTCTCCTGTGTTTTATTACGGTGTTTGCAGAATACGGTTCTGTCTGCAACAATCACATAATTGCTTCCTTCCTCCCTATTCTGTTAAGCACAGATGATCGGATCCGAATGACAGTAATTGAGATTCTATGTGATGGTTGTATAAAGCTGCGATCCCTGCGGGATTGTGTTCTCATGGCAGATTTTTTAATTTAAGAGAGCGTTGATGAGAGGATGGAATTAGCAAAACCAGATACCATAACTCAGACGTGAGGAGGTGAATCCCCGATGAGGGAACCTCACAGGGGGCTTAGTTAGGTGGTGCGAATCAAAGGAGTGACATGCACAAAACACATTCTGTTGCTTGCACTATAACTTAAATGTTTTAATTAGGGGTGTTCTGAAATTCCTTAACTGTGTTTCTGTCAGCGGGAGTTGAGAAGTGCTTTCTGTTTAGTTTACAGTACTCTTTGCTGACCTTTTCTGGTTGTTCCAATGCCGTTTCTCTCAATGCCAATTTTCATATTACAGTGGTACCTCGGGTTAAGAACTTAATTCGTTCCAGAGGTCCGTTCTTAACCTGAAACTGTTCTTAACCTGAGGTACCACTTTAGCTAATGGGGCCTCCCACTGCCACTGTGCGATTTCTGTTCTCATCCTGAAGCAAAGTTCTTAACCCGAGGTACTATTTCTGGGTTAGCCGAGTCTGTAACCTGAAGCGTCTGTAACCCGAGGTACCACTGTATTTGCCCTTACCTTCACTTGGGCTGGGCTGTTCCATGTATTTTTGTCGGTGATCTCACAGACTTACATAAGCATGCATCACCACAGCCAGTCAGGTTAAATGGCAGCACAGACAAAAGAGACTAAGGGCAGCCAGGACACAGGAGGAGGAGGAGGAGGAAGAAGAGGAGGAGGAGGGAAATGGCATCAAGAAACAGCTGCCGTTGCCACTACAAGAATAAAATGGTACTGATCAAAACAAGGTTCAGTACAATGTTCAGTACCCACCCCATTGCCCAGTAATTTGGCTGTGCCAGTAGTTGAGAAGCTTTTTCAGCTCAAAGACACAATCTCTCTTGGGCAACATCCCAGTGGCAGGCAGGGCCAGATGCAAAACTGGGTGGAACCAAGAACAAACTTACTTGGTCTCTAAAGTGCTACTGGAAGGATTTATTATTATTTTTTATTTTGTTTTGACAATGGCAGACCAACACGGCTACCTACCTGTAACTGGGTGGAACCCTGTATGTGACTCATCATTCCAGCCATGCACAAAAAAGGTCAGAGGTCACACACACACACACACACACCCCACATCTGTCTAGCCAGGCAAGGAAGAACATCGTCACAGTCCAAATACATATTCCAGCCAAGCAGAAGCACTCAAGGTTTGAAGCAAGACATGGGAGAGGTGTAACTTTTGCCACTTCAGTTTTTGAATTTAAGGCATGATTTCTAGCCTCTGTGGCAAAGCCATGGTGACGCAGGCATTCTCCTGGACCACCTCGTGCAGAATGCCTTGTTCTGTGAAAGGACCCCTCCCTCAGAGTGAGGCGGGAGATGGGGGCTTGAGGAACGTGGCCCCCAGGATTGCAGTGACGAAACAGATAACGAGTACCCTCTTGGATCTGGGCCTGGACCAAGCAAGATCCGAGGTCAGACAAAGAATTGTGGATTCTGAGAGACAGCTGGACTGCTTGAGGTCCCCCGATTTCATTATAGCAGAAAACGAGAAATACGTTGCTGCCCCGGCAGCGTATCTCTTCTTTCTTGAATCCAGAAACTCAAGAAGAGCCTTTACGCTTGCCCGAAGCTCGGCGCTGCCCTTGCCAGTTCTGCTGGGATCCTTCGGAAAGATCCCATACGATCAGAGACTCTGCTCCTGCCCACTGGGGGAAGTAGGTAGCCCCGAGCATCTATTCTTTAGATGCCCTTTTTACGACAAGGCGCGCAGAGACATCATTGCCCCCCTATTGGAGAGGTTAGCTGACCTTCCAGATAAGACCAAACTAAATGCCCTTTTACTAGGCAATGATCGAAAGATAACCCGGATGGTAGCTAGATTCTGCACGCAGATTTGCAGGCACAGTCTATCCTCCCAGAACAAACCAGTCAGCGGGGAAAACAGTCGCAGTGAGCCCCCGGGGCGATAGGGTCAATCTGTACGTGATTTGATGCAGAAAGCTCCGAAGCACAGTGGAGGTCAAACAGTTCTGGCTCCACACCCCCATTTACTTTGGAGGAGACCCTGCTCAGTGGCTTTGTATGTAGAAGATCTCTTGTTCAGTCCCTGACCTCCCCAGAGTATTGAACTTGGTGTTGGGCTGTGGGTAGCAGCTCTTCTGTTCGGGAATGGAAGGAAGACCTTGAGCAGAAGCTGGGAAAATGCAAGCTGGACCCTCCTCTTGGATATTTTTAGCCCCTTTTAATTTTTTAGACTGCTATATTCATTCTGCGTTTTAATCTCCTTTAGCTCTGTAAAGCACTTTTCAGATTTTAAATGCCGGTCTTTGACCGTAATAAAATTTGATTGATTGATTGATAACGAGTAAGGGGATGGAGGGAGGAGAGAATGAGCTGGGGCCACAGTGGCAGAAGAGAGGAGGCAAGCAGAAGATGACTTTGTGGAGCTATACAGGAGGTTCCTGGGTGGCTTTGTTGGCCAGAGAGGCAAGGGAGCAGGGTGAGGCACAAATTCGCTGCCTCCTGCCTCTGTTGCCTGAGGCAGTTGCCTCATTTTGCTTCCTGGTAGAGCCGGCCCTGATGCGAAGGATAATTGTTCAGGCATGGGGGAAAAAAACTTGTAAGAGGTATAAACCTGAGAAGATAAATCTCTTACTTCAAAACAAGGTAAAGCTAGAAAAGCCACTTTCTCGTGGATTTTTGCAAAGCTCAGGTGAGTGTCTCTGCCACTTTGCTGTGATGCTGGGTCCTTGGCAAATATAGCGACAAGCAGGTCAAGGCTTTGGCTTCTGCTAAACACCCACACTGCTTTTGTGAAGGGCAGGCCACACTGAATTAATTTTATCTCTGAAGATTGCATGGTAGATTCTTAACCTGAGAACTTGACACCACTCCTTTTTCTTTTCTTTTTTTGGCGGCGTTTGAAGCAGCCTCATCGCAAGTTGCGACCCTCCTCAAGGTCACTTTTATGCATTTAGATGTTTAATAAAAAGCTTGTTCATACAGTGGTACCTTGGTTTGCAACCGTTTTGGATTGCAACAACGTCAAACCCCGAAGTGTGTGTCCCTTTTTTGGGATTACTGTACAACCAATTTTTGGGGGAGGCCCCATTGGCGAAAGCGCGCCTTGGGTTACAACCTGTTTTGGTTTACAACCGGGCCTCCGGAACGGATTATGATTGTAAACCAAGGTATCACTGTACTTCACAAACTAGAATAGAATAGAATAGAATATATTTTATTGTCATTGTCCCCTTCAGGGACAACGAAATTACTTGGCTGCTCCATCCACCCAGATAGGGCACTCCACTCAAAAACAAAACAAAACAAAAACAAAACAACTACAAAAGCACTGATTAAAACCATACAGTATGATACAACATAACAGGTAAGATTAGATGACTTTCAAAGTCCAGGCTTCCCATTCAAGGCTGAGATCGCTCTGGAGAAGAAGCTGTTCCTAAGACGGCTGGTTCTTGTCCTCATCGTCCTGTATCTACGTTCCGATGGCAAGAGCTCAAAGAGACGGTGACCAGGATGCGATGGATCTTTTACTATGTCCAGTGCCTTTCTGTGGCACCTCATGGCATAAATCTGCTCTAAGGTGGAGAGCGAGCAGCCAACAATGCTCTCTGCTGCCTTAACAACTCTGCACAACCCCATCCTGTCCTTGGTAGTACAGCTTCCGTACCACACACATAAACCATAAGTGATGAACTACGATGAAAAGGAGAGGTTGCTTTCATAAATGTTAATATCATTATCATTATCTTCTTTGCAGGATTTCAGCCACAAAATATATACTGTATATTCCTACGTATAAGACTACTTTTTAACCCAGGAAAATCTTCTCAAAAGTCGGGGGTCGTCTTATACGCCGGGTCGTATTTCTTATACGGCGAGTATATCCCAAACTTTATATTTTAACTGGAAAAGTTGGGGGTCGTCTTATACCCCCAGTCGTCTTATACGCCGGAATATACGGTACCCTTTTTAGCTTCAGTTACAGCCCGGGATTGTAAATCTTGTGCTAAAGCACTCAAGGATTTCTTTGGGCGACTCTGTGATTGGCTCGGCACATTTTGAAGTGAAGCGGTGAATGACAAGTGGCAATGACAATGTTGTTTGGGTGGGACAGAGCTTGGAATTAATGGCAGCCAAAGTGACGTTTTGTACCAGTCATCCACTCGCCATGTGCAAAACTTCAGCAGGGAGCCACAAAGGAATGAGGTGGTAGAATGGACCATAGTGCTTTGAACTGCTGGCAGAATGATATATTTTTTGAATGCTGCCATATGTAACACCCATGCCCCAAAAGAAATACTTTCTGAAAGCAGAAAAATAGCACATGTTAATGTTCTAAGAGTCTTCACTGTAAGAAGTGTGCATGCACACGAAAGCTCATACCAAGAACAAACTTAGTTGGTCTCTGGAAGGATTTTTTTAAAAAAAAATTTTTTGTTTTGCTGCAAGAGATTAATATGACCGCCCTTCTGGAAATTTTTGCTCTGCTGCGCAGTAGTTCTACTTTCCAAGGTGTGTTTTGTGGAGTAACATTAAAAACTTGCATTCTGAAGTGTTACAGCCTACTTCGTCATGAGAGACTCCTTGTCTTACCACTGCACCGTGGTGTTATATTCTGCTACTGAAGAAATAGGTGCTGTACATAGCACCCACTAGGTGGCTCCCTCTACAAATATGACTGTAGTCTTGGCAAAATTCTCACTTCAGAATTTGATTTGTGCACACACCACCTCATTTTGTCATTAGTTGGTCCCACAGACTTTTAATGGGGCAGGAAAACCTTTGAACCACTGCTCATAACTTCAAACGCATAACCTTCCTCAACAAGCCTGAATGAAGTACACCAGTAGTTCTCACCAAAAATTGAAAGAAATATATGATAAGCTTGTTTAAAAATTGGAATAAAAAGGAGTCAATGTGCTAATCTTCAGCATTTTTAAATTTGCTATCCCTGTAGCAATTCTTAGCACATTTTTAGACCTCATCAGGTAGATTCAGGTATGCAAAATTTCAAGTAATTGGCCCAACATGTGCCATTTTCATAAGCTTACATAATTTTGAGGCCTACAGTGGCTTTTCCACTTAACTCTTCGCCTCTAATTATGAGTGCCCACAATATTTCTCTGTGCAGTGCTGCAAACCAGAACATGCCACTTCTACCGCATGTGTGGAACTGCGCTTATGCCCGTAAAATTTGAGAACTATGAGGCACAGAGATTAGCTTGCTCATACAAACAATCGGTGAGTATTGGTTTGTTAGGCGAAGCTAACTGTGAATAATTGTGTGGCAGGGGCAGCCCTTTCCTCCTAACCCTGACCCGGTTGTCTTCTCTGCTTCCGGATTGGTGGGGTTGGAAGGGTTGAGTGATTGCTGGAGGAAGGCAGTAGAGGGCACTGTCCTACTGGCAAAGCCCTCCAAAGTAGACATCAGGTGTGGGATGGTTTGTTCTGGTTTGTTCTGGTTTGTTCAAAGGCGGAAGATCTGTACGTGGAATCCTGCCCTCTGTTGATAAGGAATATGATTTTTCTTCCAGCATCTTTGTAGGACACAATGAGAGCCTGAATCAGTCTTGTAAATAAGACTACAAAAGTTACTAGCCTGATCTTTCACCACACTAGCCTGCTAAGAAGCTAAAGGTAAAGAGACCCCTGACCATTAGGTCCAGTCACGGACGACTCTGGGGTTGCGGCGCTCATCTCGCTTTACTGGCCAAGGGAGCCGGCGTACAACTTCCGAGTCATGTGGCCAGCATGACTAAGCCTCTTCTGGCGAACCAGAAGCCTCTTCTGGCGAACACGTGCTCTTTGCTTGTGGTTTGGGTGGCTACTTCCCGATTTGCAAAAGAAAAAGAGGACAAACCATAACGCAGATATGTGTTCAAAGTAGCACATAATGTGTATGCATAGGTGCAAACTTAGAAATAAATTAAAATAGCATGCATCTTTACCCAGGTGACCTGTGTGCACCTGCTCATTTTGCTGTCCAGCTGCTGCTAACTGTTGATGGGCAACTCCTTTCCTGGGTAACTTTAAACCAGGGGTCGGCAACCTAAGGCCCATGGGCCAGAAGCGGCCCACGGGGGTTGTTTTACCAGCCCACGAGCCACCCCTGGACCGAGCCACGAGGCATGTCCCTGCTCACTGCGCTAAACCAGCACAGCGCGGGGACTCGCTTTCACGGTGCTGAAAATCATGTCTGCGCAGACGCCAAAAATTTCGTCTGCACAGCCATGGAGTGGGCTCCGCTGCAGTGAACCGGCCCAGGCAAGGTAAGCCTTGCTGACCCCTGCTTTAAACCATGCTTGAACAGGAAACCTCTTTAACTAGAGGACTCTTCTCTGTAAAATGGGACACATGGCATGTAAAATGGGACACTTTTATGTCAAATTGTTTGGATGGATTGGTGTGGGGCAAAATGTCCTTTGCCTCCTGTTAGGAGGAAATGCACTTTTCGTGCATTATGCAGGGAGGTGACCTGGGGTAGCCGCCGCTTCTCTGTTCTGTTCACTGACTCCTGCTATTAGGTCTCCTTTCCTTGCGTGGAGAGGCAAGGAAAAAGGAATTTGCATCTCTTTCTCTCGGAGAGGCTTGAGGCTTTTTGCCCAATTTGTAAACACAACAGACTCCTCTGCCTGTGCAATCTGAGTTCTCCTGCTGTCAGATGGCATAAAGTCTCACAGCTCTTCTTACTCCGCACTCCCAGATTTGGGTCGCAGCGCAGCTAGCTGGAGCGCTGGGGAGGTCCAGGTTCAAATTCCTGCTCAGCTATGAAGCTACCTTTCAGTCAAACCTTTCCTCACAGGGTTGCTGTGAAGATAAAATTGAGGAGTTGGGAATGGCCCCATTTTTATCACTCTCTGGGCTCCTTGGAGGAAGAGTGGCATAAAGATGTAAACGATAAAAACTACTATTACAACTATCACATATATAACACTTTTTTAAAAATCTTATTTTTTCAAAATACCCGAAAAGCAGATAGATGACATACATAGGGAGAAGTCTTTCCCATTTAAAATATTGACTCCATTATTTTTATGGTCAGTATAGGTAAAGGTAAAGGAACCCCTGACCATTAGGTCCAGTCGTGTCCGACTCTAGGGTTGCGGTGCTCATCTCGCTTTATTGGCCGAGAGCTGGCGTACAGCTTCCAGGTCATGTGGCCAGCATGACAAAGCCGCTTCTGGCGAACCAGAGCAGCGCACGGAAACGCCATTTACCTTCCCGCCAGAGCGGTTCCTATTTATCTACTTGCACTTTGACGTGCTTTCGAACTGCTAGGTGGGCAGGAGCTGGGACCGAGCAACGGGAGCTCACCCCGTCACGGGGATTCGAACCGCTGACCTTCTGATCAGCAAGCCCTAGGCTCTGTGGTTTAACCCACAGCGCCACCTGTGTCCCTGTTCTACTGTATATGGTCAGTATAATACTGTCCTATAAAGAAGTAGATGTCAATATAGACTAAAAATGCACTTTAATTTAAGTTGATACGCAACACTAGTCATACACAGAGCAAACCCACTGGAATTGGTAATAGGAAGTCTGCTAATTTCAATGGGTTTACTCTGAATGTGATTTAGAGAGCTATCATCCTCAGAGTTTACTTTCACTCCCTTTCCATGTAAGAAGTAAAAGGCTGCCTACAGGATATAAGGCATCTGGTTTCTCTAATCCAGGGATCCTCAGACTTTTTAAGCAGGGAGCCAGTTCACTGTCCCTCAGACACTGTTGGGGGCTGGACTATAGTTTGAAAAAAATATCAACGAATTTCTATGCACGCTGCACATGTTCTATTTGTAGTGCACAAAAAACAGGGGAAACAATACAATATTTAAAATGAAGAACGATTTTAATCAACATAAACTTACAGGTAGGTAGCCGTGTTGGTCTGCCATAGTCGAAACATAATAAAAAAAAATCCTTCCAGTACCCCCATTAGAGACCAACTAAGTTTGTTATTGGTATGAGCTTTCATGTGCATGCACATTTATTACCAAACTTAAAACCATGGAGAGACCTGGTCTGAATAGAGACATTGGATTCTTATCTCAATATACATGATATAGCTATTTTTAGCCATCTCACCCCTTGCTTTTTCCTGTAAGACCAATTGCAGTCGTTAACAGTCGTCAACAGGTTTACCACAGCTATCAGCCTATCACCCATTCCCACCACCTTTCTGAGTAATACCCCTCGCCACCCTCTCACTGTATATAAGGGTCTGGTGACTTCTGTTTCAGTGCATCTGAAGAAGTGTGCATGCACACGAAAGCTCATACCAAGAACAAACTCAGTTGGTCTCTAAGGTGCTACTGGAAGAAATTTTTTTATTTTGTTATAAACTTACAAGTATTTCAATGGGAAGTATGGGCCTGCTTTTGGCTAATGAGATGGTCAGTATCGGGTTCCATATTTGTCACTGCTAAAACCTGTTCGTGGCTGACCCCTGACCAAGGAGGCTGGAGGAGAGATGCCTTAGCAGCTGCCCGTCTCAATCCTGAGGCAGGGCCGCCTCCCACCTGCTGTCCCGGGCAGCGGAATGAGGAAGAGTTTGGATTTGATATCCCGCTTTATCACTACCCGAAGGAGTCTTAAAGCGGTTCACAATCTCCTTTCCCTTCCTCCCCCACAACAAACACTTTGTGAGGTGAGTGAGGCTGGGAGACTTCAGAGAAGTGTGACTAGCCCAAGGTCACCCAGCAGCTGCATGTGGAGGAGAGGAGACGCGAACCCGGTTCACCAGATTACGAGTCTACCGCTCTTAACCACTACACCACACTGGCTCCTTGGCCCTGAAACGGCCACTTCCCTGTCCCGCCTCGGAGTGTAACAGCTGAAAAGGGAAAGCGGGGGGCGGGCGGCCTCCCCCCCCCCTGCGGCTGCCTCACCTAAGTCACTGGCCTTCCGCAGCGGAGCTGAAGCAACTCTCAGCCATGGACAATAGAGAGAGCGCAAAAGCGCTGGTCAGCCTGCTGCACGTGCACAGGATTGCATCATTCCTCCTCTTGCAGGCACACCGCCCCCCCTCCCCGCAACCAACCAACCAACCAACCAACAACTCGCGGTATCAACAGACACCGGATGCTTGCGCACGGGACGCCATACTTCCTTTCGCCATAGACGCGTTAGACAGCGGCAGGTTCTGCAATTGCCAGGCATACCGGGTTCAGGACCCTGGCGGGCCGGATCTGGCCCGTGGACCGTAGTTTGAGGACCCCTGCTCTAATCCTTTGTACATGTTAATTTATATGCATTCATTCCCACCCCCCATTGTAACACTATCCAGGTTCTCAAAATGCCAGGATGCTACCGGTAGTGCTGAAGAGGCATTATTCTGCCACTTCCATCCAAGCTGCTATTATTAAAGAAACTATCGGATAGTTTGCAGCAAATCGATAAAACCGTCTCTGGAGCCTATCATTATCATCACCCTCTCCTCTGAGTGGTGAGGAGTTCCTAAGGGCTCATGCTTACCCAACCTTGATTTTCTTTGGAAATAGGTCGTTGGAAGCTTATGGCGTGTTGTGATATTTGAGTTTGTTTTCAAGTATGCCGATTGAGGAAAGGTGCAAGCGCAATCAGCCACCCTAAAAAATATCAGCATTTGCTAGAAGCTCAGGGTGGGGAAAATGCATGTCTTCTTTGGGGCATGTCATCTCCATTCAGAAGACTTGAGGAAGTTCATCTAGTACAGGGGTAGTCAACCTTTTTATACCTACCGCCCACTAATACATCTTTCTTGATGGTAAAATTTCCTTACCGCCCACCAGTGCTCAGTGGAAGAAGGATTCAGCTTGTGCCGTAGAACCCCCTACCGCCCACCTAGAATCCTGAAGTCCCCACTAGTGGGCGTTAGGGACTAGTTTGACAACCCCAGATCTAGTAATTCAGGGGTGGCCAACTTCCAAAAGACTGCGATCTACTCACAGAATTAAAGACTGGCAGTGATCTACCCCCTTTTTGGGGGTTCAGATCAAAGTTGTTGAGCTTTTTTGAGGAAGGAGGAAGGCCCGTTTCTTTGGGGTTCTGGTCAAAGTTGCTGAGCTTTTTTTAGGGAGGAGGAAACCCCCATTTGGGGGGGTGCAGGGCAAAAGTTTTGAGCTTTTTTTTAGGGGAGCCAAACTTGTTGGGCTTATTTGGGGGGAAGCCAGTGATCTACCACAGACGTCCAGTGATCTACCAGTTGAGCACAATCTACCTGTTGGACGTGCCTGTAGTAATTCATTCCTTGGGGACACAACACCTGAAATCAGATGCTTAAGGAGCAGCGTGGGGCTGTTTTCTTAGCAGCTCCGCACTGCTCTTTGAACCTCCAGTCTTCAGAGGTCCAAAGAGCAGCTCTGGGAGGGAGACGCGGTTTCCGTTGAAACCCCCCTCCTTTAGCAAGGCAGGCTCAAGGAGATTACCTGGATGTAGCAAAAAGTGGGAGCGCACCTTCCCCTAGCAAAGGAGCTCACTCTTAAGCTCCAGGCTGTAACTTCCAATGCCCCACTCTTACCTTGCCCACACCTGACATCATACATGAATGTGACTTTCTCAAAAGAGTCTTACTGGCCAATGGCATTTTAGTTTCCAGACAAGCCCATTTTTAAAACTCATAGATATTAATTGTTCTTCTGCTACTTGCCATCCAGTGGGCAGAACTTGACAGAATGTATATGGAGTGGTGTGTGTGTGTGTGTGTGTGTGTGCGTGCGTGGTTACTTTCCTCAATCTCTCCTCCCTGCTCTTTTCTGTTCTGTGCATGTGTACAGGTCTTGCACGATTATTTTTATTTTTAAAGCGGAAAAAGCTGATGCATGTTTTACCGTGTGGAGATTTTGAGCAAGCAACTCCTTCTAGCCGAGGTAGCTGGAAATCAAACATGCCTTCCACATGTGGGAATTGGTGGAAACCAGCCCTTGCATATGGTTTGTGCTGCTGGGAGCCAAGTTGCCTGGGTTGTGTTCAGGTGAGGAAGGAAAATAAGCAGGGATGTCGTGATACAGGCTGTTATTTTTTACTTACTGGATTTTCATAGTAAGGGGAGGTACACATTTAACCTAGAAAGGCAACCTGCTCATTATGATGACAACAGCATTGTGTGTACTCTGCAATTTCAAATCTGGAATCAAGATAAGATAGATAAGATAAGATAAGATAATTTATTGTCATTGCACAAGTACAAGCACAACGCTATACAAGTGCAACGAAATTGCATGCCGTCCCGTTAAAAAAACAAAAAACAGCACAAAACACACACACACCAAAAAAGCCACACATACACCCATCACAGCTCTCCAAGGTCATATTATCAATGCTGCTTGTTCACGAGCAACATCGATTCCAGAATAAACTCTCACCTGGAACCCCTTAAGTCTTTAAAAAAGGCTGTTGCAGTCTTCACTGGTTGCTCTCAAAAGCAGTCCTGTAAAATAGATCGCTCTTGTTCCCATTTTTCAGACCTGAAGCTGTAGGATAGTGCTGTAGTCATGTTAAAGAGTGCACAACTTAACATGCAAGATGTTTTGCCATCTCTGTCTGCCTTTCTCTCTCTTCCTTTTAATGTAACCATGTTTGTTTATTTATAGGCAACTGCAAGTTTCTTGTGTTTACTTAAGAAAGGATGTACGTTCTTGCAAAAAAGGATCTTTCTTCCCCTAATACTTTATTCTGTTGCATAAAGGCGATCGGCAATGCGAAAACAACTCGAAATGACAATAGCAGTCGCTTTGGGAAATACATTCAGATTGGCTTTGACAAAAGATACCATATCATCGGCGCCAACATGAGGACATACCTACTGGAGAAATCGAGAGTTGTATTCCAGGTCAGTTTGATTCTCATTTTGGGCAATATTTTGCTGTGGGTCTGAGCGGCATGAAACAGCAGTCGTGCATTGACAGCCCCCTTCAGGCATTATGAGCTATCTAACTTGTCCCTGCTCCCCCCCCCCCACCTCCTGGCCATGCTGTGGGTTAAACCACAGAGCCTAGGGCTTGCTGATCAGAAGGTCGGCGGTTCAAATCCCTGCGATGGGGTGAGCTCCCGTTGCTCGGTCCCTGCTCCTGCCAACCTAGCAGTTCGAAAGCACGTCAAAGTGCAAGTAGATAGATAGGTATCGCTCCAGCGGGAAGGTAAACGGCGTTTCCGTGTGCTGCTCTGGTTCGCCAGAAGCGGCTTTGTCATGCTGGCCACATGACCCGGAGTACGCCGGCTCTTGGCCAATAAAGCGAGATGAGCGCCGCAACCCCAGAGTCGGACACGACTGGACCTAATGGTCAGGGGTCCCTTTACCTTTACCTTTTAAGATAATCAATATGCATCAGTCCAGATCATGATACACTCCTAAGGAACCCCTCTGTGCTCAAGTGTCCACTTTCAACACAATTTCTGCTACACAGATAAATGGTTTCTTCGGCATATTTCTCTTTAGCACATCAGGAGCGTGCAAATGCCTTTACCTTTTAACACCTAAAGAGGGCTGTTTCCCGTGTAATTGCTTCATTGGATCCTGCATTTTCTATGCCTATGTCTGCAGGGGAGATGTAGTTCTGGACTGCTGTGTACACAGTGCAATTCTGCTCTGTGTGGGGGCACTGGTTAGAGTGCCAGACTAGGACCTGGGAAGGCCAGAATTCAGATTCCCCACTTGGCCATGAATTTCACAAGGTGGCCTTGAGCCAATCACTCACTCTCAGCCTACCCCACCTTGCAAGATTGTTGTGAGGATAATAATAATAATAATAATAATAATAATAATAATAATAATAATAATAAATTTTTTTATTTATACCCCGCCCTTCCCAGCTGAAGCTGGGCTCAGGGCAGCTTACAGGGATAAAACAGGGAGGAGGAGAACTGTGTATGCCACTTTGGGGGGAAAGGTGGAATATAAATATAAATATATATTTAATGGAAGTTTAGTTCAGTTGTCCAGCTCCAGGGGCCTTCTGGTGGTTCCCTCACTGCGAGAAGTGAAGCTACAGGGAACCAGGCAGAGGGCCTTCTCGGTGGTGGTGCCCGCCCTGTGGAACGCCCTCCCATCCGACATCAAGGAAATAAATATCTGTCTTTTAGAAGACATCTGAAGGAAGCCCTGTTTAGGGGATTTTTTAATGTGTGATGTTTTATTGCATTATTATTATTATTATTAGTAGTAGTATATCTGATGTTGGAGGACCTCCTTCTTTTTAAGAACTTTTTTCTTTTATTGAATTTTTACAACTTTTCCGATAACATTTAACCTTAAAGTATCACAGCTTTTAGCAAAAGCTTTCTCCTTTACTAATTACGGAGGGTCAGATAGAGACATCTGTACATATGAGCAGCTAAGGACAGAAAATATCTTTTTTCCCAATAGCGAATTCATTCTCTGAGTGTTGATTCTTAAGTAGCCGAAACAGCACCATCCATGCACAAGAGGAAACCTTAAGGTTTGCAGAAGTAGGAAAAAAGGCTTTTAGAATAAAATCTCCCCAGCTATTCTGGCACACTACAGTCCTATAAGGCTTAAAAGAGGCTGTACCAGAAGCAGCAATTTTGAATCTGTTCTCAGACACATTTGAAAGCACAGCAGTTCACATTTTAAATGTGCATTAGCATTATTAAGAAGTAAAAGTACTTCCCCCCCTAAACTCCTTAGAGAAGTAAAGACGTTATTCATTGCTAGGACTTGAGCAGGTCCACCACCAGATGTTATCAAGAACCTAAACTCGAACAAGCTGAGTTATTTATAATCTGTAAACTGTCAGCAGTCATATAAATAAAGCAATACAAATCCTTAACTGGCATCTGTGGATGTGTGTGGAATCTGTGGCATGGATATGTCTGGAGGAGGGGGAAAGAGGGTGTTCCAGGTTATTCTTATCTCTGAAATGAAATCTGTCTTATTCCTCAGGCAGATGATGAGAGAAATTATCACATCTTCTATCAGCTATGTGCCTCTGCCAGTCTTCCAGAATTTAAAGAACTCTCCCTAAGTGAGTATATTATCCTTGAGTATTCGGTCACTCTTATCATGTGTTTTCTTATTCTTTGCACCGTGAGATACTTGATCTGAAATTCCATCTAATCAGTTCCTGGATTTTGCAGCCAAGAAATGGAACACAGGGTGGGACTATGTGCAAGAAAAAGGGGTGGGGCTATGCAGATTCTGGCAGACTGGGTCTCTGGGTTGGCCCGTTTAGTTCTACAGACGCAGTAAATTGTCCAGTCCTCTGCCTCCAACGCATCCTCAAATAGCCGTCTAGCAGAGTTTCTCTGTATTGTCCGGTGTCTGTTAACATCCACTCCAGGGAATGGCATTTTAGACATTTTGGGTACCCACTGTGAATGAAGTCACGTGCCTTTGTAGCAATCTCAATGCGACATCAAAACTTACTGCAGACTTTAGTGAGGTGTCCAGTTCAGTGTCGGCTGCAGCATCTTGGGTTGATGCGGTTTCAGTTGATGCAAGCAATGTGTGTTCCTTGCACCTCTTTGCTTATTAATGCTTGCTCTTGGGGTATGACTGAGTGGATCCAGGGTGCGCCAATGCATCCTTCGGGGAGAGAGTTGTTCTCGACCTCCTGAAAGAGGTGGTGATCCAACCAGTCCTGAAAAAAGGCCACCCTAGATCCATTTGTTTGTGACAACTACCACCTGGTTGCAAATATCCCCTTTTAGGGAATGCATACTGGGTCAAAACATTGCCTCACTGTTGAAAAAATTGCAGTGGCTGCTAATTATCTGTTGGACTGAGTTCAAGGTGCTGGTTTTGGTATATAAAGCTCTATGCAGTTTGGGACCAGGGTACCTGAAAGATTGTCTCACCCCTTATATACTCAATTGATCACTGAACTCTGCAGGAGATGGCTTCTTGCAGATGTCATCTTATCAGGAGTTCCATTCTGCACAATGCAGAAATCGGGCCTTCAGTGTGGTGGCACCTTCCCTTTGGGATTCCCTCCCCTTCGATATTAGCCAGTCTCTGTCTCTGTACTGAAGACCTTCCCCTTCCAATAAGTCTTTTCAGCTGAGCTCTTTCACGCTCATTGTCTATAATGGGATTTGATTTATTACATTTCTATGCTGCTTTTCATTCACGCAAATCACAAAGCACCTTAAAAACAGTACATTAAAACAACGTAACAGAACATCACAAACACAGCATAAATCATATAGAATAGTTAACAGATTTGTGATGGCTATCAGGCAATGGCTTTTTCCACCTGCCTTGCCGCCACCCCCTCCAGCCCTAGGAGCCTTGATAAGGATTGTTCTTAAGATGTCTTTGTTGTTTTATCATTTGCCTGGGCTCATTTGGGAGAAAGGCAAGGTATAAATTTAATCATAGAATCATAGAGTTGGAAGAGACCACAAGGGCCATCCAGTCCAACCCCCTGCCAAGCAGGAAACAACATCAAAGCATTCCTGACAGGTGGCTGTCAAGCCTCTGCTTCAAGACCTCCAAAGAAGGAGACTCCACACATAATAAATACACACATAAATACACACACACATTAATAAATACACACATACGTACATTTCTTAGGTTTTATTCAGCCCCTGAGCAGTGCATCCAGCTCAAAACATGTAGGGTGCTCGGTCCCTTAGTCAGCAGTTAACAGCACCTGCAAGTTGGGCTTTTTCCTCTGAACATATGAAGAGTCCTCTGGGATCAGGCCAAAGGCTGATCTAGCCCAGCATTCACAGCCCTCTTCACAGGCAAGACCTGCAGAGCTCCCCCCCCCCCGCCCCCACTTGTGATTCCCAGAATCTGGTATTGAGGGTCATCCTGCCTGCAAGGGTGAAAGTGGAATGTAGACATTGTACATTTGGGTTGCAGCCATAACATGCATGGCTCTTTATGGCAGCCTTGTCTTCAACAACTCACTTGGCAGCCAAAGGCAGCGAGGAATTCTGTGCAGGCAAGTAAGTGAGTGGGCTGCTGGAGGAGGAAAAGATCTGTCCGCTGCCAATCCACTTGTTTGTGTGTGCAGGCTACAGATGGTGCCGATCCTTTCGTCTTTGTTTGAAGATGAAGATTGAACTCAGCATGAAAGGCCCCCCCATCAACCCCCCCCCAAAAAAAACTGAGATCTAGAACAGGATAGGGGTGGGGTAGGAGGGGCACATATAAATGACCCCCTTGCACAAAGAAAGCCTCTTTTATTCAATTAAGACAGTGGCTCTCAACTCCAGTGTCTGGAGGGGAAACACTTTGTGGAAAAACCTTGAAATCACAGAAAGCTGAGAGCATGAGGAGGCTATTCCCCGCATGGCATTTAATTGGATGGGGAATATTTGTGCTTTCTCTTTCGCCTCTAAAGCTTTTTGAGAAGAGAGAGCTTCTATGGCCTCCAGCTGGGCTTTTTCTCTTGGTGGGTGTTTTAGCATTTATTTCAGAATGGCACATTTTCTGTTCCAGCGGCAAGGAACAGCCTTTGACCAAACATTCAAAGGCTGTGCTTGAAATTGTGATGATGTAGATATATATGCTTGCTCTTTGCATGCATGTTTGTGTATGTAACTCACAAACGTTCAAGACACCATCCACAAGTGAAAGGAAAACTGTGAAACTTTGCAGAAGCAGAGTGGAATATATATTTTATTACCTTCTTCTTCTTCTTCTTCTTCTTCTTCTTCTTCTTCTTCTTCTTCTTCTTCTTCGATTTGTCCTTCAAAGGCTCATAGTGACAAGACAGGGAACTCCCAAGACTTGCAGAAAAAGGGGAGCAATTGACTCCCTCTGCTTTCTTTCCAATTTTCTGAAGCTAGCTCATGAACTGTTTTAATGTTTCATGTCCTGAGCATAGTGCAAAACACACTGCTTGTAAGACTGTTGTTATGTACTGAGCTGAATCCTAGAACAATAGGATCCAGAATGCAGCAGTCTGATTGGTCCGCAGGAGCTACCCAATCCAGCTCCATGTGGAAGTGAATTAGCAACCTGATTGGCCTGCAAGAGCAGCCAATCAGGCTCCTGGATGAAGTGAATCCGCAACCTGATTGGCCTACAGGAGTAGCCCGGAATTAGCCAATCACGTGGGGCCCATTGTGTAAATAATGTATATATAGCAGACGTTTTGGGGAAATATTCATTCCTTGCTACTATGAGCTGAATAAAGAGCATGAAATTCACACTTGACTCCGAGTATATTTCAGCCGTGGAAGCAGGCAATTCCCACCAATTATCTCTCTGATACCTACCTACCTTACTTCAAATGACATGCTTTTCCATTGTGCCTTTTTCACCCATCCTTGAGAATCCCACCCACTGGCCTGCATTTGTTAACTGGTCCATAGGCTTCACAGGTGTGGGAAGCCATTATGCAAGCGCTAAAATACCCTCCCTCACTGGACTCACAAAAACACAACACTGCTTTTTCTGGCAGTCCTCCGTCTTCCCTCGAGGGCTCCCTACTTGGCCTACAAGTCATCATGAAACATATATTGAAATGGATGTTTAAATCCCTGTGAAAGTTTCAGATAAAGCTATGCCATTTTGATTAAACGGAGATAAAACGGAAAGCTAGGAAGAAAAGGACTTTGCTCGCTGTCCTCAGGAGGAGTTCAGTGGAAGCACACTTAATCAGGCAGAACCACTGAGCTAATCCTAAACAAAAAAGTTTTTTTTTTAGTGTATAATCAGGTAGAAAATATACATTTTAAGCAGTGCAGCCAATGTTTACTCCCATATGCCAGCAGTCGAAAAACAAACTGTGGGTTTTTTTCCAACTTAGAAATCTTTTTGTTCTCCAGTGCAAGATGTGTGCATGTTTCTGTTATTTCAGCTTGACTCGTTTTGAAGCCACGGGGCAGGTCAGAACAGCCCCATCAGCATGTCATGGGAAATGGCAAATTGCTGCACTCCATTTGGAGTAAATGTTACTGAAGATGAAAACCGCACTTGAGGTGTCGTTTTGAAATCCTCCAGACCGCTCTGGACTGTGTTGCCTCAAAAGGAGGGTAGAGCACCATGGTGTTACCGTCTTTCCCCCTTTTTAAGACACCGTCTTATAATTTTTTTCCCTCAAAAAAACACAGGGTGGCTTATTTTCGGGGGATGTCTTATTTTTATTACGTCAGTATGGTATGGTACAGCCTGCACGCTGAGCAGGCGGGGCAGAACTCCACAAGAGGCGCGTTTCCCCCCGTGGCTCTCGCTGGTTCGCTGGTTCCCTGCGCACGGGGAACAGGTGGGGCAGGAAGAGGCGTCTCCCCCCCCCGCCTCTCCCTGCGCGCTAAGCAGGCGGGGCAAAACTCCGCAAGAGGCGTCTTTTCCCCCCGTGCCTCTCACTGGTTCGCTGGCTCCCTGCACACGGGGAACAGGTGGGACAGGAAGAGGCGTCTCCCCTCCCCTCGCGCGTCTCTCCCTGCGCGCTAAGCAGGCGGGGCAGAACTCTGCAAGAGGCGCGTTTCCCCCCCCCCATGCCTCTCACTGGTTCACTGCGCACGCAGGAGGGGCTGAGGAGGCGACGGGAACAATGGCGGCACCATGGCTTACTTTTGGGGTACGTCTTACTTCTCACAAAGGTAAAAAAAACCTGCCATGGCTTACTTTATGACTACGTATTAAAAAAGGGGAAACAGGGTAGAAACCCTGAAGGACAGCCTCTCTCAGATTCTGGCAACGCTAAGAGGAAGTCAGTACCGCTTGAATGAAGTATTGACTTGTCCATGAAGATAAACCAGGTAGAGCTCTCACCTGGTCTGAGATGCCAGCTGGTAATGGTATACAGATTTAATAATGTAATAATAATAATTTATTATTTGTACCCCGCCCATCTGGTTGGGTCTCCCTAGCCACTCTGGGCGGCTTCCAACAAAAATAAAAAAAATACATTAAAATATCACATATTAAAAGCTTCCTTAAACAGGACTGCCTTCAGATGTCTTCTGAATGTCAGTTGGTTGTTTATGTCTTTGACATCTGAAGGGAGGGCGTTTCACAGGGCGGGCACCACTACCGAAAAGGTCCTCTGCCTGGTTCCCTGTAGCTTTGCTTCTCGCAGTGAGGGAACCGCCAGAAGGCCCTCGGCACTGGACCTCAGTGTCCGGGCAGAACGATGGGGGTGGAGATGCTCCTTCAGGTATACTGGGCCAAGGCCATTTAGGGCTTTAAAAGTCAACACCAACACTTTGAATTGTGCTCGGAAACGTACTGGGAGCCAATGTAGATTTTTCAGGACCGGTGTCATATGGTCTCGGCTGCCGCCCCCAGTCACCAGTCTAGCTGCCGCATTCTGGATTAGTTGTAGTTTCCAGGTCACCTTCAAAGGTAGCCCCACGTAGAGCACATTGCAGTAGTTCAAGCGGGAGATAACTAGAGCATGCACCACTCTGGCAAGACAGTCCGCGGGTAGGGAGGGTCTCAGTCTGCGTACCAGATGGAGCTGGTAGACAGCTGCCCTGGATACAGAATTGACCTGCGCCTCCATGGACAGCTGTGAGTCCAAAATGACTCCCAGGCTGCGCACCTGGTCCTTCAGAGGCACAGTTACCCCATTCAGGACCAGGCCTCCACACCAGCCCGCCCCCTGTCCCCAAGAACAGTACTTCTGTCTTGTCAGGATTCAGCCTCAATCCATAAGCCGCCATCCATCCTCCAACCGCCTCCAGGCACTCACACAGGACCTTCACTGCCTTCACTGGTTCAGATTTAAAAGAGAGGTAGAGCTGGGTATCATCCGCATATTGATGGACACCCAGCCCAAACCCCCTGATGATCTCTCCCAGCGGCTTCATGTAGATGTTAAAAAGCCTGGGGGAGAGGACGGAACCCTGAGGTACCCCACAAGTGAGAGCCCAGGGGTCTGAACACTCATCCCCCACCCACCACTTTCTGGATACGGCCCAGGAGGAAGGAGCAGAACCACTGTATAACAGTGCCCCCAGCTCCTCTAGACGGTCCAGAAGTTGAGATTTGTCTCACCCGTGGGCGAGTTGCGCCACTTTCTGGAAACCACAGGAGGCGAGAGTGCTCTTGTGCTTAAATCCTGCTAGCAGGCTTTCCGCTGGCATCTGGTTGGGAATAGGGTGCTGGACTAGATGGGCCAAGAAGAAGTGGGGAGGCAGTGGGGAGAGCCAATAGAGCGTTCCTGCTGATGCACCCACACCTCACCTGCCCCAGTAAGTGACTGTGAGGCTGCTGCCACGAAGCCAGTGCATCTGCTCTGGGAGTCATGATGCGAAAAGCAATATGTGTGATCTGGAGTTCCGAGTCAATGCATCAAACTCAATACGATTTAGCGCACACATGGAGAACCTTTGTCCACCCAGATGTTACTGAACTGCGACTCCCACCATCGCTGGCCATTGCTGGAGCTGAAGTCCAACAGTGTTTCGCTTTTACAAACCGACGCTCTCTGTTTCTTTCCCCCCCAGTGTCTGCCGAAAACTTTCTCTACACCTCTTTGGGAGGAGACACGTCCATCGAAGGGGTGGATGACGCAGACGACTTTGAGAAAACCAGGCATGCCTTCACTCTGCTTGGTAAGGGATTGTTTAAAAGGTGACTTGGGATGGTTTCCCAGTGGAACTTTTGGATGATATGGCTGTCCTTTGCAGAAGGCGCTGCATAACCCCGCAGGAGCTTTAATGTGATCTCATGACCCTTGAAGGCATTTGGGTGTGGGTGTGTACGCGCATGCAACCACAACACACCCAAACACACCTTGGTCAGCTTTACCTTGCTTGTCTACCTATTTAATTTGAATAATGCTTTGCAGGCATATAGCTATTCATGCTTTCATCGACCATAGCAATTGATATTGCCATGTTAGTCAATGAATTGGTTAAATTAGTAGATGATTCACTCCAAAGATTTTTAACCAGAACGCAAGTTTGTTAATTAATTTTAATAAAAGTGTTTGCAAAAATCTATGGCTAAGAAGAGGTATTCCCACCACCACCACCCTAGTTTCCTGCTCGGGAGGAAATGCTTCTAAGATGGTGCTACCTGAAATATGTGCAGGTATTGGTTAAAAATGTTATATATGCTTTTTCTTCAAAAAATTATTTACTCATATGCATATTTGTGCCAATTAATCAATACATTAAAATCTGTTTTGGTTTGTGTTGAATCCAAGAGTTGATCCATCTAGCCCAGGCATAGGCAAACTCGGCCCTCCAGATGTTTTGAGACTACAATTTCCATCATCCCTCACCACTGGTCCTGTTAGCTAGGGATGATGGGAGTTGTAGTCCCAAAACATCTGGAGGGCCAAGTTTGCCTATGCCTGATCTAGCCCAATAGTGATTGCCTATAAGTGTTTCTCAAACTTGGGTCCCCAGCTGTTGTTGGACTACAACTCCCTCACCCCTGCTGCTAGCTAGGGATGATGGGAGTTGTAGTCCAACAGCAATTTTGCGCCTGTTATTCCAAATTTTGCACCATTGAATTGGTTTCTGTCGCCTGTATAGATTATGCAAACTGGGCAGGATATCATAATTTCTCTTACTTTGTATAAGTCTTGTTTTGCTTTGCATAGTGCAGTGATGGCTAACCTTGACACTCCAGATGTTTTGGGACTACAACTCCCATCATCCCTGACCACTGATCCTGTTAGCTAGGGATGATGGGAGTTGTAGTTCCAAAACATCTGGGGTGTCGAGGTTAGCCATCACTGGCATAGTGGGTGGTGCTATATTACCCCCCAGCTACCAAAAATTAATTCAGGCCCTTATCTGACTTGAGATTAGAACAGGCATTGCCCACACATTCATGTATATGCTTGGAACCAGGAGAGCTAGAAAATAGGAATGTTGTTACTGCTGTTATTTTAAGGCTGAGATTCTTAGGGCAGGAACAGGAATCAAACCCTACAGATCTCCTGCAGCCACGTGAAAGCAATTCTCCGGGCACATTCCCTCTGTGAAAACTGGATATTGGTTGTTACTTTCAGGAGTGAAGGATTCCCATCAGTTGGCCATTTTTAAGATACTTGCTGCTATCCTGCACTTAGGAAATGTGGACCTTCAGCCAGAACGTGATGGAGAATCCTCCAGTATATCAGTAAGTTCTCTGTGGTGTTGTTGCTGCTGCTGTTATAAATAATAATAATAATAATAATAATAATAATAATAATAATAATAATAATAATTAATCAAGGTAACCAATTAATTAATTACCTGTCCTTCACCCTGAGGCCCCAGGACAGGTCACAACAATTAAAACAAAATATTAAAAACAGTTTAAAACAGCAATACAATCTCAGGAATACAGTAAACATGGAAGAGGCCATTTGTGTCATTTGTTTTGTCCCCAAATTCTGATAAAATAGTTTAGGGTTAGGGTTACAGCTCCCCCACTTGCCTAAGATTGTGAGATAGCTCAGTCGGTAGAGCATGAGAAGGCCCTCTGCCTTGTTCCCTGTAACCTCACTTCTCGTAGTGAGGGAACCGCCAGAAGGCCCTCGGCGCTGGACCTTAGTGTCTGGGCTGGACAATGGGGGTGGAGACGCTCCTTCAGGTATACAGGACCGAGGCCGTTTAGCGCTTTAAAGGTCAGCACCAACACTTTGAATTGCGCTCGGAAACGTACTGGGAGCCAATGTAAAAAAAAAGAATCTGCTCTAAAGGTGTACTAGCAGTTCCCCTTTCGTCTCTTATGTGTTTCTTATTCAAGCAGTATGAATACAATAATATAAATGCGACAGTAGCGCTCTGTTAAATCTGTGGCAGTTGTGATGTCCTGTTTCAGGGAAGTTTTCTGCTTTAATTAAAATATTAAAATGTGCTTTTGCAGTGTCGCTGTTACCCAAGAGATGGGCTGTTTTAATTTCAGGGCTTTGATAAATTGGGTACATAAACAAATCTTCTCTTGCAGGCGTTGTCTTCCCTTAATGACATTGGTGTTATTTAATTAAAATGTAAGTGCAGCTCTGTGACGCTAGATCCGCCTGTTAACTCATTTAATTAGTGATGAGGCAACTTGGTGTAACAGAATGCGATTGCGTAGAGAAGAGATTGGCTTTGTGTGGCCCTCCACTCACAACGCTGCTTACAGGGGAGCAACCGTCTCAATCGGCTGTTTGTCTCTATCCTGACTTGTGTATGGCAGTCAATTGCCAAGGAGCACATGGCAAAAACTTGTGTGGTTTTGCTGTTCACAGTCAGGTCTAGGAGGTTACAGGTAGGTAGCCGTGTTGGTCTGCCGTAGTCGAAACAAATACAGTGGACGCTCGGGTTGCGAACGTGATCCGTGCGAGAGGCGTGTTTGCAACCTGCAGAGTTCGCAACCTGCGCTGCTGCATCTGCGCATGTGCACGATGCAAATCAGCGCTTCTGCGCATGCGCAAAGCGCAATTTAGTGCTTCTGCGCATGCGCGAGCGCCGAAACCCGAAAGTAACCCGTTCTGGTACTTCCGGGTTCGGCGCGTTCACATCCTGAAAACGCGCAACCCAAGGTATGACTGTAAATTTTTCCCCCTTCCAGTAGCTCCTTAGAGACCAACTAAGTTTGTTATTGGTATGAGCTTTCGTGTGCATGCACACTTCTTCAGGTCTAGGAGGTATTGCCTTGAGGCATGTGGCACGGAATCACATTCCGGACCCTTCAGTCCTTGCTCAGTTCAGACATGGCCCCTGTTTTAAAATTGCTGGCTGCCCAATTTTTTTTTTTTTTTACTAACATGCAGTTTCTCAGGGTTAAATAAGTGTGAGGCTCAAATTGACCTTGATCCTAGTTGTACGTGTATGCCATTGTAAAGCAGGGGGTGTTTAAAGCTATGTTTGCTCTGGAAATAAGCAATGGAAAGTAACTCTCCTGCTGCTGCTTTTCCTCCTCCTCATTTTCCAAAATTGCTGTAGAAGTATGTGGCAAGTTTTCCAAAGGAAGTGGTGAGGGAATAGGCATGAAAAGCAAACACTGTTGAAAGGAGGGCACCATAGTAAACGCTCTTCATTTCCGTTATCTAACTGGCCGCAGGGTGTAGAGAGGTCCTGTTTTTAAATATTTGGAAGTAAGATACTTAGCTAGTCTACGCAGAGGTCCTCTAGTAGATCCCAGCCCACCTTTGGCCCACCACTGGTCTACATTGAATCACAGAACTGTTGAGTTATAAGGGATCCCGAGTATCATCTAGATTCTGTAGCCCAACCCCCGCAAGGCAAGAATCTCAACACATGGTTCCCCATCCAATTGGAAGCCGTACCGGACCCTGCTTAGCTTTGCAAATGTGCTAGCAGCTTTATTACTGCACCAATAGGAGGTGGGAAATCATGGGTAAAATAGCAGCATATGGCAAATCTGTGACTGGTTAAAATAGCAGTGAGGTTGTTAAGAGCCTTGATGACCTTATGAGCTGAATTTGGACATCGCTTCATTTGGAACAAATGAAACTGGGAGCGCAATTCTGTAAACAAGCTCCATCACTCAAAGCGAGCTTCAGATCTCAGGACGGAAGCCTCCATCCCTCGCTTCCTTTCCCCCGTTAACCAGAGGGGCGGGTGGGCTCTTGTCATCTGGTCCGGTGTCCCCCATCGCATGCTTTGCTGAATTGGATGTCTTTCTTTATATCCTAGAAACAGGATGAACACCTGCATAATTTTTGCAGATTGCTGGGAGTAGAGCACAGCCAAATGGAGCACTGGCTCTGCCATCGGAAGCTGGTCACCACTTCGGAGACCTATATCAAGAACATGTCTGTCCAGCAGGTTGTGAACGCCAGGAATGCGCTGGCCAAGCACATTTATGCCCAGCTGTTCAACTGGATTGTGCAGCACATCAACAAGGCCCTGCACACCACGGTCAAGCAGCACTCATTTATCGGGGTGCTGGACATTTACGGGTAGGCAGAAAGCTTGTTTTCATTTGCCAGGACAAGGTTTCCGCTGGACGCTTGAGATTGTTTGCAATTTGCTGATGGAGTGGCCGTTTGCTTATCCATGCAGGAAAACATAGCAGTAATACTTGGCAGAATTTATATAGCACTTTTAAGGAAGGTTACTCAAATGCAGTTAGGGACCAGGTGGCGCTGTGGGTTAAACCACAGGCTTGCTGATCAGAAGGTCAGCGGTTCGAATCCCTGCGACGGGGTGAGCTCCCGTTGCTCGGTTCCAGCTCCTGCCCACCTAGCAGTTCGAAAGCACATCAGAGTGCAAGTTGATAAATAGGAACCGCTCCAGCGGGAAGGTAAACGGCGTTTCCGTGCGCTGCTCTGGTTCGCCAGAAGCAGCTTTGTCATGCTGGCCACATGACCCGGAGGCTGTCTTCGGACAAACGCCGGCTCCCTCGGCCTATAGAGCGAGATGAGCACGCAACCCCAGAGTCGGACACGACTGGACCTGATGGTCAGGGGTCCCTTTACCTTTTTACTCAAATGCAGGCCGAGACTTTTGCCAAGACTGCTGGGTAAGTGATTTGCAATACTGATTGAAAGAGAGGTAGCTCTTTTTATGTTGCGAACCGCCCTAAGATCTATGGATAAAGGGTGGTTTAGAAATTTAATAAATAAACTGCACTGGGGAAACAAGTGCAGACCCCATGCGTCTTCTGTGGCCACAGTTGCAGCCAGTTTGAGAATCACAGCTGTGGGGTACTGGGTACTTTGCATGTATAATTTTGCTGCTGCTTACAACAGTCCTGTGAGGTAGTTACAGCCCTCTGTTTCCAACAGTGTTAGTCATGTCTTGATTATGTCTTGATTAATGGAGGTTCCAATTGTATCCTTTAAAAAAAAACCCAACTAAGCTAGCGGTCAGCACCACATATTGTGGCAATGAGTTCCGTAAGTTAATCATGTTGTGAGTAAGTACTTCCTTTTGTCTGACTTGCATCTATTGTCAATCATACTTGTTTGGGTGACCCCAAGTTCTGGTTTTATGAGTGTGGAAAGAAAATACTTCTCTGTCCACATCATTCATAATCATATCCACTTTGTTTCCATGGATCATCTCCCATCATCACTATTTTCCTAAAACAAAAAAAAACAACCCACCTTCTTTATCCTTTTGTCACAGAGGAGATGCTCCAATTCCTTGATCAATGGGACAAAAGAGGTGTGAAAATTGAAGGTTTTTTTTTTTAAGTAACCTAATAAATCCGTACAAGTTCTCTTGATTTCAGAGAGAGTTCCCCCTGCCAAGGATGGAGGTTTGACAAGCCAAAAGCTATTAGCGACACAGAAAAAAGAGAGAGGCATAAGACCAATGGGGGGGGGGGGGAAAGCTTGCCAGTCAGAGACATCTGAGCTGAGAACAGGAATCTGAATTGAAGGCTAATACCCATGAAAGATTAAGTTAGGCAAGGGGGTGTCTATTAGTGTGAAATTCATTTTCTTCACCCACCATCTGGTGCTTATGCCTATTTGTCAGAGAAGGGGTTTGGGAATCACTGCCCTAAAAAAAGAAAAAAACTGGGCTAAGTGGCATCGTTTAATTGATCAAAGAGACGCTTCGGTGCAATGAGCTTTGCCAGCAAACGTCAGGAATATGATCTCTTCAGCAAAAGAGCTTTATCTGCTAGGAATGCTGGTGAGAATTATCTGCTGTCGTCTCTCGTTGTTGCACCTCTCTCTAATGATACGTCCACAAAGACACAAATCGCAGAAACGAAGCAGTAGAGCCCAGTTGCGCCCCCTGGCCTCTCCAGAATAATCTAGTTGGCCACTGTGAGAACAGGAATGCTGGACTAGATGGGCCTTTGGTCTCATCCAGCAGGGCTCTTCTTATAATAATAATCTATTTCTCATACCATAAAGAAGGCTCCAGCTACAGGTAGGTAGCCGTGTTGGTCTGCCGTAGTCGAAACAAAATAAAAAAATTCCTTCCAGTAGCACCTTAGAGATCTTGGGATGAGCTTTTGTGTGCATGCACACGAAAGCTCATACCAAGAACAAACTTAGTTGGTCTCTAAGGTGCCAATGGAAGGAATTTTTTTATGTCATAAAGAAGGCTGATCGCCAAAGAATTGATGCTTTTGAATTATGGTGCTGGAGGAGACTCTTGACTGCAAGAAGATCAAACCTATCCATTCTGAAGGAAATCAGCCCTGAGTGCTCACTAGAAGGACAGATCCTGAAGCTGAGGCTCCAATACTTTGGCCACCTCATGAGAAGAGAAGACTCCCTGGAAAAGACCCTGATGTTGGGAAAGATGGAGGGCACAAGGAGAAGGGGAAGACAGAGGACGAGATGGTTGGACAGTGTTCTCGAAGCTACCAACATGAGTCTGACCAAACTGCGGGAGGCAGTGGAAGACAGGAGTGCCTGGCGTGCTCTGGTCCATGGGGTCACGAAGAGTCGGACATGACTAAACAACAACATTTCTCATACACCACCCATCCAACTGGGTTGCCCCAGCCACTCTGGGCAGCTTCCAACAAAAACACAGCAGCAAACAGTAAAAGCTTCCTGAAACAACAGGGATTGCGTTCTTATGGCAGGAGGAAAAGGACAGTAAGCTGAGCACAGTGGGCCATGGTGAAAATTTATCATGGGCTGCGCCGTTGTCATTAGTATGCATACTTTATTTGCATGCCTTTCATTAAATTAACACAAACAGCATGCAGCCATGGCCTGGTGCATGCAGTGAATTTTTACCCACCTTAATTTGTTATATACTGAAATGTATCTTGGGGATATGGCAAGGGATCATACATCATCATGTCCAAAGCTAAGGTTCCAAATGGAAATGCTTGTGGAATTCTGCTGGTGAGAGCGTTTTAATTCATGTTCAGCCATATTTGACACATTTTAGTCAGGCCTAGAACGGCCTCCCAACAGCTAAAAATCTAGAGTCACTTAATCAAAGATCGTGAGAGAGGTTGACAAATTGTAAAATATAATGGAAGGTGATTTTCACTTAAAGCCTTTATTATTATTATTATTTTAAGCGTAGGATATCCCTGGATTGTGCTTTTCAGAGTTTCTCTGTGGTTTTCATAGCTTTAGAACTTGTTCAGTCTGCCCTGCAGAAGGTTCCTGAGGGCATCTTGCAACTTGAGAAGATACAGGTTCTAACACATAGTTCTAATCAGATAACCATGTGCCCTGGAAGTCAAGTAGCCTGGTGGGTTAAGCAGGAGACTTGAACTAAATTACTCGAGTTTTCCATAGCCGTTCTTCCAGCTTTGAAACCAGAAGTTATAACCCTCGAGCCCCAGGCAAGTAAATTATTAATGCTCTTAATGCTTCTAATGGGCTTGGAAGACAAAAGTTAAGCATATCTTCTGTATAGAGAAACATACACTGCGGACAGTTGGATCTTTTCAAATCTTTGTGGGCAGGCTGATCCTTTGGTTGTGGCTTTCCGGCAAAACCGCCAATGTCTTATTAAGCTTACTAGGTGTTTGCACGATGCAAAAATGCCCAACACGCTAGAAAGCAAAAAACATTTTGGCAAATTGTACATGTTTTAAAGATTTTGTTTTCATCTTCCTTTTGAAATCTCCGTGGCTTTACATTTTTCATGATAAGCAATGCTTCCTTCAGACTTCGTCCAGTACTCATCCTGCAGAATGTTTTGGTTCCCTGGGGAGTGTATAATTGCAGCTTCTGGTTTTTCAGAAAGAAAAAGAAAAGAATTCTGTTTTGCAGAAGGTTGGTGTGCTGTAGCTGTTAGTGTTGTGGGGATCTGGGTTCAAATCCCCGCTCAGTCTTGAAACTCCTTGGCTGACTTTGGGCCCAGTCATTCTTTTCTCAGCCTAGCCCTGGTAGCTGTGAGAATGAAATTGGATAAACCCCAGTGTACATGGTTTTGTGTTATCTGGAAGAAGACGAGATACAACGCATTGCAGTCGTCTAATGTAGAGACTATCAGAGCATAGACTTTGTGTGCTCATGGTTTTTCCAGAGGCATTGGACATTCTGGAAAATAATATGCCAGATGACACAGAGCTGGATATTGGACCAAATCTCTAGTTAATCCTACATCATAGGAAAACATCTTGTATTTGTGCCTTCGTTCATGGAGACAAAGGGACAGTTCATTTCCCAATTTTTAGGCTGCATGCTGAAATCGCAATATCACAAATACATTTTTAACAGCCTAAGTCTGAGTCTTTGAGCAGAAATTTCCTTAATCGACCTCAAAATGGGGGGATTGGATTTCCATCGGAGCAGCACACTTACAAACTGTAAAAGTTAATGGTTTTATCTTAAGCCAATGGTTTTATCTTAAGCCTTCAGTTCTCTTGCTCTGTTAGAGTTAAGCTGTTATATATGACAATAGAGGAGCTCTTAATCTGATAAAATCAGAAAAATTGGGGGACATTTTTAACTGAATGCGCCTGTATTAAATAACAAGATTGCAGAGCATGGAGAGTTACAAATGCAGCCCTTAAAAAATGACAACAAAAATATATTTTAAGCCCTTTATCTTTATGGTCCAGTGGAAGTGTTCTGCCTTAGCTGCCTCTTTATCTTCCCAAAAGCTTTATTAATTGAATAGAAAGAAGCTCATGTTTTTGCCTTCTTCTTTCCCAGCAATAAATGCAGAGGGAGGGAGGGAGTCAGCGACAGAGAGACAGGTGCTGCTTATCTAGATGTTTAGGGCATTCAGAACATAAGAGCCGTACTGGATCAGGCCAATGATCCTTGTAGCCCAGCATCCTGTTCTCACAGAGGAAGTACCTTCAGGAAGGAGGTTGTGTGTGTGTGAGAGAGAGGGGGGGCACAGTGGGGGCCTCATATTTCCAGGGTGGGAATAAAAATAAAACGATTAAAATGTAACTACAAACTCAGATTTTAGAAATGGTTCTGCATAGCCTTTTACCTGAGAATGTTGTTTCCGTCTGCAGGTTTGAAACTTTCGAAGTGAACAGCTTTGAACAATTCTGCATCAACTATGCCAATGAAAAGCTCCAGCAGCAGTTCAACTCGGTAATTTGGGTTTATAGTTTTTATTTTTCCACAGTGACATGGTCTGGAAATGTGGTGAAGAGGGATAGATAGAAAAGCAAATATTTTTAATATGTGTAAAAGATGGCAAGGGGGTCTCCAACCACATTACATTTTAAACACACAACAGCCCCCCCTTTTTTGTTATTTTGTTTTTGCTGAAAACAGGATGTATTATTTAACATGTTAAAAGTACAGAGGAGCCCTCAGTATTCATGGTGGGTCTATAATCTTTTGCATGCTTGCTTAAAGTAATGGTCCATTGGTTTCAATGGGGCTTACTCCTGTGAAGAAAAACAAAATAAATAAATAAAAATCCTTCCAATAGCACCTTAGAGACCAACTAAGTTGGAAGAGTAGCCTGTATCTAAATTGTAGCTGAAAATGTATTTAATCATCTCCCAGATTCAGAGACTGCATGTATTTGCTTTATTTATTTATAAAAAATATTCATATACCGCTGTATTATAAATATATATCACAGTGTTTGCAACAACAGGAAGCTGTCTGAGTTCCCAACTGTCTAATGGCTAGACTAATAAAGGTTTTCCCATCCTATTATATATATATATATATATATATATATATATATATATATATACACAAGTTTTTCCAGCCTTGCTGAATGTGGACACTACAAAATATACATTTAAGAGAATAAATGGTGTTTATGCTCTGACAATCCTCCCCCACCCCGCAAAAAATACAGGCAACACTTCTTCACTTTCCCCTCCCTCTCCCCCTCCCCCAAAACAAATGAAGTACAGGTGAAGAAAGCAAGGAAATCCTCCCCCCCCAAACAGGTAACCCCCCCCTTGCCCTAGCCAAACGATTTTAAAAAAAGCAAAAACCAAAACTAACCAGTCATTGTTCTATGGAATTAGAAATGACCATGAAATTACCATTTCACTGAAACGTTATTGGTGCAACTTTGTAAAGTTTCAGTGAAACTGTTTCCCCCCCAGTGCTAGCTTGCATCTTTACATTTGTATGAAAAGATGCAAGCTTCTTCTGATGGCTACAAGATCTCTGTATCTAAGAATTAGTGCCAGAGCTTGCTTTTTGTTCCTCCTCCCTCCCAGCCCCTTTTCCTTTTCTGTTGTGTCTCTTAGGCAGGTGCTGTCATTCCACTGCTATTCGAAAGCCACTTGGCAAGCCTTTTTAAGCTGCAGAGGAGAATAAAAATGCCTACAACTACTACTACTAATAGTGATCCTCAGGTTTCGCTTTCCCAGTCAGCCCTAGATTTAAGGGGGGGGAGAATGAGTTGGAAGGGACCCTAAGGGTCATCTAGTTCAACCCCATGCAATGCAGGAATATGGAGCTGTCCCATATGGGGATTGAACCTGCAACCTTGGCGTTATCAGCTCTGGAGTCTTTATTCACAGCACTTTACACACAGCACTTACCTGCGGGGAAGAAGGCAACACGACTGTGCTTCTGGTTTCACTCTCAATGCCCATTTTTGTGGGAGATGAGTGGGAATGTGGATGAGGGAATATTGATTAATATTTCCTATCCCAGCTTGTGCTAACAAGCTCCAAACTAGCAGAGTTTCTCATCCCCAATAAAGCGCAGCAAAACGTGGTGTTTAAGTTCCTATGAACTTCTAGAACAAGGCAGATCCTGGCATATAATTCCCCTGGTTCCCTCTTAAAAGAAAATACACGACACATAAGCTTATAAAAGTATAAAGATTTTACTCACAGACTTTCAGAGATTACACGGGTCTCAGAAGGCAGGCTAGCTTAGATTAAATGTATTTACATGTGGAGTCTCCCCATAAGGGAGGAGCCTCCATGTGGCCTCTCTTGGCTGGAAGCCAAGAGAGCATCTTCTCTTGAGATGTTGCTTGCTTGAAGATCAGAGGGAAGAGAGAGGAGAATGGCTTCTGACCTCTGTGCTTCAGGTAAGGCCACTCCCACCTCTGGTCACACAAAGGAAATGATCCTCCTCCAGGCACAGGAAACTAGCTGGAGGACCAAGACCCCTTGTGTACACTCTAGGAATGTTGTGATTGACTGCACCAGTGTTATACATCCCACAATTTTTGCAGAGGCCCCATGCCTTGGGTGTCGGTCCCAGTGTGTCACCATTTGGAATAAAACAGGCATTAAATCTAGAGAGTGACTAGGCATCTACTTACTGTCTGGGCTTTGAAAAAAATAAAATAAAATCCCTTGAGAAAATTCCTTCATTTATCATCAGATTAGTTTTTCCTAAATCCAGACGGACCTTTACTGTCTTTCGGTTGCAGCATGTGTTTAAACTGGAGCAGGAGGAATACATGAAGGAACAGATCCCTTGGACACTTATAGATTTTTACGACAACCAGCCATGCATAGACCTTATTGAAGCCAAGCTGGGTATCTTGGACTTGTTGGATGAAGAATGCAAGGTAAGAAGAGCCAGAATCGTGCTTGGTAGCTCTCTCTCTGTACGAGTGTCATGATAAGCTTTAAAGGCTTTTGAAAATTCTGCCTTTGCTGCTCCTATAATCCTCTGCTTAGCAGAGCAGAGCTGTGGCAGCCCCATCCATTTGCTACCTGACTTACCTACCACACAGTTTGCTTGCTTGCTTGTTTTAGGAAGGCAGCCCTGTATGGGGAAGTTTTAAACTATTGCTGTTTTATTGTGTTTTTAATATTTTGTTGGGAACCGCCCAGAGTGGCTGGGGCAATCCAGTCGGATGGGTGGCAATAACAATACAGTCGTACCTTGGTTGACGAACGGAATCCGTTCCAGAAGTCCGTTCGACTTCCAAAATGTTTACGAACCAAGACGCAGCTTCCAATTGGCTGATTGGGCCCAGAAACAGTGCCGACAGCCGAAACGACGTTCGGGTTCCAAAGAAGGTTCGCAAACTGGAACACTCATTTCTGGGTTTGCGGCGTTCGGGAGCCAAAAGGTTCGAGTGGCAAGGCGTTCATCAACCAAGGTACAATTGGAAGATGATGATGATTATGATGATGAAGAAGACATCTATGAACATGACTAAGTGAACCAACTGAAAATGTATGTGGCTACTCCTTTGAGACGCGAGTGGCGCTGTGGTCTAAACCACAGAGCCTAGGGCTTTGCTGATCAGAAGGTCGGCGGTTCAGATCCCTGCGATGGGGTGAGCTCCCGTTGCTCGGTCTCAGCTCCTGCCAACCTAGCAGTTCGAAAGCATGTCAAAGTGCAAGTAGATAAATAGGTACTGCTCTGGTGGGAAGGTAAATGCCATTTCTGTGCGCTGCTCTGGTTCGCCAGAAGCGGCTTAGTCATGCTGCCCACATGACCCAGAAGCTATACGGCAGCTCCCTCAGCCAATAAAGCGAGATGAGCGTCGCAACCCCAGAGTCATTTGTGACTGGACCTAAAGGTTAGGGGTCCCTTTACCTTTACTCCTTTGAAATTAGCTATGGGGTTTTTTTGGTTGTTGGCTGTGCCTGGGAGCAGGATAGCACTTTGGGATTTCAGTAACGGACACGGGGTGTGGGGAGACAGGGCAGTGAGCAGAGCCTGCATAAAGAATAAATTGTGCAAAAGTCCATTCTTGTCAAATCCTCACATTTTAAGGATGCCGTGAGTAAACAAAGGTGGCATTATCTTGATGGCACGGCAAAATTTTATGGAAAAGCCTTTTCAAAAATAAACTTTGTTACTCAGTACAATAATTAAACAGAAGATAAAATAGGTCATTTGAGGTGTGTGGGATTGTGATACAGAGAAGCAAAAGCTGTCAAGTTACTGCTGAAATACGTGTTTTCCGCATAGGTGTATATCTGCTTTGGGTAATTAAGACACTAAGTGCTTTAAACTTGAAAAAGCTATTGTCTTTTATTGCTGAGCTTTCTTGTTTTGCCGAAACACAGGATGCAACCTGAATGAATCAATTTTTGTACTTAATTTCTGCATAAATATTTGTTTACTGTTTTCTCAAGTACTAGTAGCATTGCTGTAAGGGGTGATAATGCTGCAATAAAAGTCATAAGGAAAATGTTGGGGTAAATATAAAAGTAAAATGCTCACAACGTTTTATTCCCAAGCCACGAAAAGCCTGACCAATACAAGTGTCCCAGTTTGCCATCAAAGATGCTTACCTATTTGATATGTTGCTGGGGTGCTAGCATGTTTTGATGAGGTCTCAGTTCCGTCTCTTAACTACCCCCAGCTAGGAATGGACAGATCAGTCAATATCTGGTCCATAGCAGTTTTGCATGTGTTAGAACCATAGACTTGCAGAGTTGGAAGGGGCCCTGAAGATTGCCTGGTACAACCCCTTGCAATGCAGGAATCTCAACTAGATCATACATGACAGACGGCCGCCCAACCTCTGCAGTGGTTAGAGGGTTGGACTAGGATCTGAAAGATCAGGCTTCAAATCGCCAATCAGTCAGGCTCATTGGGTGACCTTGAGCGGTCACAGTCTTTTATAGCCTATCTCACAAGGTTGTTGTAAGGATAACATGGTGAAAGGAAAAGCCATGAGGTCCTTGGAGGAGAAGTGAGATATACATGTCCAAAATAGTTGTGCCCAGGGGTTTTGTTCTTGGGTAAATTCTACCATAAAAAACACACTAATTCAGCTTGTGCCAACTTGGGACCTCCCAGATGTTTTGAACTACAGCTTCCATCAGCTAAAGGCAAAGGGACCCCTGACCATTAGGTCCAGTCGTGTCCGACTCTGGGGTTGCGGCGCTCATCTCGCTTTATTGGCCGGGAGCCGGCGTACAGCTTCCAGGTCATGTGGCCAGTATGACTAAGCCGCTTCTGGCGAACCAGAGCAGCGCACGGAAACGCCGTTTACCTTCCCGCCAGAGCAGTTCCTATTTATCTACTTGCACTTTGATGTGCTTTCGAACTGCTAGGTGGGCAGGAGCTGGGACCAAGCAACGGGAGCTCACCCCGTCACAGGGATTCGAACCGCCGACCTTCTGATCAGCAAGCCCTAGGCTCTGTGGTTTAACCCACAGCGCCACCTGGGTCCCTTTCCATCAGCTGGCTGTGAGCTAATGGGAGTTGTAGTTGAAGACATCTGAGGAGTCCCGGGTAAGTGAAGGCTGGATTAGTGCAAGCCGTACTGACGGTGTCATCATTGTGTACCGTAAACCGCTGTAATCGTATCATTGCTGCAGAACGAACTGGCAGTGCAAATCTCCATTCAGAACTGCCTCGACCCTAACAGCATTTTGTAAAACCTTCATAAGGCATGTGCTTTTATGCTGAATATTGATGTGTTTCTGTGTTAACACCTCTCACTTCCCTCGCTTCCTTTCTTTAAGGTCCCTAAGGGAACAGATCAGAACTGGGCTCAGAAGCTGTACGATCGCCACAGCAGCAGCCAGCACTTCCAGAAGCCTCGCATGTCAAACATCTCCTTTATAGTTGTGCACTTTGCAGATAAGGTAATAGGAGCGGCTGGAGAAATGTGCTGCGTTCGGCTGCGTTCTGTGTGGCGATGGGCTGAGTGTGGTTTGTGGCAGCTGCTGAGAATGTGTTTACTTTCCTCTTTATCTTCAAATGCTCAGGCTAGTCTAGAATCATAGAATTGTAGAGTTGGGAAGAACCCCAAGGGTCATCTGGCCCAACCACCTGCAATGCAGGAATGAGCTGAAATACTGCATTTGCATTCTGGGCTGCATCAATAGGAGTATAGCATCTAGATCAAGGGAAGTAATAGTACCACTGTATTTCGCTCTGGTCAGACCTCACCTGGAATACTGTGTCCAGTTCTGGGCACCACAGTTCAAGAAGGATACTGACAAGCTGGAACATGTCCAGAGGAGGGCAACCAAAATGGTCAAAGGCCTGGAAACGATGCCTTATGAGGAACGGCTTAGGGAGCTGGGTATGTTTAGCCTGGAGAAGAGAAGGTTAAGGGGGGATATGATAGCCATGTTCAGATATATAAAAGGATGTCATATAGAGGAGGGAGAAAAGTTGTTTTCTGCTGCTCCTGAGAAGCGGACACAGAGCAATGGATTCAAACTACAAGAAAGAAGATTCCACCTAAACATTAGAAAGAACTTCCTGACAGTAAGAGCTGTTCGACAGTGGAATTTGCTGCCAAGGAGTCTCCTTCTTTGGAGGTCTTTAAGCAGAGGCTTGACAACCACCTGTCAGGAATGCTTTGATGGTGTTTCCTGCTTGGCAGGGGGTTGGACTGGATGGCCCTTGTGGTCTCTTCCAACTCTAGGATTCTATGATTTGGGGTAGGATGGGAGATCCAGCTCCAGCTCCTTCATTCAGTTGCATCATGGTGAGAGCCACTACGGTATAGCAGAACGCCCTCTCTTTGGAACTCCCTGCCTGTTGACACCAGGCAGGCACCTTTGCTTGTACTCGTTTCAGCACCTCCTAAAAAAGGTTTTTGCTTTTTCAAACAGAACGTCAGCATGAATTTCAGTCTGGTTTTATTGTTGATTTTAATTACATTTGAAGGTTATAGATGGTTGTTTTTCAGCTTTGTTTTACTGATAATTTCGTTGTTGCATTCTGAAACAGGCAGGCACTGTGGGTTTTAAAGCTGTCCTTTTTAATTGCTACCTTTGGATGTAGTCTTATCAGATTTTATGCTGGTAGCTGCCCTGGGCAACCTCCAGGGAGGAAGGTGGGGGTATACGTTTAATAAACAAACAAACAAACAGGCCAGGAAATAGGTAGGGCAGTTTTTATCAGCAGATTCGAGTACCTCACTTCTTAGAAATGACTCTTAATTCATGCCAGACGGTTACATTACAGGAACAGGGCCCAAAAACAGTTGGCAACCCTGTCAGGGAGACCCATGTCTAACTCTCCAGTCAACCTTGAAGCTGCCTCAGTATGCTCGGACAGGGTTCACCATCTCAGCCTTGCCGTCTCCCTCTTGATTCTCTTGTGTGCATTTCAAGTTATAATAATAGCAGACTCTCCAAGAACCAGCTGCGAGGATGGGTGGAGAGAACTCGCATACACCGTCTCTCTCCCACACTAGTGCCAAGTCATGTTCAGTTAAATGGGACAGCAGCTTGATGGATGAGAGAAGCAATGGCCTAGGTGTTCACTGAGTAAGGCCCATCACTCTGGTCTGCTGCGACGGGTACCTGGCGGCCTAGATGCAGTGCCATAATTATATATTGATTGGTTAGAGCAATGGATACAAATCAGAGAAAAATAAGTCTGGAGAATTCTGTTATCAGATGCGTTTAAAAGCTCTTTGTTAAAGTTGACTGTCCTTCTTTGAAGGACAGTCCACCTGGCCTTCTTTATGTCCCTCTGAGCCTTCTTTTCCATGGCTCTCAGACTGCACACGGAAGGATACCTGTTTAGTTCCAGCTGGGGGAATCTGAGCAAAAGAGGCACATTGGTTGGGGCTGATCTCCTATGCTCTACCCTTCCCCCTGGTGCTTCATTCCTCAGTCTAGCTTTGGTTCTGGAAGTGAGACCAGTTAGAGTAGAAGTGCATGTGAGCAACAAGCACAGTGGGAAAGTCATTGTTAGGTACAGAGAGGCTCCAACTTCCTATATTTGTCTGTCCGTTTTGGTCGAAAAATATAGACCTCCACTGCCAATTTTCATTGGACCATTGGGGCACACGCAGGTTTAAGTAAATGGATCGACTGCTGTTGCACGTTTGGATCTAAATTAGAAGGGCTCTGGAATTTTTGTTAGGGAGGGGTAAATGTGAAAAGGGTTCCACGGAGTGAAAATTTAAAAATCATGCAATTTCTCATAGTAACGATCCTTGAAAAGAAGTCTGAGATACTTTACGGACTATTATTGCTCAATCTGTGACATCTAAAGTATTGAGGAAAGATTCTGGGAGATGCTTCTAGCCTGCGAGTTTTAAAGATCTATTTCTCAATCTTTAAGATCTGCTTCTTAAAAGCTTGGAGACTAAGCTCAGAGCAAATAAGCATATTTTATGGGCCTCAATTAACATGTACGGTTTGCATGTGTTTTAAAAAGGAAATGAAAAGCAATTTCCAGAGAGGTCTCTAAATGTTGTTGATTATCCTTATAATTAGCTCTCTGTTAACGACTGATTTCCTCAGGGGTCTGGTTCTGGTTTCCTTGATGCCAACCTGAGAGAGATTTTTATTCTTTCCTTATTTGTTGGTTCAGACTGAAATGTGCTTTCTGCCTTAAGCTTTGAGGATAGATGGGAAAGAGCTAGAATTATTTGCCACAACAACAACATTTTAAATTTCACTAGGTAACTTTTGTCCAGCCTTCTGCCTTAAACTAAGCTATTAGCTGGAGAATGATTTTCTCTGAAAGTTTATGCCATAAGAACTTCAGAGGCTTAAAAGTCTCAAGAGCACAGTTGGCTTATTTTCAGGAAACATCTGCTCTATATAGCTCTTGTTCGTGCATTCCGTAGATTCATGTTAAAATCCTGACTTTTATAAGTTTCTGGTATTCAGAATCGCTGAGATACTGGAAGCAGAAAGGCAAGGAAGAAGATTCCGGCAGTGTTTTTTGTGTATATACAGGTAAAACTCGAAAAATTAGAATATCGTGGAAAGGTTAATTTCTTTCAGTAATTCCACTTAAAAGGTGAAACGAATATATGAGATAGACTCATGACATGCCAAGCGAGATATGTCAAGCCTTTATTTGTTATAATTGTGATGATTATGGCGTACAGCTGATGAGAACCCCAAAGTAATAATTTCAACTTTGGGGTGCTCAACAGCTGCACGCCATAATCATCACAATTATAACAAATAAAGGCTTGACGTATCTCGCTTTGCATGTCATGAGTCTATCTCATATATTAAACTCCAGTAGCTAATGAAAACAATTGCTTACATAAATGGACTTTTCCACAATATTCTAATTTTTTGAGTTTCACCTGTATATGTGTGGGTCAACTCAGATTGAATTTGGGAAGCCACAAACCAATCACTTGAGGATTCCATCATGGGCATAGATAAGATTCAGGATGCCATCAAAAACAATGTTTTTGAAACCTTGTGGCTCATATCTGTGTCTGGAAAAAAATGTGTGAGTGGTTTTTTGTTAGGATACGGTAATCTACATTCAGAATCTTAACTCTTCTCCCGCACCTGCTGTGTTTCCCTGTGTCCTAGGTGGAGTACCAGTGTGATGGATTTCTGGAGAAAAACAGAGACACTGTACATGAAGAACAGATCAATATACTGAAGGCCAGCAAGGTAAACTCTGAGATACCAGGGGGTGGAATAAACATAAAACTGACACCCCAGCATTACTCATGGTTCCTGCTTAGCCTCCTCTTCTTGCTTCCCATACTCAATGATTCGCTTAAGATTGAATTGTGGAGAAGAAGTGTCCATCTTTGTTTCATTAAAATAGCGCAAGCTATCATTGGCATACCATAATCTGCAAGAGTCCTTGTGGGGGTAGAGGCCTCTTGAAGAGCTCACAGTGGCCAGGTGTTGCCAAATATTAGCTGATCCCTGGCCCCAAGGCAGCCAAGGGACATACATTAACATTCTGGTTGGTACTCTGCCTCCTAAGGTGTGGGTTCCTTGCTGCAGCTAGATCCTTCTGTGTTTAGCCTTCAGTTGTTGATACTTTACGCGGGGTGATCCTCGTATATACCGTATTTTCCGGCGTACAAGGCGACTGGGGGTATAAGACGACCCCCAGTTTTTCGAGTTAAAATATAGAGTTTGGGATATACTCTATATTTTAACTCATAAAATGTCGAGCGGCGCCGGAATCGCGTCTGCGGCTCCGCAGAAACGATTTCTGGCGCTGCGGACATTTTGGGTATGGGCAGCGCGGCACCAGAAATCACTTCTGCACTTGTCCACGGCTCCACAGAAGCGATTTCTGGCGCTACGGACATTTTGGACATGCGCAGAAGCAATTTCTGGTGCTGCGCTGCCCATATCCAAAATGTCCGCAGCGCCAGAAATCGGTTCTGCGGAGCCACGGACGCGATTCCGGCACTGCTCGGCAAGTCCCCGCGCCGCGCTGCTGTATCCAGCGTACAAGACGACCCCCAATATTGGAGCAGATTTTTCGGGGTTCAAAAGTCATCTTGTACGCCGGAAAATACGGTAAGTGGGCAATTCAAATTCTCAGCCCATCGTGCTGGGTGTCCCTCCAACCAGCCCTGCCTGATTCGATTGGCCTTGGCCATCACGAAGCAACATGCTTAAGGAGCACTGCGATGCACCTCCTCAGATGGCAGGTGGAAGAAACCACCAGTAGTCTTCCCAGTGGTGGTAACCAGTGGAAACCCCAGTAACAGGGCGTTTCAGAAGGATGGAATGGAGCCGAACTGGCACAGGACCGCTGCCACAGGGCTCTAGAAGCAACAGTGACTTTGTAACTCCATCAAGTCCTTCCTGCTGGCCAGTGGTCCTCAGACTTTTTTTCCCTGGGCCACACTTTCAGAATGAAAATTTGCTCGTGCCACACTGAATTTTTTTTTATTGGTAAGAAACGCATTGGAAAACAGAAAGATACAACTCCTAGCAGGGCTTGATTTATAATGCAGAACGCAACAGCTTTATAATATGATCATGGGACTTCAGAAAGTATAAAGCAACGCAGCTACATAAGAACACGAATCGGTCCCAAAATATAATTATAAATGAGCCTCTTACGTATGTATACAAGCTCAATGAGGGGTGTGAGTTTGCAGCATCGCTTGATGTTCTTGCTCTCATTTTGAAAAGATAGCTATCCATATTCTATATACAGTACATTGTATATATATTTTTTTAAATGATACTGCTTAAACCCCTATGGCTACAGTTAGAATTAAACATTTGTGTGCATATGTGTGTGTGTGTGTACACACATGCGCAAAAACTGCAAAACTCAGCAGTTCAAAACAAGATTGCCACCAAACACCCTAGTGAGCCACAAGCAATGTGTAGTAAGCCTTTGCATTTTCCCTCTTTTGCAAATAGATTTTTTTCCCCAAAGGGGTACATGAGTCTAATGTGCTCCCCTTTCATCTGTTTTGAGTGGCTGTTCTCCCCAGACTAATTCAAGGGCGAAAGTCCAACCAAAACTCCTGGAAAATCAGCCAGACTGGGAGGGAGGGCAGGAGGCAGCAGGGGCAGTGAAGAGCTTCCTCCAAAGAGATTGGGACACAAGGCAGACTGCGTGGAGCAGATAACACCGTTTAAATGGCAGGTTAATTTCACTCCATTGTTAGGATTCAGGTGCTCTGAGCCAGAGGAGCAGGGAGAAGCAGCAAGCAGATAAAAAGAGCCCAAGAAGGAACACCAAAGCATTGGTGCGATGTTGTGAACAAGATTCTATTCCGGTTAGCAGTGTTAAACAAAGACCTTTCTTCAGTCTTGCAGCTTCTGGCTGGGCAGATTTATTACTGTTACTATGAGCTGTGGTGAACATCTTTCTCCCGCGCACAAAACAGATCCTGCTCCTGTAGGTGTATTAGTACAGATGGAATGAAGGGAGGAGAGGAAGGCTTTTTGCAGATAAAGGAGCCTTTCTTATAGATAAAGGCATAGCTGTGAACCCTCCCTTTTTTTGCAGGAAACTCCCTTATTCCAATGCCGTTTCCCGCTGCTATCCCGGATTGTTGATATCCCTTAAATTTCCTGGATTTCAAAGGAAGCAGCTCCTCTTCCTCCCTGCCGGCCAGGGAGGCTCCTCAGCTGCGTTGCTCGGCTGCCAATAAGGAGTCTGAGACCGACTGGGGGCGGAGCTTGCATGCCTTGTGCAGCCAGACCCTCACGCCCAACCAGACAGACAGCCTGCCTGCTGTCTATGCGCTCGCTCTTTCGCTCACCCGTTTGCATGCAGCCTCTGGAGCGCAGGGTGGCGAGGCTACTTGGTGCCATTGCACCGCCCTCGCGGCATCCCTTATTTTCAAATCCGAAAGTTTGAAAAAAACCTTATTTTCAATCCGAAATTTGACAGCTATGGATAAAGGACCGGCCCTGTTCGCTTCTTTGAAGCAGCAAGTCAGTACAGGAGAGATGTTTGCTCTATTGCAGAAAAGGAAAGGACTTTTTTTTAAAAAAAAGCTGATATCCTAAATACACTGGGTGGAATTCAGAGTCACGCTATTTCAAAGGTTCCATCTCTGCAAGCATTGCAACCTGCCAAATTGAACAATCCTCACTTCAAATTGTCCCGCTTTTCCACATCTGAGCACACAGCACAAAAATTGCAGTACAACATCTCTGAAACGCTCTCCCCACTACCACCGCACCCTCGGAAACAGCCAGGCACGCCACAACAGGGAGTAAGTTAAGGGTAAAGAGAAGCTGTTCTGTGTTGCGGCCGAGAGCTGCTTTCTGGCACTACGATCTATTGCTCTTGTTTTGAAATAATACTTGTGATGCAAGGGGCCTTGGAGTGCTTGAGCGCGAACATCTCTTTCATGTCAAAAGTGTTCATGTTCATGTAGAAGACGTGCACCTTGTGATGCTCCTGGGGGGGAAATCCTTGGCGTTGTTGTTTTTTGCTGGTCTCAAATTCGCGCCTGGTTGTTCGTTATGGGAAAGCTGTGTGTCGCTTCCACGGTTATCTGGCTGTTGCCCTGCATGTGTTGCTCCAAAGGGGAGAAGGAACTGAAATGTCAGAAGAGTCCCTGAATAGCAGCATAAATTCTTTAAGAACATAGAATTGTAGAGTTGGAAGGGACCACCAGGGTCATCTAGTCCAACCCCCTGCAATGCAGGAATCTCTTCGCCGAACGTGGGGTTTGAACCGACGATCCTGAGATCAAGATTGAGGTTGAATCCTGACAAGGCAGAAGTACTGGTTTTGAGGGACAGGGGGCGGACGGGTGTGGGGGACTCCCTGGTCCTGAATGGGGTAACAGTGCCCCTGAAGGACCAGGTGCACAGCCTGGGAGTCATTTTGGACTCACAGCTGTCCATGGAGGCGCAGGTTAATTCTGTATCCATGGCAGCAGTCTACCAGCTCCATCTGGTATGCAGGCCGAGACCCTACCTGCCCACAGACTGTCTCGCCAGAGTGGTGCATGCTCTGGTTATCTCCCGCTTGGACTACTGCAATGTGCTCTATGTGGGGCTACCTTTGAAGGTGACCCGGAATGACCCAGAATGGGGCAGCTAGACTGGTGACTGGGAGTGGCCGCCGGGACCACATAACACCTGAGAGATCAACATTGGCTCCCAGTACGTTTCTGAGCACAATTCAAAGTGTTGGTGCTGATCTTTAAAGCCCTAAATGGTCTCGGTCCTGTATACCTAAAGGAGTGTCTCCACCCGCATCGTTCAGCCCGGACACTGAGATACAGTGCCGAGGGCCTTCTGGCGGTTCCCTCATTGTGAGAGGTGAGGTTACAGGGAACCAGACAAAGGGCCTTCTCAGTAGTGGCACCCACCCTGTGGAACACCCTTCCATCAGATATCAAGGAAATAAGCAGCTATCCTATTTTTAAGAGACAGCTGAAGGCAGCCCTGTTTAGGGACATTTTTGATATTTAATGCTGTATTGTTTTAACATTCGATTGGGAGCCACCCAGAGTGGCTGGGGAAACTCAGCCAGATGGGCGGGGTACAAATAATAAATTATTATTATTATAAGAGTCTCATGCTCTTCTGACTCAGCTATCCTTCAGATAACAGGAAGCTCCATCTAGTCCAGCTTTCTGATTCCACAGTGGCCAATCACATGCTTCTAGGAAACCTACAAGGAGGGCAGTTGCCACCTCCCAATGTTATTCCCCAGTATACTGCCTCTGATGTTGCCAGTAATATATCCATCATTACCAATGACCGCTGACAGACGTCCTCCATCAATTCATAAAACATCTTGTGGTAGTAGGAAATTCCATAGTTTGAACTATGGGCTTTCTATTCTTAACTATGTGCTGTTTTAACTATTTGCTCCGTTACTCTTGCACGAGGTGAGAAGCTAGAACTCAGAGCTCCCTCACGATGGCCCTGTCAGGTAGGTTAGGCTGAGAGATAGTGACCATGTGCTATCGCTAGACCTCCCCAGTTTAGCGGAAGGCGTTAGCCCAAGAGAAGCTTGCTGGAGGCAGGAGGTAGGCAGACAAAAGGATTCCGTGGGCGGCTGTGATTAAAATAAAGCCCAGCAAGCTTAAAACAAACACCGAGTCCTGCGTCAGGCCAGATGATGATAATACCATGCAAACAGATCCTTCTCTCAGTGGGATTTTGGCAGCTATGCAAACAAGGTTAGGCTAATTAATCTCCTGGAAAATTACAGTCCCGTCTTAATAAAGGCAACGCAAGGGAGATTCTGCTTTTGAAGTTCCTTGTAGTTCTGACATGCATCTTGGGTCAGTGTTCTGAAATGGAACTAATGGCGGTTTCTTTTGTGACAGAAGTGCTGTGAGGTAGATATATTATTATTTTTTTGAGGAGGGGAGGTTGGTCTGGGCTGTGCTTGCTGAAAGTAAGCTCTTCTAAATTATCTTCAATGTGTTTAGCCCGTGAAAGTTTTTCAAGTGTTTCCATGACGGCCAGAACCCTTCAGTAACTTTATCTCAAAACTATCTTATAATTGTGCATACCTGAAAGAGGGGAGAGAGAGAGACATCATAGAATCTTAGAATTGTAGAGTTGGAAGGGATCTTCACAGTCATCTATCCAAGAATGGATAGGTTTGATCTTCTTGCAGTCCATGGGACTCTCAAGAGTCTCCTCCAGCACCATAATTCCACTGGCAAGCCACTCCAGTATCCCTGCCAAGAAAGCCCCATGGGCAAAGACAACAGTGTGTAAAAATACTGTTAAAAATCATGCAGCACCTAGCACAGAGCAATTACAACTGGCAGAAAAATCATTAAGTCATCTGCCAAAAAAAACCTCAGCAATTTTCCAGGGGTCTGTGGAGAGGGGGTGTTGTGTATTGATTCAGAGTGTTATCATATCTGTATTACTATTGTCTGTAATCACATTAGGGTAAAGTAACTGCCTTCCTGTCCCAGAAGGAACAGTTACTATTGGTGCACTCAAGCTGCTGCATTTGGATCCTCAGTCTTATTGGTTCCCACCAAAAAGCAGCTGTGTGATTGCTTGAGATTGTTCCCTCCAAAATGTATCTTTCCTAGCCAGTCCTCTGTCCCTATAAATGTAGCTTCCCTACCCTCAGTTCCCCAGTCTTGTTTTGCCTGAATAAAGAATCGCTACATGAAGACGCTGTCTCCTGCCTGCTATGTCAGAAAGCTGAAATCACTTGCTGAAATCATTAACCCCACGCTACAACAGGGGGAATATTTTAGAACCGCAGGTGTGGATAATACTGAGCTAGACAGACAGGGGGTCTACCTTGGTATGAGGCAGCTTCTTGCATTCCTAAAAATGCCCCCCCCTTTCTTATTACTGTGGTCTCAAAGGAATTGCACCACCACACCAGCTAGCAACAATTTTTTTAAAAAAATAGCAACCTGCTTAACATCAGGTCTCCTTTGGCTCTAAGAGATAGAGAAAATTATTTAATTGCATTCGATATGGCAGTTCTCAGCTGGCTGCATTTAGCACAGCACTGTTTAAAACCTTGCCTTTCAGCGAGGGCTCTGAGCATGCCTTTGCTGACCAGGAGGAGCCAAGCCTGTTTTCCTGACCGCTGTAGCAAGAGCACTAAAAAATCCAATCCTTTCTTCCTTCTTTGCAGTACCCGATGGTAGCCGACTTGTTTCATGATGGGAAAGACCCCGCGCCAGCTGCTGGGACTGGAAAAGGAGCTTCCTCGAAAATCAATATCCGCTCTGCCCGTCCAACTGTGAAAGCAGCCAATAAAGAGCACAAGAAAACAGTCGGGCATCAGGTAGGAAATCGTTCTCACACACACGCTCGGTGGAACTTTTGCGTTCCCATTGCAGCATTCGTACTCTTTATATTCGTACTCTTTATAGGGATGCGAGTGGCGCTGTGGTCTAAACCACTGAGCCTCTTGGGCTTGCTGATCAGAAGGTCGGCGGTTCAAATCCCCGTGACGGGGTGAGCTCCCGTTGCTTTGTCCCAGCTCCTGCCAACCTAGCAGTTCGAAAGCACGCCAGTGCAAGTAGATAAATAGGTACAGCTCCAGCGGGAAGGTAAATGGCATTTCCGTGCACTGCTCTGGTTTCCGTCACGGTGTTCCGTTGCACCAGAAGCGGTTTAGTCATGCTGGCCGCATGACCCGGAAAGCTGTCTGTGGACAAACGCCGGATCCCTCGTCCTGAAAGCAATATGAGTGCCGCAACCCCATTGTCGCCTTTGACTGGACTTAACCGTCCAGGGGTCCTTTACCTTTTTACCTTTTATTCGTACTCTTTGTCACACCAAAAACGTAAGACTAAGTGAATAACCAACATTGAACACTACTGCTTGGATGCATTTATTTACTTAAGTTCTGCTGCAGATTTTAGGTATTTCTCCCCCCTCCCATAATTTTTATTAAATTTTCTGTTTTACATTTTAGAATATTCACTCAAGCAACCTTAAAATATCAATTACTTCCCTTCTACACTTTCTATGGTTCATTTTCCATAACATAAATCACGCATATTTTATGTAAACTAAACCATCGAGTATTCCATTATTCCATTATTACATCCATCAAAACTTATTTACATTGTTGAATTTATCTTAATGCTGCCCACTTTTTCAAATATACACAATTTCCCCCAAATATACTAAAATAAATAAATGGATTTTAGGTATTCCCCTCCACCTGCCACCGCCTTAGTATTTGGGGTGGTTTGGCATTTATTTTGCCTTCTGCTTAGATCTGGGGGCAGGAGATTTTATTAGGGCACAAAACCACCCCAGTGACCATTCTAAGGGTCAGATTTCTTCCATGTGCCAACCATGATATTTTGCTTCCAGATGCTTCATTGGAAGCGATTCATATGTGCAAATAAATATTAACTAATTCAATTTAAGTTCCAAAAGAAGGCTTCTCTCAGGCCAGAATAGCTATCGGTCCTTGCAGTTATTTAACTTAACAGCCGTCTGTGGTTCAGTGAGCCCCAGATTCTGTCTTCCACTCTTGCGTGTGTTATCCTTGCCAGGTGGGTTTTGCAATATCTGGGCTGGATCCAAACATGTTGTTGTGCTAGCAAAAACCATTGCAATTTGTACCGCTCGTGCCATGGGATTTTCTGCCCTCTCTTTCCCCCTGCTCCCCCTCTAAGGAGAGATGGTTCTGTCTGGCAAACAGAAATGCTTACTCTTGACAGAATGAACGCTTTAGCATGATGTTGAATTGCACCCTATTGTATTTATTTAAAATGCCATATGCACTGTTTTCCTATTAAAATATCCAGAGCAATTTGGGCAGGAGCATAGAATCTGATGTCCTTTGGGTCCATTCCTCCCTTGCTGTTTTGTGATGTTAAAAGGCCAATTCTCTCTCTCTCTCTCTCTCTCTCTCTCTCTCTCTCTCTCTCTCTCTCTCACACACACACACACACACACACACACACACACACACAATCCCTGAACAGTCTCTGCTGAAAAAGGATTGCATTTGAGGAGTTGTGAAGCAAGCAATTTGTGTCCGTGACACTGCGTCATTCACACATGCTGTAGCCACGAGGCAGTGACCAGGATGGGGCAAACTATTCATTTCCCCCCCTTTACACCTGTTTCCATGTGCATGTCAAGAAAAGCGGGCAAGGCATCGCAGGTAGAGATGTTACGCTTTAGGGCTGAGTCATCTCACAGATTTAGCAGTGGCTCATTAAGTGTAATCAGGTGTACAAAAATAAAGTGATGTTACATCCCACATTATTATGTCATCTAATTTCAGGAATGGATTGTCTTTTTATTTGTTTCTTCCAGTTCCGTAACTCCTTACATTTGCTTATGGAGACCCTGAACGCCACCACTCCCCATTATGTACGCTGCATCAAGCCAAATGATGAGAAGCTTCCTTTCAGGTGAGTACTGCTGCTTGACAAGACAAGAGCATCAATAGGCTGAAGTCAAGCAGACCATGAGATAGTTGATGTTTGACTGTCAGTTGTTGTTGTTGTTGTTGTTGTTGTTGTTGTTGTTGTTGTTGTTGTTGTTTGTGCCCCACCCATATGACTGGGTTGCCCCAGCTACTCTGGGCAGCTTCCAACATATATACAGTGGTACCTCGGGTTAAGTACGCTTCAGGTTAAGTACGCTTCAGGTTAAGAACTCCGCTAAGAACAGAAATCGTGCTCTGGCGGCGCAGCAGCAGCAGGAGGTCCCATTAGCTAAAGTGGTGCTTCAGGTTAAGTACACTTCAGGTTAAGAACGGACCTCCGGAACGAATTAAGTACTTAACATGAGGTACCACTGTAAAAGCATTCAATCTTAAAAAGCTTCCCTTTACAGGACTGCCTTCAGATGTCTTCTAAAGGTTACAGTCGTACCTCGTCTTACGAATGCTTCATGTTATGTTCGTCACGGGATATGAATGCGCCGAACCCGGACGTACCGGAACGGGTTACTTCCGGGTTCGGCGGTTCGCGCATGGGCAGACCCGTGCAGTGACGTCATGCGCAGAAGCGCCGAATCGCGTCGCGCACATGTGCAGACGCGGCGGTGCGGGTCGCGTATCTTTCAGGTTACGAACGGGGCTCCGGAACGGATCCCGTTTGTAACCAGAGGTACCACTGTATATAGTTACTCATCTCCTTGACATCTGATGGGAGGGCGTTCCACAAGGTGGGTGCCACTACTTAGAAGGCCCTCTTTTCTAATATGGGGTAATCCTGCCCGATGCTGAGCATTCACTGCAACGAGCCTTTAGAAATGTGTCTTTCCATGGGGGGGTCAGCTGCCTTATGCTGAGTTCACCTAGCCCAGTATTGTCTGCACTGACTGGCAGCAGCTCTCCAGCGTTTCAGACAGGGGGTGTTCCCAGCCCCACCTGGAGATGCTGGGGTTTGAACCCAGAACTTTCTGTATTTAGAGCAGAGGCTGTACCATTGAGCCACTGCCCTAAAGAATATCCTATGTATTGTGGCACCCAGAACTGGACACAGAATTCCAGGTGTGGTCTGACCAAGGCAGAATAGAGCGGTACTATTACTTCCCTTGATCTGGACACTATGCTTCTGTTGATGCAGCCTAGAATAGCTTTAGCTTTTCTTGCTGTTGCACCACACTATTGACGTATGTTAAGCTTGTGGTCTACTGAGATCCCTAGATCCTTTTCACATGCCCTGCTGGCAATCCAGGAGTCCCTCATCTCATATTTGTGCATCTGGTTCTTCCTGCCTAAGTGCAGAAACTTACATTTGTCCCTACTGAAATCCATTCACTTGCTTAACTTTTGCTACAGCTTCTCCTGTGAAATTTGCAATACTCTCCGCTTCTTGCTAAACGTGTTGTTGAATAAGTGTTGTACTCTTTCCCAAAGTGGCAAGCGTTTGATCGTGGCAGCAGCATTTCGGAGAGGTCTCTTTGTTATAGCCAACATAAAGAATTGCTTTGGGAGTTTGCATGATGAAAGGTGCTCAGTCAAAGCAAAATTGCTACTGTTATTTATTATTATTAAAATGGCACGCACATGAGCACACATACTGCTGAGCTGCTCGCTGGAATAATGTGCTAAATGTCTGCTCTTGTGCATTTAACTTCATGATAAAATAATGGATCACTTGCTGTGAGATTGACAGCTTTGATGGATTTTATAATGCGGCGAACATTATTCTGCTATTATGGTGCATCAAGGGCTACTCAAAACTGCTCATTTATTCTGGATTTACAAATATTAAATGTTGATAGCAATTGCTGAAGTATTTGTGCCACAGAAAAGGAACTGGCCAGCAATCCTGGAGTTTCTAATTCAGTTCTGGCAAATTGTGAACTTGCCAATATTTATATTTATATTTTTATATTTATATTTATACTTCACCCAGCCACTTTGGGCAGCTTCCAACACACATAAAAACATAATAAAAGAAGCGTCTCCACCCCCACCGTTCAGCCCGGACACTGAGATCCAGCGCCAAGGGCCTTCTGGAAGTTCCCTCATTGCGAGAAGTGAGGTTACAGGGAAACAGACAGAGGGCCTTCTCGGTAGTGGCGCCCTCCCTGTGGAACGCCCTTCCAGCAGATGTCAAGGAAATAAGCAGCTATCCTATTTTAAAAGACATCTGAAGGCAGCCCTGTTTAGGGAAGTTTTTAATATCTAATGCTGTATTGTTTTAACATTTGATTGGGAGCCACCTAGAGTGGCTGGGGAAACTCAGCCAGATGGGCGGGGTATAAATAATAAATAATAATAATAATAATAATAATAATAATAATAATTATTATTATTATTATTATTATTATCAAACATTAAAAACTTCACGATACAGGGCTGCCTTCAGATCAGTTATTCATTGAAGTGGGATGAAAAGGCCTTCCGCAAGTAGGATCCAGAATTCAGAATTCATTTCAGGTTGAAAGCAGTGATCCCATGCACCTCCTTGGTGCTGGGAAAATGGAGGTGACCTCTGCTTAGTGTCAGGGGCAGGAAACTGTGTTGTTGTTTTTTCAACCAGAGGGCCAGGTTCCCTCATAGACCATGTTCTCCTTATGCTAGAGGAGGCTGGGGACAGAAGCAAAAATTGGTGGGGCAGCAGATGTACACCAGAGTAGCAATTCCAGGTACACAAAAGCCGGAGGATGCTATATCACCACCTGTTACCTCTCCATCCTTCAACCTGGCATGCAATAAGCATTGTTACAGTTCAGGGACACATCCCAGCTAGTCAAAAGCATTTTCCCTTCACTTCTGTGCCCCTGACCCCCCCTCCCCCAAATGCATGGGCCGATTAGGGAAGTTGCCTGAAATTTGGGGAGAGTTCCAAAGGCCAGATTGAGAGGGCTGTCAGCCCACACCAGAAGCTCCCCACCCCCTTGCAGAATGTGATTATGAATGCTTTAGCTTGGTATTTCAGTATGACGACAGAAATAGTGTTTCCAACTCCAGAAATGGTTTGCAAGATCCTCATAGCAATTCTTTTCTTGCAATGCACTGAATTTCCCTATTTCCACCCCACTTTTGGTTACAGTTTAAATCGGGGGTCAGCAAACTTACCGCCCCTCAGGCCAGTGACTCCAGTGCCGATCGCACGGAGGGCGGGGGAGCGCGCGCCCATACGCGTGCGCACATGCTATTTCTGGCGCACTTCTGGGTCGGAGGAGCACCGGAAATAGCTTGTGCGCATGTGCACTGGCCTCCTCTGACCTGGATGTGCACCGGAAAAAATGCTTGCGCATGTGCATAAGCTATTTCCAGTGCTCCTCCGACCCAGAAGTGGGCAGCCTCATAGCGCCACGCAGCGCTACGCCGGTAAGAGTGGGCAGTGGGGGTCACTGTGGGTCAGATAAACAAGTCCCTGGGGCCTTATCCGGCTCGCGGGCCTTAGTTTGGGGACCCCTGGTTTAAATTGTACTGAATGCTGAAGTACTCCTAGGGAAGTCGTAGAATCGTAGATTTGGGAGGGACCCCAAGGGTCATCTAGTCCAACCCCCTGCAATGCAGGAATCTCGACTAAAGCATCCATGGCAGATGGCAACCCAACCCCTGCTTAAAAGGAGAAGCCCGCAGCCTTATCTGTATGAAAACCTTCTCTGTTTGGGCAAATTTCTGTCCTCATTCCATCAAGAAAGCACTTAAACAGTTGACCCAGAGATACTACGCTGCTTGGCATTGTTAACAGTTGCGCTGCCTGAAAAAACTGCTGTTGGAGTTTTTAGACGCATTGCCTTGCTACATTCATAGGTGCTATAAATTCATTTCTTTGCAGCTTTGATCCGAAGAGAGCAGTCCAGCAGCTGAGAGCCTGTGGCGTCTTGGAGACCATCCGCATCAGCGCAGCTGGCTACCCATCCAGGTACTATAGCTCTGAAACTTGTCTTCCGCTGTGTTGTTTTTAGTGTGTGTGTGTTGAAATTAACAAACACGAAAACAGAATAGAATCCAGGGGTAGGTAGAAGGTAGCCAGGGATCTACTGGTTGGTTTGAAGCAGATCAGAAAGGATATCTGTCTTCTAGTTCCAGTTACAGGTAGGTAGCCGTGTTGGTCTGCCGTAGTCGAAACAAAATTGTAAAAAAAAATTCTTCCAGTAGCACATGTCTTTTAGTTGTTTAACAGTGGCAACAGCAAGATAACTCCCCCCTACCTCATCTCCTGGCCCCTGAATTGTTCTTGGGGATAGGAGTAACCAAGAGTGGATTTTTGTGCTGAAAGACTATAAGCTTATTTCAGCATTGATTCTTTATATATAAGAAGCAGCACCCATCTTCCTCAACACCCTTGGAGGGGGAAAAATAATTTCAAGGAGAAATCCCAGCAGTAACTATTTTTTCCTGCTACCGGTACAACATAGAGGTGGCCTCTTTTAACAACCCACACTCCATAAAATTTCAAGTGACAAGTCTGTAAGTGAATTAAAGATTGGCCAGTCATCTGGTGTTCTGCCACACAGCATGTTTAGCACAATAATAATAATAATAATAATAATAATAATAATAATAATAATAATTTTTTATTTGTACCCCGCCCATCTGGCCGGGTCTCCCCAGCCACTCTGGGCGGCTTCCAACAAATATTAAAATACATCAAAACCACAAGTTAAAAACTTCCCTAAACAGGGCTGCCTTCAGGTATTTTCTGAATGTAGAATAGTTGTTTATCACTTTAAACTCTTGCTGGGAGAGCGTTCCACAGGGCGGGCGCCACTACCGAGAAGGCCCTCTGCCTGGTTCCCTGTAGCTTTGCTTCTCGCAGTGAGGGAACCGCCAGAAGGCCCTTGGCGCTGGATCTCAATGTCCGGGCTGAATGATGGGGGTGGAGACGCTCCTTTAGGTATACAGGACCGAGGCCGTTTAGGGCTTTAAAGGTCAGCACCAACACTTTGAATTGTGCTCGGAAACCATTGCCCCAAACTTTAAGCCATTGCCCCAAACTGTCTTGTGCCGATGCAGTTTGCCATGATTGGCTTACAGACAAAGCAAAGATACGAGACGGGTTTGGTATTTGCACCACATTTTGAGGAGGTTGGAGTTACAAAAGAAACATTTTAGGGCCTGGTGAAATTTTGCACATCCCAAGTATAAATCAAGAGATAATGGTGACAAGGGCAAGTCATCTTTCAGGGGGTGGGAGTGCATCTGGCTTCACTGCTGAGCAGTTTTCATGTTTTACTATCAGCATAACTATCAGCTTTATCATCTGCAGCGATGGGATTATAAACGTAAGGCTACTGTAATGGCGAGTCCTCATGCCACTCCCCTTTCTCTCCCCCCCCCAGAATGTAAATGTGCATTCGCAACAAGAAGGGGCGAATGCAGAGTGTTCTCTATGGGTCCCCAGAGAGGCATACAGTTCGGCCAAACTTCCCTCATCTCATTGTATCTCATTATACGCTCTTCCTAGTGACATTTTGTGTGTTGACATTCTGGGTTAGTGAGGGCTGCTTTTCCTCCTTACTCTTGAAAGAGCCACTGTCCTGAGTTTATAACAATATCTGGACTTTCAGGGGATAGTTCAATTGTGCTAACTTTTAAACTGGTTTTTGAAACCTGTTTATTTTCGGCCACCTTCTCCGTCTTTATTCTGGCCCTTTGACAGTTTAGATAGATAGATAGATAGATAGATAGATAGATAGATAGATAGATAGATAGATAGATGAGTGGAACCTCGACTTACGAAGTACTCGACTTACGTATTTTTCGACTTATGAAAGGGAAAAAGCGGCCGCGCGCCTACGAATTTTTCGACTTCCGAAAGGAAATCCGCTTGGATTTTAGATGCGGTTTACTCGACTTACGAAGTTTTAGATGGGGTTTACTCGACTTACGAAGGTTTACATAGGGTTTTCTTACGAATTTGTCGACTTACGTTTCCAATGCATTCCTATGGGAATGTCGTTTTTCGACTTACGAAATTTTCGACTTACGAGTGTGCTTTCGGAACGCATTAACTTTGTAAGTCGAGGTTCCACTGTAGATAGATAGATAGATAGATAGATAGATAGATAGATAGATAGATAGATATGGGCCCGTTCTACTTGTGAATGGAATTTGTTTTAAACTGTTTTAAATGCCATATTTTATATTGCTGTAACTTGCCCTTCTGGTGAAGGGTGGGTACTAAATAAGATGAGGATGATGATGAAGAAGAAGATGATAACAACAACAACAACAACAACAACAACAATCATTGTTAGAAAAATTATCTGGTGCTCTGTCTGCAGGAATTTTATATAGTAATCTTCTTTCTTTGCAAGCAGTTCCCTGCCCTACAGGTGTTAATACACTAATCTCAGCAATTATCCCCATTCTTCTACAGTGAAAGGCTAAAGGTGTGTCTACTTAACATTAAGCTCTAATTAATACTGACTGTAATGTCCGCATATCATTGCCATTCCCCTTACAGTTTTCTCCTTTCTATAACTGCCAAGTAAGATTTCACTTCGTATATCTGACAACGCGGGCTTGAGTCCATGAGAGCTTTGTGCCTTATTAAATGTGTTAGTCTTGGAAGTTCCACAAGACTCTCTTGATTGTTCTTGCTGCAGGAGAGACTTAGCACGGGTACTTCTCTGGAAATTACTTGTTTTAACCAGCCCTTGTTTGCAAATGGTTGCTAATGCTGCTGCCATTATCGGGGTTGTTTGTTTGTTTTTAGATTATTGTATGCATTCCATTTATTTTACTATATTGTGAACCCCCTTGTGTGTGCAGGGAACCCCCAAAGGTGGCTTGCAAAGTCAAATAAGCACTTACAGTAGGGCCTGCATGACCTCCACCCTGTGTCCCCCCCCCTCAAAGAAGGATATAGAAAGATGGCGAGACTTGACAACTTAGATTTGTATTCCAGCATACTCCAGGAAAAGCTTAAATCCACGCTTCCTTGGGCTTTCCTTCTTCCATTCCTTCAAGGCTCTGAGCTGCACCTACCCCCACAATACTTTGCCCATCAGGGCTGCATCTCTTGCCGCTTGTTCTACCTCCATTGCATGCCTCTTAATGCCAGATTCCGGAAGTCACAGGTGGGGAGAGTGCTATTGCTCTCAGGTCCTGCTTTCAGGCTTCCCATAGACATCTGCCTAGTCACTGTGAGGACAGGATGCTGGACTTGATGGGCCACTGGCCTGATCCAGCAGACAGTTCTTACTCTCACATGTCTCACTGCTGTCTCTGCTGCTTTGCTGAATAGGGATGCTGTTAAAGCAGTCCCTGTCCACTTAGCCTCCAGCTCTGTCCTTAGCCAAGTGCCGGCCATGCCGCCGCATAGCAGTTAGCAGCCTGAGATAAAAAGCAGTAAGGTGTGTCGTGAGGTTTCTTCTTCGTCTGCCTAGACCAGCCTCGTTTAATCTGCAATTCATAAGAAATTCCAGACATTACTGCTGAGCTAGCAAACTGGAAGGCTCTTAATCATACATAGTCCACACAAATAAACCACCACGATAAAGTTCAGTGGAGCTTTAATAGAGAATTATACTTTCCCCCTGTTATTTGGGGTTTTATTCATTTTTTTACAGTCTTTCCATTACCAAGCCCTCCCAAAAGCCATGAAAGACATGCATATAATATTTATGGCAGCCTGTCTAAAGATCAGAGGACTTGATGGGCCTATAGGAATGTAAGATTCCATTTAATCGCCAGGGCAGTCTTCCTATATGGGCAAGTTCTGTGCCAATTTACTTTGAAGCCATTTTTGGTGACCCTGGGCCAGTTTATACCATCTGCAGATCCTAGTGGTGACAGCTTTTTCCTGGAATGCAGTTTCAGGCTGCAGGTGAAGGGTTGCCTGTTTTAAGGCTCTGCTGTCACAGAAACCTCCCCACGTACAAGTGGATCACAAGCCCCTGTGGCTTGGCTTAGCAGCACTTTCTGAAACACAGCTCTTCTTCAAGGTTTGCACTTCTCTGAATTTTGCAGTTCTCCGGCCAAGTGATACGTGCAAAAATGCATACAACAGGGCAAATTGTGCATATAAATGCATACATTACTAATATTTAAAAAATGCATTACAGCTGGTGGAAAGAGTCACAAAAAAGTGCAAATTACTGAAAATTGCATGCAAATATATGTACGGTAGGAGAAATTTGCAGTAAAATACTGGTGAATCTTCATGGGGAATTTTAATTTTAAAAAAAATGTTAAAGCACTGTAGATTAGAAAAAAATGAGAAACTGAAAGAAACCAACATTGACAGAAGATCCCTAATTGCAAATGTGTGTGTGTTTATGTATTTCTGAGTTCACCTGGCTGTTGATTAAGAGGAGGAGGAGTTTGGATTTGATATCCCGCTTTATCACTACCCGAAGGAGTCTCAAAGCGGCTAACATTCTCCTTTCCCTTCCTCCCCCACAACAAACACTCTGTGAGGTGAGTGGGGCTGAGAGACTTCAGAGAAGTGTGACTATCCCAAGGTCACCCAGCAGCTGCATGTGGAGGAGCGGGGACGCGAACCCGGTTCACCAGATTACGAATCTACCGCTCTTAACCACTACACCATACTGGCGCATAGTGACAGATGGCCAATTAAAAAAAAAACCCTGTAAGATGTCTGCAGCTTCAGGTCCCTTCTGGATTTGAAACCAATGCAGAAAAATGCTCCTCTATTTCTGGGCACTTTAAGGTCACGGTATAAGACAAGGTTCTAACAGACAACCAGGATACTTTTAAGTCCCTCCTGGGCAGATGGCTGAGCCACCTGCAGCTGCCTGTACATGTCTCTGTGTATAGGATACCATGTACTTCAACATGGCTGGTTTCAATGTGTCTGCATGGCATTGGCGAGGGAGAAATTACCGTTTCAGTTGTCCCTCACTGAAATATTGAGAGTTCAGGATCACCTTGCAATCCCTTGACAAAGCTGCTGCAATGTTTCTTGCGCTCAGTATACCAGTGTTCCCTTTGTGTGATTGAGAGAGCAGCCTTTTAATCACTCCTGATTGCAGAGAGCATTGACAGAACAGGGATCTTCAAAACTATAAACACTGCATTTGGCAAAAGTGGATACGCTTAGTTGTGGGTTTTTTTTGTGCCATGAAATACTAGATTTTTGCATATATGTGATAGAAACTGAAAATGCATAATTCAGTTTGAAGCGCTGCTCAGGAGCAGAGGGGCATGTTCGTTATTAGACTGTACCATGATGAATGCACCATCCCTAAGAAATGGACGGTGTATCGATCACAGCCTTTTTTGTTTAAAGCAAGGAACACTGTCTCTTCTTGAAAATAAATTTTGAATCAATTTATCTTCGTTCTAGAAGTGCTGGCTACATTTGAAAGGTAATCTATACCGGTAGAAACCATGAACTTGAATAGTTGAGCTCCTCAGCTGTCACTCACAAGCTTCCTTGTGTGCGAACACTTTCGCTTTAAGATCAGTGAGTCAATGCCCAGCTGTTGCAGAAGGGTCAGTCATAAGAACAGAAGAGTTATCCTTCCTAGACCAGACCAGTGTTCCTAGTTCTGAGGAACGAGACACAATCTGGGAAGCTCATAAGCCCAGTGTCAAAATGACGATCGATCTTCCTGTTCGTCTGTCTCCAGAGGTATACTCTGTGTATGGCAAGTGAAACCTGCAACAAAATGTTGCAGTATAGAATGCTCCTGTTTAGGGTTCTGACTGGCCTTGCCCTTGGATACTCCATTCCAGTGGTTCCCAAACTTATTTTTTTGCACAGACCGCTTGAAAATTGCTGGCCGTCTTTGTGGTCCACAGAATGATTTTTATGCCTGTTTTAGCAGTTGTAGTATACTGTGCAAGATGCTGGGTGTTTTTTTATTGTGTTTTTATTGCTTCTTTTATTTCTTATTTTGCATGCCATAGAATTCAAACTTTGTTGTTGTTGTTGTTGTTGTTTAAATTTGTATACTGCCCTATACAATTCTCAGGGCTGTTCACATGATAAAACAATGATTTTAAAATTCCCTGGGGTCAACGTGCTCAGGAAAGAACCGATATGGTCTAAACACTGCCTAATCTTTGTGCAAGCAAATCGGCACAAATGCTGAAAAACCAGGTCGTCTGGTGCAGCCGTAAATAAAGTTCCTGTTCTGAAAATGAGTTTGCTGTTAGTATACAGGGTAGCCATTGTTAAGTCCATCAATCAATAATTTCTCTAATCCTTTTTTTTAAAAGTCACATAAGCTCAGTGGCCATCACCCTCTTGCTTTGAGGCAGTGAATTTTTTTAAGTACGTGTTAAATGAAGTACTTCCTCTTGTCAGGCCTGAATCTGCTGCTAATCCATTTCATTGAGTGAATCGATGTCAACTGGCAGAAGTTGCGCTCAGAGTCACTGTTCTTCCCGGGAAAGCAATGCAGAGTATAAAGATTTAATATATAGATATATATTTTTCCTTTTTTTTTGGAAAAGGAACATTAAGGTTTTAGGTATTTGAGGTAGAGGGGGAAGAGCCTGGAGTCATCACAGAAATGCTCTATAAAACATTTGCTAATGGTTTGGCCTTAATAGGGCTGAATACAAGGCAATTTTCTCAGCCTAGTTCTCTCTCTCTTTCTCTCTCTCTCTCTCTCTCTCTCTCTCTCTCTCTCTCTCTCTCTCTGTGTGTGTGTGTGTGTGTGTGTGTTGCTCTTCCCTTTCCATCCTCATTTTTACCCCTCTGACTTGGGAGTGTCTGAAAGGCAAGAGGCCGTGTGAAGGCACATGGGACCTTCTGCATGCAATTCTTATGTCCTATGGCCCCATTCCTTCGACTGGGCCAGATAATGCCATCATTTCCCCCTGCACAGGGGCAGCCGTGGCCTGTGCTTATCAGTGCACATATGTGTGACTGAATGGGGAAGATAACTGGGATATAGACAGACACTTCAAGTAGTAATTTGGACAACAACATGTGACACAGAGACAGAACCAATCACCAGAAAGATGCAATAAACCAGGCCCATTATGCGAAGCTATAATTTAGTAACCAATTGCCTACATAGTTTGGCTTCAGCAGGGGAGTTTTATACCTTTGTTAGCTAGGCACGTAGCTCTAGTGCCTCTGGGTCTATTCTAGGTAGAAGATCTGCAGCTTTGTGTCTAGCTAATGGCCAAATAAATTCCCCTGATGAAGACGGCTGAAACAAGTTGGGAATTGCTTCGAAAATTTACTGTTTATCGATGCTTGCTTCTTGCATCTTCCCAGCGCTGTGTACATTGAGTGCTTGAAAACTCAGGAACCCTAGAAGTAGCTGAATTAGATATTTGGCGTTGTGTGGGAGGCTTTGGCTCCTTGCCATACTCTCTTGCCCATTTTTGCTCAGCTGACGATGTAAAGTAGTAAAAAATTGGCAGAATAAATCGTGAGAAATTCTGCACATTTGCAAAATTACACAGGTTGCAGAATTCAGCTTTTCTCAGTGCAAAATTTGGAATGCCATGCCATCGAGAGTTTGGAAACCTTTTGGCCACAGAAATGCATAAAAACCTCCCCCCGCCCCCGTATTTCCAACACATTTTTTAAAAAGTGCACTAGTTGGCTGTGCAAATAGCTGGTGCTGATGATAAACCTCAGCCTTTTATAGCCTATAAAATAGTTTTGTTTTTCCTAGCCTTTCTCTAAACATATTATCACAAATATCTGTGATGGCTCGCCTGCCTTTACTGGTTCCAAGCTCACCTCATCCAATATATATAACCTCATCTAGCCAGGAGCGCTTGGGATTGTCACATGAATGTTCCAGACTTCTCACTCATGCCTCTTCCGTTCATCTGAGCTGTCTGTCGAATGCTGCAGCCTTGTACCAGTTTGGTATAAAAATCACAGCTGCTAAACTTTTACAGACATTGCACATACATAATTGAAATGTTTTCCACTGGCACCCCTCTCTGCAGACTGATTTTTTCATAATGCGCCTTAAGATGCCTTGTGGTCCCTTCTAGGAAAACAGGGTCCATAGATTACCAAGCTTTATTTATCTTTATATAGAGGGGGAATTTTTTTTTAGGCTTGGACATTGCAAGAGCCTTGGACATTGTAAACAGTTTGATGCGGGGCTACCTTTGAAGGTGACCCGGAAACTACAACTAATCCAAAATGTGGTAGCTAGACTGGTGACTGGGAGCAGCCGCCGAGACCACATAACACCAGTCTTGAAAGACCCACATTGGCTCCCAGTACGTTTCCAAGCACAATTCAAAGTGTTGGTGCTGACCTTTAAAGCCCTAAACGGCCTCGGTCCAGTATACCTGAAGGAGCGTCTCCACCCCCATCGTTCTGCCCAGACACTGAGGTCCAGCGCTGAGGGCCTTCTGGCGGTTCCCTCCCTGCGAGAAGCCATGTTACAGGGAACCAGGCAGAGGGCCTTCTCGGTAGTGGCACCCGTCTGTGGAACGCCCTTCCACCAGATGTCAAAGAGAAAAACAACTACCAGACTTTTAGAAGACATCTGAAGGCAGTCCTGTTTAGGGAAGCTTTTAATGTTTAATAGACTATTGTATTTTAATATTCTGTTGGAAGCCGCCCAAAGTAGCTGGGGAAACCCAGCCAGATGGGCAGGGTATAAATAATAAATTGTTGTTGTTGTTGTTGTTGTTGTTGTTGTTGTTGTGTGTTCTGTGCCGACTCTGCCACAGTAATATTCTTGAGCTTTATACCTGTGAGAGCCAGTTCCCAACATTCCGTCACACCTTAGCGTGACCAAAAATATGCGAACTGGTTTACAATGCATAGATTTTTTTATTTAAAAAAAAACTGCAGACATTGTGGGGGTTGGTGCAAGTCTGCTCACAGAGCTCTGTGACTTAGCTTGGAAAATGGACTAGTCCAGGGTAATCAGCGTCATGCCTTCCAGATGCTGTTGGACTCCCAGTTCCTATCAGCCCCAGATAGCATGGACAACAGTCAGCGATGGTGGGAGCTGGAGTCCAGCAACATCAGGAGAGCATCAGATTGCCTACTTGTGGACTACCCTGTAAAGCTGCTGCAGTTGGACATACTGGGGCAGATAGACACTCTTTTTACCCAATCAGGACCCTAAACATTGAGATGGAGACGACCAATCTGGTTCCATCCTGTCACAAGCAAGCCTGCTTCAACCTGAAAAGGGGTTTTTGTGAGCCATTGTTCTGCAAGGACCTCTGCGGAAGCAGCCAAACACTGCAGGAAAGAAGGGGAGAGTCATTGCGCCTGAAGCCCACCTTCGATTCTTGAAGGTTATTTGAGGCAGGCTCCTGCTTTTTGCAGAGTTACTGGCATTTCGACAGTCCTTCGGAATTTTGCGGTTCACTCTTCCCTTCCCTTTTCTTTTTTGACACTGGCATGCATTTAATTATGGCAGCAGTTGGCAGCCCCGGACTCTCCTAGCAATTCTATTTAAAAGGCTCGTTTTGAGGGGTCCATAACTCAGTACTTTTAATTTGCAGTGGGCTGAAACTTGGCAGACAGTGAGCCAATTTCAGAATCCGCTCTGTGGGCTCTAAATCTAAATATGATGGCAGGAAATGCCTCTTCCGAGCGGCAAGATATAGTGCTCTGCCTCTTTGAATTAGAGCTTCGCCACGGTGTGCTCATAGCTCAGTGCTGCCTCCAAATCTCTACCCAAAGGTTTAATTGGTAGCCAAAGGTTTCACAAAGGCTGCCGAAGTGTTGGTTGGAAAAGGCCTATGTTCTCCTCTCTCAACAGGGAGACGATCAGGAAGCTGGGTTGTCCTGATTTACGTGTATGGGGGCTTGGAAATTCACAGTAGTGGAAGAATTAAGTCCAGTGCATTCCACACCAATTGTTTGCATTTTGCATTTAATGGCTGAATAAATTGGCAGTTCACTGTGCCCCTGACTGTGCATGCAGTAGCATGAAAGAGCACCTCAGCTTCATTTCATCATGAAAACAAAGAGCCTTAATTTCGGTAATTAGCAGGGCTGAGGCTTGAGTTAGAGGTGCTGACTTTTTATCTCAAAAAATACTGAGCAGGCCCTGAGGCTGGAACCAAGCATGAAATTTGACAGGTGAGTGTATTGAGCCAGGATAGAACTTAACTCAATCTGATGGGTTTGAAGCCAGGGTGTAATCTTAACAGTCTGTAGGCAGAGCCTGGGAGAATCTGGCACTAATGGAAGAGCGATGGAGATGGAATGAGTGTGCAATACGATGAACAATGGATTACTGGCTTTTCAGCCCCCAGTACTAGTTGTTTTTCTAATGTGAACAACCCTAGACTCTGGTCTGCTTGGAACTTGGGAGTTTTGCCTTGATCTTTTGTGTGCCTCTGTTGTTGGCGGAAATGTATTCTTAGGTTCCTTCCGCATTCACAAAGACTTTTGCTTTTGGACAGCTGCACCATTTCTGCTTCTTGCGAATATTTGAAGGAGCGAGTCTGACTTCCTATACACTGTAAGGACTTCCATCTAGCTTTTCCTCGTAGCTTTCAGGTTAAACAAGCTATTCTGAAGCCTCTTCTGCTTCCTTCTCAGGTGGACCTACCATGACTTCTTCAATAGGTATCGAATTCTTATGAAAAAAAAGGACACCTCAAAAAAGGAGGACAGGAAAGTGACTTGCAAGATGCTGCTGGAAAGCCTAATTAAGGTGAGCAGGGTTAACAGTCTTTCCACATCCCATGTTGCCTTGGTACTTGTGTTCTGAAGTCCGCTTCCTCCTCCGCTGCCCAGTTGGCCAGGTGTTGCCTTGACCTGGGGGACCTTGGAGATTCTAGCAGAATAAAACTCTGTCAGAAGGATTCAATGAAGTAAATGAGGCATGGCCATGGGAGTTGTTGCTTTGCCCTCAGTCTAAAAAGGACCTTTTTTTGTACAGCCAGATTCTTAAGATTACTTTAGCAGTCTTTTGCCCATTCCAGGGCCTCCTTGAGAGCCAGTGTGGTGTAGTGGTTAAGAGCGGTAGACTCGTAATCTGGTGAACCAGGTTCGATTCCCCGCTCCTCCACATCCAGCTGCTGGGTGACCTTGGGCTAGTCACACTTCTTTGAAGTCTCTTAGCCCCACTCACCTCACAGAGTGTTTCTTGTGGGGGTGGAAGGGAAAGGAGAATGTTAGCCGCTTTGAGACTCCTTCGGGTAGTGATAAAGCGGGATATCAAATCCAAACTCTTCTTCTTTTTCCTTTTAATCTCACTTTATTAGAGCCAAATTGAGCATCATGTCTTCAGCTGGTTTGAGTGCTGTTCCATCTTGCGGGTGAATGCTGGGAATTGCAGTTCAGCTGCAAGGAGAGGCCTTAGGGCTGTCTTAACAGAGAGTTCTCAGCAACGCACCTGGGAACTCCAACCCAGATTCTTTGGGGAAGCCATGATAGTAGAACTGGTATAACCCCACAAAGTTTGCATAGTAGATTAGGGTTCAGGAGACCGCAGTGACTTTGCCTGCAGCAGAAAGTTTTCAGATCCTTTTCCATTCTTGTGTTATTGCTCAGAGATGGAAAATAATCTCTCCATCGGCAGCTGCCCCAGTTCTCCATAGGTATCTTCCTCAACACTCAGGAATGTACAGCAGCAACCTCTGGACTCTGAGCATGATGCTCCCAGTATGTAGTTAACTCCTGAATTAGGCTGATTGCCTCAGATTGCCACATCCAGACAGAGAAGACATTAAGAAAAATAGCTGTGCTGTATGCACAACCCAAGAAAATCTTTAATAAAAACAATTAGGGGGGAAAAACCCTAAAGGGTGTGCAATGTCCCTTTGCCAAGTTCCTCTTTTTAGACATGTTCAATCCTACTTCCCAAGCACATGTGCCTGCATGATGCACATGCTCATAAACGTATAAGTGTTGCGCACAGAAATGTATTCATATGCACATATAAAGATGTTTGGGATTGCATGTTAGCATTAAATAGTAATGGCTGTATCACATTTTTTTATGTGGTCATAGACTTCTTATAAGATATAATCGGAGTCACAGACCCTAAGTAGCATGGAATGTTACATACAAAGGTGGAGAGGTGTGGCAAGTGAACTAAGAATGATGCTGATGATACAGGTGTTTTACACCTGTGGGCTTAGTGCTTGCATTTCTGTGTGATGCTTTGTTGTATTTTATGTTGTTGCACAGCACCCTGAGACTGTTGCAGCGAAGGGCAGTACAAAAATACCTTAATAAATAACAATAAGCATAACAAAATATGGAAAATTTGACATCTGCCCCAAACTTACTCTGAGATCACCTGAGCTCTTATCTTGATTACCAAACTTTTAAACAGGGCCGCCCTTCTAGTCCTGTATACCTGAAGGAGCATCTCCACCCCCATCTTTCAGCCGAGACACTGAGGTCCAGCGCCTAGGGCCTTCTGGCTGTTCCCTCACTGCGAGAAGTGAGGTTACAGGGAACCAGACAGAGGGCCTTCTCGGTAATGGCACCCTCCCTGTGGAGCGCCCTCCCATCAGATGTCAAGGCAATAAGCAACTTTCCTACTTTTAAAAGACATCTGAAGGCAGCCCTGTTTAGGGAAGTTTTTAATGTTTAATGCTGTATTGTGTTTTTAATATTCGGTTGGGAGCCGCCCAGAGTGGCTGGGGAAACTCAGCAAGATGGGTGGGGTATAAATATATTATTATTATTATTATTATTATTATTATTATTATTATTATATATTTGCCCTCTCCAGCCATACATATTTCTTGCACAAAACGTTTGAGTCTGCCAGGTAAAGACTTTACAAGGGGAAGGATCAAATCCTTCCTCACACCATTATAATGTGCACAATAAAACATCACAAGAGAGTTTCCTGGGAATTCACCAAAAGGCTGCCATACCATTTCTTCCAATGGGGTCTGGTTAAATTGACCCTCCATAAAGGCTCCTGGCAAAACTAAATAGTAATGTATGAAGTAACTCCCAGCGACAGTGTGAGAGGTGTGTAGTGTCTTCTCAAGAGTAAGCCTCCACGCACGTTGATTGTTAAACTAGTAACTTTATTAACAAGATCAAACATTCAAGCGTTCAGACTTCATCATCCGTCCCATCCGAGTCAGATACCTGGACTGCCGGCTGGCGGCTCCGCCCCCAGCATAAGAGCTTCGGGAAACCAAGGTGCCGCCTACCCTCCTTCCGCTTCCGCCCTCTGGACCTGAGCGGAGTGGCGCTGGTGGCTTCCCCTCTACTCCCGTCCTGACCGCTGGGCGGCTCTGGGGCTCTTACAGCATCCCAGAGCCCCTGCTCCCCTTGGTCCACCTCCATTTCCTGTCCCCCGCTTTCCGGCTGCTCTGGGGCTCTGGCCAGATCCCCGAGCCCCTCCCCTGCTTCCGGCTGACCACGGGCTTCAGCCTCATCCCAGAGCCTCAGCACCTCTTCCGGTGTACATGGGGCTCTGGCCTGCTCCCAAAGCCCCACCCCTTCTGATTGCGCTTGGTTTTCCTCCTCTCCACTGCTTTCTCCTTTGCTCTGCTGTGAATCGCTGTCAGACCTAAACTCCGCCCTTTGCCTCCAACTGCCTCTGCCTTCCGACCCTGCTTTGGGGATGGACCCATCCCTGACAGACAGCTCCTTTCTTTTGTTGGATTCTGACTTGCAATGTCACAAGGCTCCATTGCTCTCTGTTGCTTATGTAATCCTGAATCTGAGCATATGAATGTTGATAAAAGGGTGTCAAAGCCCAGGAACGGCTGTAGCTCAGGTGTAGAGCTTCTGCTTTGCATGCAGAAGGTCTCAGGTTCAATCCCTGGCGTCTCCCAAGTAGGGCAGAGAGAAACTCTTGTCTAAAAGTCTGGAGAGCTGCTGCCAGTCAGTGTAGACAGTACTGAGCTAGACAGGCCAATGGTGTGACTCATTATAAGGCAGCTTCCTGTGTTCTTCTCCTCTTCTGCATTGACTGGCAGCTGCTGTCCAAGGTCTCAGACAAAAGGATCATTTTGGTCCCTTGCTATTTGAAGTTCTTTTTAACTGGCAGTGTCAGTTAAGGACCCGCAGTTGATCTGCAGCCCCTCTAGATGTTTCTAATCCCAAAATTAGTTGTACCACCAGCACCCGAGGCAGCAGTAAATAAGCTGGGAGTCACACATCATATAATTTTCGAAACTTCATGTGTAACCTGAAAAAGGGAGAACTGGGTATATGTTTGGTGTGCAAATGTGCCCCTGGCTTTTCTTATGCTCATTGTTCCCCACACTCTGACCTGCGTGAGAGCAAACGGGTCAGTTGTCTCATTTTGGGATACCTGCCATCTGCACAGATGTGAAACTTACGCCTAATTTCACCTAGTTGCAAAATGTGATGCAGGCCGTCTTGTGCTCTGATGGGGAAAACCTAAACGGCTGTTTCCTTTAACCCAGTTTCCCTTTATGCTTTTGAAAAGGATCCTGACAAGTTCCAGTTTGGGCGGACCAAGATCTTTTTCCGGGCGGGCCAGGTAGCGTACCTGGAGAAACTACGGGCGGATAAGTTCCGTGCCGCTACCATCATGATACAGAAGACGGTGCGAGGCTGGCTGCAGAGAGCGAAATATCGGAAGATGAAAATGGCAGCACTTAAAATCCAGAGGTATACCAGAGGACACCTGGCACGCAGGTAAGCAGTAAAACACACGTTCTCATGAGAGCAGTGTAAGAGATATGAATTGGTTGCTGATACTGATGACTTTGAAGTCTAGGAACTTCAGCTTTATATGTTGCAACCCCGTGCATATGAACTTGCAAAACTGCCATATACTGAATCTTGGGGGCGTGTAACCAATATGGTGACTTCCAGATGGAGTCCAACAGCAGTTTCCATCAGCCCAAGCCAGCACAGCCCAATGGTCAGGGATGATGGGAATGTTTTTCTTTATTAATTATATGTCTATACTGCCCTTCATCCAAGGACTACCGGGGAGTTTACAATACAAAAAACACATAACATTGTTGTTGTCAAACCCCGTCTGTCTCGAGAGAGTGCGTCTCTTACATGAAGGTGTTGCATCGGTGGAAGTGCTACCATTGAAAAGTCTGGTTTCCTTGATGCTTCCAAGTATCAAGCCTCTGGCCATGGTGATAATGGTGCAAGCATGCTTCACACAGCAATGAACGTGGCATCGGTAGCCTCTCCCCCCCCCCCCCAAGCTAACGTTCCTTGTTATTTCTACTACTTTCTTGTAAGTTGCTTTCAGACACTTTGTTGCAGAAAGCCACAAATTAATATTATTGGGGGAAGTCATGTGCTTCAAATGTACATTGAATGCCCTTTAAATATATGGCGTGGCTCTCCCCCCCCCCTAATACAGTGGTACCTCTGGTTGCGAACGGGATCCGTTCCGGAGCCCCGTTCGCAACATGAGCAGAGCGCAACCTGAAGCGCCGCGTCTGCGCATGCGCGGCACGATTCGGCACTTCTGCGCATGCGCGTGACATCATTTTGCGCTTCTGCACATGCGCAAATTGCCGAACCCGGAAGTAACCCGTTCTGGTACTTCCGGGTTCGGCGCATTCGTATCCTGTGATGAACGCAACCTGAAGCAAGCGTAACCAGAGGTGTGACTATAATAATAATAATAATAATAATAATAATAATAATAATAATAAATTTATTTATATCCTGCCCATTATTTATACCCCGCCCATTATTTATACCCCGCCCATCTGGCAGGGTTTCCCCAGCCACTCTGGGCGGCTCCCAACCGAATATTAAAAACACACTACAGCATTAAACATTAAAAACCTCCTTAAACAGGGCTGCCTTCAGATGTCTTTTAAAAGCAAGATAGTTGCTTATTGCCTTGACATCTGATGGGAGGACGTTCCACAGGACAGGCGCCACTACCGAGAAGGCCCTTTGCCTAGTTCCCTGTAACTTCGCTTCTCGCAGTTAGGGAACTGCCAGAAGGCCCTCGGCGCTGGATCTCAGTGTCCGGGCTGAACGATGGGGGAACCATGTCCTTGCCAAGCAAGTCTTGTTTTAAATAATATGCTCTAATGTTTTGTGTCCCTTTCCCTTTGGAGAAAACCTTGAAAACTGTACATTCTTTGGGAATATACAACAAATGATTCCTCTCTTGCAGTGGGCGAAAGTCTTTTTCACTCATGCTGGCACCTGCACTGTCCTTGTGTGATAGACTTGGTTTCTGCCATATGATAAGAACAGGGAGCCCTGCAGGAATGAAACGCAATAGGAAATTGGATCAGCCACCGCCACTTTCACAATTTCTTTTTTTTTTTTAATCGCTGCGAGCAAAGAACAAATAATAAAATCCAATGAAGCACACTTAACCACCTCGAAAAACTTGAGGTTTTATAAATATTTATTGAAAGAGATGTAATAACGAGCTGGTCGTAAATTCCACAAGCCAATACTCTGATCTGCAGTACTACATGAGGATACATCCCAAATTAAGAACCATGTAGGAACCGCTTGGAGTCCTGCTCCTAGATGTTGCCAAACCAGTGCACATTGCTTTAAATGTCAAATCAATTTGCCGCCGTTGTGCTGGATTTCTCGTAACCAGTAGTTACGCTGCACTACACTTGCTTTTGGTGCTGGGGGACTGGAGCAGCTAGCCGCGGTGAGGATGTCTTTCAGGGCTTTAAAATTTAAGGTCGGGATGTGGAAAGCTAAGAGAAACGGAGTCGGTTTATGTGCTACATTTTATTTTAATCCTGGAAGAGCATTAACAACTTTTCAGACACCGTAGCAAAGTTTAATAAAAGTTGCCAGGCAGGGCCGGATCGTCTGTTGGGCAGACAATACATTTGTCCCATGGGGTGGCCTTAAAAGGGCTACCCAGCAGCAGGACCGGTGCTAGGGGTTTTGGCGCCCTAGGCGAGGGGGCGGGCCACGTGACGTCATTGCGCATGACATACGGTCCCCTGCCGCCGGGCGCCCCGCGCCGCTGCAATTTTCGCCGCTGGTTGGGGCGGCGGCGGGGGGCGAGGGGCAGGCTGGCCAGCGCCCCCTCCATTTTGGTGCTCTAGGCCAGCGTTTCCCAACCGGTGTGCCGCGGCACACTAGAGTGCCGCGAGACACCGGCTGATGTGCCGCGGAAAAAGGGACCTGCAGCCCAGGGCTGCACAGGACCGTGGCGGCGGCGCTGCTGGAGCCCGGCGGCGAAGCGGAAGCCAGGGCGGCGCTGCTCCCTTGGCTGCTACAGCAGCAGCAATAGCAGCCTCGCGCGAGAATCCCGACCGGAAGCCTCGCGCGCGCCGCGCTACAGCTGATCCCAGAGGTAACTCTGGGTCAGGAGACCCGGCGCAGCCGGGTGGGGGAGGAGCGGTGTGCCGCGAGATTTTTTCATTGATTCAAGTGTGCCGTTGCCTAGATTAGGTTGGGAAACACTGCTCTAGGCAACTGCCTAGTTCGCCTAAATGGACGCGCCGGCCCTGCCCAGCAGCCACCTTTTACACACCACCAATGTCTTCAGTGGAGCTTACAACCAGTGAAGAATTTAGAACGCACAAGTAGTGAAAGGGTGTGGGGAGCAGTAGCGGAGGAAGCCGCTCGGGCGCCTGGGGCGGCGTGCCCAGGGGCAGGGCGCACCACCCATAGGGGCTGCACACACCGCAGGACCTCTGGAGCCTGCCTGCCTCTTCCCACTCAGCCGCCCTACAGCTGGGGGGGGGGAGACAGCAGGCGGATTATTTGGGCAGAACGGAGCCTGCATGCGCCCAAGCCACCGGGTCTCTCCCAGGAGAGACGTGTGGCTCGGGTGCGCTGCAGGCCTTGCGGTGAGTGCCGCCCGGCATTTTGTCACCCCCCCCCTTAGTGGTGACACCCGGGGTGGCCCACACCTACCGCACCCCCCTTCCTCTGCCCCTGATGGGGAGAATTTGTGTTCCCACACTTCCCCAGTGCACTTTCCATATCACAAGAAGTCTCTTTCGGCTTTGAAGTGGGCAGCTTCCTGCTCAAGTGCTGCCAAACGCACTTTAATTGTGCAACTTGAATTTGCTGATAATGTGATTGACTCTCGCGGCTGTCCGGGAGCAGCAGCCTAAGTTAACAGAGGAAATGACTGCAGCATCACCCCATAGTGCATCCCATCTCACTCCACCGGCACCCCCAGCTTAATCATGTGTTTCTAATAGATGGATGCAAATGAGAGATAATGTGTTTTGCACAACTGGAACACTGAGTCTTGGGGTGAAGACTGAGAGACATTCCAAAGGGTGGTTTTGCCACTCATTTGCTGCATTTGGGGGCGTTTCTTTTCATGGCAGAGAACGTTAGCCATTTCCACCACACCTGGTGGAAGCTCCGACTTCAGATCCTCCCAGGAAACCCTAATTGAGAACTGAGCATACTCAGCAGCCAAATAATGTCGAGCGTCAGTTGGGAAAGAAAATGAGAGGGAATACAAGAGAGCAGCCTGGATCAGGGCATGACTGGCTGTGACCCTGGACAGGAACCAATCCTACTAGCGAGGGAGGACACATTGCAAAATTTGGTTGCAGGTCTCACTTGTTGTTGTTGTTAAACCTTTTAATTCTTGCCCTTTTACAGACTGGCTGACCGTCTTAGGAAGACGAGAGCAGCCATTGTTTTACAGAAACAATATCGGATGTTGAGGATCCGCCGGGCGTACCAAGCAATCCACAGGGCTGCCATCACAATCCAAGCCTTCACCCGAGGAATGTTTGTCAGAAAGACCTATCGAAAGGTAAGCTTCTTCTTTTTGAAAATACTTTCCCCCTCAGTACACAGGAAACTTCTTCCAACTTGACCTATCAGTGTTCTGTCTGGCACTTGTCTTTGCACTTTGTATTTGGTTGGAGACAGCCGTGGCCTTCTGAAAACAGCCACAACACCTTTCTCCCACCCACGAACCCAGCTTCTAATTTTGTGTTACAGTTGGTACATAGCAGCAAATTAGAAGCTTGATAGGTTCATTCTCAGGTCAAGGAATTTATGAAAGCTCAGCTTGGAGCCGCCGCCTTGTGCTCAGGGTTTGGGGAGATGCATGTTGGTGTTGTTACTAGCCATAGGTACCCACGGCACTTGGCTTGAACCACACTGGAAGCCTGCAGAGATCTCCTGCAGCAGAAGACTGTTGGTTTGGAAGGCATTAACAGTGCTATCGAACCACCAACACAACTTTTTAAAAAATGAGAACTGTCCTAAACTCTTTTGTCTCCAGCCCTTCATGCAGCTTTGCCGCTGATCACTCACTGACGGTTGCTATTCTTGAGTGGGATTCAATAGCATGCTGACAAATTCAGGTTGCACAATTATGGTTGGTTGGGAGGTCTTCTGCAGCAGACACGCTTCCCAAGAAGATGGGACTTATTTGCGATAAGGAAATTGATGGGAGAAATGCACAGGAAGATTTGGGATAGCACTTGCTTTGATGCAGGGTCATCTAACCTCCCCACAAACAAATTGGAATGAATGATCATTAACCAGCCAACATCATCTAATCTCCCTGCAAAGAAACCAGGACGAATGCTGTATAAACAGGTCATTTGGAAGTGAACTTTGTCTGTGGGCAGGATTGCAGCGTTGACTTTCTTGAAGACCAGTGTTATCTATTTGTGATTTGATCTGAGTTGCCTGTATTGTGAGGAATTCAGCACCTTGCTAAGGTGATTTTCCATCAGGGCAAGGATTTCCGCTTGCCAGATGGAATGACCCCTCCCTCCTCCCCCAAATGCTGTTCTGGGGTTCTTCCAACCACCCCAGAGCCAGTTTTGGGGGTGTTGAGGAGCATGAAGGAAACCCCTTTGCACAAGTGGAAGTCATTGCTCGGAGCTTCCAATGACAGGACTCCTTAGGTGAATACACCTTTTGAGTGCCAAATTAGCTGTGGTCTTAACAATTTGACCAAAGCTACACTGTTTCTCTTATCTCAGTTTCCCATCCGTAAAATATTGGCAATGACATTCAACTCCCCAAACAGTGTGGAAACGCACCAAATAGTTTGGAGCAGACTGCGCAAGGGAAATTACACAGGGAGCTGCCTTATTGCCAGGTCAAACTTTTTGCCCATCTACCCCAGTATTGTCTACTCTGGCAGGCAGCACCTCTCCAGAGTCGTTGGTGCGGGTCCTTCCCATCACCTGCTGCCTGATTCTTCTAACAGCAGGGCAAGGATGATGTCAGACTTGAACTCCTATCATTGGGTGACTCTTCCTGGAAGAACAAAAGGAGTTTGTTCTTTCTTTTCTGACATGGAAGTTTGTCCATTTCCAGAGTCCAAAAGCACTAGCTGCCCTTATTTCACTGCTCAAGCTGTACAGGCAGAAGCAATTCTTCTGCGGCCTCTCAGAGAGTGCTAGTTTAATGAAGCTGTTCTCACAGAGAGGTGCCCCACGGCAAAGTGGAAATCTGGAAATGTCATCCGTATCAGCCACCCAGTGAAGAATTTACCTGACAGAACAGGTATTGGAGTTACACTTGCAAACGCATCTGCTTGGTGAAGTCACTTTTACAGCTGGTCCTAATGATCTCTCTCCTTGTGGTGGCCAGTGCTTCTTCCACAGGGGCAGCTGCCTACTTGTGGCAAAGGGGATCCTTAGGTTCATTCACAGAGAACAGGAGCTGTGACCTTAAGTCTGCCTTCCCCTTCAATTTGGCAGACAATTCAGAAGCCCCTTATGCTGGATCCCACAAAAGAAAAAAGCAGCTGCTCTGGGATCACCCAGTCACTCACCTGGGTAGAGTAATTTCCAAATCTACTTTTTTAACCTGTCTTTGGAGTCACAGAATGCCTGCATTTTTAAATGTGCATGCACCATTCAAAATCCGCCTCAAGTTGCATGAACACAAATGTCAAATGGGAAGCAGTCCTCGGAATAATACCATGTGCATTTGATTTTTACAGAATTGCTTTACTGGATCAGACCTGGATTCATCTAGTCTGCTTCTGTTTGCCTCTATATCTGGTCATTTAGCTATCATAGCAAGTAGCTGTTTGATAGACCCCCTTCTCCATGATTTTTCCCCCCTCGCCTTTTTTCTCCTCTCAAGGCATCCAAGTTAGGCATCACTCCGTCTTGTGAGAGTGCCATAAGTTAACCACGCCTTATATTATGCACTTGGCTGCATGGATGGCAGCATTAAGAGGCAGTTTTGATTTCTCTAGAAAATAGTATGAAGCATTGAGGAGGAGGAAGAAATCCTTTGGATGTGGTGCTGTTCCCATTGCCACTGTGGAACATGTCACACAGTGTGACAAACAAGAAAGTGTGTCTAACTGCTGTTACCAACGAATGTGGAATTTGGCCATAAATGTGTTCAGAACAGCACCAGTTTTAGAACACTATAGGTGGAAAACATCTGTCGCCCCATGGCCTGCATGTGAACTGTCTGGGCAGGGTGGAACATGAAGATGGCCAGTGTTGGATGACAGAGTCCTGAACTAGATGGACATTTGGTCTGATCCAGGAAGGTATTCTTCATTTTTGCTGTGTTAGCTATGATACGATTGATGAAGTGCTGCAGAAGCGAGTCCCTGGTTAACCTGAGGTTCCTGTGGTGTGAAAGTTATACATCAACTGTATGATGCAACTACTAAGCTTGGCAGCATTCTTCATATTGGTAAAGAGAGAAACCGCAACAGCTATAACAACAGCTACGGCTACACGGATGGGGCCATGCTATTATTGCCATCATGGGCTTTTCTCCCCTGCCCTCCCCACTTCTTCTGAGGGTCACTTCATCCCTGTGTTTTGCAGATGCTCATGGAGCACAAAGCCACCATCATCCAGAAGCATGCCCGAGCCTGGCTAACTCGGAAGCATTTTATCAGGTTCAGAAGTGCAGCTGTAGTTCTCCAATGCTACTTCAGGCGCATGAAGGCCAAGCAAGAGCTGAAGGCCCTGAAGATAGAGGCGAGGTCAGCAGAGCACTTGAAGAGGCTCAATATTGGCATGGAGAACAAGGTGGTTCAGCTGCAGAGGAAGATAGATGAACAGGTAAACCCTCCATGAGTCCTGCTGTGTAGTGTATATTTGGACCTCTCAGCTGCTCTGGATGTAGGAGCATGGGTGGGGAACCTGTAGCCCTCCAGTTATTGTTGGGCTGCAATTCCCACCCTTCCTGACCATTAGCCATACTGCCTGGAGCTGATGAGAGCTGTAGTCCAACAACATCTGGCAAGCTACAAGTTGTCCACCGTTGTTGTAGATACTGTCTTTCCATGCCCACAGAATATTCTGCAGCTGCATCACCAGAGTGGGAATGCGGAGACAGCAAAGAGCTTTAATCCACCTTAAGCTTTCATTTACCAGTATATGTATATGTGTGTGTATAGTCCTCGATGGTGTGGCTAGCTGGATACAATGAAGTTTGAGGTACTCCTTTTACTCTTGCCCCTACTGACAGCCTGACTCCAATAATCACATGCTTCCCTTTGTTCAGGCTCAATATTTTCAGGAACTTAAGAACCTGCTTTCTTTTGAGTCCATCTAGATCAGTATGGCCTATACTCACACCTAATAAGTCCCCAAAGTGGCCTGCAGTAAAATCAGTGCAAATTCATAACAAACTTAAAGGGACTCACTATAAAAAATGGTGAAACAAAGGATGAAACGGAAACTGTAGACCCAGCAGAATCTAAACCAGAAAGCAATTAAAAGCTTACCAATAATTGCCCATTAAAACCTGGTGGTTGAACAGAAAACTCTGTAAGGACTTCAATAGGGAAACAACTACTCCTGGAAGTTGTGTTCCATAGCCAAGGTATTTCTGGTGAAGAAAATCCCAGCTCTGGTGGAAGAACCTGGATCAGGCCCTCTTGATGATGACTCCAAAAACTGGGCAGGCTCATATTTCTTTATCTATCAGCTTATAGGCGGCTCCATACACACACACACACACATACACACAACCAACCTCAAAGCAGTTTACAGGAAAAGTGTTGAAACTCTTTAAGACATGCATAAGACCACAATATATAAATTGATTATGAATAACAAGAAGCAAAAATATCCAGAACAGAGAGGGGTGGGAATAAAAATACTGAAAGACTAAAAAAACGTTGAGCGGTATTACCCAGTTATTAACAGCATAGAAATGCTCAGATATAAAGACACAGGTTGTTGTTGTTTTCCGTGAATGTCTAAAATATGCTACAGAGAGTGCCTCCCATGGATGGTGCTTGCATATGGAATCAGGTGGTCCTGGCATACGGTTGAATGTATCACTAATACAGTACAAAGTTTTATTCTACTTGGTATGGAGGGGGAATCTAAAAAAAATGCCTGGATATTCTCATTGTAAGGAAGGATGAGAAGGAAGGGATGGCTACATTGGGATAAAAAAACCCATTTAGCTGACATTTGTCAGTAGCTGGGATGGTGAGTAGGAATCCACTCAGTGGTTTTCTGACCATTGGCAGCTAAGCGGTGGTGTGCAGTACTTTCTTCACAATTCCCAGATTCACTTCCTGCTCTCTGAAGCGTGCCACTGCATGGTTAGGATATTTACCTGCAAAGGTAGATGATGTAACTTCTCCAAGGGCAGGATTCTTCTAATAGCTAGCCCAGGTGTTAGTTTATTCCCTAGTGCGTATACCTTCTCCTTCAAAGTGCTTGGAGTTGTTAATCCTTATGCCTTCAAATGCTGGCTTGTTTGTTGCATTTGTATCAAACCATTTCTCCAAGGTACTCAAGGTGGCATATACGGTTCTCCCCCTCCTCAGTTAATCCCCACAACAACCCTGTGGGGTTAGGAAAGGGTGAGGGCCAGTGGCAGACCCAAGGTCACCCATTCCTCAGTGGGGAGTTGAACCCTGGTCTTCCAGACCCTAACGCCACACTGGCTCTTCAGCTGGGCTGTTGCTCAGAAATATCAGGCCCCCTGTCCCCCTCTCTGTAATTGCATGCATAATTCGCAGCACCATTGCTTTGTCTCGCATTTGTGTGTATCTCTTGCTTTATTCAGGACACTTGTCCACTGTGGCAAATTCACTTTGGAAATGGAAAGCTACAGACATTTGTTCCATCCCTGTGGTTGATTCTTATTAGCAGAATCCATCATACCAAATTCTGTTTAGAATAAGACATGCCTTGTTGTGTCAGACAAGTAGAAGAAGTCAGCCTCCAAGGAAGCAGTTCTGTAACAAGAGCGGGGCTGAAGATCAGGGCTGGGGAAGGGACGCTTGGTCAGTTGAATCAAGATCGTCTTAGCTTTTTGTCAATCCAGTAGGTCACATGACTTGGAATGGGTTAAATTGTATATCCACCCAATCAAGAAGTCAGATGGGGTTTGGGGTGGGATTAGGGAATTCATAGGTCTTACAGGCATCCCCAAACTTCGGCCCTCCAGATGTTTTGGACTACAATTCCCATCATCCCTGACCACTGGTCCTGTTAGCTAGGGATCATGGGAGTTGTAGGCCAAAACATCTGGAGGGCCGCAGTTTGGGGATGCCTGGTCTTGCAGGTTAGCCAAGAAGTCAGAACCTCACCCTGAAGGGCCCTAGTTATTGTCCTGTCTGGCTCTGCATCGCACATCATCACAGGGACAACCATTTCTGTGCAGAGCTCTTGGACTGAGTAACGATAAACTTCCTGAAGGTCAAAAGATGGCAAAAAGAAATTGACAGCTTGCAGATCTTCAATGTGTGCAGTTTTTTTTTTAAGAGCCTTGCTTAACCTTGGCTCAGACTGAATTAAGGAAGACAATTGTTGAGTCCTGAAGAGAAATCCCTCCTGTGTACAGATTGGTTGCGATGTTAAAAGGGAGCTGCTACAGAGCCAAGCTTTCCTACTAAAGCCTCCATTGTGCTGCTCCCCACATCGCTTATCGCTATTGACCGCCAGAAAAGCCATGCTAAGACAACAATAAAGAAGATAGGGATCTTTAGCCTGTGATGCATTTTCTGATTGGGGAAGGCAAGAGGAAGCACTGAGTTCTCATTTGGATGAGAGGTGCCGATATTGGAGGATTTTTCTCTCTCTAGACAAACGTATAGATTTAGAAGGGGCCTCAGCAGTCTGATCTGTTGCCCTTGCTTACGACATTTATAGCTAAATAAGTTACTGATTGACATCTGTCAAATTTTTGAAAAGCATACATTTATTCTGACAGAAGAACGTAAGGGGCGGCGGCTGGATCATGGCAATGACGCATCTAGTCCAGCATTCTCACATTGGCCAAGCAGATAGCCATGGGAAGCCCACAAGCTCATAACTCATCTCTCCTTATAGAACAAGCTTGTTCCTAAAAGTGAACAACAAATGTTGGGAATTGTCAAAAACAACTGCTGGGAGGGGTGGTGGTACCAGGTTGGTGAAGGCTGGCATAAGCTTCTGTGGACAAGAGCGGACTTCCATCAGATGCCTTGAATATGATCCTCAGTTGTTAGGTGGGAGTAAAGGCAGTGGGGAGGAATAAATTTGGAGTTGGATGGCACTGGATTTAGTTTTGGTGCTTGTTATTCTTGAGGGTGTCCACTTCTCCCGCCCGCCCCCTTTATGGAGGCTTGTGATGATTGAATCTCAAAACCTCTCATCAACATTGATGTAATCTTCTCTAAATTGTTTGTGGCCCGTCATTTTTGCTGATTTGGCAGAAATGTTGTTGATTCAGCACATTTTGTGTATGGTTTTTTCTTACACTCGTCTACTGAAATGGTGAAGGGTGTAAAAGAGATGTTAGCCTTCCCCTTATGACGCATCCTTCACAGTTTAATTATCTCTGCCTTTATGGATGTTTGCGATTGTGTTTCACCAGCTTTCCCATCCTCAAGCTTGCTCAGATCCCTGTGACAAAAGGGGTGAACATGTCAACAGATTAGATCAAAGTTTTGTGGGCATTGCTGAACCACAGGCATCAGTACTCTCCTGCTGCCCGTTAATGTGTTCCTGCTTATAAAAGGAAGTTGATCTGAGATTATTTTTTCCACACAAATCATTGCTGCTGGCTGTTAATTAGTCCTCAGCGTGGATTTCCTAGGAATATCAGGCCAGCCTTGCTGCCTGTTTGGACTTGATGCTCTAAGTGCCCTGGGCTCACACAGTCTTCTTCAGAACATTTTAAGAACGTAAATGTTGATGTAGCCGTCAGCTCTTCAGCAAAAGAATTACTGCTTCCGCCTCTTCAGCCAGCTCTTTATCTCCCGCTACCACCACCCCGAGCCTCCAGGCAGTTCACTTAGGTTTCTCAAATATAGTCTTAAAAGATACTTAACGACTCTCCCAAACCACCTTTTACTCTAATTTCATTTCAGGGCCTGTCTGATAGTTACAGCTCTTGTTCATTTTGATGGCAGCCCTGTTATAAAACGTAGACTCCTAAGTACTCCCTTCTCAGCATTTGAAATCAGAAATGGGGAGGGGGAGTCTGCCAGCACTGGTGTAGCCCCTTTCCTACCTGACCCCACAGGCTTTCTTTGCCACTCTGCTAGTCTTGAACAAAGGAAATTCAAAGGGAGAGTGCAGCATGACATCATCATCATTATTATTTTATTATTTATACCCTGCTCATCTGGCTGGATTGCCAGTGTGGTGTAGTGGTTAAGAGTGCTAGACTCGTAATCTGGTGAACCGGGTTCGTGTCTCCGCTCCTCCACATGCAGCTGCTAGGTGACCTTGGGCTAGTCACACTTCTTTGAAGTCTCTCAGCCCCACTCACCTCACAGAGTGTTTGTTGTGGGGAGGAAGGGAAAGGAGAATGTTAGCCGCTTTGAGACTCCTTCGGGTAGTGATAAAGCGGGATATCAAATCCAAACTCTTCTTCTTCTCTTCTTCAGCCACTTTGGGCGCCTTCCAATACATATGAAAACATAACAGAACATCAAACATTTTTTAAAAAACTTCCCCATACATGGCTGCCTTCAGATGTCTTCTAAAAGATGTATAAGTTCTTTATCTCCTTGACATCTGATGAAGGGGGCTCCACGGAAGGGGCGCCACTGCCGAGAAGCTCCTGTCTCTGCCTGGTTCTCTGTTGCTTCACTTCTCGCAGTGAGGGAACCACCAGAAGCCCCTTGGAGCTGGACCTCAGTGTCCGGGCTGAACGATGAGGGTGGAGACAATCAAGTATACATTGTTGAACTTCTTGATGAATTGCATCATCCGTTGCTTTAATTGGAATAATGAATCTTTCATCACATACCATGTGTTCACATACCATCTTATCAATTGCTTCCTGCTTGCACAGTTCTCCCTCCCTCCCTCCCTAAGGTTAGGCTCTTTAATCAGTTGGAGGTGAGGGGAGGTAGTGGCCATCACTACCATCATCACATACCATCTTATCAATGTCAAGATGCTTGAGTTGCGTGGCAGGGTCCCAAACCCGTGCGAGATGTTAAGGAATAAAGACACATAAGACCAGTATTTTAGGTTAATGGGCTAAAAAAGGCCACAACTTTATTGGTTAAAGAATGTGAGTGGTATTGGCTTGGGCATTGGAAACGAACCAACTATATCTGAATCCTGCCTGTCTGCAGGAAGTCTCGGAAGGGTTAACCACTGGTAGGCACATCAACTAGGAACTCCCCAGGGTCACCACTAGGGGTTCGTGCTATGGACCTAGACCCCTCGTCTGGGGCTTTGGACCGAGACCACGCCCCTCAGTAATTCAAGGGTATTCTAGAATACCCTTGAATTAGGAGGGGTAGGTGATGGCCACTACCTCCCCTCACCTCCAACTGATTAAAGAGCCTAACCTTAGGGAGGGAGGGAGGGAGGGAGAACTGTGCAAGCAGGAAGCAAAAGGGGGCGAGTCCTTGACCGCGGGCGATTTAAATAGCCCAAGCCACGCCCCCGGACCGATCTCATTGGTCAGTCCAAGGAATGATGCGGCCGAGGACTCCAACGGCACCAGGGCTATCCCGCGCCATGCGCGTGGGTCGGGCTTGTACCCAGCCCGCAACGTCATCTCCCCGGGAATGGGAAATGACTTTACCATCGACAGTACTTTGTGAGTGGTCACTGTTAAGCTTTAGCCCTACCTAGAGACAGGAGAAATTTGACTCCATTCACTTTTATAAAGGCCAATCTATCTAATTCACACTTTCCAATGTGATATATAAACTGAAACACATCAAGTCTTTGAAATTTGCACTTCACCGAATTTTGCAGTGCAGTTCAACTTCATGTTGCATCCAAACCCAGCCACAGGCTCTGTCTTGCTCCAGAGTGAGTTCTTGGTTTACCTCTTATGGTTTGTGTGACAGAAACAAACCGCGAGTCCAGCTTCGACCAAAGCACTGAGCAAAACCATGCCTTAGCAGCAGCAGGACTGGGGGAAGACTGCTGCAGCTGTGATCTTCACTTCACATCTTCACTTCAGTCTGTGTCTGCATTTGCACATTTGTGTCAATCCATAGTTTGGCTTAGCTGTACATGTGAACTCGTCCAGTGTAAAGGGAGAGTCTTGCATCCCTTAGAGGTTCGTAGAGTTGGAGGCAACTTGCAAGCCAGTGGAGGTGTGTTTAATAGGCACACATCAAGGAGCTGCACAAAGCCACTATAAGGGTTGCTGTACATCAGTACATTGGCCCATTCCACCTTTTCTGCTCCCATTTGTCTGTGTCAGCTCCCTGACTATCACAAACGTAACGTTTGACTTGTATGCCTGGTACATAATCTGCGGGTTTTCACATTGCAGCAAAAACCTTCTGAATGTGGGCTGTGTGGTGCTTCTTGGAGCTGTTATGTGCACAGGTGATGGGATCTGAGCCATCTCTCCTTCCGTATTTTGTCTCTCACAGCCCATCTCCCAAACTTGCTTTCTTTTCTCCTAGTTGGGCTCTGAGAGCAGATCTTGAGCTGGGTTGAAGTGCCATGGGTGCCACCTCCGTGGAATTAGGTTTGAGGGCCCCAGGTTGCTCACCCCTAGTTTAAAGAAGTGGGTCTGTAATATTTTTTTTATTTGTACCCTGACCATCTGACTGGGCTGCCCCAGAAACTATGGCTGCCATCGTAAACACACTTACTCAGGAGTAGAGGTCTTCTGTTTATTCCCACTAATGACTGTGGCATATTCAAGACTGACCAATTTATTATGACACATTTGTAGGCTAGAGTCCATTCATCTGATGAAGTGGATTTTAAGTCTGCAAAAGCTTTACAGTCAAACCTCGGTTCCCAAATGCCTCTGTTTTGGAATGTTTCGGCTCCCGGACGCCAAAAACCCAGAAGCCAGTGTTCCAGTTTTCGAACATTTTTCGGCAGCTGAATGTCCGATGCGGCTTTCACTTGAGTGCAGGAAGCTCCTGCAGCCAATCGGAAGCCGGGTCTCGGTTGTCAAACATTTCGGAAGCAGAACGGATTATGTTCAACAACCGAGGTTTGACTGTACAAGTGTGTCACTGCAACAGACCAACAAACGTTACCTCTCTGAAAATTATTGCTTATAGTAGCATTTCTCCGCCCTGTGGTCCCTGAAAGAGAGTTGTATCACACTGAAAAGATATCAACAAGTAATATAAACCCAATATATTTAAATTGTAGTATTCAGACCTTTGCGGGGGGGGGGGGACAGTACCTCTGTCAAGTGCTGAGCTGTGTTCATATATTCCTTCTCACCTACTCCCAAATTGCAGAACAAAGAATACAAGCTCCTGAATGAACAGTTCTCCACAGCCGCCACTTCTCATTCCACCGAGATAGAGAAGCTGAAGAAGGAGCTGCAACGATATCAGCGGAAGAAGGGAGACGCCAACCAGCTTGCAAGCTTGCAAGAAGAGATTGACTCTCTCCGGTTGGCCCTGGAGAAGGCTCACGGGGAAAGAAAGATAGTAGAAGACACCTACGCAAAGGAGAAGGATGTGCTCCGAAAGGTAACGCTCCCCAGGATTTGCCAGACTTTCCGTGTCAAAACCTTGGAGACACTCTCCTGGCGGTCTCTCTGAAAGCTTGCTGGTTGGTTTTTGCATTTCTCGCTATTACAGTTTCTGCATCCATCTGCAAGGCCTTATCTAAAGACACTCAGGTCCACTGGCATTTCTCGAGGCTGATTCGCACTGCCAAATTCTTCCTTGCATATGTAACTATCTAGAAAAAGGTTACTGTGAAACCAGACTGTCCACTCAGGGAGATGGCAGACAGCACCATAATCTTAGCTCTTCTTTGGGGTGGGGTATGAGATGGCTATAGGGGACCCAGGTGGCGCTGTGGGTTAAACCACAGAGCCTAGGACTTGCTGATCAGAAGGTCAGCAGTTCGAATCCCTGCGACGGGGTGAGCTCCCATTGCTCAGTCCCAGCTCCTGCCCACTTAGCAGTTCGAAAGCACATCAAAGTGCAAGTAGATAAATAGGTACCGCTCCGGTGGGAAGGTAAACGACGTTTCTGTGCGCTGCTCTGGTTCGCCAGAAGCGGTGTAGTCCAGCTGGCCACATGACCTGGAAGCTGTCTGCAGACAAACACCGGCTCCCTCGGCCAATAAAGCGAGATGAGCACTGCAACCCCAGAGTTGTCCGCGACTGGACCTAATGGTCAGGGGTCCCTTTACCTTTACCTTTAATGTTTAATAGACTATTGCATTTTAATATTATGTTGGAAGCCGCCCAGAGTGGCTGGGGAAACCTAGCCAGATGGGTGGGGTATAAATAATAAATTATTAATTATTATTATTATTACTACTACTACTACCTCTCACGTTTTCCAGTGGATAGGTTTGCTGCAAAAGAGGTGGCTCCTTGTGGGTGACAGAGTTCTTCTCTGTCCTTCTACGTTAGGCAGCAACACACACAATATTTGAAGGGAAAAATACATATAATAGTTTTTTGTGATGCCACAGGCATGTGCCCAGGTAGCTGCATTATGTTGAAGTCTTGCCAGTCCCCCTGTTCGCTATAGAAGATGATCCACTGCAGAAAACTTTGGCTGTTTTTCTAGGTGACTGTTTAGTTTGCAGCAACGCACACAAAACAACAGACCTAACAGCTGTGTTCAGACCTTGGAGGAGAACTAATGCTCCAAAGATACTTTGGAGAGATCTTTCATAAATGAGCTGTTCTAATTTTGTTGCTTTAGGGCTTTTTGGCTCCCCAGTTTTCATGCACATTGAATAAAGCCATTTGAACTTTTCTTGTAATAAACTGCTTGCTTCCCACTGGCCCCTGTTATCCATTTAGGGTTTGGCTTTTTAAATGTCATGTGCACTTATTGATAAAATACCTCTGCAGTTTCCTGCCTGCCAAGAAAACTGGGGAATGGTTATATGAACGTAGATAAAAAGTAGGTTGCTGTATGGATGAATGAGGCTTAGCAGGCATGTATTGTTGGGCTTGCTAGGACGGCAAAAAAAAAAAAAACTTTATTATTCTGATGTATAAAGCCTTCTTTCTCCAGCAGCTCAGAATCCACGTACACGCTCTGTGTAGCAATTTTCCAAATTATAGCTGTTCGGCTCAGAGTTGCAATTGTGTAGACTGAGAGGAACACCACAGTGAAATTTGGGGTGCCAGCCTGCAGCCTTGTCCATGTGCAGCACAACCAAGCCAATATTTCATGCGCTAAAAGCAATTCAGCGAAGTAAGACTGCTGTGGCTAAATAGAATGACCTTGTGTGCAACATGTCATGGATTTGCCAGGATTGGCTCTGGGATATGAGAAGCATTCAAGTTACACTGAGCTTTTTCCTCTCTTTTTTTCTTCTCTTTTTTTACCCTCAGACAATATGATCCGAGGTGTTTTTATTTTAATGTTATGTGAAAGACTAGGGACGCGGGTGGCGCTGTGGGTTAAACCACAGAGCTTAGGGCTTGCCGATCAGAAGGTCGGCGGTTCGAATCCCCACGACGGGGTGAGCTCCCGTTGCTCAGTTCCAGCTCCTGCCAACCTAGCAGTTTGAAAACACGTCAAAGTGCAAGTAGACAAATAGGTACCGCTGCAGTGGGAAGGTAAACGGCGCTTCCGTGTGCTGCTCTGGTTCGCCAGAAGCGGCTTAGTCATGCTCGCCACATGACCCAGAAGCTGTATGCTGGCTCCCTCGGCCAGTAAAGTGAGATGAGCACCGCAACACCAGAGTCGTCCGCGACTGGACCTAACGGTCAGGGGTCCCTTTACCTTTACCTAAGTGAAAGACTGATTGCACTGTGGCAAAGACTAAACAGTAAAGGGGGGAGAACAAGACATCAGGAATGTCCACTGGAGTCTAGCAATGGCATGAATTAATTGCATCCCTCAGAATCACTGAGGAGGTACCTCCGATTCACTTCAAGTTTAGTTTGGGGTGGGTTCTTCCCTTAGCCTTAGACATTCTTTCTCTTTCACCAGTGGTCTAGTGGTTAAGAGTGGTAGTCTCGTAATCTGGTGAACCGGGTTAGCGTCTCCGCTCCTCCACATGCAGCTGCTGGGTGACCTTGGGCTAGTCACACTTCTCTGAAGTCTCTCAGCCTCACTCACCTCACAGAGTGTTTCTTGTGGGGGGGGGGAAGGGAAAGGAGAATGTTAGCAGCTTTGAGACTCCTTCGGGTAGTGATAAAGTGGGATATCAAATCCAAACTCTCCTTCTTCTCTTCTTTAACACAAGGTTAAAAAACTCTCCTCAGAGTTTTCACCATGACCTACAGAGCCGTCTCAAAGTTTTTTCATGTCTGAGGCATAAGGTCCAAGTTTGCCTTAGACAGCAAACACTGTTTATACTAAACACTAAGAATGTAAGAAAAGCCTGCTGGATCAGGCCAGTGGCCAATCTAGTCCAGCATCCTGTTCTCACAGTGGCCAACCAGATGCCCATGGAAAACTTGCTAACAGAACCTGAGCTCAACATTATTCTCCCTGCTTGTGACTTCCATCAACTGCTATTCACACCCACAGCAGAAGCAGAACATAGTCGGCATTCCTTAATAGTGGCGCAAAAATGTCTTTTTTGTGATTTTGACTTGGGGGGGATGACTGAAAAAAAGCTCAACAAGTTTTGTGTCTGGATTTTCACTTTTTGAAATATGGCAACCCTAATTGACCTGGCCCAGCAGGCTGTTCTTATGTCTAGTAGCCATTGATTTATACCAGAGTTAGCACATTCTTTTAAAAATGGTCCTTAGTGTAGGCTGTTTAAAAAGCAAGCCTTTCAGTGTTGTGTATCATTATTCTAGCGATCGAAGGAGGACAAAAAACCGGTTTGGCTATAAAAGCCAGCCAGGTGAAACTGTCGCTCCACGGAGTTAACTGACCTTGAGTTGCCTTACATTGTTGGACAGTAATATTGCTCTCTTGCTTTCTCCTCAGCGGATATCGGACTTGGAAGAGGAGAATGCGCTGCTGAAGGAGGAAAAAGAGGAGCTGAACAACAAAATTCTGTGTCAGTCGGAAGGTAAGGAAGAGGAGCAGGGCATATGGTTTCATTTAACGCTGGTGATAAACCGGGCTGGCAGTTTTGCTCTTGTCTGTTCCTTGTAGTGTTATGAGCCCTTTCTCCCTTAGTGCTAGTTGTGATTGATAAGCAGAAATGTACTAATCTTCTAACAGTACCTCTCCCATCTCCCTCCCAAAGATATCGTTGGAATAGCTTTCAGGGAGGTGAGACAGCAGGAGGGGAAGCTGATTTAATTAAGCATGGAATAAAAAATGGTTTTCACACAGGCGCACAAATTCCTCAATCTTCAGTTACATTTTTTTGGATCTAATCAGAGGAACTGTAAAGGGAAATTACCCGACAGTGTCAGCAAACAAGTGGTGTTCAAACAGCAGTATTTGCACCGCCACGAAGGGCCTCTTTAACATAACAAGGCACCGTGAATGGATCATTTTAAAAACTGACTTAGACATTGGCAAGCTGAGAGAGAAAACAGGCTGGGGAGACCATAATGTGCGTGAGGAATGCAAGCGCTCAGTAAATGCCTTTGTTATCTAATGGGTTGTACAAGCTTATCGTTTTTGATAGAGGGCTTTCTTTCATTTTTAGAGCTGTCACCCTAAAGAAACGTTGCTTGATGGATCAGATGAGTTCTATCTGATCCATCGGTTAGGAACAAACATAGGAAACTGCCTGGGTGCACCTTGAGGCTTTTCCACACTTCCTAGGCTCAGATCTGAGCAGTTTTCTGTTTGTCCTGCCACTTTCCTTAGGAAAGGTAAGGTAAAGGTAAAGGGACCCCAGACCATTAGGTCCAGTCGTGTCCGACTCTGGGGTTGTGGCGCTCATCTCGCTTTATTGGCCGAGAGCTGGCGTACAGCTTCCGGGTCATGTGGCCAGCATGACAAAGCCGCTTCTGGCGAACCAGAGCAGCGCACGGAAACGCCGTTTACCTTCCCGCCGGAGTGGTTCCTATTTATTTACTTGCACTTTGACGTGCTTTCGAACTGCTAGGTGGGCAGGAGCTGGGACCGAGCAACGGAAGCTCACCCCGTCGCAGGGATTCAAACCGCCAACCTTCTGATCAGCAAACCCTAGGTTCTGTGGTTTAACCCACAGCGCCAATTGGACAACCATCAATCATAAATTATAAACCACTTGATTTTTTTAAAATAAAAAAACAACAACCCTCCGAGCAGTTTACAAAAGATAAAACAGTAAAGAAAAAAGTAACAACCCTACTTTAAAACATAAAAAGGGAAAACACTAAAGTAGATTAAGATTGCCTCAACTTTCTAAGCATCTGAAACAGGCGCCGAAAATAGTACAGTAAAGGCGTCTGATTGATCTCAAGAGGCAGGGAGTTCCAAAGTTCAGGGGCTGCCACACTGATTGACCGGGTTCTTACAAATGCAGAACAGGTATTGCGTGGCACCTGTAGTAGTGCTGTTTGTGCCAATCGAAGTGGTCGAGTGGGCACAGGTGAGGTAAGACTATCTCGTAGGTAAACTGGTCCCAAGTTGCTGAGGGCTTTAAATATTAATAGTAACACCTTGAACATGACCCAGTAGCAAATGGGCAACCAGATCTCTGAGCGCAGTAGTTATATGCTGACAAGGTTCCATTCCTGTCAGCAGTCATGCAACAGCATTCAGCTTCTGCATCAAGCACAAGGGAATCTTCTTTATGCTTCTTATTTATTTCAGAAGCCAGCAACATATACCAGTATGTGTAAGACTGCAGGCCAGTCCTCACCAACCTAGTCACCTCCAGATGTTTGAGAGAGCCTGAATCGGTGCTATTTTTCTAAAAAAAGAGGTGCCAGAGTTCACCACTTTAGTAAAAACTCAGTAGTTAAACATGTCAAATTTGTCTTCTTTTTGTTCTGTAAGATGAGTTTGCACAAAATGCTGTTGAGGAAAATCTGCTGACGAAGAAGGAGCTGGAAGAGGAGAGAGTTCGCTATCAGAATCTTGTGCAGGAGTATTCAAGGCTGGAGCAGAGATATGACAACTTAAGGGATGAAATGGCTATCATAAAGGTAATGGGATGCTGTGAAAGTAGCAGATAGTATTCTGTCAACTGTGATAAGTTCGCTGGCTATATTTTGGGAAGCGCTTCCAACCACAGCAAATACCCGTGTCTTCTCGTTAGAGCTGACAGAAATAATTAGTGCTAAGCAATATGCCATAAACATAATGGATTTATGTGAGATATGAGAACTAGTGTAACTCCCATAGCTCTACTGAGCTATGGGAGTTACACTAGTTCTGTGCTACACATTTAAAGCAGTACCATACCACTTTAAATCATCATGGCTCCCCCAAAGAATCCTGGGAATAGTAGTTTGTTAAGTCTGCTGAGTCTTGTTAGGAGACCTCTATTCCTCACACAGAGCTGCAGTTCCCAGAGTCCCCTGGGAAGAAGGCTGGACTGTTAAACCACTCTTGGAATTACAGCTCTGTGGAGCGAGTAAGAGTCTCCTAATGACTCTCAGCTTCCTTAACAAGCTACAGTTCCCAGAATCCTTGGGGGGGGGGGGAGTCATGACCCTAAAGGAAAAAGGGATGGGTTGAGAGGAGGAAAAACGCAAACTTGTTTTTTAAATTGTGGTTCTGAAAACAGCTAGCTGGGATGGAGAAAAGTTTGTGTACCCTTGATGGTGTGGTGGCTGCCAGGTGATTGTTGAGGAGGCGCTGGAGAAAGCTGGTCACTGTGAAGCTGGTGCAATAGACCCCTTCTCTCCCTCCGTTCTGCAATATGATAGAACAGCTGCTTGCAGGTGGTAGTTGGGTAACTTTAATACTGCCATCTCTTTCCATAGCAGACCCCAGGACACAGAAGAAATCCATCGAACCAAAGCAGCCTGGAATCAGACTCCAATTACCCGTCAATTTCTACATCTGAGGTTGGGGATACTGAGGATGCAATCCAACAAGTGGAGGTATGAAATTCAGTTCAAACAGGGTTTGGGGGCAGGGGTTTTTAAGTGGTTCCCTGCATAGTCACCTGAGTGCCATGACTTTCTCTGAATGAGGCAAATTGAGTAGAGATGTGGTTTTGAAATGTGACTATTAAGTTTTCTTGTGCTGCTGGAAAGCCAACACTAATTATGTAGGGAGCAGCAGATGTCAAAACCTCAGCCTCGCATTGAGAAAGTCGCACTGTTTATATCTTTAATTAGGCAATTAAAGAGGATTAATTTTTAAAGGCGCGCTTTTAGTTAACAGTTAGGGCTGTACACAGAGAGCATTAAGTAACGATAATTAAAAAGAAAGCTAGTGGTTAATAATGCATTTATATAACATATTTTCCTTTCAAAAGGCTTCTGAGCGCCTTTCCAACCCTCCTGAGGACTGGCTTCAGGCACTCCTATTGTGTTTTCAGAGAGATTTCCAGCCTCCCTGGTACACTTTCAGCATAACTAACATTTTAAAGTACATTAGGGCACACTGCATTAATGTATCTACCCGTGCAGCGTGCAGACTTGGTGGAGAATGCAGAGCGACACTCCAAAGGCTAATAGAACAAAATCCCAGACAGACTATATTTCTCTCTCCGTGGGTGAAGTAGCCTCCCCATTGTGGGCACAGAGCCTGCTGCCACCCTTCGCACTCCACCATCGGTAACAGGAAGGAGTTACCAGGTGGTAACTCCAGTGGGTGGGGTGCTAGATGCAAAGCCCTCACATTCCCCCAACATCTCCCCAAATTGTGCCCCTAGTCCTGGAGCTGTCACACTGATTTCCCCTCCTCTTTGGGACCAAAGGGAGAGGGAATATGAAAATGAATGGTCAAGAAAGAAGGCCCCCACCTTCCACTGTGCCAGCAGGAGTCCGCAGGAGTCCAGCAGGGTTTTGGATTGGCAAAATTTCTGTCTCCGTTTCTGCCCGCTCCATCCTTGTAAGATTAATCTGCCCAGGATGTTAAGAATGTGTTGAACTGAAGTAATGAGTGCAAGGGCTAAGGCCGATATTTTCAACCACTTAAAGTTGACAAAATACTCTCAGCTGGCATGTCCGGTGGCAGAGGTTATGATTGAAGGGCTCAGTGGCTGGCATGCTAGGGTGTCTAGAGCGAAAAGCAAAATGGAATGGAGGCCGGACTACCGCTTAGACATACCTTTGTCTGTTACGGTTTTTCTTGTGGCCTTTAGTCACTTCACCTCTCGGAGCTGCCATTTCCCTCCCTGTTAAATGGGGTGTTTAGGATTTGTGAAATTGCTTTCTCGCTTTGGATGCAACCCGTTGCACCAAGTGCCAAGTGTCAAGGCCTCTGACACCAGTAGAAGCTGCTGATTAAGAGCTTGTGCGTCTCAGGTTTTTCTCTCTTTCTGTCCTGGCTTGGATGCATTGCATCCACACAGCCACCTTCATTCCTTATATATGTGGTAGACGAGAACCAGTGGTGCAATCTGTGCTGGAAACATTCTGCACGAAAGCTTGTGGAATTTGGCTGCTTCCAAAGTGCACATTTACTGTCGAATGGCCACACGTCATTAACTCATTTTTTACAGGGCATTTGCATGATGTTGTGATCAAAATATCTCCCTCCTGTGTTTTCCCTGCTCAAGTAGATTCTCCCCCCCCCCCCAGACCTCATAAAATCTGGAGCAGCTGCGTAATCCAGCTGCAGAGGAGTCCTCATGCAGCTGTTCAGTAGGCTGTTTGTCCAATTATTTATTGTTCTATTTATAATTTATTTTTATTTCTGTCGTATACTTCAGCCATCCGGACCATGGGGTGGTTTACCAGTAACCAATCCATCAAATAAACACATCTCAGAAAATACAACAGTAAAATACAAAAGTGGAAATGAAACATTATAAAAACTCTGCATCGTTTTTATGTCCTACATGACTCCCATTACAGTGGTACCTTGGTTGTTGAACGGCTTGGATCCCGAACAAATTGGCTCCCGAACGCCGCAAACCCAGAAGTGAGTGTTCCAGTTTGTGAACATTTTTTGGAAGCCAAACGTCCAACGGGGCTTCCACAGCTTCCAATTGAGTGCAGGAAGCTCCTGCAGCCAATTGGAAGCCGCGCCTTGGTTTTTGAACGGTTCCGGGAGTTGAATGGATTAAATTCGACAACCAAGGTACCACTGTATTACTCCTCTAAGCCCTATTTAATAAAAACACATTATAGAACCATAGAAATGTAGAGTTGGAAGGGACCCCGAGGGTCATCCAAGTCAACCCCATGCAATGCAGGAATCTCAGCTAGATTCCTAGAACCAGAAGGTTACTAACGAAGAAGGTGATTGAACTGGCAATCCCACAGTTAGGATGCCACTGCAGAGAATGCACTGCCCTGTGCCACTGTAGGAAGTATCTCCCCCGTGAGTGGGATCACCAGCAGGGCCCTTACCTCACTGACCACACATGCCAATACATATTGAGAGAGGCACTCTTTCAAGTATCTGGCTCCCAAGAAATTTTGGGCTTTATATAGACTAGTGCCAGAATCTGGCCTGTTAGCGTATCAACAGTCAGCACAGGTCCAAAAGGAGTGGTGCGCCATGATTCCATTGTGTGATCGCATTCACCAATCTTGCTACAGGTAGGTAGCCATGTTGGTCTGCCGTAGTCGAAACAAAATAATTTTTTTAAAAAAATTCCTTCCAGTAGCACCTTAGAGAACAAACTTAGTTGGTCTCTAAGGTGCTACTGGAAGGAATTTATTTTATTTTTTTCCTGACCAATCTTGCTGGCACTTTATCCCAATAGCTGCAGCTTCTGGATTGCCTTTATGGATAGCTTTGTGTAGAGTGCTCTGCAATCTTCCAAACATGATGTTACCGGGACATGGTTAACTGCAGGGTTATCCATGCTTACCTTTCCTCCGCTCTTTCTAGACATGGTTACAATCTAAAGTTCCGTGTCCAAGCGCCCTCCTCCTCCTCCTTCTTCTTCTCTGGATCTTTCCCTGTAAAAAAACTGCTCTTTAAAGCTCAATCGGAGCAAACATCAGTCTACGGAAAACCTGAATTGACATTCAATGGGAAAGAGCAGGGAAAGCTCAAGGCAAAAAAAAAAAAAAAACCAGACACTTGGACATAGAGCTTTTAAGCATGGATCTCTGCTTGGAAAGAAAGAGGCAAAAGGGAAGTTTGGATAAGCCCTGTGGCCAGCCTGTCTCTTGTCCAAGAACAGCATATTTGGTGAACGGGTTATGGCCCATATAGATTTTCTCTAGCCATTTCCCCCAGCTCTCCTCTCTAGGGATCAGCTCTATCAGCTTAACACTTCTCTTTCCAAATAGCATTGCCCTTATATTCTCTCCCTCGCCTTAATTTGGGTGAGAGGGAGCAACCATGATCAGATGTGCAGCAATGAGGGGGAGGGAGTATTTAGCACCTTCTCCTCCCCCCCCCTTCATAAAAAGCCCACCATGGTTCCAATGAAACTCTTCCCCACCCAAGAATTGGGGGCTGAGGATATGTTTGGGGGTGAAGAAAGGGGCTGTCCACTTGGCTGCAGAATCTTATTTAGATTCCAAAGCTGCTATTCCAGATCAAAGCAGAACACCAGTAATAATAATAATAATAATAATAATAATAATAATAATAATAATATAATAATAATTTATTATTTATACCTCACCCATCTGGCTGGGTTTCCCCAGCCACTCTGGGCGGCTTCCAACAGAATATTAAAATACAATAATGTATTAAACATTAAAAGCTTCCCTAAACAGGGCTGCCTTCAGATGTCTTCTAAAAGTCTGGTAGTTGTTTTTCTCTTTGACATCTGGTGGGAGGGCATTCCACAGGGCGGGTGCCACCACCAAGAAGGCCCTCTGCCTGGTTCCCTGTAACTTGGGTTCTCTCAGTGAGGGAACCGCCAGAAGGCCCTCGGAGCTGGATCTCAGTGTCCGGGCTGAACGGTGGGGGTGGAGACGCTCCTTTAAGTATACTGGACCGAGGCCGTTTAGGGCTTTAAAGTGGCTGCATGCCTGCTAAATGGAGCACATCTGGAAGAACCCTACTTTGGGTGGGAGAGAAGTGCTTCCTTGGCTTCCTGTTGAGCAAGAGTGTTGAACCAGCCACACAGCACGTTCCTTTTCCAATGTGCTGTATTTATTCAAAGCTCTCAGGTGTTCAGGTGTTGCTGAAAGGCTCTCGGTGACCCTGCTGCATAATGCATGTTCCTGTGGCGCCTCCAGGCCATTAAGGTTACTCCCTGCTCTTACCTCTCGTTCTCCTCTTCCGTCACAGGAGGTTGGCATGGAGAAGGCAGCCATGGACATGACCCTCTTCCTAAAGCTTCAGAAGAGAGTGCGGGAACTCGAGCAGGAGAGGAAGAAGCTGCAAAGCCAACTGGAGAAGAGAGAAAATGAAAGCAAAAAACCTCAGGTAGAAAATGGCACAATGCGCTGCTACCCAGATTGGATTTCAAACCTATAACAGGCATTCCTGGGAAAACTTTAAAGCATGCATTGCAGATTTAAGGCTCAAACTAGACACTGCATTAAATTTGCTACATGCAGGGATGGTTTTTTATGTGAAGATATCCAAGAAAATGTGACTCTTCCACCTGTGGTCTGAAATGGTTCAGTCCTAGGAATTCTGTGCTGTGCAGTTTGGTTGAATCTGTGGCTCAGGTGTAAGAGAACTTCAAAGCAGGTTTCTGCAAACGTTTTGCTCAGATGAGTGACTTGGATTTTACTTTTGTTCAGAAATACTTTGTAAATCTACCCTTCGACTCAAAGGTATTCCCCTCCTCCTCATCTTTGTGTCCTGTCGACACCCAAAACATCAGCGATCCTAAGATCTAACCATCACACTAAGTTAGAAATCCATGCATAATTATGATGCTTTAGTCTATTGCTGCCGGCTTCTGACTGAGGACAGGCTTTGCAGTCATTGGGCTGCACAATCAATGCTGGAATGATTTATCTCACTGTAGAGTTAATTGGCCGGGCAATGACTCTGTTCATGAGCTGCCATGAATCCAAAGTATCATCGATTCCATTTCCCCCAGACCTGTGGGAAATTTCGATTCTGAAGAAGTAGTGAAAAGGCATCATTGACATGAACATCCTTGCCTATTGTGCTGTAGGTGTTCCGGCATTTTACTAAACCTGTTAACGAAAGGAAATATGCAACTTATCCTACTAGGATGGGAACATGTTTAGGTTCAGAGAGTTATGCCTTGGCAACCCCAGCTAAATGGCGAGGTCCAGTTTTGTTCAGCAGAAAGTGTCCGGCTGTGAATTTCCAGGGGATTCTGGGTTGAGGTTGGCTGCAGTCAGGGCAGCAGCTGGGGAAAGGACCATCTCCATGCAGCTCTGCTTGCGCAGAGTCATCTTTCTCCTTTCCACCAGATCCGTCTGTGGCATGAGCTCAGCCGTCCCCCCTGCCACACTCTTGAGTTGGTTTCACAGCAGTTGAGGTTCTGAACGTCAGACATGGGATCTCACAGGTTGAGTCCGAGCAAGACTTCTGGGGGGACCTTAGTTTTTTGGTAGAGCATGTGCTTCACGTGCAGAAGATCTGAGGTTCAGCCCCCGGCATTTCTAGTTAAATGAGGATTGGCCAGTAGACAATAGTGGTAAAGGATATGCCTTGCATGCGGAAGGTCTCAGGTTTAATCCCCAGCATCTCTAAATAGGGCTGGGATAGACCCATCTCTGAAACCTCAGAGACTTGGTGCCTATCAGTGTAGACAACATTTAGCTAGATGGACCTTTGTTCTTACTCGGTATAAGGCAGATTCCTAAGTCAGTTTTTATTATTATTATTATTAATTAATTAATTAAATTTGTATACCACCCTTCATCCAAAGATCTCAGGGTGGGCCACAGCATAAAAATGCAGAAGAAAGTACATGTCAGGGGGCTCCCTCCCCCTTCCAGCCCAGCGTTGAGTGTTTACAGAGAACAGATGCCGATTTTAACAACAGACTCCTCTTCTCCTTCTGGGAGCAGCAGTGGGCCAGAAGGGGAAGTGTTGCAGGGGCTTGAGAGAAGTAGAGAGAGACCTGGGAGCTTGCAGAGAGGAGGTTCGGGGGAGGGACGAAGGAAGAGGAAGAGACGCTTTCGCTTTCCCCGGTGGGTTTGTTGGCGGGAAAATCGCAGCCCCTGACTTCCGGATTGCTGTCAGGGCTGCCCCCCTTCGCCTGTCGTTCAATAAAGAGTTCGAGACATCCAGCTTTGAAGCTTTAATCTAGTCTAATTACTTTACAATGCAGAGCGAGTCATAAACATGTCTAATCAATCACTAGCAGAATCCGGAAGTGAGGGGCTGCGATTTTCCCGCCAACAAACCTACTGGGGAAAGCGAAAGCGTCTCTTCCTCTTCCTTCGCCCCTCCCTCTGCAAGCTCCCAGAAGGAGAAGAGGAGTCTGTTGTTAAAATCAGCATCTGTTCTCTGTAAACACTCAACACTGGGCTGGAAGGTGGAGGGAGCCCCCTGGCAGTACATAATAAGAACAAGAACAAACCAAACCAATAACACCCCCTCTCACAGGTCTCCATTTATGAACGCGTTGTAATAATCTCCAGAGGGGTAGTTATGTTAATTTGTTCATGCAAAAACAAAAGAGCCTTTCAATGCTAGACCAGCAATTTAATTATGATGTAAGCATTCATGGACTAGCATTTCATAAGACAGCCTCTAGGCCACAGAAGCTCAACGAAGTAATACCTAGTTAACCTTGGGGCAGAGTGGGGAAGAAGATTTGAGTAAAAGTCTCTAAATAGTTTATCTTAGATGCACTTCTGTGTCATTCAACGTCCCCTGTCAGTTTCCAGAAGCCCCAACAAACTGGTCCACCCACAAAATTACTAGTTGTACTGTCCTCTGAAATGCTTGGAGCTAGCTTTGTTTGCTCTGTTAGGACCAAACTAGATATGACATTTCGTCTCACAGCTTGCCCTGATGCACTTGATATTTAAACAAAAAAATAGTTAGTGCAGGAAAGGGGGAACCAAATTGGGATACATGATATGGGTGAAGAGAGCATTAGTCCTTTGCAGTGTTAGAAACTGAGATATGAAATCCAGGAGCTAAGGGGCACCTTAAACCTAGGTTACGGGCGCAACAACAGAATGTCTAGGTGTTTTTTTTTAATAACAAGAATACAAAGCTGAAAATGAATGAACTGCAGCTAAAATATTACGTTCATTTTTCACATGGTCTAGTCCTTCCCCTGCCCACCCCCCTAATATTCTTAAGAGGGGTCTCTTATCTAGTCTTCAGAGAGTAGCTGGAAGTGGGAAGGCAGAAAAAGGTCCTCCTTTCCTTCCACTCTGCAGTTTTAATCTGAAATCTTAGGCACAGTACTGTGCCTGGAGCTCAGAAACTGCTCACAAAATGCGCCTAGAACAATGGGAGTTTCAAACACTGGTCCCTTGCTCCCGCTGCTACTGTCTCGGTCAGAACTGCCTGCCCCCTCCCCTTGCATCTGCTATTTGAAGTGGGAGGAAAACTCCCACCTGGGGCTTCAAGGGCAGGGTCTTTATGTAAGAGCTGAAGAAGAGCCCTGCTGGATCCAGTTAAAGACATCTGGATCAGGCGCCTGGTCCAGCATCCTGTGACCAACCAGATGCCTTTTGGGAAGCCTGCAAGCTTTGTGCCTCTTAACCAGTAGAAGCGGGTTGAAAAAGGGACAGCACTTACTTCTAGCTTGTTTATCCGGTCATAGGAAGGCGGCTGCCTTTTAAGTATGTATTATGGATGTCCCCCATCAAGTCTCCCTCCACCCACCAGTTTCTTGTTTCTTTTTCAGTGGCTGATAATACCCTCCAGTGGGTTCTGTTTCTAAAAAGTTGAGCTTGCCCCGCAAATGAACAAGTCCTCTTGTGTTTCTCTGGGGCAGAAAGGACAATCATTTATTTAAAAGGAGGCTCATCACGACCCAGAGTCCTTGTAGGATAGTTCTTCCACTTCTTTCTGCAATTCATTTTTTATTACTTTTTGTAAAAACAAAAGCAGCAACCCAAAACAGAAAGAAAAATAGCCTGCATGTTCCACGTACTTTGATGCAAAGCAGCAACTGGAGACCACACAGTGACATGGGATGCTCTCTCTCCCATGCGCAGCTTTTAAACATCCCCATTTCCAAAATTAATGGTCTTCCAAGCACTGTGGAATCACTGGAGATTGAACCATAGTGGACTCTTGTTTAATTCCTCTTGTGTTTCCTTTTTATGTAGGACAGCAGCTGGTTCCAGCAACCCCACATTTTTTTAACCCTCACAACAATTTAAAAATTATTATTGTATTTCCACACCCTCATGCTTTCCTCGAAGGAGCTCAAGGTAGCATTCATGGTCTTCCCCCTTCCCATTTTATTCTCACAATCCTGTGAGGTAGGTTCATCCGAGAGACAGTGATTGGCCCAAGGTCACCCAGTGAGCTTCATAGCTAGGTGTGGATCTGAACCTTGCTCTCCCAGGTGCTATTCCAGTAGTCAAGCCAGTGTGGTGTAGTGGTTAAGAATGGTAGACTTGTAATCTGGTGAACTGGGTTCGCGTCTCCGCTCCTCCACATGCAGCTGCTGGGTGACCTTGGGCTAGTCACACTTCTTGGAAGTCTCTCAGCCCCACTCACCTCACAGAGTGTTTGTTGTGGGGGAGGAAGGGAAAGGAGAATGTGAGCTGCTTTGAGACTCCTTCGGGTAGTGATAAAGCGGGGTATCAAATCCAAACTCTTCTTCTTCTTCTTCTTCTTCTTCTACTACTACTACTACTACTACTACATCATGATAGACAACAACCCTCTGAGGTGAAGTGGGCTGAGAGGTAGGACTGGCTCAAGGTTGCTTAATGAGCTTATCTGGGGTTGAATTCGGGTCTCCATGGTCTTTGTTTGTCATTCTGCTCACTATCCCACAATAGCTCTCATATTACCTAATCTCAGCATTTGCCAAGAAATGGGCACATTCAGTACAGCCAAACTACAAAAAATACTTGCTTCTCCAAGTATTCATTGTTTCACATTTGAACTCCCCATAGTGTTTTATCTAGAGCAGGCATCCCCAAACTGCGGCCCTCCAGATGTCTTGGCCTACAACTCCCATGATCCCTAGCTAACAGGACCAGTGGTCAGGGATGATGGGAATTGTAGTCCAAAACATCTGGAGGGCCGAAGTTTGGGGGTTGCTGATCTAGAGCCAAGGCCGAGAGGCCATTCTGTCAGGATTGAGAGGTGACGAGCAGAAATTCAGTCTTTCATAGAACTGTAGAATTGCAGAGTTGGAAGGGACCCCCAAAGGTCATCTAGTCCAACCCCCTGCAGTGCAGGAATCTCAGCTAGAGCATCCATGACAGATGGCCATCCAACCTCTGCTTCAAAACCTCCAAGGAAGGAGAGTCCACCACCTTCCAAGGGGTCCTTTCCACTGGTCCCCACCAGTCGGCTTTTTTTTTATGCCAAGAGTCTCAAGCAAACACTGTTAAGACTCCCAGGTCAGGCTTGTTCACTGCCCTGAACAACTTCCACTCCTGCTAGCTACAGATGACTGCCTTAAAGAAACATGACAAGTGCCTGATAGTTGACCTTTGCTGCTGATGTCATTCCTTAGTATCCTGTGGAAGGGATGTCTGCATGTTGCCCTCGGGCTTTCTCTACACTTTGGGAAGATATAACGAGTCACTTCAACCCTCTATCTACTGTTTTATTTTTTGCAGGCTCAGAGGCCTGTGCTAGCGACAGAGATTCTTTCCTCCCCTGTCCAGCAGCATCATTTTACCTCTTTTGCCATCTACGCATGGAAGAACAGAATCAGCAGATAGGATACAGATAAATAATACAGGCGCTAGGAGAAGAGAGAAAAGGGATTCCCTCTGCGTGTGCCCCTGTTTTACCATCCCATTGTTTATCTTTCCTCTCATCCGATTCTATGTTTACTAAACACCCTTCGCTCTTTCAGCTTTTCTTTCTTGGCCAAATTGCTCTGCCAGTAAACAACAGATTTTGTAAGGTGACCCAGAGCTGCAATCAAAAAGCCTAACCGCTGTAGCCTGTTGTCAAATCAAATCTCTCTCTTTCTCTCTCCTTAATCCATCCAGGTAATTGAAATGAAGAACGAAATGGATTTGGACCGCGATACAGATCTAGCGTACAACAGTCTGAAGGTAAAAGAAATTTGCAGGCCAGGGATATATATATATATTTCTCTTCACCCACCTCAGGTGTCGGGTGCTAAAAAGCTGCAAGAGCTTTGCTGATACCAGTCTCTATAAATCTGCATGACGGGTACACCAAAATATGCCTTAACTATTTACAGTCCCGTGGTCTTCCTTTCCATGCTCAGCTTTCTGTCCCCTTTTCATTTGGTTATGACAAAAAGAGGCGTCCTGTTTGTTCACAGCCTGGCCCCACTGACTGACTTGGCCATCTTATGGCACAGTGTGCTCTGTGCCCTATAAATTCTCTAATTGGGGTGTTCTCGGAACTCCCCAAGTCCTTGGATGAGCACTGCAAGGGCTTCAGAGCCCTCCTCTGCCTGTTAGATCTGGTTCAGATGTGGCAGATGATGAGCTGGCAAACCTTTGCTTTTGCTATCAATGAGTTTCTGGGCTCAGTTCAATATGTTGGTTGAAGGACTGTGTCCTCCTGTCCACCTCTGGTAGAGGGTACGCCGTGCTTCTTCTGGGGTAGTTTGTCCACCTTCGGTAGTTTGTCCCTACCCTGCCCTCAGCAATCACCTGTGGTTCCTAGAAGCTGTCAGCATGCGACAGCGGCCACAACCACACCCCGGGAATGACTTCGACTGACCACCTAAACCAGGTGAGGCAAGCCAATGGGTCTCAAATCCTTGGTGATTTAGAGGCTTCTCCTACATGCGAAGACAGACTCCAGCGGATTGAGTGGACAAGACCAAAGTAGGTTCAGCAGTCAAGAAGGTGGTTTCTGCATGTGCTGTAGAGGGAAGTTGGGGGGGTAGATGGGGCTCGTCAACCTGGGAAGGTAGCCCACTAGAAGAAGGAAAACTCTGATCCTAAACCTCCGCTGGCTTGAGGGATATCTTTGGGAGAAGAAAAGGCTAAGGAGTAAACCCAGCACAAATCTGGAGTGGAGTCCCTAAGACAGTTGGATGGTGCCTTGTCCACACTGCCCAGGCTTGCGTCCCGGGGAGGTCACCTTGGTGCTGCTAACGCAGAGGTTTGACTTCATCCCCGGAGGTGCACTCTGTTGTCTCTCAAGACAGATGGATGCCAGCAACAACCTCGAGGCAGCTGTTAGAGATGCCCTATGATGGATGCCCCTGTTTTCTGAAGATTCGCACATTATTTCACTTAGTACATTTATACCCCACCTTTCTTATATCATGGGATGTAAATGTCAGTTTATTAATTCCCCTGCAGTAGTATCCTATCCATGCCTGAATTTGCTTTCCTCTCTTATTCTGCTGTGTAAGGCCCAATGTGTAAGTGAGCACTGCATTTTCTTCAGGCTAACAATTTTCATAGAATCATAGAGTTGGAAGAGACCACAAGGGCCATCCAGTCCAACCCCCTGCCAAGCAGGAAACACCATCAAAGCATTCTTGACAGATGGCTGTCAAGCCTCTGCTTAAAGACCTCCAAAGAAGGAGACTCCACCACACTCCTTGGCAGCAAATTCCACTGTCGAACAGCTCTTACTGTCAGGAAGTTCTTTCTAATGTTTAGGTGGTTTTCTCAGCATCAAGGAAATATACATATACTACCAATTCCTTCCCCTCCCTTTGGCAATGTAGTGCATTTCTTAAGTCCTCTTCTACCAATTTGCCTATTCTGTGTGCAAAATTATTTACAGATGGTGATGACATAAATAGAATTTGTTCTTTCTTCTCTTTCCCCCCCCCAGCCCCACCCCTTTTTCTTGCTCCAGTAAGAGGTTTTAAAAGAAACTGTTGTATTTTGGACTTCTTTTTGTATGTTAGGCTCATGATTAATGTGTGAGCTGTTTGCAACTTGAAGATAAATCTTTAATGTGCATCAACTGCAGCCATTTATTTTTCGGGCACCCAAAGGAGGTGGAGAAAAAGGAAGATTCTTAGCAATTTTTGGTCATTCTGGAACAGTTTCCCTTAGAAACAGTAAATATACTGGGGGTTTTTTAAAGTTATTTATTTAATAACTGTGTTTATAGGCAGCATAATAATTTATGTTTTCTTGGCAGCTCGCAAAAAAATAGTTAATGGTAGACAATACCGTAATAAGCAGGCCTCCTCCAAGAGAGTTTGTGTTTCGTTCACCATCCTCCTTTATGTGCATGCAAAATACAAAATGGGAAGCTTCTGTCTTGCAGGTAAGACCGCAGCTCCCCATAAAACAAATGGAACAAAAAATGGAGTTTAGGGCAAGAGGAGATTTGGGGCTGAATATAGAAGATTGGTACTGGAAGCAGATTCAGGCATGCTTAATGAAAGCCAGTGTTCTGCTTCTGAATGCTTCTTTTATTTATTTATTTATTTATTTAAACAATTTATATGTCACCTAACTACAGTAGTCCCTAAGTGGTTTACAAAGATGTAAAGTAAAAAAATCAGTTAAAACTGTAAAACCGAATGCTGGGATAATAATAATAATAAAAGTATTCAGTAGGCACCGAAAGTTCAGTTCAGTTCTGACCTCAAGTGGAATGGCTCCTGGTGAATATGAGTCACAGAATCATAAAACTATAGAATTGTAGAGTTGGAAAGAAGTCCAAGAGTCACCCATTCCAATCCCCTGCAAAGCAGGAATCTCAAGTAGATCATAATGGCAGAAGACCACCCAACCTCTGGTTAAAAACCTCCAAGGAAGGAGAGTCTACAACCTCCCAAGGGAGTCTGTTCCACTGTCTAAAAGCTTTTAGTGTCATAAAGTTCTTCCTTTTGTTTAGTCGGAATCTCCTTTCTTGTAACTTGAAGCCATAGGTTCAGGTCCTAGCCTCCAGAGCAGGAGAAAACAAGCTTGCTCCCTCTTCCATGTGACAGCCGATGAGATATTTGAAGATGGCTATCATATCTCATACCAATAACAAATTTAGTTGGTCTCTAAGGTGCTACTGGAAGGATTTTTATTTTATTTTGTATCCTATCTCCTGTCAGTCTCCTCTTTTCCAGGCTAAACATACCCAACTTCCTCAACTGTTCCTCATAAGGCTTGATTTCCAGACCCTTGCTCTTCTTAGTTGGCCTCCTCTGCAAAACGTTCTAGCTTGTCAACATCCTTCTTAAATTGTGGTGCCCAGAACTGGACACAGTATTCCAGGTGTGGTCTGTCAGTCTGTCTCCATCATCTGAAGCCTCTGGATGAGGTCCAAGGGTAGCCCAGCCTACAGCATGTTCCAATAACTGTGTCTTGAGGTTACCAAAGCCAGCCTTTCCCTGTCCAAGAACGACCAGAGCTGATGTATCAGCCATAGCTGGTAAAATACACTCCTGAATAATTTTTGTGAAAACTTTTTTTTTTTTTATCACATGCTGATATGAAAATGTGGAGAACTGAATTTAAGTTTGGAAAAATGAGAAACTGAGAGAAAACAAAATTTGCAGATTCACCATCCCTACTCTCAAGAAATATTCGGCCACTGACTCCATTGAGAGCAGGGCAGGAAGGATACTTCCCCACTCCCAGCTAAGGCCCTAGGAACACCTATATTGGGGGGGGGGGACACAAGATTCAGGACAAACCTCAAAGGCCTCTTTTTTCTCTGTAGTTGCGATTTAATTTATATTGTACTCATTAAAATTTATAACGTGTAGTTTTTAATTGGCCCTCTGACCTCTCTTGAGAAGGTTTTGCTTATGCATTCTGTGGGAGATGGTTTCTTTGTACCTTGATTTTGAAATGGTTTACAGGTTCTCGGCGCCTTTTTACATGCTGGTACAATCTGAGGAAGATTAAGTAGCCAGAGCCAGTCCAAGACATTTTGTCGCCTGACGCAGAGCGGCAAATGGCAGCAAAAGGCCAACCAAGTTATTTTGACACCTGAAGCACAAAACCCCACCAGTACCTCTCTCCCACAACGGCAGTAAAATTACAAATGCAACAAATTAAGTAACTTGACAATTGGCTGCTCTTTCATGACACCCAAAATCTGCTGCCTGAAGCGGCCGCCTCAGTCTGCCTAATGGCAGGACTGGCCCTGTTAATAGCTAAGAAGTGCATGCAGTTGTGTTCATACGCAGTTAAAACTCGCTGAGTCTGGCTGATCATCCCGTTGTGCTTTTTGTTAACGTGCGCTGCTCCAAAGGAATTAGAAAAACAAGAGCAGTAGTTGTAGAAATGATTAAGTGGGGGTGACTTTTCAAATGTCATTTTCAATAGAGGCAAGAGTTAGAATCTGAGAACAAGAAACTGAAAAATGACCTTAACGAACTGAGGAAAGCTATAGTGGATCGGGTGGCCCAGAACAACTCTTCCAACGACGTCCACGACAGTTACAGCCTCCTCCTGAATCAGCTCAAGTCTGCTAACGAAGAGCTGGAAGTGCGGAAGGAAGAAGTGCTTATTCTAAGGACACAGATTATAAAGGCAGCCCAGCAAAAAGACGCAGGCAGAAATATGGTAATGGGCAAGAAAATCAGGTCCTTCCATCTGTGTGCGTTTGTGTGTGCGTTCTTTTCACCATGTTGCCAACTATCACTGTATCTCAACGGTTGGGCACAGTGGTTTACGGCAAGTCCAGAACCAAAAATTGTCAGGAGGATTGTTTTGAAACAAATTGTTCCAAGTTGCATTGCTGTCTGTCTACATTGGCTGAACTGATATCCAAGACAAATTGATCAGAAGAAGGGTCTGGGCAAATGTAAGTGACCAGTATCCCGTCGTCGTTGTCCCGGTCCATTTTACGAAATATGAATTTCCCCTTTTCAGTTCTGGTTTCTCAGTTCTAGGATGGCTCAGCCACCAATTTCCATTCTTCATATTAAATTGGTGTAGTAATCATTCATTTTCCCCAGGGAATCATATTTTTGTGAGGTGAGTTAGAGGAATCTTAAAAGATAATTATTGGTGTTCTCACTAAACTACAACTCCCAGGTTTCTTTGGAGGAAGCCTTGAGGGCTGCACCAGAATAAAACCGAAATAGGTTTGTGTTGAGAATCTGCCCTCCATCTTTCCTCTTAACTTCTCTTTAGGCCGCATTCCACTGGGCCCTTCCTGTTCACTTTCCGACTGCCTTCAGACATTGGATATACCTTGTCGCAAATGTAATAATAGTGATTGAGAAACCTTTTGCATGTCAAAAATGCTGCATGTGTGACCAATGTAGAATTAGCAGAGCATGTGGGGAGGGAAATGGAAATTATTGACTGGGAGGAAATTATTTCATGGTAGGATTTTTCTTTTTAAGGAGTCAAACAGCAACATGCAAACCAGCTGGCCCAATAGTGACAAGCATGTGGATCCAGAAGATGCCATAGAGGCCTATCATGGAGTGTGTCAGACAAACCGGTAAGCCTGTCTTTGTTTATCCATTACTACTGGTCAACACGAGTTGGAATCTGGACCCTCTGTTCATTTCTAAGTAACTGAGGGGGCGTCATCAGATGCAGGGTGCCAGCAACAGGTGCAATTGTAAACAAATATATGGATTACTTCTTCTTACAGACGTATCAAACTACAAACTGTTCAGTGTGTATCCTTGTTTGTGGCCTTTTCACACAAGCACAGAATCTGCTGTTTCATGGGATATTGGTATCCTGAGCATCTTGGCTTCTCTTTTCCTAAAATAAATTTATAGACCTCATATGTTGTGGAGAACAACTCAGAAACATTTCAATGGTATCTGAGAGAGGTTCAAAAAGCAAGAGGGGGGTTGTTGTTGTTTTTTAAAAAAGAATTACATAGCTCCTAGAAAGGCTCTGAAGAATTTTTTTTCTAAACTTGGCCTTAACTGTTGAAGATCTGGGGCCAATTTGCACGGCCAGGTGAGTTGTACTGAGAAATGAACTTGGGAGGGGGGTGGAAGTACAGAATTAGGCCCGCTGTGGGTTAAACCAGGCCTCCTCCAAGAGCTCCCTCGGACAATAAAGCGAGATGAGCGCCGCAACCCCAGAGTCGTCCGCGACTGGACCTAATGGTCAGGGGTCCCTTTACCTTTAAAGCAGTTGTGTGACCCTCCTTACACACATACCGTAGAGATTGCAAGTCAAAACATATTTTTTACATCACAGCTTCCATCATCCCTAGCAGGGGGCGATGTAGACTGTAGCCCCAACAACGTCTAAGGACGCAATAATGAGGAAGGCTCCTTAAACCCTCCTTCACTAGCTTTGCAGTCATGATGCTTGTATTGCAAATTAGATAAATAATGAGTAGACCACTTTGCACATCAGGTTGTGGCACTGGACTACTCAGACTGCTTCTTCAGCATGCCAGGTGGGTCATATGAATTAGTTTGAAAGAACAAACCTGATCTTTTTTGGCGGAGAAGAAAGAAATATGTTGCAAATAGGACACTGTTTCTTACATCTTGATCCCCTTGCATTGTCTACTGTTTTTTTCTACCTCCAAAGTTACTTCCTTTTTATGTGGGTGGATGGATGGATAGAGATTTTAAAATGCCAGTTGGGTATGTCCCTCCCTTCTAATGCATACACATTACTCAGGATAACATACAACAGTTAAAATGTCACAAGCTCAGCCCAGCCCGGCCACTGATATCTAGCTCCAAGGGCCTTCCTCCTCGGAGGGCCTTCTGCTGGTTCCCTCGCTGTGAGAAGCGAAGTTACGGCAACCAGGCAGAGGGCCTTCTTGGTAGTTGTGCCCGCTGTGTGGAACACCCTCCCATCAGATGTCAAGGAGATAAGTAACTATAAAACCTTTAGAAGACATCTGAAGGCAGCCCTGTATTGGGATGTTTTTGCATATGCTGGAAGCCGCCCAGAGTAGCTGGGTACAAATAATCAGGGGCGGAGGAAGCCTCCTTGCCACCTGGGGCGGCGAAGGGAGGCTCCCCCCCCTGGGGGCAGGGCGTTGTGACGTCACGACGCAGCGTAATGACGGAGTGCGCATGCGCAAAAAATGTGCGTGCGCACTCCATCCAAACTGGCGCTGCTGCTTCCACAGCGCCCTTGCGAGGTGCCGTGCCAAAAGCGGCGGCGGCGGGGCACCCCCCCACGAGCCGCCGCACACGATCGGCGGCTCGTGGGGGGTGCCCCACCGCCGCTGCTTTTGGCGCGGTGCCTCGCTAGGGCGCCGCGGAAGCAGCGACGGCGGGGCACCCCCACCCATGAGCCACCGCACGCGATCAGCGGCTCGTGGGGGTGCCCCGCCGCTGCTACTTTTGGCGCGGCGGCTCACAAGGGTGCCACGGGAGTAGCAGCGGCGCCGGCGGGTGGGCCCCGCGCAGGGCGGGGCAGCCCAAGTGTCACCCTCTCCTCCCATAGAACCCGGGGCGTACCGCCCCCTCCGTCCCCCCTTACGACGCCCGTGCAAATAATAAAATTGTTGTTGTTGTTGTTGTTGTTGTTGTTGTTGTTAGGAAGATGCCTTATACTGGTCCATCTAGCTCAGTATTGTTCACACTGACTTTCAGCAGTGCTGCAGGATTTTAGACCGGGGTCTCTCCCAGCCCTGCCTGGTGATTCCCAGTATTGATGCTCTGCCACTGAGCTGTGGCCTTTTCCTGACACCAGTCACATCAATGCTGAGTTTGCTTATATAGAAAAGGTATCATTCAAATCCAACATTAGGATATGGTGTTCCTGGCTCGAGGTTTAACTAGTTCAATCCACCATGTTGCAGAGTGGTTGGAATGCCTTCTGTGTCAAAGCTACAGTGGAATATAGCTTTTGTAGCAGTACAGGAGAGTTATAAGCACTGCTTACATCAAAGTAATAATTCATAGACCATGCAGGGGGAAGATGTTTAATAGGAGGGCTGCCAAGCTGTTTCCCCTGAGGCTGGAAGAAGTGTTAAAGAAAAGCAAACCACCAGCTTTATAATGGTAAAATGAGCTAATATATACACAACTTGTGTCCTTGGCAGCCCATCACCCACATTAGCTGCTAAATTTGTATCTTAACTCACAGCCATGATTCCTCTTTGATTACAGGTTTCCTGCAGTGTGAGCTTAATACCCTGAATTTGTGTCTTCCTTTTACAATAACTGAAAAGAGGGAGAGAGATTTACATCACTCCCATGAGTATCCTCCCATCCCTTTATCCATGAAAGCATGCTAAAACGAAAAGAGGGAGAGAATAGATGGGGAGGGGGAGACTGGATAGATAAGCTGGAACATTCATAAAATTGCTGCAAGCAATCTAAATACTTATTTGACTGTAATTAGATAGCTCCATGTTCATAGTATTCCCCAGATCCCATCACCTTTCCTACCTTCTACAAACCTAAGCTGCCATCTGGGTTTGTAAATGTTGTGGAAGCAACGGAACTCGTCCAATGATATAGTATACCTTTTCTTTATTTTCACTTTTTATTTTATGTTGCTCAATTAAACCGTTCTTTAAAAATAATAATTAAAAGAAAACGATGGCTTCCCAAATCCAATTTTGCAGAGAGGTGTACAGAGAAGCTGTTGCTGGGAATCATAGAATTGTAGAGTTGGAAGGGACACCAAGGGTCATCTAGTCCAACCCCCTGCAATGCAGGAATCTCAACTAAAGCATCCATGGCAGATGGCCATCCAACCTCCCCCTAAAAACCTCCAGTGAAGGAGAATCCACCACCTCCCAAGGGAGTCTGTTCCACTGTCGAACAGCTCTTACTGTCAGAAAGTTATTCCTGCTGTATAGTCAAAGGCCACCAGCCGCTCACTAGAGAAGGCTACCAAACCACTCTCTTAGAAAGTGTAACTCGGAGTGGGATCCATACTGGGGACCCTTGGCAACTGGCCAAGTTGCTTGAGTTCCAGTCCATTTGACAATTACTGCCATTTGGCTCTCTGTCCCGAACTCTTGTCACTGATGCATCTAAAAAGCTTGTGGTCTGTTTGTAACAGATTTGGGCATCTTTAAAACACGGAAAGCCAACCTGGAGCTCTTCCAGGTGTTGTCGGACTACAACTCCCATCATCCCTCACCTTTGGCCATGGTGACGGGATTCATGGGAGTTGGGAGTTGACCAGCACTACATTGGCTACCCTTGCCCCAAAATAATTTCGCATGTTGCCTACAGTCCTTCAGCAGCCTTTTCTTCCACAGTCTGCATGTTTCCACTCTGTAGATCTACTCTGTGAATGTTTCCTTTCTGTCAGATCAGCTCATAAACAGCAGGACAATATCAATTTAAAAGCATAGACTCAAGAGATGCCTCCACAGGGGTTTGCTTCCTTGATGGATGCAAGCCCTAACTGCTTTCCATTTGCAAATGGAGGTTCAGCAGTTATAAATGCCCAGGGCTTGTCATTTACCAGACTTTATATTCAAGGCTAATGGCATGTCCTTGAATTAGTTTCATTCCACATTAATCCAGGAATTTGGCGGGGGACGGGGACCTTCTACAAATGTCAGGTTTGTGCCAAACTGGGGGTAGGGGGATAGCTCAGTCAGTAGAGCATGAGATTCCTAAATCTCATGGCTGTGGGATCTGGATATTGTGGTAGTTGAGAGCACTGCAAGTCATTGCCCATTAATGGGCAAGTGTTCTGTTGCTAAGCAGATGATGTTGCTGATGATGCTGTGCCAAAGGACCATGGCTGGTCCTTGCTTGATCCATCTCTCTTAAGCCACAGCTGGAATAACAAAACGTGACTGCAGGTGCTACACTCAAACCAGCTGGGCAGTTTTTAAGGGCCCTAGCACTAGAATCTGGGCCCTTTATGGACTCGGACACAGTCATTTGCTATATTCTCAGTATAATCAAGGTTTGCCCAAAGTAGCATATGTCTCTGCATTTGTTTAGCAACTGAAAAATGCTCTTCTGTACACCTCTTTATGTGAAATATAGGAGAGTGTTGACATTGCGGCAGATGTGATCTCCCAGATGTCAACACTCTCCTATTAATGTGGGCCATTGGAGGAGGAGGGGTGTGTGTGTGTGTGTGTGAGAGAGAGAGAGAGAGAGAGAACGAGAGAGAGAGAGAATTTCTTAGGTGGGTTTTGAGGGTAAGAACCCAGAAGACTGTTCTTAACAAGACTGTCAAAGTTGTAACATGTGGGACGGGTGGTTCACAGCATTATCAGCTTACTGTAATGGAGCCTTTTCTTTAAAAACTGAATTCTTTAAATTCTACGCAGACATCATAATCAAGCAGTGGTTGTGGGTGTGGTCGTGATTGGACCTGATAGCAACACATTAATGATAATATTCTCATAGAGGTGCATAACTTATGCTGAGGGTGCAGGAACAGCAGGTGTGGTCATGATTTTTCTCCCCCCACCTTGCCCACTACAATGTGTGGATTGTAATGTTGGCACAGGGCTTGTCTGCCTGAATGCAGCTGAGGCCTCCTTATTCTTCCCATCTCTTGCAGCTGACGCTTCTTTTATCTTTCTTTCCTGTCCACTTCTGTTTCCCTTTCCTCTGTCCTTTCTTTCTAGCAAGACTGAGGACTGGGGGTATCTGAATGAAGATGGAGAACTCGGTTTGGCCTATCAGGGTCTAAAGCAAGTTGCCAGGTCAAATACTTTTACATCTTTTCCTTCTCCTTTCGGACCTTTTCCTACTGTCTCCTTCCAGTGTTTCTCCTGGACATAATTTACAAAGACCCCAAACTGGATTCCTTTGGAGCTGTTTTGATGCCAAATCCAGCTTTGCCACTTGGGTAGTGACTGGAGCCAGATCTGTGTGTGAGGGGTACAGAGACAAGAGACAGGCTGGGCTGGCTGATTGATAACATAAACCAGGCACGTCCAACAGGTAGATCGTGATCACTACCAGTAGATCACTGGACGTCTGTGGTAGATCACTTGTAGATCACTGGCTCCCCCCAAAGAAGCTCAACAACTTTGTTGTTGTTGTTTTAAATATCTTTATTGAGTTTAAAAATTGAAACAAACAAACAAGCAAAGGCAATACAGAAATACAAAAATACATAAAACAAGAAAAAGAAGTTATACATAAAGAGAAAAAAATAACAGTTTAAAACAACTTTGGCTCCCCTAAAAAAGCTCAATTTTTTTTGTCCTGCATTCCCCCAAAACAGGGCTTTCCTTCTCCCTAAAAAAAGCTCAACAACAACTTTGATCTGAATGCCTAAAAATGAGCCTCCCTCCTCCCCAAAAAAGCTCAACAACTTTGACCTGAACCCCCCAAAAGGGGGTAGATCACTGCCAGTTTTTAACTCTGTAAGTAGATCGCAGTCTCTTGGGAGTTGGCCACCCCTGACATAAACTATCACTCATCAACAAATAACGGTGTGCACACTGGCATCCATGGGCTGGCCAGCTAAGTTAGTTTTGAGTTTTCTAGAGTGGAAATGGTTGCCAGCCCCAAATCTGAGGAGTGTGTGTGTGTTTTGTTAAAGTGGTTAAGATAGTTCTACCTCTAGAATAAATAATGGTAATTAAGGATATTTGCATACAGTAGCTTAGTTCTTGGATATTTATGCAAAACTTTTAAAATGTGTCTTCTGGGCATCAAATGATGCACACCCTTCAGCCTGCATGCATATTGCAGTATATCATTGTGTGTGACTAATACAGATAGTCGCTATTTCAATTTCTATACAGTACTCTATCATCAATTTGATATGGTAGTGAAATAAAAGAATGATTTCAGCCATATATCTTCATATTTTCCCGAGACACCTTGTCACTTGTTCCAGTTGTAGAGATGTTATTTCACACACTAGCGAGTTGTTGATGCAGAAGCCTCTGATCAATTTTCTAAGTATCTTACATTTTCAGTTTATTCCATTTCCATTATTACTAGGGAGTGGGGGGTATTTGTTTTTTTGTAAGGAACAGCATGGCTGAGGAGAAAAGAGGACAAATCAAGGGCATGAAAGTGCTTCCAAGCCTTTCTCTCTCACACATCTACGAGGTCTAAAAAACCTGCTCTTGTACAGTATTTAAATCTAGAGCTGAGATTCTTAGAAGGCAGGTGCTGCCTTTGCATGTGTATGTGGAAATGCACACAAAGTCTGGATATGAACAGGAGGGCCAATTCAGGATTTTGTGGACCTTAAGCGTATCTTCTGTATGTGGCATCTCCTTTCTCAAAGTAGAGCCCATAGTCTGGCACTGATAATCTACCAGGTTATAGCATGCCTTGTGCAGAGATGTCTTTTGCACGAGTCTTGACTAAGGCAGCCACAAAGAGCTTTATGCATGCAGTAATTCAATTGCCTTGCAACTGCCGGTATCCCTTACCCCAGTGATGGCTAACCTTGACACTCCTGATGTTTTGGAACTACAACTCCCATCATCCCTAGCTAACAGGATCAGTGGTCAAGGATGATGGGAGTTGTAGTCCCAAAACATCAGGAGTGTCAAGGTTAGCCATCACTGCCTTACCCTGTGCTGTTTCTAACCCAAACATCCCAGCATTTCACATCTTTGCACTGCTGTGTCCTATTGTTTTAGCCCAAATCCAGCTTTTGGCATGCTGATTTTTTGTTGTTGTTGTTGTTGTTGAATTCGGTTTATAGTAGCTTACATACACAAAACCACCTCATGGCAGGCTGGCGTGTTGCTTCCCAGGCTGACTTTTTCCCAGGGAGTGAGCCAGTCATGTCAAGAGGTCCATCTACAAGGATGCCTTTGGAACCTGGGCCAAAGCTGCTTGAGTCTTGGATAGCTTCCCTGGTTGCCTTGCTGCTGATCCTCATCCTGTATTAGTAAACTCAGTGTCTAGAAACTGCTGAGTCTACATTTGCAGGTAGAGTCCCGAGGAGTGGACTGTACCACTTCAGACTCCAGCTATCTGCAAGTAGAAAACTAGTAAATCAGAGAGAAGGCTGCTCTGATTTTCTATTTGTGGGGAGGCTTCCCCCCCCTTTTTTTGGTATATGTGCTGATCAAACAAGCACAGGGAGCCTTTAAAAAACATGGGGGAATAATTCAGAAGGCACCCCCGCACGCACACACATGCAATGTGAAGTGGTACAACCTACTCAAAACCTTAGGGTTCTACCACCTGCCTAGATCAGGCTGTCAGAGCAGATTGACGAATGTTTGCAGCCTTGCTTTTAGAATCTCTTGGAAAAGCTTGGGGGGGGGTTAAGTAGCAGAGGTTTCAATTTAGCAGACTCTAATTGGTACCTTTAAGAATCAATTTAGTTTACCAAACGTTAACCTTATCAGCACACCCAACAGTGCAGGCACATACGGGAGGGCCGTAACCTTTTCCAGGGATGAATCACACTTTCCGTTGGAGTGGGTGGAAAAGGAGTCAGAAATGCAAAGAATTGTTTCGCGCAACCCCTGGTACGGAAAGTGCTGCACATTCCTAAATTTATTGTTTGTGCAGAACTGCACAGTGTGCATTCATTTAGAAGAGGGTTATTTTTTGTGATTTAAAGCCTCTCATCCACTTTGCTATTGAAAACCATGGTTTTAATTTCCCTTTGGCACAGTCTGTGTAGGTTTTCTTTCACTCTTTTAACTTCCATTATTCAAGTTGCCTCATTTTAAAATAAAATCATGTTTTTTTAAAAAAAAATTTTTTAAAATAATATAGGCATTTCAAACTTTCTCGTATACAGGGATACAGCAGAGTTCATAAATGTAGTGTTTAGGTTTTCAAAATGACTTAGTGGGGTTTTGAGCCTCACCTGGAGACCTTTTAAAGAGACCTCAGAAATAATTCATATCTCATCTTCTGAATAAGAGACCAATTCAGAAAAATAATAGCTTGACAATTTGAGGTACTAGACAATTAAGGTGATACCTTTCGGAGGGTGGAGGGACCAGGTTCTCTTGGGTTAAAATGTATCCAAGTTCAGAATGTGTTCACCATTCTCTGGAATCAATATGGCAGGAGTCTGTAGCAGGAAGGATCTTGGGCCCAGCCAGGCCCCTTCAAGCCTGCTCCCCTGATACTCTAGCAGACCCACAGAGATGTGGAGAAAGCAGGATCCGTGGCAACATAACTTGCAGGCCCAGTTGTTTATAGGGAGGAGATTGTGGGACTCCCCCACCCTCCTTGCAGTAGTTTTCCAGGAAAAGCAGTTTTTAAATAAGAACTTAAGTTTCTAATAAGAACAATAGCCATAAGAAGAGCCCTCCTGGATCAGGCCAGAGACCCATCTAGTCCAGCATCCTGCTCTCACAGTGACCATCCAGGTGTCTATGGGAGAAGCTTCCAAGCTGGACTCGAGGGCAACAGCACTCTTCTCTCCACCTGCAATTCCAAGCAACTTGTATTCAGAGGTGCACCACCTTTGACAGTGGAGGTAGAACATAGCCAACTTGACTCCTTGGAATTTGCTGCCAAGGAGTGTGGTGGAGTCTCCTTCTTTGGAGGTCTTCAAGCAGAGGCTTGACAGCCACCTGTCAGGAATGCTTTGATGGTGTTTCCTGCTTGGCAGGGGGTTGGACTGGATGGCCCTTGTGGTCTCTTCCAACTCTATGATTCTATGATTCTATGACTAGTAACTACAGATGGCCGTATCCTCCATTCATATGTCTAACTCTCTTTTGAATCCTTTTCATGTCGGTGGCCAGCGCCAACTTTCGTGGGAGCAAATTCCATAGTTTAACTATGCTCTAAAGCAGGCATCCCCAAACTCGCCCCTCCAGCTGTTTTGGGACCACAACTCCCATCATCCATAGCTAACTGGACCAGTGGTCAGGGATGGTGGGAATTGTAGTCCCAAAACAGCTGGACGGCTAAGTTTGGGGATGCCTGCTAAGCACTGGCGTTTCTTCCTCCAAAGGTCCTCGGCACGTGTGCTTTGGTCTCTTTGAACCCGGCACTTTCGTGGCCTACTTCTACCCTATTCAGGCAATCTTAAACTTTTTCGCACTCATTCTGTAGGGAGGATTTATCCTGGACACTCCTTGGCTCCTATGAGGTTTCCCCCAGCCATCAGTCTCTACCTCTGAGAATGACGAATGGGGGCTACCCCTCCCTACAAAATGAAGGAAGCATTATCTATCTGATAGAGATGTTGGTGGTTTGAGGAGGTCCTGGGCCAATTACCTTTGGCCCCCTTCCCAATTCTGGCCACACTACTTTTCTCCTTCAGAGAGGGTAAGGGGCAGGGAACCTCTCTCAGTCCTGGCTTGGTGGAGAAGCAGGAAACGGCCTTCTCACTGGCTGCTCCCGGCAACTTTGGAACTCCCTCCCGAGTGAAACTAGGCTGGCTTTGTCCTTGTTGTCCTTGCACTGGCAGGCAAAGACCTTCTTGTTCCAGCAGGCTTTGGGGGAACTGGCTGTTTTTAATGAAAGGGTTGGTGCTGTGGTGTCTTTATTGTAATTATTGGTGTGGTTTTAATAGATTGTTTATATGTATAATTTTTTTAAATTCTATCAACGTTTAATTGTTTTTTAATTATTGGTTTTTCTATGTTTTTAGCAGTTCTTAATTTTGAGCTGCCTTGAGTCCTGTCAGGGAAAAAGGCAGGGTATAAATATGTAATGCAATGCAATGCAATGCAGTGCAGTGCAATGCAATGCAATGCAATGCAATGATAATAACTTTTAAAAGGCTTGCACCATGAACAGTGGCATGAGCCCCTCAGAAGCCCCCCCCCCCCCCGAAGTGTGGCTGGCCGCTTCTTTCTTGCCACACTTCCTGGAGTGGCTTCAGGGTTTTTTTTGCATTTGTTTTAATTAATCTTTATTATATTTTAAAACGCATAAAAAGAAAAAAATATTGCCGCTGTCAAAACATTATACAATTCAATGAAACAAACTGACACAGCCTAAGATTGTTGTGGGATAAAGTAACTGAAAGAAAGAGAGGAAGAAAAAGAACCATAAATAAAACAAAATTAGGTAATTATTTTAAAGAATAAATCAAAAGCTCTTCTGTGTATACCATATCCAAAACATATCCATCGGACAGGTTAGCTTGCTATTCATTTCTCTCAAAACGGATGCTTTGAAAATAAAATACAAAGTTTCTACATAAAAATTCAAACTTTTTTCTTTCTTTTTTTTTTGGCTATTTTAGATACATTGTGTGAAAAGGAAAGGAGAACCTATGTCAACCAAACTTTATTGTATGCTGGTAATGGGGATTGTCCATGCTCTTCAGTATTAGTAAATATCATAAAATCAGACCACACCACAGTAACGTTATCTTTCTTAAGTCTGACTTCATACAATCCTCAGCTGTACCAGCGCTGTATCCTGTACCACTTGAGGCCAATTTGACAGTGTAGCGCTGGAAAGAACTTTCCAATGCCTAACAATAACAATCCTTGCAGCTTGTAACCTATGCCCAATAAATTCCTTAGTGTGTAGGTCTACACAACAGCTGCCTTTACGGAAATATTTTACAGAAGAGTGGCTTCAGAGCTGATGCAGTGTTGTCACCTAGCAACTGCCCTCAGCTCTCTGAGAATCCATGCCCCGTCCATAGCAGTTAATAGAGTCCAAGAATTGTAGAATTGGAAGGGACCCCGAGGGCCATCTAGTCCAACCCCCTGCAAGCAGGAATCTTTTGCCCAACGTGGAGCTCACACTCACAAGATTAAGAGTCTCATGCTCCGCTGACTGGGCTATCCTAATTGTATCCCTCGTGTCCGGTTGTTGTGCGGTTTCTTTGTTTCTTCCGGACCTTGGTTTTGGGAGGTCAAGTGATTTTGTGATTTCTCTGTCTTCCCCCACCCTCAGGCTCCTTGAGGCCCAGCTCCAGGATCAGAGGAGAGAGCATGAAGAGGAAGTAGAAACTCTGAAGGAGCAAATGGGGACCTTGAGGGAAGAGATGGAGAAACAGCAGGAGGTCTTCTTCCAGACGCTGCAGCTGTCGCCAGAAGCCCAAGTGGAGTTCGGAATCCAGCAAGAAATCATGCGCCTGACCAGCGAAAACCTGGTATGGTTGCACTGGCAGAATCCCTGGCTCTTCCTGCTGTGGGTTGCTGCAGTCGTGCTATGGGAGAAAAGACCCTGTCTCGGAGACAGGGGAGAGGAAAGAGCTGCTTGCACACCTCTGCCTTTGGAGCTGCCCTCTCTCGTAATGTCTGAGTCTCCTTTCAGTTACGTTCCAGGGCAGGGTTCAATAAGATGAGCCATGCTGGATCAGACCAAAGGCCCATCTAATCTGGTATCCTGTTCTCACAGTGGCCAGCCTGATGCCAGTGGGAAACCTGCAGGAAATGCATGGTTGCAACAGCCCACCCTCCATCTTGTACTGTCTGGGGAGATGGTTGTGTGTAGTAGCCCAGTAGGTGAGACCTTTCATTTCCGCTATATAGATGCAAACCATTTTGTGTGCAGAGAAGATTTCCCACATGGAGCAGCGAACAAATTCTGTTGTATTCAAAACAGTCACTATGCAGCTGCTACGTGTCTGAATCTGTAGCAGGGCTGCAAAGGACTGATATTCTACCCAGCATTGGGCAATATGGACCATCAGCCCTAAGGCAGCTCCTTATAATTTACAGATACATTGCAGGTGTTTCAGGGAGATGTCGGGATAACTAAGTCGTGTGGCGGCCCACTTTGGGTGTAGAGAGCCAGTGTGGTGTAGTGGTTAAGAGCGGTGGACTCGTAATCTGGTGAACCTGGTTCGATTCCCTGCTCCTCCACATGCAGCTGATGGGTGACCTTGGGCTAGTCACACTTCTTTGAAGTCTCTCAGCCTCACTCACCTCACAGAGTGTTTGTTGTGGGGAAGGAAGGGAAAGGAGAATGTTAGCCGCTTTGAGACTCCTTAAGGGGAGTGAAAGGCGGGATATCAAGTCCAAACTCCTCCTCCTCCTCTTCTTCTTCTTCCTCTTCTTCTTCTAGAGTATGTCCCTGATGTGGCATCTAGAGAGAGGGGAGTGAGAGGTTTTCATAGTAGGAGAGAGAAACAGAGGTGCTGTGTTAAAGCACTGGTCCATGCAGCCTATCACATAGATAGGCAATGTGGTGCCCTCTTGATATTGTGAGACTCAAACTCCCATCAGCCCCTGCCAGCATAGCCAATGGTCAGGAAAGATGGAAGTTGTGGTTCAACAGCAGTAAAAGAACCCTCGGGAGGCTGTGCACTCTCCTTCCTTGGAGATTTCTAAGCAGAGGTTGGATGGCCATCTGTCATGGATGCTTTACTTGAGATTCCTGCATTGCAGGGGGTTGGACTAGTTGACCCTCAGGGTCCCTTCCAACTCTGATTCTATGAACATCTGGAGAGCACCGCATTGGCTACTCCTGGCCTAGCTTTACCTGTTCTTTACTGGCAGCAACTTTCCAGAACTTCAGGCATAAAGTGTTTCCCATCACCTGATCCTTTTAATTGGAGACGCCATAGATTGGGCCTGGGACTTCTGAATGCAGAGCATATGCTCTTATCACTGGGCTATGGCTTTTTACCTGGGGATATTGTGGTCTGTAGAGTAGGGCCCCCTCTAGCGTGAAATAATGTAGAGAGCTTGTGAGGATTGGTTTGCCTGCTGCTTCTGTTGTACTCCACAGTGGCATCTTATTAGGAAAACTTTTATCACTTTCAAGCAGATGTGTCAGAATCATTTAAATATGAACGTCAAGAACGGTGGCAAAAAGCACTGAGGTGGCAAATTGTAAATTATTACGTACCGTGTTTTGCTTCCACTGGAAGTCGGGAATCAGTGACCTTAGGTTGTTTCTCTGGCTAGGCAGAGGGCAACAAAGACTGACTGATTGACAAGCAATAATTGGTAGGAGGAAGCCTTGTCAGATAAACCACTAATTCCCTGATTGTTCTTAATGTAATTATTTATGTTGGGAGCAAGGTTTTATGGCATGCCGTGGAGAGACCTGCTTATTGCTTAACCTGTTGGCAGAAGCTCCAGCAACCGAGGGCTGTCAAACGAACACTTACCCTTTTCTTGCCAGAATTGTTGTTCTTTGCACGCACAGCTTTAATTAGTACTTATAAACTGCATCTCTAAACTCCAGGCACTGTGCGCAAACTACAAACATGCGGCTAGCCTTGCATAGATTTCCTGCACAGCTGAGGATCAAACTACATGTCACATTAGCTTCATGGAAATGTTTCATACAAATTGACAGTCTGTGAGTGGGGAACTGATCTAGATCAGGAATCTAGCATTGGGGTGGAGGGGCTTTGCCACCACAGTCTCAGTCAATACTGGTGGGAACATGCCTTAAATTGGTACAGTGGTACCTCTGGTTGCGAACACGATCCGTTCCGGGCTGCCGTTCGCACCCCGAAAAGTCTGCAACCAGAGTGGCGCTTCTGCACATGCACGATAGAGCGCTACTGCGCATGCGCGCACGGCAAAACCCGGAAGTAAACACTTCCGGGTTTGCAGCATTCTTAACCCGAAAAAAACGGTTAAAGCACTCCTGACCTTGACACTAGGGTCCTGTTCCAGATTTGAGAGTCACATGGGCAATTTGTGTGTGCGTGTGTGTTTAGAAATCCTAAACCCTGCACTGAAAGAAACCACTATGTATCTAATGTAATCAGAATGTAATGAGAAGACAGTGTAGCCTTCTTTCTCCCCTCCCTCTACTTGCAGCCCAAACATTCAAGGAAGGCTTTACTGTTTCAAACTGCTGATGGTATAATCTGGGTTTTTTTGTGGGTGGTTTTTTTAAACTGCTGAACCACACTGTCTCCATCTTCTACACAGAATCAAGCTTTTGATAACATTACAGCTAGATCAGGCAGGCAGTCGAGCAGCAAGGAAAGAGAGAACACGATAACTGGCTCCTTAAAATAATTCAGCCTCACCCTGAGCAACTTGACAAATTACTCACTTTACTATTATATGAAAAGCTCACAACGCATGATTGATTGGTCTGGTGCAGACTGAAATGGACCCTGAAAGAGAAATCAATGTACAGCTTTTAAAAGCTGCTGGTGTGTTTAGGGTCTCTTTAAAAAAAGAAGAAAAAGTTAGACAACTTCTTTCTGTCTGAAGGAGGCAACAAATTCCTTAGACCTTTCTGCTGATTTTATTTGTTGTATCTGTATGCCTTATCCTTCATTCTAGATACTCAGTTCAGCTTAGAAATTGGGCTTCTCCCATTTAATCCTCACTATAAGCCCCGTAAGGTAGTTTGGGCTGAGAGCCTGTGATTCGTCTAAGACAGGGGTCAGCAACCTTTTTGGGCCAGACTATATTTTGGGGGGGAAATAATGAACAAATTCCTATGCCCCACAAATAACCCAGAGATGCATTTTAAATAAAAGCACACATTCTACTCATGTAAAAACACGCTGATTCCCAGACTGTCCGCGGGCCAGATTTAGAAGTCGATTGGGCAGCATCCGGCCCATGGGCCTCAGGTTGCCTACCCCTGGTCTAAGACCATCCAGTGAACTTGGTGTCCGAGCAGGGATTGGAAGCCTGTTCCCTCTGGTCCAACTGCCCAAAACACCACACTGGCTCTCCCTAGCAGTTTTTATTCATGGGCATGCATCAGCAATTTACCCCATGAAGACTGTGACCTTATTCACACACTACATTTAGACCATAGTTGAGCTGTGGCTTCAAGGTGAATGTGCAATGTGCACTGGTGCACACTGCTGAAATTGGAGGTGCTTTACTCTTCCCCGGTCCTATTTCTGGGAGCTAAACCATCGTCTGGCTTCATGTTATGTCCAAACCCAGGCTCATTATTTCCAAACCAAACCTGTGAGTGGTCAGCAAGGTTTGTTTTGGGCTTACCGCTCATGCTTTCTCTGGACAAAACAAACCACAAACCCAGGTTCAGGTGTGACATTCATGCCACAGCTCATGGCTTGCTTCCTAGAAGCAGCGGGGAAGAGCAAACCACCAGTGGTTTTTTAGCAGCATGCACCAGCAGGCTGCATGTTCAGTTAAACCACAGCTTCATTTGACTGTGGTATAAACTTTAACTGAGGGAGCGCCCCCTATGGAAATCCTTGAACCAGTGAGCTTTTTAGCTCCACCCCTTCCTATCATGTAATTTCCTGCCATGTGAACAGGGAAACTGACAAGCAGGATACCACAAATCTTGAATTACCCATGGGAAAACCTCAAAAAGCACAATGGGAACTATCTCCTGATTGGTTACCAAGCCTTCAACGCCGCTTTCTGCAAGGTTCCTATTTGCTGTACATCTCTACTTGCTCCACACCTGATGTGTAGACCTGCATTGGGCCAAATTTGGCCCACACATTTGGTCAGAGGTTCCCCACCCCTGTGAATGAGGCCAATCCGAATGTGGAAAGGACACAGAACAGCATTATGGACTGGGTGTGCCAAACTACAACCAGAGTTCCCTGCATACTCATTAGTGGAATTGCTAGTGCTTCTAATTTCCAGTAATTTTCATGCCTCCCATAAATTTAAGCTGTAAGCCCTGGGAACTCCCTGTAGCTAGAGAGAAACGCCAAACCCTTGGAGGTAAATGCAACACTGGTGGGGGGGGGGTTCTAACTATGACAGGTTCTTTCATTACATTTTAGCATGTTTTCCGATTACCTGTTCAAAGTGGGAACGCCCTTGCTGGGGACTGTTTTAATGCAAATCACTAAAGGGAGTGTCACAAACCATTTGCTGGTTTTGTGTTTGCACGGCTGAAGCAGAGCGTTTGGCAGCAGCACACACAAGACTTTTGCTCTGTTAGCCAAGTGAAGCAGTTTAACTTGATTACAGATGTCATTCCTGTCTTTCAGGATCTCAAAGAGCTGCTAGAAAAACTAAAGAAGAATGAAAGCAAGCTGAAAAAGCAACTCAAGATTTACATGAAGAAAGTCCAAGATTATGAAGGTAGGTCTGGTTTGAGATGTTCCTGCTGTAGATGAGAAGTCAACAGAACTCCGTTGTGTTCAGTTCCCCATAACAGAGAGTTCGGTGCAACTGAGAAGCTTGTGCATCTTTAAACCAACAAAAAGCCAGAAACTATGAGGCTGCAGCAGCTGGTACGATTTTAAGGTGTAAATCAGGATATTGATTGGAAGACCAAGGAGAGTTATGCATAGGGGGAAGGAACTGTCAGGAACCTTAAGGGCCAAAGTCATTGCTACTCATTTGGTAGGTAGTTCAGGGTAGATGTTGTCAGGATACAAGGGTATATAGGTGCCATCAGTCATCTCATCTGTCTCTCCACCTCTCCCCACTAGACGTCCTGCAGTCTGGATAGACTGGGGTGCACAATTCTTGCCTATAAAAAGGGACAGGAGCTGGACTGCTTTAAAAACAGTTCTCATGGTGCCTCCCTGTGGCCCTTTTCGGTCCTGCCTTCCTTTGGCTTTTTGTACTTCCAATATCGAGGAAGCACTCCACCTCCTGGTGCCTCTTGGATAAATTGCACCTACCGGTATTAAGGGAACCCTGTATATTTACAGCAGCAGTTGAAATGCCTCAGCAAGAAAGGAACATGGAAAGAAGACATCTGTGCAGCCCTATAATTCGTTTCATCTTGGTGGCTTGACAGATCGATTAGCAATGCCAGGCTTTGATCCTAAGGACTGGTTTTGGAAAGCTGGTCATTAAATGAAATTAAGCCTAATGAATAGGGGATTCTGTGTCGTGGCAGCTGGAGCAGATGGTTCTTGTCACTGTAATTTACATGCATCAAAGTGGCACTTGCCGCATTATTTGAATTGTGCCTTAACACCCATTTTCCTAATAAATATCACGACTGCACCCCTCACCAGGGTGCCACAATGGTTATCCTCTATGGGAAGCCACTTTAAACAGTAATAACACGCAAAAAGGATCAGTACGGTCACCATCTCCCTGTAGGGTTAAGAGCAGAGCTTCTCTTTTTCCTGTGAGCACAGCAGTTTTGTCTAATGGCTACAGCTGAGTTGTCCACTAGGGACCAATCCAGGAAGTCAGGACTTAATGATGAACACCTTGGACCAGGTTTGAGAGTGGGATACTGCATACGATGCAAGTGTTGCGGCCAGATCTTCTCTCTCACATTTCACAGGACGGTTATTTATTTATTAAATATGTATGCTGCCCTTTGTCCATAGTTCTCGGCGCAGTTCACAACATAAAAGCCACAATAAAGCAACACAAAGCACATGATAAAAACAAGAACAAAAAAAATTAATAGTAACAAAGCAATAAAGAGGGCAGCTTGCCATATCTTACTACACTGAGAACCAGTGTGGCACTGTGATAAATGAGTGTTGGGAGGGGACGTGGGACACCAGGCCTCAAATCCCTGCTCAGACATGAAACTCGCTAGGTGACCTTGGGCAAGTCATAGTGTCTCAGCCTAACCGACCTCACAGGGCTGCTGTGAGGATAAAATGGCAAGGGGGGGGAACCATGCACACTGCCTTGAGTTCCTTGGAGAAAAGGTGGGATATATTTGTAATAGTAAATCAAATTTAAAAAAATAAATATATGATAGCATCCAAATAAAGTGTCTGGGATCTGTAGCCATTGGCAGTTAACTGCAAATTAGCAGTGAGCTTCTTGGTCCATTAATAGACTTGATGGTGATGAAGCTTTTTGTGATTATGAGTGATCACAAGATCCATTTTTATTAGCAGGTGTGTATACTTAGAAGTGGGACCCAGGTGGCACTGTGGGTTAAACCACAGAGCCTAGGGCTTGCTGATCAGAAGGTCGGCGGTTCGAATCCCCGCGACGGGGTGAGCTCCCGTTGCTCGGTCCCAGCTCCTGCCCACCTAGCAGTTCGAAAGCACGTCAAAGTGCAAGTAGATAAATAAGAACCACTCTGGCGGGAAGGTAAACGCCGTTTCCGTGCGCTGCTCTGGTTCGCCAGAAGCGGCTTTGTCATGCTGGCCACATGACCCGGAAGCTGTACGCCAGCTCTCGGCCAATAAAGCGAGATGAGCACCACAACCCCAGAGTCGGACATGACTGGACCTAATGGTCAGGGGTCCCTTTACCTTTATACTTAGAAGTAATTCCCACTTGGTTCAGAGCTGCTTACTCGTGCATAAGTGTGATTACGAAGGTCTCTGGAGAGGTTTCTTTTGTTCATGTAGGGAAGGAATGGACAAGAATGGAGAGGACATGACAATGGTGGGGTATGCAACTGTTGGCACCTGTAGAGCTTGTGATTCTTTCTCACAAACAGATGTGGGGAAGTAAGCCTGGGTCGGAGCTATACCAGACCTTAGGAGAAGGCTCATCTGACTGAATGCTTCTGCATATTAGAATACTTACCTGGGCATAGAAAACAAGGGAGATGAGACATGTGCTAGCCTTCTGTGTGCAAGTAAGGCTTTCATATGGAGGAGCATCAAATCATTGGAGCCGTGTGCCCCACCCATAGTCTGAAGAGAGATGACACAGACACAGCCTCACTTCATCAGTTTTTTGTGAGCACAGACGCCAGTCCAAGTTCAGTTAGCTTTGGTGCCTTTCCAACACTGAGCCCCAGTTAAAGTGGGCAGTGGAATTCATGCCAAGGGAGGTGGGAAGGAAGTGTGCAATTCTGTGACCCACTCCTGATCTCCTAACCACAGGTAAGAAATCTCCCTGCAGCAGTTCTCTCTCAGAGAGTGCTAGCTTGAAATGGGCCAAACCAAACCAGAGAACGCTAGCTGCTTTTCAAGGCTGCTGCTTTAAGCCTGCCTGTAATGTATCTGTGTAGCATTGATCATTTAGCAATTTACTTTGATTCAGCGTCAACTCATCTGTTTTCTCTTCACAGCCGATCAAGTTGTCGTACAGACTGAAAAGCGGCGGCATGAACTCAACAGACAGGTCACTGTCCAAAGGAAGGAGAAAGATTTCCAGGGAATGCTGGAGTATTGTAAAGAAGATGAGCCGCTACTTGTGAAAAATCTCATTACAGGTAATGCTCTTGGCTTTGCTTGTCAGGCCTAGTTATTTTAAAAAAAACCCTCAGAGATTCCCCAGTAGGAAGGCGAGTAACAACAAGCACACTTCCCTGAAATATGGCTGCCAACATCTACTGAAGTTGCCCTGTAATGGGCAGCTGCAGGGAAAGGACAATTGCTCTGAAACAATAGAAACTGGTGGGGTAGGGGTGAACCCCATTTCCAGCCAAGCCATGGCACCAAGTTTATTGAAGTAGGCTGTTGCTGAAGGAAGAAGGGGCGGGACGCTCTTCCACCCGGTAATTCAAGCAGTTTATACGGTGCACTTTCTGTTTTGTGTAGTGGACCCAGGAAGTCTGACCATGTAAAATACTTCACACAGCGCACAATTAATTTGTGGAATTCACTATCCTGCCAAATCATATTTATTAAAGTTTCCAATACAATCAAATTACATTGAAACATTCCAAATTACGTTCCAAATCATTTATCCAATTATTGATAAAAAAAGAAAAGTTCCAAATCTGCCAAAGTCATATTTAAAAATTTTTGGTGAGTCCCCATGCTTCAAATTCCGGAGGCCGTTTGAACATTTTATTTCTTGTTTCCTGTTCTTCCCATCTTCTCGCAACCTCTGATGTAGTCTGACAAGCAAGATAAATCAAAGCAAACAATGTCTCTGTGTGGGTTTATAGCCATATTTCATCACTGTAACTTCTCCGTGCTCCTCTTCCTCCTGACTCCAAAAGTTCCATCCTGCCCGTCGCCATCTTTTCCACTCCAATTCCGTAGTTCCAAAGCGTATTTTCCACAATGTTTTTTAATCACCCGTCTGCTTTTCAAATTTATCATTCCAGGAGATAGTGTGGAATTAACTATCCAAGGGCCATCAAAAAGGGTGCGACCAATCCATCACAGATAGGTCTGTCTATGGCTGTTAGCTGTAGAGCCTGGGTGGAATATCTCAGCATGGCAGTTACTGAGGGGCAATTGCAGGAAAGGGTGACTGCCTTCCGAGTTTCCTGGAAGCATCTTGCTGGCCAGGATGAATCTTTAGCCTGATCCAAAAGACTTGGCTATTCTATAGTGTGCACCTGAGAACACTTAACACTTCCCAGAATACTCTGCAACATGCAAGGGTTTCACAGCAGAAGCACAAAAATTTGACAGCAAGCAAATTATACGGTGTTCCCTGGAAAGCAGGACTGAGAGCGTCTGATGCTGCAGCACTGCCAAACCTAAGCAGGTGCAAACCTGATCAGGATCTACTGGAAACCCCATGTAGAAATCAGATATCATTCTCGTTTTTAAAAGGATTTAAAATAGCTTGTAAAGTATTTAAATTGTCAGATGTAAAGTATTTAAATTGTCAGATGTAAAGTATTTAAATTGTCAGGTTTAAATCCCTCTTACACACTGAGTTTTTTTACTGCAATGCCCACTTAACTGTATTAATGTGGGTCCATTTCTTCAAAATGTGATATACTCCATTTAGCTAATGCATGCATAACTGGTTTGGTTTTTTTTAAAAAAAAATGAGTGTTTTTTGTATAGATTTTATATTGTAAGGGAGAGATCTGATAATTAAGTAATTCTGTGATTTGGTCATCATTCAGATGGTGTGCATAATATATATAACTACGCTGTTAAGAAGTCAGGTTGTCTGAAAGGTTTTCTCTCCTGCTCACAGATCTGAAGCCCCAAATGGTCTCTGCCACAGTGCCCTGTCTTCCTGCCTACATCCTTTACATGTGTATCAGGCATGCAGATTATAGTAACGATGATCATAAAGTACACTCCTTGCTTACCTCTACCATCAATGGCATTAAAAAAGTATTAAAGGTAAAAACAAAGCAAAACCTTAACATCTAACTTCAGGGTTTTTCTAATGGGAACAAATTGCCTGGGGTTTTGTTTTGTTGTTGTTTTGGCTTTGTTCTGATATTATTAGCAAGAAGTGTGACAAGGTTAAACATACAACTGGGTGGTTGGCAGTAGAAGTTTATAGGGGGAAAATATGCTTGCCCCTCCATCCAGAACTCAAGAAACTTTCTCCATAAACACTGGAGCCTTTAAAGCCATAAAGTGCGCCCAGAGAGCCTCTTAGGCAGGCTTCCTCAACCTCAGCCCTCCAGATGTTTTGAGACTACAGTTCCCATCATCCATGACCACTGCTCCTGCCAGCTAGGGATCATGAGAGTTGTAGGCCAAAAACATCTGGAACAGGCATAGGCAAACTCTGGCCCTCCAGGTGTTTGGGACTGCAATTCCCATCATCCCTAGCTAACAGGACCAGTGGTCAGGGATGATGGGAATTGTAGTCCCAAACATCTGGAGGGCTGGAGTTTGCCTATGCCTGATCTGGAGGGCCGAGGTTGAGGAAGCCTGCTCTTAGGCACATGCAAGAGCATCAGTAGATGTGTCAAGAACTTCACATTTGTTCTTTTTCTCATGGCCTTTGCTTCAGAGCTCACAATTTCTAGACCTTACTCCTCCCGCCAGGCCTGGTGTCAGCATCTATGATCTGCCAAGGCCCCAGCATCCTGGCAGGACCTACCAGCACTGACGTCTGCCTTGTCCCACCCATGCCAGGCAGCTGAGTCTGTGAGCAGCCATGTTAATTTCCTGCTCTGCTGTGATGCTATCATCAGTCTCCCTGGGGAAAGTACAGCTAGGTGGCTCCTAGCTGCCTTCAGCTAGGAACCACTGCCAGATAAGTCGGATAGCGCCCACCAAAGGGCACTTTCCCCAGCATCCACCTCAAGCTTGGAGCCCACCCTGGTACCAGAGAAGAATTTATGCTGCAGAAGTCTGCACAAGAGATACCCATGAAGGGAAAGTACCAGGCTTTGTTGCAAGCAAGATGTAACTGCTTGAACCAGATTTCTTTCAAGGAGGTTATGAAGAAGTCTCATGGGCTCAAGGGATGGCTCCTTGTCTGCCCCTCCATTCTTACAATCCTATTGCTCTAGATTGCTTCTCCCCCTGCTACAGCAACACTACCTCCCTAATGGTTCGATGCAAGCATATTTGGAAATAGCGGAATTAAGCATTCCTGCTGCAGATATCTAGATCACCTGCCTGTAATGGACATGTGACTAGAAGGATATTGTGACTCCAGGAATTAATGGGGGGGGGTTAAGCAAAACTAACCCATAAAAGCAGAGGTTTCAAGGAAGGTTTTCATCATATTTGTTTTGGGTTCTTCGCAGAAACATCATGACGACTTTGAGATGACGTCGTTTTGGCTGGCTAACACCTGCCGCCTTCTACATTGCCTGAAGCAATACAGTGGGGATACGGTGAGATAAGTGGTTGTGGGAAATGTCGCCATGATGGATGTGCACAGTCTGTCATCTGTAACTTCTCTACTGAAAAAAGCACTGCTGCTCCCATTCACTTCAATGGGAACTTGCCATTGAAGGCTGATGCTGAATTGTTTTCAGTATCTTTGCAGTATCTTATATCAGAACAAATGGGATTTGCAAGAAAAATGTGCAGTCTTGAGTACAGGATATTCCATCTTTTCTAACCTAACACCGCCATTTTCTGTTCTCTTGCCCCACCTGTGGACGTATTCTGTTCTCACTGAGCATGCTCAGTCTATGTTGACTATGTGTGGTTTTTGTTTTGTTTTTGGAGTTTCCTCTCCTTTAGGGGTTTATCTAAAGATTGTGCAAATTTGGGTTTCCTCCAGGTCTGCTGATACCTCTATTTATGGACAGCGCCATTTTGCTACAAAAGGCTCCACACTCGGAGAATGAGTCCCCTATTAAGGTAAAGGTAAAGGACCCCTGACAGTTAAGTCCAGTCGTGAAAGACTCTGGGGTTGTGGCGCTCATCTTGCTTTATTGGCCAAGGGAGCCGGCGTACAGCTTCCGGGTCATGTGGCCAGCATGACTAAGCCGCTTCTGGCGAACCAGAGCAGTGCACGGAAATGCCGTTTACCTTCCTGCCAGAGCGGTTCCTATTTATCTACTTGTACTTTGACGTGCTTTCGAACTGCTAGGTGGCAGGAGCAGGGACCGAGCAACGGGAGCTCACCCCGTCGCAGGGATTCGAACTGCCAACCTTCCGATCAGCGAGCCCTAGGCTCAGTGGTTTAGACCACAGCACCCTTCTATGGATCTGCCCTGGAAGCTACAGCTGCTTATTTCTTTAACTTCAGTAGATCTAGAATAACAACCACAAAAATACCCTCAGATCGTTTCCAGAAGCAGGCTGGGTGGGTGGACTTAGCCAAAATGCGTTTTCCCTATTTGCCTATTTTTATTTAAGTTCAGTGGTATCTCAGGTTACATACGCTTCAGGTTACAGACTCTGCTAACCCAGAAATATTACCTTGGGTTAAGAACTTTGCTTCAGGATGAGAACAGAAATCGGGCAGCAGTGACACGGTGGCAGCTGGAGGCCCCATTAGCTAAAGTGGTACTTCAGGTTAAGAACGTTTTCAGGTTAAGAACGGACCTCTGGAACGAATTAAGTACGTAACCAGAGGTACCACTGTATATCAACATGAACATATGCCAGTCTGTGTGCTGTGCATCATGCATCCTGCCCAGCAGGAGGATCCTGGTATCCCTCCTCATCCCAGAACACAATGTACAGGAGTGGGTGGCGCTGTGGTCGAAACCACCAAGCCTCTTGGGCTTGCCGATCAGAAGGTTGGCAGTTCGAATCTGTGTGACAGGGTAAGCTCCTGTTGCTCTGTCCCAGTTCCTGCCAACCTAGCAGTTCGAAAGCACGCCAGTGCAAGTAGATAAATAGGTACCACTGTGGCAGGAAGATAAAACTGTGTTTCCGTGTGCTCTGGCTTCCATCACGGTGTTCCATTGCGCCAGAAGTGGTTTGGTCATGCTGGCCACATGACCCGGAAAGCTGTCTGTGGACAAACGCCAGCTCCTTCAGCCTGAAAGCGAGATGAGCACCGCAACCCCATAGTTGCCTTTGACTGGACCTAACTGTCCAGGTGTCCTTTACCTTTACCTCCATCCCAGAACATGCTGCCCATTGCAGGTATCAAATTCATACCTGCACTGAGCAGCTGATGAAATGCTCAAGACCTGGTAGTCACTTGAACTTCTCCAGTGAGAGAGACCCTCTCCTGCCATAGATCAAGGGCTCCATAGATCAAGCAGGAGGGCAGAACACTCCCATCTACACAGTGTCTGCTTAGACATCATCGGGAACTCGGTTTGCCTGTCACAAACCTGCAAATGGGCAATGACCCTTAGATCTGGCCAAAAAGCCCAAGCCTTTCTCAGGGTCGTGTTTGGAAGAGTCTGCTTTGGTTTACATATCAGCAAACCAGTCGTGGCTAAATGTCTTCCTTTTGTTGCTCTCCCTTTTTTAGGGTTTTATGACCCAGAATACTGTGAAGCAGAATGAACATTGCCTGAAGAACTTCGACCTCACTGAGTATCGCCAGATCCTGAGTGATCTTTCCATTCAGATCTACCAGCAGCTCATAAAAATTGCAGAAGGCATCTTGCAGCCCATGATAGGTGAAACACCAGTGCTTGTATTTAACTCAGCCCAGTAGTGCATTTGAGGGCACCCTGAGTTGAACTGGGAAATGGAATCCAACAGAAGCAGACCCATATCCATAATATTCGGGGTGACCAATACCATCTACCAAGTTACCCAGTGGGCACAGCACCCCAAACAGCACATCTTACTCATTTCAATAGCGTTTGCAGTGAAGGAGTTCTTGGTGGTTTGTGCACATTATCAGCCAGTTTGGGCGTCATGTTTTCATCCATGGAAACTATTTTTGGAGTTGTTGCTTGGGAGGAATGTATGCAAGAGAACATTGTGTTGGAACTGAAAATCCTTGTGGTTTTTTAAGCACTGATCTGAAACCAGAACCTGGCAGGCATCCAATGGGGATTATCTGTGCCAATGAGTTTTCCCACTACAATCACTTCACAGGAATTTAAAAGTTAATTGCACAGGAATCGCTGATATGATTCCTGAAATTTCACCAGGTCTATGCATTTTCACGGGACACAGGTGGCGCTGTGGGTTAAACCACAGAGCCTAGGGCTTGCCGATCAGAGTTTAGGAAAACTCGGCACTGAAACACAAGCATTTCACGTTTCTCAAGACACCTAGTTTGCTTTTTGCAAATAATCTCTTTCCTTCCCAGTGACGGCGGTGTTAGAAAACGAGAGCATCCAGGGTCTGTCGGGCGTGAAGCCAATGGGCTACCGCAAGCGGACCTCCAGCATGGGGGACAGCGACAACTTCTACACCCTGGAGGCAATCATCCGCCAGCTGAACACGTTTCACAGCGTCATGTACGACCAGGGCCTTGACCCCGAGATCATCCAGCAGGCTGTGAAGCAGCTCTTCTACATGATCAATGCGGTGGCCCTGAACAATCTGCTGCTGAGGAAGGATGTCTGCTCGTGGAGCACAGGCATGCAACTCAGGTAGGCTTCAGGCCAATAATAATAATAATAATAATAATAATAATAATTTATTATTTGTACCCCGCCCATCTGGCTGGGTACCCCCAGCCACTCTGGGCGGCCTCCAACAGATATTTAAATACATTAAAATATCACAGGTCAAAAACTTCCTTAAACAGGGCTGCCTTCAGGTATTTTCTGAATGTCAGATAGTTGTTTATCTCTTTGACATCTGCTGGGAGGGCGTTCCACAGGGCAGGCACCACTACCAAGAAGGCCCTCTGCCTGGTTCCCCGTAGCTTTGCTTCTCGCAGTGAGGGAACTGCCAGAAGGCCCTCGGCGCTGGATCTCAGTGTCCGGGCTGAACGGTGGGGGTGGAGATGCTCCTTCAGGTATACAGGACCGAGGCTGTTTAGGGCTTTAAAGGTCAGCACCAACACTTTGAATTGTGCTCGGAAACGTACTGGGAGCCAATGTAGATCTCTCAGGACCGGTGTTATGTGGTCCCGGCAGCCACTCCCAGTCACCAGTCTAGCTGCCGCATTCTGGATTAATTGCAGTTTCTGGGTCACCTTCAAAGGTAGCCCCACGTAGAGCGCATTGCAGTAGTCCAAGCGGGAGATAACTAGAGCATGCACCACTCTGGCGAGACAGTCTGCGGGCAGGTAGGGTCTCAGCCTGCGTACCAGATGGAGCTGGTAGACAGCTGCCCTGGATACAGAATTGCCCTGCGCCTCCATGGACAGCTGTGAGTCCAAAATGACTCCCAGGCTGCACACCTGGTCCTTCAGGGGCACAGTTACCCCATTCAGGACCAGGGAGTCCCCCAAAGCACATGCTCCTGCTTAGCCACCCCTCCCAAAGGCTGCACACCACCCAGTGCCACCTTTTTGCTTCTCCCAGTACCAGTTTTTCAGGAGGAAAAGGGGCAGCAGTACGCACTGCCTCACCATGAAAATGTGGGAGCATTGTGTGTGCCATCCCTGGTGCAGTAGCGCAATCATACCAGTTTGCTTGCCTCGGCTTTAGCTCATCTCTCATGCTGTGTAGATCATCTTCGGGAGTCAGTCACTACAGAGGAGCACACCCAAGGGTCTCTTTTGCCTTGGGAAACTCCAATCTTCTCAGCCACTTTCAGAGGCAACCTGCCATGTTTGAAATACCGGGTATTTCCTCTTCCTCCTCCTAATTTGTTGGTTTTTTTTAATTATGGCCTTCTTGTGTTGGTCCAGGTTTAACATCAGCCAGCTGGAGGAATGGTTGCGAGGAAAGAATCTGCAACAGAGTGGGGCTGCCAAGACCATGGAACCTCTGATCCAGGCAGCACAGCTCCTGCAGCTGAAGAAGAAGACCTCAGAAGATGCGGAGGCAATATGTTCCTTATGCACAGCCCTCACCACACAGCAGGTAAGGAGGTGAAGGGATGCATTGATTTACTTGTTTATGAGGTCAACGTCTTAACAAAAGACTTGACAAAGTCAAACACAAGAATGTTTTGCTGTGCCATTCACACACACACACCCAAAAAAACCACACACACCATTTTAAACTCACATCCTTGTGAGATAGGTCAAGCTGAGAGTGCTTAAATAGCTAAAGGCTACCAGTGAGCTTGAAGGCCAAGCAAGAATTTGACCCTGGATCTCCCCAAGTCCTCTCTGAGGTTATTTCCTCCTCAGCCAAAGGGAAGCATTTACAAGAGAAAAGTCACTGGGCAGCTGTTGCAAATGTTTGGCACCCACTCCCACCTGGAAGTACCTAACCTTCCCCTCCCCACCCAGGTTGGGTGCCCTGTGTTATCCTTGCAACTTGTAGTTACACCTTCATTTCCTAAGTTTTCTCCCTCTTCCCTAAAGAGAAGTGGCTACGTTATTTTTAAAAAAGGGTGATGCAGGGCGCACTGCATCAATTAAGCTACTCTGTGTATGCCCCCTCCTCTAAGCCCCCGTCTTATTTTCCTGTCCACAGATTGTAAAAATACTCAATCTCTACACTCCCGTGAATGAATTTGAAGAGCGTGTGACAGTAGCCTTCATAAGAAACATTCAGGTGAGTGCTCCAACAGACAGGCATTGGGAAGTTCTACCTCTGCCTCACAGAAAAACCAACCTTGTGTGTTTTCTAAATGGCAGAGCTTTTAAAGCCTTGGTTCAGGAACAGATCACAGGGATACAAAAGCATTTATACTGCCTTTTTTAAAAAAAAAACCAAGATGCTCAGTCCCCTCCCTTCTACTAGTACCTTTGCTGTGCAGTGTCACTCATAGAAGCACACAAGGCTCCTTTACACCGAGTCAGGCCATTGGTGTAGCCCAGTTAGATTTATTTCAAATAGCCATGACTCTCCACAGTCTCAGCTCAAGATCTTTCCAGGCCTTAACTCCTTGCACACTTGGAGGTGGAGACACAAGTAATGAACCTGGTAGCTTCCATGCACGCAAAGCCATGTGCTGTGCTCCTGTTCTGCAGATTTATATTGATGGTTGCAAAATGCTTTTATCACAGACAAGGCCAACAGTGAGAGGGACGCCATGTATCTTTGACCTGTAGAAGCAATATTGGAAACATTGCCAGATTTCCTCCTGGCTTCCTACCTTGGAAAAATGGGAATGGTGACTTCCTGGAGGGGTTGGAGCTTTTCAGCATCCACACCCACACATACCCTCCCTTCTGTGATTCTAATCTTTTGAGGGAAAAGAATACCTGAATTGGGCTCTACAGGTTGTAGAATACAGTAATAGCTTTTCTTGGCACAAAGGTTTGGTTCCCATGACCCAGAGTCCTGGTATAGAATAATGGGTCAAAATCCAATATGGTTGGCCGTTTAGACCAAAAGTTTTACAATTAGCCACTTGATGAAAAGATTTGGTCTCAGAAGGTTTTTGGTAAATACGAACGATTCACCAAACAGTCCTTTTCTTTGGCTTTTATCTTGGAATCAGTCAATCAATTCGCAATATTTGACTGCTCAGTTGACTTACCATGGCAACCAGGTAAGTATTAGTACTCATTCCCCTCTTCCAGCTGCAGAAAGCCAACTGAGGATGAGGCTGGTCTCAACCACACAGGTGTTGCAACCTGAACTCTGCTGCATTGTGTCTGTTTGCTGATGTGTGTGTTTTCTTCCCCACCCCCTTGCCCCCAATTTCTTGTAGGCAAATTTGCAAGAGCGGAATGAACTTCCACAGCTACTGTTAGACTTCAAGTTCATGTTCCCTGTACTGTTTCCATTCAACCCTTCTGCTCTAACCATGGACTCTATCCACATCCCCGCTTCTCTCGGCCTGGAATTCCTCAACAGAGTTTGAAGATACTATATTGACTCCCAGCCAAATTTCCTAAGCAAAAAAGCAAAAGTGGAATTTAAGGATCTCTTCAAATGTGGACCAAATGATGGTTGATGAACCAATACACTTTAGTGAATCACTGCTGAATTATATAGCATAATCTTGTATTTTTGGTTGGATGCTTTTTGGTTTGTATGGAGGGAATTTTTTTTGGGGGGGGAGGCAGATTTTGCTGCTAAGAATACTTGAAACAAGTGGGGGTTTGTACCACTTGATACCATGCTAAAAATATTATTTCCCTGCTGCCATTAAGGCACCAGCATTGGTAAATGGAATAACTATTTTCATTTTCTTAGGTTGTGGTTTGAGAAATTCTATCTTGAAATAATAGAAAGAAGCCTTCATGACCGTGCATCATAACGTCGTTCATGGTTATGGGGCTCGCTTGCACATACTGAACTTTGATTTCTGAATTTCTGCTGCTGCCCTTCATTTTTAAAATGATTGTTTCGGGAAATAAAGTTGCAGTAGGCCAAACCAAGAATTAATTATGTAGTCCGAAAGGAAATTTAACTGGTGGAGGGAACAATGCTTTTTCTTTGCATCTGGGGCACAAGAAGTTGGTTACAGTTGTTGTCCCAGCTCCATCAAAGGCAACTTTGTACGGACCATAACCTAGAAGCATTCAGTGGGGCAGTTCCAGCCTGCCTTCAGTATATTAAGTGGTCCATGTGCCACACTTGAGAAAGAGGAAAGTCACGGACCCAGAAACCTCTGCAGGAGTTCGGCCCTATAATTACAGCTCCACTGCTGACTGCTGCAGGTTACTCCGACCAATCCAGAATCTTTATGCCTCTTTTATCCTGTGAATATGTATGAGAACACATTGCTTTTACTGTGATTGTGAGAAAAGGTAGTAAGGGGTACAAGGTCCAAAATACTTCACAAAAAGGTCAGTTCCTTGTTATCATAGTTGAGTAGTCCTTACAGTTACTAGTGGCAGTGCCAATCTGCAGGACAGATTCCCTGGCCATGTTAGGAATCATTGTGAAGTCAAGATACAGTCTGGCAGAGCTTCCATAGGACTGGCTGTGCAACCTGAATGGAAGGTTTGCCTTCAACCAACTTTGTGATTTGTTTCCAAGCCAGTTATGGAGGGCAGTTGCTTCATACCATGGAAAAAGTTGTGTGATACCATATCTGATTGGGTAGCAAAGTGCTGGTTGGCAGCGAGGCCTTTTGGGAGAAATAGAATGAGATACTAGCACTGATGACCTTGCATCGTTACCAGCAATTTGAAGCAAACCAGAATGGGTAGGGAAATTATTTTAACTTCCTAACATGGCACTAATATGCAATAACGTTAACAGCACCACTTCTCCATCAGAGACTGGATTGCCTAATGAAACATGGCTTAAGAAACTGGATCTGCCCAAGCTCAGTGCACTGACACACAGTGCTTTTAAGTAAGCGGGCAATGAAGCAGGAATCCACTGTTAACCATGACTTGCCATTACACGCAAACCAGGAAACTATGGTTAATGGTTTCCAAACAACCCAGGATCTGGAAGCCAATGTTAAACCATGGCCTTGTATCCTGGCTTGCTTGAAAGACATTCACCATACTTTCTAGGTTTGCACATTATAGGAAGCCATGGCTAACTGCAGCTTCCTGGTGTATTTCCCTGCCTGTGCAAAGGGAAGAGGGAATTGGCTGCATGTGTATCCTCAAGCCAGGATGTGAACATGACCAGTGTAACAAATAGAAACTGTTTCACCAATATGGTTTTTAATCTTTGAGTTAAAAAATGTTTAAATAGCTTTCTCAACTCTCTATTGTTTCAACATTGAGTACACCTGCAATTCCTACCTATTCAGTTGCTTTCAAAACTATTAAGCTTTGCAAAAACAACACTCAGCCAACTATCAGATAGCATCAGAAATGCAGAGCAACTTCCTGCGACTTGAACTTAGGCAGCTAACCAATTCTAAGAGGGAGACTTGCTGCTGATGCAGGGTAAAGACTTAAAAAATGTGACAAACAGCCCTTTTCAAAATATGTAACCGCCATGTCTAAATCATTCTTACATTCAGCCTTGCATCTCTGCCAGTGGATCTTTGAAGACGGTGTTAGGCTTGTTAAAAGTACTCTCATCAGACTAATTTTAACTGCTGCAAATTGAATACCCAGCTTGTGAAATATTTCCCTTATAATAGAATGCAGTTTTTTCACCAACCGACTGGTCCTAAGCATTCTGATCTGATTCAGAAAAGAACTGGAATACTTGCCCATTTTTAGCAGGTGATAAGTCCCAAGGGTCACTGCTCTCTTTTTAAAAAGTTCAGCAGTCTGCAAATTGAGGTACTGCTGATTCAGGCTACGTTGCTCAACACCTTGCAGTGTCTAGTCCTTGCAAGAGCAACATGCAGAGAGAGGGAGAAACAAGTATAGTCCTGCAGTCACACTGTACACAAAAATCATCTCTCTCACTCAGCATTTCTAATGTGCACTTACAAATCCGCTGCTGCAACACTCCAGTGTATTAACATCGCAGTTGAACAGAGGTTATAATACAAAATGGAACTACTCTGGGGACCGTGGTTTAATATAGCTTTTCATATTCCAAATTCATAAACCAGTAACTATGGCAAGTAACGGTTGCTTCATGCACTTGAGACATTACTCCTTCAGTTGAATTTGCTTCAGTTCTACAGTGCCTTGAGCTTCTGTTTTGTAGTTTTTTACCCCTGCCAAAGGTGCCCAGTTAGGTTTCAGCCAATCTCATGGCACCTGCTGTGGTGAAATTACCCAATAATGCTCCAGTCAAGGGAATCCTCCCCTGACCCCCCCCCCCCAATGTTGCTCATTCACACCCTTACTTGGGCATAGAAAGTGCCAGTTCTCATGGCAAACTTTCCCTCTTTCTCTTGCGACTTCCTGCATGCAGCAAACCAACGTTGGAGCAAAACATTGCATAGCCTGTCCCCAGCAGTTGCCATGACTGACCCCTTGTGCTTAGGCATGCCAGTTTTGTGGGTTTGAAGCTTGATAGAATAAGGAAGCATAATCAGTATGTTGCCTTCACTGAACAAAGCCATTCTTCTCCTTGACCTTGGCAAACAACTTTCTTTATACCACAACTGTCTCTTTCCAGCATGGTTGAAGAGATTGCCTTTGAAGCTTTTTAAAATAATAAATTCCAGTCACTTCTTTTTTTCTTTAGCCAATGCACAGTAATGGTCAATTAAATGATATAAAAGCAAGAATAGCAGCATCCAAGCCACAGTCAGTACTGCAGCAGCCAGGTAATTTTCTTTCTGCATTATGTTCTCTTCCCAGGATCAAACCTTCCATCTCCCATACAATCAGCTTGAGGTTGGGGCACTCTGCCAGTTGTGTTGAACTAGAGCATTTGCCCCCTTAAACGTCAGGGGGGGGTAACCTGGGTGACTGCTCCTGATTTCTCCAGTGCAATGCAGAATTTAGTGTTGTCCTGCACTCTAGACTAAGCAGAAAATATGTGTTCACAGAGTTTCTCTAGTTGCACCTGTTTCTGTGTATCCAGTTGTGCAATGTTTGAAAGTGTTCCAGCTGCAACTGAATCACCATGCATTGCTAACCATAATTCTAACCAGGTAGGCTAAGTGAAAGGGAGCTGCAGAACCCACTTTCACAGTGATCCTAGAAAACGTATTTATAAAATGTGGCTAATGTTCTTCCTGAGGATAATGGTATTTCACTACAGCACTGCAAGGAGAATTTATTTATATTATGTATTATATCTGTGTATATTTTAAAAATCTAACTGTTAGTATAGAAAGAGATATGAACTGAGTAAATAGCTGTAATATTTAATTTAACTGCAAAAGATTTTCAGAAGGATCTCATGTTAAATATATTTGATGTATGTAATTTTTATGTTACCTGTTTTTAAGATATCTTGGGACTTACTTTTTAAAAAGCCAATTCACTGGTATTGCCCTGCACAAACATGCCTTCTCTCTCTTCCTCGTCAGCCATTTAAATGTCATTTAAAACTCTTTAGCACAGTTCAAAAAGGTGGTTGGTGTCATTTATTTCATCATTTTAAAATCTTTCTGATAGAGTACTTTCCCACTGTGTGCCTTTTCACCATTATTCTCAATCACTATTTTTTCAAGACTGAGTGTTAATAATTCTGGGGAAACCTTTAAATGTCACCAAAAATTGCCTTTGGAGTTGTAAGTAGACTGTTGACGCTGGAAATTTTTGAAGTAGACATGCTTAAAAGTCCATGAAGCAAGTTCAGCATTCACTGTAAACAATAGATGCAGTCTAGCAATGCACAGAATCTAAACTGCGTATGCAGCGGGGTTTAATGTCCTTTCCCCAAGCAGTTTTCTAAGCCTCCACCCCATACACGGATTTTTAAAGGGAAATCTGTCCAAAAGTGTGGATGTGCAGACATTGATGCTTGCTCGCACGCAACCCCTTTTGCTAACATGGAAAACCCTGCTTTGTAGGAACACACATTCATAATTAATCAGCACACATATTAACGGGGGGGGGGGGATGCATTCAGACCCACAAATTGAGAAGTGGGGGGGAAATGCAGTATATATTACATTCCTCATAATAAAAGGCAATTGAATGGGGATAGCAATCAAATTAACAATGTTGAAGATCCCCTAGAATAGCCCAGCATGTAACTTCTCTATATTTAGTCCAGCTAGTATGGGAAGAATATGTCACCAGTGAGCAACTTAAGGAATTTTTTCCTGAGTCAGTAATTCATAATTATGTGTCAGTTAAATTTGGGCATGGATCTTTTTATTGGAACTGCTCCCAGAGAGGAATTCATGTGTGCAATTCTTACTGTATCAATTAGCAGATGATCATGTGCTGATGAAGCAGTCGTTGATCACTATTCCATGAATGGTGCCGTAGCTAGCAAAAAAAACACAACACAACCCACTTTTGTTACTCCATTCCTTCCAGCAATGAGATCACAGGTTGAGAAAGGGATGCTATGCAGCAGCAGGAACATATCAACTGAGGCTGGAAGAAATCTGCAGCCACTACCAGCAAGAAGGTAGACATCTCTCTTTGTCTATCCTCTTCCTTCAGCAGCAGACTTCCAAAGAGAGAAGGGAGCATTTCAATTTCCTAGACTTAGCAGAAATTCTATAAAGTCACTGAACTTCTTGGGGCTGATTCCCACACTGCTTGGGTGGGTGCGGACTTGTTTTTGATCTGTGCTGGCTTTATTTTTGTCACTTCTCTAGGACAAGGGTGACTAACCTGAGGCGCTCCAATTCCCATCAGCCCCAACCAGCATGCCAAGTGGTCAGCGACGCTGGGAGTGGTAGTCCATAAATAGCCGGAGAGCCACAGGTTAGCCTCCTTTGCTCAAGGCTTCCAGTTACTATAATGCAATAAACGGGTTCACAACAGGGTGTTCGCACAACTTCATCCCATACAAGTTCAATGAACACGGACAGTTTGCATTGAATCTAAACCCCCAAAGAGAATTGGCTGACCTATAGGGCTGGCTGTACCCTTGAAGCTAACTGCTGTAGCTGGGCATTAGGGTGGCCCAGCACTGTAACTTTATTTATTGAGGAGAGACTGGTCAGACCTATACCCTATGAAAATCAACAACTGCCAGTGAAATCAGCTATATGACTGCACGGTCATGCCTATTTAAAACCATGCTGCAATATTATGTGTGTACCAGGATTAAGACACTGGTAGCAGGCCATGGGTCTATGTGTTCCCTCTTCCCCACCACCTGTTAATCACATTTTTCTATTACATCAGTACCACTGCTAGTTGCAGCTAATGCTTAAGTAGGAACCTTGACTGACACCAGTGGTGATACTGAAACAAAAGTTAAGGCCAGTGGAAATTCACATTGAAGGTGTTGGGAGAGGAGCACACAGTCACACAGCCTGCTCCTGAACTCCTGAAACAGGATAAAGAGAACAGAAGCGTTACGTTCCTATTGCCCTTTTAAGATGTTATAGAAATGAAAGTATGCAAGAATTTGCAGTGGCTGACCAGGCTGCTGCAAGCTGTGCAAGCGTTTGTAAAGGTGTATTAACACTAAGCCATATTTCCTCCTCATGCCAGCACTACATTAACAACATGGACTTGTTTCTTATTGTCAGACTGCTAAACTGTAATAGGACTGTAATTTTAGTGGTCAGAACAATTTGGGATTATGGATAGCCACCTACAATAATCCTATAACTGTGCCAATCAAAATATATCGTACAAGCCCGTTTAAGCCTGTCTCCTCAACCTACTGGATTTTTATGTATTTGAAGGTGTAACAGAACAGTTTGCTTTCTGAATTAAGGCTGAATATTTTAAATACAAGCGGCCAATAACATTCCCCTTAAATACTAGAATTGTTCAAAGAACACAAAGGCCTGACAGTAAAAATGGATGTGCTAAAGGGAAATGAGGATTTGCCTAGCAGTACCCAACCCAGGATTTGCTGTGTGCATGCCGAGTCTTAGTCACCAGAGGTTGACAGGTCGGCTGCTCTGAAGGTACTTGAATGGCTCTTGAAGGCAAGTCCCAAAAATGTAGATGAAATGATACTGCTGGTAAAAGAAATATTTTTCGATTTTGAACAAATCTGTAAACTGCACATTCTGTTTGTAGGAAAACGACGAATAGTCACTGTCTTTCAGCTGTGCATAAAATATTGTGAAATAAATACTTTGGAATATGTGGGAGGCTGTTGGGACTTATTTTCTAGTGCACTGCATTGAAAACGTCGTATTTGCATGAGGTCGGCAATTCCCATTTCAAAAGCGTAATCCTTCTCACGTGCAGAATTGAGGATGAGTTGATATTTTCAGAACATACCTGGCTGGCTCTCTGACCCTAAACACATCCACCTGTGTATTTGCCAGTGGGTTGCATGTCTGGTAAAGTATCAGTATACCATTTAAAAAAAAAAAAATCATATATATATATATATAGTAAACAAATATTTATCAGTTGAAGGGTGAGTTTGTGCCCAGAGCCAGCCAGATCCTTTTGGCCCCAATTTGGAAGGATGGTGAGAGGATGGGAAAAGGTAGAGTTTGGATTTGATATCCTGCTTTATCACTACCCGAAGGAGTCTCAAAGCAGCTAACATTCTCCTTTGCCTTCCTCCCCAACAACAAACGCTCTGTGAGGTGAGTGGGGCTGAGAGACTTCAAAGAAGTGTGACTAGCCCAAGGTCACTCAGCAGCTGCATGTGGAGGTTCACCAGATTACGAGTCTACCACTCTTAACCACTACACCACGCTGGCTCACCAGTGTACTACAATGCCTCCTTTTATCCACATCAGTTCTTCCCCAAAAGCATTTTACAAAACGTTCTCATCTGTGCACGGTTGTATGCAAGAAATTTGCATCTTGCATGCACAGACATACATATCAGCATCCCTGGTTGCATCTGGCAGAATAGCGAAGTACAAGCTGATAAAAGTAAAGGTAAAGGTACCCCTGACCATTAGGTCCAGTTGCAGACGACTCTGGGGTTGTGGCGCTCATCTCGCTCTATAGGCCGAGGGAGCCGGCGTTTGTCCATAGACAGCTTCCGGGTCATGTGGCCAGCATGACTAAGCCGCTTCTGGCGAACCAGGGCAGCGTACGGAAACGCCGTTTACCTTACCTTCTACTTGCACTTTGACGTGCTTTCGAACTGCTAGGTTGGCAGGAGCAGGGACCAAACAACAGGAGCTCACCCCGTCACGGGGATTCGAACCACCGACCTTCTGATCAGCAAGCCCTAGTGTCAAGCCCCACAGGGCTCCTTTTCAGCCAGGCATTCAAAAAGACTCCGAGCCATTAAGCTATCAAAGCTTTAATAGCTAACTAATTGGTTTACAACTCCGAGCACATCGTAAATGCGTCAATCCTCCTCGCTTTCAGTTTCTCCAACTACCGGATGCCTGCTTTCCCGCCACCCACCAAGGCATCTTGGGAGACGGAAGCACTTTGTGCGCCTCCTTCTTTCCCCTGGTATGCTGCGATGGCTCTGTGAGGTTGACGGAAGCCCTCTCACTGCTTCCCTTTCCTCGGAGCTCCCTCCAGACGTCCCGCTGGAATATGTCTCTAAGATAGATGGCGGTTCACGGTATTCACTCAGAGCCGGGCTGGAAGGGCACGGGGAGGGCAGTCCCCTGACACCTAGGCTCTGTGGTTTAGACCACAGTGCCACCCGCGTCCTGATAGCTGATAGGGAAATATATTTCAGTGTTAAACTTATGATGGCCCACAATGTATTTGCATACTGTTTTTCTTGAAAAATTCTATCCTAGGAAAAGAAAAAGTACTCTGGCTTTTTGAGAAACAATCCAATTTGAAATGTGAAGACTAGGGCAGGAATACTAAGTAAGGAATCCTTACTTGAGAGTAGGCCCCGCTGAACATGATGGGACTTGTACCTAAGTGAACAGGAGGCTTAAAAGGTAGACCTCTGATTATAGGGCTTGTGGTTTTTAAAATAATTATGGCTTCTAGGAGTTCCTGAATTAACACTTCTGAAGAGCAAACATTATTATAGCAAAGAAGTGCCAATAAAACAATTCACATTCCTATTTGGTTTATGGTTGCTTCTGAAAGACCAAAAGCAATAAAGTCAAGCTTATAAAAAAGTAAAGTTTAATGGAGTAAGGTGTGACAGGGTGAATACCTCTATTCCATCTCTGCAGGGGTACAAGATAGCAACCTGTACCCTGTTTTGAGGCTGTTTAGAGTTGCAGGTAAAAAGCTCTCAGCTATGTTAGACGAGGTGTGAGTTCCATGACACTTTATGACATATGTGATGGGCCTCCTTAGTGGTAGAAGCTTTATGGATTTCAGCCTTTAATGCTGTTTCAACTATAGTTAAGGGAAATGCAACAAAAGGTCTGTTTTCCCTACTGCTTATAGGGACTCCCTGTACAGACTCACTGTAATGCATCATAGGAAGGCAGGAGAAAAGCTATCTGTAAGGTGATTTGAAAAACTGGACCATTGCCATAATGGGAGGAAGTCACTAACGACCTACAGCCAAGACAAGGCAAAACCAAACCAATAGCACACTATACTATTGGGTATCCTTTCATTTCATTTATTAAAAAAACCAGCCTGCCATTAAACACTGTGGATTACTTGCATTTGTTTCATTCTCTGCATGGTAGCTTGCGCTGCAGGATCCAAGGGCCACGTGAAGAAATCTGTAATGGAGAACAAATATATTTGTTAGTAACCATGATCCCTTGCTCCCAGTGTAATTTTCTTCTTGTTGTTTTATTTTGCCTTTAATCCCTGCTGTAATTGCATTGGCATAGCTAATGTTTTTAAAATTATTTTTTAAAAAACCAAGCAACAGAAGCCAAATAATAAAGCAGGGACTTTATCAAATTTGGGAGACCACAAACTCGGAGAGAAAGCCTTTCACAAAGGATGTAAGAGTTGTAAAGATCTTTCCTATTCCTATGAGCCGTTAGAAGGGTAGGGTTACAATGTGGCAGCCCCCTCCTTGCAAGGCGACATAAGGCTTAAATGTTGCTCACCAAGAGGATGAGAAGCTTCTGCTGCTTTTGGAGAAAAACCTGTATTCCATGAAAAGTATTCAGAGGTAACTGATATACAGTATAAGTGAGTGTGCTTAATTTCTGGAACAGTTCAGCACAAATGGGGTGTGCCTTGCTACAATGCTAGTCCTATTCCAAAATAAGCATGGGCACAATTTTAGCTGCCCCACTGAATACCGTATTTTTCGCTCTATAAGGCGCACCTGACCATAGGACGCACCTAGTTTTTAGAGGGGGAAAGCCCCATTTTTTTGAGGATCAGCTCAAATTTCTGTAGCTTGTTTTGCAAAGGAGAAAACCCCCATTTTTTGAGGATCAGCTCAAATTTCTGCAGCTTCTTTTGCAAAGGAGAAAAGCTCCATTTTTTGAGGATCAGCTCAAATTTCTGCAGCTTCTTTTGCAAAGGAAAAAGGCTCCATTTTTTGAGGATCAGCTCAAAGTTATTGAGCTTACTTTGCAAAGGGAAAAAAGCCTGTTTTATGGGGTTTAACTCGCTCCATAAGACACACAGACATTTCCCCTTACTTTTTAGGAGGAAAAAAGTGTGTCTTATGGAGCGAAAAATACGGTACATTCATGAGGCATGGAGGTAAATGAGTTCAATGTTTGGGATATTAACATATGTCAAGAAAGATCTTAGCATTTGAAAGTCAGGAAGGTACCAATTCTTACACAGTTGGATTTAAAAGGTTATAAGTTTTGGAATGGGGGCAGAGTGAGTTTCACAGAATTGTAGCATTGCAAGGGACCACGAGAGTCATCTAATCCAACCCCCTGCAATGCAGGAATCTTTTGCCCAAAGTGGGGTTCCAACCCATGACCCTGAGATTGAGTCTTATGCTCTACTGACTGAGATATAAATGTAATAAATCTAGCCACTCCTGCAATGAGTCAGGTATATGGTTCTCCTTCGAACTGACCTATGAGGAACCTAAAAAGAGCCTGTTGGAGCAGGCCAATGGGCCATCTAGTCCAGCACCCTGCTCTCAGAGTGGCCAAACAGATGCCATGGGGAAACCCACAAGCAGAGCACAAGAGCCCTCTCTCCTCCTGCAGTTTTCTGGCATTCAGCAAAGTGCATAACTGTTTCAAAGTCAGCCAGGAGGTTTCATGGCTGGGTAAAGATCTGAACTCAGATCTCACTAATCAGATCTCCCCAGGTTCAACACTCTTAACTATGACATATCCATAATATAGACAGGCCGTGTTTCTTAGCAACACTTAAGGAACACCTTTTGTGGTTCCTTAAGTTTCTTTTTGTACGTCAGCATCCAACTGCAGCACTAGGGACATAACAGTTATTTCTTGGTCTCAGATGCCTTTGTCAGCACAAATTCCATCATTCAGTTCCACCGAACTCAGATTGCGCAGTGGGCTATTCATCACAGACCAGGAACTGCAATGGTGAGAGTTTCTCATACTTGAGCATATGAACAAGTTAGATTAAAAAAAATTATTCTCACTCCTGATCTAGCCCCTTTTTCCACCTTCCTGAGCCCCCACTCCCAGTGCAGAATCATATATTTTTTAAAAAAAATTATTGATGTATGTGTGCATCTTCTCCCTACACTGAAACAGACAGGAGAAAAGGAAGTGCCATAACAGCAATAGCAAATTAAAACAAAATGATAAGACTGGGTTCATAGTCAGCAGAGAAAAGCCTGGGATTGTTGACACATAAGTTAAGGACTGCAGAAGCAGAGGGGGAAAGAGAGCTTGAAAACCCATTGCAGCAGGGTAAATAAGACGGCTTGCAAACAGGATCACTGAATCTACGATTCCCAATAACTATGATAACAGAAGGCTGAAAATATTTTTTCAGTATTTTACGTAATATGCTACTGCTTTGGGAAGGTTGCATACATCTATTTGTGATATGTATATCAGAACAACAACAATCTGAGATGTTCAAGGTTCTTGACAGAAAAGGCATGAAACTGACAGCCTTGTATCTATTTCATTCATGAAACACTTCCTATAAAGCATATCAAAGTGATTTCATAATAAATGATAGCAAAAACATGGCCTAGTATGCCTTTTCACCCTCCACTAAAGCTCCCAGCTTCGGCTAGTCATATATATTATCTTGTTTCAGTGCATATTTACTGTATTTTGACAAAATATAAATGCCTCATAATGCAGTCTGCGGTTGTTGCTCTTTTTTTGCCCCTTTGCATTTTTTAAAACTTAATTTTGCAATCTAACCCTAGGGACGTAGGAATATGTCTTATACCTATATACATAGGTGTTTGTATGTAGCCCAGTACTGTCTCCTCTGATTCAGAGTCCCTCACAAGGGTCTTTCTCATCACCTTCTTTCTACCTGACCCTTTTCAACTGGATATGCCAGAGACTGGACCTTGAGACCTTCTGCAGATAAAGCAACAAGTTTACTATCTTTTGAGGAAAGAATGCTTGTTGAGCAAGACCCTCCCAATAAGCTATAATTGCACAACACAAATTTGCTGGTACGTGATTGAACGCCACCCAGTCAGGAAAGGCCAAATGGACTCAATTAGATCTCTGATGGATCATATCCAAGATCCATCTATCCCCCTTCCCACACTGGCCTAACAGATATGTCTACAAGCAAAGTCTACAAGCAAAAGGGGTGTAGTAACAGCCCTCTCGTTTTCTCTCCACTGAGTGGCTTTGCACTACCGAAACTCTGTTTGGGAGGCTCACTATCCGTGCCCACCATGAATTTTCCAAAAACCATCTATAAAATGTAAGAAGCAACAGAAATTAGCTAAAGGAGAATATTCTAGAAAAAAAAAATCGCAGGATGATGTGCTGGTATATTACAAAGCGATTATTACCCAGTAAGGTAATAACATTATTAGGACCTACCAACGATCACAAAGATGACAAAGCTTTTGAGTTTTGTGCTTTGTTGTTGTTGGCATCTGTCTGCCTTTTGAGATAATAGAGGAAGTGCACCTTTGGGAGTGAAGTCAAACCGCTGGAAAGTTACACGCGCTGCTGTGGGGAAGATGAAGCTGGGGAAGATGAAGGAATTTCGCTGTTACAGATGCACCATGGCGTTCCTTCTCTCTGCGCTCCTCCCAGCAGCCATTCCTTGCGTTTGCAGACACCTTATTTACTATCTTGAAGCAGGCCGCGTTGCCCCGGAAACGGCTGGCGCGAATCTGCCGCGCCCCGTCGCTCTCCTTTCCCCGCCCAGTTTGACATCCGCGGGCGCAGATTCCACACGAGGCTTCCTCGTTTTTGTAGTACAGTAATTGTTATGACCATGCGGAGAGAGCACCTTGGCGTTATCCAGCCTCCACCCAGTTCCCTGCCCCTCCCCAGAGACGAGGTCCTTCTCCCTCCCCAATTCCAAAAAATAAAAACATTATTAAAAAGGAAACCGCTATTATTTGCTTTTCTCTTGGTGCAATTCAAAGGAGCAGGATTCAAAGGAGCAACCCAAATGTTGGGTTGCTAACCCCCCCCCCCACCTTTATCCCACAACCTCGAGGATGCACACGCGTTACCTGCCCCCCCTCACCTGTTCCCTCCTCTCGAGGAGCAGCAGGCAGAATCCGCTTGTGCTGAACGTGACTGTGCAGACGAGGAGGCTGGGCGACGGGGAAGAAGTAGGGGAAAGGGCAAGGGGAGGAGGAGGAGGGGAAGAAAATAAACACCGAAAGGTCTGGTCCCAGCCCCCTCCGCCCGCCCCCTCTGCAGGCTGGGCCACGGGATTGCATCAGGGAGACCTTCAGCCCAGGAGACGGAAGAGGAGGCGGCGGCCATGGCTCTGCTCAGAGGCAAGTAGTTGTTCCCCGGGCTTAAAACTTCTCTTTCCGAATCTTTTCCTCTTTCCTTTCAGGGCTGCATTTTGCAAGCCTGACGTTGCTCTCTCGCTTCCAGATCTGGGAGCAGCACACGCCCCTACTCACCTAGAAACTACAAATGCAAGATTTTTATTTTTATGTTTACTTTCGGTTTTTAAGTTGCGTTGTGTTCACTCTTATCCCGGCAACTTGAATAAACACGACTTTGGAGCAAAGAACACGAAGCAGCACAGGACAGGAGGAACGAGGCTTGGGGTGGTTTTTTATTATTATTTTATTGCCCGCTTGCATACCTATGCTTTTTTTTTCTTCAAAGGCAGAGCTTTCCAATCAGGTTTTATTGTGTTTGCTCATGCAGCTGCCCCGGGAGTTGAACTGGGATCGTTCCCATTTTGCAGATGGGGAAACGGAAGCTGAGAGGGTGGGTTGGGTGCCTTGCACCTTAGATACGCTTACTCAGGACTGACGATGTGTGCATTTGGGGCTAGCTCCTTAGTAAGAGTTACATTACAGCAGTGGTTCTCTAACTTTTTTTCCTCTGGACCACACTTTCAGAGTAAAAAATTGCTCGCACGCACCACACTGAACTTTTTATTGATAAGAAATGCATTGGAAAACAAAAAGAAACTGCTCCTAGCATTGCTTGATTTGTATAACAGGTTCTCAGTCATTTCGAAAGATATCTATACACATTCTCCAAATTAATTTTTTTTTAAATAATATTCTACACTGAAATGTTTACTGTAGCAAAAAATCACCAACTGGAAAAAGTTGACTTTTAAAACCACATCTAAAAATTAGACTGCAATCATTTAAGCATTTCAAAGCTTCTGTGAATAGGATGGCCTCATAATAATAATTGTTTTATATAGTGTATTTCAAATGTGCAAAACCGTTCTTGCATATTATCTCAGTAATCTTTGCAAGACCCTTGTAAGTTAGGCACCGTAGGGGGCTTGCTGGTGTGGTGTAGCCAGGCATGTTGAACTAGGTAGTCCCTTCTTGAGATCATGGAATTGGACATGGGAATCACTACCTGTAAGGCTTTGGCTATCCCTAAGCATATGTGGACTTCAGTGGATAAGGAGTTAACTAGTTTGCAAAATGCCTGGTAAAACATGCTTTGGAAGCTGCAGAGACTTTGTATGCAAATAGGGAGAGGAATGCTGTCATGAGTGTATACTAGTTTCCACATAATGAACAACATTGCTGCACTGGCTTGCATTTCTAAACTTGTGCAATGCCCCAGGTGTTTTTCTGTAACCATGAAAAGGCACAGCTTGCAGCCTTTGAGTCTGAAATTGCTCCTTTCAGGGAGTATAAGAGGCTATATGCTACTTCCAGGATCAGAGACAACATGCTGGGAGAGGACTGTTGCCCACATGGCCTGATTGTGGCATCTTTTTGGCATTCTGAGAAACCTATGCCTTTAATCCAGCAGGATACTTCTTCAGACTCTGGGGAGTAACGACCTTCAGACTCTGGGGAGTAACGATCAATAGGAGTATAGCATCTAGATCACGGGTGTCAAACACAAGGCCCGGGGGCCTAATCCGGCCCGCCAGACCTCGTCATGTGGCCCGTGTCACATAGCTGTCAAGTATCCCGTTTTGGCCGGGAAACGCACGGAATCTAAGGCATTTCCCGGTGCTCTCCCGGCAAAAGGAATATCCCGGTTAATTCCCGGATCACAGAAAGCAACTTTTCTTCCCCCCTCCCCTTGCCTCGGCATCTTTTCACCAATTGCTAGCCCCGGTGGGCGGGCGGATGGCGCGGCTGCGCCAATCGGCAGCCCCAGCGGGGCTCTTTCCCTCCCGGCAAGGAGGGAGCAAGTTCTTCTTCCCCACCTCAGTCTCAGACCGAGGATTTAAAGGCCACTCTCGGCATAATGGAAGGGAAAGGAGCCCCAGCCGGGAAGGAGAAGGAGAGCTCGTAGCGGCTGCCAGAGGGGAGGGAGGAAGGACCGACCTCGTCTCTTGTGCTGTCGTATTTTTATTTTAAACCGCCGCCCTCCACCACAACAGCCACCGCCACCACGCCCCTCTTAAATTTTCTCCCTCCCGGCAAAGCGGCTCCCCTCCCCCAAGCAGCAGCAACGTCAAAGTTGCTCCTCGTCCTCCCTCCCCGGCTCCTTGTCAAACTGCAAAGCGGCTTCCCCTTCCCCCACCACTGGGGCAGGCACCTCCTTGTTTTGCTTTTCAAAAGGGAAAATAACCCATCCGTTGGTTTCCCCTCTTGTCTTTTTCTTTGGTGTTGTTTGTGTGTCTCGGTCTCCCTTTCCTCTGCCGGCTGAGGAAGCCACCAAGAGGCAGCAAACCTGAGCGCTTCTGTCTCCCAGCCCCTCACCAGGCTCAGCTAAAAGAAGAGGGATAAACTTCAGCCGCCAAACAAAATCACAAGCGGCCAAACAAAAATCACGGCTGCTGCCCGCCTCTGACACTCGCGGGAGATCAGAACCGAGGCTGAGAGAGGTGCTGCGTTGCGCTGCGCTGAGATCTCCAATCTCTTCCTTCTTTCCTTCCTTCCTTCTCTTTCTTTCTTTTTCCTTCCTTCCTTCCTTCTCTCTCACCCCTTCTTTCTTTCTCTTTCTTTCTTTCTTTCTTTCCTTCTTTCCTTCCTTCCTTCCTTCCTTCCTTCCTTCCTTCCTTCCTTCTCTCTCTCACTCTTTCTTTCTTTTCTTTCCTTCTTTCCTTCCTTTCCTTCTCTCTCTCTTCCCTGCCTCCCAGGATTCCCCTGCAAGTTCTCAGGATTTGGGGTTGTTTTTACAGAAGCAAAGAATAGGAGAGTTGGAAGGGACCCCCAAGGGTCATCTAGTCCAACCCCCTGCAATGCAATATTTCCCTCCCCATATACTTTTTTTTTTTAATGAGGGAGGAGTAGCAAGTGGGAGGGGACAGATCATATCCTTCAAGGTTATGAAAACCAAGCCTTACGAGGAGCGCTGGGAGGAGAGATGACAGCCATTTGCAAATATCTTAAGGAGGGTAGGACTGGAACCCATGGCTTCAAGTTACAAGAAAGGAGATTCCGACTAAACATACAGGAGGGGAAACACTTTCTTGTGCTCCAATTCAGTGGTAAACAGGGTGGATTTGATTTAAATCAAATTGATTTAAATCACGATTTAAATCACTAGTCAGTAGGCTTGATTTAAAAATCTTTTTTACAGAAAGACTCATTCTTGCTGGTATAATCTTAATATTTACAACCATATGAAGGTTTCATTTTTGGAATAATAAATGTTCAGAGTAGTATTTGTATGTTTAAAATATATTTGTATGTTTAAAAAAAAATTACTGTCTGTTACCAAAAATCATTTTTCAATAAATTGTACAATAATTGTACATTTGAATATCTACTTGCCATTATTCTGACTATGTTTCTGCTTTCAGAGCTAGTTATTACTTACATTATTACAAAAAACAGTAATAATTGAATGCAGTGACAATAATTTATGATAATAAAGAGTGGACACATAGTCCTACAGATACAACCGGCCCTTTGAGGGTGACCAAACTGCTGATGCGGCCCCCGATGAATTTGAGTTTGACACCCCTGATCTAGATCAAGGGAAGTAATAGTACCACTGTATTCCGCTCTGGTCAGACCTCACCTGGAATACTGTGTCCAGTTCTGGGCACCACAGTTCAAGAAGGATACTGACAAGCTGGAACGTGTCCAGAGGAGGGCAACCAAAATGGTCAAAGGCCTGGAAACGATGCCTTATGAGGAACGGCTTAGGGAGCTGGGTATGTTTAGCCTGGAGAAGAGAAGGTTAAGGGGTGATATGATAGCCATGTTCAAATATATAAAAGGATGTCATATAGAGGAGGGAGAAAGGTTGTTTTCTGCTGCTCCCGAGAAGTGGACACGGAGCAATGGATTCAAACTACAAGAAAGAAGATTCCACCTAAACATTAGGAAGAATTTCTTGACAGTAAGAGCTGTTCGACAGTGGAATTTGCTGCCAAGGAGTGTGGTGGAGTCTCCTTCTTTGGAGGTCTTTAAGCAGAGGCTTGGCAGCCACCTGTCAGGAATGCTTTGATGGTGTTTCCTGCTTGGCAGGGGGTTGGACTGGATGGCCCTTGGGGTCTCTTCCAACTCTATAATTCTATGATTCTATGACCTTGTCAGTAATGAGTATTACAGGGAATTGATGCCTTAGTGATGTCTCCGGTGATGACTGCACACCTTTCCACACAGCTCCTCAAAAAGCAAAGACTTTGGACCCAATTTAAACAAATATTAACTATGAAAGCAGGTTTGTTTTCGTATTACTTCCGTATTATTTGATACTTAGTTGTTGGAAGAAGAACAGCTGTATTCACCGAAGGGGGCGTGTAGGAACTTAAGCCTTCATTTATCTCCATGGGCTTCTGTCAACAGATGGTCATCTTGAAAGGCTTGCTAGTAGAGCACATGGCTTTGTGAAAGGCTCCAGGTTCAGTGCTTGGTGCCCCCACGATGTTGTGTTGGGAAAGACTCCCTGACTAAAACCCTGGAGCCCCACTTCTGTATTGCAGACAATACTGTGCTCACTGAGCCAATAGTTTTCATAAGGCAGCTTCCTGTTCCTCATCATTGTGTTTTCCATCTTTTCCCTTCCAGGTGTGTTCATTGTTTCTGCCAAGAGGACTCCATTTGGGGCTTATGGAGGCTTGCTCAAGGACTTCACTGCCACAGACTTAACGGAGATTGCAGCACGCTCAGCCCTGGCTGCTGGCAAAGTGTCTCCCGAAATAATTGACAGTGTGGTTGTGGGAAATGTCATGCAGGTTGGTAGGACACAGCAGATGCCAGCTGTCAAATCCGCTGGTTGCGCTCATGCCAACATTCTTTCTCTTTCTGTGTTTGCCCTGTTGCTCCATTCCAGAGGAGCTAGAAATAAACTGGAACAATTGCAGCTCTAACAAGTCACTTGTAAAACAAGTTTCCCTTGGAATATTGTATGTCATTGAATTTGCTCCTGCTGGCATTGTTGGGGGTAGGAATGAGCTGCATATGAGTGTGTAAATATGTTTTTGCACCCTGCAGAATGTGTTTTGCTTTCTTTACAACTTTTTCATTTTTTTCTGTGTGCGGATAACAAGTACAATCTTCAATGAACAAAGACATTTAGAGTAACTTAACCCAAGTTCATGTATCTTTTTAACACAGTGAAAATTGAAGCTCTTTATATAACTAATACTAACCAAAGCCTTTCTCTGCCTTTTCTGAATTTCCTATGCTTTGGTCCTTAGTATCCTAGGATAATTTGCATTGGGTAATTTATATTGGGGAGTTTTTACTTTGCATCCAGTTAAAAAAAATGATCTTTATTTTATTTGTATTTAAGAATTAAAGCTGCAAAAACATGTCCCATGTTATTATTTTTTTGTCTTGGTACAACTCAGGTATTGGACCTAAATTATTTCAGGGGTGAAATTAAAGTGCTTAATGCAGCTTAAATGTTGTATTTTATGGAAATATGACTGGAATACTTGTAAATGTTAAATACAAACACTTACTTCACTTACATTGTTTCCACACACACCCCGATCCTTAAATTTAAACAAAGGTACTGGAAACTGTTGACACACCAATACATTTTGTTAGTTTAAAGAACTGCACGAGATATGCTGACTCACATAACTTGCCAGGGATAAACACCTGAAAAACATTAATTACAACTTTGAAAGTGCCAGGCTTGCATAATACCATATTTGCAGTTGTCACCCATTTGGTGTTGCTTTTGAACCTGTGGGACACAAAATTTCCCACCTCACATCACTGCATATGATGGTAACCTAAACCAGGGGTGGGAAATTGCCAGGCTGCAGGCTGAACTCGGCCTCCTAGGAGTTCAGATTTTCCCTGCAAGGCCATTTCTCCGAAATCATGCCCACCATCCCAGCGGGCATGAGGTATTCCACCGTGATTATTTATTAAGATGGTTAGGCTGCTTTTCACCAAAGGTCCCCAAACAACTGAATCGGCAATAGGGCAACATAAAACTCCAGAGCAGTCTAAGCAACTCCTCCAAAAGCCTGAGATAACACAGTGGAAGGCCAACAACATTACCATCTACATCTCCAGGGGGGAAATGTTCCAAAGAGGGAGGGGAGTTCCAAATGATCTAACATCTCTACCCCTAAGGTAACCCTTGCAACAGAATTTGAGTGTGCTGTCACCCTAGACTTCCCTTAAAATTACATGCAGCTCGATCCTACGCATGTTTAATCTGAGTTAGTTTCACTGTGTTCAGCAGAGCTTGGTTCCAAGCAAGTCTGTAACATGGCATCTGTGCAGGCCAATCCTCTGTATGTTTTCTCACTTCCAAGCATTGCAGTTTATGCGTTACCTGCATTTCTTGCTTTGAGCAGCGTTAACCAAGTGGTACGTCTGCCCTTCCTTGCAGAGCTCTGCAGATGCTGCTTACCTTGCCCGGCACGTGGGTTTGCGTGTTGGAGTCCCAGTCCCAGTTCCTGCCCTGACAGTCAACAGATTGTGTGGATCAGGCTTCCAGTCCATCGTCAACGGATGTCAGGTACTAGATTTGCTCTCGCGGTACCCTATTGCTAAGTTCCTCCTTTCCTCCATCAGCCCAGCTGTCCAGTGCAGGTCAGGCAGAGACTCGAGAAATGGGGAAATAATTAAATGTGTTGGATACTCCTCCATCAGCCCAGCTGTCCAGTGCAGGTCAGGCAGAGACTCAAGAAATGGGGAAATAATTAAATGTGTTGGATACTCCCATCTTTCTTTTTAATTGCATGATAATAACCAGGGAGTTGCAAAGTGGAGACAAGGGCTTTACTGTGAATGGCTTACACTACTTCTTTGTAAAGCAGTTCACACAACTGGTGATGAAAGAGGAAACAAAACAACAGAGCAGAATAATATTCTTAATAATAAATTGAGGAAATGGATCTGATGAAATAAGAAATAATATTCTTATTTCATCAGATCCATTTCCTCAATTTAAGCTTGGCCAGCCCGAACAGGCACAAACTACAGTGGTACCTCGGGTTACGAACTTAATTCGTTCCGGAGGTCCGTTCTTAACCCGAAACTGTTCTTAACTTGAGGTGCGCTTTCGCTAATGGGGCCTCCCGCTGCTGCCACCGCACGATTTCCATTCTCATCCTGCTTCCGCTAACTACTTCCGGGTTAGCGGAGTTTGTAACCTGAAGCGTTTGTAACCCGAGGTACCACTGTATATCCCTTACAAAATGTGCTCAGACCTGAACTGTAGTGAGTCTACAATGACATGGAGTTCTGTAGGAAGCAAGCGCCATCAGTTGCCTCTTTGTGCTCTCGATTTCTAAACTCAACACAAAGGGACCACCTTGTGATTAAGCAGCAAAGGCACGTAAGGGGACAGGACCTAGGGTCTGGCAGGCTTGATAGAGAGGCCCTGGGACCTTCATTGAGCCTATGGGCTAGAGATTCCTCCCACCTATGACATAGGTGATGACTTTAAAAGGGCAGATCCTATGGAAGGAGGTGGTCTCCAAGCTATTGAAGGCCCTATAAACTTTTAATTGTGCCTGAAAAGAAGCCAGTGCAAAGTTGTTGGAGAAGCCCGTGCCGTTAAAGCAAAAACTCTTGCAAAGTAGTAGCAAAATGATTAGGAAACGTAAGAGCCTTGCTAGATCATACCAAAGGACTTAACTAGTCCAGCATAGTCCCATTGTTGCCGATGGGAAACTTTCAAGCAAGACAGGAAAGCAGTTGCTCTGTCCCACTGTTGTTCCCCCAGCAACTGGTAATCAGTCGTATTCTGCCTCTGATCTTGGGGGTGATCGATAGCCATTCTTCCTCTGCACACAGCTCCTAGTGCAGGTACACAATTTTTGGAGCCTCATGCAACACCCACAGGGTTGCAGAAAGGGGGTGTGGAGGAGTACAGTGGTACCTCTGGTTAAGTAGTTAATTCGTTCCGGAGGTCCGTTCTTAACCTGAAACTGTTCTTAACCTGAAGCACCACTTTAGCTAATGGGGCTTCCCGCTGCCGCTGCGCCACCAGAGCACAATTTCTGTTCTTATCCTGAAGCAAAGTTCTTAACCTGAAGCATTATTTCTGGGTTAACGGAGTTCTTAACCTGAAGCGTATGTAACCTGAAGCGTATGTAACCTGAGGTACCATTGTAGTATTTTTTCCCTTCATGCACTGGCCTGCTGTCTCTCCAAAAGTAAATTGGTATGGCCAAGTCCTTCCTCAGTTTAGATTCATTCATCTGTAATGAGCTGAGGTGTTTTCTGATGAACTTATCTGACGCACCTGAAATGGTGAAATAAAAAATGCCTAATGAGCTTTTTTTTCTCTTCCCACTCAAAACAGGAAATCTGTCTTAAAGAATCGGAGGTAGTGCTGTGTGGTGGAACAGAAAATATGAGCCAAAGTCCATATGCTGTCCGAAATGTCCGCTTTGGGACAAGATTAGGAGTCGATCTCAAGGTACAGGCGTTGGCCATTGGATGCTTTGCCATATATACAAAGCTGCTTTGCCAGAAGCTTTGTATATAGTATCTGGTAGTTGTTGCCTGGTAGTCATTCCTGAAGCTGGCCATTGTTTGTGTTGTGTTGTTTGGCTTTTTCCTACAAGCACTGAATGCCTTTGGCATGATTCATTACCCCCAAAATCTTGTAATGGAGTTATTAATCTTGTTGCGTTGTCTGTTTCATTCCCCTTGCAGCTGGAAGACACACTGTGGGCAGGTCTGACAGATCTGCACATTAAAACCCCTATGGGGGTTACAGCTGAAAACCTTGCTGCGAAATACAACATTACAAGGGAAGACTGTGACCGCTATGCATTAAAGACGCAGCAGAGGTGGAAAGCTGGTCAGTGGATTTACAAGGGTTAAAAACGTAAAATAGCATTATCCATTTTAAAGGGAAGCCTAGTTCTCATAAGTGGCAGGTGGTAGAGCTATCTCTGGGCTGCACCACTCCAAGCTTGCGTGATGAAATGCTCTGGGCTGCACCACTCCAAGCTTGCGTGATGAAATGCTCTTTAATGAAGAAAACAAAATGCAAGGAAAAAGAGAGGGGGAATCTTTCCCTTTCCTCCCAACTTCCCCCAAACAGCATTAAAAGGTTGTTTTGTCTAAAATCGTTGACTATTTTAAGATGAGCAGATGTTAACCAATTTCACTGGCCAGTTCTTTCAGACTTGACAAAAAAACAAAACAAAAATTAGTGAGCGAAACCTAACCAATGCTGTCTTTCAGCATCTGCTTTGGAAAACTGTGTCACGTTGCTCGTCCCTGTAATTTGCTGGGGAGTAAGTGCGGGTGGCGCTGTGGTCTAAACCACAGAACCTAAGGCTTGCCAATCAGAAGGTTGGTGGTTCGAATCCCCGCGAAGGGGTGAGCTCCCGTTGCTCGGTCCCTGCTCTTGCCCACCTAGCAGTTCGAAAGCACGTCAAAGTGCAAGTAGATAAATAGGTACCACTCCAGCGGGAAGGTAAACGGCGTTTCTGTGCTGCTCTGGTTCGCCAGAAGCGGCTTAGTCATGCTGGCCACATGACCTGGAAGCTATACGCCGGCTCCCTCGGCCAATAATGCAAGATGAGCGCCACAACCCCAGAGTCGTCCGCAACTGGACCTTACGGTCAGGGGTACCTTTACCTTTTAAGTGCCATAGAGTGCTTGCAGTTTTCTACAGATGGCACATTTGCAAAGACATGGTTCCTTAGGCACCGTTTTGCAGTTTCATTTTTTTTTTTATTTCACTTTTAATTTGTATACTGCCTTTCTATGTTACTATGCACATGGCGGTTTCTAACAACAAAAAATACAGCAGAGATCACACAGACCGTGCAGTTGGTCTGTTTGCCCTCCATCATCTTTCTTGGCTCTAAGTACCCACACGTCTGGGCAAACCAACCAACTAGGGGGGTCGCTGCTGGAAGGAGACCCCATGGACCAAACACCGTATAACACCAAGCCTACAAGACCTGGCATGCAGTACTTTTCTGAGCACAATTCAAAGTGTTGGTGGTGACCTTTAAAGCCCTAAACGGCCTTGGCCCAGTATACCTGAAGGAGCATCTCCACCCCCATCATTCAGCCCGGACACTGAGGTCCAGCTCCGAGGGCCTTCTGAAGGTTCCCTCCCTGCGAGAAGTGAGGTTACAGGGAACCAGGCAGAGGGCCTTCTCGGTAGTGGCACCCGCCCTGTGGAACGCCCTCCCAACAGATTTCGAACAGATAAATAACTCTCTGACTTTTAGAAGACATCTCTAGGCAGCCCTTTGTAGGGAAGTTTTTAATGGTTGATATTTTATTGTGTTTTTAGCATTTTGTTGGGAGCCGCCTAGAGTGGCTGGGGCAACCCAGTCAGATGGGCGAAATAGAAATAATAAAATTATTATTATCAGTGCTTTTTTTCTGGGGGTGCTCAAAGGCACGCAGTACCAGCACCTTTTTCCTAGAAGGAAAGCACTGGTTAAAATTGTGGCACTTACTGTAACGAGCTCATGGTGAGTCCCAGCACCCTTTTTTCTAGAAGAGAAGCACTGATTATTGTCATCAAGGGTTGTTGTCTTTGTCATCTACCTCAAGCACGGCCCCTGCGGAAGGTTTCTTTTAATCACCGACTAATCTCTTTGGGTTCTCCCTCCGTGACGTACTGACGTCGGCCTTGTTTTTATAGCCCATGAAGCCGGACACTTCAAAGCTGAAATGGCACCTATTGAAGTGAAAACCAGGAAAGGCAAGCAGAGCATGGAGCGGGATGAGCACCCTCGTCCGGAGGCGACTCTGGAACAGTTGGCAAAGCTCCCTACAGTTTTCAAGAAAGATGGGACCGTCACAGCTGCAAATGCCTCGGTGAGCCAGGGAGCTTAAAATCCTGATCTAAGAACGATTTGCTCAGGTGTGGCTCCTGTCCCTGGAGCTGAAGTCAGATTACTCAGGGTTCTTAAAAAAAAATTAAAGCATACCATATGAAATAGAGAGCGGGGTATAAATAATAAATTGTTATTATTATTATTATTATTATTATTATTATTATTATTATTATTATTATTGGTCAGCTATCCTTGCCCACAACAAGTCAGCCCCGGGGTGCAGTTAATAAAGCCTTGCAAGCGATGCCATTTTTGCAAAAGCAGTAACATTACAGAAATTGAGAATTTGCTGAGTCTGCTGCAAGAATTTTAGGGTTGCCATATTTTAAAAAGTAAACACCCGGGCACAAAAGTTGTTGAGGTTTGCTTGCTTGCTTGCCAAAGTTGCAAAAACCAACAACATACACACAGGTTTTCCCGGACATTTCAGGTGCTTTTCGAAAATTCCGCCCGGGCGCCATTTTTGAAGGACGATCCCCGGAAATTCCGGACATACGGCAGCCCTTATTTTGTAAAACATTACATGAAAGGTCAGGTTTGACAGGGAGCTAAGCGGGCGCTAGGACTGGGTGTAGCAATGGAACTCGCAGAATCAAGTTGGGAGGGACCTCAGAGATCATCTGGGCCAACCCTGTGCCAATGCTGGACGTCCCATTCCTCCTGACATCCCTGATAGGTGACCAGGCTGCCCCACAATCCTACAGTAGATACTGGGTGTTTCTGTGCGGAACGTAGCTGCTCTGGAATCTTTTGCTGAATATATGCTTCCTTTCCAATGCCCCTTTCGCTCACACTGCCTCTTTAGGCTTTCACGGACACTGAATTTCAGTTCTGCTGCTCAAATTTCAACTGTGGCCGTGTCCTAATGTACACAGAGCTGGTGGAATTGATTTCAGATTCATCTTTAGGCACAGTGGCAAGCTTATCGCAATGTGTACCCGCAGATACTTAGAATTGTAGAATTGGAAGGGACCCTGAGAGTCCAACCCAGGCTTCCTCAACCTCAGCCCTACATATGTTTTTGGCCTACAACTCCCATGATCCCTAGCTAGTAGGACCAGTGGTTAGGGATGATGGGAATTGGAGTCTCAAAACATCTGGAGGGCTGAGGTTGAGGAAGCCTGGTCCAACCCACTGCTGTGCAGGAATTTCAACCATAGCATCCATTACAACCATCCAACCTCTTCGAGAGCCAGTGTGGTGTAGTGGTTAAGAGCGGTAGACTCGTAATCTGGTGAACTGGGTTCGCGTCCCCGCTCCTCCACATGCAGCTGCTGGGTGACCTTGGGCTAGTCACACTTCTCTGAAGTCTCTCAGCCCCACTCACCTCACAGAGTGTTTGTTGTGGGGGAGGAAGGGAAAGGAGAATGTTAGCCGCTTTGAGACTCATTAAGGGTAGTGATAAAGCGGGATATCAAATCCCAAACTCCTCCTCTTCTTAAAACCTGAGTGTTAATAGTGTAGGCTAAGCTTGACCTAAGTCATATATGTCTCTGCCACTGATCAGTTTAACTCAGGCAGTCCAGTTCTTATGGCCCAGGACGGCTGCTCTGAAGCATAAACTGCCCTTTTGAGTCCGCATAACATCTAATCCAGGGCAAACTGTTGTCAATGCTCGGTGGCAGATTTGGTGTCTGTTTTTCTCTTCCTAGGGGGTATGTGACGGAGCTGGAGCACTGATCATAGCAAGCGAAGAAGCCTTGAAAAAGCACAGCCTCACACCATTGGCTAGAATAGTAGCCTACCATGCGTCCGGATGCGACCCCAACATCATGGGCATTGGTAAGTTACAGTCATGGGGACTTTCCTAATTATCATAGCACAGCGTGTGCAAGGTATTCCACGCAAATCCCGATCTGCAGCACGAAATCCCGAGGCCCTTCTCCAGGTCCCTTCTTTAAGGGAGCCTCGGAGCAGGATGACAAAGGCGGAGCCTTTTCAGTCCCCCCATCTGTGGAAAGCTCTCCCCAGTGAGGTCCCCCTGGCTCCTTCACTAACATCTCTTTAGGAGCCAGGTTTTTAAGCAGAGGTGGGTGGCCATCTGCCATGGATGCTTTAGTTGAGATTCCTGCATTGCAGGGGGTTGGACTGGATGACCCTCAGGGTCCCTTATATGATTAATGTTCATGTTTTTAAATTTGTTGTAAGACTCCGGGACATCTTTATGTAACTAGTCTAATAAAAAATAAGAATCCTAATGGAGGGTACCCTTTCTGGAACAGAGGGAGTGGGCATATTCATTGTTGTTTTGTTTTGTTTTGTTTTGTTTTTGTTAAATTTATATACCACCCTATACCTGCAGGGCTCAGGGCGGTTCACAGAATTAAGTTGCCTTTCCTTGTTTTCGTTTTCTTTTTTAATGGGGGGCGGGGAATATCAGAGTTGGGCAACCTGCTGCCTGCCCCCCCCCCCGACATTGTTGAACTGCAATTCCTATCAGTCACAGCCAACATGGCCAGTGTTCAGGGATGATGGGAATTGTAGTCCAGCCACATCTGCAGGGCACCAGGTTACCCACTCTTGGTGTGTGTATATAAAGCACTGAACTATCAGTTCCTCTACTTGCCCTCATGCATGTGTATGTTTTTAACAAAGGTCCAGTACCTGCTATTACTGAAGCCCTGAAGAAAGCTGGCCTTTCCCTGAAAGACATGGACTTAGTTGAGGTAAGGAAAGCTGTGCAGAACCCAAAACGAATGAAACAATACCTTAATATGGCCTTCAGGTGGTGGGGAATTTATGGCCTTACAGATTTTGCTGGACACAGCTCTCATTATCCCTGATCCATTGGCCACATTGGCTGGAACTGATGGGAACTTGAGCTCAACTTTTCCCAAGATAAGCTATAGTCGAGTGACATTAAAAGGTAACGGGACCCCTGACCATTAGGTCCAGTCGCGGACGACTCTGGGGTTGCAGCACTCATCTCGCTTTACTGGCCGAGGGAGCCGGCATACAGCTTCTGGGTCATGTGGCCAGCATGACTAAGCCACTTCTGGCAAACCAGAGCAGTGCACGGAAACGCCGTTTACCTTCCCACCGGAGCGGTACCTATTTATCTACTTGCACTTAGTGCTTTCAAACTGCTATGTTGGCAGGAGCAGGGACCGAGCAACGGGAGCTCACCCTGTCGCGGGGATTCGAACCGCCGACCTTCTGATCGGCAAGCCCTAGGCTCAGTGGTTTAACCCACAGCGCCACCTGCGTCCCTACGGGTTATTCAGAGTCTTTAAGTACAGGCTGCTGAAGATTGTTCATCTCTTATTGGAAGCAGCCTTCAAACACTGGAACTGAAACTCCCTAACTCAGGAGATCTGTATAGCTATTTCCCTGGTTGCATTTCAGCACCTCTTTATTATTGGTTCAAGCCAACATTTGGCATGAATATTAGACGATTTATTATTGTTATTATTTATTTTGCTCCCTTCAGTTCTTGGGTGATATTTTATTTAGAACTTGGTTGTGTTTTTAGTATGTGTTTTGCAATTTATAATTTATGTTATTAATTCTTTCAGGTCTGCCACCTTGAGTTTTATGAGTTAGAAAGAGGTTACAGACATTCTTAAATAAGTTGGGAAGTTAAAGGTTTAAAGCAGGATTTGCATCTGACCTGTCATGTTCTCATTTTGATTTTTTTTTTTAAACCATATACTTTTGGCCAGTGGTTTTCTGCTCACCCACCCCTAGCGAAAGCTGCTTTCTGCATCACTTTTGGAGCATCTGAACTGTCTTCAAGGATAGCTCCAAGTAGAGTATGTTACAGTAGTCCAACCTACAGGTGTTTCCAACTTCTCTCTCTCTCTTTCTCTCTCTCATGTTTCAAGGTCAATGAGGCTTTTGCTCCACAGTACTTGTCAGTAGAGAAGGTTTTGGATCTGGACCCAGAGAAAACAAACGTCAATGGAGGAGCCATTGCTTTGGGTCACCCACTGGGGGCATCGGGTTCAAGGATCACTGCCCACCTGGTTCACGAACTAAGGTCTGTCAATAGCTTGAAGGTACCTCTTGGGAACGCTTCTCGGTTTTGCTTTTTAAAATGCTGTGGAATGCATGCTTGGAAAAGAGCGCGGTTGGCATCTCGGTTTTAAGAAGATGATGTTGCAAGTCATGGAGGAGAGACCCTGAAGAGCTCAGAGTCGGGGTCAATAGTGGGCTAGATGGATAAATACTCGGAACTGGTATAAAGAAGCTGAGATGAAAATAAACAGAATTCAGCTTCCTAATTGCAGTCTGGCTCAGATTCACAAGGAGTGCAGCTTGGTCCACGCAGCGTTGGCTGTGTACAGTATTCCCTTCCCTCCAGCAAGTGTGTCAGGCTGCTTATCTGCAGTAGGAAACACTCTTCCCACCAACATCAAGGCATCGCAGTGCAATGTGTTGGGCAGTCCTTGCCCTAGATGTCATCCTGTGGAGCAAAAAAAAGGAACGGTAGAACTCAAATCATTAAAAGTCCTTCAGAACAAATGACTTGGCAAGGCTTGAATCACGATACCTTGATAACTTGTTTTCTTGTTTGTTCTCATTTTTTTATAGGCGCCGTGGAGGTAAATATGCAGTCGGTTCGGCTTGCATTGGAGGAGGCCAAGGTATAGCTGTTATCATTGAGAAGACAGCCTAAAGGAAATTCGAGAATCTTGGATGGACTCTCCACCAACTGTTACTACATGCTCACCAGAAGAATTTAGAGAGGAGGAGGAGGAGATGGCCCCACTTGTTTGCAAATCCATGAAACAGACTGGTATGGACCATCTGGCAGGCTGGGGGGATATTGCAAAGTCTTCTTTGGAAAAAAGACTATAACTAGATAATCTCTAATTCAATTGTGTGAATCTAGCTGTAATCTCCACTTATCTTGTACGTCCCGCTGAGTTAAAATGTGACTTCTAAGTATGCATTTTATTGAATAAATGTTAAGCTGCCAAGTATCTACTAACTATGCCTTACACCAAAGTCTGCTATTTTATCAATCAATGCTGTCTTCCAAGCTGTTAGATCACTGCACTGGAATACTTCTGCAAATGGGGGAGGGATTTTGCATTGCTGCCAAAAAAAGTTTTTCTTGAATGGATTTTGCATAAAGTGTGTGTGTACCGGCTGCGCAGTGTTAAGAGCTGGGAACAAAGTGTAACAAAATCAGCGTGCCTTTATGTGATAAAATAATAATAAAAATAATCAAAGGATTCTAGTTTTGTCATCTTGTAAAGCTTGGATGTAGTTTGAATTTGGAACATAAGGCGTTTTTGGCATTTGTGCCAAACCTGGGGGTTTTCTTTCAAAGTATCTGGCATACTTTTAATAGTGTTGCTTCTCAGGAATCATCTCCAGCCACAAGGTGGTGCATTTTCACCGCATTGCAGAGGCTTTTGTCCTTTTAAGCCGCTTAGCAGTGCATCCATATGGGAAGCGTTCTTCATTTCCGACCTGTACTCTGGAAACAGAGGGTTTCCCCCTGAATGTGAACTTTTTATTTCCCTAGTCCTGTGGTGAATGACAGCCTTCCACAGGACATGAGCTGAAGAGGCACCCTGTCTCAATGGCATCCCTGTCACAAAACGTCAGGTGATCCCTGCTGGATCAAACCTAATCAAGGGTAGGTAAAAAAAAAGGTAAAGGACCCCTGGACAGTTAAGTCCAGTCAAAGGCGACTCTGGGGTTGTGGCGCTCATCTCGCTTTCAGGCCAAGGGAGCCAGCGTTTTGTCCACAGACAGCTTTCCGGTTCATGTGGCCAGCATTACTAAACCGCTTCTGGTGTAACAGAACACCATGACAGAAGTCAGAGTGCATGGAAACACCGTTTACCTTCCCGCCACAGCAGTACCTATTTATCTACTTGCACTGATGTGCTCAAGGTTCAAGTAACAGGGATTCCTTCTTCAAAAACCCTACAACTGCAAAGCCTTAAATTTGGGGATTGCAAAGAGCAGTTATCCATGTTGAAAGAATTGTTAAAGTATTGTTATTGCAATGATTTTTCATACATGCATCCATACTCTTCTTCAACACCTTGCACAAAATCACAGTGGTGTACATGGTGGGGTGGGGGGATACACTGTCACGTCTATAACAGAACAGTGCCTCTGATGCTGGCCATAATAGAATAATGGACTGGTAACGTTCCATGGATAAACTTATTTTTAACACGCTTCTTTGTTTTCACACCACTGCATCCAAACAAACCTTCCTGCCGTATCGATCTCGCATGGTTTTCTCATCCCACCGATTCTGTCTAGAGCTAGAAGAACTTCATTCAGCCACTTTGCCAGCTGTATTGCAGGACCTCTTGTATGAAAAAAATTTAAAAAATTGGCGTTGCTACAAGGTAAGCCATCAGACGACTTCACTAAAAGGAACTCTTGTATTTAAAAGAGTTCTTCCAATTACAATATTTTCCCTGCTTTGTATAATATTATTCTGGCTTGGGTCGGGAGATTGATATGTCTATTTTACACGGTTGAAAAAGGCAGATGACCTAGAACAAGCAATCCCAAACAATGATGATTGAAAAAGAGAGTAACTAAAACAAAACCCGTTGCCCGGATTCCAGTCCTAAAGCATTTCCCCACATTATGTGACTAAGTATTGTATGGAGGTACTATGGTACATCTTCAGATATCTCAAGCGCTGTCACATGGAAGATGGAGCAAGCTTGTTTTCTATGGAAGACAGGGCTCAATGGCTTCAGGCTCCAAGAAAGGAGATTCTAACTAAACATTAGGGGGGAAAACATTCTGACAATATGAGCTGTTCAACAGTGGAACAGTCTCTCGGGTGGTTGTGGACTCTCCTTCACTGGAGAATTTTAAGCAGAGGTTGGATGGCCATCTGTCATGGATGCTTTAGCTGAGTTTCCTGCATTGCAGGGGATTGAACTGGAGGATTCTTGGGGTCCCTTGCAACTCTGCAATTCTATGATTCTATGGTACAGCACTGGCATATCCTCCAACATTTCTCCGATGGAAATAGGGACATCTTTAATAATAATAATAATTTATTATTTATATCCTGCCCTTCTGACTAGGTTGCCCCGTCCACTCTGGGCTGCTTCAAACATATATAAAAACATAACAAAACATTTAAAAACTTCCCTGTACAGGGCTGCCTTCAGGTGTCTTCTAAAAGTTGTATTGTTACTTACCACCTTGGCTTGGGGATCGCAAAGCCATCCAAGTTGGCCATCCCTATATCTTGTGGTTGGGGGATGTTCTAGTAATAATAAATTTTATTTATACCCCGCCCTTCCCAGCCGAAACTGGGCTCAGGGCGGCTAACATTAGTAAAATTACAATAAAATATAAAAGAAAACCGTTAATTAAAATACAGATTAAAAAGACAATTTAAAATTTAAAATGCCGCTTCACACCCATACTCATACTCAAAACCAAGGGGAGTCCAACCCGAAGGCCAGGCGGAACAGCTCTGTCTTGCAGGCCCTGCGGAAAGATGTCAAATCCCACAGGGCCCTGGTCTCTTGTGACAGAGTGTTCCACCAAGTTGGGGCCAGTACTGAAAAGGCCCTGGCCCTAGTTGACACCAGTCTAACGGCCTTGTGGCTCGGGACCTCCAAAAAGTTGTTATTTGTGGACCTTAAGGTCCTTTGCGTGGCATACCGGGAGAGGCGGTCCCGTAGGTACGAGGGTCCTAGGCCGCATAGGGCTTTAAAGGTCAAAACCAGCACCATTGATAAGTCTTACGCTCGTCGGTGTGTGTGTGTGTGTGCTGTATGATTGAGACTGTGTAGGCTGCCTCAACGCCCTTGAAGGACGGAGAGGGGTAGCAAGGGAAGAGGGCATCCCATGCCACTCAAAGCTGGCAGCTCCAGGGCAGATGGCCAGGCTCTCTGGAATGACTGCAGCCCTTCAGCATGGCTAGTACAGACATCTGATGTAAGCAGATGTGGCTCGCATTTGTCAAGGCTCGCTGGAGCAGCTGCTGTTGGCTGCCATTCAGTGTGTACTTAAAGGAAAGGCTCTCCGAGGGCGAAGACAGCATTTTGGCTCTGGTCTGTTTAGGCCTAGCTGCTTTGTTCACCTTGACAACAGTGGGGCCACCATGATGCTGGCCGTATTTCAATCAGGCGCTCTCCGCGAACTTGCAATAGTGGCCTCCTTGTATGAAGTAAAGGGAAGCTGGTGATCTGGCTCTGTGCCTGAGGGGGCAAAGCCATTGGTTCAGCGACTACTTGGGCACATCATTGGGACAGTCTGTCAAGTCTGGCAGTAAACTCCTCGTTAAGCAACAGGGGTCCCCCATAATATTGACTTAGTGTTAATGAGAGTCTGTGCTTTAATAGACACCAGGGATGATCTGCCACTAAAATTAATCACGGTGTTTGCTAAACTACAAGCTGTTAACAGGCAAGAGAACTTGCTACTGGAATTTTTCGTTTATTACCAGTCCTTTTTTCAGGGGGGAAACCAGTATTCAAGTCAGATTTGAAGGGATGAGTCGGGCCGGCTGATGATGATTTTACTGATTTTTTTTTTATAAAAAAGTTGCTTGCAGAAATTGATTTTTTCACATTCATTTGTCGATCTGTGCATGGATGAAGGAACGCCTAGTTATCCAGCAAGCTCACAGAGCATCACAAAGAGGCACACAAAGAAGGAACTCAAATGCTGAACAAAGGGTTCATAAGGAGAGAGGTGGTTTTGAGGTGCTGCAGTCCTGAGCCGTTAAGGCTTTATAGATCAAGACCAGCACTTTGAACTGGGCCTGGATACTAATTGGAAGCCAGTGCAATTGGGCCAGGATTGGCATTATATGCTCAAACCATCTTGCCTCGGTGAGCAACCTGGTCACTGAATGGCGCACCAGCTGAAGTTTCCAAACCGTCTTCAGAGTCAGCCCTATGTATAACATATTGCACTAATCTAACCTAGAGGTTACCGGAGCATAGACAACAGATGTTAGGCTATTCCTGTCCAGGTAGGGGCACAGCTGGGCCACCAGACAAAGCTAATGGAAGACACTCTGTGCCACCGAGGCCTCCTAAACCTCAAGGAACAGCAATGGCTCCAGAAGTACCCCTCAGCTGTGTACCTGAGGAGTGTATGGTAAAAAGGTAAAAGACCCCCGGACAGTTAAGTCCAGACAAAAGTGACTATGGGGTTGCGGCGCTCATCTCGCTTTCAAGCCAAGGGAGCCGGTGTTTGTCCACAGACAGCTTTCCGGGTCATGTGGCCAGCATGACTAAGCCGCTTCTGGTACAACAGAACACTGTGATGGAAACCAGAGCACATGGAAACGCTATTTACCTTCCCGCCGCAGTGGTACCTATTTATCTACTTGCACTGGCGTGCTTTCGAACTAGGTTGGCAGAAGCTGGGACAGAGCAACTGGAGCTCACCCCATCACAGGGATTCGAACAGCCAACCTTCTGATCGGCAAGCCCAAGAGGCTCGGTGGTTTAGACCACAGCGCTACCTGTAACTGCATCAAGAACAGGCGGCATCCCAGGCATCTGATCTAGGGAACCACCGACTAACAGTGCCTCAGTCTTATCTGGATTGCCCTTCAGTTTATTGGCTCTCATCCAGTCTGTTATCAAGGCAAGGCAACAGTCCAGCACTTCCACTGCCACACCTGCAGAGGTAACGGGAGAAGTAGAGCTGTGTGTTATCAGCATATTGCTGGCAACGTACTAAAAAAAACTGGATAACTTCATAGGGTTGCCATATTTCCAGAGCTAAAAATCCGGACAAAGTAAGTTGTTGAGCCCGCCACCCCACCCCACCCCGACCTGCCGCTACCACCAAGCCCAAAACAAAGCCTGAGCTGCCCACACGTACGACGACAGCCCAAAACACAGCCACAGCCTGAAACTGAACCCGAGCTGCTCACGCACACAAACATTTTTTAAAAAACAACAACAACCCAAACCCAGACATTTGCCTACAATTGTAAAAATCCCAGCGGATGGGCATGTTGGCTCCCCAAAAGAGAACATGTCCAGGATTTCCCAAACATATGGCAACCCTAGTGTAGATGTTAAACGGCATGAGGGACAAAACTGAACCCTGAGGAATCCCACATTGAAGATTCCACAGGACCAAAGAGCACCCCCAAGGGTCACCCTCTGGAAATGACCATTCAAGTCAGTGGTGTTGCTTGAGCAAACAGCGCCCGGGGTGGGCAGGCACATGGAGGAGTGTGCTGGTGCGAACACCGGGAGGCAGGGTACAGAGGGCGAAGGAGCTGGCCGCAACACCCGAGCCCTCGCCACCGACTCCGCAAGAACGGCCCCGCACCGCACTGGAGCCAAGCAGGGGCACGCTACGCTGCCTGCCTGCACGCACAGAGGGGAGTCCAGCCACCCGATGTGGCAGTTGGCAGGAGTGAAGCAAGCGACCCCACACCAGCCCCCCCCCCAGCGCAGCCCATCCCAGTGCTCCTCTCCATGAGCATTGGTTACTATGACACCAAGAGAGGAGCACTGGGCTGGGCTACACTGGGAGCGCCTGTGTGTGAAAAATCTGGGGCCATGGCCCCTCTGGCACACCCCCCCCCCCACTATGCCCATGGTTCAAGTAGGACTGGAGCCACTGCAAAGTGGTGCCACCCACTCCCAACTCGGACAGCTGCTCAGAAGGATAACATGGCTGATGGTATCGAAAGCTGCAGAGAGGTCAGGGAGATTTAACAAGGTCCCCTATGTCTCTCTCAACAGAGGTCATCATGCCGTTTCTGTACCCAAACCGGGCCTAGACCAATTTAGTTTAAGCGGGTCATGTACTTTGTGGTTTTATTCTGTATTCTATGCTGTGAAGTGCCCTGAGATTTTTGGATGAAGGGCAGTATGCAAATTTAATAATAATAAGCCTTGATTGAAATGGATCATGATGCTTGTATATATCTCTCCCTTTCTCTCTCTCTCTCTGTCTGAGTTGAGATTTAATCTATAAACTCCAACAGGCATTGGCTCCCAAGGAGTCAGCCCATATTTCACCAGCAGGAAATATCAGACGCCTTGTTAGCTAGATGAAATAAAGAGCAGAGTCACCAGCGTCATTCTTCCTGGGACTTGGAAACGGCTCCGTGCACAATTTATTTCCAAATCTACAGGCCACCTTTTGACCCTCCCAAGGCAGCTCACCACAGATTAAAAACATGAAATTCATCCATGGCATAATTGCTAGCCATGAATCCACATTCTATAAAACGCTCAAGCATCTTAAAATGTTGTAAGAGCAGGAGGAAACAGAAGGAAAGCAGGGTAAATGTAAAAAGAAGCCGCAACTAAGTACGAAACACGTAAAATACCAAGTAGAAAGAGTTTGGAACAAAACATCTCCAGGGCTTTCCTTTATCCTGAGTCCCCCTATGACAGACTCCCGGTGGAGGCAAATGGAGCGCTGCCCCATCAGTGTCAGTCTGTCCTCAACCAGCCACACCTGTCTACTTTCATACAACCAGACCGGGGCAGTGGCCATCTTTGGGCTCTCAAATTTCAGTGGCGCCCTGTGAGACGCTAAAAGAGGAAGTTTGGGAAACGACACTCTTTCCAACTTCATAATAATAATAATAATATTGTTGTAGTGTGAGTTAATGATTTCAGCAAGTGATTTCAGCTTTCTGACATAGCAGGCAGAAGACAGCTTCTTCATGTAACAACTCTTTATTCAGGCAAACAAGACTGGGGGAACTGAGGGTAGGGAAGCTACATTTATAGGGGCAGAAGACTGACTAGGAAAAGATACATTTTGGAGGGAACCATCTCAAGCAATCACACAGCTGCTTTTTGGTGGGAACCAATAAGACCGAGGATCCCAATGCAGCAACTTGAATGCACCAATAGTAACTGTTCCTTCTGGGACAGGAAGGCAGTTACTTTACCCTAATGTGATTACAGACAATAGTAATACAGATATGATAACACTCTGAATCAATACACAACAAATATATTATTTATACCCCGCCCATCTGGCTGGGTTTCCCCAGCCTCTCTGGGTGGCTTCCAACGGAACATTAAAATGCAGTAATCTATTAAACATTAAAAGCCTCCCTAAACAGGGCTGCCTTCAGATGTCTTCTAAAGGTCTGGTAGTTGTTTTTCTCTTTGACATCTAGTGGGAGGGCATTCCACAGGGCGGGTGCCACTACCGAGAAGGCCCTTAAAAACTCTATGTGCTTTTCACGCCTTAGCTTAATTCAGCTAGATCTCACTTTTACTCAAAAACCATGGGGGGGGGGAGAGATGAGTGTGGGCGCACACTTGTTGTCTCTCGGGAGAGAGGCTGATCTATGGGGTGGGGGAGAGAAAGACGTGGCTAGCAGCGTGGTGGCCAAAGTCCAAATGCATCCCCTTCAACTTTTCTCTGATGAAAATAGGGACAAACGTTTTTTCAAAAAGGGCCAGATTTAATGAAGTGAACATGCCAACCAAAGTTGTTGGACATATACTGCCACAGGGGCGGGGTTAAATTGACGTGCGGGCCGGATTAAGCCCCCCAAACGAACTTTGGCCATACCTGTCCTAAGGGAAAGCGGGACATTCCAGGATCAAATCAGAAACCGGGATGGCTTCTGTAAATCTGGAACTGTCCAGGATTTGCACTTGGAGGGTCTGCAATGTGTGAACGAAACTAAAAAAGTAGGTGACACCCCCTCCTGACAGGGCTTAAGCCAGGGGTCGGCAACCTAAGGCCCATGGGCCACAAGTCATTTAACCGGCCCATGCCGCCCCTGAACCGAGCTGCTCGCTCAGCAAGACCTCATGCGCTGCGCTAAACCGGCGCGGCGCGGCACAGGGACTTGCTTTTGCTACACCGAAAACTGCGTCTGTGCATCCGGAGATGCTGGAAATCGCGTATGTGCCTATGCAGACGCTGGAAATCGTGGGCGGGCATGCTCACGCACACACGCAATTTGGCCCACAGAGAGATCTCCGTTGGAGTGAACCAGCCCAGGCAAGGTAAACCTTGCCAACTCCTGGCTTAAGCATTTATAGCTTTTTTTTATTTTACAAATGAAAGAAATGAATAAGACAGGACATAGTAAGAGGTTTGCATAATTAAGACGAGTGGAGAGAAAGTGCAGAGAACTCAAGGTCACCCAATGTCATTTGACTGGAAGCAAACTCAGGACAACCATAAGGAAGTAATTCTTCACCCAACACATAATTAACTTTTGGAATTTACTGCCACTGGCCATCCTGAGTAGGCAAGCCGGCATTTGTTTATTTTTAAAGTTCAACGTTCTTTTTATGCTCATATTTAAAAGATACTGCTGCATAGCCGTACATTATGCGTAGCTTCACCCCTGCTCCACTTCCTAGAGGCCACATATGTGGTTTCCAAACTTCTGACTTTTCGGAAACATTTCCACATTGTCTTAGCTGCGGAAGAACCCCAGTGCAGTGTTGCAAAGGATTCTGGGAGGTGTTCTACGGCAGCCCTTTCCAACCTGTGAGTTGCAACCTGCAAGTGTGTTGTAAGGCCTGGGCAAGTGGTTTGCAGGGCTTTGTAAGTAAACCCAAAATAATTATTGCTTTTAATCCTTAGATGGTATGATACCTCTCACAACTTTTAATTTTGTTGGCGTACTATAATGCTGTGTTGACACTTGCAATCCAATGTCAAAAAGGCTTAAGCCTTACATAGAATACTTGGAAACTGCTCTCTGGTGGCCAGCAGCACATCCCATGACAGATTCAATGCTCAAGGTAGCTTCTGAACATAAGAGCTGTACAGGGGACCCTCCGGATATGAACTTAATTCATCCCGGGGGTCCGTACTTACCCCAAAAACTCTGTATTCAGAGGCAACCGTTTCTGTGCACACACGCGGCGCGATAGATCACTTCTGCACATGGGTGCGCGACGAAACCCGGAAGTATACACTTCCGGGTTTGCCACGTTCTCAACCTGAAATTACGTTACCCGAAGGTAACGTAAACCAAGGTACCACTGTAATAGTCACTCAAAGCAACACCCAGTATGGGCGCCTTGGGCAAACCATCACTGGCTCAGCTGCCAGGCTGTTAACAGTTAAAGTCAGGGGTGATTTTAAGCTTGCTTAGTCAAAATAAGAAACAATATCTTCACCCTGTGTATTAATAATAAACTGGGAGCCTAGAGCATTATCGCCTTTATCGTTGTCATAATCTCATACACCCCTAATTTTGACACTGGCAGCAGGTGGCAGATGGGTGGCAATTTGGGTGCTCATCCATGTCAAACACTCGCCCTGACATCAGACACATAGGACCACCCACCTGCATACTGAATATAACAACTGTTCTCAAGTTGGGTCGAAGCTGGCCTGGGGTAAAACACATGAAACAACAGTATTTAACAATAAACTATGGGCTGCCCCTTGATCGTCCGTAGCATCATGTGAACATGCATTAAAAAACCAGCAGTGGGGCCAGAGTAAACAGTAATGTGTACGCAGCCTCAGATTAAGGGAACTATGAGGGTTTATGTATACAGTCACAAGACATATACTGTCAAGAGTCCTGGGGAGACATTGTGGAGAGGGTGGCCAGGTGACGAAGAGGAAGGAGGGGATATTGGGTAGGAATCCTACCTGGGGGAAGGTAAGGACTGAGCAGGTTGTCAGAAGAACAGTCCATTTCTGTGTCATTGCCTGACTGACCCAAGACATGTTGGCCCCTGAGGTGGATCCCAAAATGGCGTTCCCTATCGCTGCCAGGTAAGAAGGGGTGAGGGAAGATCTACATCAGGAACAAGAGGGGAAAGAAGGATTGACATTGGGATCTGCTGCCTGAGGCAGTCACCTCACCTTACTTCTTGGTTGTGCTGACCCACAATGTCTTCACTTATGCCCAGCCAAGTATCATAGAACTCTGCCACGCCTCATGAACTTGCAAACTATAGACCCACGTTGGGACGGTACGGACTTCTCCAATAAAATCTTAAAATCTGTGATAGCAGTTGGAGGCAGCAATGCTTCTCAATACCAGTTGCTGAATACCAAAGGAGGGGAGGACGCTCTTGTGCCCAAATCCTGCCTTCTGGTTTCTTACAGGCATCTGGTTGGTCACAAGAAGGATGCTGGACGAAATGGAACATTGGCCTGATTCAGCAGGCCCTTACGTTTTCATGGCAAGTTCTGAGGGGACACACACACACACACACACATACACACACACACACACACACACACACCTGCATTAGGCAAAGCCCCGAGAAGCCTGTGTGCAAAACAGATCCCACTTCAGCCCTGCATGATAAGGAACTGGGAATACAGCTGGGAAAACAGAAACACCAAAGAGAAATATTCAGTAATTATAAGGCAGTAGCTACAGGTCTGGAAGTATAAGACAGACTAATATTCAGCCAAGAACATAAAAGTTCAGAGTTGCAAAACATTTTGAGTTCTGTATTGCAGAAGAAGAAAATCTCTGAGTGGCTGGGAAAACATGGTGTAGCAACAGCTTTTGTTTGGCATCATTTCTTAATCAAGAGAAGATGAGCTTAGAGATGGTTGCTCCAGGAAAGAGCCTATAAATGGAAGTACAATTATGCTGGCAATGTTGCAGTTATTTGCACATAAGATCTTCAAGTGTTTTGCAATGCCCTGAAGCTTAAAAGGAAAGCTGGATTACAGAATGATGGAAAGGACCTTATAGCTCCTATTATCATAATGGTTGTTCCCAAGAGGTGAGGAAAAGCCTGTTCACATAATACCTATTTAGAGCAGGGGTAGGCAACCTAAGGCCCGTGGGCCAGATCCGGCCCAATCGCCTTCTCAATCCGGCCCGCAGACGGTCCGGGAATCAGCGTGTTTTTACGTTATTTAAAATGCATCTCGGGGTTATTTGTGGAGCATAGGAATTTGTTCATCCCCCCCCAAAAAAAATATATAGTCAAGCCCACCACATGGTCTGAGGGATGGTGGACTGGCCCACAGCTGAAAAAGTTTGCTGATCCCTGATTTAGAGCATCCTACTAGGTTTTTTGCTCAATGCCCTTCCCACATTGGAAAAAACAAATAAAGCAGATGAAGTCCGCGACCCAAGAGAGCTTCCTAAGTCTTTATGCCAAACATCAAAGCCCAAATTTTCTAATACATTATGTGAAAGAGTTTGAAGGTCTGCAATTCAATTAATAAATTCCCACTGCGTGCAATTAAGGTTGGATACAAAGTGTGAGGCTTTGGTAGAAACAATAAATTAAAGCATGGTTTTCTTATGAAAAATAGTTCATTCACAATATTTTTGCACAACTTGAAAGTTTGCTCTCCTTCCCATCCACAAAGTGAACACGTCTCCCTCCTCCCCCCCCCACTTTTTTTTTAAATCAAAAGAAAACACATTCTGCCTTGGAACAGTCTTCTGCTACAAAATGAACCATCAGGGAACTATAGACTTGCACAAACAGTTTACTATTGGAAAATATTAAACTGTTTACAAAGCTCCCCAAGTCTTTAAACATATAGAAGAACATTCTGTCAGTACGAGTTGTTCGGCAGGGGAACAGATTCCTTTGGGAGGTTGTGAACTCTTCTTCACTGGAGGTTTAAAAGCAGAGGTTGGGTGGCCATCTCTGTCATGGATGCTTTAGCTGAGATTCCTGCATTGCAGGGCGTTGAAATAGCTGGCCCTTGTGGTCTCTACAATTCTATGATTCTATGATTGCATCAAAGCAGGTGTTATCCCACACTTTCCAGTGCATTTCGCCGTCACTTTCCTTACCTCAAAAAGCCAGATCTGTTGTGGAAACAGGATCTAGGAGTCTTGGTAGACCATAAACTTGACATGAGTAAACAGTGTGATGCAGCAGCTAAAAAAGCCAATGCAATTCTGGGCTGCATCAATAGGAGTATAGCATCTAGAGATCAAGGGAAGTAATAGTACCACTCTGGTCAGACCCCACATGGAATACAGTGTCCAATTCTGGGCACCACAGTTCAAGAAGGATACTGACAAGCTGGAACGTGTCCAGAAGAGGGCAACCAAAATGGTCAAAGGCCTGGAAACGATGCCTTATGAGGAACGGCTTAGGGAGCTGGGTATGTTTAGCCTGGAGAAGAGAAGGTTAAGGGGTGATATGATAGCCATGTTCAAATATATAAAAGGATGTCATATAAAGGAGGGAGAAAGGTTGTTTTCTGCTGCTCCAGAGAAGCGGACACGGAGCAATGGATCCAAACTACAAGAAAGAAGATTTCACCTAAACATTAGGAAGAACTTCCTGACAGTAAGAGCTGTTCGACAGTGGAATTTGCTGCCAAGGAGTGTGGTGGAGTCTCCTTCTTTGGAGGTCTTTAAGCAGAGGCTTGACAGCCATCTGTCAAGAATGCTTTGATGGTGTTCCTGCTTGGCAGGGGGTTGGACTGGATGGCCCTTGTGGTCTCTTCCAACTCTATGATTCTATGATTCTATTGTGCAAAAGCTCCCAATCAACTATAATTGTGCAACCTGACTTTGCTGATATGTGATTGAATACCACACAGCCTGGAAAGGCCATTACTAGAAAACTGTTTTCTCGGAGGCAGCTTTTATATTTAGTCAGAACATCATCACATCTAGCCCTGTCCACTCTGACTATTGGCTGCTTTCCAGGGTCTCAGGCATCTGTCATCCTCAGCCTTTAAAAAAAAAGGTTAAACTTTCCTGGATGTTTTCACGTGAGTACAACAGTTTCTCCAGGTGCTATTGAAATGTGACTGAGGAAAAAAGAGTTTTATAATAAAGCACTCCTTCGACACCTGCTTGGCGGAATTAGTTCATTTTCCTTTAACATATATGAGCCACTTCAGAAGATGGAAAAGAACAGGTTCACGGGTTCTTCTTCACCCCTCCATATAGCAATAACTATAAATATTTCTCATGCTAAAGCACTGGAAGGTCACTTAAGGTTCCCAAATGAGCCAGTGAAAAAATCGTTCAGCTTACCAAACAGAACTACTTATCAGTGGGAGTGTGCTTGTTTCTTAAGCACTAGGAGTGTTCGGTTCCTAAAGGAGAATTGAGATCTGAAGCACCTTTTGTCTAAGTTGCTAGAAGTTCTTCTGCAGATCAGTCTGCAGCTAGACTGGTGACTGGGAGCGGCCACCGAGACCACATAACACCGGTCTTGAAAGATCTACATTGGCTCCCAGTACGTTTTCGGAGCACAATTCAAAGTGTTGGTGCTGACCTTTAAAGCCCTAAACGGCCTCGGTCCTGAAGGAGCGTCTCCACCCCCATCGTTCTGCCGGGACACTGAGGTCCAGTGCCGAGGGCCTTCTGGCAGTTCCCTCACTAGGAGAAGCCAAGTTACAGGGAACCAGGCAGAGGGCCTTCTCGGTAGTGGCACCCGCCCTGTGGCACGCCCTCCCACCAGATGTCAAAGAGAAAAACAACTCCCAGACTTTTAGAATACATCTGATGGCAGCCCTGTTTAGGGAAGCCATTAATGTCTAATAGACTATTGTATTTTAATGTTCTGTTGGAAGCTGCCCAGAGTGGCTGGGGAAACCCAGCCAGATGGGCGGGGTATAAATAATAAATTATTATTATGATGATTACCGGTATGATGATGATGATGATGATGATGATGATGATGATGATTTGTTTCAGTGACGAGGGAATGCTGCAACCACACACCTGAAATGTAGAACACTGCCTTAAATCAGGGTCAGACCACTGGTCCATCTAGCTTTTCTAAGTTGCTTGGAGGCCCTTTTTTTGTGTAGCAAGCCTCTCATAAGTTCAAAGAGCTTAGGAGTTGTTGGCAGTGGCTCCCAGGGCTCCTGGCAGGGATTTCACCCCACGCTCCTTCTGGTGATGCCAAGGAACAGTACCTGCATTTTCTTGCGAACCACTGAGCTATAATCCTGTATGTATTATTATTTAATTTATATACTGCTTATATGCCAAAAAGGCTTCTAAGCGATTTTACAACTATAAAAATCAATGCATAATTAAAATATGCAGTAAAAACCCATTGGGGCATTTAAACATCTTTAATTAAAAGATGCAATAAAACGAATAATTAAGAAGTGGTGGAGTGATTGAGGTTCAGTGAGCTTCTCATAGGCATCTGGTTGGCCACTGTGAGAACAGGCAATGGCGTACCTAGCCGCTCAGAAGAAGAAGAAAAAGAAGAAGATTTTGGATTTGATATCCCGCTTTATCACTACCTGAAGGAGTCTCAAAGCGGCTAACATTCTCCTTTCCCTTCCTCCCCCCCCCCCAACAAACACTCTGTGAGGTGAGTGGGGCTGAGAGACTTCAGAGAAGTGTGACTAGCCCAAGGTCACCCAGCAGCTGCATGTGGAGGAGCGGAGACACGAACCCGGTTCACCAGATTACGAGTCTACCGCTCTTAAACCACCACACCACACATATTAGAAACACATGTTTTTGCCATTTTGTCACCCCCCTCAGTGATGACACCCAGGTGGTCCGCACCCACCGCACACCCCCTTCCTACACCACTGAGAACAGGATGCTGGACTAGATGGGCTTTTGGTCTGCTCTCCCAGGGCTCTTCTTATGTTCTGAAGATGCCACACTGACAGCCAGGACTGGCTACCCCAGAATCCAGCATCAAATTCACACCAGCAGAATTCAAGGGGCAACTTTACCTTTTTCTGTCCTTTGTGACTAAAGCCCACTCACCTACAAGCCTTGTTAATTGCATCCACTACCATTAACAGTGATTAATAGAAGATTGCTGTATGCAAGATGTGCTCATTCCTGGTTCTTAGTACGCAGCAGCACAATATAGCTAAACACTTCACTGTCTCAAAGCCGATCCACTTTTGAAATCATGTTGCAAGATTCTTCCGTGTGCAAATGCTTCGTTCAGCAAATTGCATCAAGTGAATCGTGTTGTGCACGGCAAATTCAGCACTTACTAAGGGGGAACTGTTAAAATTTCCATTTCGAAGTAGGGTTGCCAACTAATAAGGAGCATGGCTCTCTCTGTGTTTTGTTTTGTTTTGTTTTGTTTTGTTTTGTTTTGTTTTGTTTTGTTTTGTTTTGTTTTGTTTTGTTTTGTTTTGTTTTGTATGTTCCTGGACCAGTCGGAGTTTGTTTTTGCTTTTTAAAAAATAAAAGGCAACATCAGTGTTTTCATTCAGTACAAATACACGCAAATCTGCTTTCCGAATGCTCGCTACGTAGAAATTCACTTATCTGAACACTCAAACCTTGCTATACACACCACGGATTCAGAAATCCAAACAGAGAGGATTTTTTTACTTCCTTGTTTGCCTTTTGCTAGTTGGTTGAGGAACTGTAATGATCTGTACTTTAGTAAGATTTCAGAGCATTTTCCTGAGCTATTGATTGATTGATTGATTGCCAGTCAAAATTCCATGGTCGGGAATGCATTGGAAATTTCCCCACAGGAATCAATGGAAATTGCCAACTTGTTATGCGAGCACTCGCCTTATGAATGACCTCCAGGGAATGCAGGGAAAGTGGAGCCTGCGTGTACTTCATCTGGGTTGTCTGTTGAATCTTGGCTATTGATTCAAATCAATATAGGTCTGGTGTGAGTAACACCCATTGGAAGAGGAAACGGTTAACAGAATGACATAAGAAAAGCCTCCTGGTCGAGGCCAATGGTTGGATCCTGTTCCCATTCCCACAATGGTTGGACTCCAGGATCCTGTTCCCATAATAGCAAGTTGGATGCCTATGAGAAGCCTGCAAGCTTGACTGAACTTTTCCCATTTGCGATTCCCAGCAGCTGGGATGCAGTACTAGCCGTTGTCGCTAGTAACCATCCCAAGCACTATTCCCCGCATTCTTTCTTAGAGTTGTTCTTGAAGAAAATTAATTGCTGGCAAGAGCAAAAACCCAGCTCTGCTAGGATTCCTTTTTATGGGAAATTATTCTCTCTCTCTCTCTCTCTCCCTCCCTCTCTCTCTCTCTCTCTCTCTCTCAATCACAATGGCCCAAACAGACAATTATAAGGCTATTTATTGCCAGGAAATGAGAAGGTGAATGCTGTTCTTCTCCTAACAGACGTTATGGCTGAGTTTTGACTTGACACCTAAAAAGCAACAAAAACTGGTATGTGTATACGAATTTGATATATACAAATTTTGTTCCATAAAATATATAGTGCATATGAGAGGGTGCCACTGTGGTGTTACAGTAATGGTCAGAACATTAAGACGTGGACTAGGAAGTCCTGGATTCAAATCACCTAGTCCAGAGGTGTCTAAACTTTCTATCATAAAAAAAACCTTTCCCCACTGACTTACAAGTCAAGACCCCTTGCACATCTGCCTTGAGATCACTGCATAATGAAGAAGACTTGGGGGGGGGGGTGCTTTCTAAGACACCTACCCAGCATATCTCATTTAACTGCATGTTACAGGGCACTATCTGGGGCAGGGATACAGGAGAGACGAATCTTTTAGGGAACCCTGTCTACTATAATAATAATAATAATAATAATAATAATAATAATAATAATAATAATAATTAATAATAATAAATTTTTATTTGTACCCCGCCCTCCCCAGTCAGGACCGGGCTCAGGGCGGCTAACAACAACAAAAATCACAATAGAATATAAAAAACCAATTAGTTAAAATACAAGTTAAAACCAGTTTAAAATACCGATTCATTTAGCGCCCATTGCCAAACCAAGGGGAGGAAACCATCAGACTTTAAGTGTCCGACCCGAAGGCCAGGTGGAACAACTCTGTCTTGCAGGCCCTGCGGAAAGATGTCAAATCCCGCAGGGCCCTAGTCTCTTGTGACAGAGTGTCCACCAGGTTGGGGCCAGAACTGAAAAAGCCTTGGCCCTGGTTGACACCAGTCTGGCAGCCTTGTGGCTCGGGATCTCCAGCAGGTTATTATTTGTAGACCTTAAGGTCCTTTGCGGGGCATAATGAGAGAGGCGGTCCTGTATTACTAGCATTATCATCAAGGAATGCTGCCTAAACATCTGCCAAATACCAGGGTACCTTGGGAAAGAGATTGGAAGCCATCAGCCTTGCCAAGCCTCCTGGACTTGTTAGGATGGTAAAAGTCAGACAGTCCTATCTAGACTGCCCTGAAATTCTTGGAGAAGGAATCATAAAAACATGTGATTAGTGACAGCCAGAAATGTGTGCTCATCCATTTCTGCCATTCAAAAAGCACGCTTTAATCAGAGAAGCCGGTACGGGCAGATTGAAAATAGTCATTAGCAGCCTTCCTAGAGCAACAGACATATTACACAGAAAAGAGATTACTGACCAACATGATTTCAACAGTTTCACTTCAGTAGAAAGTTAGCCATGAGGGCAAGGTTGCTTTCTTAGAAGACTCAGAAATTCCTGGCATGTGGGATCCTCCCTGATTGCCCAATATTACATGTGAACTGCTGTGTGCCTCTCTCCCTCTCTTTAATATAACTGTAATGCAAAGCATGCTAAAGAACAGGATTTGGTTCAGTTCCCATAATCTGACCGCATAAGGAGAATTCATAGCTCAGTCTCAGAGCATGTGCTTCGCTTGCAGAACGTCCCAAGTCAAATCCCTGGCATCCCTGATTAATAAACATAATCAGGGGGTGGTTGTGCAACCCCAACACGCAGCTGCTGGCAGGGGGACACAAAAATGGGCTAGATTAACAAACAGCCTAACCTGAAAAATAGGGTCTCTTCTTTCTGGAATGTCCCTGCCAGAGAGCCTGTGTGGTGTAGACTGGTTACGAGTGGTAGACTCGTAATCTGGTGAACCGGGTTCGCTTCCCCACTCCTGGGTGACCTTGGGCTAGTCACACTTCTTTGAAGTCTCTCAGCCCCACTCACCTCACAGAGTGTTTGTTGTGGGGGAGGAAGGGAAAGGAGAATGTGAGCCGCTTTGAGACTCCTTAGGGTAGTGATAAAGCGGGGTATCAAATCCAAACTCTTCTTCTTCTTCTTCTTCTTCTTCTTCTTCTTCTTCTTCCCTGGTGTCTCCCTTTTCACCTGTCACCACCACCACAAAGGGACAAGAGCTGGCGTGAATTGGTGGACATGTAAGGTAGTAAAAGAATTTTGGGAGATGAATTGGAAAAAAAGTTTAAAATAATCTTTTCTAAAAAGCCTAAAGCTTTTCTTTTAGGAATTCTAGGTGCCGAAATCGAAATGCAGCAGAAAATACTGTTTGTGTATGCAACCACAGCTGCTCAGATGTTAATGGCCCAGAGATGGAAAGAAGAAAAAGTCCCTACCAAAGAAGAATGGCAGATTAAGTTAATGGATTATGTCGAAATGGCAAAAATGACCAGAAGAATCAGAAATCAGGAAGACCAAATTTTTTAATAAGGAATGGGCAAAATATATAATTTATCTTAAAAACCATTGTAAACAGCTAAAATCATTAGTAGGGTTGGAATAACACTTGTAGTTTAATGTTGAATTTTGGACATAATGGAGATGTAAAAGATCTGGATTATTATAGAAGATGCAGAAGGAGATGTTTAACAAAAGGACCCACAAAGGGGAGGAGGGAAGTTCAGGAGATTCTTTGGAATAATTGGTTGTAAATTTTTAAACTGAAAAACTAAATAATTATTTTTTTAAAAAGAGTTGGTGTGAGTCAGAAATAGTCTTCGTCAGCAGAGAAAACGATGTACTCAAGACTTGCTTTCTCTCACTGTCTGTTGACTGGGATGCTTTGCAACTAGGGGAACCAGATCTCCAGCACAGGTGCAGAATTATAGTTAAGGGCAGTATATGAAAGACTCTTCCACCTGATGCCGCCCTCTGTCTGGGTCTTCTCAAAGGGGCCGAAAGTTCAGCAGCTTGAATATTCACCACTTGAAAATTTCATTCACTAGTCAAACAGGCTGTCTTCTAATCATCCTAATGTCAGTGCTCCTGAATGTGAAATCCTACCTCGCCATCCATATTCCACAGCTCACCTGTACAGAATTTGACTCCAACACTTCTCTTACTACTAGCTCTCTCTTACCTTGAGTAGAAATGCAAAAGAAAGTTGGTTTAGAAGATCTTTCATTCATATCATTCATTTTGGACCGTATATCTCGTTATTTAGTCACAGTTAAGACTTTTAAGTTCCATTTATTTCAGTGGGAGGATTAAATACATGTTAATTCAGAAGTCCCCTATGTTCAGCGAGTTTTACTTGCTGGTAAGTGAGTTAGGATTGCAGCCTTTCAGGGAAATACTACACATTTTTGTTTGGAAATAAGGCCCACTGAATTCAACAGGAGTCCCAGGTGAGTGTGTCCAGGATTGTGGCCTTATTTTCTTGTGCGCTGAAGTCACTGGGACTTGGAAGAGTTTGACTGTGGATGAATCACACCCTTTGAATATTTTCACATCATTTGTTAATGAGTGTCACTGCACTGTGGCACAAAAGCAATAATAACAATAATAATAAAAAACCAGCCAGATGGGTGGGGTATAAATAATAAAATTCTTATTCTTATGTTTCCACAATATATGGGAAGTATTTTTGCTTGAAGTTTACAGCCCCGTTTTATTTACTACTAAGACAATTACCATTCCAGTTATGAATGAATGAATGAGTGAATGAATGACTCACCACACACACAAGAACAAATCATACGATAAGCTCTACAATTTTTCCCAACGTTTGAGGTTATTCCAAGTCACTGAACTTCAGTTGCAAGCAACACCTCAAACTCTCACTCCCAATAGAAAGCTGGCAAAGTTAACTGAGCAGCATCAGGAGAGCTGGGCAGCCAATCAGAGCAGCCCCTTGACTGACTCACGCCATGCAGTCTTTAAGTATGTGGCTTGGCAAGATAAACTGGGTTTCAAGGTATGATTAAGCTACATGAAAGGACCATATTAATACTGTGTCTACAGTTTGTCCCTGTTCTTTTGTTCATATGCATGCAAAACTGCAGGGTCAGGAGAGGTGGAGAGAAAGGAGGGGGGGGAATAAGGTAACTTTCTGGCTCACACTGGAAATTATGGAAGGACGGGTGCAGTGTGACTCTATGTTCAGGTGGCCCAGTTTCCTACAAGCCCAGCCCAGATGGTCTGAAGAGCCAGTGTGGTGTAGTGGTTAAGAATGGTGGACTTGTAATCTGGTGAACTGGGTTCGCGTCTCTGCTCCTCCACATGCAGCTGCTGGGTGACCTTGGGCTAGTCACACTTCTTTGAAGTCTCTCAGCCCCACTCACCTCACAGAGTGTTTGTTGTGGGGGAGGAAGGGAAAGGAGAATGTTAGCCGCTTTGAGACTCCTTCGGGTAGTGATAAAGCAGGATATCAAATCCAAACTCTTCCAAACTCTTCTTCTGAAGTTGCGTACACACATTTATAGCACATTCTCTCTCTCTCTCTCTCTCTCTCTCTCTCTCTCTCTCTCTCTCACACACACACACACACACACACACACACACACACACAAGAATCCCAGGAACTATAGTTTGCTCAGGGTTCTGGGAATTGCAGTCCTGTGAGGGGTAAACTACTGTTTCCAGGACTTTTGGGGCTAGTGGTAGGTGGGGATATTATTTAAGTGTAGACACAGCTTGAAATAATCTCTCAAGTGTTCTTCGTGCTGATGCTGGCAGTGAAACATTTTTCTTTTGTTCTGTTGTTTTTCTGCAATGCATGCCCATAGGGTGGCCAGTGGTGCCTTGCCCCCCAAATAGGACATGCATAGCCAAAAAAGAGGAGAAAAGAAGATACTGATTTGCATAAGACTTACATATGATAACAGGGCCGTAGCTAGGGGGTGGTGAGGTGGGCTCCCACCAGGGGCGCAGGCGATGACGGGGCGCAAAATCGGCTAAAAATATGTCCATAAATAGAAATATTGATTATTGCCTCATAAGAAATGGTTTTAGATAGAGGGTCAATTGATGGGGGGGGTTGGAGGAGAGGCGGAAAGAAGAACTACCGTATTTTTTCGTGAATAAGACGCCCCCTATTTTTGGGGGCTCCAAATTAAGAAAACACCCCTCAGCACTACCCTTGTACAGGCAATTGCCTAGGGCGCCAAAATGGACCTTCGCGGTGTGCAGCATCACTAGGAAATGAATTGAAAATAAAAGCGCAGAGAGCAAAATGCTTTCATACCATATCTATGGTTGTGACTGCATTTGGAATGCTGTGTGCCGTTCTTGTCACCTCACCTTAAAAAAGCATATATTGTAGAGTTGAAAAGAGTTCGGAAAACAGCAAGCAAAATGATCGAGGACATGGAATGACTCCTCCATGCAGAAAGGCTGCAGCATTTGGGACTTCTTAGTACAGTATAGGGGACACAGGTGGCGCTGTGGTCTAAACCACTGAGCCTTGGGCTTGCTGATCAGAAGGTCGGCGGTTCGAATCCCCGCGACTGGGTGAGCTCCCATTGTTCGATCCCAGCTCCTGCCAACCTAACAGTTCGAAAGTACGTCAAAGTGCAAGTAGATAAATAGGTAGCGCTCCAGCGGGAAGGTAAACGGCGTTTCTATGCACTGCTCTGGTTCGCCAGAAGCAGCTTAGTCATGCTGGCCACATGACCCAGAAGCTGTCTTCGCCAGCTCCCTCGACCTATAGAGAGAGATGAGCGTGCAACCCCAGAGTCGTCCGCGACTGGACCTAATGGTCAGGGGTACCTTTACCTTTTTAGTACAGTATAGAGAAAAGTTGAGTAAGAGGGGACATGATACTTGGCACCCGTCTGTCTTGGGAGACAATGGAGGAGTGTGTCTTTGGGGATGAAGTCAAACTGTTAGAAGGTTACAGTGCCTGTTGTGGCTGTAGAGACTGATACAGGAGAGACATGTTTTGTTTGCAACTGGGGCAGATGAAGGTGTCCAGTGGTGTTGCTGCAGATGCACCATGGCGTTTCTTCTCTCTGCACTCCTCCCAGCGGTCATTCCTCCTCTGGTCATTGCTATGGATGCAAGATCTGACTGTCTCTAGGCACTTGTGTGTTCCAGTCAAAGTATTTAAATGCTGGGGGGCACCGGGCGCAAGGAAGAAGGCAGCAGTTACAGAACTTCCAGAGAAATGATTTATTATCCATTTTTAGTCCCACTGACATATTAAGCCATTGTCCTTGGTTTCTGGACGTTTTCTGCCTTTGGGTTTGTTTTACTGAGCGCTTGCGGGAAGAGTATGTTTTTCATTACTTGGTACAAAATAAAAGCAATGTTTTCTGAGAAGCCCTTTTTTCTGAGTCCTGTACATGTTTCTTCCTGTGGTTTCTGGTAAATGTAACAATTGCAGCTGCAACAGTTGACATCCTGATTCATAAGATAAAATGAAAGATAAAATAGATCTTCCAAGTTCTCTTGCCAGCTAGCGCTCATGCTGTTTCTTGTACGGTTGAGTGCTCCAACGTTCAGCATGTTCCATGGTTTTTTTTGCTGGAAAAGGTGTAATCAGAAAGCCCCGTACCTTCCCACATATATATGGGATCAGAATGTGAAACTGAACAGAAATTCTAGTTCATACGTATATTGAGTGATCATTTGGGAGTCTCTTGGGCAAGTTGACTTGAGCATGCCTCAACACATTGTCGGATCTCCTTTCATCATCAAATATCACCATTGCCTGTTATTCACTGGTGCCTCCCCCCTGAGTCCAATCCACACAGCTGCAGAGAGGGAGAGTTGTGGGTGCCAGGTGTCTCTAAATTCCTGGATCCAGTAAATGTTAGAATTTAAGCCACGCTTGCAGCATTTAATTGCTTGCCAGACACCGGATTTAGCAAAATGTTAAAATACAGGTCAAACCAGCTTCCGGTGTTCAGGAATCATAGAATTATAGAATTGTAGAGTTGGAAGGGACCCGAGGGAAATCACCAGGGAGATCAAGCATTAACTAAAGAACAAAGGGAAGGTAATGGCCCATTAAGAAAGCCATCAAGAAGGCAAAATGTGGGCCAGATTACACTGTGTTAGTTGGCAGGACAAAGGCCAGGTTTGGAAGGAGAGTAGTTTTTTAGGATTGCAGTTGGCTGGGATGTGAGTTCAGAGAGAGAAAGTGGCAGTCTGTGAAACGCAGCAAGCTGGAGCAGAGAAGCAGAGAGGCATGGCAGATTTCTTTTTGAATCCAAGGCTGCTGTGGCAATGGGAAAACACTCTTGGTGTGTTAATGCTGTGAGCTTCTCCAATGCATGCTCAGGTTGTAAAGGTAAAGGTAAAGGGACCCCTGACCATTAGGTCCAGTCGTGTCCGACTCTGGGGTTGCGGCGCTCATCTCGCTTTATTGGCTGAGAGCCGGCGTACAACTTCCGGGTCATGTGGCCAGCATGACAAAGCCGCTTCTGGCGAACCAGAGCAGCACACGGAAACGCCGTTTACCTTCCCACCGGAGCGGTTCCTATTTATCTACTTGCACTTTGACGTGCTTTCGAACTGCTAGGTGGGCAGGAGCTGGGACCGAGCAACAGGAGCTCACCCCATCGCAGGGATTCAAACTGCCGACCTTCTGATCAGCAAGCCCTAGGCTCTGTGGTTTAACCCACAACGCCACCTGGGTCCCTGGCTCAGGTTGTATATGTGTGTAAATAAACCATATATCATAAAGACACCACAGTCTCTGCTGTGCCTCATTCCAAAAGAAAACATGAACCCTATGAACCCCTAGGTTCCTACCCCTAGCCTGGAACCCCTGGAAACTTGCACCGCTGTGTAGATTGGGGTGGCATGCATCTATATGAAAGAGGGCAGGTAAACAAGCTGAGAAAGCAAGGCGGAAGAACAGCGAAGCAAGGAAGCTTCAGTCAGTAGTTTGTCCCTTTTTGGTGGTGGTGAGGAGCTTCAGCCGTTGTCTTTATCCCACTGGCTGGCCTGCAGCCATATTGCCTGCACTGTCCCTGCCTTTAGCTCTGTCTTAGTACATTTGGCTGCATTTTGAGGTCAACAAAAATAAGTAGCTGCCCAAGGAAGAGTTAGATCACTAATCCACCTAGCTCAGTATTTCCTGATACTGGCTGGCAGTGGCTCTCCGGGTTTTCAGGTAGGCATTCCCAGCCGTCCCTGGCGATGGCAGAGATTGAACCAGGGACTTTCTGCATGCAAAGCAGATGATCTACCTGCGAGTAACATATAGGTCACAATTTATCCTTCCTTCTAATGTGCAGCTGCCAACTAGTTGACTAAAAAGTGGAATTCTTCCTGCCCTATTTTAACAATAAATTTACCCGGTTGAGTAGAATTCTGGGTCACTTTTACTTAGTCGCATAGATGCTTCTTAGAACAGCTGTAGTCTTTGACCGAAGCCTTGAGAAATGCCAAGATAAGCACATCCTTTCAAGAATGCCAATGCTGTTCATAGTTGGTTTCACAGCAAGCAACAACAGGCCTTTTTAAAGCCCCAACCTTGGTCAAGTATCTTATAAAATGCCTGATGTCTCCCATTTTAGGCATAATTTGGGAAACTTTTACATACAATCACCTCATCGAGGAAGTCCAAAATTGCTCACTAAATTCCCATAACATGTTTTTTGGTTTATATCAGACAAAAGGATGTGGCTGATTCATTGTGTGCACCAAAGGTTTAAATTGTGGTTTGCATTGGGGAGAAAGAAGGCAAGAGGAACCAGGCCAAGGAATGTGAAACTTAGATTTATAGCTATGCAATAATATTTATTTGCATTGCTTCAGAATCCTGTGAGGATTCAGAAAGAGGGTTTAGACTGTTGTTTTAAAATTACTTAGGGCACCAATAGCCAAGGAGTCAAAGCACCTTCTCTACAAGGAAAGATAAAAGGCATTTTGGACTTCTTAGCTTAGAGGAAAGATAACTAAGAGAAGACGTGATATACCGTATTTTTCGCTCCATAAGACGCACTTTTTCCCTCCTAAAAAGTAAGGGGAAATGTCTGTGCGTCTTATGGAGCGAATGTATGGTCCCTGGAGCTGAACTGCCCAGGGGCAAAAGCAGATCGTGCTTTTTTAAAAAAGAAAGAGAGAAGGGGGTGTTGAAAGGAAGCCCGCTGAGCAGCTTCTCAGCAAACGATCAGGGAGAGAGATAAGGGAGAGAGATTCCAGCCCCGCCCCTTTGCAGAGGGAGGCGGTTTCCCCAGCGACATGTGACTGGCTGATTAGATTATCTGTCTGGAAACTGTAGAAATGGCTTCCTGAAGCTGCAGAACTGTGAGTTAAACCCCATAAAACAGGGTTTTTTCCCTTTGCAAAGTAAGCTCAACAACTTTGAGCTGATCCTCAAAAAATGGGGCTTTCCCCCTCTAAAAACTAGGTGCGTCCTATAGTTAGGTGCGCCTTATAGAGCGAAAAATACGGTATATGGTTATTTAGTTATACGTGGTTTTTAGAAAGCAGTGCTTCACCTTCACCCATACAAGAACTTAGTGAAATTAAGAACATATTAGCATAAGAGGAGCTGGATCAGGCCAATGGCCCATCTAGTCCAGCATCCTGTTCTCACAGTTGCCAGCCAGTTGACTGTGGGAAACCAGTAAGCAGGATTTGAGCATAAGGTGCACTCTCTCCCAGCCTGTGATTTCCAGCGACTGGCATTCAGAAGCATTGCTGCCTCCATCTGTGGCTAATAACCTTTGATAGCCCTCTCCTCCTCCATAAATTCATCTAATCGTCTTTCAAAGCCATCCGAGTTGCATTCTCTCCAAAGGCTTTAATGCTCAGGTTACTGAGGTACACATGCAAGTTGCTGGCTTAAGACACTTCAAGCAATGCACATGGTTAATCCTCGATGCGGCTCCCAGCAAAGGCAGCTGCTGCAATTGCAAGGCTTAAGAAGTTGATCCAACGCTGTCACACCCCTTGGCGGGCTCATCTTAAGGCTGAAAGAGCAGGTTGAGGGCGCTCCCTCCCCAGAATCTTCGCTAGCAGATTCCCCCCTGTCCACACATCCCACTGTAACCCTCCCAAAGCTGTCAACTTTCGGATTTGAAAATAAGGGATCAGCAGCCTCACCTGTCCCGGGGACAGTCTATGGTTCTTGGGGACAGTCTACGCCGCGGTAATCCCCCCAGGCTACAAATTACAGTAATTTACACCAGGCTACACACCATCATCTTTCCCCATCTCAGGGTCTCTTTTCCAGGGAGTCTTCTCTTCTCATGAGATGCTTCAGGATCTGTCCTTCCAGTGAGCAGCCAGGGCCGATGTCCTTCAGAATGGATCAGTTTGATCTTCTTGCAGTCCATGGGACTCCAGCACCACAATTCAAAAGCATCAATTCTTCATGGGGGGATTGATCAGGTTCACTCTTTTGGCTCTCTGGCATCCATTAATGACTTATTATACAAACGTGCTGCAGACTTTGCATCCTTTAACACTCTTTTGGAAGGAGTGTATTTGTGGGCTGGGCCAGAGTGGTTGATTTTACATGCAAGCAAAGCACAAACAGTGCTGTTGTCTAATGACATCCTATTCTCTGTAACTATTGGTGAGCAACGCAGCTGAGGAGCCTCCCTGGCTGGCAGGGAGGGAAAGGAGCTGCTTCCTTTGAAATCCGGGAAATTTATGGGATATCTAACAATCCGGGATAACAGCGGGAAGCGGCGTTGGAATAAGGGAATTTCCCACCAAAAAAGGGAAACAGTGAAAACTGGCGCTGGAATAAGGGAATTTCCCGCCAAAAAATGGAAGGTTGACAGCTATGAACCCTCCCTAGGGTCCTCTACCAATCTTCCATCTCCATTGTCCTGACTCGGCCAGCCCATGACGAAGAACCTTCTGCCCTCTGGTGTCCCATAGCTGGTGTTGAAGTAAGATTCAACAGCATGTCCAGTGGCTTCAGAGAAAGGGGGCCATCTCCACACTTGCCTCAGCCAGCAGAATGTTTGTTTGTTCTTATGCCTGCCATATTCAGGTACAATATAGGGTGGGGTACATTGTTTACAGGGGTGTGTGGACGACAGGGGCTGAATTTTCCCTCCATTCCTGTCTTACCTCAATATCTTCAGGTACTTTCCTCCACAGTCAAGCTCACTTCCACTACTGGAGCGCTCCTCACTGGTGTGCCTTTTGTTATGTTCAATATTAGACTCTTTGGTTACATCCATACCATACATTTAAGGACATTTATACCACTTTAAGAATCATGGCAAAGAATCCTGGGGGATGTAGTTTACCCCTCGCAGAGTTACAATTCCCGGTACCCTTAACAAACTACAGTTCCCAGAATTCTTTGGGGGAAGCCATGTGCTTCAAATGCATTGTGTGGGTGTGACCTCAGACCTCACGCTATGTTTGAACATGTAAACAACAAACATGGCTGCCTGTCAGGGCCTTGTTACACTTGAGGTGCCCCTATAGCCATCAAGAGCCTCCTTCATGAGTCACTAAAAACCAGTGGGATGATACTAGCGTGATAAAGAGTCTCTCCATTATTTTGGAGTAACTTTTGTTTACTTTAAAACAAAAGCAGGGTGAAATCTGATCCTTACCTCATAACAGCTTTCCCACAGAAGAGCTCATCCATATTGCTTAAGACTATTTGATTTCCGACCGTTACAACAACTTCACCACGGTGACAGGTTACTGGGGAAAGGAAACCACAAGCAGATTTTTCTGTGACAATGGAGCAGTCTGGGGTGCTGCTCATTTCTGAGGTTATCTGCAAAATTAGAAAACTGAGTGACAGAGTGGGGGAGGGGAGGCCATAAGTCTAGTACTGCATCTTCAACATCTGTCTAAGCAGATGTCAGGACCAGCTCTTGGTCTCATGGACCCCTCTGACATCGGTGGGCTTTCTAGATGCCCAGGGTTATATGGCAGCAGCACTCTGAATGAACCACCATTTAAATTCTCCATAATGCCCCCAACACAATACTACACAGGGGCACTGTGAGGAATCAAAATGGCATTTTCAAGCCCCTGCGACCTAAAGTTGATTGGACCAGAGTGCTGCTTAAAGGCAGTCCCAGGGCAGGACAAATAGACCCAGGTCACAGGTTACGCTGTGCCATGGCTTAGTGTGACCATGATGTGGGATTTCAGAGAGGAGAGCTTGGTCACATGGTTCCTTCTCTGGTCCTGCTACCGCATTGCACTGAGCTAAACCATGGTTTGATTTAGCACATCACATGAAGGCTCATAGTTTGTCTCCCGCCAGAAAAATCGCAAAGTTGGTTTCTGGTTTACAACTCATGCTTTGTCTGGAGGGTGGGGTGCACAACATACCAAGCCCAGCCATGGTTTAGCTTACAGCAGCAACAGAACCAGAGGATAAACGAAGCGGCTGTGATCTCCTCTTTGGGAGCCCACATGCTCATGCATTTGCACTAAAATCTCTGCGCGAATTGATCTGTTAATTGATGGCATCTGTGCAGAGCATGAATTCAGTTCACTAGACAACCATAGCTGTCAACCCTCCCTATTTTTGCGGGAAACTCCCTTATTCCAATGCTGTTTCCTGCTGCTATCCCGGATTGTTGATATCCCTTAAATTTCCCGGATTTCAAAGGAAGCAGCTCCTCTCCCTCCCTGCCGGCCAGGGAGGCTCCTCAGCTGCCTTGCTCAGCTGCCAATAAGGAGTCTGAGACCGACTGGGGCGGAGCTTGCATGCCTTGTGCAGCCAGACCCTCACGCCCAACCAGCCAGCCAGCCTGCCTGCCATCTACGTGCTCGCTCTTTCGCTCACCCGTTCGTGCGCAGCCTCTGGAGCGCAGGGTGGCGAGGCTACTTGGTGCCATTGCACTGCCCTCGCGGCATCCCTTATTTTCAAATCTGAAAGTTTGAAAAAATCCCTTATTTTCAAATCCGAAAGTTGACAGCTATGCTAGACAACACCAGTGTGGGTGTTGCAAATGTGACTGCCATATACAGGTCCCTGCTGTATATAGTCTTGCTCAAGTCTCTATCGCTAAACTCAGCATGCCTCGCCAGCTGTTAGTGCAGATTAAAATGCGATAACTGTGGGATGTATAACACTGGTGCAGTCAATCACAACATTCCTAGAGTGTACACAAAGGGGTCTTGGTCCTCCAGGTAGAGTTTCCTGTGCCAAGGCTGAAATCACTTCCTTTGTGTGACCAGAAGTGGGAGTGGCCTTACCTGTAGCTATTCAAAGATACAGGTGAGCTGCTACTCTCTCTCTCTTCCCACCAGGACTTCGAAGAAGCAACATCTCAAGTGAAGATGCTCTCTTGGCTTCCAGCCGAGAGAGGCCACATGGAGTCTCCTCCCATAAGGAGAGACTCCACATGTACATACATTTAATCTAAGCTAGCCTGCCTTCTGAGACTTATATATTCTTGGATGTTTGTGAGTAAAACCTTTATACTTTTATAAGCTTATGTGTCGCGTATTTTCTTTTAAGAGGGAAGCAGGGGAAATATATGCCAGGAATCTGCCTTGTTCTAGAAGTTCATAGGAACTTAAACGCCACGCTTTGCTGCGCTTTATTGGGGATGAGAAACTCTGCTAGTTTGGAGCTTGTTAGCACAAGCTGGGATAGGAAATATTAATCAATATTCCCTCATCCACATTCCCTCTCATCTCCCACAAAGGGTTTTGAGGCCCAGAACTGCGTATTTTGTGTATTTTTAAAGGATTGCTTTGGATTGTGATTTTTGGCAGAGTAGAATTTTTCTGTTTGTACTTCCTGGTAAGCACATGGTCTTTTGTTCTCCATTGTGCTGTGAAAGGGGGATTAGCGACCCCTCCCCTCCCTCAGAGCTCACAGACCTCAGAGGCAGTGAAGATTAGTTTGCATTTTGAGATTTTTAAGTTTTGATTTTTGAATTTTAACCATTTTTGGGAATTTTTGAAATTTTTTAAATTTTTTAAATTTTTGAGGATTAAGATGGCAAGCTCAGGTTTTGATAGTGAAGCAAGATCAAGCTTTATGCTGCTGAATGATCGTAACTTTGTGCAATGGAAGCAGCGCCTTTTAGTGCATCTTGGTGCAAAACAAGTGCTTAAAGCGGTGAAAGATCCCAAACCTGATTTTGCTGATTTAACCAAGAAAGCAGATTGGGAAAGGCAAGATGCAGAAGCTAAACACATAATTTTGAGCAGTTTGAAAGATGAGCATTTATCTCTGATTGACTATGAAAGTGATGCATCTCAGATTCTAAAAGATATTGAGAGGGTTTATGCACAATCATCAGAGAACTCTTATAGACATTTATTGGATAAACTGCTGAAGTTAAAGATGAATTCCAGAGAACAATTTACAGGGCATTTTAAGGACTTTAATGAAATTGTTCAAAGGATTGCCCTAACTCCCAGAGCTTTTGATGATGCAACCAAAGTGACTTTTATGCTGGCATCATTAGGAAAAGAATTTACTTCATTTAAGAGTATAATGGATCACACCAGAGATTTGACTTTTAATGAACTAGTAAATCACTTAAGAGAGGAATGCAGAGATTACCTTGATTCTCCACAAAGGAATCCAAGGAGGGACACAAGTTATGTTTCTAAGCAATTTCCCAAGTCTAAGGAAGTGTCCAAAGAATTAATATGCCATAACTGCAATTTAAAAGGGCACATTGCAAGGAGTTGCCAGAAGCCCAAGAATAAGTCCCGCCCCTTTCAACCAAAAGGTGAAAAGAAGGGGGGTCACGAGCGTACATTTCTACTGCAAGAAAAGAGTTTAAATGTGCAAAGAAATGAAAGGAAAAGTGACCAATTTATTTTAGATTCGGGAGCTACAAGCCATTTTGCGCATAAAAGAGAATATTTCAGAGAAATTAATGATAGTGAATGGACTGAAATCCAGATTGCTGATGGAAATGTTCTAAAATCACAAGGTGCAGGTTCAATGCGTTTGAAATTCAAGGTGAACAATGAATCTCTTGAAACAACTGTGCCTAATGTTCAATATGTCCCAGAATTGAATTGTAACTTGCTTAGTGTGTCTGCTTTAGACAAGAAAGGTTTCAAGGTTACATTTGCCAATGGAGAATGCAATGTAACGAAAAATGATGAGGTTTATGCTCAAGGGAAACTAATCAATGGTGTTTATGAGATTAACGTTTCAGAAAACCAATCAGCACAAGTCGCCCAATCCAAGCAGAAGCATGAAGCAGATCTGGAGCTCTGGCATCGAAGACTGGGTCACCGGGATATCAGAGTCATCCAGGAACTGCAGAATGGAGATCTTGTGAGAGGTCTACAGGTAAACAAAAGTAACACACCCACACCAAAGTGTATAACTTGTGTAAGTGAAAAAGGAGTCAAACCTTCTTTCCCACGTTGTGCAGAAAAGAGAAGCACAAAAGTTCTGGACATTGTGTACACTGATTTAGCTGGACCTATGAATATACCTTCCTTAGGAGGAAATAAGTATATTTTGATATTTTTGGATGATTATTCAAGGTTTTGTGTGGGATACCTTCTCAAAGAGAAGAGTGAAACAGTGGAATTGTTCAAGCAATACGTAAGCATGGTCAAGAACAAATTCCATCGAGCACCCACCACCCTAATGTCCGATAATGGTGGGGAGTTTTGCTCACGTGAAATGGAAGCCTTCATGGCTCAGGAAGGCATAGCACATGTGACCACAGTAAGCTACACACCTCAACAAAACTCTATTGCTGAGAGGAAATTTAGGTCCATCCTAGAGATGACAAGGTGTATGCTAAAAGGATCCAACTTGTCGAAGAAACTTTGGGGTGAGGCAGCAAATACTGCGATTTATATACAGAATAGGCTGCCAACAAAAGGCACAGAGCGCACGCCATTTGAACTTTGGCATGGAAGAGTCCCAAATTTGTCACACATACGTGTATTTGGAAGTTTGTGCTATTACCACGTGCCCAAGGAGCACAGACACAAACTTGACTCCAGAGCAAAGCCTGGTATCCTAGTTGGATACGCTTCTGGAGGAAAAGGCTACAGAGTTGTGGACTTACAAACAGGGAAAACAAGTTCACATCACGTGATTCATTTTGAGGAGTATGAAAAGGCTGACACAAGGAACACAGCAATTGACTGTTCCAATGAGCCACCAACAGAGGAGTTTGTAAGTTTTCCTTTTGAAGCCATACCAGAAACTAATCCACCTCCTAGTATTGTACCTCCTAGTGTTGTAGCACCCCCTACAGATGACACCCCAGAAGACGCGGAGGACCAGATGTCAGAAGGCTCCAGAGACGAAGAGGACCCGTATGCAGGGATGCCGCCATTGGAAGGAGATGAGGAAGCTGATGCGGTTCAACAAGAGCCAGAGGTCAGACGTTCCTCCAGGTCCAACAGAGGCGTTCCACCACTACGACTGTCCTACTTTGCAGGGTCGGCGCCACCACAGGAACCTTCCACGTGGGAACAGGTTCAACGGTTGCCAGCTGCTGAGGCCAGTCTCTGGAAGCAAGCCGCGCAGGAAGAGATGGATGCACTGCATCGCAACAAGACCTGGACCCTGACAGAGCTACCTCCTGGTAAGAAGGCAATTGGGTCCAAGTGGGTGTTCAAGCTTAAGAAGGGGTCAGAAGGGGAGGTGCAACGCTACAAAGCTAGGCTTGTAGCACAAGGATTTTCACAACAGTATGGCGAAGACTATGATCAAGTATTTGCGCCTACAGTGCGATACAGCAGTGTTAGATTACTTCTAAGTATTGCAGCATCTAAAGGCCTATCAGTCCGTCATGTCGACATAGCAACAGCTTTTCTTCATGGGACAATTTCTGAACAGATTTATATGAAGCAGCCCAAAGGCTTTATCAAGCAAAATGAGGCACATCTTGTATGTAAACTTCAGAAGGGAATTTATGGTTTGAAACAAGCTGCAAGAGCATGGAACCAGAAATTACATGAAATGCTGGTTCAGCTTGGGTACAAGCAGTCAACAGCCGACAAGTGCCTGTACACTAAGAACAGAAATGGACAATTCTCTTACATTCTGGCTTTTGTCGATGATTTATTAATATCAACGTCCAATGACAGAGACTATAAAGACATAGTCAGACATCTCAACAAAGAGGTGGAAGTAAAGGAATTGGGACTTGTCCAGTATTACTTGGGAATTCAAATTGAGAGAGAAGAGGACGGCTCATTTCTTCTCAGCCAGAAGCAGAAGATAATAGAACTGATAGAAAGTATGCAGATGCAAAATGCAAACCCTGTCGCGACACCCATGGCCACAGATTTTCTAAAGAATCAACAAGATTCGAAGCTGCTGCCAGACAACAGCGAATACAGGTCAGCGATTGGTAAACTTTTGTATTTGGTTACTACCAGCAGACCTGACATAGCAAGTGCAGTGGGGATCCTAAGCAGAAAAGTGAGTTCTCCCACTGAACATGACTTGGGTGGGGTCAAGAGGGTGGTGCGTTACCTCAAGGGTACAATGAATTGTAAATTAAAATTGCCAGCTGTAAGGGACCCTAAGTTGGTTGGGTACAGTGATGCAGACTGGGCTGGGGATAAGGCGGATTACAAATCCACAAGTGGTTATGTTTTTATGTTTGGAAATGCACCTATTATTTGGGGCAGTTATAAACAGAAATGTGTAGCCTTATCGTCCACAGAGAGTGAATATATTGCAGCTTCGGAAGCATGCAGAGAGATCATCTGGCTGGATCAACTCCTGACAGACTTTGGTTTGCCAAGAAAAGGACCTGTCAGCTTGATGGAGGACAATCAAGGCTGCCTGCAGCTAGCGCAAACCGAAAAGTTCCTTGCACGTTCAAAACACATTGGGGTCAGGTATCACTTCATTCGCCAGATGATCCAAGATGGACTAGTAGAAATGTCCTACTGTAATACTCAGGAGATGACTGCGGACATTCTCACGAAACCCTTGCCACGAGAGAGTTTCCAGAACCTGCGTGTCAAGCTGGGACTCTGGGTGGTTGAATAAAGTTGTTTTATGTTTGTTAAATGTTGTTCAGACTGAGAAGGGGTTTGTGGGATGTATAACACTGGTGCAGTCAATCACAACATTCCTAGAGTGTACACAAAGGGGTCTTGGTCCTCCAGGTAGAGTTTCCTGTGCCAAGGCTGAAATCACTTCCTTTGTGTGACCAGAAGTGGGAGTGGCCTTACCTGTAGCTATTCAAAGATACAGGTGAGCTGCTACTCTCTCTCTCTTCCCACCAGGACTTCGAAGAAGCAACATCTCAAGTGAAGATGCTCTCTTGGCTTCCAGCCGAGAGAGGCCACATGGAGTCTCCTCCCATAAGGAGAGACTCCACATGTACATACATTTAATCTAAGCTAGCCTGCCTTCTGAGACTTATATATTCTTGGATGTTTGTGAGTAAAACCTTTATACTTTTATAAGCTTATGTGTCGCGTATTTTCTTTTAAGAGGGAAGCAGGGGAAATATATGCCAGGAATCTGCCTTGTTCTAGAAGTTCATAGGAACTTAAACGCCACGCTTTGCTGCGCTTTATTGGGGATGAGAAACTCTGCTAGTTTGGAGCTTGTTAGCACAAGCTGGGATAGGAAATATTAATCAATATTCCCTCATCCACATTCCCTCTCATCTCCCACAATAACCTTGTGTGTACACTGCCCTGACCTCACTGGAGGACCTTCTACACCAAGCAACTCACAAGAAAATCCAGTTTAGCAAACTACACAAAAACACAAGCTTTCAAGAGATTTGGAGCAAATTCCTTGTGCTCTTCACTGAATAACCTCCAAAGCTGAGAGTGAGCGAGGAGACACAGTGCAGAAGCAGGAAATTTCTTAACTCACTTTTCTGAATCCACAGCAGTGTTGCTATTTATTTAATTCTGACATGATTGGCTATGGAACAGACATCCAAACATTACACGATTTGACAAGGGGCTGACTGACACAAATGAAAAGTGAAGTTCAGGGCACAGCAGGAATCACCTGAACCCTATAGCCTGGTTCGATCACTGAGATCATCTGCAGAAGCATTGCAGATGTTGACAAGGGCCACTTGAAAACGACAATAATATTGTGGAATACTTTGACAATAGAGATTCAGCAGGCAGCTTCTGTTTTAACCTTTAAATGCCTGCTGTTAAGAACACACCTTTCCCCAATGGTTCATTGACATCTGTTTTAAATTTAAAAATATGTTTATTGCTGTATGGTTTTATGTGTTTTAATTGCAAGCCACTTTGGATTTTTTTAATGAAATAGCAGTCTATGCATATTTCCGGAAATAAAGTAAATAAATAAATGATGGTTCAAAAGAGGTTGAGGGTTTCATGGGGTATAGGAGGGGGTGAGGGTTAAAATACCTGATTGTTTAAAAAAAAGCACAAAAACTTTTAAAAGCTATTAATTTTTTAAAAAACAATGAGAATAACACATATGGACGATGAGCAAAGGAAATCACATTATCACCTCCTCTTTAATAAAGCAGTATGAAATGTGATCTGTCAGGTGTTACTGTTGTTATAAATATTAGTCCTTCATTTTCAGAGTCATCAGAATTTTAAAAAGAGTTGGGGTCTGTGATTCAATAAGAGCAATTACGAGCACTTTCACCTTATCAGACCAATCCCATCCATGTCACTTAGAATTAACTCCACTTCGTTCAACGGAGCTTACTCCCAGGTAAGTGTGCATTAGATGGCAGCCACAGACTCCGATCCGCATATGTTAAATCATGATAAAATCCTGTTGAAAGCAATAGGACTTTTGTTGTGATTTACTCTGTTCCCTAGGTTTCCTGAGACTTACTTTAGCTGGCTCAGGGCCACAACGCTTAATATCAGCTTCTGTTTCATTTTGGTTTTGCATTTCCCACAGCACCGCAAAATACATTTGCTTGAAAAGTGACCTGCTTTCCCTCACCACATTTAACATCATTCACACTTGTGTATGGTTAGTGTGAGAAAGGCTCAGAGGTGTTTTTAATGCCACATGTGGGGGGGTGGGGGGAATGTTTTGCACTATAACGCTTATCAGGTCCAGTCAGTAACAGTGTGATGCAGCAGCTAAAAAAGCCAATGCAATTCTGGGCTGCATCAATAGGAGTATAGCATCTAGATCAGGGGTCTGCAACCCGCGGCTCCGGAGCCGCATGTGGCTCTTTTACACCTTTGCCACGGCTCCGGGGTGGCGTGTCTTCTCCCGCTCCCCTTTCCCTCCCGTCGCGTCGGTGTGTGTAGTCGGGGGGGCGGCGGGAGAGCGAGCTGCAGAGAGAAAGAGAAGTTGGCGAGCTGCGACGGGCGCGTTGATGGCAAACCAGAGCCGAGCGCGGAGCCCGAGAGCGAGAGCAGCGCCTCCTCCTCCTCCTCCTCCCGCTTCCCGGCTGGGCAATTGACAGAGCTCATTATCATGCTGCGCTCACTCGCTGCCTGTCTAGGGCCGGAGGGAGGGAGAGCGAAACGCGCGCGCACACAAAAGCTGGTGTGTGTGTGTGTGTGTGTGTGTGTGTGTGTGTGTGGAGAGGAGGCAGCGAGCCCCAGACAAAGCCCGTGCAGCGCGCACACAAAAGCTGGTGTGTGTGTGTGTGTGGAGAGGAGGCAGCGAGCCCCAGACAAAGCCCGTGCAGCGCGCACACAAAAGCTGGTGTGTGTGTGTGTGTGTGTGTGTGGAGAGGAGGCAGCGAGCCCCAGACAAAGCCCGTGCAGCGCGCACACAAAAGCTGGTGTGTGTGTGTGTGTGGAGAGGAGGCAGCGAGCCCCAGACAAAGCCCGTGCAGCGCGCACACAAAAGCTGGTGTGTGTGTGTGTGTGTGTGTGGAGAGGAGGCAGCGAGCCCCAGACAAAGCCCGTGCAGCGCGCACACAAAAGCTGGTGTGTGTGTGTGTGTGTGTGTGTGGAGAGGAGGCAGCGAGCCCCAGACAAAGCCCGTGCAGCGCGCACACAAAAGCTGGTGTGTGTGTGTGTGTGTGTGTGTGTGGAGAGGAGGCAGCGAGCCCCAGACAAAGCCCGTGCAGCGCGCACACAAAAGCTGGTGTGTGTGTGTGTGTGTGTGTGTGTGGAGAGGAGGCAGCGAGCCCCAGACAAAGCCCGTGCAGCTGTATTTGAGCTGGGCCAGCGCTGGCAGACGTGCTGCCATCTCGCAGGAGGCTCCTGATGGACGCTTGCCTAAATCGCAGTGGGGCGGGGTGGCAGGGGGCGGGGCACCGTACGTCATGCGCAATGATGTCACATGGCCCCGCCCCCTCGCCTAGGGCGCGAAAAGCGGCTCCCAGGTTTTTTTTTCCTTCGGAAATGGGTCCAAGTGGCTCTTTTTGTCTTAAAGGTTGCCGACCCCTGATCTAGATCAAGGGAAGTAATAGTACCACTGTATTCCGCTCTGGTCAGACCTCACCTGGAATACTGTGTCCAGTTCTGGGCACCACAGTTCAAGAAGGATACTGACAAGCTGGAACATGTCCAGAGGAGGGCAACCAAAATGGTCAAAGGCCTGGAAACGATGCCTTATGAGGAACGGCTTAGGGAGCTGGGTATGTTTAGCCTGGAGAAGAGAAGGTTAAGGGGTGATATGACAGCCATGTTCAAATATATAAAAGGATGTCATATAGAGGAGGGAGAAAGGTTGTTTTCTGCTGCTCCTGAGAAGCGGACACGGAGCAATGGATCCAAACTACAAGAAAGAAGATTCCACCTAAACATTAGGAGGAACTTCCTGACAGTAAGAGCTGTTTGACAGTGGAATTTGCTGCCAAGGAGTGTGGTGGAGTCTCCTTCTTTGGAGGTCTTTAAGCAGAGGCTTGACAGCCACCTGTCAGGAATGCTTTGATGGTGTTTCCTGCTTGGCAGGGGGTTGGACTGGATGGCCCTTGTGGTCTCTTCCAACTCTATGATTCTATGATTCTATGATTCAGTACGGCTGCAATGGCTGAGACGGATGAGAGTTAAAGTCCAAAACATCTGGGGGGCATGAGGTGGAAGGAAGGGTGCTTTAGAAAGTCCTGTTAGACTGCCAGTGTAATTTGTACTTTTCCCGTGCTTATATGCTTTCCATTTGGTCTAAATGTTCCCAAGATGTACATTATCTGGCACATGTGTCACATCTCCTATCAGTGGCAACACATGGTCTCTCTGCCATGCTCTGTTGCATCCCCAAAAGAGATGTTTCCACTGCCATAGCTGCCCCCCCTCTTTAAACATTTCCAGTTGTCAGGTTCCCTTATCGGTTGTTCAATAAGAAAGCCAAGCCATCTGTCTTTTAGTTCTTTTATTCAGTGCCAAAACTATATACAGTGCAGAGCTCAGTCTTATCATGTCTGTTCACTCACTAGCAGAATCCGGAAGTGCCTCCCTCCTGTTTTGGCGCCAACACCACAATCTTGGCAGCCTAAATTGCCGCCTCCTCCTCCTACGGAATCTATGCGCCGGACCTGACGTCTCTCCCTCCGATTGAGCCTGCTGGGTGGTGCCAGGCCTCCCACTAAATCCCTGGACCCCTGGCACTCCTTGGCTCTCAGCCACTGACTGCTTCTCCCCCGAGGGACTGCTGTTTTCACTCGAAGATGAATCTGTAGCTAAAACAGGTGGCGGCTCTCTATAAACACTAAGAGCTGGACTGGCAGGGGGAGGCAGATCCCTGACATCAGTCATAATTAAATTATTTGTAGTACGTTCATCTGGCTACCTATAGAATCATAGAATTAGATGAATGCAGGAATAGAAATACGCACACCCATCTCTCCTTCTCTCCTTTCTTTTAAGCAGAGGTTGGATGGCCATCTGTCACGAATTCTTTAGTTGTGAGTCCTGCGTTGCAGGGGGTTGGACTAGATGTCAGAGGCCAGGCTGAGGACTGCTCTGATGAGGAATGGTGGGAACCTCCTGCTCCCCCTGCTCCTGACCAGGATCCTGAAGCTGCCCAGGAGCAGTGGAGCAGTATGGATTTGGAACAGTGGTTTGCAGAGGGGCATAGTTCTGAAGACAAAAGTTGGGACGAACTGGGGGTTGAACAGCAAAGTGAAGAAGAACTGGAAGAGAGAGAGAGAGAGCTAATAGACTCTCTCTCGCTGGAAAGTGTCCAGCCTATCAGTCCAAGGTCACGTAGAGCAGATAAGGTGGCTACACAAAAAGCACAGTGGTTGCGAGATCAGGTTGCAAGGAGCGGAAGCGACTGGGGGGAAGTGGGTGGAAACCTCTCTCTCTCTCTCTCTCTCTCTCTCTCTCTCTCTATATATATATATATAAATAATGTTTTGTTGAGTTTTCCAATTTAATAATCCAATAAGAACCACATTAAAACATTCCAAATTACAATACAATAAAAAAATTCCAAATATATTTCTAGATTATATATCTTTGGGTGACTTCCCATGCTCTGAATTTCGCAGAGTGCTAATCATCTAATATCACATTGCATTTCTTAATTACTTCAATTAACATTCTGATATTAATCCTTCACTTAATTTTCATTTATGTTCACAACCACTGGTCTGTTCAAACTTTCATCTTCATAATTCTGTGTGAAATATTTCCCCCTGATATTATCCACATTCCAGCAATTCCATTTTCGGTTTCTGCCAACAGGAGCCATAATACGCCAGTTCCCAGACGAAAGGACACCATTAGCTCCGGGCAGCCATCCAGAATTCCCCAAGTGGGTGGAAACCTTAATTGGGAGCACCGTCATTCCGAAAACGGCTCTTTTGTTCTTTTGCTGTGATCATTAAAGACTCTTTAAATGGTAAGCGTCTCTTTTCACTTTGTCCTGCTTATCTACGGCCAGATAAGGGGAAGAAGCCGAGTCCCCAAAGCCTGACACTTGATGACCCTTGGGGATCCCTTCCAACTCTACATTTCTATGATCCTTTCTTACATCTCACTGAAAAACGCCTGTGGCTGCCCCAGCTGCTGCTTCTTTTTGCTTTTTTGCTTTATTTTAATGCACAGGGTGCATCAAAGTTACTCATCCATCATTAGCCGAGGGTGGGGAACTTGTGGCTTCCAGATGTTGCTTGCCCCCCCCAACTCCTAGCAGCAACACCCAGCATAGCCGAGAGCTTCATTGAGGCAAGCTTGAGATGGCTTCAGGTTCCCCACCCCTGCGCTAGAGAATAATAAATAATAATAATAAATTTTTATTTATACCCCGCCCTTCCCAATCAAAACCGGGCTCAGGGCGGCTAACAACAAACATAAAAGCATTGATTAAAAACGATTTTAAAAACAGCATAAATACAACATAAATGTGGCATCACCAGGGCTAACTGGCCAGATTAGTTCTGCTAGGGCCAGCAAGGAGACCAGGGAAGAAAATTAATGTGGGGTCTCAGTAAGGGTTTCTTCACAGAAAAAGGGGAAGGGAAAAGGAAAGAAGGGTCAGGCTAAGTTGAAGGCCAGGCGAAATACCTCTGTCTTACAGGCCCTGCAGAAGGAAATCAAGTCCTGCAGGGCCCTAGTCTCATGGGACAGAGCATTCCACCAGGTCGGAGCCATCACTGAAAAGGCCCTGGCCCTGGTGGAAGACTGTGGCAAATGGAGCAAGTCAGCAGGCCTGAGAGCCTTTATATCCCCCTGTATGGCCTGACTTTCCCTAACCAAGAGGACTGTGGGCTGTTACGCAAACCCTCTGTCAATGCGTTATGCATTGTGTAACCATTCCCCTTTATTTAATTCATAAGTATAATGAGGTGGAAGATGGAAAACAAGAGCTGTTCCTGCTGGTATATATCCTGGCGTTGAAAGCAGCTGCTTCAGAGCGGGGGTCCCCATAATTACCCCCCCCCCGGGCATCTGCTGTTGTTGACTTTGAATGCAAACAGGACGGGCCGTCTAGCTACAGTATATTCCCCAAAGATGCTTGCTCAGCTGCACAGGTGGAAGAGCTCGTGGGGCGGGGGAAATCAAAGCCTGTTTATTAAAGCAAGATAAAAGAGGGGAACGTCTCTGCTTCCCAGTTCCCAACTCAAACATGTCTTCAAATATCATCCTTGTTGATTTGATATATTAACCAGACCAAGCAAAGTTGTTTTATGCTGTTGGAAAGGCCATTGTGGTGTAGATGTTGCGTGTCGAGGTCCCCAAGCCACCCCCAGAATAAATTCACACTTTAGACATAATTCTTGTTTGGGTTTTTGGCATAATTTAGGCCACAACTTTATTAAAATACAAATCATGTGAGTGGTTGCGTAGGCATTGGTTCAGATTAGCTGTCCGACGGGACAGAGCTGACCACGTGTCAGCAAAGGGAAATCCCATCTGGGGAGAGTTATGGAGGCTGGGAGCAGAGCCCACCCTCTCCCCAGAAGTTCCCAGGGGCTCTTGCGTGGCCCTGTCCCCCGACCGGGAGTTCGGACAAAAGCATGTCGAGCCCCTGGATTCCTTTAACGGAATTCCCATCACACTATTATCACTTTGGAGGGCGACCGCCCTTCCAGCAACCAACATAACCAATGCCTAACTGCCAACCTTACAAGTTGTGACTAGTTGCTACGTAGTATGCGAAAACCAAATGGCACCAGCCAATCCGCCAGATGGGAAAATTCCTACTAGGCCCCTGCCCAACAGCAGACGACCCCATGACAGGCAATAGCAAGGTCAATGCAGAGACCTAATAAAACAGAGAGGGAGGGTGGGTGGGTGATCCGAAGCACGCAGCCAAGAGGAAGGTCGCACCATGTGCTGACCAATATATAGGACGCTGGGCTGTCCATCACAATTGCAACATATAAATCTCCCCAGCAACACCACCAGGTCCAATCCAAGCTGTGGCCATCTGCCAACTCACCCCAGCTACAGGGGAGGTGGCTTGTTAGCCCCCACCGCAACACGTGCTCTCCGAGAGGGAGAACACGCTTTATAGAATGATGGGACTAGGATTAGTTTTATAGTCTTCTGTTTTCTTTCGGTCTCTGAGATTTGCACAAGGACATCACAGTGAAAATTGTGTGCTGGGAATTTACAGTTCCCTGACAGTGTGCTTTTGCGCAGTTCCTCAGTGGGGAATAAAACATAAACAAAAGAACAAGGAGCACAGAAAGCTGCCTGTGCACCTGTCCTGTCGATACTTAATTAGCACAATGAAACCAACCAATTAGGAGGCATCGACAAATACAAATGCAGAAGGGAACACTTACTGGTATGAACAGGGAAGACCAAAGTTGCTCCTCATACGAAAGTTAAAATACTTGCAGGTTTCAGGGCGGACATACTGTGCTTGTCCCACAGCTTCCTGCTGAAATCTTGCAACTTTTTACACCGTGGAGAATCCTGGGGGCAGGCAGGGAATAGTCCTGCTTTTGTTGTGCTATGATGCAATAGTGCCCCTCCATGCAGCAATAATGAAACATTGTCAGGAAAACATCGATGAACAACTAATAAAGCAGACTGGTGTGAAAACAGTCCAGTACAAATCCACCACTAATGCACTACTACCTGTGTGGCGCAGTGGTTAGAGCATCAGACTAGGACGCGGGAGACCAGGGTTCAAATCCCTACGCAAGGCAATGGGTGACCTTGGGCAAGTCACTGCCTCTCAGCCTACAAGGTTGTTGTGGGAATTGAATGAGGAGCGTGAGAACCATGTTCACCACCTTGAGTTTAAATAGTATATATACAGAATATTTATTCGCACGTTGCAGAATACACCCGCAGAAAAACATTAAGTCTTTAATTGCCACGACTGCAAAGCAGCTTTCCTGCTCTGATCTGCAACAAGTCCCCAGGACAGGCTCATTTTTTCTTCCTTGCGCCTGTCTTTTTTGTATGGTTTTCGCAGTGAAAAGATCTTTGCCGTGTTGTTGTTTTCTTCTTATCCCCACCCCCACCCCCACCTGACCTTCTTCCAACCGAGGGTAACTTTCAGACAAATTGTAGCCTTTTCAAAATACTTTAATAGAGGGCATGGGAATTTATCTTTAAAGGCCTGCTATCAATGGGCATTGGAGCCGTCAGCTGTTTGAAGGGAGGACTTTGTAAGCACTTTCTAGAGGAATGCCTCTCCCTCCCCCCAAATATAACGCACTGGAAATGTTCTTGCGCAACGTTGGGTGGGCTGGGCCACTGGCTCACCAGAGCTCTACATCACCATGGCATGATCCTTTGAAAAAAGAAAAAGTTATGAACACACACTAAGCATATTCTCTCCAGTGAGAGGGAGGGAGGGAGGGTGGGGGGAGCTGCTGCAATTGGACCAGTTTCATAAAGTGGATCTGTTGCAGAATAAGCTATCAAGGACATTACTGGGTGGGCCAGGAGGGAGAGAAATACCATAACAGAGGGAAAGGGGCCAGAAACCTAATGTTACACTATAGAAGACTAACGACAGAAGGGCAATGACAGTAATTCAAACCGAAGGAAGAAAGTCAGTGTGAGCACATGTATTGAAAATGAGGTGCATTTGTAAATTAACAACAACAACAACTATGACTCTCATTTATGCACTCTATGCTTTGCACTACAAACAGGGACCCAGGTGGCGCTGTGGGTTAAACCATAGAGCCTAGGGCTTGCTGATCAGAAGGTCGGCGGTTCGAATCCCTGCGACGGGGTGAGCTCCCGTTGCTCGGTCCCAGCTCCTGCCCACCTAGCAGTTCGAAAGCACGTCAAAGTGCAAGTAGATAAATAGGAACCGCTCTGGCGGGAAGGTAAACGGCGTTTCCGTGCGCTGCTCTGGTTTGCCAGAAGCGGCTTAGTCATGCTGGCCACATGTACACCGGCTCCCTCGGCAAGTAACGCGAGATGAGCGCCGCAACCCCAGAGTCGGACACGACTGGACCTAATGGTCAGGGGTCCCTTTACCTTTACCTTTGCAAACAGTTATCGTAGGTGATTTGGGGAAGCAGAAATGTGTCACAGATTTACTGTGCCTCCTCCCTTCCTGCACACCTGTTCCAAACTCCATTTCCAGATTGCCCTAACCGCAGATCTGCTGCAAACACCAAGGGACTGAAACTGCACATGGGTGCAAGTTGCGGGCTTGCTGTATATATGCCTGACTGATCCCTAGGAAACCTTCTTAGAAAGATTCCTCAGTTGGGGCCTTGCCTTGGAAGTCAATAACTTGAATCATCCGAGCAAATTTCAATTCTGCTTCCTGCAGAATGTTGCTGAAATGGCAGCAGAAGAAACCATCTCCTTTCTCTGAAGGTTTAACTTGAAGTTGGTGTGGGTTAAAGGACCACATCTGACTCTCATGATCTTCCCCTTCAACCACTCTATCCCACTCCCCCCTTTTGTGTGTTCACAGTAATGTCCGAACTGTACCACAGGTGGAAGGTGAGGGTGTGTGTGTGTTAGATGCAGGTCACCGGATAATCACACACCTCTCCCCTAATGCTTGGTTAGATTCTGACTAGCAGCTTCCAAACTGACTGCCAAATCTAAATAAATACCCTCAGCATGGTCAAATATTTGATCTCTTGTTGCAGGACATTCCACTTTAATTTTACAGCTCCAGCATGGGAGTAGCTCTTCAGAAACATTAACAATGGGTCCTTTTGTTCCCGTCCGGCTCTTTGAATTCTAAAAGGCGCCTTGTTCCATTCTGCAGGTACTAAAAACTCAGGGGCATTTAAGGAGGCTAGCAGGAGCAAATGCAGGAGGGAAGGCTCTTGTATAATTCCCAAGACATCAGCACAAAAACCATTAATGCACGTGGGACTTAACATTCTTCAGTAATATGATTAAGGAAGACCGCATGATTATTGAGCAATAATAACTTTGCTGCTGGCAATTAGCTGAGGCTGCAGGGCAACTGAGATTTATCTGAAAGTTGCCTCCTTTCTGTTGGCTAGTACAGGAAGGGCTTACCTATGCAATGTTGGGGAAACACACAGTCCAACTGCATCCCCCCACCCTCTGTGCATTCCTCTCAAGCCACAGGGAGTAAGGATAATTCTACCCTATCCTTTAGGGGTTGGATATACTATATTAGAGGTTAGCAACTGGCAGCCCCGGAAACTATATCTGGCCCCCTTTAGTCATGTCATCTGGGCTAACTCCTTCCTGGGTTGCTATGATAACTCCCAAGACAGTTGTGGATTAAATAGTTTCTACAGCAATCAGACTACAGCAGACAATTTGTGGTGGAGCCCAGATCACACACCCCCCATAAGCAATTTCTTCTCAAAGGAGTCCCTCACAGAACTTGTTGATGACCAAGGATTCAGATCAAGGGAGAATCTCTTGTTGCAGAAGTTTGGGCATATACATTGTTGCTTAAAGCACAGCAAGGTCACCTCCCCCATCCCACTGCATTTCAAGTCATGTTTTACATTGCGGTACACCCATTTACCTGATTTGTTTTCCTGCACCAGCTTAACTGCAGCTTACATTTTTCGAATCAGATGGAAGCTGATTTAAGCACAGGTGCATCAATCAGCAGCATTTTTCATGGAACTGCAGGATACAGATGGGTTGTAGGTAATAAAGGTAAAGGGATCCCTGACCATTAGGTCCAGTCGTGTCCGACTCTGGGGTTGCGGCGCTCATCTTGCATTACTGGCTGAGGGAGCCGGCGTACAGCTTCCGGGTCATGTGCCCAGCATGACTAAGCCGCTTCTGGCGAACCAGAGCAGCGCACGGAGACGCCGTTTACCTTCCTACCTTACCTATTTATCTACTTGCACTTTGACGTGCTTTCGAACTGCTAGGTTGGCAGGAGCTGGGACTGAACAACAGGAGCTCACCCCATCGCAAGGATTCGAACAGCCGACCTTCTCATCAGCAAGCCTTAGGCTCTGTGCTTTAACCCACAGCGCCACCTGGGTCCCCACTTGGTTTCAAATACCAGCCATGGGATCTCACTGAAGTAAATGGTAATAATAATAATAATAATAATAATAATAATAATAATAATAATAATTTAATATTTATACCCCGCCCATGTGGCTGGGTCTCCCCAGCCACTCTGGGCGGCTTCCAAAAGAACATTAAAATACAATAATCTATTAAACATTAAAAGCCTCCCTAAACAGTAATGTGTGTACATGGTCTTTGTCTAGCACAGAATGAAATGCACTGAGAAAAAACTAGAACTTACAAAGGATGGAGAACGGCAAGAGCCTCTGTACTGTCTTGTAAAAGATGACACTGTTAAGAACAATTAATTTTCTGTTAATTCACCTAACAAGATTTATAAGAAGTTCACTGTGCTTTATAAGAATTTCCGCACCCCATTTGAGTGCAATGATGTTGCATCACCTTGCACTTTCTTTAACTGGATATTGCCGAGGAGATGCAAGGAAGTCACAAGTTCCTTGCAATGTCTACTTTGACTCCTCAGTTTCGATGGGATTTACGTGTGCTTAACTCTGTTCTGGACTGTGGCCATGGAATGTAAGATACCACCAGCTGGCTTTTCACAGAAACAAAGCAAACAAATTGGAGAGCATTCGCCCTTATCTTTTTATCATGGTGTGATCTCTCTCCAAGCCCATTCTTGATTGTACTCTGTTATCTCTTCTAGGCTGCAGTCTCCTGCATTACGCTCTGCACTTCCCATGCCAGCCTGCTTTTACCTTTGAATATTATTGCCACAACACAGATCACAAGCCTGAAAACAGTTAATCTTTATCTCAGGACCGATGCTGCGAGCTTATATTCAAGGCAGTTCAAAAGACTGTAAATGCTATTTTCCTTTCTTTCAAATCCTCTTAACTCTTTAAGAGGGTCAGGGTTGGGGAGTGGTAGGGAGGGAGGGGAAATAAGCTCTAGAATAATCAAATGGACTTTTGCAGAGCAGAGCTAATTCAGAAACAGATGATCTGTTTCACCCAAATTTTAAAACCTAACAATATAGAACTAGCAGCAGGCAGAGGCAATAAACAATGCCGCATTTTAAACTTAGAGGGGATCAATAAAACTTAAATAAAGACCATAGAGGAATATAAGATGAGGCTAGCTCAGGGGTCGGCAACCTAAGGCCCATGGGCCACGAGCGGCCCATGGGGGTCATTTAACCGCCCCACTCGCTTCCGCAGTGCCGGAAATAATGTCTGTGCAGACGCCGGAAATCATGTCTGTGCAGACACCGGAAATCATGTCTGCGCAGATGCAGACACCGGAAATTGCGCACACACTCGCATGCGATCCGGCCCACGGAGGGATCTCCACTGGAGTGAACCAGCCCAGGTGAGGTCAACCTTGCCAACCCCTGGGCTAGCTGGATCAGCTGAGTCGCCCATCTTGCCCAGTGTCCTGGTTTCACAGTGGCCAACCAGATGCATGCGGGAAATTTGCAAAGCAGGACACAAGCAGCAAAGCGCTCTCCCTTCTTGTGGTTTCCAGCAACTGGTATTCAGAAGCATGGCTGCTTGGGTATGGGAGGCAGAGCGTAGCCATCTGGCTGGTCACTGTGCCAGAAGGATGTTGGACTAGATGGGTCACTGCATTCTCATACCCTCCAACATTTCTCAGGTGAGAATACAGATCTCCTATTCAATCATCATCATCCAGGGCTGCCATATATCAGCAATGTGGCACTTTGTCCTGGATCCTAGGCAAGTCAATCAAAACATTGCGGGGTTTTTGGCTCAACAATTTCAGTGGTTTCCTAAAAAGAACCTCAACAATGTTCGGGGCATAGCTGTCAACTTTCGGATTTGAAAATAAGGGATGCCGCGAGGGCGGTGCAATGGCACCAAGTAGCCTCGCCACCCTTTGCTCCAGAGGCTGCGCGCGAACGGGTGAGCGAAAGAGCGAGTGCGTAGACGGCAGGCAGGCTGGCTGTCTGGTTGGGCGTGAGGGTCTGGCTGCACAAGGCATGCAAGCTCCGCCCCCAGTTGGTCTCAGACTCCTTATTGGCAGCCGAGCAACGCAGCTGAGGAGCCTCCCTGGCCGGCAGGGAGGGAGAGGAGCTGCTTCCTTTGAAATCCGGGAAATTTAAGGGATATCAACAATCCGGGATAGCAGTGGGAAATGGCATTGGAATAAGGGAGTTTCCCGCAAAAAGAGAGGGTTGACAGCTATGGTTTGGGGTGTCCTGATTTTTTTGATTTTTTTTTTTTTAATATGGCAACCCTAAATAATAATAATTATACCCTGCCCACCTGACTGGTTTGCCCCAGCCACTCTGGGCCGATTCCAACATAAATAAAAACATAATAAAACATTAAACTTTTTTTTAAAAAAAACAACTTCGCTATACAGGGCTGCCTTCAGGTGTCTTCTAAAGGTTTTATACCGGTAGTTACTTATCCCCTTTGGCTTAGGTCAGTGATGGCTAACCTTCACACCCCAGATGTTTTGGAACTACAACTCCCATCATCCCTAGCTAACAGGATCAGTGGTCAGGGATGATGGGAGTTGTAGTCCCAAAACATGTGGAGTGTCAAGGTTAGCCATCACTGGCTTAGGTGTTGCATGACTCCTTCCAACATTTCTCCAGTTAAAATAGGGACGTCCTAAGAAAAAGCAGAACATTCCTGGATCAAATCAGAAATCTGTAAATCCAGGACTGTCCCTGAAAAACAGGGGCGCTTGGAGGGCCTGCATTCTTATGTTCTTAATGTTCAGAGCACTGCACAGGGTAGTCCTGTTGCCATTGCTACTTCCCACTCCCATCAGCTAAGCCAGTGATGGCTAACCTTGACACTCCAGATGTTTTGGGACTACAACTCCCATCATCCCTGACCACTGATCCTGTTAGCTAGGGATGATGGGAGTTGTAGTTCCAAAACATCTGGGGTGTCAAGGTTAGCCATCACTGAGCTAAGCCCACCTATCAGGGCCCACTGGAGGCCATTTTTCAAAGAACCCGCTCTAACCTCGACCTGGTCTTGTGGGCCAGTATTTTTATGAAAACAAGGTGGCTCTTTTGATAACCTGGTGCAAGCTGTACAGAGCAGGGGGTACCCACAAGGCTTCCATGGATGTAGGGGTGGCCTTCAGGTCTTCTTCTGGTACCCATGAAGCCTCTGAACCTCTCCATCACTGCCCCTTGGAACGGGAGCTACTGATGGTGGTTCTGTTTTTCTTCAAAGCTGAAGTTGGAAGATGAATAAGAACATAAGAAGAGCCTGCTGGATCAGGCCAATGACCCATCTAGTCCAGCATCCTGTTCTCACAGTGGCCAACCAGAAGCCCATGGGGAAACCAGCAAGCAGGATTTGAGCATAAGAGTACTCTCTCCTCCTGTGGTTTCCAGCAACTAGCATTCAGAAGCATTTCTGCCTCCAATTGTGGAGGAAGAGCAGAGCCATTGTGGCTGGTAGAGAGAGATGCTCTTTCCCCGCCTCCTCTTTTTCAGCTCTATGATTAGGCTCAGATCTGATCGCCGAAGAATTGATGCTTTTGAATTATGGTGCTGGAGGAGACTCTTGAGAGTCCCATGGACTGCAAGAAGATCAAACCTATCCATTCTTAAAGAAATCAGCCCTGCGTGCTCACTGGAAGGACAGATCCTGAAGTTGAGGCTCCAGTACTTTGGCCACCTCATGAGAAGAGAAGACTCCCTGGAAAAGACCCTGATGTTGGGAAAGATTGAGGGCACAAGGAGAAGGGGACGACAGAGGACGAGATGGTTGGACAGTGTTCTTGAAGCTACTAACATGAGTCTGGTCAAACTGCGAGAGGCAGTGAAGGCTAGGCGTGCCTGGCGTGCTCTGGTCCATGGGGTCACGAAGAGTCGGACACGACTGAACGACTGAACAACAACAACAACAACAATTTGACTGAATCCAACTTTTAGATTCATGTGTGTGTGCACTTTCTTTCCTTCCTTCGGTCTCTGGGGAGGCAGTGCTGATCTGCAGAAGGGGAACAGAAGCGTCCTGAGGGAGTGGCAGCCATGACACTCACTCACAAACCCAAAAGTGCTCACAGGCAACCCCTGGTTTAAAGCATAGCAGGGTTGTTTGTTTTTTGGTGCACACCTAATGTGTGAAGCAGTTCCAAGCTTCCCTCTTGAGTGAATCACTAACTTACATCAATTTTTCTACTCACAGCATCCCCAAGGACAAAACATGTCACTCTGGGTGGCCTCTAGTCACAAAGGTTAGGCAATTTAACTAACTTGCCTTCAGGAACAGCAGCGGCAGCTTTTCTGCTAAACAGCCTCATTAGCACCTCATTAGCATTCTCCATTATTGTGAAGGGAAGGCCACCACACAGTGGCACTTCAGGAGGGGCCTCAAACACTCTTTATTTTAAACCCACTCAGAAGACGATTAGCTCAAAGCTGTTTTCAGCCACCCCTGTAAGCGACTGTGGTATAGCCAGTCTCAACTCACCAGCAATGCTAGTTACTACGGTATACAGCTGACCAGTGTCTGTGTTGCTTGAACTAAAAACATACAGGTATAATTCCCCATCTTTCAAAATGGAGACTGAAAGCTAAAGCTCTCCTCTGTTTCATTGAGACAAGTCACCTACAGACATCAACAATATAAACAATAGGCTTCTAGTCCTCATTGTTACTTTTAAAAGTTGCACGAGCTGTGTGCCACAGCCTCCATTTCATCAATGCCTGTGTTCGTGCTGCTGGCCCTTTGCTCAAGGCGTTCAGGCAGGAGTAGGCAACCTAAGGCCCTTGGGCCACAAGTGGCCCACGGGGGTCGTTTAACTGTCCCATGAGCGGCCCCCGAACCGAGCTGCCCGCTCGGCGTGTCCCCTCTCGCTGCACTAAACCGGCACAGCGCGCCGAAAATCGCATCTGCGCAGATGCAGACCCGGAAATCATGTCTGCGCAGACGCTGGAAATCGCAGGCACGCACGCAATCTGGCCCACAGAGGGATCCCCGCTGGAGTGAACCGGGCCAGGTGATAATAATAATAATAATAATAATAATAATAATAATAATAATAATAATAATAATTTATTTATACCCCGCCCATCTGGCTGGGTTTCCCCAGCCACTCTGGGCTGCTTCCAACAGAACATTAAAATACAATAATCTATTAAACATTAAAAGCCTCCCTAAACAGGGCTGCCTTCAGATGTCTTCCAAAAGTCTGGTAGTTGTTGTTCTCTTTGACATCCGGTGGGAGGGTGTTCCACAGGGCGGGTGCCACTACCGAAAAGACCCTCTGCCTGGTTCCCTGTAACTTGGCTTCTTGTAGTGAGGGAACCGCCCGAAGGCCCTCGGCACTGGACCTCAGTGTCCGGGCAGAATGATGGGGGTAGAGACGCTCCTTCAGGTATACTTCAGGTGAGGTAAACCTTGCCAACCCCTGCTCAGGCATATTCCTGTACCCATACATCTCCTAGTGCCTTTTATTTTAATTTTATTTCCAAGTACTTTCTTGCTACTGTATTGCACCTTTTGTAAATATGCCGATCTGTGTGTGCTGCAAGTTTCCAGTTGCTTTTCTGTTGTTCTTAGGAATAAACTCAGGCACAGGAAGGAACATCCAATGTAACATTTTTTTAAAAAGGAAAAAGACACTCCTCCTATTTTGCTCTGCTCCACTTTTGAGGGTAGGAAAGAATTTTTCCTCAACTTTGTGAGGCCAGGGCTTTGCATGGATGTCCATACCAGAAGGGAAAACTCTTCACCAAGCTAAGGAGTTCGCCGTTTATGCTAAAAGCTGCAGAGTAAAGACATCTTTACCTGCTTAATGTGATGCAATTACATGCACATTTACTTCGGTTTGCATGAACCACTTTGATTTCTGATAGGGCACTAATTGGCGAGACAAAACAATAAACCTTTGTAGATAACCAGACTGCTCTGTGGTGAATTCCTGCTAAATGACATAGAAAATATTGTAATGATCAGCTTCATCTAGGTAGCAAAGTAAATCCCATTCAGGCACTTTGTGAGCGGTTGAATGGGGGAACATGCGGACCCTACCCGCAAGATGGGTGCCACTCTAGAAATGCAGTGTTCCTGATGACAGAGATTTCTACATACTTTCAGCTGAACGTAATTAAAATCCTGCAGAACTCCCTCCTGACTGAGATTAGACAGCCCCTCTCCCTCCTGAACTTCAAAGACTTTCCTCTTTCAGCAGGCATTGTAAGGTAGCTCTCTGGTTTTTTTAACCAATGTTAATTGTTCTAATTCTTTGTCTTTAAAAAATGAATAAATTTTGCGCACCATTCAGAAATTCTGAATCAAGCAAACTATGGATACCAGAAATAAATAAAATTAATATCTGCTTTTGAGCCTTCCACATTCGGCATAAAAAGGTCTGGAGTTGGAAAGTTGCGCAGAAGGGGAGGCAGAAAATTATTGTCCCATGAACACGAACTCTGCACTGCGAATGGAATAGAAGTTATAATCCAAGCTAGGGTTGCGGGTATCTGAAGTAAAAATAAACTATGAAGGAGAATGGGGTGGTATAGTTAGGTCAGGATTTCAGGATTTTGAGCCAGTAAACACTGGTTACTTCTGCTTACATCTGACAGATGAAAATAGGTGTACTTAGTCATGTTAAGTAAACTAGTGGCGTCCTAATATTGTAGCAAACGAGCCTGATGTTGTTCCTTCATGGTTTCTGGTGAGTTGTTGAATCAACATCTAAACACACTTCAGAATATACATCTAAGCTCTGTTCCAGAAAACATATGTCTATATTTAGGTCTGAGAAATTAGCTACCGTTCAAACTTTCCCCTGGCAAGGATCCTGTGATTTTAACCTCACCTCACCTTTGCTGCAAAAACTAAGCAGGGTCATCTGCCTGGGTGGACAGCTTCCTTGAAATCACATATTAGCTGCTTTGAGCAACCAAGAGAAAGAGCAGAAGACAGACAGGGAATTGGTAAATGAACAACTGCAGTACCAGTTAAATTCATGCCTGTCCACGCAGCTGGGTTTATTATTATTATTTAATTAATTTTATGCTACAAACATAAATCACTAACATGACATGACTAACAAAAAAATGAGTCACTGGGGGTGTGTGTATACAAAACATATTATTTTACAGTATATAATGAGGTGATTAGAACGAACCAGTTCAATGGATTCTTCAGTAGATCAACTTGGAAAACAGAGACTTATAGGATAAGGTTACCAGACATCCCCGTTTCCCAGGGAAAGTCCCTGGATTTAAAAATCAGACCCCCGACAAAATCCATCTATTTAATAGGAAGTTGAAAAGTGTCCCCGGATTCATTGAAAATTTTTTGGTAACCTTATTATAAAGGGTAAAGGTAAAGGGACCCCTGACCATTAGGTCCAGTCGTGTCCGACTCTGAGGTTGCGGCGCTCATCTCCCTTTATTGGCCGAGAGTCGGCATACAGCTTCCGGGTCATGTGGCCAGCATGACTAAGCCGCTTCTGGCGAACCAGAGCAGCGCACGGAAACGCCGTTTACCTTCCCGCCAGAGCGGTTCCTATTTATCTACTTGCACTTTGACGTGCTTTCGAACTGCTAGGTGGGCAGGAGCTGGGACCAAGCAATGGGAGCTCACCCCATTGCAGGGATTCGAACCGCCGACCTTCTGATCAGCAAGCCCTAGGCTCTGTGGTTTAACCCTCAGCGCCACCTTATTATAGGAGTGAGCTAAAGAATATTGTCTGCTTATCTACACCACATTGCACTATATGTTATAGGTATTTCTCATGCATGTGTTGTTTCATTTGTATATTTAATAAAATCATAACATACAGTGTAAAAATTATATTGTTTTTTCTCTCCCCTTGTCACCTTCAATTTTTGTGACAGCTTTTCCATTATGGCTGTTTGCCAGACAATATTATACCAGAGATCAATATTCAAATATTGCAAAGTTTTCCAAGTTCTAGCTGCTGTTAGTAAATGTGTTATTAATTCCTTACTTCTCAATTGGTCCATATCTGGACCAATTAAGTAAGGCTAAAATCAGGGTTATAGGGATTGACTGAGCTAGCTGAGATATCTCTTTTTAAAATGCTCCCAAAACTGTTCTATTTGTGGACATTCCAACCACATATGTTGGTATGTACCTATAATTTGGCATCCTCTCCAAAATAACAGGGAGCTATTGCGCTGTATATAACATAGGTGCCTTGGTGTTAAATACCATCCATGCGCAATTCTGAGAGAACATTCTCTAGTAGTTGCTGACAGAGGCTTACATGATGCTTTTCTCCATAAATTGTTCCATACAGCTGTAAAAAGCACAAGAACATTGTCCAAAGGGGGCTACAATGACCCTTACATGAGCACTGCCCAAAACACTAAATGCTTCAAATTCTTTTTTTAAAAAAAACAAAAACAAAACCTGAATTGCTTCAGAATTTCAAAACTCATTGCCAGGTGATCTGGTTTTTTAAAAAATTACATTCATGCACCACCTGAAATAAATGCAGGTAGGTTGTAGTAGGACAGGGGTAGGCAACCTAAGGTCCGTGGGCTGGATGCAGCCCAATCGCCTTCTAAATCTGGCCCACGGACGGTCCGGGAATCAGTTTTTACATGAGTAGAATGTGTCCTTTTATTTAAAAAATGCATCTCTGGGTTATTTGTGGGGCCTGCCTGGTGTTTTTACATGAGTAGAATGTGTGCTTTTATTTAAAATGCATCTCTGGGTTATTTGTGGGGCAAAATAATTCGTTCATCCACCCCCTCCCCCAAATATAGTCTGGCCCACCACATGGTCTGAGGAACGGTGGACTGGCCCACGGCTGAAAAAGGTTGCTGACCCCTGTTGTAGGAATCCAAACACATCTCTGCAGTCATAGTGAGGGAATAGGTTACAAAATGTATTAAACAGATGAGAATGGTTGTGGTAATAAATGAGGCACAATAATAACATTGCAAGTTTACACTAGATGAGATCATCGGTCCTTATCTGTCTTCCCTTGGGAAATACCCTGTTTCCCCTTTTTTAATACGTAGTCATAAAGTAAGCCATGGCAGGGGTTTTTTACCTTTGTGAGAAGTAAGACGTACCCCAAAAGTAAGCCGTGGTGCCGCCATTGTTCCCGTCGCCTCCTCAGCCCCTCCTGTGTGCGCAGGGAGCCAGCGAACCAGTGAGAGGCACGGGGGGGAAACACGCCTCTTGCGGAGTTCTGCCCCGCCGGCTTAGCGCGCAGGGAGAGGCATGGGGGGGGGGAAGACGCCTCTTCCTGCCCCGCCTGTTCCCCGTGTGCAGGGAGCCAGCAAACCAGCGAGAGGCGCGGAGGGAAAACGTGCCTCTTGCGGAGTTCTGCCCTGCCTGCTCAGCATGCAGGGGGAGGCTGTACCGTACCATACTGACATAATAAAAATAAGACATCCCCTGAAAATAAGCCACCCTGTGTTTTTTTGAGAAAAAAAATATATAAGACGGTGTCTTAAAAAGGGGGAAAGACGGTATAGTTCTGTGAAGGGGGCCTTGGGAAGTCCATAGCCAAACTACAGTTTCCAGGATTGTTTGGGAGAAGTTTGGCATTTATATACCCTTAGCCATCCTGTATTTAATTCCATTGAATGGAAGCTTAACTGTGGAAATGGGGGGGGGGATAAAGAGCCCCCACGAATGCAATAAGATTATTTCTTTCCCCCATGTTACTGAGTGCAATTCAAAGATGCAACATGCCAGGCTATTTTGAATGGAGATCTCTACTGTCTTTGCTTAAACAGGGTCTTATGAGCTACCAAATGCCAGGGGCTGTTGCTATGGCAAAAGGGGATTTACATGGGCTCAATAGCTGTTATTTCAAACTTGCCAGAAATGAATGGACCTCCCTGTACACGGAGACTGATGGAGCAGGGAACGGGACAGGCAAGACCGAAGCTCAAATCAGACTCTCGTTATTGCACATGATTGGTATGCTTCTACAGACCAGAAGTTTCTGTTTCCTTGAATCGTGACCATAGAACGGTGACTTTAAGTTTCTCATTAGTGAAAGCTGTGTTATTTTATGCTTGCAGCGGGACTTAAAAGAGCTCACGGTGCCCTGCTTTCGTAGTTCAGCTAATTCTTTCTGCTCTGGTCTGCAGTTGTGCCCTTTTAAGATTTCCCTTCTTCCCCTAAAAGTAGTCTGAAATACGGCAAAGGGTGGCAGGAGCAAACAAGCAAGCGAGCAAACAAACAAACAAACTGATGAGGAGATGGGGAGATTTCTCCCCAGAAGCTTTCAAATGTATCTTTTAATATTCATAGAATCATAGAATCATAGAGTTGAAAGAGACCACAAGGGCCATCCAGTCCAACCCCCTGCCAAGCAGGAAACACCATCAAAGCATTCCTGACAGGTGGCTGTCAAGCCTCTGCTTAAAGACCTCCAAAGAAGGAGACTCCACCACACTCCTTGGCAGCAAATTCCACTGTCGAACAGCTCTTACTGTCAGGAAGTTCTTCCTAATGTTTAGGTGGAATCTTCTTTCTTGTAGTTGGAATCCATTGCTCCGTGTCCTCTTCTCAGGAGCAGCAGAAAACAACTTTTCTCCCTCCTCCATATGGCATCCTTTTATATATTTGAACATGGCTATCATATCATCCCTTAACCTTCTCTTCTCCAGGCTAAACATACCCAGCTCCCTAAGCCGTTCCTCATAAGGCATCGTTTCCAGGCCTTTGACCATTTTGGTTGCCCTCCTCTGGACACGTTCCAGCTTGTCAGTATCCTTCTTGAACTGTGGTGCCCAGAACTGGACACAGACTTCTTACAGCAGCTCCCTCTGTTAGGGTTACCCAATGCCCAGGAAAAAAAAGTTGGCTAAGCCTGCCTCTGTGTGTTTGACATCAGTAGGATTGTACGTACAGAAATCGGCAAGTGAAGCTCTGAGCAGAAAGGAGCAGCAAGCCCTATAGCACAGATGGGGGGCATTTCCACCAGCCATGATAGCTGTTTTCTGCTTCCACAGATGGAGGCAGCAGTGCTTCTGAACCCCAGTTGCTTGTGCTCAGGCCCTGGTTTGAGAATTCCCCACAGGCACCTGGTTGGCAACAGTGAGAACAGGATGCTGGACTAGATGGGCCATTGGCCTGATCCAACAGGCTCTTCTTATGTTAGGCCCATAGCTCAGTTGGTAGAGCATGAGACTCTTGATCTCGGGGTCATGGGTTCGATTCCCACATTGAGCAAAAGATTCCTACCTTATCCCTCCATGCCTTGCTGCCCTGTTTTGTCACTACTCCCTGGTTCAGTGGTGGCTAACCTTGACACTCCAGATGTTTTGGAACTACAACTCCCATCATCCCTAGCTAACAGGACCAGTGGTCAGGGATGATGGGAGTTGTAGTTCCAAAACATCTGGAGTGTCAAGGTTAGCCATCACTGCCCTGGTTCTTTGTTTAGGGAAGGAGATGGTTAATCTATTCTCAGGGTCAACAATTTTGTTTTCATTCATCGTGATAATAGTGTTGCTCCAAAGAGGTCCGCAAAACGCTTTCCTCTTTCTTCGGAGTTCTCTTAGGGCAAATTTATGGGCTGGGAAAAGAAGAGTGTGTTGTTTTTAAGCCTCTCAAGCCATCTGTGGTATGTAATTTCACACCTTAAAATCAAAATTCATCACATACACAAACACACTCAGTAAGTAGAGCCCATGGAGACGTTCCCCTGTCATCGTTGACCTTAGCCAAGTCTTTACTCTCCACAAGGTACTGAATGACAGCTCCAGGGAACAAGAGGTGCACAGCTGAGCAAGAGAGATGAGCAGAGCCTTTTTGTGGTAGGGTAAAAGATTTCCGCCTCTTTTCCTAGGTCTGCAAAGTTCAACTCTTTTAAATGTTCCTTGCTGAGTTTCTTCTCCTTCTCCATAGTGTACTGCAGTTCAGCTTCAGAATCAAAGTCTATCGCTTAGCCGGGTTGCCAGTTGCTTTGCTAGAATGCGCCACAGCATCAACCAAGAATCATAATTCTACTTTTAGTTAAGGATTTTTATTTATTTACTTGATTAATAATAATAATAATAATAATAATAATAAACTTTTATTTGTACCCCGCCCTTCCCAGCCGAGACCGGGCTCAGAGCGGCTAACAATCATAAAACCACAACAAACCACAAAACAATCAGTTAAAAATGCAAATTAAAATACAATTTACAATTTACAATTTTAAAATGCCACCTCATTTTAAGCAGTCCACCAACCAACCAACGGAATAAAACGTCAGGGTTAAACTCAACCCAACCCAAAAGCCAGGCGAAACAGCTCCGTCTTGCAGGCCCTGCGGAAGGGTGCCAAATCCTGCAGGGCCCTCGTCTCTTGGGGAGGGCAGCTGCCCCCTCTGCCCCCAGGCTACGCCCATGCCCGGGGCCCCAACAGACAGAGGGCACTTTGCCCAGAGAATCCCTCAAATCTAGAGTGAGTCCTGATCAAGGGTGACTTAGGGCCAGTCTTTATCTAGACCTAAACTGGTGGTCTGTGCTTCCTTGAGAGGAAGGACGCATCTCCGATTAAGAGGTTACGGAAGGGAAAGGGGGCAAATGTCACAGCACGAGAGAGCAGGGGAATTATCTCCCATCGGTCTGGAAGTCAGGATGACTTCTTGTGATAATCTGTTTTCAAAACATGGAGACCCACTCATCCGCGTTTCCGCCGTTTTATTCAAGGAAAAGCAGAACAATAACAAAGATAGCATGTCTCACTGACATTGAGATGTAGAGACGCAGTGTTCCAATACTTTGACTTAAGAGTGAGTGATTAACCACTGGTTGGGCCATGTCCTTCACCTTGAGTCATGCAAACCCACTCAGCACACAGAGATGCTTCTTGCCATAATTCTGGCGTTGTGGCTCCTAAAATCTAGCTCTACTGGAGGTGGGTGGGAAATGACTGTACTGAAGTGAAGACAGATTCACTCTTGTCATTCTTCATCATATCTAGAGTACATTTTCTGGGCGAAGTAAATTACGATTCTTATTTCATTTCACTTCCTGTCTCCCCTAAAGCAGAGGGGTAGGTAACCAGCAGACCATGCCCCCAAATTAGTGACAGCTGGCCCTTCTAATGCTAACCGGAAACCTCCAGATTTGACTACTGCAGTGCATTGTACCTGGGACTGCATTTGGAGACAGTTTGAAAAAATACAACCACTAGGTTCCTGATTGGGGTGGAGACCTATCTCACCAGCACTTAAAGAACTGGACAATTTCTTGATGTAATTCAAAGTGCTGGCGTTTGCCTTTGGCTGAACAGTGGGGTGAAAACTCTTTAAACAAATAAACGAATAAATTGAAGCAAATATTCGGGGGGTCAGAGCACCTGAAGGATGGCCTTCTCAAACATGAGTCTGCGCTGAGAACAACTTTGGAGGTCCTCTTCAGCATATGAAGCAATCAATAGATCACATTCAAAGACAAACCATAAATCTGACTGACACATTTCTGAATGCCAGAGAGCACAAAACTGTCTGCGTCAGGATTTTGGGAGCACTCTTCCATATTGTTTCGAAGCTGTCCGGTCGTGCTGGCCATATTATTTATTTATTGCATTTATATTATTATTGCACTAAAACATTGGCTCAAGATTGCAGTGTTTGAGCTAGGGGAGGGTCTATATCAACAACTGAACAATGAGGAGTATGTCAGCAACTAGCAGAAAACAATGGCAAAAAAAGCCACCTCTATTGGTCTGTCACCCACCCAACTCTATTGCCTGGGTTATGAAGGTGCCCTAAAGACTTTAAAGCAAAGACTCTGGGACATTACACACAGTGACTTGCGACATCGATCACACGCAGTCTGCAGTCCGCTGACAGTAGGAGTACAATATGGGCATGCCTTTAAGTTAACATCTTATATTAAAAATCTGAAAGTTCCAAATTACTGAAGGCTATTTACAAAAGCCAGACTTAACATCTTTCCTTCTGCAGTGTTGGATGGCAGATTGAGAGGAGTTCCATACCAGGACAGACTATGCTCATGTGCCCAAGACATTGACTCTATAAAACACATTTTGCTGCACTGTGTGAAATTCGAGCAAGCCAGGGCTGAACTGATATTACCCTTGCTAGTACCTTTCCCGGGAAAATCAGAGGCTTACTATGTCAGGTTCCTACTGGAAGACCGGACAAATGACAGAACATTAGCAGTGGCGAAGTTTCTATCAGTGGTTGCAAGAACCAATGATCCCTATTCCTAAGTCTGAACAAAATGCTTGTGTAACCTGAAGGCGGGCTGTCGAAATTGTGTATTGTTTTGTAATGAATTGTTGGGTCTCTGGACCGTAATAAAGATTTGATTGATTGCATTTATATCTCACCTTTTCTCCAAAGAGCTCCAAGTGGCGTACATAGTTCCCTCACTTCCTCATTTAATCCCTACAACAACCCTGTGAGGTAGGTTAGGCTGAGAGGCAGTGATTGGCCCAAGGTCCCCCAGTGAGCTTCATGGCCGAGGGGGGAATTGAACCCTGTTCTGCTGACTCTTAATCTGACACTCTGAGCACAGCACCACACGGGCGCTTTTCCTAAGCAGGTTAGACTTGGTCAGTGCTTTTTTTCGGGGGGGGGGGTATGCATACCCCTAAACATTTTGTGAATCTTTGTACAGTGGACGCGCGGGTTGCAAACGTGATCCGTGCAAGAGGCACGTTCGCAACCCGCAGCGTTTGCAATCCGCAGCGTCACGTCTGCACACGCGCGGGTTGCGATTCGGCGCTTCTGCGCATGTGCAAGGTGCAATTTAGTGCTTCTGCGCATGCGCGAGCACCAAAACCTGGAAGTAACCCGTTCCAGTACTTCCGGGTGCGGCGCGGTGCACAACCCGAAAACGCGCAACCTGAAGCGGCTGTAAGCCGAGGTATGACTGTACTTTTGTCTATTTACAGTATTTATTTCCCCCGATTTGAACTATAAAATGGTGATTTTCGTCAGTCAAAATGAGAGTACCCCTAAACATTTTTTAAAGAAAAAAAAGCACTGTACTTGGTTGATGGCTTAGAGTGGGTGAACCTTGGTTCCTCAGGGGAAGCAAATGGTCTGGGTGACTTCTCTTTATGGGAAATAATTGAGAGTGGGAGTTTGCTTGGTTGAGAAACCGATGGAATGTGAAAACTAAGAGCTTGAGAAAGTGACTGAGGGGATACGATTTGTGTTTGTGTGTGTGGGATACGATACATGACCCTTTCTTTGTGTGTCGTGTGTCCACACAACATGGTGTGTCGTGTGTCCATGATCATCATAGTATTGGCACAGTTATCCACGATCCCAAGTTTGATACTCTTTTCTGCTTGCAAAGTTTTGAGGTGGACGTTCTGCATGGTTTCCAACTGGTGCAATGCCCCATAGATTCCTGCTGAAATCGTCTAAGCTTTTCATATCACAAATGTTATTTGCCCTGTTTTCCTGGCGCTATAGTGCAAGGCTGGGCCTCCCAATGGCGAAAATGCAGTCACACTGGACAACGAATAAAGCTGACAGATGAAAGTTTACCAGGCAAATCTTTTTCGTGGCTTGAATATAAGTGATGGAACAGGCTCAGACTTTTCCATTGTTTCATGTCAGATTGCGGCATATTAAACATACAGGAGCGGAGAAAAGCGGGGGAGTGATGAACCTGAGGAACAAGTCAGAGCTGAATGTCTTGGTTTTCTGTGTATGATTTTGGGGGGTTTTTTTGCCCGTCCTCCTCATGACTTAGTAAAACATGTGCCAGATAATAGTTGCACAGCCTTGAATTTTACAGTTTGCAGTGTGTGTGTGTGTTAACAGCAAACATATTGGAAGCAGAAAGGTATTTTCTCAGTAACTGGAGCTCTTCCAACACAATTTACATTCTCTCCAACTAAATTTTTTTAAAGTTCCATTTACAATTTCCAGAGGAGCCTTAAAAAATGATGATTAGAGTGAAGAACAATGTTATTTGCTGTGGAACTATGACAGCCTTAAGGCCATTAGGAAATAATGTCAGAAGCAAATGAAGTTCACCCAAACACCTGTCAGCTAAAATAGAGCAGAGGTTGGGGAGAAACCCTTGTCAGGAATTGCAAACATTTAGCTTTAAGAAGCCAAAGGAGAGAAATTCCTACAGAAAAGACATCCAGATTGTGGAAATAAGGACTGCAACCCAGCAAGCAGATGACCATGGTGGAGAGAATCTCCCTGGAACAAGAACATTATTCAACTCCTCATCTCCAGTATTGCTCTGACAACACATTTTTTAAATATATATATTCATGTAGGTGTTGTGATACATCTGCAATGGCAGCCTATGCCAGATGTGGAGGTCCTGACCTGTCAAATATTCCTCCTCTTTATTTTCATATATTATAAAAGCACAACAGTATCTACATCTTTCACTGTATTTTCCTTTCGTAGCAATATTCTTCTCACTGCTTGGGGGGGGGTGTCTTTGGACCAACAAGTGGTCTATGAATTTAATAAATGTAGCATAACATAATCCCACTGAGAAGTGGCTAAGGAACAATCCTTTACATTTTGGAGCAAATATCCTCAGTTTATGGCCTCCAACTCACAGAGGATGCCCCAGTCTTCAGAGGATTGGTATTTACTTGTATAGGAAAACAGGGTTCTGTCTTATCCCAAGCGCTCATTCATATGCCCCATTTGCTCTGCCACTTCCCCCTGGGAAAACCCTCTCTTTGCAGCCGAATTGGAACAAATGGCAATTGGCTGTTTATTCCAGTTCAGTGATGTGTTTTTCAGGGGAAAGCTACGGGGCAAATGCAGACCCTTGCTTTCTAGGAACAGGATAAACCGAAGTGTGGATAAATCGAAGAGTCAGACCATTGATCCATCAATGCTTACTTGGCTTTGGGAAGGCAGTGCAAGGGCTGGGCGGGCGTCAAATGCTGCCACTCATGCCGCCCTTGGGCCACACATTGCTCTATCCATTTCCATTTAGCGAGTCTGGATGTGCTAGACTGCTCGACAAAAGCGGAGACACACTCAAACTGATCACCTCAATAAACCCATCGTTCCACCCCACTCCCTTCCTTTCTGCTGATGCTGTTTGCGATTTCCCTGTGTATCGGCTACCGCAAGAAATTAATTTGGTGCTTATCTGTTGTTTGGCTGCCCTTGACCTTGTTTCCATTATTCTGGAGATTGGCTTGGTGACACAGACATGAGCCAGCAGCAGATAGTGCTTGAGATGGCATTGGCTGTTGTGCATGCCTTCAAAAAACAGAGGATGGCCTTGGCTCCAAAATGCTGGGTCGTTGTTTCTGGTTAAAGACCACGTGTGTATCGCCTTGGGAAGCAACACGTCAGGCCCCTGACAGCTTTTTCTACAGCAGCTTCAGCTCAGGAGTTTCTACATCTACTTTTCAAATAACAAGTTCCTGGATGTCTTGGCTAGAAAGAAAGAAGAAAATGCTGCAATCTGCAGCACTGCCTTGAGCAGGAATAGCCAGCGTTGTGTGCTCCAGATATCTCTGAACTACATGAGAGGCCTTTTCTGCAGTGGCTCCCCATTTGTGGAATGCCCTCGAGGTGCCCCGGGACTGTGTATGCCAATCCAACACAAATGAAAACCAGTGAGTGGTAAGAGAGGGTGCTTAGTCCAGTTAGAGTACCAATAATGGTCAGACAGCAGAATTACAGGATATACTTTAAAAAAAACACCTAGAAATCCAAGGTCCACTGACCAGAGCCAGGTGCAAAATAGTGACTCCACAGGATGAACATATGATGTTAAAAATTAAGGAAAAGAGTGTCCTGGAATGCCCACTCACTTCAGGAAGCTGTGATCAGCAGCAGAAGCAACACACAGGCCCCTTCACACAAAACCCTAGCTCCGTTGTGTGTGTCCCGCCCCCTGCAAGCATTTGTGTTCAGCATCCCACTATACCTGTACAGTGGTACCTCTGGTTATGTACTTAATTCGTTCCCGAGGTCCGTTCTTAACCTGAAAACGTTCTTAGCATGAAGGCTGCTTCATGCACTTTAGCTAATGGGGCCTCCCCCTGCCGCTGTGCCGCCGCTGCCCGATTTCTGTTCTCATCCTGAAGCAAAGTTCTTAACCCGAGGTAATATTTCTGGGTTAGCAGAGTCTGTAACCTGAAGCGTATGTAACCTGAAGCGTATGTAACCCGAGGTACCACTGTATACCGGTATGTGGGAAAGAAGTTTTTTTAGTTGCTGCTAGTCATGAAGCCTTCCTGATCTATTGCAAATGAGCTAAGCTCCACCAGCAGATGCCGATCTACCTCCTGCCCGTGCCAGGAGGAAAGGAGACTGATCGAGATGAACCTATGGTATAACTTGGAAGAAGCCACCTTCCCATGTTTCATTCCAAGGCAAGCAGAACTCTCTCTCTCTCTCTCTCTCTCTCTCTCTCTCTCTCTCTCTGTGTGTGTGTGTGTGTGTGTGTATGTGTATGTGTATGAGAGAGAGAGAGAGAGAGAGAGAGAGAGAGAGAGAGAGAGAGAGAGAGAGAGAGAGAGAGAGGACATCTAGTTCTTTCCTCAAGGTCAAAGCAGGCATCATAACTGACGTGGAGGCACGGCTGGCCTGTGTCTCCTTCTCTCTGTTCCTAGAAACATTTGCCCAAGACATGACACAACATCTTCACCCCACTGTGTGTTGTGTTGCGCTGCCTCCACACCCACCCACCCAATCATTTGCTGTCGGCTGCAGTGGTGGAGAAATGCCCAGTGATGTCACATCACATGTTGTGGAAAGCGAGACATTGCCAGGAAGACAGATGTCCAGGCATCTGCTCGCTGTCTCTTAACATACTGAGTGGTCCTTCTCTCAGCCTGGTGATGTGCCATTCAATCCCCTTGGCTGAGTGCGAACTCCCTGGGTGGCGTTAGGAGCAACCAGCTCTTGCCAAGTTCAGGGAGTAAGTAAATTAACCCACCTACTGGCCCCATCCCAGCTAGAGAGTCCAGGAGTTCATGCTTCAGACAGCCTGTTAACTGAAGCAGGCGTTCACATGCGCTCGTCATCACTGTGTGCTCACCCTGAAAGCATGATTTAAAGTACGAAAAGAAACATCCACTGGCATTTGGGACTTTGTGTGGGAATCAGCAGCTATGGACAATAATTCCTCCCTGTCTTGGCTCATATACTTTCCCCCTGGTGTTCTTTAGGTGCCCTGTGTCACAATCTTAACAGTTCTGGCTAACTTCCAGAAGGCAGTGCTTTGCTAAACTCCAGAGTTGCAAGATCTGCCTCGCTTGTCTTTCTAGCACATGGTCTGAGCATGAGCAGCCAAAGAGGACTCCCAGAGTGTTTCCGGACTATTTTCGGGGCGGATTCAATCACATACCAGAAAATTCAAGCTGTGCGGTTAAAGCTGATTGTCTTGCAAAAACAGACTCGCTTCCAATCATAGCTGTCAACTTTCGGATTTGAAAATAAGGGATTTTTCCGAACTTTCGGATTTGAAAATAAGGGATGCCGCGAGGGCGGTGCAATGGCACCATGTAGCCTCGCCACCCTGCGCTACAGAGGCTGCGCGCGAACGAGCGAGCGAAAGAGCGAGCGCATAGACGGCAGACAGGCTGGCTGTCTGGTTGGGCATGAGGGTCTGGCTGCACAAGGCATGCAAGCTCCGCCCCCAGTCGGTCTCAGACTCCTTATTGGTAGCCGAGCAACGCAGCTGAGGAGCCTCGCTGGCCGGCAGGGAGGGAGAGGAGCTGCTTCCTTTGAAATCCGGGAAATTTAAGGGATATCAACAATCTGGGATAGCAGCAGGAAACGGCATTGGAATAAGGGAGTTTCCCGCCAAAAAAAGGGAGGGTTGACAGCTATGCTTCCAATTTGACTTTTTGCTGTTAGGAAAGTGACAAGGAAATGGACTAGACATAGTGGAATAACCTTTTCCAAGCCCCTTCAGATCCTCTTTTTGTTGTGTATTCAAGATGATCTGTGCTCCTTATTGTATTGGGGAGGCTCCCAAAGTTCCAGGACTCTTAGTTCCCAATCAGTGTGTGTCCCATAGGCTCCTCTTCCTGTTGAAATCCTGCCACTTTTTCACACAGCAAATATTCCAGTTTCTTTCTTTTCTTTTCTTTTCTTTAAAAAAATAATCTTTATTGGTTTGAAATACAGACATAAACATAAAAAATCATTTACAGTGGGGGGAGGAGAAGAGGGAGAGAGAAAGAAAAGGAAAGAAGAAGAAAGGAAAGAAAAAACTGTACAAAAAGAAACTGCATCTTCTCAAATAACAATTAAATAAGAAGAAGTGTGCATGCACACGAAAGCTCATACCAAGAACAAACTTAGTTGGTCTCTAAGGTGCTACTGGAAGGAAGTTTTTTATTTTTTATTTTGTTTTAATTAAATAAAAATTATGGATATAAAACTTCCAATCGTTCTCTTTATACTATTTATACTGTCCCAAATATTCCAGTTTTTATTTTGTCCTGCTTTGGCAATGCTATAGTGCCAAAGTGCTCCTCCAAACGACAGTCATTGGAAAGCATGGCAGGCAAACTAATAAAGTGGAATGATTTATGGATGGCCCAGTACAAATCCATTACTAATACACCACCACTGTGTCATTGATAGGCTGCAAAGAAAACCCACAAGTCTGGAGAGGCCCATTTGTCTAACCTCCCTACATATCAGGACGAATGCTCAGTAAATAAACTATTTGAAAGAAATGCAAGATAGCAACGGCAATGCCAGAATGAGCACAGGAGTTTAGAGCAAGGCAGGCTGGCTCAATATATTTTGGCGCCTGACGTGAATTATAAGATGATGCTCCTTGTTCCTGTTCCACATGAGGTAGCCAAGCAGACTGGCCCCTGAATTTTACTTTGATGCTGGCAAGAGGACAATGTCTTTCTCCACACCTGTTGGCAGCAGGCTCTCTCGGAAAGTGCAGGGCATGCCAATGACTCGACCTAGGACCTTCTAATTTACTCTCAAGTAAATTAAATACATCTTTTAAGAGGAAACCAAAATGAGGTGAGCCTGAGAGACTATTGATATCACACTAGGCACTAATAGGCAATTGTAATGACATTTATGTAACCAGAATCCAAAGAGCACTCAAGATGTCAAGCATATTTTTCTCAGCAACAAAATACACAAACCTGGGTGTCAGGAAGTTCATGGTCTTCGAATGAAGTGCTTCCTTGTGGGTTTGGTACAGGGGTTTGAAATATACTTGCAAAGCAAATTATTGCAGATGCTGAGCATTAATTCAGAGTGAAACTTTGGCTGCCTTTTGCAACACAATTTTGAATGGGTCTTGGGGGCGGGATATGGAGTAAACCCAGCTCTGCAGTGTTCTGTAGAGCCACTTCTGCTCTTTGTGTGCATTTGAAAATCTCGATTTGCTTCTCAGAGGCTATGTAAGAAGAAACAGAATTACAAGGAGGAGATCTGACCAAGGGGCTCATTATACATAGGTGCAAATCAGCTGGAGGGCAGAATTTACACAGTAATCTAAAAATAAGCAATACAACCTGGCAATCTTCAGTGGCGCATGCTTGCCTCTTTTTTGTCTGTGTTTGTTAATCACTGGGCGTTCTCTGCCAAAGAGCTGTGCCATATGGAACCGTTCCTAGCATGTAGCAGATCAAAATACCACAGCAGCCAACCTTTGGTCTCATCTAGATATTTTAACCCACATCTCAATCCTATAGCTTGATTTCCATCTTAAGAGACACAGGACTGTAACTTTCATAAATGCTCCACCCCCCATCGTTCAGCCCGGACACTGAGATCCAGCACCGAGGGCCTTCTGGCGGTTCCCTCACTGCGAGAAGTGAGGTTACAGGGAACCAGGCAGAGGGCCTTCTCGGTGGCGGCGCCTGCCCTGTGGAACGCCCTCCCATCAGATGGCAAGGAAATAAGCAGCTATCTTACTTTTAAGAGACATCTGAAGGGAAGTTTTTAATGTTTAATGCTGTATTGTGTTTTTAATATTTGGTTGGGAGCCGCCCAGAGTGGCTGGGGAAACCCAGCCAGATGGGCGGGGTATAAATAAATTATTATTATTATTATTATTATTATTATTATTATTATTATTATTACCCATGTCAACATGAGCGCATCCAAGAGCAGACCTCGCTGTGAAATCTTTGTGCCCCTGAAGAAGAAGAAGACTTTGGATTTGATATCCCACTTTATCACTACCCGAAGGAGTCTCAAAGCGGCTAACATTCTCCTTTCCCTTCCTCCCCCACAACAAACACTCTGTGAGGTGAGTGGGGCTGAGAGACTTCCGAGAAGTGTGACTAGCCCAAGGTCACCCAGCAGCTGCATGTGGAGGAGCGGAGACGCAAACCCGGTTCACCAGATTACGAGTCCACCGCTCTCAACCACTACACCACACTTGCTCTGAAATGACCCCTCTTGAAATGACCTTTCCGCTACTGGAAGAAATATAAAATGGCAGCCTAGCCCTGCGTAAGATGGAGCGAGTGAAAGGGCCAAAAGGCATGGCTTGTAATGCGTGGTATTTCCATGAGCTCTTTCACCCTCTACCAATGACAAGGGCGCATTCATTCCAGGCACCCTAACTCACGCCACTTCAATTTCCTTCAGCCAACATGAAGGCCAGGGTGTGGTGGCTGGAACACCGCAGGGAGGAGGCAAACGTGCGGAACATCTTCCTCCTGGGTAGCCAGGCTGCCCGAAGTGTGCCAGGCCTCAGCCAAAACAAATACACCCATGTTGACTGATTGCCTCTGCAAAATTGCTAGTCGATTTCTAAACTGTGCAGCTTGTGTGCAACATGAACAGAAAAGAGGTCTTTTGATAATATATTTTCCCCCCTGTGCCTCCTTCTCCTTCTCCTTTTTATTTTTGATTTACCTGTGTTGTTTTCGTTAACAAAGGGCAGGTTGCTTGAAAGAAAACTCCATTAAAATATAACTATTGTTAGGAATTTGGCTAATTATCCCTCTAGCAATGGGCAGAAAGGGATGCTTCAGATTTTTTAAATGTATATCGTTCTCTTCAAATTGTTCTTATGAGTGAAGCAATGAGTGTGTTCACATGTCACACAATTAAGCCATGGTTAATCATTCACATATCTGGATGTGCCTTATACCCTGTGCTGGCAAGCGTCTCCATCTCTTCTATTATTGTTTTCAGTGACATCATTTTTATTACATTATGACCTTAAAGAGCTTCATTGACAAAAATATGTACTGTAGATAGGTCTCTGCCATGGCAAAGTTTACAATCCAAGGAGGGAAAGTTGAGATGCCTCTTCCTTGCAAAAAAATTAAGCAGGGAATAATAAAAATGTGAAAATTTTAAAGACAATTCATATTCTCATCTTTAAAACTCTCTGCTCAGAAAAGGTGGACACAGAACAACAGAAAGGGAAGCATTTGTAAGTCCTATGGGTTTAAATGAAAGGTGCAAGTACATCATTAATGATGTTTGAGAATATAAGTTACAGGTAGGTAGCCGTGTTGGTCTGTCATAGTCAAAACAAAACAAAAAATAAAAAAGTTCCTTCCAGTAGCACCTTAGAGACCAACTAAGTTTGTTCTTGGTATGAGCTTTCGTGTGCATGCACACTTCTTCAGATACACTGAAACAGAAGTCACCAGACCCTTATATACAGTGAGAGGGTGGGAGGGGTATTACTCAGAAGGGTGGTGGGAATGGGTGATAGGCTGATAGCTGTGGTAAACCTGTTAACGACTGCAATTAGTCTTACAAGAAAAAGCAAGGGGTGAGAAGGTTAAAAATAGCTTTGTCATGTATAATGAGATAAGAATCCAATGTCTTTATTCAGACCAGGTCTCTCCATGGTTTTAAGCTTGGTAATGAGTTGCAATTCAGCAACTTCTCTTTCCAGTCTGTTTCTGAAATTCCTTTGCAATAAGACAGCTACTTTGAGATCTTGTATAGAGTGTCCTGGGAGATTGAAGTCTTCTCCTACTGGTTTCTCTGTCTTGTGATTCCTAATGTCAGATTTATGTCCATTTATCCTTTGGCGTAGGGTTTGGCCTGTTTGTCCAATGGAGAGAGCTGAAGGGCACTGTTGGCATTTGATGGCATACACAATGTATGAGTATGTATATGAGAATATAAGAACCACCATGTTGGATCAAAACAATGGGCCATCTAGTCCAGCATCCTGTTCTCACAGTGGCCAATCAGATACCTGTGAGAAGCAGGATTCGAACACAAAATCACTCTCCTCTCCAAAATCACCAAAGCTCACCAACCATGTACTCTGTGGCCTTCCAGGTGCTCCCCCCTCCCCCAATTTTTGCAGTCTGATCAGCAAATTCAGGACATTTGCTGAGTCCATTGTGTGGCAGTCCGGGCTGATGGGCTGTTTTCATCCTGCTGGGTCGTAAGTTATACAGACCAGTCTTTTGAGGGAGCTTGTGGACTGGAAATCACATCAGAGAGGGGGAATGACACTTTGATGTCTTTGTTGTGAAGGGATTCTGTTTGGAGTAGCATGGGATTGAGGCCAGCATACAGTAGAGCAATTGTGAAGGTAAAACAAACCAGGAACCACCACAAAAATCCCTTTTGATTCCAGCTTCTATACTGCTATATCCAAAGGTTGATTATCCCTGCTGTGAGGCACTGAGGACTCTGGCAGTGGTCTTCCTGCCCTTTCAACAACTTATTTCTAAAACCTAATTCCAAAATGTACACCCCCACATCCCCTTAACCTACAGTGGGGCCCTTGGAGCGGCTAAATCACATACCCTCCAAGTGTCCCAATTTCCCAGGAAGCTGTCCCGGTTTCTGATTGGATCCCAGACTGTCCTGCTTGAAGGATGTGCCTAGATTCATCCGAGAAATGTTGGAGGGGATAAAATAGGATAGCCCTCTTTTCATTGGAGAAATTTTGGAGGGGATGAAATCACAGTACCTTTGAGGAAGTTCCCTTTTAAATCTGTTTTGCCAGACATCAGTAAAACAGCCACGTCCATTGCAAGATCCAGATGTAAAAAGGTAAAGGTAAAGGACCCCTGGACAGTTAAGTCCAGTCAAAGGCAACTATGGGGTTGCAGCGCTCATCTCGCTTTCAGGCCGAGGGAGCCACTGTTTGTCCACAGACAGCATTCCGGGTCATGTGGCCAGCAGGACTAAACCGCTTCTGGCACAACGGAAACACCGTGACGGAAACCAGAGCGCACAGAAACGCTGTTTACGTTCCCGCCACAGCAGTACCTATTTATCTACTTGCACTGCCGTGCTTTCGAACTGCTAGGTAGGCAGGAGCTGGGACAGAGCAAAAGGAGCTCACTCCATTGTGCGGATTTGAACCACCAGCCTTCTGATGTGACAGATTTTAAAGAGCACCGTTGGTAACAGCCCTCTGTCTCAGGGTTGACCAGAGACATTTTACTCCTTCAAAGGACCTTCCATGTATAGAAGCAGACTGAGCTGGCTGACAGTTTGTTTCCAAGCCCAGTTCAAAGTGCACTTGTTGCCATTTACAAGTCTATATAACTTTGGCTCCAAATATCCACAAAGCTGCCTCCTTCCCTAGAGACCCTCAGGTGTTAAGATTGGCAGAGGGGCTTCTTGGTAGTTCCACAGCCCATGGAGGTTTGGGGAGCGGCAATCCAGGAGAGGGCAGCATTTTCTGTGGCAGTCCCTTAAGCTGTGGAATTCCCTCTCCAGATAGGTGCACCTGGCACTGTTATTGTATAGGTTTTGGTGTCAGCCAGTGGTGCACCTCCTTACTCTGGTCTCCAACACCTGTGTTAGGACCCACCTTATCTTTCTGATTGTAAACTGATTAACTGATTTTAGTACAGTAATACCTCCGCAAACGTCCGCCTTGTCTAGCGTCCATTCCGGCAAACCCGGAAGTACTGGAACGGGTTACTTCCGGTTTTGCCACTCGCACATGCACAGAAGCGCAAAACGCTCTTCTGGGAAATGATATATAATGAGATGAAAAAAATGTTGAAATATACATTTATAAAGAAACCGGAAGCATTTTTGTTAGGAATTGTAGGAAATGACATTAAGAGACAAGACAAAAAGTTATTTTTATATGCAACAACAGCAGCAAGAATGCTAATGACACAAAGATGGAAACAAGAAGAATTACCGACAAAAGAAGAATGGCAGATGAAGCTGATGGACTATGCAGAATTGGATAAGATGACAGGAAGAATTCGAAACAAACGGGACCAGGAGTTTCTAAAAGATTGGACTAAATTTGAGACATATTCGAAATATAACTGTAAACAACAAATCACGCTAATAGGCTTGCAGGAAGTTTTGTGAGGTTATTTTTAAGAAATATTACAGAAATAATTTTAGAAAGTAATATTGGAAATTGGTTATTTAAAGTAATATTGGAGTATGAAATACAAGAGGAAGTTAAGAAAAGTGAAAATCTTGAGAAGGGTTGGGGGAAGTCAGAAAAAATGTATAATATATGGGTGTTAAATGTTACTTAAAAGACTGTATGCAAAAAAATTAATAAAAAATTATTATAAAAAAAGAAGAAGCGCAAAACGCTCTGCGCAGACATGGCGCTTTGCCCTGCATCCTTCTCAGCTAGCAACCGGGGCTCCGGAACGGATCCCGGCCGCAAAATGAGGTACGGCTGTAATTTTATTATTACATTGTTGTAACATTGCAGATTTGGCTTAGTGCATGGCCTCTGGTTTACGTCCTCAAGATGTAAACCGATAATAAACCAGGGTTGCAGCTCATGGTTTGCCCTGAGCGAGACACACCTCAAACCTGGATTCAGACTCAAACCAACGAAGGCTTAGCTGACAACCGCAATCTCCTCTCCACAAACCTACACAATTCATGTCAAGAAATAGTTTGGCTTAGCATTACAGACACACCTGATCCAAGTGTGGTTTAGTTAGTGGACAAAGTTTTGGGCTTGCCTTGCACAAAATGTTTTCATTTTGCTTTGCTTTTGGCAAAGACTGTCTCAGCCCAGCCTACTTCATAATGGAACACAAAACAACCCCCATATACCACCTTTAAAAGGAAACAGGAATACACTTTTTTTTCTTTTTTACAAAAAAGAAGAAATCACGTAAGTTTATTTTTTTTTCACTTCAAGCTTATAAAAAACTTGTTAGATTCAAAAAAAGTTAGACTCTTTATACATATGTACAAAAACATACATCTGGAAAAACAATAAATAGGGAGGGGTAGAAGTTTTACAAAACCCATTATATACACAGTAAACTGCACAAGGCTTCAGCGCCACTGAATAAATATGTGGCACACGTATCACAGCTAAGTGGCCAAAGGCTTCAGTTCTATGTGACCAAGAAAAAGCCTCCAACCACGTGGGAAGGAATCTTGACTTTGGTTGGGACAGGACTAGAGAACAACTGAAAAGTGCTCAGAGAGAAGCATTTTTTAAAAACAGCAGCTGTGCCCCTTGTCCAGAAGGATGTCATACCAACCAGCATTAGCTTTCCAGTGCACAACAGTGTGCTTCTAACTGGGTAATTCTGTAGTAACACATTTCACAAACTTTTTTATGGCCAAGGCACTTTTTTTTTTGCAATTGGAGGTACACTTCACTCATTAGAGGTACACTTCACTCATTTGTGTGTGTGTGAAGGGCTGCCATACGCCTGGATTTTCCCGGATCTTATCGGGATTTCAAAGGCGGAATTAACATCTGGGAGGAATTTCCGAAAGGCGGCGTTTTGTTGTGGATTTTGGGCAAGTCAATCGACAAAAAAGCTCAACAACTTCCAGGGTGTCCTAGTTTTTACTTTTTGAAATATGGCAACCCTACGTGTGTGTGTTTGCAAATGTGCATGATTGAATCTTGCAATTATATCTAATTGATTGCTTGTGTGTAACTGACTGTGGAGGAGGCTACCATTGTGCTAAGTCACCGGGATGTAGGGAGTCGCCTCTTTCGTTGGGTGCGTGCTTTGGGTGGGTACTTTGCCGTAGCCTCTGTAGTTATTATTGAATCAATTTCTCCCAGCATCCTTGCAGTTCTGTTAACAGTCTGCAGCTTGGGGATGGCCGAGTTTAAAAGGACATGACCTAAAAAAAGCATGAAACTGGCCGCAAGTTGAAGAATTGCCTATTCTTTTGTAACAGTGAACTCATTCTCCAAAGACTGATCCATACATGGGCCAAAACAGTGAGATTAACAACAGGCAGGGAGATTATAGAGGCACAGGGCTTCCAGACCCAATAAGGATGGAGCATGCCCAGTGACAACAGAATGTTGAGCATCTGTTGAGGGCGGAATGGAAAACCAAAGAGGGGTTACGGAATGGAGTAACCTGAAGGCAGGCATGGCTGGAATCCTTACAGGAGTACTCCACACAACAACATTTTGCTGTAATGCATTTGTTTGATTACAAAACCAAAGCTTGTTTAGAATGCTAGTTTGTTTTGAAATACACACACATATATATATGCATTTCAGGGACATCTTTTTTAGTGTGTGAGTGCAGGGTAAAGTGATTAACGAGAAGTTATTTGGGGAATTTTTGTACTCAAATGGTATGGAGGTAGTTGTAATCCCCTTCCCCTCTCTTTCCTTGGTAAATGTGGAAACCTAAGCACTATTCACTCGGTGGTTCGGGTACTCAAAAAGCCGGCTCATACTTTCAAACTCCTCTAATTGTGTAAGCTGGGCGAAAAAATGGCAGCCACCATCACAGTGATGGGTATTTGCTTCCTGTATGCACAATGCTCTCCCACGTGGCAGTGTAGACAATCACCTGGAGAAATTCAAGCCCCTCATCTTATGATATACAAACAATGTGTGAAATTTTTAAGATCAGCTTGGGTGCTTCCCTCTCAACAAAACACCGCACAGTAGTAAAAACTACGGCTGAGAATCAACACACAGTGTCCGTCCCATTAACATTTCAACTTCCATACGCGCTAGGCAGGGCCGATCTGAATATTCAGGAAAGCCACATGGCACAACATTCCTGCCATTATACCATTTCACACTGCATGTGTGTGTAGTGGGAAGATACGTCTGAATGTCTGCCCCACATATAAATCCTCCTGCATGTTGAAAACTAGCCTGCCACTGGGTACAGATGTGCTAGAAACAGGTCTTCCAGCCCTTATAGTTTTGAACAAACAGGCGGATTTTGATTTGAGGAAAGGAGACACAATGTACACCCCAATTCCTGCAGTCTGAAATAATACAGTCTCTAAGACTCTTTGCCACATGTTTGGTCCAAATGCGAAGATCAGCCCTTAGGAAAGTATGGTGCAAAGGCAGAACTTCCACATGAAAACTCATCAGGATAAAGAGGTATAGGGGCCTAAGGACTCTCCCAAAGAAGGATAAGTTTAGTAACAGGCTCTTGGGAGTTGGAGGGAGTTATTAAGGGTAGCCACTGAAGCCATAAATATGTGGTGCTCAGATTCTGCTAGAAATAATGTCCATGTCATCACAGTTCTTGGAAATGAGGACATCCATCCTGAAACAGCAAACTGTTGCAAGTGCTAGCAAGAAAGAAAATAAAAAAGAGTTTGCAGCAACATCTTTTCACCCAGAGCTTGTCTTCTGCAGTTGCCTTCTCCAGTTGAGTTGGCTGGTTAGGTCCTGGATGAATGAAGAACGTCATCCAAGATGGACATTCCAGTGCATGCTTCATACTGATCTAAAGGTGGAGAAAGGAGAGGGGAGGAGGAGAAGATTTAAATGGCTTGAATGCAATTTCATATAGTCTGACAACATTGCAAAGTGGCAAGAAGTCTTCACGGGGCCAAATTTGACATTCGTGGAAACCTATGGAATGTGTGGTTTGACCTAATTGGCAGCAGACTTGCTGAGGACTGGAAAAACCACAAAATGGAGCTTTCCATAAGCCACACAAAAGTGAAACCTGCCTTACAATAAAAGCATTCCGTTGGCAAGACTTGACCCAAATCCCACGGGACAGTTAAGAGACGTTCTAAAGTAGACATTAAAACTCACTTGACAAGTGAAATTCAGAGTTGCATCACTTGGTGCTGGATATCCCCTCTGTGCACACAGGCCAAAATAACTACTGACTGTGCAAAGGAAGTCCCCCACCCGCCTTGACAACTGTGCACCTCCTATATCTGTTGTGCAATTTACCTCAACCCTCTGGAGCAGATTTGCTGATGGTGCGAGGAAAGGAGATGAGGGAAAGTCCCGTGGTGCAAGCAGAAGTCATTCTGCTCGCCAAATAATTTAGCTGAATTTTGCCCACAGCATGAGCTATATCATCCAGTATCTTCATGCATTGTAGGGAGGGACTGATACTCAGAGCACGCATGCAGACGTTGCTCAGCAGAAGCAGAGGTAGCCATTGTAGGACCCTCTGAATGTTGCTGCACTTCCAACTCTATCAGTCCTAGCAAGCATGGATAATGGCTAGGGAAGATGGGAGTTGTAGTCCAACAACATCTGGACTACCTGAAAGTAAAGTATCAAGGAGCAGAGACTGAGGAGAACCTCTAGCAGAGACTATGCATTCTGTTCCAAGGCAGTAGGGGCATAAGTCAAGGCAGCCCCACTTGGTTATCTTAGCAAAACATGGTAAGAACTTCCAAGTCTTTCATGTTTACTTGAACTCCAGGTCAACAGGGAGCCTTGAGATGAAACCAGCAAGTTACACTTTGCAATACAATGTATGCACCGGTTATGTTCTAGGGATTGAGCCTGAAGCAAAAACTGTGTACAGTGGGACCTCTACTTACGAAGATAATGCGTTCCGACGCGATCTTCGGTAGTCGAAAACACTAGTAAGTCGAATCCCCATAGGAATGCATTGAGCAAAAAAATTTCGTAAGTCGAAAAAATCCTATTCAAAAATTCGTAAGTCGAAAAAATCCTATTCAAAGCGGCCGCGACTTCCTTTCGGAAGTCGAAAAATTCGGTTGCGGCGGCCATTTTTTTCTTCCGGAAGTCATTCGGAAGTCGAAAAACACGTAAGTCGGGTCACTCGGAAGTCGAGGTCCCACTGTATAGTCAAAACCCAATGGCAGGTAGGATTGCCAAAGTCATTTCCCCCAGAATCGCACCCCCTTTTTAATTTTTAAAAAGTTGTTTGCCACGTGTGTAAAGCTGAATGCGCACAAGTTAAATGCATGCAAATGGCGGGCTTCCTGTACTGCAGAGAAGAGCATAGGAAACTGTCTCACACCGAGTAAGATCAGTGGGTCATCTGGTTCAGTATTTTCTGCGGTGCTGGGCAGTGGCTTCTCAGGGTTTCCAGCTAGGTCTCTCCCAGCCTTACCCAAAGATGCTGGGGATTGAACCCAGGATCTTCTGCATTCAGAGCACTTGCTCTACCACTGAACCATAGCCATTACCCAACAGCACATTCATCTTTGGGGTCCTGTCAAGGCTTACGTTGTTTGGTTCCTCTTTTGCCACCCATCTCGACATTTTATGAACCAGAGTTCTTCGCCAGGTGATATGTTGGTCTTCTGGGGGTCTTCTGCACAAAAAGTGAGCCTGAAACAAACAAGCAAAATATGTAACTCCTACAGTCCCAAGACTAAAGTATCTAGCTGACCATTTGGGGAACAAAACACTGGAGCTTGGTTCAACTTACAAAGACAGTTCCTATATTTGCAGAGAGTGGATATGGATGCAGACCTTCGGCTGTATATTCACAGGCTATTGGATATCAAAGGCCTGCAATCTCCTTGCTTGGTTTACCATGATGGCCTCATTATGATAAACCATAGCTAACAGTTGACCAGGGACCCAGGTGGCGCTGTGGGTTAAACCACAGAGCCTAGGGCTTGCTGATCAGAAGGTTGGCGGTTCGAATCCCTGCGACGGGGTGAGCTCCCGTTGTTCGGTCCCTGCTCCTGCCCACCTAGCAGTTCGAAAGCATGTCAAAGTGAAAGTAGATAAATAGGAACCGCTCCGGTGGGAAGGTAAACGGCGTTTCCGTGCGCTGCTCTGGTTCGCCAGAAGCGGCTTTGTCATGCTGGCCACATGACCCGGAAGCTGTATACCGGCTCTCGGCCAATAAAGCGAGATGAGCGCCGCAACCCCAGAGTCGGACACGACTGGACCTAATGGTCAAGGGTCCCTTTACCTTTACCTAACAGTTGACCGTGGATGCTTCATCTGTGTTGTTGTTTTTTGCTCCTCCCACTATCACGGGGGAAACAAGGATCCCAGACTTAGCTTTTTCTCCAAATAAGGGATTGTGTTTGTTTTCCTCCCTGCAAAACACAATCTGTAGCAGAGATCTGGTCTCTGCTTACAGACCATGGTTTGCATGAAACAAACCCCATCCCCCAGCTGACATGACGCTAAGCTAGGGATTGTGGTTGCTTTCTCACGTGTGATAACGGGAAGCAGCAAAACAGCCCATACTGTTGCATGTTGGTAATCCATTAACCACGGTTTACTGTGACATGCAAACGGAGCTGATGTGACTCAAAAGTTAACACACACACTTAAAGAGACGTCTGCAGGATGATGGTTTTGGAGTTTCTATCAAGCCCCAAAAAATATATCCTATTGTCTCGTCTGAATCAAAGTTTGCAATCATTCAATTGCTTAGTGCGCTGGGCTTACTTCTGCTGAGTTTCGCCAGATTTCACACGGATCCGCCTGATCTGGAGCTCTTTGGACGAATTCTCAGGCCGAGTCCAGTACATTTTCAGCTCTCTCCACAAGCTGTACCAGGACTGAGTGGATCCTTGCCAGGTGAGCTTGATCTTCAAGACATCGCCAACATCTTCTTCAGTATAGACAAGGAAGGTGTTTGTGTAGTTCAGGCCAATCTGCTCAAACCTAAGAATAAGAGGCATACAATGTTTTGTTAAGGAAGTGCAGAGGCAGGGAGCAACTCATATTTGCTTGTTTATAGTTTCGGCAAAACAACCCTAGTTGACTTAACGCTAAGCAAGCGATTGTGGTTTCTTTCTCCGTTGCGATAACAGGGAGGAGAGAGTGCTAAACGTGCGTGAATCCTGCTTGCTGGTTTTCCCAGAGGCAACTGTTCAACCACTGTGAGAGCAGGATGCTGGACTAGATGGGATATTGGCCTGATCCAGCAGGCTCTTTTTATATTCCTATGGTTCTCAAAAGCCTGTCTTGTGGTTCATCCTGTCCAGCGATTTTCTAAGTGGTGCTCCAGGGAATCAAACTTATTATCAAACTTAATTTGCTTATTTTAGCTTGTCTTTCATCGAACTTGGATGAAAGGCAACCTATCCACCACTTCCCATCAAATGTGTCAGTGGCAAATCCCACGAGAGGGAAGGGGGGGGAGCAAAACATGCCAATGAAGACTAAGTGTGCCCAGTGGCCACGAAATGTTGACTCACCATCGGAAGGGGAAAGGACAGAAAAGCAGGGGAGAGGGGCAATGGAATGGAATATCTGGGGCAAGGGCATGGCTGCCTGGCACCCTGAAAGGGAGCACTTCACACTGCAACATTTTGTTGCAGGCCTGGCTCATACCCCACTAGCATTCAGATAAAAGAGTGTGAGGTCTGCACTCAGTTAGTGCTTGGTGACAATATCCAGCGTAAACAGAGTGTGTGACCGCCAGTATACCAAAGAACTGTCTGCGATGCACATTAATTCAATTACACGCATGCACCGGTTCATCGAAAGAACGTGACACGAAGAAAGTTCCCTTGAGATTAAATGTTTGAAAACCACTGATCTGGTAGTTCGTTTTGTCAGCTTTAATCTATCTGCACTCAAATGTGATTCACTGAGATTTGGCCTATAAAAAACAGCAAAATGAGACAGGGCAGCGTGGTGGTGACAGAATGAAATGAACTAGGCTGCAGGTGTGTGTAATAAATCACTGCCTGGATTTTTCTCTTTCACTTTTTTTTAAAAAATTAACTGCAAGAAGAAAACTAGCCCAGCCAACTCCCTGCACTATTAGCTTTCTTCTTGCAGGAACTTTCTTCTTGGAGGGACTTCCCCCTTTGAAGAGGTCTTCAGGTGCTACTTATGCACAGAGGGAAAAGTACCTCCCCCCCCCCCCGCTCAGGCATTGTACACACACACACACACACACACACACACACACAGAGAGAGAGAGAGAGAGAGAGAGAGAGAGAGAAGGGATACGCTACAACACTTTGTTGCAGGGATCCCCACTTGTTTTGTTCTTAATGCCAGCTTGAAGTTATTGACAGTCATTTGAATCGCGAGCCTGTCTGAAATAAGCTGCCCCAGTGACTCACTCCAGAACTAAGGTTAAGAGAGAGCGAATCTTTTTATAATAGTCTATTAGAAAAAGAGTCAACTTGAAAGAGGGCACAGGATTGATGTTTGCTTTTTTTTTCATACTACAATGCATAGCAACATAACATTATTATATATGGTTCCTGAAAAAGGCTTACATAACAAAATCAGTTCAAAGTACCTTACGGTTTACCATCTCTCTCTCTCTCTCTCTCTCTCTCTCTCTCTCTCTCTCTCTGTGTTCTTTTTTTTCTTTCCCCTCCCCCCTCCCCTCCAACTCTCCCCCCTAGACAGGCCTTCCTTCTTCAAATCTTTATCCATGTACACAGTCTGTTCATTCGAGCTTGTATTTTTGGGTTGGCTTCCCCCCTTTCTATCCAATTCCTGTAAAATGCCCATTTATTTGTGATTCTTTGGCATTTATTTTCCCATCTATCCACTACCACTATCTGCAAATATTTCTGATTGTACGTATTCAAAAACATAATCATTCCATTTTTCCATATTCCATTTAGCCTTTTCTTTCCATCCAAGTGCAATAACTGCCATTCCGGCTAGAATCATAATCTTATACAACTCTTGCATATTACTTTTTACTTTAACAACATACTCAAGGTGGATGCCGTTAAAATACATGCAGGAGGGTCAAAGGGACCCTGGTTGGTGGAAGAAATTAGAAGATCAGGGATTATATAAATTAATAGGATTGATGTTTGCAATTCTCCACTTACACTTCCAGAGGCAAGGGCTGGGAGTCCCCACTGGTGCCGTGCAGCGTAACAGAGAAAGTAGGCTCTGTTTCTCCCATGTTTTTGTAGCTGAAGACATGCATTTTCATTTGGTAGTGGAAAACTGCGGAGACACAAGTGAAGACACTTAAACGCGGAGCCAAGATTAGGGCTACAAATCCTTCGTTCCCATTAAACAGACGTGGTTTGCAAGGCAAGTGCCAATTGGCACGGGATCTGCCCTGTCTTTGCCAAGCAGCGTTGCTGGGACTCTGTGCACATTAACCCCGATCAGGAGCAGATAAGGCATAGATGAGGAACCAAAAAAGAAGCCGTGTTTCCATCATTTCCCCCTGAGGAAGGACAGATTTCTCTGGTCTCCTGCAACTTTACACCTGCAAATTACTTGGAGGGAAGTATCAAGAGTGCACCCTTGCGAAGGAGAAAGCTGGGATGCTTCCTCGAGGGGAGGGCTTTAGTCTGCCGCTTGTGATGCAGAGCTCTTTTCAACAGAGCTCCCAGACCTACCACAGCTCTTTGCTGGGAGTAGAGCCAGTGCTCCCCATGCTGGGACATTCAGATTTCACTTAAAAGCTTAGTTCCCCTTTAAAGAAGGGACGCATTTTCTCAGCAACCTGGGCTTCAGTGCAGACTGCGTCACGTGTCACCTGCACCACCGATGGCAGCGGCCATTGGGTTCATAGAATCATAGAATTGTAGAGTTGGAAGGGAGCACCTGGGGTCATCTAGTCCAACCCCCTGCAATGCAGGAATCCCAACTAAAGCATCCATGACAGATGGCCTGCAAGTGGGAGCTGAATGCACCGGCGCTTCTCCACACTTCTGATTCCCAGCAACGGATGTTCAGAGATATACTGCCTCCAACAGGGGAGCTAGAACACTCTTCAGCACTCAAGAAGGGCCCTGAAGCCCCACAGTGGATGGAAGCTAACCAGAATGGGTCTACAGGGTTCCCTCCTCCATCCCTGAGTCCCTGACACTAACGTACTCCAGGGTTCCTTGGAACAGTCTTTGATAAACCACCAGAACCCATCATCAAGAAGAACCATACTAGAACCATCTACTCCAGCTCCTCCTCTCATAGGGATCAACCAGTGGCTTCATAGAGGATATGTCCACCAGTGGCTATTAGCCATGATGGTCAAATGGGGCCTGGAAGCAAATTAGCTCTGCCCGCAGAGTCTGGTGCCTTCATACCCCACTTGTTGGCTTCCTGGAGGCATCTGTCTGGCCACAGCTGGAAATGGATTCCTCGGCTATGGACTCTTGGTCTGATCTAACCTTCCCAGCTCTGCAACCCAGAAATGATGTTGAGGGATCAATGTGGGAAGATGTTGTTGGATGCTAACATCCATCAGCTCCAGTCAGCATGGCCAGCGACCAGGAATTATGAGAATGGTAATCTAACAACATCTATCAGCCTCAGAGGTGGTCCACAAGCTCCATTCAGAAGTTCTCATATGCTGGTAGGTCCATGAGCGTCAGTTAGGTGGCCAATGGAAAGGATGTGGAACAGATGAGGATACCTGCATTTGGTTCTGCATTTGATTATTATTTTTTCCTAACAATGGAGATCGATGACATTTTGACCAAGGGTGGAATATCCAACAGGCTAACGAAGCCCTGGTCTAGGGCCCACCATTTTTGTAATATGGCACCGATGCAAAATGGGTTTTTCCTTCACTTGCCTCCCCTTAAATCCAAAAGCAGGATGGATGCTGAGCTGGACCCCAAAACAAAAGCCAACATATTTTATTTTTTTTACATCTGGCTTCACTGAACTTTGCTCAAAAAACAAACAAACAAACAAACACCACCAAAACTTTATTTAACTAATTCATAACCTGCTCTTCATTAAAACTCAATTCCAGGCAGCATATCAATATAAAACATGATGGAGTGAACTGGAAATTCAAACCACAACAGTAAATCAAAACTACATCACTGTTATTTAAAATATGACGTATGCATGTGCTTTGATATTTGAATGAAGGGTTTTCTTAAGTAGCTTGCTGAGACCCCAAATTTATTTTAAAGTGCTTTGTGGGGGGTTTTTTGTGTGTGTGTTTTTTTAAAAAAAAGTCTGGGAACTGCTGCTCATAGAAGAAGAAGAAGAGTTTGGATTTGATATCCCGTTTTATCACTACCTGAAGGAGTCTCCAAGCGGCTCACATTCTCCTTTCCCTTCCTCCCCCACAACAAACACTCTGTGAGGTGAGTGGGGCTGAGAGACTTCAGAGAAGTGTGACTAGCCCAAGGTCACTCAGCAGCTGCATGTGGAGGAGCGGAGACGCGAACCCGGTTCCCCAGATTATGAGTCCACCGTTCTTAACCACTACACTACACTGGCTCTCATAGGAGCCCCTGATGCTGTCTGGCGCACCATTGATGAGAGAACAATCAACACATTTCAGATACAGCCTTCTGGTGTCCGAAAGGAGACACCCCACCCCAACCTGACCATTGCTGGGTGGGGAATGATGGATGTTGTAGTCCAAAACATCTGGGAGGCAACAGGTTGGGGAAGATGTCCCGAGGCATATCCTGAAGTGTTTGCAAAGGGGAATCTAATGGAAACACATCCTCAAACTGATATAGTTTTGCACTCTGGCTTCTTAAGTTTCCTTTTCGGAATAAAAGCTAACAGCAATGATGCACTTATAATGACTGAGGGCTGGGTGAGGCTACCATGGAGCAAGGCGGCACTGAATGAATAGAATTTGTAATACCACATTGGGGCACGCGGTATGTAAAATCTAAAATATGCATCAAATTATCAATAAAGGTCCGAAGTTAAAAAGCAAGTTGGCTATAAAAACGTCAAGAGCATGAACAAGACCAGCAGTTAAGAAAATGCACATTCTAAAATAAAATTGCATATTAAAATGCATTCCAGGTTTATGTATCTGGGTAGGCTTACCTAAACAAAAACGTTGTGGCCATTTATTAAATTTCTATCAATAGGAACCCAGGGCAGTTGAGGCAGGTGCTGAATACAATACTTCTCTAAAATCAATGGGCAGGGAGTTTCGGAGTGTAGCATCCCCACATTAAACAGACCAGACAGGTATTCCTGAAGATTTTTAGTTTTTAACGTTTGGTGTTTTATTAAGTTTTAATATGTAATGGAAGCCACCTGTAGTGGCAGGGTATAAATAATAAAAATAATTTATTATTATTATTAATTATTATTATTATTATTATTATTATTATTATTATTATTATTTAGGGGGGAGGGGATCTGTAGCCCTCCAGGTACTATAGGACTACTACAGCTTCCGACATCCCAGACTATGTAGCCTTGCTACAGTGGGAAAAAACACCTGATGGGGTAAGCAAGGATAAAGCAACTTATTAGTGGGCAAGCTATGTCTTGAATGTGTGATGGTAGCAAAATGCAGATCTGTCTAGGACGGAGGCATAGTTTTCTCCCATTTGGGGGCACTCAGCACCTAGGCTAAAGCCCAGGCTTTGCGATGGAGACATAGCTGTCAACCCTCCCTTTTTTTTGCGGGAAGCTCCCTTATTCCAATGCCTTTTCCCGCTGCTATCCCGGATTGTTGATATCCCTTAAATTTCCCGGATTTCAAAGGAAGCAGCTCCTCTCCCTCCCTGCTGGCCAGGGAGGCTCCTCAGCTGCGTTGCTTGGCTGCCAATAAGGAGTCTGAGACCGACTGGGGGCGGAGCTTGCATGCCTTGTGTAGCCAGACCCTCATGCCCAACCAGACAGCCAGCCTGCCTGCCATCTATGCGCTTGCTCTTTCGCTCACCCGTTCGCGCGCAGCCTTTGGAGCGCAGGGTGGCAAGGCTACTTGGTGCCATTGCACCGCCCTCACGGCATCCCTTATTTTCAAATCCGAAAGTTGGGGAAAATCCCTTATTTTCAAATCTAAAAGTTGACAGCTATGGATGGAGACCACATGACCTTTAGAAAACACCTGAAGGCAGCCCTATTCAGGGAGGTTTTTAATCTGTGATATTTTAATGTATCTTTATATTTGTTGGAAGCCGCCCAGAGTGGCTGGGGAGACCCGGCCAGATGGGCGGGGTACAAATAATAAATTATTATTATTATTATGGAGAGGCTACTGGGTTTAGCACCAGGGGACAGTAGAGGTTAGTTAGCCATTAGGTAGAGGTTTCTTGGGAAAGTCAGGGAAGCTGTTTTCTAGGAACAGACAAGGAGCTGGTGGAATTGCAAAGTATTCATTACCCGTTTCCCATCCAGTACTTATTCAGCTCACAAAGGGTTAAGAATCCCTTTCTCCACGCCCATCCTCTGCTCCTAATTACAGCTCTCCACAGCTGCTTTTTATCAAGAAACCACTGGCAGATCATCACCCGTGTAATGTCTCTTTAAGCTTTTAGATGAATGTCATGATGGCCTTTTTTCCCACCAAGAACCAAAAGTTGGCTGGCTGCTGCCCAGATTTCTTTTCTTTAAAGAAAGACCGAAAAAAGAAAAAGAAAAAAGAAATTCTATCCTATCTATTTCTCCAAAGACACTATAAGGCAGCCAAGGAACAACGAAAAACAGAATGAAATCACATTAATGCCCTAAAAACACCAAACCCCGCAGATACATTCAAATGAATACGCGGACGCTATCCATTTGACAAATTCCAGCAGCACAAAAACAACACAGAAATGAGCCAGCAATTAAATGCACAACTAACCAGATGCCATTTTTTAAACACAAGGTCTTCGCCAACACCCTGAAACAGCACAGTGATGGGGCCCAACAGACCTCCCGTGGCGAGGCAATGCATAGGGCTGGTCCCACGACAGAAAAGGCCCTGCCCCACTTGCCAAGACTGGGGAATCTGAAGCGGCACCCTGCCTGGTGCTCAGTTCACATTACTGCCTCCAACTGTGGCTAAAAGCCATCTAAGTTTGTGGCCATCACTGCCTCCTGCAGAAATGAGTCCCATAGTTTAACTGTGTGAAGAAGGACCTTATATCTGCAATGAATCTTCCAACATTCAGCTGTGCCATGCCTAATTTTATAAACTCCTATCATGTCACTTCTTGCTCGCTTCTTCTCTAAACTAAAACCTAAAGGCAAAAACTTGGTGCCACTGTGATTTCAGATGATTGATGGGTAGGGAGCTCTGTCCACCTGCCAGACACAGCCCACAGAGTAAAGATCAGAGGCGGAGCTAGCTGCTCCGGCACCCGGAGCGGTGCACATGCGGTGAATCCGGGGGCGGGGCCAGCATCCCCGGGGGCGGAGTGAGCCACCCATGGGGGTGGAGCAAGTCGCCCATGGCGGGCTGCTTCCTGGGAGGGGAGGGTGGGAGCCGCGCTGCTTTGCCAGCAGCCTTCCTCCCTTCCCTCTTCCTTTTGACAACTCGGGGGAGGCTCTCCCCCCCCCCAGGAAGCAGCCCGGGAACGGGGGGCAACGGCGTGATTCCCAAGCCTCCCCTGAGCTGTCAGAAGAAGAAGAAGGAGTTTGGATTTGATATCCCGCTTTATCACTACCCGAAGGAGTCTCAAAGCGGCTCACATTCTCCTTTCCCTTCCTCCCCCACAACAAACACTCTGTGAGGTGAGTGGGGCTGAGAGACTTCAGAGACGTGTGACTAGCCCAAGGTCACCCAGCAGCTGCATGTGGAGGAGCGGAGACGCGAACCCAGTTCCCCAGATTACGAGTCTACCGCTCTTAACCACTACACCACACTGGCTCTCAAAACGAAGGGGGAAGGCCGCCAGCAAGGTGGTGCAGCTTCACCCCTTCCCCGACGGCTCGGGGTGGGCTTGGGAGTAGCAGGTGGGCAGCGCGCCATATGTCACCCCCCTCGGTGATGACACCCGGGGCAGACTGCCCTCACCGCCCCGCATTCCCAAGTCAATGGTTCAGCATTTCAGCAAGGGAAACCTGCCCCTTGCAGCATGCAACCTTTTAGCTGGGATCTGCAAGGAGACCCTCCAGTGCTTCAGATGCTGGCTTGCCTTCCTCTGCAAATAAAAACTGAACAAGTTCTCCGTGACTGACGGGAACACCAAAGGAAGAAAGGAGCCTACCTTTGAAAGGCATGTCGGCCCGCGTCTTCAAGTACATCTTGGTGTTCCTCTTGTTCCTCATTTTCTTGGCGTTGTAGCCAATGCCGTTGCAGCGGTTCTTGCGGCAGCTCAGGCAGATGCCCTTCCGGAAGCGGCTGGAGTCCGTGCACTGGAAGGCAAAGCTCTGCTTATCCTTGTTCACAAGCGAGTCCACAAAGAGGTGCACGGACCGTTCGTGTTCGCACCTCACAGCCTCCCCGATATCTAGATGGACAGACAGGGAGGAGGAGGGAAAACAGTTGTAAGGCAACAAGCCAGCCATTTAGCATTCTCCACCTCCGTGGTGGAAAGGCAGGCACACGTGCAGCGAGATTTACAGATCTCTAGGTCCTTTGTAGTTTAGCACAAGCCAGACTTGGCCACGGACCAGGCAGGCCTCTGGCCAGAAATTCTGCTGTGCAACCGGAAGCATACGTTGTAGGAGGCATCCTAAAATGCAATGCAGAGCCTAAATATAGGCCAGCTAATAATCTTCAGTCGTTTCACAAACCGAAATGGCTTAATTTTTTTAATTAACATTTTAATAGGATTCAAAGAATTTGGCAAATGCTTGCCAGATCACACAAGTGAACGGCTTAGGAGGCTGGGTATGTTTAGCCTGGAGAAGAGAAAGTTAAGGGGTGATAGGATAGCCATGTTCAAATATATAAAAGGATGTCATATAGAGGAGGGAGAAAGGTTGTTTTCTGCTGCTCCAGAGAAGCGGACACGGAGCAATGGATTCAAACTACAAGAAAGAAGATTCCACCTAAACATTAGAAAGAACTTCCTGACAGTAAGAGCTGTTTGACAGTGGAATTTGCTGCCAAGGAGTGTGGTGGTGTCTCCTTCTTTGGAGGTCTTTAAGCAGAGGCTTGACAGCCACCTGTCAGGAATGCTTTGATGGTGTTTCCTGCTTGGCAGGGGGTTGGACTGGATGGCCCTTGTGGTCTCTTCCAACTCTATGATTCTATGAAGTGCTTTTATCCCATTGGCCAGGAGTCCATTTATGGTTTCATGAGGAGCTAAGTAGAAGGATGCCAGCATAGCTTGATGTGTCTATAAACCAGGCTTCCTCAACCTCGGCCCTACAGATGTTTTTGGCCTACAACTCCTAAGATCCCTAGCTAGCAGGACCAGTGGTCAGGGATGATGGGAATTGGAGTCCCAAAACATCTGGAGGGCCGAAGGTTGGGGGTGCCTGGGCTATTATCTTGTGAATTGCTTCAAGTTGTCTAATGGGAAGAGATTCATGAATGAAATTATTTTCCCCCCATCATCCTTAATTTTATAACAACAGAGTATCTGAGGCTGAGAGAGACTTTCTCAAGAACTCACATAGTGGATTTATAGCAGGGGAGAAAGCAACCCAGGGACCTATTGACTCATCCCTCAGTGTTAGTCATTACACGGCAATAGCTTTCTCAGATCTGCATACTAGCATATCAGGTTTTGCAAGGAATCATCCCTTCCTCCTACACACCTATGCATCTGTTTAATATATGTAAGCCAGGAAGTATTTTGCAACTAGAGGATTTGCATCTTCTTAGGCTGAGGACAGCATCTTACCAAGAGCAATTTACTCTGATGTGGAAGAGTTAGAAGAAGAAGAAGAAGAAGAAGAAGAAGAAGAAGAAGAAGAAGAAGAAGAAAAGTTTGGATTTGATATCCCGCTTTATCACTACCTGAAGGAGTCTCAAAGCGGCTAACAATCTCCTTTTCCCTTCTTTCCCCACAACAAACACTCTGTGAGGTGAGTGGGGCTGAGAGACTTCAAAGAAGTGTGACTAGCCCAAGGTCACCCAGCAGCTGCATGTGGAGGAGTGGGGAAGCAAACCCGGTTCACCAGATTATGAGTCCACTGCTCTTAACCACTACACCACACTGGCCCAATCAGTTAGCAATCTGTGTGACCCCCTTGCCTGCCCCATCCCCCCCAAATACAAGCAAAAAGCCTTACTTCCGTAGGCAAGGGACCCCAAGACGTCACTCAAGCCACAGCCTGGCTGGACATCTCCTCCATTCGGGTAGATGTCGATGTGCCCCACGGGCATCTTGATCCCAATGCTGACCCCCAGTGTTTCCCTCGTGTAGGTGTGCAAGACGTCCACAAAGTCTGCATCGTCAGGAGAGAGGCGTCGGTTGGGGTCAACTCCTTCGAACATCGGGCCAGCTGGATCCAAGCCTGCAGAGGAATACGGTTGAGATGGACACAGGTATTTCCTTGGAAGCTGCCTTATACTAAAGCCAGACTATTTCCCCACTCAGACCAGCACTGCCTACTCTGACTGGCAGCAGCTCTCCAGAGTTGTGGACAATTCCCACCATCTCCAGTCATTTTCACGGGAGATTCCAGGAACTGACTGGGGGGGGGGCCTTCTGAATGCAAGCCAGGTGCTAAGGCTAAACGATCGCCCCTCCCCTAATTTCAATTTCATTTTAAAAATCACTATTTATTTCTAACATTTGTGAACTGGCAATTTTTGGCCACGCACACCTGCATTCTGAAAATGGTACCATCCATTCTACCGCCCCATTCTCCTGCCAGGCCTCGAGTCACGAATGAGAACCTTGAGTACCCCCAGAGGTTATTGGACTCCAACTCCCATCAGTCCCGTGCAGCACGGCCAATGGTTAGGGATGATGGGAACTGTTGTTCTACAACACCCCGAGGATCACAGGGTCTTTACTACTGCTCTGGATCTGCTGCAAACAGCAGTGGATGTGGATGTGCAATAAGCCATTGGGCTAAGATGACATTTCTGTTATCTTTCCATTATTGCTCCTTCTGCCTTTGGGGCAACCCTCAGCCCTTATGTGTGGGATGTGATACAGAAGTAGCAGTCAAGTACAACATTCCTTGTTTTCCTAGAGTGGACATGCAGGGGAATGTTTGGTCCAGCCAGTCGAAAACTTCCTGTTTCCTCCTGGCTGGGACATACTTCCTTTGCATGTGACTAGAGGTGGGTATGACCTTACCTGTCCAGGTAACAAAAAGGACAAGGCATGCTGCGCACTCTCTCTTTGACTTCCTCCATCGTTGGAGCACCTGTTTAGCTAGAGATGGCTTCCAGCCAACAGAGGACACTGGGATTATCCCCATATGGGATAGATCCACATATATATACTTTGTAACTAAGTCTGCCTTCAGGGATCCAACTGTGAACTGAATGTGAGTAAACTTCTTTTATATACTTTACACAAGATTGTGGCGTGTTTATTCTTTTAAGAGGGATATAAGGGATCTTACCAGGAACCTTATAGTGAGAGGCTTACACAAGCCTGCAACCAGTTATCCGCTGTGCGTTTAAAAGGGGAATGTGAAACTCTGCTAAGTGAAGGAACTTGCTAGTGCAAGTTAGGAAGGATATTAATAAACAATATATCCTCTCCTGCCTCCCTGAACATTCCCCACATTATCCTCATTTACAGCCAGTTCCTTACACAGAGCAGGAATATGCAGGGATCGAACCTGCGACATTGGCGACATCAGAACCACAGTCTAATGAACCAAGCCACAAGCTTAGCATGGACTGAGCCACACCATCAGGCAAGCAGAGAGGGCAAGTTCAAACCACCCCAGCCTGTTTGGGAGTAGCTTCCAGCCAAGTGCAGAACTGTTGCAGCCGAGACTTACCTTGAGGCTGTGCGTGCAGATTCAGGATTCACCTGGTGTCACATGCCACAAACCTGCCTCAAGCAGAGGATGGGGCTTTCAGCAGTTTCGGAAAACCACAAGGCAACAACGTACACGAATTCATAGGAGGCGAGGGGGAAGTTGGTTGACTTACCTGTAATTCTTCCAATTGTCCCCATAGCATAGTTCCCAGCATAGCCAGCAACGTGGGCCCCGAGGCTGTAGCCAATCAGGTGGACGTTTTGGAGCTGGAAGCGTTCTTTCTCCTGCAAGAGCAACGTGAACAGGATCAAGTTGGTCGCTCATGGAAGAAGAGCATCTCTGCACACTGAAACACTTCTGAACGGAATTTAAGGACATCAGAAGAGCCTGATGGATCGGGCCAATGGCCCATCTAGTCCAGCATCCTGTTCTCACAGTGGCCGACCAGACACTTCTGGGAAACCAGCAAGCAGGATTCGAACAACTCTCAGATGGGCTTTTCCCAGAGCCCGATTTGAGGCACTGCCTACAGCTGTACTACACGGCAAATTCCTGCAGGTACCTATCCACGAGCGCCTATGCCCATGTATGACCAATAAGGTGGAAGCTGTTACTCACATTCTTCTATTCTGTGAATTTTATAGTGAGGAACGGCCTCATCTTATATTACTCCTTTTATCAAAATTTAAACCCTTGCAATATTATCTGGAATTTATTCCTGAAATCCTACACAAATTCCTTTTGGAAGACTCTTTGAGCTCAGTATCCTATGCAGTGGCCAGGTTTTGCAGCTTAGCCATCAAAAAACGTAAATCGCTTCTACTGGAAAATATACTATAATATTATTATTTTTTTGCGCCATTGGTTTTTTCCCCTAATCCTTAGGATTTTGACGCCTTGTAGCGATATTCTGATCGCTGGTTTGGAATTATACTGTACTGTATTATATTGCTGGCTTTTGCTGTAATAAACTGAGTTGAGTTGCAACTCTCCAGTCCCGACAACTGGTATTCAGAAGCATTGCTGCTTCCCAACTGTGGAGGGCAAAGCGCAGCCTTCACGGCTAATCGTCACGGTAAAGGAGTATGCAAAGGGTACATACAGGAACAGGAAAGGTTCGCTTTACAAAACACGCCGTGCCTTCAGTTGATGACGCAAGGGACATTCAATGCCTCTAGCCAATAACCCTTGTTTTCTACACCCTCAGCTTTAGGTGGTGTAAGTTGCTTCACGCAGGTTTTTCCACCCCCAAGAAGCAGAAGGCGGAACTGATATTATGGGAAGCAAAGCAGGGCCAAGTTCTCCCAAGCAATGGTAGGTAAAGACGTAAGAGCAAAACTATGCATTCAGAGTGAATGTTCAGGGACAGCTCCTTTTGGACATTTTACACGGCAGCTGCGGGGGAACCACAGGGTCTGAGTGCTCCCCGGTGCATCTGTAAAATGCAAGCATGCCTGGGGTAAGGTTAGAGCCCAATGTACTGGCGTCATGGGCAAGGCAGCTTCTGCTCCTCTTCCTGGTGGGTGCCCACTCATAGAATCATAGAATCATAGAGTTGGAAGAGACCACAAGGGCCATCCAGTCCAACCCCCTGCCAAGCAGGAACACCATCAAAGCATTCTTGACAGATGGCTGTCAAGCCTCTGCTTAAAGACCTCCAAAGAAGGAGACTCCACCACACTCCTTGGCAGCAAATTCCACTGTCGAACAGCTCTTACTGTCGGGAAGTTCTTCCTAATCTTTAGGTGGAATCTTCTTTCTTGTAGTTTGAATCCATTGCTCCGTGTCCGCTTCTCTGGAGCAGCAGAAAACAACCTTTCTCCCTCCTCTATATGACATCCTTTTATATATTTGAACATGGCTATCATATCACCCCTTAACCTTCTCTACTCCAGGCTAAACATACCCAGCTCCCTAAGCCATTCCTCATAAGGCATCGTTTCCAAGCCTTTGACCATTTTGGTTGCCCTCTTCAACCCTCAAAGGTGCCATCTTTTCCCTGCAGTCTGAAGTGTTATAGTCCAGAAAGAGCTGTACCAATCAGCAACTACGGATTAAAATAAGCAGTTATGGATATGTGGAATCTGCAGTTATGCCGCTAGTACATCTGTATGTATGTATTCTTTTTATTTAAATGTTGTATAAACTGCATTTTGACCACGGTGGAGCTGATGGGAGCCCAACACCACCTTCAGGACCATCCATTAGAAGCAGATCACGCACCCTGGGTTTCTGGACGATGGCTCTGGTGCCTGCAGTTTCAGTTTGCATGGGATGAGAAGCGCCAGCATCAGCAACACCACCTACCCCATCCCCACCAATCGACAGCTTGGCACGCAGCCTGCTGTGTGATGCCGAAGATGGCATCCCCTGTCGGGTCTTGCAGCATCCAGGCTGACATTTCTGGAGCAATGGTCACTTTCCCATGCAGTTTTTGCTGCTCAGGGTATGGGAGGTTTCCGGCTTGCAAGTTACCTGCAACCAGTTCAGCAGCTTGGCCACTTCCTTTCCAACCACTTGGGTGTAGTTCACAGCATCCGTGTACAGCTGGTGGGCAAGAGGGAGCCAATCGACCACCACTACGTTGGCGTCCTTCTCTCGCTCCTGCAGAGCCGACACCACGCTCCCCAGCCACGTCTCAAACATGCCAGTCATCTGGAAGGAGAATCCACGTTTAGTTCCTTTCTGGCCAAAGGAGGACCAGCAACCTTCTACCATATGTGGTGGACATGTCCAGAGATCAGAAAGTTCTGGGACATGATGCATGAAGAAATAAACAAAGTTACTAAGAACTTCACATAGCAAAAGACCAGAAACATATCTTTTGGGAATACTGAATGGTAATATTCCTAGAGAAAATACTAAATTCTTTCTGTACGCGACATAAGCGGCGAGAATCTTGGTGGCTAAGTACTGGAAGGGAAACCAGGTACTGACCAAAGAGGAATGGTTATGTAAATTATGTGAATATTTGGAACTGGCCAAATTGACGGATAGAATAAGACTAAAGCCAATGAATACAATCAAGAAGGAATGGAAGTGCTTGAATGATTATTTAGAAAAACAAGGTTCTAATGTAAAAATTTGGCTGTGTCTAGAATGACCTCGTGAATGGAAAAGGGGAAACATACATATATACATATCTATATATTAAGATGAAAATAATACTGAAATACAATATGAAATGTGAAAGGAAGTGTTGTGAGAGTGATGGAAGTCTATTATTACTATTATTTTGTAAAATAGTGTTTATTGTATTGAAATATTATAGTTTTCTTTATTCTTTTACTGTCTACTTCTCTTTGCATTTTTTTTCTTTTTCTTCTTCTTTTTTATATTATTCTTTATGTATGGTTTGGTATATTTACTTTGCAATAAAAAAATAAAAATAAAAGAGAAGTATCTTGGCTTTCTGAGGACTGAGAGGAATCAGTGCCTACTTGTTTCTAGCAGGGTTTTTATAGTGTTTTATAGTGCGTTGGGCGCCTTTGAGGGTTTTGGCCAAAGGTTAGAACTGACAAACTAAGTTCCTGAGAGAGGGTTATGGTTTAGAATTTCATGCTAGGAGTCACCTAACACCAGTCACCTCATCTGTCACACCTTATTCCGTTAAACTAAAGCTAGTGGCTTTAAAAAAACAACAACACCAAGTTGCAAATCAGGAAGCTCCCAGGTCAAATATCAAACCCAGCAGGAATTACCGGTAACTAGGAAGTGTTGAGTCCCTTACAGACACCTGCCTTTTCTACATATGTTCACCAAAGGGTTTCAAAGAATCATAGAAATGTAGAGTTGGAAGGGACCCTAAGGATCTTCAAGTCCAACCCCCTGCAAGGCAGGAACATGCAGCTGCCCCATATGGGGATCGAACTTGTAACCTTGGCGTCATCAGCACCACGCTCTAACTGCTGGAGATTCATTCCCCGTGTGCAGTCATGGGTTGTTGTCTATCACATGACTGGGTATGTGTTTTGATTCCACAGGAATGGAATGTGACAAAGGCAAGGTGTTTGTCTTACTGTGTTTCCTGAAGTGGGACTATTGTCCTTTATTCTTTCTCTTTGCTGCCTGATGCCAGAGAGAGAGGGAGCCATGCTGAAGTGCTCCGTGTGTGTTTATATGTAAATAAAGTAGATTAGCCAACATGCTGAGTTGCTGAGTTCTGTTACGCAACTGCACAAACCTCTTCAGATCCATAAGTGTGCTGATGTCTTCTGGCATCAGTTGCTGTGATGTTCGGGCTGAGGAAAACTTTTGAAGCTCCCGAACGATTGCCCAGGAGGAAGGGAACATGCCAGCCGGGCATGTGTCTCTGCCAAGGTTCTGCTTGTGTGTAGGACATCCTGACACTAGCCAACTGAGCTATCCAGGTTTCCTCACACATAGTGGAGGCTTGTGCATAGAACTGCCACACATACTGCACAGATGGGGCGAGTGCACGGGCACATTGGCAGTAAGGTGCGTGGCTAGTCCAGGGAGTGAACAGCAACTGTTGACTAGTATCACAGCAGGTAGAGCAGGAGTGAGGAACTCCGGAAGTTGCAGGACTACAACTCCCAGCATCCCCCACTATTGGAAATGCTGGCTGCAGCTGATGGGAGTTGGAGGTCAGCAGCTGTCTTGGCCCTCCCCGTCAGATGTAGAACTCCAACTCACAAGTTCTGCCAAGGGCTTTAACGCGAAGGCTCAGATTGGTACATAAGGCAAGTTACTGTTGCTCTCCAGGCTTTCCGTTGGCACATACAGAGAGGGAAGGGCAGGTAGCTTGGGCCAATGTGGTGCATGGCAGTGGAGCCAATCTCATGCCTCCTACACTGTGCATTGCATCAAGCCAAGCTCCATGTGGCTTCCCTCTTGGAGAGCATCAGTCACCCACTGTTGGTAAGCCAGGAGATCAACGATGCCCCACCCATGCCACCTCTGTGGCCACTACTTTCCCAGTTACTCAGCACCAAGCAGAATGTTTCGCCCAGAGCCCTCAAATGGAGTCAAACCAAGTGAAAAACTGGTTTCCCTCTTCAAGTATTTATGGCTTTAAAAACAATGGATCGAGGATCAACAACCCACACAACAATACGTCATAGGATACACACACACACACACACACACACACACACACCGAGTTCCTCTTATTCTAAGAGCAACATGAAGCAGCAAAGAGTTCTATTCTACTTACTGCCCATCCATGAATAACGAAGAAGCTTTTAGCAGAGACGTTAAACTTGCAATCTTCCAAATGCTGGTCTTGGCCCGTAGTGAGGTAGCAGCCTTTGTCTTCTAGGTCCCTGGAAGTGCGGACATTGAATTTCACCGGCAGCTTGAGAACTTTCGGTGGTTCTTCTGGCTTTAACAGCTGAGAAACGCCAGCATCTGAAACATAAGCACTTACTGGTTAGGGTTTCCATACGTTCGGAATTTCCTGGACATCTCCAGAATACTGCAGTCGGCAGCAGTGTCCGGGTGGAAATCAGTACAACTATCCAGTAAAATCCGGGCATATGGCAACCCATGTGGGCAGTGCCATTTGGGCCGATTTTCCATAAAAATAGCTGAAAAACAACATTTTTTTTGCGATTTCGCCAAAAGAGCTTAACAACTTTTCTGTCCGGACTTTCACTGTTTGAAACATGGCTACCCTATTACTGGTTAGCATCACCCGGCAAGGGATGAATAAATTGCATAAAAACTGTGGACAGTTTACAGAGATCTAAAGGTAAGGTGTGATCCCTAAGGAACCGGCAGCCACTACCAGGGCTTTTTTTCAGCCGAAACTCACCAGAACTCAGTTCCGGCACCTCTCAGGTGGGCGCCATTGCCATTATAAGAGAACAAGGGAGGCGTTCGTGGTGAGTTCCGGCACCTCTTTTTCTAGAAAAGTAGCACTGGTCACTATCATGCGTTACTACCAAAACTACTTTGCAGTTTTGGAGCAGGTACCCTTGTCTCATACGTGCAGATGGGCTTCCATATGCCCACATTTCATCTGCACAGGCCCACAACTTTGAGCTCAAGTTTACAAGCTTACATGATCACGTTCTCCACAGCCAGGTATAGCAGGGGTAGCCAATGCTGTGCTCTCCAGAGGCAGCTGGACTACAACTCCCATCATCTCTGACCATCGGCCATGTTGGCTGGGGCTGATGGAAGCTGGAGTCAAGCAGTAACGTCTGGGAAGGCACAGTTTTCCCACCCCTGCTCCTTGTAGTGCAAGCTCACACATCAAAATGTAATTTCTCTCCTCCCCACCACTCCCAACAGTCAGATCGTATCCAAACCCTGAAAGCCACCGATACACCGACTGCTGTGGGCCCCTGCCTGCCTAGGGGGGCAGGTGTAGAGAGTTGGGGAATATGCACACTTAAGGACTGTGCACACATTTCAGTCACGTGCAGCTGACAGGCATAGAGTGGGACAGGGGATCATGCCCACGAGCCTCACACGCGCTCTCTGTGCATTCATCATAATGCAGGCACAGTCCTAAGCTGCATGCAGGTGGGCTCTTTGGGTGCAACTGACAACTGTGCCAAACACAGGTGCCAACTCCCTGGGTGCCCGAGCACCTGCAAAATTCCCCAGGAAGGGGCTGGGCACCCACAAATTTCGGTGCCAGGGCCTAAAACTGTGCACACAGTTGGTATGCACAGAGGCATACAGGATGCTAAACACAGGTAGAGGAAAGAATGGAAGCGAAGTCCACATCTTAGCTGTGATTCTTGCACTGCAAGGGGCTGGACTAGATGGTCCTTTGCAGTCCATTCCAATTCTGCGATTCAATGATTCTATGATATGAACATTGACTCAGCAGTAGCATAACGTGTGCACAATCTTATAGTCTCCTGCAGAACCATGGCAAGCCATCCTGTCCTCATCCAAATTGACACCAAGATTCTAGCTCAGTGGTTCCCGAACTTACTCAGGCCACCTCCTCCACTTGGTTTCATAAACTCATCCCCAGTGCCTCCTAAAGGTAAAGGGACCCCTGACCATTAGGTCCAGTCACGGATGACTCTGGGCATGCGGCGCTCATCTCGCTTTATTGGCTGAGGGAGCCGGCGTACAGGTTCTGGGTCAGAGCAGTGCACGGAAACGCCATTTACCTTCCCGCCAGAGTGGTACCTATTTATCTACTTGCACTTTGACGTGCTTTCGAACTGCTAGGTTGGCAGGAGCAGGGACTGAGCAACGGGAGCTCACCCCGTCGCGGGGATTCGAACCGCCGACCTTCTGATCAGCAAGCCCTAGGCTCTGTGGTTTAACCCACAGCTCCACCCGCGTCCCCTCCAGTGCCTCCTACCCTACCCTATAAAACTCATGATTCAGAGTAGCGGTTTGCACAACTGGCTCAGGAAGATAATAACACGATGAATTTCTAAACAGTAACAATCAATTGCACATTTATCCAAAGTCCTGCTACAACTATTTAGTTGAATTAATTCAGCAAAGTGGATGAACTTGATCCAATGATACCCAGAGGCTGAGCTAACTCCTCCGGCACCTGGAGCGGAGCGCACGGTGCACCCGGGGGCAGGGCTAGCAGCCTGTGGGGATGGGGCTAGTCACCTGTGGGGGCGGGGCTAGCCGCCCATGGCAAGCATCCCAGGGGGCGGGGCAGCAATGTCACCCCCACCCTCAGGGATGACACCTGGGGGCCGGCAGCACCCGCCGCACCCCCTTCCTCCGCCAGTCCGATAGCCATTTACACTTCTAGCACCCCCTTGCCTCTTAGTGACCTCCTAAGTAATCCCACTGACACCCCCCCGGGAGTGGTACCACCCACTTTGAGAAGCACTGCCCTCGCTCTATGTTTCAACCACCATTACCCCTTGGATTCAGTAACCGCAGGAGATTAAAACGCTGCAAATATTTCACACACGCACACGAGTAGCTTGCGGAAAGATAATACTGCCATGAAGGCCATTTAAACTCAAATTTGGGAGGAAATTGTTCATTACATGCATGACTCAATTAGCCGTGCGCTCTTCCTAACACATGCAGACCTGGCTTTTGACCAACACTCTATTTCCATGCAAAAATCCCAATATATCTTTTAATCCTAATATATCCTCTATGCCAGTTTAATATCAAGAAAAATCCAGAAACCTGTCCTTTCCCTCCTTAAGGCAGCAGAGGCGACCAGCTTATCCAAACAAGGAATACTTCACAGTTTAAGCTGCATTTGCAAAATACATCAGTAGAAATAGTGAATTTCAGACGCAACCAAGTAGAACTACATGGAGTTACACCTTAGTGGCACGCTGACTTACTTTTTAAGTCACAGAACCAGTTCAGCAGCCTAGGCTAAGCACACGTCAGCAGGTGAGGCAGAGAGTGTCCCTGATTTAAGATTTCTGACAGGTTGCCTGCGAGATAACAGAGGGCACCAGGAGCACATCAAGCGACGGAGCAGTGAGATATTGGATTTGTACAAAACTCAGGCTGCATGCACTCCGTACATTTAAAGCCCCCGTCTTTTCTCCCAAAGAGAAACTGTGAACTGTAGTTTGCCCCAAATAAAGCTACAGCTCCAAGCACCACCATCAACACACTACAATTCCCAGGCTTCTTTGCGTGGGGAAAATGCTTTCAATGCATGGCGTGTGCGTAGCCTGAGTCCATTTGTTTTCATGCTTGCCCTCTAAGCAGTGCTTACTCCTGGGAAAATGGGCCCAGAATTCTCATATCACCCACCATCATGCTTAGCACCACCTATTTAAGATCTTGCAGAGGCAGGTCAAGTTTTCAGCATCAAAGCCATGCTGCCATAGTGTAAGCTTTGATGTGCAGTTTGAATATATGCCATGGTTCATTGCAGCTAGATCTTCCCCTTTCCCAAAAAAGAAACTGCTAGATTCCCCCCCCCCAAAAAAAAACGAAACCTCTAGTTAAAATATAGAATGTGAGAACAGTCACCCACTTCTGAGCATGTGACCAGAGGGACTCTTTTTCACCATGCAAGGCAAACAATCACCAAGCATAAAGAGGGCTTGCTGAACAGACAGTAAAATTCAAGCTAGGCTTTGAGGTTTTAAATTCAAAATGAAAGCACCAGCTAGCTGTCACTTTTCCTCTCCATGCACTTATTAGCCTTGCCTCTAGCCAGATTTAAAATTAAAAACTCAGGACATAGCGAAAGATTCTCTCTTTAGGCACTTGCTATTAATAGCGGAAGAACCTTGATCATCAGCTCCATTAAATATGAGACGCTGGTGCTATAAATCACCAGCACTGCAAGCCCATCGTCAATCGAACAGCAGGCTTTCAGTCTCTACTCAGAAGCGCAACTAAGTTCAATGGAGATTACTTCCAGGTAAGTTGCCCAGAATCACAGGCTAAATTTCTAAAATAGCAGCTGATTCTATACAGGCACAGCCCAGTGTGGTGTTCCCCTATGTAAGCGCCGTTAGAGAAAAGGCTATAGTTGCGCCCTTGTAACATTCCGCGTTCTTTTCAACGGGGCTTGCACCGAGTGTCCTCTTGGAAGAGCAAGATTTTTAAACACTTTATGAGCCAGACCCAGGATCACAAAGCTAGACAGAAGGCATCGTGGTTTAGAAGCAGGGCAACCAGATGACACCGAGTCCAGCTGCTCTTTTCACGCATTACAAGATGCAACAGAGAGCTCACCGAACAGCAAATCACGTCCGCGCTTTTCACTGCCTCAGCTGAAAGTCAAAGGCAGGCATCGCCTCGGCGGCAAGGCAAGGGATGCGCTCCGCTTGTCTTTCCCCACCAGCGAAACGCTCAAGTTCCCTTTGTTGGTCTGGGGAGTTCCAAACACGAGGCTTAAAGCCGCATTCGTATCGCTTAACGGCCACAAACATTACAATTGTCTCGCTATCACATTTAGCAGTCTTCTGTCTCTCACACAAACACGCCCATACCAGCTCCAGAAACGAAACACAGAATGGCAAAGTTGGAAGGAAGCGCAAAGGCCAACTCGAGTCGAACTCCCTGCAGATGCCGGCAATGAATGAAGACCACATCTCCAGAATGAAAGAGCAACTCAAGTCTCGTGCATCCCAGCACCCAGGTGCGCTTCACACCACACTAACGCGCAACAGGCAAAAACCATCGGGCTGCGAAAGCAGGCTGGCTGCGCGCGGCTCCCTACCCGTCTGCTATCCAAGCACCCACTTTGTCTCGCCACCGCCCCAGGGAGAAAGCCACCCTCCTAGGGTTGCCGTATTCCCCCCTTTCCCCCCCCCCGGACACGTCCTTTTTCTCATGGGTAGAATCGTCATAGCGATCCATAGTTAAAAGTAATAATAATAATAATAATTTATTATTTGTACCCCGCCCATCTGACCAGGTCCCCCCAGCCACTCTGGGCGGCCTCCAACAAACACTAAAATACATTAAAATATTACAGATTAAAAACTTCCCTAAACAGGGCTGCCTTCAGTAGAAGTTGGCGAAAGTGTCCTCTTTTTTGCCCTTCAAAATATGGCAGCCCTACACCCTGCAGCCCCGCTTACCTCCCCGGGGGTCCCTCTCCGCTTGCAAGGCGTCCTCCCGGGACGCGCAAGAGGCGAGAGCGATGCACAGCAGGACGGCAAAAGTTCTCATCGCTCCAGCAAACGCCGAGTCGTCTTTTCCGCCGCCTCCTTCCGATGCTGCACTTGCTGAGGCTGCTCAAACTTCTTCAGAGCCGGCTTTTTCTTTTTCTTTGGGGGGAAAGGGGGCGAGATGATGCTGAGCCTGCAGAAACGGCAAAGCACCCGGGGCTTTCTCTCCAAGGAGGAGGAGATGGAGGTGGAGAAAGAGGCGAGAGGCGCGCGCGCGCAGGGAGCCGAGCAACTAACTTGCAAGCGCAACGGCGCGCAGCAACCAAGCGGAGCAACCGGCAAGGGGGGGGGGGTCGTTTCTAAATAGGCAAGTGGGAGCGTCACCTGACCCATGGCCAGATGGGGATGGGACTCTGTAGGCCCGGGATCCGGGGTTCTGATTGGTCACGCCTCCCTGACGTCAAGAGAAGCCGGCCAAAAAGTCTGAATGAAAACGCCACACACCCACCTCGAGGAAGGGAGGCGGCGCGGAGAGGCGAGACTTGAGGCGGGGCGTCGCGACACGAGGCGAGAGCCTGGCAGGAGATACCATAGGAAAGGGAGACGCTCAGAAGAGCAGCCGGAGGTTGGTGCAGCCCGTGCCTTTCCCTCCTGAGATCTGGAGAAAGTGAATGGAGGGAAATGGGAGGGGCACTGTGCAGTTCTTCATGAAGCACCAAGTTAAACTGTGTAACTCATTGACAGGTCCGTTCCTTGCGCCTTTGGCAATGAGGTATATCAGAGAGGCACCCTTTAGCGCAGGCATGTTCAACAGGTAGATCGTGATCTATTGGTAGATCACTGGACGTCTGCGGCAACCCAAGTACTTGAAGTGTCTGGCGCAAGGCGAGGATGATGATTGGGGGGGGGGGTGTCCGCAGGCCTTTGTGCCACAGTGCAAGAAGGGCGGAAATCTTCTCCCATGTTTGACTCTCCTTCTGCATGCGTAGAAGATGCTCTACCACTGAGTTACAGCCCTTCTCTAATTCCACACACACAAGCCTGGTTGAACTGGCTTTTAGGTCACTGGTGATGTAACCCAAGGACAGCAGATTAGTCTGGGGGCAGTCTGTTTGGCAAAGCTCTGTCTTCTCCATGCCTGCAGCCACAGCTGCCTGCAGTGGTAGCCTTGCCCAGCTTTGCCTTGCTTTCTCCCATTGGTCTTGGCACCTGGCTCAATCCCTCCTTTGTTTTGGTATCCTATGTCGCCCAAATCAGGTGATGTAAAGGTCCTCCGCCCACAGAATCCATGCACTCTCTGCAACTCCGGACTCTCCCACCATCCCAGCTGGGATAGATGGTTCCCAACACACCGGATAGATGGTTCCCAACACACCCAATTCCACCGGTTTATACTTCTGCTAGCTTCCAGAAAGGAACATGCTCTGACAGAACCTCTCATTTGCATCTGTGCTACTGCTAGTTACCATCTTGTTGACCTGGTTTGTCCTCTAGCACACATCAATCAAAGTATATCTATATGTTACAAGATGCTAGGCTAGTAAGTGGTCCCACACACATGCCTTAACTCCCCTAAATCAAATACATCAATACAAAATACTTAACAAACGGAGGTTCTGCCCCCGCTTAACACAAACCCTGCCGCCCCCCATAAATCCTGGCTATGCCCATGATTGCTCTGCTTTCCTTTGGGCCACACTGGCAAGGCTGAGAGGGGGGGGTCTTGTGTCATCTAGGCAGCCCAGGACCTCCACACACCCTGCCCAGGCTTGCGCCCCAGGGAGGTCACTTTGGTGCTGCTAAGGCAGTCGTTCTGACTTCACCCACGGAGGCTCACTCCATTGTCTCTCGAGACAAAACAACCGCAACATAACTTGGATAGAAAAAATTCTCGTTCTAACCTAACTAATCTAGAGTCGTACTTGCTCCTTTGTTCTCAGAGAGGAGTTCCAGGGTAATTGCTTATCTTGAGGTCTGAGAGGAGGAGGAGGAGGAGGAGGAGAAGGAGGAGGAGGAAGCTGTAAACAGGATGCATCAGTCTAAACAACAGAGAGATAAAGAGAGAAGGTAGCATAGAGATAAAGCAACAGGGACAGTCTTGGAATCTGGAGGTTCCTCACTCTGTCTTAACTCCATGAAAGCTTCTCTTCTGCAAGCTGAGTTGCACCTAAACTTCCAACTCAATCTCTCTCTTTCTCTAGCCCAGGGGTAGACAACCTAAGGCCCGTGGGCCGGATGTGGCCCAATCGCCTTCTCAATCCGGCCCGCAGACGGTCCGGGAGTCAGCGTGTTTTTACATAAGTAGAATGTGTCCTTTTATTAAAAATGCATCTCTGGGTTATTTGTGGGGCATAGGAATTCGTTCATTCCCCCCCCCAAAAAAATAGTCCGGACCACCACATGGTCTGAGGGACGGTGGACCGGCCCACGGCTGAAAAAGGTTGCTGACCCCTGCTCTAGCCCACCCCCCTCCCTTGGTGCTTTCACTTCACTGGAATGTGTCCTTGAGTTGAGACTATGCCTATGGCTTTCCTGGATGAAGGATAATACTTATTTATGAATTGCTTGCCTTAAGGCACCCTGAAGAGATTTACAATGGTTGTGCAGATATAAATGTACAGTATATCTCTATCATCTATCTATCTATCTATCTATCTATCTATCTATCTATCTATCTATGTAGAAACCTTTAACTCTTGCATGGCTGGAATGTAGCCTAAGGTAGAACATTCAGGGTCATAGCATTGCTCTGCCGTATTTTGTCTCTGCTCCCCCCCCCCCAATCCCTGGCATGCGGCCTCTTGAAGGCTGCCCATGAGGAATGCGGCCCTTGAGTCAAAGAACAGACCCTACCTCTGCTGTACAGCAAATCTCTGTTCCCAAGGACCAGCAAGCAGATAAGAAATTGCAGTTGCTGCATCCTACGAAATGGGTTGCACCTCTGCCTATGTCTTTATCAATCAGCCTTGGCTACAGCATCAGTGTTTTATGCTTGGAAACAACAACAACAACAACAACAACAACAACAACAACAACAACAACAAGACACACAGTCTTAGGAAGGCCTCTTGCTCCCTCTGCCTTCCCTGTGTGACGAGGGTCCCTGCATCAATTCCTGGGGCTGCAGAGGTCTGAAATTGCCATTCATTATTAGTCGGGCATGATCGGCCTCATCTATGTTTGCAAGAAACAGAAGGCATACTCAGGTGCTTGGCAGTCCACACCTTTCCCACCACCCACAAGGTCTGAAGGAGGATTGCAAGTGTGTTTGGGTGGGTGCCGCTGCCATCTTCTCTGGGACCAGGAACCCTGACTCCACAAGGCGTCCCTGAGTGTGCAAAAGATTGTAACTGCCAGCTGACTGTATTGTAAAACTGCCTTGAGAACCTGTCAAGAAGAAAGGTGGGGTTATAAATAAATATATAATAACAACAACAACAACAACAACAATATACAATTAACAAACGGCTGAATGGAATTTGGTGTGGTAGAATTCCAAGGCAGTAGAATGGACTGACTCACTTTAGGGTGCAGGTAGAGGCTCACATTTTAGGAAATTTTATTTTATATTTATTTTATACACACACACACAGAGAGAGAGAGAGAGAGAGAGAGAGAGAGAGAGAGCTTCTTTTCTGGGGGGACACGGGGATGCATACCCCTAAACATTTTGTGAATCTAACGAGAGAGGAAACAAAATGTTTTTTTTTAAAATTTAGTTTCTTCTCTACCATGGTGAATCATCAGTTCCGTTGCTAACCCCCCCCCCCAATGGCGACCTCATTTCTTGTCACGGTGTTTCCTGAGTCTCAGGTGGAAGCGAGCGTTTAATGTGTGAGGTGGGAGTTGGAATCTAGCACGGCAATTGGTCAGTTTCGTTGTATTTACTGTCTTTATTTCCCCCGATTTGAACTATAAAATGGTAGTTTTCTTGAATCAAAATGAGAGTACCCCTAAACATTTGTTAAGAAAAAAAAGCACTGCGCATATTTGTGTGTGTGTGTGTGTGTGTGTGTGTGTGTGTGTTTGGCGTTTTGGTAAAAACAAAGCTCAACAAATTTCAGGGTGTCTTGGTTTTTACTTTGTGAAATATGTCAACCCTATATGCGATTTAGTTAACAATTTCCACTTAGGACCAATGGAGTCCCATAGATGAACAGGGTAAAAAAGATGAGCCATGCATAGCAGGCAGTACCTGATTTGTTGCAGCAGCATTGCCCCTCTTCACCTTCCCAAAATGATTCAAGTTGCACCCATAGGTAAAACCATGCCTCTGACGAAGTAGACGGTGGTCTATGAAAGTGTAAGCCCGTTTTTTTTTAAAAAAAAAAATTAAGACTTCAACATCACACAAGCTTTCTACAAAGGGTTGCAGCCGAGGCACTGTCATCTCCAACACTCACATGATGCTAATGTAACTCTCCAGGCCTTCTGAAATTGGAACAAAGGGTATTGACTGGAAATTGTTACTTTAAGGGAGCGCCCTTCCACACACTTTCCTCCGAAGGATCACCAGATAGCATATGACTTTGCAAACATGCAGCAGATCAGGCTGCAAATCTGTGTGTGCTTAGTTGGGAGTGTTTCCTCCTGAATTTGGGGGCCCTCCAGATGTCCTTTCCATTGTGGGGTCCCCATTCAGTCTGCTCATGATGTTCTTGGAATGCCAATTGTTCCAAGAATTTTAAGGTCTTATATATATAATAAATGTTCGTAAGTGTTCCAAGCTAACAAGGCCACATGTCTGAAGACAGGCCACAGGCCTGTCTCCATTTTGACTCCCAGCTGACCAGTATTTCTCTGCAAGGAAGGAGGGGGTGAGTGTCTCAGGAAATTAAAGGTGATAATTCCTGGCTTCCTGATACCTGAGTGCCAGACAAAAGGGTGTGATTGCCTTGGCTGAGAAACAGGGAAATGTAAATCTCTCTTTTGTTTCACTTGGTGACTTTTTGGTGGAGGGCAAGAGGAGGCATGGGGAGGGTCAAGGATGCTCAAATTACTGCCACCAGACCTCCCCTTTCATGATGTAACTGTGATGTATCTGGGAGGTGGTCCTGGGTTACACCCCTTTGTGTGATGTATGTATGATGTATAGGGGGTGGTCTTGAGCGGGAGGGGGGAATTTCAAAAGTCTATATAGGAGCTGGCACACCATTGTTGGGGGTTCCTCCTCCCTCCTCCATTTTGGGAGTGAGGGCCCTGTTGCAACAGATATAATAAAATTCTTTGCTTCTCAATTTTTCTCTGGTTGGCCTCTATAATTTACTCCTACCGATGGAGAACCTGAAAAGGCTCTTGTGTACCCCATAAGGGAATAAGAGCAGATTTCTGTTTATTTCACCATGCACAATCCCCATGCCCTCCAAGATTTCTCTGGTGAAAAGAGGGACGTCCCATTCCATAATGATAATTTTACTACAGTGGACCCTCCAGATACAAACTTAATTTGTTCCGGGGGTCCTTTCGCACCCTGAAAATTACTTAAGTAGAGGCGCCGCTTCTGCGCATGCGCACACGGCGAAACCCGGAAGTATACACTTCCGGGTTGGCAGCATTCACAACCCGAAAGTTACGTTACCCGAAGGTAACGTAGCCCGAGGGTCCACTGTATTTATTCCCCACCCTTCTGACTGGGTTCCCCCAGCCACTCTGGGCAGCTTCCAACATATATAAAAACATAAGCAGACATTAAACATTAAAAAAAAGCCTTCCCAACAAATGAAACTGATGTGTAAAAATGCTACATGAAAAAATATGAGAGACATTGCATATACCGTACCTTTGCAAAACAAGAAAATCCTTAATAATAATAATAAAAACATTCCCTTTACAGGATTGCCTTCAGAAAGTTCAGGGGTCTGATAACTCCATACCCTCCAACATTTCTCCAATGAAAATAGGGACAACCTAAGGAAAAGTGGGACATTCCGGGATCAAATCAGAAACCGGAACAGCTTCTCTAAATCAGGGACATCTCTGGAAAATAGGGACAATTGGCGGGTCTGAAGCCCACTTTAAACATTGTTTATGCCTGCAAAACATTTGAGGAAACACTGCTTCACTTCCAGTCAGTGAATATCCTTGCAGTGTTCTGCTGAAATCCCCTAAGTTCGTAAACCACAAATGATCTGGTTTATTTCTGTCCCACATTTCAGGGCTCTGTAGCCTCTATGAATGGCAATAACGCACTGAGGAACCATCACAGAACATCTAACAAAGAGGAATAAACTCATGCAACTATTTGCTGGTGGCAAGGGAAAAAAAACAAATTATAGAAAGGAGAATTCCTGGATGCCAAGATCCAAGTCTGGGGCAAGTACTCTTTGATGAGAGAACCCCAGCAGAGATTTAAAGTCACAAAAAAATTCTCAGGCAGTAAAACTTGGCTTAGTTACAGTGGTGAAAGTTCCTGAATTACTGGTATAGGAACACAAGAATGGTTTGTTGGAGCCATGTGGTCTGAGCTTGGAGCAACCAGCTCAGGCCTCACACCTTGAGCTTCCCAGGTAGATGGGGTGAGGTGGGGACAAAGGCTTGATTACCATTTCCTCCCAAAGTGAGGGGGAGTGACCTAGCTAAGCCTTGCAGGACACCTTACTCTATGGTATTAACCCTTTCATGCATTCATTAAACCAGGGGTCAGCAAACCTTTTCAGCAGGGGGGTGGTCCACTGTCCCTCGGACCTTGTGGGGAGCCGGACTATATTTTGGGGGGGGAAATATAAACGAATTCCTATGCCCCATAAATAACCCAGAGATGCATTTTAAATAAAAGCACACATTCTACTCATGTAAAAACATGCTGATTCCCGGACTGTCCGCAGGCTGGATTGAGAAGGCGATTGGGCCGGATCCAGCCCCTGGGCCTTAGTTTGCCTACCCGTGCATTAAACCCAAGCATGTTGGTTATATGTGACTGGTTATCCCACACTATTATTGCATCAGGAACATTTTGCAGAATGCACCTGCAAAGAAACATTAATCTGGAAGGGCCCTTAGCCACCCTTACTTTTCTAAGCAAACACATAAAGGATTGGGATGCAACACAGAAAATAGAGTAAGTTCGGGAATAGACAGAGTTCAGGATTTAGATGCTACCCTACTGTGGTGCCGAACTGCAGATGAATGCTCAGCTCTGCCCAAGACACAACAATAATAACAGAAACAAAGAAAAGGAGCTTGGTTTAGGCTATCTGCTAATCCCATGCTTTCCTCTAAAGTGCCACACGCTTCAGCCCCAAACAAACAAAGGATAAATTAGGGTGCTCAAATAGTCTGGAAGAACAATTCTGGTTCCCCGGACAGATTATTACTGAAATTAAGTGCACAATATTAAATGTGGGAGGCTCTTCCAGCGAAGAAAAGCCTTCATTTGCATGAGAAAAGCCCAAATGGAATTGAAGAGGAGTCTTATCTTCTAATCTCTGGTTAATAATAATATATTAAGACTAGGGTATGCTTGTGACCCACTTCTGGCTTGTCCCTTTTCCTTGCAGCTGTTAACACCAGCAAGCAGCGATAGCTTGCACACATTTTATGTATGCATGCCAGAAAATACAATCGCACACACATGTTGTATGCAGGGCTTTAGGCAGAGCGATATCACTTGAACACCGGAGAATAAAAGATTCATAATAAGGGATGTGCGTGTCAGAACAACCTTCTATGACATTGGGAATGGAGATATGCTGTTGCTGCTGCTGCCGCCCACTTATCTCAGAATAAGCATCATGGAAAGCTGTGGGACTTATTTGCACATGTATAGGATTATGCCATGCATCTTACTGAACTTAAAGGTAAAGGTAAAGGTACTCCTGACCATTAGGTCCAGTCGCAGAAGACTCTGGGGTTGCGGTGCTCATCTCGCTCTATAGGCCAAGGGAGCCGGCATACAGCTTCCGGGTCATGTGGCCAGCATGACTAAGCCGGTTCTGGCGAACCAGAGCAGCGCACGGAAATGCCGTTTACCTTCCCGCAGGAGTGGTACCTATTTATCTACTTGCACTTTGACGTGCTTTCAAACTGCTAGGTGGGCAGGAGCTGGGACCGAACAACGGGAGCTCACCCCATCGCGGGGATTCGAACCACTGACCTTCCAATCAGCAAACCCTAGGCTCTGTGGTTTAGACCACAGCGCCACCCGTGTCCCTAACTAACTAACTAAGTGTTACCTGAACTTAGTTCGATGTATTTCTGACTTACCCATGCATAAGGGAAGTATCTCTGCGTGTGCTTTAGAAGTTACTGTAGTAGCCTAGATAGCTCACTTGGTTAGAGCATGGCACTAATAACGCCAAGGTTGCAGGTTTGATCCCTGTATGGGACAGCTGCATATTCCTGCATTGCAGGGGCTTGGACTAGATGGTCCTCAGGGTTCCTTCCAACTCTACAACTTTTATTAAGTTTCCATCAAGTCATTAACTATAGTAGCCTCCACCCTCTGGGTGCCTTCCAGATGTTTTGAATTATAACTCCCATCAGACCCCAGGTGATGGGAGAGCACATCTGGAGGGCACCAGGTTGGTGAAGACCGAACTCATATTTGAGTTTATATTTGTCCAGATTGTTGTTGTTGTTGGGCTTTTTGTTTTGTTTTGCATATACATTTAGGATAAAAACAAGTTTTGTTTTTTTAAAAAATGATTGTTATCCAAATAGGCAGCAGTTTCCCTTCCCATTTCCCCCTGTTCTGTTATACATCTTCTTCTGAACTGGAAGAGAAAGAGAAATGAAGTTGTGGCGAAAGGAGCTCAGAGCAGACATCAGGATTTAATCAGGCTTTGGTTGCCAAGTTCCCTATCCAGACCCCCACCACATTTAATCTGGGCTGGAGAGGGGGGAGTATCCTCAGGGGGAGGAGAGGTGCCAGGGAATGAATGGAGTTGTGGGGGAGGGTCTGGCTTTGACCGCGAATAACCTCCCAGTGCACATAAAGCTGGGGTCCCAAAAAGGACAACAAAGACGCAGGCTCAAAAGCAAATAGAGGCTGTGAGGAAAGGCATTAAAAAAAAAAAGCCACAATGGCAGTGCCAGAAGCAGAAACTCAACAGGTGCTGTTTCCTCCAGCGTGGAGACGTAGCGCTTGTTCAATTCTTGCTTGTGGCGCAACTGTGATGACACAAGGTGTGGGGAGGAGGGAGGTGACAACCGCAATGTACTGCCAGGCTCAAATGACTAAGGTTGCTTCTGGAGAACAAATCATTACTTTCATACAAATAATAAACATTTGTGCTTTGCATTGGGTGCAGGATGAACTTAGAATCATAGAGTTGGAAGGGAACCCTAGGGTCATCTAGTCCAACCCCCGGCAATGCAGGAATCTCAACTAAAGCATCCATGACAGGAGGCCACCCAATGTCTTCTTAAAAACTTCGAAGGAAGGAGAGTCCACAACATCCCGAGGAAGTCCATTCCACTGTCGAACGCCTCTTTACTGTCAGAATTTCCCGTCTGATGTTTAGTCTGAATCTCCTTTCATGGAACTTGAAGCCACTGCTTCGAGTCCTACCCTCCAGAGCAGGAGAAAGCAAGCTTGTTCCCTCTTGCATGTGATAAGCATTGAGATATTTGAAGATTGCTATCAAAAGTCCTCTCAGCCTCCTCTCTTCCAGGTTAAAGATACCGAGCTCCTTCAACCATTCCTCATCAGGCTTGGTTTCCAGACCCTGGCCTAGATCATCTTGGTTGCCCTCCTCTGCACATGTTCCAGCTTGTCAACATCCTTATTAAACTGTGGTGCCCAGAATTGGACCCAGGACTCCAGGTGTGGTCTGACCAAGGCAGAATAGAATGGTACTATTGTTTCCTTTTCCTGCCAACCTAGCAGAAGCACGGCAAAGTGCAAGTAGATAAATAGGTACCGCTTCGACGGGAAGGTAAACGACGTTTCTGTGCACTGCTCTGGTTCGCCAGAAGCGGCTTAGTCATGCTGGCCACATGACCCGGAAGCTGTCTGTGGACAAACGCCTGCTCCCTCGGCCAGTAAAGCGAGATGAGCGCCACAACCCCAGAGTTGTCCGCGACTGGACTTAACTGTCAGGGGTCCCTTTACCTTTACCTTGATTGTTTCCTTTGATCTGGACACTATACTTCTGTTGATGAAGCCTAGAATAGCATTAGCTTTTTTACCACTGCAAAAAACATTTGTTTGGGGCTAGACGGTTTTTTTAAATTGTGCCTACTACTTTCACAGGAAGCTGTTTGATACAGAGTTCTGACTACTGGTCTGTCTAGCACAGTAGTGCTTGCTCTGGCTGACAGCAGATCTCTAGGGCTTTGGGCAAGGCTCTTTCCAAACCCTACCTGGAGATGCCATGCAAAGCAGGCGATCTATCGCTGACCCACAGCCCTTCTCCCCAGACCCTCTTTTCTTATGCAGCCCATTTTGGATGCAAACTCCTTGGCAATGGTGGGACACAATGACCAAGGAAAATAAGACACAGCTAAATTAGGGGCTGTGAACCTATGGCCCTCCAGATATTTCAGAACTACAATTCCCAGCATCCCTGCCCATTGGCCATGCTGGTTGGGGCCGATGAGAGTTGGAGTCCAACACCAACTAGAGACCCAAATTTGGGGAACACTGGTCTAGATGAACAACTATATTGCTTTTGGCCACTGAAGGGCCCTCTGGTCCCTGCAAATTATATATTATAGAGTCCTTTCTATACACAGAATTCTAGAGTTGGAAGGGACCCCAAGGGTCATCTAGTGCAAGGCAGGAATATGCAGCTGTCCCTCCTGTACAGGGATAGAACCTGTGACCTTGGCATTATCAGCACCACGCTCTAACCAGCTGAGCTACCTACCGGTACCTGGATCTGTAGCCTGCAATCCTTCAGTTAATGCCTCTAATTGCAGCTGGGCATTTTGCAATTGTGTGCTGGGAGGAGAAACCGGCCTCCCTGCAGTGGCCACAGCTAAATCCTTGGGCACCAGTTTGCATGTTCTCATCGCTTCTGTGCAACTTTGTCAGTCTCATTGGTTTGCCCAAACCAAATCTTTGCATTCCTGGGAAATGTTAATTCCCATTTTGTCCTTTGCCTCAGGCGGCAGAATGTGTTGGGCCGGCCTTGTCCTCACCATTACCACATTGACTCCCACAGCCTTTTTTCATGTGTCGGCCAAAAGGTGGGCTGATTTGTTGCTTTCAACGGCATGCCAGTTGCCTACTGTTTACTTGCGGCGAGAAAGCAGCCAGTCTCATTTCTCAAAAACTGTTGGGTGTGTATGGGTGTGTGAATGTGTGTGTGTGAAATATACTCGGAGTCGAGCAGGAACCCCCGGACCATCGTCGCCAGTGAAATATACTCGGAGTCGAGTGTGGATTTCATGCTCTTTATTCAGCTCATAGTAGCGAGGAATGAAAGTTCCCCCAGAACGTCTGCTTTATATACATTATTTACACAATGGGCCCCACGTGATTGGCTAATTCCAGGATATTCCTGTAGGCCAATCAGGTTGCAGATTCACTTCCCCCTGGAGCTGGATTGGGTGGCTCCTGCGGACCAATCAGACTGTTGCATTCTGAATCCTATTGTTCTAGGACCATTCAGACTGCTGCATTCTGAATCCTATTGTTCTAGGACCAATCAGACTGCTGCATTTTGGATCCTATTCAACTCAGTACATAACACCGTGCTCACTACCATATGCTTCCACACGCTGAAAGAATATTAGAGAAAAACAGGGAACAGATAAATTGCAAATGAGGTATTTGCGGTGCTTGCTACCATATGAGGTGCTAGAGGGAAAGTGAGGAGAGCTGAGCGACTCTCTCCCTTTAGTGGTTGGTGTCAGGAGTTTATGGGCCTAGGACTGGGACAATTGGTTCTGGATGTGACTGCCCCATGTGATGAGCCACAGAATGTCAATGTGTGCAGCGAGTTCAAACACGGGAGAAGGGTGTGGCATCCATCTATCCTGTCACTTTCATTTCATACATCAATCTTCCTTTACTTCCTTTAGGTGAATGTACTTTGTGGTCAAAGGTAAACATGTTCCTAGCAGTTGCACATCAAACTCTAGCAAAAAATCCTAAACCACTTGGGCGTGTGTGTAGGAATACATGTGAGTGCTGAACAAGCATGTGGGTTTAGATGCACACCTTATAACATTTGTTCGCAAGTAGCAGAGATCTATGGAATTAATATGCAGCTGATGTATAGCGGCTAAGCTGGAAAATCCCTGGTTCAAATCTCGCTACAGACATTGAATCTCGTGGTGTTAGACAAGCATGCACATGCATAATATGAGAAGCAAAATTAACTTTCCAAGTTCCCTCTCATTACAATACCCTTTTGAGAAGCAACTACCCAAGCAGTTATTATTATGCACAGTCGTTTTATAGAAATTAGAACAGCTTTCACCAACCCTGTGCCCAAAAAATGTTCTGGTCTTCTGCTTCCATCAGGGCGCTGGCTGGCTGGTTTTAAAAGAGCGCTGTGGGTTAAACCACAGAGCCTAGGACTTGCTGATCAGAAGGTCGGCGGTTCGAATCCCCGTGATGGGGTGAGCTCCTGTTGTTCAGTCCCAGCTCCCGCCAACCTAGCAGTTCAAAAGCATGCAGTGCAAGTAGATAAATAGATACTGCTTCAGTGGGAAGGTAAACGGCGTTTCTGTGCGCTGCTCTGGTTCGCCTGAAGCGGCTTAGTCATGCTGGCCACATGACCCGGAAGCTGTCTGTGGACAAACGCCGGCTCCCTCGGCCAGTAAAGAGAGATGAGCGCAGCAACCCCAGAGTCGTCCGCGATTGGACCTAATGGTCAGGGGTCCCTTTACCTTTATTTGGGGCTGGCGAAAGTTGTCCACAACAATTGGACATCACCAGGCTGAGGAAGACTGGTCTAAATGGTATCACTCCAGAAATTGCTTCCATTGTTGGTTAAATGTGCAGAGCCCTGTACAACTTGGGACCAGGATACAGTACCTAATAAATTGCCTCATCCGCTACCTACTGTTTGTTGTGGTTTTATAGTATGTATTTATACATATTAATATTTGCATTTTAATGTGTTGTAAGTTACTAGTGCTCACTAGAAGGACAAATCCTGAGGTTAAGGCTCCAGTACTTTGGCCACCTCATGAGAAGAGAAGACTCCCTAGAAAAGACCCTGATGTTGGGAAAGATTGAGGGCACAAGGAGAAGGGGACGGCAGAGGATGAGATGGTTGGACAGTGTTCTCGAAGCTACTAACATGAGTTTGGCCAAACTGCGAGAAGCAGTGAAGGATAGGCGTGCCTGGCGTGCTCTGGTCCATGGACTGAACAACAACAACAACAAAGTTACTTGGAGACCTTTGGGAAACAAACAGCTAGCAAGTCTAGATGATGATGGAAATAATAATAATAATAATAATGACATTTGGTCCCATATTGCACCTACTGAAGCACTTTACAGGATCGTATTCCTGCAAATTAGCCAAGCGAGGAATATTTCTGATGTCATTCTGGGCCCTGGAATCTAGGGTGTGTGCAAGTGGGTGGGAACCAGACAATCATGAGGATAAGATCTCTAGACAAAGTTTGTTGGAATATCGGTCTTTAGGGAAGCTGCTGAGCTCACACTCTGTTTTGGCTACCCTTTCCCCTGCTGTTGATGCAACCACAAAGGGTTACACTGAGACTAGCCTTGTGTGCAGTAGAAAACATTATACTGTGCTTGAAGCTTAAAAGGCATGTCCAGCGGGTTTCTAGGAAACGGGAATTTTAAGGATCGAAAGCTCCCAATGTTTTTATTGGCAGAAGCCTTAAAGCTGGCTTGTGCAACAGCATTTGAAGGGTGTGCCTACACGAGTATTTGCTCAAGGTTTCCAGCTTCTCCACCTTTGCTGTAAAGTCCATGCTGCTACTATGCACGGACTTTGGACAAAGTGTTTTCTGAGACTTGAAAATGTGACAGCCGCTGTTGCATATTTATTTTACCTATGGAACTATTTCTATACTGCCCTCTTGCAAATATCAGGCTGGTGTACAGCAGCAGCAGCAGCAAAAATCTTTAAAAGCAATAAAGGTAAAGGGACCCCTGACCATTAGGTCCAGTCGTGACCGACTCTGGGGTTGCGGCGCTCATTTCGCATTATTGGCTGAGGGAGCCGACGTACAGCTTCCAGGTCATGTGGCCAGCATGACTAAGCCGCTTCTGGTGAACCAGAGCAGCGCACGGAAACGCCGTTTACCTTCCCGCTGCAGCGGTACCTATTGATCTACTTGCACTTTGACATGCTTTCGAACTGCTAGGTTGGCAGGAGCAGGGACTGAGCAACGGGAGCTCACTCCGTCGCGGGGATTCGAACCGCTGACCTTCTGATCGGCAAGCCCTAGGCTCTGTGGTTTAACCCACAGCACCACCCACGTCCATGCTGCTATGCACGGACTTTGGACAAAGTGTTTTCTGAGACTTGAAAATGTGAAAGCCGCTGTTGCATATTTATTTTACCTATGGAACTATTAAAAGCAATACAGAACAATAATTAAAATGACTGGCCACTAACAAATTTTTGAACAACTACATAGACCTGTTGCCATTTGGGGGGGAATGTCTTTAGGAGATGCCTGAAAGTCAAAAGTAGGTATGGGCTGTATCCAACATTAGTCATTATCCTAGTAGACCTATTGAAATTAATGGAAATTATTTCCATGCTGGCTGTGGAGCATAGGCTGCTAGCTTGCTAGAAGGCTGGTCAATAAAATGCCTTCTACCAAGAGGGCTGGTGGAGAAGGGTAATGTAATGACCTCATTGGCATGGAGCTCCTGGTCATCTATGTGAAAATGTTCAGGGTGGAAAGTGAAAGATTTCTGGGAAATGATTTATAACGAAATGAAAAAAATGTTGAAATATACATTTGTTAAAAAAACAGAAGCCTTTCTACTGGGTATTGAAGGTACAGAAAATCATAAAAATGATTTTTAAAAACCCTGTTTTTATATGTGACAACTGCAGCAAGGACTCTATTAGCCCAAAGATAGAAGCAAGAAGAAATACCAATTAAGAAGAGTGGCATGAGAAACTGATGAACTATGCTGAGATGACAAGACTAATTGGGAAAATTTGGAATCAGCAGGACCAGACTTTCCTAAGGGAATGAAAGAGGTTTACGATATATTTGGAAAGCAATTGTAATCAATTAACGTCGCTTGTAGGGTTAAAAGAAGTTTTGTAAGGAGTATTATATAAATTCTTGCGAAGAGAATTAAGAATAGTTGTATTTAAGATTTGAATTTATAGTAATAATTAAAGTAACAAAATGCACAATTAGAAAAGATTTTAGAAAACCATAGGTCGAGGTTGAAGGAAGTCCTTCTGTGATAGCCAAAATTTTTGAAATGATGTTTAAAAGGATGGTATGCTGGAAAATATGTGTAAAAACTAATAAAAAAATTATACATGAGAATGTTCAGGGTGACAGGAGAGGATATATTGTTTATTAATATCCTTCCTAACTTGTGCTAGCAAGTTCCTTTACTTAGCAGAGTTACATTTCCCTATTTACATGCAAAGCAGATACTTGGCTCGTGTGAGCATCTCACTATTATACAATTCAGTTTGTCTCAGATTGAATTGTACGTTCCTGGTAAGTTCCCTTGAATTCCTCTTAAAAGAATAAAGATGCGACAATCTTATTCAAAGTCAATAAAAGAAGTTTACTCACATCAGTTCACAGTTGGATTCTTGAAGACAGACGGTTACAAATATGTACATGTGGATCTACCCCATATGGGGGAATAATCCCAGTGCTGCGTGACTCATCCTTTTGTTACCTGGACAGGTTAGGTCATGCCCACCTTCGATCACATGCAAAAGGAAGGATGCTCCAGCCAGGAGGAACAGGAAGTTTCGACTGGCTGGACCAAACATTCCCTCGCATGTCTTCTCCAGCATTACAAGGAATGTTGTACTTGACTGCCTCTCGTGGATCACATCCCACAATCTATGGCTACCAGTTAAATTGTTATCTATAAAGCTGGACCAGTATGATAGATGCGACAACATCTGGAAGGCCACAGGCTCCCCATCCCTGATCTGTACTCACTGGCAGCAAGTCTCCAGCGCAGGGGTCAGCAAACTTACCAGGCCCTGGACCGGTTCCTCCAGCGCCGATTGCGCAGCAGGCCGGAAGGCGGGGGAGCGTGCGCCCATACGCGTGTGCACACGCTATTTCCGGCGCACTTCCGGGTCGGCAGAGCACCGGAAATAGCTTGTGCACGTGTGCATGGGCCTCCTCAGACCTGGAAGTGTGCCGGAAATGACGCTTGCGCATGCGCACAAGCTATTTCCGGCGCTCCGCCGACCCGGAAGTGGGCAGCCGCGCCGGTAAGAGGGCGGCCACCGGGGGCCGGATAAATGATCCCCTCGGGCCGTATCCAACCCCCGGGCCGTAGTTTGGGGACGTCTGCTCCAGCGTGTCACACCAGGGACTGAACCAGGAACCTTCTAGCCTTAGTAGACAACAAGCTTAACATGAGTCAACAGTGTGATATAGCAGCAAGAAAAAAGAGCTATTGCTATTCTAGGCTGCATCAACAGAAGTATAGTGTCCTGATGAAGGGAAGTAATAGTCCCGCTCTATTCTGCCTTGGTCAGATCACACCTTGAGTACTGTGTCCAGTTCTGGGCGCCACAATTTAAGGAGGATATTGACAAGCTGGAATGTGTGCAGAGGAGGGTGACCAAGGTGATCAAGGGCCTGGAAACCAAGCCTTGTGAGGAACAGTTGAGGGAGTTGGGTATGTTTAGCCTGGAAAAGAAGAGACTGAGAGGAGATATGATACTCGTCTTCAAATAGGTAAAGAGTTGTTACATGGAAGATGGAGCAAGCTTGTTTTCTCCTGCTTCAAGTTACAAGAAAGGAGATTCCGACTAAACATCAGGAAGACCTTTCTGCTGGTAGGAGCTGCTTGACAATGGTGAACTCTCCTTCCTTGGAGGTTTTCAATCAGAGGTTGGATGGTCGTCTGTCTTGGATGCTTTAGTTGAGATTCCTGCATTGCAGGGGGTTGGACTAGATGACCCTCGGGGTCCCTTCCAACTCTACTGTTCTATGATTCTATTAAGAAAAACATACCCACTCTGTTAGTATTTAGAGTGATTGATAATTAACTTGCATTAGCTAACACATATGTGTATTGCCAAACATTATTTTCGCTGGACCTCAAGGCTATGTTGTTCAGAAATGCCTTTGCATCAATTGACCCCCTACTGAAGTCAGTGAAGTTCGATTTCACTAGCAGAATACCGGTAATTGCAGTCTCTCTCCAGGGATTGAGATACTTGACAAGTGGGGGTCAAAAGGAAGTACGTAGAATGGCCGGATGAGTATTATTTTTAGAGGAAGAATAACAACAAAATGATGGAAATCCACTTGTTAAGGTTGTAATTCTGAACCTAACGACTTCACTGTATTTTACTATGCATAAGTGATGGGAAGACTGAGTTCATAATGGGAAAACTGTGTGAGTTTCTTAAGCTGAAATCAAATAACCTATTAACCCAAGTTCATTAACTCTGGAGCTCAGTGCCTGGGAGAAACAGCTATCCCCTCCACAAAGTCTCCTGATATAGGAAAAGGGCAGTTAAGAAGCTGGGCAGGCTCCCACTCGCTCTGGTAAGATTTGAAGAAAGGACAGAAAATAGCAAATGTTATAACACAAAAACATTTTTTAAGGTTTTTGTTAGTAAGTAATCACACCTGAAAAACAATGCAACATCCATGAAGAAGAAGAAGAAGAAGATGCAAAATAGTTCAAATACAAACAACAACCACCGAGTGATATCTTGCCTATCTGTCACGGACACAAAATCTTCCAAACTGCTGCAAATCAACTTTAGAAGCATGTGCAATAAAGCTCCACCAGGGGGTGTACAAGGACCCATCTGTTCTAAATTGTATAATTGTAGGGCAGTGATGGCTAACCTTGACACTCCAGATGTTTTGGAACTACAACTCCCATCATTCCTAGCTAACAGGACCAGTGGTCAGGGATGATGGGAGTTGTAGTCCCAAAACATCTGGAGTGTCAAGATTAGCCATCACTGTAATGTAGGGCTTCTGGGCTGTGAGACTAAAACAGGGCTGCATAGATTCCACAAGGATCCTGAGAGTTCCCGCTTTTGTTTATTTGTTTGCTTAAAAAGAGGGCCAGGGAGAGAATAAAGCCCATTTCTATTCCAGTGCAAAGGCAGGCTTAAAAGGATGTGGGCTGTATTGCCTGCTGAGTCTTGACTACAGTATTGAACTAAGGCTCCACTTGGGGGGTGGTAAATAAGCCGGTTTATTAACAGGGTTATATACAGCTGTCAGGAAGGGCTCTTAACACAAGCCTGGGGCAGGTTCCTCCTAATCTTAGGGAGGCGTAGACTGGGATATTTTAAAGGCTTAGACGGGTAAACTCTCACGAGTTGTTGGATAGTAGTGGAACGGTCTCCCTTGGGAGGTTGTGGGCTCTCCTTCCTTGGCAGTTTTTAAACAGAGGTTGGATGGCCATCTGCCATGGATGCTTTAGCTGGGATTCCTGAATTGCAGGGGGTTGGACTAGATGACCCTTGGGTCCCTTCCAATTCTATGATTCTATGTTTGATTTGCATCATTTATGCAGGTTGCAGAATTTAGCTGTTCTTAGCCTGCACTCTGTGTATAATGCAAGCTATTGGTTTCATCAAACGAAGCTCTATGGATTCTGACCATCTTAGGCTGTTAGCTATTTCTGCTAGAAATAAGCAAAAAGTAATCACACGTTAATCAGTTGCAAGGATTTGGAGGAGCATCATTAAATTTATTTTCACTTTGCCTTCTTCAGTATGGAAAAGAAAGTGATGTGGAAGAGACATATAATTTCTGTTTCTGCATCTAAATTATGCAGACTTTTATCAACCTGTCAAGACAGTAGCAAACAGCTCCACCTGGTGGCTTGGCTTTGCCTGATTTTTTTTTTTTTTTTAAACGTGCTGCATTGCTTAATTGTTTCTTATCTAGAAAACTATTATTATGTGCACCCCAATCTCTGAACGGTGAGAGATTTCAGGGGTACCGGTGCATGCCTTGGGTATGAAGGTCACTGGAGACTGTGATGTCTTTGTGATATTTGGCTTTATTTACACACAGATGTAAGCTGAGTTTAAGATGGAAGGGCTCACAGCATTATCCCTCCCTCAGATGCTGGTTACCTGTTAGGCAGGATTTAACAGGTGAAACTTTCTCTCATCATGGCTACATCTCTATGTGGCAAGGAGAGGTCATGGAAGAAGAAGAAGCAAGGTTTAATTATATTGTAAGCCGTCTTGAGCATGGTTTTTAACTTGGGGAAATTGGTATACAAATAAAATGATTGATTAACTGATGTCAGGAAAGGCATTACATATAGAATTTATGCTGTGATGCTACCAAAGACACAGAAAGTCAGGGGGAAAACAAAGTTTCAGTCTTGGTGTCGCCAGCAGAATATTCTATTCCAAGAAGAGAAAGGTTTTAAAATTGGAAATCAGATATGAAGAGACAATTAAAAACTGAGGCTATTTGGAAACAGGCATCAGTGATCTGATGGGACTGCCTTTGCATCAGAATAAAATAGCAGCACCATGACATTTATGCTAATATTGCTCAGCATAAGTGATTTTTAAAAAGAAGAAGCTTTTCCTTGCATATAGATGCATATCATTGATGTTTGATTATTTTTAATTGAATGTTAAGATTTTTAAAACTGAAATGTTTTGATTATATTTTGATTTGTAAGCACCTTTGAGTTGGATTTTTCCGCACAGTATAAATGTAAAAATATTTATATTTTATATATCTCTCTCTCCTGGCGTGTCCGTTTTATCTATTCTATAGAACTTTATGAACGGTGCCTGGGCGCGTTGTTCGTTTCAGGCCCGGCTGTGCAATTCATTCCCGCTCCTTTACTGGCGAACTCGCGTTTGCGGCGTCTTCTCGCGAGACCCGGAAGCGGCACGAAGGCTTCCCAGAATCCTTCGCCCTTCCTTTTCCCCGGCGGTAGCTGTGGCTGTAAGGTGAGTTTGATGGCGGCTGCTTTGGGCCTTGGTTGGTATCCGCCGCCGCGGGCCTCCATCGCGGCACGGGCCCCCAAAAGCCCTCCTTAGATGGAGAAGGGAGGCGAATAGCTCTTCGCCCGCCACGGTATTTCCGTTCTTTGGGGCGGGGAAGATTGAAATTCGGGCGCCCGGAGAAGTCCGGGGTAGAGGCGGTAGAGAAAAAAATGGCCTCTGCAAGAGGCTGCGGATTCTGAAAACCCCGGATGTGGAAGCCCTGACTTTGGAAATGCAAGTGGGCCGTGGGAGAAACAGATGGGGAGGGAATCAGTTCTGTAGGTTTTCTGCAGGTAGGCCTCGTCTTTTCGGCTCATCCTTGGGTGGGTTAAGTGGGAAGGCAAGAAGAATTCAGGGATTTAAAAAAATAAGAATTTCATAAGTTGTGTGTCTTTGTTTCTCAATTTGATACTTTTACATTGTCCTGTATGCACTGCGGCTTTTGGTGCATTGTGACTTGTTATTTTTTAATTGATTACAGCTTAGTACTTATTTATTGTAATTGCTACAGGTGATTTTCTGCTTTTATTATTTGCTGGTGCTTATTTTTATTGTGTACTGTTGTATTCCAATGAGTTATTGAATACGACTTAATATGATGCAAGTTGTTTAACGTTATGTTCTTATGGCTTTTTTTTGTATTGGATCGGATTGTTATAAGATGTGTTGATTCTGCTGTAGACTTTGCTGTTTCTTCAGCTTGTAAACTGCCTTGAGTATAGTAATGTAGAAAGCCATTTGGTAGAAAGTGAAATGAAAGTTGGAATTCTCCTCTTTACCAGCTTGAAAGAAAAAAAGAGCAAGTGTTGCAGATTCATAGGGGAGGCCGCATGGTTGCTTCAAATATGGATGGGCATGTTTATGAAGGGGTGGTACTCTGGGCTTCTGAAATGCAGCAGGGCCTTTTGCAGTGCAGTCCAGGAACACCATATTTATGTGTAATTTGTCACTGCTTTTGGTGGTGGAGGAAGGCAGGGGAGGGTTATTATTTGTGCTACCAGGAGAAAGGATTGCAAGCCATCAAGTGTTGTGCTTTATAGTAGGATTGTGCATTTGTTATTCATGTACTTGAAATGAGTATCTCCTTACCTTCTAATAGCACATTATCTTACTTTAATTACACTATAGGGTGGCAAATAGCAGGGGGGGAATGAACCTTGAATGTGTATGTATTGCAGAAAGGTGGTTAAGTGATACATAGTTGGAAAATATTGTTGAAAAAATGGAGGCTGCGCTGATGACTATCTTAGGACACCTTTGGATTAAATAATGAAAATACTCACATCCATCTGAGCAGCCTTTTTCTAACCAGCAATTTGGAGAGTGTGTGTAATTTATGGCTACAATGCTGAAGGATATATTTATTTATTCCCCTCTAGGTAAGCTCTGAAAATGGTCCGCTACTCACTTGATCCGGAGAACCCCACAAAATGTAAGTATTTTTTCCTATGGTACGTGCCTCATACTTAAGTGATAACCAAAACTTTCAGAATTATCATTTTTTATCCCTTCTCCCCACAGCATGCAAGTCAAGGGGGTCCAACCTTCGTGTTCACTTTAAGGTATGTGAAATCTTGCTTTGATCCCCCCCCAAGAAAAAAACAGTGGATGTGGAGTGGACCACACTGTAACTTGATGGAAGCAGAATTCATAGATAATGGTGCTTAATCACAAGATTGTCACATCAGATTTTCTAAGCATATACACTTTATTGTAAAGCTTGTTGTGCTGCACAAAACAAGTTGTCATTCTCTACCTAACATACCTCTTTCAAGAATTGGTGGTAATGGGGACAGCCCTGGCTACTGTGTTGCCTAGATACTCAAATTAGCAAGCCACCCTTCCTGGTTCCAAACTAGTGAGGAACAGGGGAATAATAGGGGTAAGGTCCTAGTGACTACAATTTTGGGGTTGGCTGCCAAGGCTAGTCAAATCTCTTTCTGATTTTTAATTGAGTTTTAAACAAAACAGTAAAGTGCTAATAAATCCTGAAACAACAACAAGGTACTACAAGATTATGTAATGTATATCAGAAGAAGGAAGAGATTACACTTGTTATAGACTCTTGTCTTGCATTGCCTTGGTCGGTAGATAGAAGGCAGTTCACTTTTGTCAAGAGGGTGATTTCTGTAATGTCAAATCTTGCGAAGAGGGGAGCATGATGTTACAGTAGAATTTTTTTCTGGAGTTCTGTAACACGCCCACCCCCCACAAATGAGTTTTCCATGTTATATAATGTCAAAAATAATATCCAGATAGCTCTTGTATATAAATCTTGCCTTGATCAGATGGCCTGTTAAGAACATCTGTACAATTAGTACGAAATTCTGATACCATCGAAGGGTATTGATGTTTGTTTCAGGGGTGGTGAAATTAATGTAACTGCAGTGATGACCAACTTAGGACACCTTTGGATTCATAATGAAAAGAGCTAAGTGACTCTGAGCAGTTACTTCCCTAGTTAAGCTTGAGTTACTATACAAGCGTAGACTCTTATTATACAAACAGTGGCTTGGGGCTATGTCTTAAGTAAATGGCACCATAGTTGTAGCTTACATACCTAATGGGAAAATAGCCAATAATGCAATTATCATTTCACTCCTTTAGAACACCCGTGAGACTGCCCAGGCTATCAAGGGTATGCACATCCGGAAAGCTACCAAGTACTTGAAGGATGTGACCCTAAAGAAGCAGTGTGTTCCCTTCCGTCGTTACAATGGTGGCGTTGGCAGATGTGCCCAGGTATGGATGGATTTGGAGAAAACTTAGCAATTTGAGGAAAACTTTTTGAAAGGCAGTAATTTCATTCAGTAGTGTTTGAGGATATCTGTTGTACAAAGAATATCTTGAACATGAAGGCTGGTGATTATTGAGGAACGTGCGTGGTGAAGATAGTGTGTTAAAAACTGAATCCATAATGTGTTGTGAAGAAATTTGTCAATGACCAGAAAGCATGTTCTGTACTTGGTACACAGGGGCTACATTGTCCCTCTTCTGTCAGTTGGGTACCAACAATGCTTCTCTCAGCAGCAGATCAATTTCACAGTAACTGGATTGCTAACAGTCACTATGCAAGTCCTTTTTGGGGGCAGGAACTGGAAAATTCTAGGGAAATGGATGTGATATATTACTTGGTGTTTCTTGAATCCTTATTTTTCCAGTTTGCTATGGGGAATTACTGGTACATACGAGTGCCTTCAAGTTGTTGGATAGAATCACATTCTCTTATGCTTGCCTGTGGTTGCTGTGATGACTTTCTTAGGACACCTTTGGATTAACCGTGAAAAGAAAGTTTGGTTCTGAGCAGCCTCTAAAACAAATAATGTTTAGCATTTTTCTTCAAAAGTATACTCACAATGAACTCTCACCTTGCAGGCCAAGCAGTGGGGCTGGACACAGGGGCGTTGGCCAAAAAAGAGTGCTGAGTTCCTCCTGCACATGCTTAAAAATGCTGAGAGCAATGCTGAGCTCAAGGTAAAATTTCATGCAGCTTGTCATGTCTGGTTAAGCTTCAGTTCTAGTAGTGATCCAAATTTTGAAAAGAAAAGTGGAGTTAGTATTGAGGATATGAAGTAGTATTCGGTAAGAGACTTTGGATTTACAGAAGGATTGCTGAAGGTGCAAGATTGGGTTCTTGGGTACAGTGTAATGCAGGGGTAGGCAGCCTAAGGCCCGTGGGCTGGATGCAGCCTAATCGTCTTCTCAATCCGGCCCGCGGACAGTCCAGGAATCAGCATGTTTTTACATGAGTAGAATGTGTCCTTTTATTTAAAATGCATCTCTGGGTTATTTCTGGGGTCTGCCTGGTGTTTTTACACGAGTAGAATGTGTGCTTTTATTTAAAATGCATTTCTGGGTTATTTGTGGGGCATTGGAATTTGTTCATTCTCCCCCCCCCCCCCAAATATAGTCTGGCCCACCACGTGGTCTGGGGGACGGTGGACCGGCCCACGGCTGAAAAAAGTTGCTGACCCCTGGTGTAATGTAACAGACTTTGGTGGCAATGATGACTATCTTAGGACACCTTTGGAATAACCATGAAACAAACACAAGATTCTGAGCCACTGTAATTACTGGGATTCCTAGTTGACTTTTCAGATGTGGTTTAGGAAAGTTAGTGATTCACTTTGAACTAGGTAAAGCTGTTTTGTTATGGGGTTGTAATGAGAACTTTTTATTTCCCCCCACCCCTAGGGTCTGGATGTAGACTCTCTGGTAATTGAGCACATTCAGGTTAACAAAGCTCCCAAAATGCGCAGACGAACTTACAGGGCTCATGGTCGCATTAACCCCTACATGAGTTCTCCTTGCCACATTGAGATGATCCTCACAGAGAAGGAGCAAATTGTCCCTAAGCCAGAAGAGGAAGTTGCTCAAAAGAAGAAGGTATGAAACTTGTTAAATAAATAAATGTATTGATTTGAATTTTGGCAAGGTAATTTAAAGAGGGGAAACTGTTCAAAGAAGTGATCAGGGCTGTCCTATACATGTTAACTCAGATGTGTTCAGAGGTATAATTTGTGTTTTAGAATTGCACTCCAATGGTAATTAGGTTGGTTATTTCAAAGCTGTATTTAATACTATTTTTTGCAAGTATTTACAAAAGAAAATTCTTGTCAGCAAAACATGTGAAAGTCTGTACAGTGATTGCAAATATTGTAAACTGCAAATATTGTAAACTGCTATGGAGGATTTAACACAGAAACAAAAAATAGCATATAAGTCTCTTAAATCTAGCTTCTATGTTTATTTTAACTTATTGTCTTCCTGTCTATGGGGCTTGAACATAATTATGAAGTCTGTAATGGAAATTGAATGATAGAAGTGACTTTAATTTTAATGGTCAAGTCAGAGGTAGCCAATGCTGATGTATTTTAATTTTTTTGGACTCCCAGCTCCTCTCAGCCCAAGCCAGCATGGAGAATTGTCTGGTGATGGGAGTTGTAGTCCAAAACATCTGGAAGACACAGTGTCTGCTATTGGCTATCTCTGGCATAAGTAGTTACCCCAAATACTGAGTTTTACCAATGGAAATAATAGTCTGTTATTTGCTTTCTGGTAATTTTTGGGGTAATAGATAAATACATTGCAGTGATTCTTGCATACAATAATCTCTCTGGTGTTAAGGAAAATATACTGTGTGGTAAATGCGTTTTCTAATTGGTTTTAGCATTCAGTGAATGTTTTTGGTCAAGTGATACTGATTTCTTTTGTTTTCTCCCCAGATATCTCAAAAGAAACTGAAGAAGCAGAAACTGATGGCTCGGGAATAAACATCTATTCAGTTCACAAATAAAAAACAAAATTTTAAGTTAACCGCACGTGCTTTTTTACTTATTGTTTTTATTTGCAAATTTAACAAGCAGGAATATTATTTTCTTTATTATATTTTGATAATGATTAGGATTATGATAAAACCCACCACCACCTCATATTAAGGGTACAATAACCACCAATACATCCATCTAAAGTTAAGCATGCAGGTTAATGTAAGCCCTCCAGATGTCCAAATAGGTATATTTTGCTTGAAAAATACTATTCTGAGAGGAGTGATTATTATCAATGGCTTCTCTGTCACATAATAATGTTATTTCTCCCATTTGTTCATTAAACCTGGGTTGACAGTCAAGCATGGCTGCTTGCTGTTTAGAAACTGAATACAGTTTCATTTTGTCCTGGTTCTTTGCCCATCATCCTAGCCACAAATGAACACTTTTGGTAGTGATTCAGTCACTTAATTCTTTGCATGACATACACGGAAAATGTGACTATAAGAAGAGGAGTTGATATACACGAATGGCATGTTTAAAAGATGAAAGTAAGACAGACTGCTGGTTTTGAAAAAGTGCTGTGTGTTGCTAATGTTTTAAGTTAATAAAAGTTTCACTTAAATTTATTTAGGACGAAGCCCTAAATGATTACTCCTTTTAGTAAGTAACCCTAACCTGAAAGGCTCAGAAATTACCAAAATTTATATAGCACCATAGGGAGGTATAGGTAAACAATGAAAAAATAAAATTTGTTTCAGTTCCGGCTGTCTAGTCTTGATTAAAGGCTTAAGTTTGCAATAGGATCTTGGGAACAAGCAGCACAATCCTACACACACCACCAGCCCGATGAACCAGTTTGGGGGATTTTAAGATGTGGCATGAGCTGGCCTTGAACCAGCGTGCTAACAGGGAAAGTTGTGATGATGTAAAAGGCAAAGAACAAGCAATAGGCATGTTATTTAGGGAAAGGGGTAAAGTTAAATTGCATCTTGGCTTGCTTTATACACTGAGCCCATTGATGGGGCATGGTGTAATATATACACCACCAAAATTGTGAATAAAATGCACCCAGCTCATTTTTTGCTTTGTAGTGACTTAAGTTGGGTTTTGAGGAAAGTTAGGGATGTGGCAATTGGAAGGTACCCCCCCAGGTTTTTTTTAATTAAAAAAATAGTTCTGAATTTTCATTTGACTTTTGTGTCTTTACAACTCATCAAATAGGTTACGTAATTTGTTCCTTACATAAGCTCCAAGCCTCTTTAATAATGTATCACAAGCTCTCTTGCCGGTAATTTTCCAGTTTGCACCAAAGCTGCATTTGCCCTTGTACCATGTGTCCCAGCCTTTCTCCATGACCAGAAAAGCTGAATTTCTGCAACAGCTCTGTTTAAAATAATCTGAAAACAATATAAAAACATACAATGAAGAGCGTGCATATTTCGCATACTGTGTCTCTTAAGGACAGGAACTTTAAAGAAAGGCTATCCTAATACACAGGTGAACTGCCCTGAGACCTGTGGGTATAGAGCAGATGTTTTCGGACTACAACTCCCATGATCCCTAGCTAGCAGGACCAGTGGTCAGGGATGATGGGAGTTGTAGTCTCAAAACATCTGGAGTGCCGAGGTTGAGGAAGCCTGCCCTAATGCACCGAGCGAGCCCGTGATGTGCAGCAGCCACGCTTTCCTGGTCCACAGAGCGTGTTACAGTAGTAATCCAACCAGCAATACTGTATAAGGAGCGGGAGGGGGCGGGGCTTCGCGGAGAAATGGGGCTTCGGTCACACCCCGCGCTGCCTCTAGTGTCATGGCCCCCTCGGGTGGAATGTAAGTACGGAGCGCGCGACGTCAGCGCACCACGTGTTTTCCCATTGGAGCTTGCTGAGTGACGTCGCGTTCCTTTCCCGGAAGTGAAGAGCTCTCTCGGCCGGCTCTCAGTTGGACGTTGGAGATCCGCGCAGGTAGGTCGTTTCGATGTCGGCGCTGGACGTTGCTCTCGCGGGCGGGGAGGAGGCGGCCTCTGCTTTTCCCCTTCCCTGCCTTCCCCCTCCTTGCTTCCTTCTCCCTTAAACGTCCCCGTTTTCTTAAATTGAAAACAAATGGCTCATTTGCATATGCTAATTCACTTATTGATTTTTAATTGGTTGCTTTCAATCGTCGTTTCCTCTCTTTAAGGAAGGCTTTCTATTTTTTTATTTAAAAAAGAAAACAGCGGTAAGAAAAATGCAGCGCGAGTGTTGGTTTTTAAACGACCCCCTTCTGTGAAAATGATTGATTGATGTAGTGTTCATATACAGTGCGCCGCTTGATTGAAAAAGAAGAGCAACCACAGCTCAAAATGGTTTGCGAAAAAGGTAAAACAAGAAAAATCCAGGAAAAATTAGCAGACCTCCTTTGAAAAACAAAGGTTAAAATACCGAAACATTAAAAAAATCAACTCAGCTGTCTAAGCATCTTGGCAGGCTTGTCAAAACAAGAACGTTTTCAGCATTTAAAAAAATGTGCAGGTAGGGGAAAATGTGTTTATTTGCAGTACCTGAGTACTGTCCAATAACTGCATCCTCTGGGCTTACAAGGCATGTTTTCGTTTTTATGCAAGCAAACAAATAGTGCTAAGAGAAACAGATGATTAAAAAAATTGCCATTCGTGTGTTTTGGCAGTTCTCTCCCCGGTCCTGTAAACTAACTTCAAGGTCTTCTGCATCCACTATAGTAAAAGCTGTACCTTTGTGTTTGTTTAAGCTTTGAGTTATAAACGTAGTCGTAGTAGGTATGTTCTTGGCTGATTTGTCTCTGTTTATGGATAGGTTCACTAATTCAGGCCACAGTGTCAGTACCCTATTTGAAAGCGAGTCCCTTTGAACAAAGTGGGACTTAATTTAGTTTATTACTATTATGCCATTTCCCACCTGCCCCGAAAAGTTTTTAAAGCATATTACAAAATGAATAATAAGATGTTTATATCTAGATAGATAAAAACAAAACAAACAGGCAACATGCATTGAAGGTCATTCTTCTTAACTAAATAAAACAGATACGTTGTAGCATTTTGCAACAGCAAAATCCTAACCTCACTTACCTTGGAGTAAGCCCCATTTAATTCAGTGGGATTTATAAAATATCTGATTTTTGTATCATTAGCGAAAACCTATGGGCAGATCAAACCTACTGAGGTAGGGTGGGGGTTTAGGAAGAATATTTGTTGGAGGAAGCACACCAAATCTAGATTGCTGCTGGGCTTTTTCCTTCTGGAAAACTCTGATCAGTGAAAAAAGTGTGAAGTATTCTGCTGAGTGGACACTTAACCCAAAAGGGCAGAGGGTCTCCCAGAACCCAGCTTCTTGGTCTTGCCCCATTTGGAGAGCAACACCTGTTTGCTCCACTCTAGGAACAATATTTTTGCTTTACCAATAATATATTATTGTAATTTAGACTATTGGTTTGGAGTTGCCAGCTATATGAGACAACTCAATGGTAAGCTGCGTTCTAGATAAGCCAAAAACTTGCTGTGCCTTTGCTCAGGTTTCTGTTGCTTAACACCCACAAACCTTTTCCTACTAACTCCTCATTTAATTTGTCCTGAAAAGTTTGCTTTCACAGTAACAAGTTCTGAAATTTTCCTGAGGCTACTGAGCAGGAAATTCTGTTTAAAATCCTATGAGATGGATAGACTGTGCTTAACCTGAGTCCTTCTCATTTTGGCAGTCTACCTGATCCAGTTCTGCAACTGGTTCAGTGGACTGTTCTCAGTAACATCATTGCATAGATCCATCAAAAGCTTTCTTTTTGGTTAGTTAACCATTTGCACCATTCACCCCAGCAGACCCTTCCTGCTTCCCTCCACCTCACCCCTGAGAGCACCACATTGTAGTACTAGGGCCACTTGCTTAGAAAAACAAAACTTTATGGTATCTGGGAGTGTTGGTATAGCTTATGTAGCCGTACTCACATCAGTTCTTGCTGTCTGCTAAGAATAGTGGGCAGAAAGAGGTTTTGGTGTGTTGCTGCTCATTTTTCAGCACCTGGATTTTTCAGAATTGCCTTCCGAACTGATAACTTCCAAAATTTCTAGTGTCCCAACTGCTTTTGTCATTTAAGGCCGTAACTGTTTGCCTAACCAAACTGAGACTGACATGTAACTTGCAGGACTGTTCAAGGGACTGTTCTGAATTAGATTTACACTGTCAAATTGGTACAGCATATATATTGATTTGCACACATTCCCAGATCCATTTCTTTTCATACGAAGAAAAAGCCCTGTGTTTTGCTTTCCTATTTGTTCCCCTCCGTTCTTTACTGCCTGCTAACAAAACCGAACTGCCGGGAAAAGAGAATGCAGTATTTACGGACTCGTCATTTCATGCCAAATTGTGTTGATTGTGCAGTTCCGTACTTTGTTTGTTTGCTTGGAAGTATGTCCCACTGAGTTGAGTGTGCACAGGACTGAATGTTTACAGGGCTGGAGTTTTAAGCTCCTTGCAAGGTGCAAGGGCCACTGAATATGTTCCCCGTTTGCTAATTATTTTTCCTGCTCTGCTTAAGTCTTCCAGCACATTTCTGCCACAGGACCTGAAAAGAACAATGGTGTGCATTCCCTGTATAGTCATTCCCGTTCTGCTGTGGGTCTATAAAAGGTTCCTTGAGCCGTATCTTTATCCCATCATCTCACCTTTCATCAAGCGCATTTGGCCAAAGAGAGCAGTGCAGGAAACGGCAAAGAAAGACCAAAACGGCGGCACTGAAAGCAGGAGTGAGTTGTACGACTCCGTGGATGATTCTAAAGTAAGCATTGGAAAAAATTCTGTATGTGTGTTGTGTGTGTACACCATATGAAGGACAAGTTGATCATGTGGTTCTGCTAGTTGAAAACATTTCTAGGACACCAGTTTCTAGGATGCTTCATTCTAGATCGTACAGCAGAAACAGCTGCTGATCTGTTTTCTATACCACAGCTGTAGCCATGCATTCCCTGGAGGGAACTTCTGTGTCCCAGAACAGTAAAGGAAAGTAAATAAACCATTCATTTTGAAGTTAAAACTTGTCGTCTCGGTCAAAATTTAAAACTTGTTGTCTCAAAGGTTCTAATGTTCTGAACATGTAAAAAGGTAAAGGACCCCTGACAGTTAAGTCCAGTCGCAAACGACTCTGGGGTTGCGGCGCTCATCTCGCTTTACTGGCCGAGGGAGCCGGCGTTTGTCCGCAGACAGTTTTTCTGGGTCATGTGGCCAGCATGACTAAGCTGCTTCTGGCGAAACCAGAACAGCGCACGAAAACGCCGTTTACCTTCCCGCCGGGGCGGTACCTATTTATCTACTTGCACTTTGGCGTGCTTTCGAACTGCTAGGTTGGCAGGAGCAGGGACCAAGCAACGGGAGCTCACCCCGTTGCGGGGATTCGAACCGCCGACCTTCCGATCGGCAAGCTCTAGGCTCAGTGGTTTTAGACCACAGCGCCACCCGCATCCCTCTGAACATGTATTTAATGGCATTTTCTCTCTGTGTGTGTTTCAGACTGAAAGCAACGGCATCGCAAATGGATTTGCTGAAAGTGGTCCACCAGGGGTTTCTGAGAAAAAGACTGATTAAGTAAGCTTGTGCTGTGGGATCGTGGTTGCTTTAGGAAAATGAGCTGATGATGCTGTTCCCACTTGGAAATTTAATTGCACTTTTTTTCTGAAAGGAAACTTGGAATCTGCATACACACAGGCAGACACTTGGGAAAATTTAGGATGGTATTTTCTTTGTAGTTGAAAAAGATTTAATATGTTGTCTTGCTCTGCTTGACATTCTCAGTACAGGAACCTTTTCCAATGCAGTGCAGTTGATGGCGTTAGCTTTTTAGGCTCCAGATTTTTACACTGCTATGTAACTGTCAAAATTGTGACTTGTTTCAAAGGACTTCCTGGAACTCAACTTCCACACAACTTCTTATATGCTTGTCTTTAAAAAGCTAGATGACTTATGTATTGTAGCTGAAGAGAACAGCACTGTAAATACTCAAGACACTAATAATATATATTAATAGCTGTTAACTCACTTTTTCTAAACCCATCCCTGCAAAACTATGCGTTGTTTGGCATTCCTCCTGATTTTGCAGATACGATGGAGCAAACTTTGTGTGAGTAGACACGATCATAGAGCCGGTAGCCCTGATATGGGAAATAAAATAGTATTCCTTGCCATTAATTAAGACCAGGCAATTTGCCTTTATTTCTGAAGGTGGAAAAAGAATGTTCTTCTTAATAATAATATAAAAATAGATCTGTGTGCAAACTGCTGTATTTTGGTTGGCAACATTGACATTGGATTCAGAATTCCTCTAAATAAAATCTAAAGGCTGAAGGCTGGCATTCTTAATAAAACGTGTTTCATATGCTCATGGATCTAGTTTTGCTCTTCTGTTCTTAGAATTGTGTGAATGGGAGATTGGGGATTTAATGACCCAAGTCAAGCGAACCAAAGAGTCGCATTGCAACTACAATGCACCATAAAAACAAAAATGGAAATAGTTGTATTACTGGTGGGCGGCAGGGAGCAGGCAAGATGGGCTTTGGATGAATTTTAACAGGGAGAAATGTAAAGTACTACACTTGGGCAAAAAAAATGAAAGGCACAAATACAGGATGGGTGACACCTGGCTTGAGAGCAGTACATGTGAAAAGGATCTAGGAGTCTTGGTAGACCACAAACTTGACATGAGTCAACAGTGTGATGCAGCAGCTAAAAAAGCCAATGTAATTCTGGGCCGCTTCAATAGGAGTATAGCATCTTGATCAAGGGAAGTAATAGTACCACTGTATTCCGCTCTGGTCAGACCTCACCTGGAATACTGTGTCCAGTTCTGGGCACCACAGTTCAAGAAGGATACTGACAAGCTGGAACGTGTCCAGAAGAGGGCAATCAAAATGGTCAAAGGCTTGGAAACGATGCCTTATGAGGAACGGCTTAGGGAGCTGGGTATGTTTAGCCTGGAGAAGAGAAGGTTAAGGGGTGATATGATAGCCATGTTCAAATATATAAAAGGATGTCATATAGAGGAGGGAGAAAGGTTGTTTTCTGCTGCTCCAGAGAAGCGGACACGGAGCAATGGATTCAAACTACAAGAAAGAAGATTCCACCTAAACATTAGGAAGAACTTCCTGACAGTAAGAGCTGTTTGACAGTGGAATTTGCTGCCAAGGAGTGTGGTGGAGTCTCTTTCTTTGGAGGTCTTTAAGCAGAGGCTTGACAGCCACCTGTCAGGAATGCTTTGATGGTGTTTCCTGCTTGGCAGGGGGTTGGACTGGATGGCCCTTGTGGTCTCTTCTAACTCTATGATTCTATGACTTCTCCTTAAGTGGCTCCTGCAAAAGGTCATATGGGTGTTCCTCTTGAGCCTGGCAGATATGGGTTCAAATCCTAATTCGGCCCCGAATCCATAAATCAGGGTTGACTAACCTTTGGCCTGCCATATGTTGTTGGACTAAAATTCCCATCATACCTAACCATTGGCCATGTTTGGTAGAGCTGATGGGAGCTGTAGTCCAACAACATCTGGAGCAACATAGGTTTTCCATCCCTGCTCTAATGGGTAAGGTTGGCATCAGCAGAGAAACAGTATGTTCACTGTTGCCGATTTCCTCCATGATGCAGAGTTATCCAAGAGGGTGTTAGGTGTGTTCCGGAGTCTGTATTTGAGTTACGTGAAATAATAGCAATGAGAGGGTGTTTTAGAACATGTTCCAGATTTCTCTGCAGCGTGTAGAAATTTCTCAGCAGACTGAGTTGGGTATTAAGGAGATGAGGATTGAAGCCCTTTGCCCAGTAAGGAGGTAATAGTGTATTCAGTTTTTGCACGAGTCAGTAGGTTCAGAATTGCAGTCTTAAGTACTGTTTTCTCAACTTCAGAGATGGGTGACAGTGTAGACAGTGTAGACAGATGCATCCTTTTATAATAGGACTGGCATGAGAAGTAATATTGGGAGGATAGTTTTTAATTAAGTCTAGTTGATGCAATTGCCTTTTTTGGCCCATTGTCAACATTTTGTTACAAACTGGTAGCAGCAGTAGCACGTTCTTCACAAACCGCAACTGCTGTTTTTCTTTCCTTTTTGCATACATTTGCATACGATTAAAATTTGACTACTTTAATATTTAGAATAGTTCTGTTTCCACCCAGAGGCTATTTTGATTATCTCATAAAAAAGGAGGGCAGAATTATTCATGTCTTGGTTTAATTTAATTTTCCCTTAATGTAGCCATTTGAATTAATGGAAACTTGATAAAGCTGTAAGATGTAGGGTAAAAGGCACAGAATTATTAAGTATGTTGAAGCTCAGAACAGAGTACTACACTTAATAAGGCTTGTGATCTATCTTGACACTTAAATTCAGGCCTTTCAGACTCAGCTGCAGAAAATTACAAAAACTACGTCTAGAATGGACTACAAGATTCCTGTGTATGGAAACTTTTGTATGTGCATTAGATCACATCATTTATCTAAAAATAAATGCTAAATAGTGTTTAAAACAGAATTTAATAAGGGGATTCTGTTGTTACCTGGACTTCTGATGTTTCCTTTATGGAAAACATCAGAACCCGAGTTGCAGATTCCTTCTAGTCATCATGACACATCAATTAAATCTTGTAAGTTAGCACCTGTGTCTCAAAAGCTAGGATTGTCTGTCGTGCAATTAGAGGCCCATCCTACTATATCTTTTCCTGAAAGTAAATCTCACTATGATGTTCATTTGAATATATTGTACATGAAAAATCCAGGATAAAATCCACTGCACCCCACTGCCACCAGGGAGTTGCTCAAGAATCATACAAATATAGAAGCTCACATAAAAACAATTATCCAAGTAAATAAGTAGAAACCATCAAATTGCTACTTAACAGCAACCCAAACCTCTGGCAGCAAACAAAAACCCAGGAAGAAATGGCACACGGGTGGCATCATTGTGGCGGTATATTTCCCATGAGGGGAAAAGTTGAGGTATGAATAAATATTTTATTTATTTATTTAACAACACTGACACGCTTTTTTATTGTAAAAAGCAACCACTGTCAGAGTGGCTTACAAAAATATAAAACCAGAGGGGGAAACAATACGCTGAAGCCTGACAAATTGTAAAAATACTGAAACGGATTAAAATTCACACCATCATTTCTAAGTAAACAAACACGCCTTTAGCAGGCTCTGAAAACAATTCAGCGGAAGTGCCTGCTTGGTATCAAGAGGCAGGGAGTTCCAAAGCGTAGGTGGCGGCCGCAGCATCCCCCTCCTAGAGTCGCCTGCGTAGAGTCCGTCTTCGGGGTGGAACTACATCTCCCAGCATACACTTCGGTCGCCTCAAAAGCCCGCTTTCGCTTCTTCTCCGCTTTGCAAATGAAGCGGGGGGGGGCGGAACTCTGGGAGAGGCGTGGCAAGTGCACGTGACCGATTCCGTCTCCGCCCCCCGCCCCGCCCCCCGCTTCTCACAGGCGACGGCTGCGACGACGTGGAAAGATGGAGGCGGTTTGAGTTCCGAGCGGCTGACTGAAAGGTTCGCGCGCGCGCCCGCCCGCCCGCGTACGTAGCCCGCCCCCTCCCACAACTGTAGAAGAGGCAGGGCTGCGCTTTCTCTCCCCCTCACGCGAGCGAGCCGCGGAGGCGCGCAGCAAAGCGTCCCTGAGGAGAATCCCGCGGGGCGCCGGAGGGGAGCGTCAGTTTCCGTTCCCGTACTCCCCCCTACCTCTACCATTTCTCGGCCGCTCGCCCAGCGGAGCCGGAGCCGGGTGAGTCGCAAGGCTACCTGCTTAGCATCCCTCTCTGAGGCCGGGAGAGAGGGCGGGAGGGGCGGGAGGACAGCCCTACGTGTGTCGCAGGGATGAGGGGAGGGGCCCCTTCTTGTAGCCATGACAGTTGGTGGGGAGGTCAGGTGAGTTTGGGGGCACGAGGGGTCGGGGGGGAGGGGAGAGAGGTGGCTGATTTATTTATATATTTATATGCTTATGTGTGTACACACACACACACACAGATATAGATATTTGCCTCTACAGTGGTTCCCAACCTTTTTTGAGGGCTGTACCCCACCTAAACATCTCTAAAATCCTGACCCCCTCCCCAGTGCTGAATTTAGGTACAAGCTAAACAAGCTATAGCTTAGGGCCCCACTCTCTTGGGGGCTCAAAAAAAAATTAAAGGGGGGGGAAGTGTTTCTAAAGGAACTTTTGTTATTGGCAAATGCCAACGTGTTTGCATTATTAAGTTTGTTATGAATAAAAAATCATTTTAAGTTAGAGCTTAATAATAATTTCACTGTTAATATACTACTACTTAATTTTATTTTGCTATTAATATACTTCTTAATTGTATTTCAGTTCAACAATTACTTTGATAAAATACATATTTTGTTATGTGCAAATGGCTTTAGATACCTATTAGGTCCATAAATTACCATATAGCATATATTCAACACACAAAACAGCGACAATTTGTTGTTGACAAAGGACAGCTGGACATATAAAAGGCCCCATTACCTTCAGTAGCTTAGGGCCTCATCAAACCTAAATCCGGCCCTGATTCCTCCTCCTCTGTAACATATAATTCTTATTATTCAAATAGTGAACTCCTATTCACGTGGAGAAAGCCTAAGAAGCCATTGACTGATAATAACTCATTCTCGAATTGCCCCCCCCCAAATCAAACTGCCCCACATTGGGAACCACAGCTCTAGAAGGTCTACAGGAAGTGTTAAAGCTATCAGTAATTTAAAGAAGAAATGCAGAGTTGAAAATGAGCAATTAAGGGCATTCAACGTTTAAAGGCTGGAAACATGCCTGCAGCTGCGTGCCTAAAGAAGGCTGTTGTTTTAAGGGATAGCTCGGTCGATAAAGCACAGGGCTCTGTCTCTCTGAATCTCAGGGTTGTGGGTTGAGCCCCATGTTGGGCAAAATACTCCTGCACTGAAGGGGGTTGGACTAGATGACACTCGTGGTCCCTCCCAACTCTACAACAGATGTGGATTTAGGGCAGCGTGACTGGTTCCGCCGTTGCATTGAGTGCTGAGCCTAGCGGGCGCTGCCTGGCGTCGCAACTCTGACATAGTGAATTGAGAGGTGGGGGGATGCTGAGTTTTTGACTCACAGGATGCTGCTGAAATTTGAAAGACCAAAGTCTGTCCCTGCCTACAATTTCTATGGATTGGTGCTGAGGAATCAGAGAATTGTAGAGTTGGAAGGGACCACTAGGATCATCTAGTCCAACCCCCCTGCAATGCAGGAACCTTTTGAACCCACGGCCCTGAGATTAAGAATCTCATGCTCTACCAACTAAGCTATCCCAGAACTTCTGATAGCGGCAATGGCTAGGGGATACCTAACTCAAGAAGGGGCAACTGAATAAGTTACCCCTGCACAGACAGATATACCTCCTCCCACTTTATATAGTGCACACAGCATGTTTCTCTCACACACTGATAGAGTCCTATGCAGGCTTACTCAGGAGTGAGGTCCTCCAGTGTTAAGTGAGTCTAGCTCTTGGGTAAATGTGCATAGACCTGTGTCCTGTGTTAATCTAGAATAAATTACCCCTTTAGTTTTGTATGCTTCCCTTGTATGATTCTTTGCTTTAGAAATAAGAAGTATCTGCTTTTGTAGCCACTCTTATTGTAAATATAACAAGGTGGTTAAATAGACTATATCTGTACTAACTGCTATTGAGCTATCCTCTGAGCATCTGGGTAGCTAGAGCATTTTTTTAAAAAAATTACTCCATTTGTCAGCTTTAACATGTATATGAGCAAGGTGAGTGGTGGGTTAATTAATAGGGAGTGCAGTGGGTTGGTTTGCTTTTTTAAAGTATACATCATTTCTTTCATTGCGAAGGGCAAGCATAAATGGTGTTCTCAGGTGGTTGTCCATCCATGCACTGGCTAAACTGCAGACCTAGCAGTTCAAAAGCACACCAGGTACCGCTGTGTCGGGAAGGTAAACGGAATTTCCATGTGCTCTGGCTTCCGTCATGGTGTTCCGTTGTGCCTGAAGCGGTTTAGTCATGCTGGCCACATGACTCGGACAGCTGGCCACATGCCGGCTCCCTCGGCCTGAAAGTGAGATGAGTGCTGCACTCCATAGTCGCATTTGACTGGACTTAACCGTCAAGACAGAGACCTGTTTTGCTTCAGCAAGGTATCTTCTTCAGGTACCTTCTGAGCATACCTTGGATATGTCCTTGATTATGCCTGTCAGTAAGTTTTGAACTTGCTAGTATTTCAAAAATAAATTCCTGTAAGTAAGAGCATATATGCAGGATATGGTACTGTGATCTAGCATAATTGTAGACACGTTTATGAGGCAGAGAAAATGGGGCTGATAACAAACTGCTTTCTTTTGGAAGAAATAAAGTTAATGGTATCAATGATAGTTGGTTCATTGCTAAATCTGGAGTCTGAGTAAGGTAGGCAGTGTGGACCTAGGGGAAGACCTTATTGAGGTGTGCTGGTGCCAAATATGATGAAGTTTGCCAGTTTTTCAAATGCTGCTTCCTCATCACAACATGCAGTTAAATGGAAAAGCATCAGTCTAGATATGGAGGCTGGTATAACAACTCCTAAAATAGAATAACTGCAATTGGGATCATAATCTTGATTTATGGTAATTTGTCTCACACATCCCACTTGCAGATGGAAATAGACCTTTATGACATTGTGTTCTTTAGACATGGGTGTGCAAAACCTAGTTTCTAATCCTAGTTGTAGAAAGGTTTGCTTAACTGCAGTTAACATTGCTACCAGCATAAGGATTAACCATGATTAGGTTTAGACCATGTCTAAAAATATTGTAACATTTCAGGTTATTCTATTTTCACCTAGGTGTGTTGATGTGAAGGGCAATGGGTGTAGAAGTGCTAATCACATAACAACACTCCTTAGTATTTCCTTGCCTGAGTAAGATACGTCTCATTCCATGGTCTGCTTGGATTGTGACCTGTGTTCCAGCTATCTCATTTTACAGCTTCTGTTCCAGATAACCTTATAGAGCCATCATACTGATAAGAACAGACCGTTACTTACTGTGACTCTAAAAAGTGAATGGATTCAGAGTAGTGTTTTAGAGCACTGTTCATGTTAAAGTTATGTTATCTATAGTGTGCTTGATATGACAGAAGAAGAGACTGCAAGACACGTTTGCAGCAACTGTTTGGTCGTGGAGTTTAGGTTCTTCACCTTGGGCCAGACTTTGTCTCTCAACACCACCAACTTACTAGGACAGTTGTGAGAATGTGTGCAAAATATTCCACCATATATATTTCCCTGAGTTTCCGGGAGGAAGGGCATTTTGTAAACATGGTAAATTATGAGAGAGAAACTATGACCATTCTATACAAAGTTCTTGAATCCCTGGCTTTAATTTCCAGCACCACCACAGTAAAGAAGTTCCAGTTATGGTGATACAGTTGCTACTGGATTTGGGATTTCAGTGCTTTGTAGACAGTGAACACATTGTGAGTTCTGCATATGGAATGGTTGTTGTACACAGCTTGTACACTAAGTAAGGAGCATCTAAACTGGCCTACTGTTTTAGAACTGGTGTATACTGGGGTGAATGTCCACTGCAAGCTGTATTATTTACCTCAGTCTTTCCTTCCTGGTGGGTGCTTATTCTGAGATTTTGCACTTGAGCTTGTATTTGCTTCTTTCAGAATGTTTACTATGCCAGTGCTAGTCCCCACAGTGTTTCCTCAGAGACTTAAGCAGTGGTAGAAACTCAGATATGTAAGCTAATCAGCAAATGGCATCTTAAACCTAAGTTACAGTCGCCACAACAGTATGTCTAGGCACCTTTATATTTTTTGAAATGACATTTTTAAATTATCATCATCATCATTATTCATTTTCATTTCTATACTGCTTTATATTTTAAAGAAAAAACATCTCAAAGTGGTTTACAACACATTAGAACATCAAATAAAACAATCCAGGATTATAACAAATGAAAGCTTCAAGGAAAATATTTCAGATCCTTCTCCAAGTGGCGTTTTGCTTCCCCCATATTTGTTTAACTAGTTAATTTATATAGCTGCCCCATAGTAGAAGAACTCTAGGAAGCCAGTGTGGTGTAGTGGTTAGTGTGTCAGATAGGAACTGGGAGATCAGGGTTCAAATCCCCACTCTTGTCATGAAGCTCACTGGGTGACTTTGGAGTCAGTCACAGTCTCTTAACCTACCTCACAGGGCCGTTGTAGGGATTAACTGATGAGGCGGGTGAACCATCTACCCATGGGAGAAAAAGCTGGGGTAGAAATGCAATAAATAAGCTCTTCTGCTTAACTGCATAAGAATGCTGATGGGGCCAGCCAGATGGAGATGTCAGTTGCCAACCTGGCATCCAGAGATGCCCATGTGGTCGCAATTGGACCTGTCCCAGTAGCAAAACACACCTGGACATAAGATATCCTGGTAAGATGGCTGCCTTGCAACTTTCTTTTTCTGTAGAGTAAATCTCTTTCTGTAGAATAAGATCATAAAGAACCATTTTCAGTTTGAGAGTGCTTCGTAATATTTCTGAGTAGTCTTTTTTGTGCCTTTTCTAGTTTTGTACAGTGGTACCCCGCAAGACGAATGCCTCTCAAGACGAAAAACTCGCTAGACGAAAGAGTTTTTCGTTTTTGAAGGCGCTTCGTAGGACGAATTTCCCTATGGGCTTGCTTTGCAAGACGAAAACGTCTTGCGAGTTTCCCTGTAGTGAATTTAGCCCGTCACTCGGTCACCGGCGGCAACTCGGTCCCTCGGTCACCGGCGGCGGCGGGAAGTTTCCCGCGTGCAGCGCTCGCGCGCTGTGAAGAGCTGCCCCGGCGGCAGCCCCGGCGACGGCCGCTCTCCCCGCCGCCGCCATGGGCGGCTGAGGCGGGGAGAAAGAAGGGAGCAGAAGCAGCAGCGCGTGGAAGCGCGCTGTGAAGAGCTGCCCCGGTGGCAGCCCCGGCAACGGCCGCTCTCCCCGCCGCCGCCATGGGCGGCTGAGGCGGGGAGAAAGAAGGGAGGAGAAGCAGCAGCGAGTGGAAACGCGCTGTGAAGAGCTGCCCCGGCAGCAGCCCCGGCAACGGCCGCTCTCCCCGCCGCCGCCATGGGCGGCTGAGGCGGGGAGAAAGAAGGGAGGAGAAGCAGCAGCGCGTGGAAACGCGCTGTGAAGAGCTGCCCCGGCAGCAGCCCCGGCAACAGCTGCTCTCCCCGCCGCCGCCATGGGCGGCTGAGGCGGGGAGAAAGAAGGGAGGAGAAGCAGCAGCGCGTGGAAACGCGCTGTGAAGAGCTGCCCCGGCGGCAGCCCCGGCAACAGCTGCTCTCCCCGCCGCCGCCATGGGCGGCTGAGGCGGGGAGAAAGAAGGGAGGAGAAGCAGCAGCGCGTGGAAACGCGCTGTGAAGAGCTGCCCCGGCAGCAGCCCCGGCAACGGCCGCTCTCCCCGCCGGCTAGATTGCACGGACGCACCACCAGCGGGGCTTTGCCGCCCAGCCTCAAGCCTCAGGCTCCCCGCAGGCGGCACGCTTTTGTCGGGCGCCGCTTTCTCCGGGGTTCTCCCCCAGTTCGCCTCGTCGCCCGGCGGCTGCTCCACATCGGCAGCTCCCGAGGGAGCCAGGGAGACAGCTGCTGCTGCCGCGCTCCCTTCTCCTCTCTTCGCTAGCAGGAGCTTCGCAGACCGTGCTTCGCAAGACGACAAAACTCGCAAGACGACAAAACTCGCAGAACGAATTAATTTCGTCTTGCGAGGCACCACTGTAGTTTACTAGCAATGTGATTGAGCAGATAGAGACATCTATTTCCAGTTCTTTTCTACATCCAGATTAATTTATTGTACACATTCTCAGCAGGGAAAGGAAACAGTTTTACATATTAAATACACCTTTCCTGAACAGTTTGTATAAACTTGCTGAATACTTGTATCCTGTACTAGTCCATAAAATAAAGTATACACTTGCTCATTATGGAGGCATACTGTGTATATGGTTTCCTGTAGCACTATGGTAATATGACTACGTAATTCACAGTTTCTGTTCAGGCTCCCAGTAACTTGGTAGCTTATATTTCCATTGTCGCTCACGGTGCTCTTAATAGGTTATCTTGCTAGCTCAATTGCAGATAGCAGAACTAACAGTTTATTGCCAAAGGCCAGCTGGTAAAATGTGTATACCACTGTGAAAGGCTTTAAAATTTCTGCATTTTTGTATCCTGAGGTACCGGTACTCTTCATAGTTTTTTTAATTCGGCAGAGAAGATTTGATGGTGTGTATTGCCTTTTCCTCAAGGGCTAAATATGCTATGGTGAGCTTGACTCTCTGAGTCTTTGATGGTCTTCTAATTGCTTAACTTGTTCCATTTCTGCAGGCTTGCTACTGGAGGAATGATAAACTATTTGACCTTACTATTTCTTTATGCACTTGGGAGCAAAAGTGTTGCATCTGCTTTGTAGTGTTGGCATAATGGTTTTATTTGCATTGTATTGCTTGACAAATTATATTTTTTAACTTTGGGCTCAAGAAAAACGGGTAGTAGATAAAAGATGCATAGAATGAAATCCTTATAAGCAGCAGCAGCATGCACACTTATAATCTAAAGGTAAAATGTATGTTAAATCTAAGAATCCCGCAAGCTTGGAATGTGCCAGGTTGCTTTTGCCCAGTACTTATTTCCAGAATTTTAGGGCCTGTTCATGTGTGTTTCTCCTTAGAGGAACATCCTCCCTTGTTCCCCTTATTATGTGTCAAAGTTGTAAACTAAACCATGGAAGCCCTGTATTTATCTGAATGTGGGATCTCTCAGTGCCCTTGTTGTTTTCTGCCTGTGGTGAGGATAGCAAGTGTAGGTATACAATCCTAAAGGCACAATCCTACTTGCTGCAGATAAAATTTGAGGGCTCAAGAAACTGGCAAAGGCCGCCAAATATCAGTCTGAGAACCATATCTACCTTCGTTTCCAGGGAAACTGCACTTGCCTTTAAGCTACTTTCCAGCCAAATTACGCTGAAAAAATTGTGGATACAACAGTTTGCTTTCCATACTGAAGAGATAACACTCCAAAGGGAAGGAGGTGGACAGTTGTGTTGCTTCTGTGTCCTACTTTCTTCCATATGTTTTATTCAGGAACAGCATGAAATCTTATTTTCTCACCGCCAGAATCTTAACAGTCCTTATAAGCAATTTCTAGTAAGGTAGCTGTCTTAGTTTGTTGCAGCAAAAAGAACAAAGAGCCTTGTGGCACTTTAAAGACTAACAAATAATGGCATGAATCATAGAATTGTAGAGTTGGAAGGATCATCTAGTCCAACCCCCTGCAATGCAGGAATATGCAGCTGTCCCATATGGCAATCAAACCTGCAACCTTGGTGTTATCAGCACCATGCTTTAACCAACTGAGCTATCCGCAGGAGGCCTTCAAACGTCACTGGGCAGCCTAGACTCATTCTGTATCCTGGTTTCTCTACACCAAACCTTGTTGAGAAGATAAAATGCGGGGTGGGGAGGGAGCCCTGTTCATGCCACCTGAAGGTCCTTGCAAGAAGGAAGGACAGAGTAAAATACATTGGACAGATAGTGAGAAATACCTTGCACAATTACAGTTGATAGGACAAAGTAGAATAGCATTTTGGAAATGGATGTTCTATGAGCATCTGTTGCCTGATTTCCCTTCAAATCCTTTTTTTACATGGCAGATGTCATTATTTTTGTGTTCTTTTCTACTGCCAGGCCCCCTGTTGCTCAGTCTGGTTTACAAATAAGTGTATTTTGTAGTATTTCTTCAGCTGTTCTCTTTATAACACCACTTAAGTTCTTCAGGTCTGCTTAGTCAGAGGTGTATGTCTAATAAAGACTGTGCAGGGTGTTCCTGATATTAGATGATCGAGTCAAGCTGAATATTATCTAGAGATATGTACAATACCAGTTCTCAAATGTTCTGTCACACTCTTAAGAGAGCAGTCCTATTTAATACTGGGGAGGAAGGCTGGATCTACACTGATCTTAAAAAAACGATAAGAAAACAAGTTATATAGCTCACAATGCAATTTTCCATTTACTGCTGTAAATGGAAAAGAGGCCCTTGGTGTCACATTTTTAAAATGCATTTATAATGTTATAACTCACCAGTACCGTATAGATTAGTTCTAAGTCTCATTGAACTCAGTGGGACTTTCTGCTGAGCAGTCATGTATAGGATTGCCCTGTAATATTATCAAGAAGCAGAACCTAGCATTGAGTTATGCATTAAAGAGTAGGCTTTATTGTTAGTGACCTGGAGTTTAGCCCCATAACTCCACTGGTGTGTCTTGAGTGCATCCCTTTGTTTTCTCCCATTCTCCATCATGGGGGAGAAGCAGGCAAAGTACTACATTTGGGAGTGAGGGCACTGTTGCATGATGGTCTGTAATTCAGTGCTGGAGCATGGGCTTTGTATGCAGAGGTCCCTTGCTTCAGTCCCATCTCCAGTGGAAAGAATTTTAGCAGGGCCAGGAATGACCTGTGCACTCGTGTCTTAGGAGAGACTCTACCAGTCAGAATAGATAGAACAAACTTAAATGGAGCATGCAAGGCAACTTCATAGGAAGGTGAAAGCTGCCTGCATCCTGAAAATGGATGGCCTGATCCTGTGTGATAGGTATACCACAGGTACATGTGCCCCTCTTCCCAGAAGACCTTGCAATGTAGAAACCCTCCTCCTTGTGCATCCGTCTCATCATGATGATCAGTATTTTGCTGTCAAGTCATAAACATGTCAAAAGCAGAAGGATCCAGATAACTGGGATATTGTATGTCTATGTGCATGTGCCAAAATATTTAATAGGTATTCTGGAAAAGTAGTAGCAGCCACAGGGCATATCATGGTGGATTTGCTCAAGTTTGACATTAATGATTTTTGACTATGGATTTGGAAGTTTACCATTTGTTGTAACTTGTCTTCCTAGCTTATGCCCTGACAGTGAGCAGAAAGCAAATAGGATGGGCAGCTGTCTAACTTTTATTGCTGAAAGTCAAAGTGATATTGTTAAGAGTTTTACATGGCAATGATCCCTTTCTACTCTTGACTGTTTCCTGCTATGTCATAATGATTAACTTTTAGGGTAGCACATAAAGCAGTGCAGAAACCTGAACTTAAAGATGTATACATATACATCTTTATAGCAGCTTGGGAAAGTGAAATATATATAAGATGTAGGAAAACATAGGATAGTTCTTCAGTCAATGGAGATGCATAAAATGGCTTGAACATTTTTGCTACTCTAGTGCAGCATCAAAATAATGAAATCTCAGAATATCCAAGTGGACCCTACATAGAAGCTAGGTATTTTCATTAAACAAACAAACAAACAAACAAAAACAACAGCAAAGGTACCACCCTGGATTAAAATTTCAGATAAAATGTATTCTAACAACATGCCATAGTATTCTGTGACAACTGCTACACTTTGCAAACCTGCAAAAATGCAGTACTGATTCAAGGTAATTTAAAATAGTTAGTGATGCATCTGGCAGGGTGAACTTAAATGAATTTATAGGGAATTGAAATTACTGTAAATATACTTTGTAATGTAGTTTTGTACAGTAATGTAATGTAATTACTGTAAATATACTTTGTAAAGTGGATGGGTAGCCACCACACCCAAGCAACATTGTCTTTGCAGAGGCAAAGCATTTGTGGCAGACTTTAGGCAATCATTTGGTTGCGGAATAATGTGTTGCAAAACATTAGGCTAGAGTTGCAGTTAATGTTGGAAATGTCCGTTGCAACTCCACTTACGTTGTAGGCTGCTATATCTGCATGAGAAGGATAGATAGAGAGGGGCCTCCAAGTTTCCTACACTATCCTAGTACTGAGTCGTTGACCCATTGAACTTCCTTCAGTGTTAGACTGATTCTCTTAGGGTTGCTGAGCTGACCTCCCTCCCTCCCTTCCTTCTTCCTCCATGCTTCTCTGCAGAACAGACATACTTGAAATAAAACAGCAAGCATGGCTTTTTGCATATGCTAGATAGGAAAGATCCTACTTTATCAAACATGTATTTTCTGTAATAAATGTAGTTTTCTTATTTTCCAAACTCTAGAGTCTCAGTGGTATTGCATCCTTTAAAGGGAGAAATTTTGAAACTCACTTAGAAGGTTTTACAGCCTATATTTCCACACTTTAACTTGCTGCTTTAACTTCCACACTTTAACTTGCTGCTTATTTTGTGATTTTAAATCTCTGTTGGAGTTCTCTCAACAAATAGTACTTGCCCACAACTTGGATCTTGGTATCCAGGAATTTTCTTCTTTTTATATTTTTTATTGACACAACACTTCAAGAATGGTTAAGTGTATACAATCATTACATCCAAAAACTGCTGTACTGGCTGCTGAGTGGCTACAATTGATGGCATTTGGGGTTTAAATGCTTGGCAGAAGTTGAACTTAACACAGATTTCCTATTGGAGTTCCTTCCAGACTTTCCCTCTTCCCCCAGCAAAGGAAAAGACCACATGTTTGATAGGTTTACTTACAATGCTCACTAGAAGGACAGATCCTGAGGTTAAGGCTCCAGTACTTTGGCCACCTCATGAGAAGAGAAGACTCCCTAGAAAAGACCCTGATGTTGGGAAAGATGGAGGGCACAAGGAGAAGGGGACGACAGAGGATGAGATGGTTGGACAGTGTTCTCAAAGCTACTAACATGAGTTTGGCCAAACTGCAGGAGGCAGTGGAAGACAGGAGGGCCTGGCGTACTCTGGTCCATGGGGTCACGAAGAGTCGGACACGACTGAACAACAACAACAACAACAACAATGCAATGCAGGAATGGCCATCCAATCTTTGCTAAAAAACCCTCCAAGGAATGAGAGATCACCACTGTCTGAAGAAGTCCGTTCCACTGTCAAATAGCTCTTGCCTTCAGAAAGTTATTCCTGAGGGAATCTCCTTTCTTGTAACTTGAAGCTTCCCAAGCAGGAGAAAACAAGCTTGTTTCCTCTTCCATGGGACAGTCCTTTAGATATTTGAAGATATTTATTTTCTAGGCTAAACATACCCAGCTCCTTCAACCATTCCTTATAAGGCTTAGTTTCCAAACCCTAGATCATTTTGGCTGCTGCCCTCTGCACATGTTCCAGTTTGTCAATATCTTTCTTAAATTTTGGTGTACAGAACTGGAAACAGTATTCTAGGTGTGGTGTGACCAAGGCAGACTAGAATGGTACTATGACTCCATTGACCTAAACACTTTCTGTTGATGCAGCCTAGAATAGCATTAGTTTTTGTTTTTTGTTTTTGCTGCTGCATCACACTATTGACTCATGTTAAGCTTGTGGTCTATTAAGATCCCTAGATTCTTTTCACATGTACTGTTGTCAAGCCAGTAGTCAGATTCACATGTCTTTCCATATATCAGTCACAAAAGCTGCACAGGCAGTAAAACGTAGCTTAGTTCCAGAGTGGTAAAAGTTCCTAAACTATTGCTATAGGAATGTGAGAGAGGCTTGTAAAAGCCATGTGGCTAGAGTACTGAGCTTAGACCTCCTCACACATTGAGTTCACAGGTAGACTGGGAGGGAACAAAGGCTTGATTACCTATTTCTAGAGCTGGACAATATATTGGTAAATTGTCAGAAACTTGTGTGGCGTCCAGATCGTGAGACCGGTTTCAGACATTTTGAGCTGGCAATACATTGCTCCAGCTGAAATTGCCTGCAGAGACTTCCTGCCCCCTAGCTGAGCAGTTTAACAAAGACTCGATGGCCCTCTGGCTCACAGTTAAAAACAAATTTTTGGGTTTTTTGAAAGGCGATTAAAATCAAGAATTGCTGAAAAGAAATAAAGCACACATAACTTCTGTATGTCTGTATGGGTTTGTTAAAACAAAAATATTTTAAGGATGTGCTAAAAAGAGTAGAGTGAAGGTGCTTACCTGGTGTCAGTAGCCAGGGAGTACCAAAGTGTAGGTGCTACCATGCTAAAACAAATTATTACAAGTGTGAAATGAGTATTATGTGGCATCCATAACAATTTCAGTTCTGTACATCTAAGTGGTTGTGTGGGCATATATTGGGCAAGATGATCCCACAAATAACCTGGTTCCAAGCTGTTAAGGGCTTTATATACGGTAATAATTGTAACAATTTGACCTGGGTTCACATTCTGGGAAAATAAAGATGATGGGCAGCTGCTGGCAAGTACAGTCATACTTTGGATCCTGAATGCCTTGTAAGTCAAACGTTTTGGCTCCTGAATGCAGCAAACCCAGAAGTGAGTGCGAATGTTCTTTGGAAGCCGAACGTCCAACGCAACTTCCGCAGCTTCCGAAAGTTTTGGAAGCTGAACGGACTTCCAGAACGGATTCTGTTCGACTTCCAAAGTACCACTGTACTTTATTTTCAAGCAAGCCTTGTTGCCAGGATTAAAAAACAGAACAAAAACGCAGCAGAGGCACAATTGTCCGGGGATATTCTGGCACCAATGGGCACAGCGTAAGGGACTGCAACTTTAGATGGTGAAATATAAGTAGTGAAATAACTGTAAGTAGAGGGTAATATTGGTGAGGGAATTAAATATTGCTGTTAATAACGTTCAGCTCTTCTAGTGTGCCTTCCTACCACTGAGAGAAAGTTCTTTGACACCTGCATAATACTGGCTTGATGGTAATGTTTGCATTAGTTATTAAATTGCCATGAAACAGGATGCATTAGTGAGTAAGAAAGGGTTACTAATTAACTTCCTAGTAACTTACTGGATGAGGTGTGTTCCATGAGGACTGATTCTCTGTGTGTAACTATGCTGTATGAGTAAGCAAAATAGGAAATCTTGTCACTGCTGCTTGAATAACTTTGTATTTTCTATATCTTTCATTTTGTAGCAGCTGTTGTGCCCTCTTCTAAAGGGAACATGAGATTTGCTCAGCAAGACAATCAGAAATTCTAAAGGTAAGTAGGTCTTTTGGCACACAGAAACTTTAATGATATTCAAATGCTACCTTTTTTTTAGCAGAGGGTTTCTGTGTACATGTCAGGAAGAACTTTCTGAAGGTAAGAGCTATTTGACAGCGGAAAAGTTAAATTGGAAAAGTTTTTGTTGTCCCCTTTTAGATTAAAGTATGCATAATTGACAGCCAAGAATCTGAGCTGCCTGTTCCTTGTGCAAAACTACTGCAACACTGATGGTGAAAAGGGAGCACATTGATTTCTGTCAACATAATGCTAAGTACATCTGGCATGTTCCATCTCTGAACATAATGTGGGCCTCTTGCATCTTTGTTTCATTCAAAAAGAGTGAAGTCCTATGCATGTCGTCTTAGAAGTGTGTCCCACTACCCTGTTTCCCCTATTTTAAGACGTAGTCATAAAATAAGCCATAGCAGGATTTTTTTGCATTTGCGAAATATAAGCCATACCCCGAAAATAAGCCATAGTGATAGGCGCAGTTCTGGAGGGTGCCAAGGAAAATGCGGGGCTGGGCTTACGTAATAAAAATAAGACATCCCCTCAAAATAAGCCATAGTGCGTTTTCTTGAGGTAAAAAAAATATAAGACGGTGTCTTAAAATAGGGGAAACACTGTAAGTTCAATAGGACTTACTGTCAGGTACTGGTAATATGATTGTGTACACTTGCAGCTGGAGACAAGGATTCAAAGTTCAGCATGTTCAAGTGGGCTTTAGGATTGTGCTTCTTGGTAGCAGCCCTTGCACTGCAAACCTCTTTTGAAATGGAGAAGGCCTTCCATAAAAAGTTTCCTATATGGGTTCAGTTTTTTTGTTTTTGGACATCATTAAAAAGATTCAGCAAAACTATTTTATTTTCTGTAGCACTATCTCCGTACAATATCAGATTATTACAGTTCCCGAACACTTGCATTTTCTGATCATTCATTTCACTTTATTAAAATCAGTCACTTTTGGTCTGTTTAATTCTCCAGTTTTGTGGGTGGGGTGGCATGAAATTAGTATTTTATTTCTCTCTCAGATTATTTTGTGTATTCTTTGCAAAAAAAAGAAGTGTGCTATTAGTGGATTTTAATTTTTCCCCCCAATCTCTTCGTAGGTTTTCCTTCAGTGACATGAAATCTTGAAGTGCATATCAAATAATAATAAAATGGGAGCAACTAGCAGCAGCGTCAATGAGCTTCCGGAAAATGAATACTTAAAAAAATTGTCAGGACGAGAGAGAATCTCTGAGAATGACCCATTCTGGAATCAGCTGCTCTCTTTCAGCTTTAATACCCCAACAAACAGGTAAGGTGTTTAGTAAATGTGTAAAAGATTTTAAGTAGTCTGAAGCTCTTGGGTGGTTGTGACTTTCATTTGCTTGTATTTTGCAGCTAGTGTTTCTAGCCCTTTGCCTGCAGATGGTGCCTCTTTATTTAAAAAGCTCTTCAGCCCAGATACAGTATGCAGCCACTGTGCTTTTTGCTCACCCTCATTCCTTATCTGCTGTAGCAAGCAGGACTCTGATTTTGCCTTTCAGCAGGTGAGAAAAGGGGTTGGGTGAAGGGAGTGATAGAATAATGGAAGGAGGGGAGACACAAGTGCCGCCTTTCAGTGATTTAGAAACCCCAGAGTCGGTCACGACTGGACCTAATGGTCAGGGGTCCCTTTACCTTTACCTTTAGGGACGTGGGTGGCACTGTGGGTTAAACCACAGAGCCTAAGGCTTGCTGATCAGAAGGTCGGCAGTTCGAATCCCTGTGACGGGCTGAGCTCCTGTTGTTCAGTCCCTGCTCCTGCCAACCTAGCAGTTCGAAAGCACGTCAAAGTGGAAGTAGATAAATAGGTACCACTGCAGCGGGAAGGTAAACGGCGCTTCCGTGCGCTGCTCTAGTTCGCTAGAATTGGCTTAGTCATGCTGGCCACATGACCTGGAAGCTGTACGCCGGCTCCCTTGGCCAATAATGTGAGATGAGTGCCGCAACCCCAGAGTCGGTCACGACTGGACCTAATGGTCAGGGGTCCCTTTACCTTTACCTATATCTACCTAGTGACAGTAATAGCCATTCTTCTTTCTGTTATTTGTGGATTAAGGTACTTCCAGGTGTCACAAAAGGAGTTGAGGTAAGTTTACATGCTTGTTGTGAACTCATTCACTAATTTGTGGATGTCTTCTTAGACGCTCAGATGAAAAAGCATATTCCTGTTCATTCTTTACAATAACTATCGGTGTAAATATAGAAGAGCTAAAGAGCTTAGTGTATTTATTTAATTGTTGAAGTCTTTCTATGAATTCAGCTATATTACTGTATTATTTGTGTATGCCAAGTTCATTTAAAACTGAGAGTTACTTGAGTGTCATGATTTTGGGTTCCCAAGTGGTGTTTTTTAATCAAAACAATTATTCATTTGCGACTGAGAATTGATTAAAAATGCACTATGTTGTGCTTAGCACTAGATGGCACTGCTGCATGAGAGGAGAGCAATTGAGAGAGCATGCAAATACTGTAGCTTAATGGACACTTCAGATGTAAAGTGTTTTTTACATAAATAGAATTTCCAGGCAGAAAATGGATGCAAATCACTTAGACATTATCAAGTGTGTGATGATCCCACACCTGTCTGTTTTATTATTTGTTCTTATACGAAGAAGCTGTGTTTGGGTGCCGCTTCCCAGCACACACATGCAGTGAAATAGATATCCATACGCACTCTCCTCTTCTCTTCCTTTCACACACTCTGATTTTCCTTTAACAGATATGATCATAGTTTTCTGTGACTTCCGAATTGACAAACCATGGTTTACATAAACATTCGTTTGCCTGCAAGCCAGTTCAGACTGGTTTGCAGGCAAGCTATAGTTTACCACAAAATACCCTGACAGGTGGATTATCAGTGTGTGCACAAGCCTAACTCACCTAGCAGTAAATCATGATTGAACCAGCCAGATTTTATTTTAATGTCTACATTAATACATTCTGCTCTTCTGCATCTCTTTACCAGTGAAATAACTTAGCCTGCAAAACTTGAGTGCTTTGCTCACTTAAGTTAAAAATACGGTTGAACTCTTACTCATTTAACAATAGTAATGCATGATTTGCTTTACAAACTCCCTCCCCCCCCATCAGTTCTGATAATTGATCTCATATTTTACTGAACAAACACCAACTCTTATGGCTGCTTGGCACATAATGTTTCTTCTGTGCAGGTATAAGGAAAAGGCCCCATGCAGATCTGTGTTCAATGCTGCCACTTGCCCCTTCTTAACATGTGCACATGTGTGCAGTCTTCATGACCAAACACATAGTTTATTTCCCCCACTAACTGTACCAATGTGAGCCCATATAGAGAAAATGATGTGTAGAGACATGGAGTTAACTTTCAACCAAGTATGTTCAGGATTGCAGCCTTATTTTAATCCCCAGTTTGATTCAGTTACCACTTGTGTGTGCTAACTGCCTTTCCTTCATTCAGCTACTTGCTTGTTAATAATAATAAATTTTTATTTATACCTCGTCCTTCCCTATTTGAAAACCAGGCTCAGGCTAACAACAAATATAAAACATTGATTAAAAATGACTTTTTTAAAAAAAGCTTAAAAACAGCATCAAATACAACATAAATGAACATCACCAGGGCTAACTGGCCAAGTTATTCCTGCTAGGGCCAGTAAGGAGACCAGGGAAGAGTTTAAATGTGGGGTCTCAGAAAGGGTTTCTTCAAAGAAAAAGGGAAGGGAAAAAAGGAATGACGGATCAGGCTAAATTGAAGGCCAGGCGGAATAGCTCTGTCTTACAGGCCCTGTGGAAGGAGATCAAGTCCTGGGGTGCTTGCCCCTCTCCTCTCTAGCACCTATACTTTTGTGGTCTGGTACAATTGTCCAATTGACATGTGATCGCCGATGCGCGAGTCCTTTTGGGAGAAGACAAAATGGGCCATGGGAGCCAGGAATGGAACCCCCGCATGAAATGGTCACCTCCTGTATTTGTATCTTGGTGGGTTAAGGCTGCTCCTATGGGCAAGGAAGTAATAAAACCCTTCAGCATGTATATTTCAATGAGCCTTCAACCTGCTTTTATCAAAATAACATACTGTTTCAAACATGTGAGCACATTTTTCTAAATGTACCCTTTCAAAATGCGTTTTGGACTGTGTTCCTACTCTGTTTGGTCATGGCTAATTTTTACCTGCTGTTCCCTCACCCATCTGCTAGGTTGGCCTAATATGTAGCCTGTTTTTTTCTAAAAAATAATGGAGCTGTATCTGTGGGTGTATAGGCACTTGTTCAGATAGCCTGACAGGAAGCATGAAGAAAAACTGAAATGAATGTTCAGGGACTCAGCTCTGCAGCTGCAAATAAAACGTTTTGAATGTGTTGTAAATTGCAGTATACAATTGTGACACTAGATGGCAACTGTGAGCTATAGCAAAACAATTTTAACAAAAAGCATTTTCACAACGTTATTAACGTGTGTAGATTCCACACAAGTCACCGTTTGTAGTGTTCCTTTTTGTTGTTGTTAACATGTCAGTTCTGCTATTGTGTGTAATTGTTAAACAGGTGTGGTTTTAATACTATTTTAGTGGCCTTATCTAGATGGGCATGTGTGGAGAGGAAACTGGTATGTACAATGTGGTATGTCTAAATAAGGTATCATTTGAAAGCTTTTCACAATCTTCCCTCCATAAAGCAATACTTTGTGTGAGTGGCCCTGTACAAGCCGAGGGGTACATCTCTTTTCCCTGATCCATGGTTAATTGCCCTTGGTCTGTGGGAGCTAGGTGTCAGTACAAGTCAGTACAAGTGTGACTAATGAACAAAAATATTCATGTGCATTTCCTTTATGTGGCTTTGATGATAATCTGTGGTCCTCCAGATGTTGTTGGAAGGCACCTCCCGTTGCCCCTGAATATTGGGTATACTGGCTGGAGTAATGAGTGTTGAAGTGCAACAATATTTAGAGGGCCACATGTTCCCCATAGAATCATAGAGTTGGAAGAGACCACAAGGGCCATCCAGTCCAACCCCCTGCCAAGCAGGAAACACCATCAAAGCATTCCTGACAGGTGGCTGTCAAGCCTGTGCTTAAAGACCTCCAAAGAAGGAGACTCCACCACACTCCTTGGCAGCAAATTCCACTGTCGAACAGCTCTTACTGTCAGGAAGTTCTTTCTAATGTTTAGGTGGAATCTTCTTTCTTGTAGTTTGAATCCATTGCTCCGTGTCCTCTTCTCAGGAGCAGCAGAAAACAACTTTTCTCCTTCCTCCATATGACATCCTTTTATATATTTGAACATGGCTATCATATCACCCCTTAACCTTCTCTTCTCCAGGCTAAACATACCCAGCTCCCTAATAAGGCATCGTTCCTCATAAGGCATCGCTTCCAGGCCTTTGACCATTTTAGTTGCCCTCCTCTGGACACGTTCCAGCTTGTCAGTATCCTTCTTGAACTGTGGTGCCCAGAACTGGACACAGTATTCCAGGTGAGGTCTGACCAGAGCGGAATACAGTGGTACTATTACTTCCCTTGATCTAGATGCTATACTCCTATTGATGCAGCCCAGAATTGCATTGGCTTTTTTAGCTGCTGCATCACACTGTTGACTCATGTCAGGTTTGTGGTCTACCAAGACTCCTAGATCCTTTTCACATGTACTGCTCTCAAGCCAGGTGTCACCAATCCTGTATTTGTGCCTTTCATTTTTTTTGCCCAAGTGTAGTACTTTACATTTCTCCCTGTTAAAATTCATCTTGTTTGCTTTGGCCCAATTCTCTAATCTGTTAAGATCATTTTGAAGTGTCCTGTCCTCTGGGGTATTAGCCACCCCTCCCAATTTGGTGTCATCTGCAAACTTGATCAGGATGCCCTCAAGCCCATCATCCAAGTCATTGATAAAGATGTTGAATAAGACTGGGCCCATTCCTTCCTTAATCCTTCCTATCCTCACCAGTTGCCCTGCCTTTCCCTACTGAATGCTGTTTTGTCCAGTTTGGCCCTCCTTTAATAAGTTGGAAACCATCTCCTTCTATTGTCTTTTTCACTTCTCCATCCCACTGTGAAAAAAAGAAAACCATTCTTCCCTATCCATAACTACTCAGTCATTCTGTGCTCTAATAATAGGTAAGCACTTCCTTCATAAGTAACTTGTTTATTTCTTATCCTTTGTTTAAGAGAACATTGATCCTAGCATCCTTGCCATTTGTCTTGGAGAGACCCAAGTGTGCAGAAACAGTCTTGTAGTATAGATGGAAATAGTTCTGGTTCCTTAGCTTTGTAGCAATAGGAATCTTGGTCATTGTCGGTGCAGGCTTTACCTTGACATACCTAGCAGGTGTAAACTTGTTGAAACCTTTGCTCCAGAGTCCTTCACTTAAACCTGGAGAATGTGGTTTAAACCTGCAAGGCAGGGTGAATTTTCTATGTCAAGCTTATAAATGTTGCTTGACTTAATTTAACATCACTTTGACTGTGTAGTCACTTATTATTGCCAGTGTTGTGAAACAATTAAAATTAAGTAGCTGTGTGAGATAATTATCATGGATTGTGCAAAGTTTTCCCAAGAGTAGCATTGAAAGCCCATCAGTTAACACTAAGATTACTGTTGATAAGTATCGTTCTTTTCTTTAAAAAAAATGTAGGGAATATATGCATCATTTATGGAAAATGTCCTTTTCTCCCATCATCTTTGGTGAACAATGGTTAGTACATTGCAGATGAGTACTGAGTACTGGCTGTTCCTTGAAGAATTAATTCAGGGTATTTCTGCTGGTTGTGCTGTTATGTGAGTGTTGGTTGCTGACATTCTACTGATGCCTGTAACATTCATTGTTCACTTCTAAGTTTGAGTAGTTGATCTTACCAACATATCTTTAATATTCTGTGAAGCACAATGCTTTTCAGTGCAGCTAGTTCTCATATTCAGTTGCCAATCATCTAAGTATGGCTATGTATTTGCATGTCTGAGCCAACCCTGAGGCAAACCAAGTCTTCCTTTGATTTGCTACCTGTCTTCCATCCCATGGTAGATAGGTAGGCAGGATTTTTTCAGCCTCACAAGCTATTTTTCAGGCACCTTTTTTTTTCTTGGAGTATAACTGTGGATCCTTGGTTTGTAACTATTTTTTACAGGGAGCATATTTCTTTCTACTGGTTTGAAGAACCAGTAACATTGGCTGCTTCCACATCAGCCCAAAATGAGGCAAAGAGCTCCTTAATCCTGTCCAAAGTGTGAGCAGCAAGAGATGCTTCGGTGAACAGGTTAAGATTGTCCTCACCAGAGACCAATAGAATCTTAATGGATTCATGAAAGCTTAGGTGGGGTAGGGGTTCTAGGAGGTGGAGCAAGTGACCCTGTTGAAGCCCTCTGTATACCAGTAAGGCCAAAAAAACAGGCTGGGTGTCTGCTGTAGCGCAAGTGGTGAAAGATGTGCTGTGAAGCTGACTAAGCACATATGACAACATAACTGTGCCTACTGTGTTATGGTGAGGGCAGTGAAAAAGACCCGCTTCTTTGCCTCTATTGCATCCTCAAGTGGCTGTCCAGTGGATCTATTCAAATTGTCCGACATCTGTTAGCATCTACCCAGGACATGGAGTTTTAGACCCTCCATAGCAGGGGTCAGCAACCTTTTTCGGCCGTGGGCCGGTCCACTGTCCCTCAGACAATGTGGTGGGCCGGACTATATTTTTTTTGGGGGGGGGGAAATGAACGAATTCCTATGCCCCACAAATAACCCAGAGATACATATTTAATAAAAGGACACATTCTACTCATGTAAAAACACCAGGCAGACCCCACAAATAACCCAAAGATGCATTTTAAATAAATCAACACATTCTGCTCATGTAAAAACATGCTGATTCCCGGATTGTCCGCGGGCCAGATTTAGAAGGTGATTGGGCTGCATCTGGGCCCCGGGCCTTAGGTTGCCTACCCCTGCTCCATAGCAATTTTGACACAACATCCATATTCACTGCAATCTGCAGTGAGGGGGCCAGTGCAAAAATCGGCTGCAGCATCTTGGGATCAGTTCAAGGTACTGGTTGTGGTGTACAGCTTGGGACCAGGATACCTGAAAGGAGTGTTCAAAACTCAGATATATAAACTAGGCACCACATGCAGCCTTCAGCCTAGGTTATGGTCAAAGCAATGCTACCTGAAAGATAGTCATACCCCTTATATTGATCACTGCACTTTATAGGTGCAGGCTTTTGGAATTCCCTCCTGTGAAATTTTAAACAGATATCCTCTCTGTTGTCTTTTCAGCACCTACCAAGACCAAGCATTTTAAGTGGATAACTTTCCCATTCTGCCAACTGTGTTGGAATTGCTTTTAGATGTTTCAATTGTTTTCTTTTTTGTGTGTTTGCTTGCTTGTGTGATAATATAATAGACATTTCAGTTGGCCACTGCCACTTGTCTTTGTCTTAGCTTGGGCATAAGGGGAGGGCTGTGCTTAAGGCCTCATGGTGCTCACCCTGCAGATTAAAGTGATTGAAAGAGACATAACCCATGTTTCATCTTGAGAGAAAGTGCCTGAGGTGTATATTGGTGTGTGTGTGTGGTCCTTTGGAGAAGGAGGGCCTGCTTGGCTAGATTTCGTTTTAAAAATTCCAGTTGCCTGTCCTTACTGTACATGCGTGTGAGATAATCTAACATTTTGTCAACACATTGCATTTTAAACCCCAAATCAATGTTGTTTAAGTCTAGTTTAACAGAATCTACTGTATCTTTAAGTTCAAATTATTGAACAGCTATCAGTCTCCTAAGTGAACTGCCTGTTAAATAGCAGGTCCTCCCCCAGGTTAGTTATTCAGAATCGGAAAGCAGTTTGAAGTCTTAACAGTGCCACTCTGTGGGCTAATGAAAGGATCCATACTAGAAAACTGTGTTTCCATCTTGGTATTCATTCATTTTTTACATGAGCAGGGCTTCCGTAGGGATTGTGGTGCAAAGCAAATGTAATAAATAGGTGGTGTTAGTGTTCCTGCTCCTGTGCCACTTCATGAATCTTGGCTGATGACATGCGTGTGCATTTTCTGTGCAAGTAGGTAGAATAGTTCGTCTTCTGTCGCCTTAACAGAAAAATTATTTAGGGAATTTTTCCACCATTTGTGCTTATTTTCCCTCCTGCCAGAATGTAACTCTTACTGTTTATATGACAGTTGCCTCTGCATTTCCTTGGAAAGGTTGTCATAGCTTCCTGAATGACTTGTGTCTTGACACCCCCTTGGATGTCTTAGCTATATAGATTTCAGTAAGGGAGAATGTTAAAATTATTCACTGGGACATCATCTTAGTTAAATTAGTGAAATACCCTTTTGTTAATGAGTACTCGGGTGAAATAAATAATGGTTAGTAGGATGAATTTTTAAATTACTCAACCAGGGAAATTGCGAAAAAATTGAAAATGCCACTGATGGATGGAGAAGAATCTGGAATGCAGTTGCATTTGTAAGATTTGGAAAGGAGTAAAGTCTTGTCACTATGAAGACAAAATATTTATAGGTTGTAGCCATCATACCCCAACATGTGCTGGTTTGGAGGGCAGGGGAAACGGGTATGTAGAGCCAGGCAACAGTCAGGGAATTATGGACCTTTAACCAGGGTTTAAAGCAGACTTGCAAAACCCTAGCTAAGAGAGGAGTCTGGCTACTGTTAATCATAGCTAACATTAGTGCAGATACAATACTAAATTTAAGGGGTGAATGACGTGCGATATAAGGGAGCACACAAGCCTGCAGCCCTCTTATTTATTAAGCATGGTTAAGAAACTGACAGTCGTACATCTGCAAAAAACCTATTCAGATTACCAGGCTACACCTGAAAACCACCACTTCTCTTATTTCTAGTAATAGAATAGCACTGATAACTAGACTACAAGTGCTGCAGTTGGCAATAACTCTTGTCATTCTAAAGATTTAGAAACTTCAAGATGGAGTTTGTTTAAACTTATCTTTTTAGAAATATATAAAGTTAAGGTGGAACCATATTTTTGAATGTTATACATTTATAAAGGTTCTCCTTTTTATTTGTTTCTCATCTTTTTCCTAATTTACTTGGTAAATATATTAATTGCATAAATATATTAATGTTTCTGCAAAAACATAAAAATGTTTTTTAAGTTTAGTTTATAAATTGTGTTACCTCAGTTGTGCTACCTCTATGCCAATGAAAACAAAACAGTAAAACCGAACTTCATTGTGGTAATCATCTAATCTAGTGGAAGTATATCTTCTGCCAGCAGGATGCACTTGGCTCATGACCAGAAAGTTGCCATCTTCTGTTCTACAGCGTTTAGTTCCCAGCCCTGTTACGTTACCCATGTGGGTGTACAGTACAGTTCTCATGAGTCAATTTGTCTTTAAAACAAGGTAGGCTGCTGTTACTGCTGCAAAATGGAGCACTCAGACCAAGGTCTTCAAAACTAGAGGTTATTGAATGGCGAAGAGCACTTTGCATAGCTACTGGTATATGGTTTTGAGCAACCATAAGCCCATCATGCCACTTGAAGGCAACACTTCGTTTTTGTTTTTAAAAGGGGGAAATAAAATTTAAAAGCTTCTCACAGAAGCTTGTTAGCAGATCTGTGGCCTAAAAACATTCTGTGACAGGAAGTGATATATCTTGATGACAAGCAGCCAGCTGGACTGCTTTAAAATGTGGGGGAAATTTGGGAAGTCCTGATTTTTCTGATTGAGAGAATTGTAATGGGTGTAGATTGTGAAGCATTCATTCTTCCTTTTTCTTCTTCTTACCATTTGTTTTTAATTATAGCTGTCTGTTCCTTGGACTGAGGAAAGGGACCACCTAGGAGATGAAGCTTTAACACTTCTTGCACGTAATCAATAGGATGCTTTAGACTTCTTAGCTTTGTATTAGTAGCAACCCACTAAATGCACCCCACAAGGTGTGCTTTGTGTCCTGCCAGGTGGCTAACAATTTGGGGGCAAGCAGGAAAAATGGCACGTTGAACCCCCAGGGGTCTTTGTTCAGCTTGGAGGATGGCAAGTTAGGGAAACCTTTCTAAGCAATTACATGGCATAACTTTGGATATAATTCCAGATTTAGAGCCAGCAATATTTGTCTAATGTGACTTGTGTGTTTGTGAGAGAGAGGGGGAGAACCCCTTCAGTGTGAAAAAGCCAAAACAAAATGCAAAGAACCTGATATTTCAGTTATTTTGTTACAGTTATTTTTAACACGTTAAATGTTTTACTATTAAGAACTTTTTTAAGGCGTCAAATGCTTATTAGTCACCCCATTATAATTGTGCTCATTGGCCAGAACTCTGGATGGTAGAAAGAGGTTGACTTCCCAACAAGTTGTATAGAGTACTGTCTGCATGTTTTCCCTTGTATCTCAGCAAGCAAAAGAGCTAGAAACAATATTTGTTGGGTTTTTGGTTTTAAGTTTAAGCATTGAATCTTTGAGGGTAGGGGTCTTGAATATCCCTGGGGTTGGGCGTGTATAAATATATAGAAATCATTACATATATTAAGAGTTTCAGAATGTAATGTTACATAAAAAATACTTTTTTACTTATTTTATTAAAATTATAGGCAAATGGGCATTCACTAAAACACTGATGTGTTGCCTAATATAAATGCCATTTGTGGCTATATGTGTGATTTAACAGGAGAGAATCATCAGGTGGGAAGGATGGGGGTGGTGTTGTGCCTGGTGACATTTCCCAGTAGATGCTCCTACCTCACCTGGGTTCATTCTGTGGTTGAATCTCAGATGGAAGAAAAATGACAAATAAAAATGGGTAGGGGGGATTTGAAGGAAATAACTGGTTGGTGAGAAGGATACTTTTTGCTCTCCTGTCCCCCATATTAATGTAACATGTAATTGTTTCTTGTGGGTGGCTGCTAGGCTCTTGTTTGCACATAACACTAAGCTAAACCATAGCTAAGCATGAACGATCTAGTGTACAAAATGAAAACAATGGCTTGTTCGCTCCTTCCCTGATCTTGTTGCTGCTGCAGTATCCATAGCTAAACCATGATCTGGCTTAGTGTTATGTGCAAAATTAGGCATGTGGGTTCAAATTTAATTTAAATTTGTTCTAGTGTTTTAACTTTTGCATGTTTTAAAGTATGGTTGTGCATTTTTCTCAATCTTACTGTTTTACATTCTTCTAAATCGCTTTGAGGTTTTTGCAATCTAGCAGTTTAACAATAAGCCAGTTTATTGAATCTTATCCCCATAATTCTTAATTTGACTTGAAGATGAGTGAGAAATCCAGAATTCCCTGAAAAGACTTTGCTTTACATAATCCCCTGGAGAGATTGGGGCTTCAGCATGCACCTCTACTACTTCTAAAAGTGAGAAATCCCTTTGACAACATGTGGGGAGGATATATAACTATCCCATTTTTAATAGCAACACTGGGAATGTGCAAAGACATTATTGCATGAGTAGATATTTGAGCTTCAGGATAGCTCTCAAGTGGATTTCTGCTGTAAGCGCAGTTTGACCTTCTCCAGATTTTGATTACACAAAGTGGGTGGCGAACAGCCTACTCTAATTTTGGGAAGAAAGGAATTTCTAGAGCATCTCAGCACTGGCTTCCCCCTGATGTCCACTCCCCTTAAGCCATGGGTAGGCAAACTAAGACCCTATCGCCTTCTAAATCCGGCCCACGGATGGTCTGGGAATCAGCATGTTTTTACATGAGTAGAATGTGTGCTTTTTAATGCATCTCTGGGTTATTTGTGGGGCATAGGAATTCGTTCATCCCCCTCCCCCCAAAAAAAATATAGTCCGGCCCCCCCACATGGTCTGAGGGACAGTGGACCGGCCCCCTGCTGAAAAAGTTTGCTGACCCCTGCCCTAAGCATTGTGTAATGCTGAATGCCTCCATGCAGTTACTTTAAATTCGGCATTTCAGCATGGAATTCAGCATGCTGAGATTCTTGGCTTTCATTTTCGAAAGCAAATTTCTAGGTTTGAAGGCGAGATTAAAAGTGTGCAAGGAAATGCCTGGTAGAACCTCAGAAGCCAGGTGAGGGCTGAGCAGCATCTCTGGTGCTTCAATACCCTGTATGACTGTTTGCTTTTTACTAAGATTGGCAAAAGCAATATAAATTATGCAAAGTGATCAAATGTATGTGAATTCTGCTTTTTGCGGCACAAGACCAGGCATCCCCAAACTGCGGCCCTCCAGAAGTTTTGGCCTACAACTCCCATGATCCCTAGCTAACAGGACCAGTGGTCAGGGATGATGGGAATTGTAGTCCAAAACATCTGGAGGGCCGATGTTTGGGGATGCCTGCACAAGACTTTGATTGTAATTTAAAAATAAATTAAACATCCCTCTCAATAATAGTGAGCAGCGCTCTGCTACCTGCCATCCTTATGTCTTGCCTGCAGTCTGTAAACGATAAGTTGTGGGAAGTAAATAATGTATAGACTGGGCATTGAGCATAATATTCTATTAGGTTATTTGAAGTACAACTAGCTGGAAACTTAATAACAGTAGCAAAAACATTAATTGCCACCGAAAGGTGCACACAGAAAATTCTCACGGAAAAAGCTGGTTTAACAAAACACGATGTGGTGCTGTGTTCTCCAGACTTCCCAAATGTGCACAGTTACTTGTATTTGAAACATTTTGGTCAACCTATATTAGTTATAAAAAGACAAGTAGTTAATTTGTAATTGTTTTGGAGCTTTCTCACTCCTGGAGTAATTATGATATCGTAAGAAAATAGAACATAAATTATATTTTTATATAGTGGAATAGATTAAAATGAATTAAAATATTAAAATTACCTTGCAAATATAAGCAACCCCTGATTTGCTTGGGGCTTGCATGACGGTGGAGCGCGCATAAGCCCACCATGCCCCATTCCACCCTGCCTCCCAGTACTCCCCCTTTCTGGCCACTTTCAGGTCGCCGCAGTGCACATGTGTACACATCAGTTGGATGTGAGTAAATTGGTTGATGCCTGGGTTTTTTGTGTGTGTGTTTTTGTATATTGTTAAATATAATTTAAATATAAATATAATTTAAATATAAATATACAAATATAAAGGAGCGTCTCCACCCCCACCGTTCAGCCCAGACACTGAGATCCAGCGCCGAGGGCCTTCTGGTGGTTCCCTCACTGCGAGAAGCAAAGCTACAGGGAACCAGGCAGAGGGCCTTCTCGGTAGTGGCGCCCGCCCTGTGGAACGTCCTCCCTTCAGAGGTCAAAGCGATCAACAACTACATGACCTTTAGAAAACACCTGAAGGCAGCCCTGTTTAGGGAAGTTTTTAATCTGTAATATTTCAATGTATTTTAGTGTTTTTTGGAGGCCGCCCAGAGTGGCTGGGGGGACCTGGTCAGATGGGCGGGGTACAAATAATAAATTATTATTATTATTATTATTATTATTATTATTATTATTATTAGTATAAAAAGTGTATAATAACTTTTTTCAGGTGGTGAATGTAAACTTATGTATACATTCCATTGGTTTGGGGTTTCTACCATGTGTGCATACATCTTTAAAAGCCACATCATATACTTTTGCAATGTGTGCAGAAGTCCTTGAATTCTTACTTTTTAGGGCAGAACTCAGTTCCATTTTTTAAATAAAAAACCCCCAAAGCTAAGATGGCCATTCTCCACTAGCATATTTCCTCTCGTGAGCATTTCTGCAGGCCTTTGATTTTAAGCCTGTGGACATTAATTTATATACACGTCCTAGATCTTGAGGGGCTGTACTTTTGCAGGCTTGCATGTCTCTAGAAGTGATAGGTACACCAGCGTTTCCCAACCGGTGTGCCGCGGCACAGTAGTGTGCCGCAAGACACCGGCTGCTGTTCCGCGGCTTCTTTCCCCCTCCGGGCGCACCGCTTCCGGTGGGCGCGGGCGGGGCGACCGGCGGTGCCCTGGGCCGCTTCCGGGTCGGTCCGGGTGGCTGGCGCCGCGTCGCCTTGGCTCCGCTTCTCGCTCGCCGGCCGCCGCGGGCTGCCGGGCGCTTCGCCTGCTGCCTCTGCCGCGGTCGGGGACGGGCGGGAGGTGCCGGTGCCGCCGGGCTCGCTCGGGGCCGGCTGAAGGTGCTGCCGGGGGGCTGGGCGCGGGAGGCGGAGGGGGGGCGGGCGCTTGGCCCGCCGATCTCCCGCTCTGTTTTTGCCCGCCTGGGTCCTTCCCCTCCCTCCCGCCAGGGCGCGCGGACACCCCGCCCCCCGGGTGGTGTGCCGCGAGATTTTTTTCGTGGGGCAGGTGTGCCGTTGCCCCAAGGAGGTTGAAAAACACTGAGGTACACTGAGGCAAGCTTTAGTAGAATGAGCCATGCTTCTAGTCACCCATACGGTGGCATTTACCGGTATGTATTTAAATGCCTTCCAGATGGTCTTGGTGCTACAGAGAAGTAGGGGCATCTGTTTTAAAAGTTTACATCCTGATGAAACCTGGGCATAGACCTGGGATATATGTATGTGTTATGCTTTTGTTGTGCATTTTTAAAGTAATTGTTTGTTTAGTGTTCTTGTGAGCTGCTTTATTTGTGGGCATTATTTGGAAAAGCAGCATCTAAATAAATTGGATGATTGTAGGCGTGATCAGTTGAATCCCTTGATCAGGGTCACTGTTGGATTTTGCTGGAATGCAGAAATATGTGAGGGAAGAGGGAAAGAGACTGTATAATGCAAACACCATTTTTTGTTCAGACACATATAGTTGCAAGATGACCTGGGATCAAGCTCGACTGTAGTCACAGACTCAGTGATATTGAAACACTTGTGTGTTTATAGATTTGCCCATTGGACATATTTGGAGACAACTCTGTGGTCACAATTGTGCTCACTTACTGTCCTTACTAGTATTCCGCTTATATGTACTGAGGACATTATTCAGCACTGCAGGCGCATCAGTGGAGGCAGTATAAGTGATGTTTCCCCACTACACATTGTTTGTGCATCTACATTAGGGATGTGGAGCCTGTGGCCCTCCAGATGATGTTGGAGTTCAGTTTCCATCAGCCCAGACAGCACAACCAATTTACAGATATGATGGGCAACATCTGAAGGGGCATAGATTGCCCACCTGTGTTTTTAGAGGGATAGCCTCTTACATTTCCACTAGTAAAAAGGGGGTGGGGTGGGAAGCTTTCATGCAGACGTACCTTTAAAATTAGAATAGCGCCTTCCATATAAAGGCAAAACTCTTCACAATTTAAACATTATGGGTAAATGGTGATTCATGACTATCAAATGTTGTCAGTGAAACTGTTAACATGCTCTGCCATTCTGGAAGCATGTGGTGAATTTGGATTACTTATCTTCCCTACAATGTATGGCCACTGGAGAAGGTTCTGTTTTGAGTTCAGGTGATGTAATGGCTAGCTCCAACAGGTGCGGCCAGTATCTAACAGGAGCAAACTTTGGGTGGCCCTGTGTATACACAGAAAAGATGGCAAATGTTCCCTAAGAGTCAAAAGCCCAGGAGCTAGTGGCCTGTCATTTAATGTTACATATTCAGATGCAATGAGGTAGCCCAAGAAGGTAAAGTAGCGTTTGCATGATGTCATGAAGTCAATGGAATGTACATATTCTTGCTCACTTGCCTTACTGGCATGCTAGGCATTTCACCAAAGTAACAAGCTACCCATTGTTAGCTACTTTCTGTAGGCCTGGGATTCCAGTGTATGCTATGGGGTTATTGTGATAGAGTAAATTATGTAGCACTTCCAAGTTTTTATTTATTTGGCCAAGAGTAAATATTCTCAAAGCAGACAACAATGAAATACAACACAGTACAACAAAATCATCAATAAAACCAGTAACCATGCTAATGCAACCACATCCAGCCCCTAACAGCTACAACAAAAACCACCAGCAGAATCATAATAAAAAATAAAAAGGTAGAAAAAAGCAGTTCAAAACATGTGAGTCTTTAGTTGGTGTCAAATAGACATTGGGTGGTTTTTACTTTGCATTGTGCTATACAGTTTATATTTTTATTTTCACTTACTCTTGTGTTTTTGATCGGAGGAGGTCTAAGATTGCAATGCATAAGAACAAGATGTTTCATAGTAACAGATGTTAGTTGCTTTCCTTTTTTATTTATGATTATGTCTTATTAATTACCAGAATTGGCAAGCTCAGAGTGTTGGCTCTAATCAATTTTTCTTTTTTCTTCAGTGCCGAGTTAAAGCTTTTGGAAGAAGCTGCTGTCTCGGTCTGCAAGTCTTTAGGTAAGAGGCTATTTTGATTATGGCATTTATTTCCATGTTCTTCGTACTGTCAATGTTCCTAGTAAATCGCACTGCTCTATATAAACCTTTATATCTGTGGTGTATTTAATATCTCCCATCTGTGCTCTGTACATGGGTTTTTTAAAACCTCTCCAAGGGTATATGAAGACATATTGTGCCCGCATGTAATGTTTGAACATAAAGTTTTCACAGGTTTTTGCTTTATTTTGTGTTCTGTCACAGGAAGTGGCTTGGGTACAGCTTCATTAAGATGTAGTAGAACAGGTTGTTGTTCATCCTCTTTTTTTAAAAAAGAAAAGGATTTTAAAGCACTGTTTTCAAAGGAGAATACGTGTGGGAGATAAAGCAGAGGCGGAATATATAAAATTTGCAATCAGTGTTAGCTGCCTTTTTTGAAATTCTGGTGTTTGATCCTATCTAGAACATCTTTTGAATTTAAGAAGTGTCTTGATCAATCAGAGGAAGGCATACTGGAAATCTTAATTATGAATTTAGAAATTTTTGTCCTGCCACATGGCTTCAAAGAGCTCTTAGACTGGCTTATAATATAGATTCTGTTTAACGGTCATGGCTACTAGCTGGACAAGGCAGAACTGGATATTATGGGAGACACCCCAAATGGCAAATCTGTTTTAAATTCTCCCCTCCCTCTTTAGAACACGTAGGAACTACTTATGTTATGATGCTTCCTTACCCCTCCTCCAGTCACATCATGGGTCACCACTAGAAGTTGTAGAAAAATGCACAACAGCATGATCTCACAGTTTGAGAGTTTACTATATTTTAAAGTGGTTGTAACCTGTCCTTTTACCTGCAGTTCATAAATTTAACATATTGATGATGATAAAGATGGTAAATGTTACAGCTGGGGTAGGGACAACAATTAAGTAAGAAATGCTGGTTCGACTTTGTAGCCTCTGTGCTGTCTCACATATAGATTCTGTGGAAACTTCTAAATTTGGGCTAGATTTAGATGAGTGGCCTGTAGCACCCTCCATGTGTTTGCATAAAGTGGTGTGGTGCTCTGCTTCCACTTAGTACAAATCTTGAAGCATCTCTTTTCATAGGCACCATTTATGCCCCCTAATATCTTGTTCCATGCAGCCAAGTGAAGAACACTTAACAATTTGAATTCTATGAATTCTTGTGGGAGGCTACACTTGGAAGTTCTGCCACGATCACATTACATGGGCTCTCCAAAAAGGTTGCCCCAAAAGCCTGTATTGGCCCTGATCTCCAACTCATGGCATGGCTCCCTTGTTTGCTTACCCTTCAGATACTGGATTTTGCCCCTATACAATTTGATTCTAAGCTCATTTGTTAGGAAGTAGGTGCCGCTGGGTTCAGTTTGGCTCATTCCTAGGTCAGGTAAGTGTACATAGGATCACAGCTGTAATGTTTGAACCTGAAGTGTAACCTGTTCAATTCTTCCTCCTAGTGGAGAATAATCCTCGAACAGGAAATCTAACAGCGCTGATTAAAGTCTTCCTTTCTAGAACCAAAGAGTTAAAAATTTCAGCAGAATGTCAAAAGTAAGTGCAGCATGTTTGTGGGTTTTGTTCACCTTTGCTTCACCAGCCCAAGTACGCACTAGGGAGCCAGCTAGTAAATTTTATTGTGCTTAGAAATCATCAATGTGGCTGGCATACTACCCATCCTGGGTGCATAGCTAACTGCAAGTCTGGTTTTGAGTATTTCTGATAAACTGAAACTCTTGTGTCAATAAATATTGTACGCTGTGGGTTCTGAGACCTTGTAGACAGCAGTCCTGGCTAAATAAATCAAGTCCCATTCAGACCTACACAATTGTAAAATGAAGGAAGATAGATAGATTGGTAGGGAGTTACTCCCTTTTTATCCATGAGTGTGTAGAATCATGGAATCTTCCTAATAGGTAGATTTTTCAGAAAGAAAAATGTCTTCTGACAAATAAGGGACTTCCCCCATTATGAATAGTTAGCTAAAAGTAGATTTGTTATATAGGTATCACACATCTATACCAGTTTTGAAGAATTCGAAAAATGGGAGATCTGAATAGCACACAGACTATTTTTCTGCACATATAGAGCATACCTTGGTAGGGTAACCAAGGAATATGCAATCTACATTTCAGTCTGTGCTGGAAATAGTCTGGGAGCTGTTCAGATTTCCCATTACCTTAGGGATCCCTGTCTCATGTTTATAGTGGGTTTATTATGAAATTTCACCAGAGTACTGTATCTTGATTTATGACCATTTCCTCACTTGCATATCACTAAACCATAGTTAAACTAAACTCTGGTTTAAATGTGAACAGGTTGTTGTTGTTGTTCAGTCGTTCAGTCGTGTCTGACTCTTCGTGACCCCATGGACCAGAGCACGCCAGGCACGCCTATCCTTCACTGCCTCTCGCTGAAATTGTGTGCCCTTCCGCTACTCCTGCTGGGAAACAAGCCGCGTTCTAGTTTAGTGTTGTGTCTGAACCCAGACTTGTGGTTTGTTTCTTGCCAGACAAACCATGAGTGGTAAGCAAGACCAAAGTTGTGGTCTGCTTGGAGAGAAACAAGCAATGAGCCCAGTTTTGGACGTAATGCTGATCCAGGCCATGGCTTAGTTCCTGGCAATGCAGAAGCAGCAGGAGTGGTGCAGCAGTAAAGAGCACATTTCAGCAGCTTGCACGAAAACGCTGCATTTGAATGTGATGTGCATACCAAACCAATTAAGTTTTGCCCTCTGTTTTTTGGTCTCCCTTCAGCAGGTCATGCTAACTAGTTTGCAATGCATCCTGACATCAGTAGCAGAAAAGGTCAGACAGTCGTTTTGCATTGTGTAACTAGCCCATGGCGCTGCCTTCTGCTTTTATTGGCTGCTGTCTGGCTCAGTCTGCTGGCAAGGCCCATGAAGTTGAGCAACACAACATGGTTGCTGACATAATGGTGGATTGTAGAATGTAGGTTGCTTGAACGATACCCACCTCAACTTTATACAAACTTCTTCCTACGAGTACTATGTGTCTGTAACATCAATAGAAGCTGAGGTTACACTCAGGGAGATATTTTGGGGTTGCAGATCTAGTCAGCAAGGTATCCTGTGCACTAGATGTCTTTAATCTGATAACTTATTTCCAGTTAAACTGCTTTCATGTCTTATAATTGTGGGGATGAGGTATAATAATGTTGGAAAGCAGCGGTGTCTTAACAGACTTTGCTGCTTGTTGCACAAGAAATATTTGCTTGCATAAGATTGTATTAATCCTTACACTCTGTGTACCCCTTACACAGAGTAGTGCTGTCCCTATTTTTGCTGAGGGTGGGGAAGGGGAGACAATAAAAATGGCTTCCCAATGCTTCTTTCTTACATTTATAGTCTGTGACTCAAAATTCCTTGGAGCTTAGTGTTTAAGATAATGATTTAGCAATTATTTTATGTGAGTGTTTTTTCCATCTACATCTACAATGTAGCAATCGCTTCTAATGTTGTGCCACCAGCTGTCTGGTTTGCAAAATAAACATTTGTTTTTCAGCTTAAGTGATTATTTTTAGGAGTATTTACAAACCAGCTTGATGAAGCTTTGCAGTTAAACCTCAATTTGTCTTAAATCCTGGGCATTATCTCTTGAATACACTACATTAGGATAGGATAGAAAATGTGAAATTCCGTTTTCTCCAACAAAATGGAATTTCTTGCATTGCTGAAAAGTGCTTCATTCTAACATTTCATTATGCAACTGGTGTAGAGATTTTTATTTTGAGCAGAAGGGAAGAAGTTCAAGGTACAGACATATCTATAAACTAAATAGGACAGGAAAGACCGAACTCATCTTATATAGAATAGTGATTTTTAGTATTAATAGTATTGATCTTCGTGCCTGTTCAAATATATATATCTGTCACCCTTTTTATTGCATATTTTTGGCTCACACAATACCTTAGTTTTAATTCATACAAGGTGGCCTACAGGAGCAGTCCTTGGCTTGCTGTAAAGCAATTCTTATAACCAGAATTCTTGATGTGTTTGAGGTATGTACCATTGAATCTTCTGTTTCTCTTCTAGCCACCTCTTTATCTGGCAGACTCACAATGCACTGTTCATTATTTGCTGCTTGCTCAAAGTGTTGATCTGTCAAATGTCAGAAGAGGAGTTGCAAGTTCATTTCACCTACGAGGAAAAAACACCGGGCTCTTATGGTAAATGTTTAACAATTTTAAGGGAACAAATGATGTCTTGCATATGCTGAAGACTTCTGTTAAAATCTGTCATAAAATATGTCACAACACAGTAGATGTTGGGAAGAGAAGATGGATCTATAGATTTTACAGAATATAGCCATCTGCGTTTTTCTAGAATATAGGGTAGTAAAGTTTACAGGAATGGGATGGAAGAGAGTGACAACTTGGACTGAAATAGCTGCAGAGCCTTGTGAAAACTTTAATTACATGGTAGAAACCTGGCTGCATGAAATACCTACTTCTAACTTAGACAAAGTTATAAACATTACATCATAATATAGCAGACGGGAAGATGGGGTTGCAGGGGCCTCTCCATCTTGTTAGTTGGGAGATCAGCTCCATCGACCTTCTCCTCTCCTTGAGCTTTTTCCATTCCACCTGGTCATTACAAGAACTTTGCAACTAAGAAACAATGTCAAGTACTGTGTGCTTTTTTTCATCCTTTCTCCCAGTCCCTTTTTTTGCTACAAAGAGCCTCAGTTGATCTGGAACTCTGCACATGCTCAAGGTCTTGTCCTATGACTATGTGCTTGGTATGTCTTTGCTCTGAACAAAAGGCATGGTGATAGTGCAAACCAAGAATAAGTTAAGCTGAAGCCCAGTATCGTTTTTTTAGGGTAAGCCACAGTTGTTGCCACCAAAGATCCTCCTCAGGGTGGCTGCTGAAAAGAGGAATAACTGATATGTATAATGAATCATGTATGGGTATACCTAATTTGTCCCCTGGAACCAGTGTTGTATCTAATGCAGGTACACCCCTAATTTGGTCATTAGTTGTTTCTTGTGAGTAAAACAGAGTAACTAAAGTAAGGACCCTTGTCTGCATTTCCTGAGAAACACAAGCTTAATTTCTGCAGCAGGCACAGTAAGACCTCTTAAAGCATGATCTGATTGGCTCCTTTCATTATTCTGTGACAAATTAGTGATGGGAAAACATAATTGTTATGGCTAATGTCAATTCTCTCACTCTCTTTTGCCATATTCCTTCTACCCAGCCCTGTCCTTAACATGGTTCCCGTCTATGTCAGAGCCCACGTTTGTTAGGATGTCCCTTTCCTATAATTGTGAACACCTTGGTCCCCGACTTGTTCAGTCTTACGGGTTTGATGCTGGCCAGGCTGCTGCAGTGCTGCATGTCACTCTTTTCCAAGTTTGCTCCAACCCTGTCAATCAGTATGGAAATAAGGGTTTTTCTTTTCATAGCTATGCCTTTCACCCCCTTTGCTTCCTCTTTTCATTCCTTGTCTCTAAGCAGTGTTTGTTGTTCTTTACAAGGTAATCCTGTTCCTTGCAATAACATTTGTGGTGGGCAGTCATGTCCAGGGACAATCCTCAAATTTATAGTTCTGTGCACACAAATGTAAAATGACACATGTATATGTGTGAGAGACGAGCAGATCTGATAACATGTTTCTTGTCTTTTCCAGGGCTACTCTGGAAACCCATTTTTGGCTTAAGAGCAGGGGAAAACACTGTAAACACTTCTGGTGGCATAATCTGTGATATTACAAAAGCTCTACGTAATGTAGCTCAAGGCATTATATAGAAGTTACGAGCAAAAATGGCAACAGAGGCCAGGTTCTTACAATCCATGTACAACTTCCTCGTCTCTCCCCAACTGTGTGAAATTCAAAACCTCTGGAACTGTTGCCCAAGTAGCAGCCAGATTGGCTTTGTGGGACCAGATATGCACAATGCTGAATTCTGCTACCAGCAGCTTTGCCATATGGAATACTTTCTAGGGGGGAAGGTTCTAAGGCCCACCTTTCTCAGAACTGTCTTCTCCCCCAAACTGCATGTTTCTAGCAGAGCCCAACATTCCTTACACATTAAGGGGGGGGGGGGGACAAACAGTGTTAGAGAATGATGCAGGATGCCATATGAGGTCTCTCTTCTAACTTCCTTTGCTTGATGAAGTGCAGTGTCATCAGTATTTATTATTATTTTTAAGTATTTTTAACCTGCTCTGAAGCTAAAAAAATCTAAGCTAAGATAGTCCCTGCCCTCAGACTTATAGTCAAAAGTAATTGACACATAAGGGGAAAGGGATGAGAAGGGAAGAGGGCACGAAAACAACTCAGATACTGATTTTTAAAGTTACAGTTCTTATAATTTACCAGCTGAAATGCAAAAAGTTCATGTAGCCTGATGGAATGACTGCCATTTGGGGGATGACTTATGCACCTGGTCTCAGCAGAGGTGAGAAGTCTGGGGGTAGATTGGAGTAGGAAACCTGTGGTCTTCCTAGTGTTGTTGAACTCCACTCACATCAGCCCCAGCCATCATGGACCGTGGTCACGGATGATGAACGTTCTAGTCCAGGAAACATCTGGTGGGCTACAAGTTCCCCATCCCTGGGCTACGGGCCACATGGTGTTTTTGAATAGGGAAACATGTTTACAAGTATGTAAGCAGAATATATTGGAAGCTAAGATTCCTATAGTATGTAGCAAATCTTCAAATTATGCATTGAATTCTCAAAGAACAGCTGTTTGGATACCTCAAGCTTCTGGAACAGTTAAGCTCTCAGCTCTCTGTCCCCCCATAAAATTCAGTGTAACTTTCTCCCCACATAATAATAATAATAATAATAATAATAATAATAATAATAATAATAAACTTTTATTTATATCCCGCCCTTCCCCGCCAAAACCGGGCTCAGGGCGGCTAACAATCAAGTACAAATATAAAAACACAGATTAAAAATACAGATATAAAATACACTTTAAAACTTAAAAATTTTGAATTTTAAAAGTTACACTCAAATTACCCCAAAAGCCAAACGGAACAGCTCCGTTTTACAAGCCCTGCGAAAGGGTGCTAACTCTTGCAGGGCCCTCGTTTCTTGTGGCAGATCATTCCACCATATCGGGGCCAGAACCGAAAAAGCCCTGGCCCTGGTGGCTGCCAACCTGACCTCCTTATGACCTGGGATCTCCAGAAAGTTATTATTTGATGACCTCAAGGTCCTACCTGGGGCATACCAGGAGAGACGGTCCCTTAAGTACGAGGGCCCTAGGCCACGTAGGGCTTTAAAGGTTAAGACCAGCACCTTAAACCTGATCCTGTACTCCACCGGGAGCCAGTGCAGCTGATAAAGCACTGGATGAATGTGATCTCGCAGCAAGGCCCCCGTAAGGAGCCTCGCCGCGGCATTCTGCACCCGCTGGAGTTTCTGGGTCAGCCTCAAGGGCAGCCCTGCATAGAGCGAGTTACAATAATCTAGTCTGGAGGTGACCGTCGCATGGATCACTGTGGCCAGGTCAGGGCGAGAGAGGTAGGGGACCAACTGCCTAATACGGCGGAGATGGAAAAATGCCACCTTTGCTGTGGCTGCAACCTGCGCCTCCATGGAGAGGGAGGCGTCAAAGGTTACCCCCAGACTCTTGACAAGAGGCGCTGGCACTAATTGAACGCCTGCAAGAGTTGGGGGTTGGCCCCCCAACCCCATGTCGTCCCGACCTAGCCAAAGGACCTCTGTCTTCGAAGGATTTAACTTTAATCGGCTTCCACGCATCCATCTAGCCACAGCTTCCAAACACCTGGCCAGTGTGTCTGGGACTATGTCGGGACGGCCGTCCATCAACAGATAAAGCTGGGTGTCATCAGCATATTGATGACAACCCATCCCAAAGCTCCGGACAATCTGGGCGAGAGGGCGCATAAAGATGTTAAAAAGCATCGGGGAGAGAATTGCACCTTGCGGCACTCCACACACCAAGGAGTGCCTCGGGGACATCTCATTCCCTAGCGCTATTCTCTGTCCCCGACCTGAGATAAAGGAGCGCAGCCATTGTCGGACTGTGCCCTGAATCCCCACGTCGGCAAGGCGGTGGTCTAAAAGTTCATGATCGACCATATCGAAGGCTGCTGACAAATCTAAGAGAATCAGCAGTCCCGATCCGCCTCGATCCAGCTGTCTACGGAGATCATCCGTTAGCGCGACCAAAGCCGTTTCAGTCCCATAGCCAGGGCGAAAGCCGGACTGAAATGGATCCAAAGCCGATGTTTCCTCCAGAAACCCACTAAGTTGTTCAGCAACCGCTCTCTCAATTACCTTACCCAAGTACGGAAGATTCGAGACCGGGCGGTAATTGGATAGATCTAAAGGATCTAAAGAAGTTTTCTTTAAGAGCAGACGCACCACTGCCTCTTTCAACTCCCCTGGAAAGGTCCCTGTGCCAAGGGACAAGTTGATAATCTCACCCAGGGGGGCCCGCACCTCGTCCGGGCACGCTCTAATCAGCCAGGACGGGCACGGGTCAAGGGGACAGGTGGTGGGCCTTCCAGCTCGGAGGAATCTGTCTACATCGGCAGGGAGTATCCGATCAAAGTGGTCCAATACTGGGCCCGAAGACAGTCGAGGGGCCTCTAGCTCCGTTATTGTATCCAAGACTTGTAGCAGCAAGACTTTCTCCGCGAAAAAGCTCGCAAATGCCTCACAGCTATGGGTCAAATTCATATTTAAATTTGGTTGTTCCTCTAGGGTTGTTAGAGACCTGATTATTCTAAAGAGTTGTGCTGGGCGAGAGCTAGCGGATGCAATGGAAGCTGAGAAGTAGGACCACTTTGCCGCTTTCACTGCCATCTCATAGGTTTTCATAAACATCCTATAAGATGTTCTTGAAGCTCTGTCGCGAGCACGCCGCCATACTCGCTCTAGCCGTCTGAGATCCCGTTTCATTTTTCGAAGCCCCTCGGTAAACCAAGGGGTCTGGTTTCGGCGGGGTCGCAGAGGGCGCTTAGGTGCGATCTCATCGATGGCTGCCAAGAATCGGTTATTCCAATCCCTGACAATATCATCTAATGAGTCGCCAGGGGGGGCAGGGTCCCGCAAAGCCTGGCGGAATCTATCAGGATCCATCAGCCTTCGTGGGCGAGCCAAAATAGGCTCGCCACCCAAGCAGGGGAGGAGCTGAAAGTCAATCTCGGCTCTCAGGGCATAGTAATCAGACCATGGCACTTCCACAGATGGGAGCATGATCACATCTATGCCAGCACCAAAAATCAAATCCAGCGTGTGGCCTGCTTGATGAGTGGGGCCCAAAACAAATTGGGAGAGCCCTAGTTCTGAGTGTTCAGTATAATATTCCAAAGGTGAAAGAGAGCTTGGGCATTAAGTAAAGCGCTACTAGTCATTAAGGAACATTAACGTTCTTTTATCAAGACCCTGACTGCACATTAGTATGTCAGACAAAACCTTAGAGCTGGTCCCATTCATGCTAATGAAGACAGCAAATTTTTTAGCAGTATGTTGGTTGAAGAAAGTGGCATTTCATTGCTTTGTTTAATAGACAGCATGACATCTTTAAAAAAGAAGGTGCTTGTGTGTGGTCTGTTGGTTAGGAGCAGAGAACCAGAAGCCAGGAAATTGGAGTTCCTTCTTGGTGGTGATCTCTGCTTCACTGTGATCTTCTGCCAGCTGATTGTTTCCTGCTTTGGTTTACCCCTCTATAAAACTGAGATAATTTCCTCATTTGGAATGCTGAGACTTTAATGATGATGGCACATGATGTCCCTTTGTGCCAGTTCTATGAACTCACGGTTTATAAAATTCTCTCAAAACATATGTATATTTGTGGATGCAAATGACTGACATGTCCCCAAGTAAACATAATGGAAGTGGGGAAAGATTCTTGTTGCCTTTGGACCCTATGAAAGCAATTACATTTTAACATCTTTGCTTAATGACTGTATTTCAGAGGAAAAAAACACTTCCCACTACTTATTTTCTCAGCTGTGCAATGATGATAGTAATTTTGTGAGAAAGCACTATATTGAAAGAATTGTTAATTGTGTCTCAGTTGACCTGTTTTGCCCATTAAGGTAACTAAGCTTGGTAGTCTTTAACCTTTTGAGACCCAGTGCCTTTAACTCCAAACAGAAACCTAGGACCCACATTAAATTTCGCTTTGTATATGTTGCTTCTTTCTTTCTTTCTTTCTTTCTTTCTTTCTTTCTTTCTTTCTTTCTTTCTTTCTTTCTTTCCCTCTCTCCCCCCCCCATTTTCCCTTTATTTATTGTTGACTTTCACTTCCTTTCTCTCATGCCATCTTTCTCTTACAAAATCGTAAGCAACAATGACAACCACAAGAAAGGGGCAACGATGCTGCTGCTGAGAACTAATGTGAACCAGTGGCCAGAGTGTTGGTCTTGTAGATCAGAGTCTGAGGATGAGTTCAGCTGCTCCCATAGACAAGCTTGGATTTGAGCAAATTAGGCTAGATTCCCTATTTTGTAGACTAGGAATAAAAGTCACCTGCTTTGGGTAGTTGTGAAAGGCAAGACACACAAGGGATTGCAGAATTGATCTGTCTTCTCAGTCTCTTCATTTCGTTCCTCTTCTCTCCCCACTCCTGTTCTCTAATGTCTGCCTGTCCATTGAGACATAATTCTACTGAAACACAGGATTCTAACCACCTTCCAGAGAAGCTAGAACTGCTGTGCTTTTAGTTTGTTCCCAAAAAGATTTCAACATTACATTCTGGAGCAGATTTTTTAAAGACTTTTCATGAGGGGTACAATGAGTTTCAACTTCAGTAAATGGGGAATCAGGATGAAAATTACGAATTTTCTCTGAAGGAGGGAAAACAGATCATTCCTATAGTAATTGCATTTGTATACAGCCCTTCATCCAAAGATCACAGGGCAGATCACAACATAAAAATACAACATGAGAACACAAAATAGATTGCTAATATCAAAATATCCAGAAATGGTACTTTTCTTTGTTTTCTTTCAGGATCAGAATGTGAAGACCTTATGGAAGAGTTATTGTGCTGCCTCATTCAGCTAATCGTTGAGATTCCTCTTTTGTAAGTAAACTTCATGATAAAAGTTATGGAATGTCTGTTTCAGTTGCCTTCTGAGAAGATATAGTAAAATAACCAGCTAATAGTTTGCCAATTTTATAATAGTTTTACAAAAATAAATGGTGACATTTCTTTTGTACCAACTGCTGTTTGAAATGCGAGGAGTAATCTTTTGGGTATTGGTGAAGGTGTGGCAATAGGTCAGTGTTAGGCAGCATGGTACCCCCAGACCCTGCAGATGATGTGGGCTACAACTGCTCACCATATTCAGCTTCCTTGAATGAGACTGAAGGTGTTGAATCTCCTTCATTGGGGTTTTTAAAGCAGAAGTTGGATGGCCATCTGTCATGGATGCTTTAGCTGAGATTCCTGCACTGCAGGGGATTGGACTAAAAAACCCTTGAAGTCCCTTCCAACTCTACAATTCTTTGATTCTATCTTGAGCACTACTTGATGTAAAGCAGTAGAAAAGTTTTTTAAACCTAGTTTGCATGCATATCAGAACTGGGGTTGCTCTCTCTTTACTTATACTGCTCTGAGAAGTGCTTGCTACATGGCTATGGTTTATAAATATGTTTAATTTAATTGCCATCTAGCCTTACTGGATGTGGTTAAGCAACCCCTCAGAAGCCAGGAAACAAAAAATAGTTGCCTTAAAATTGGATTTCTAAAAACGTTTAGCAAATAATAATGGAAGCTCGGAGATCTCCCCTGTTGCCACATCATTCTGTAGCTCTCACCACCCACTCTGCCATAATCCTCTTTGCTTGCAGCTCTGTATCCACTTCCTGCCTCAGTTGTGCGCATTGTTGGTACCTTAGCATACTGTGTTTGTTTCTGCTTGCTGTGGGTGGAGGGGGGGTGTTAAAAATATTTCAAAGTTGCATTGCTTTTGAAGTTGCATTTTTCTTTGCTTTCCTTTTGTACGTTCTTTATTCCAAATCTTTTCGTTTAAATTGGTGTTTTTCTTCTTCTTCTAAAGGTGGATTTGTTATGAGGCTATCTTAATTGGCCTTACATTTAGCTACCTCCTTATTTTTATGTATCTGTACTGTCCAACCCTGAAAAATGTCAGCAGAACTTGTTTTCTGTCTTTTTTAGATTAGCCGTTGAAGTTCATGTTTCTCTGTTGGAGGCTTTTCATTTTTCACATTGCTGATTTCTTTTTCACTTGGAATGAGGTTAGCCATTTAGTATCCTGATAAAGGCACAGCTGTTTTCTTTGGAAACCTCACTGTCATGAAACATGGCCCTGCCGTCGTCATATTAATTTTTGGGCAGTTGCTGTCTAATGAATTTGCGGCATGATTTAGAGAAGTGATTCTGATGATGCAAAGAGGTATTGTTGGTACTTCCTGGAACACTGATACTTCTGTCTGGGGCAGATTAGAGGAAATGCTGAGAGGTGAAAGGATGGAGTAATAGATACACATTCATAAATCATTCTCTTTGTTGGAAGGCAGCGTGCGGCCGTATGGAGACGAGTGATAGCCGGTCACTCCATTTGAAAACAGTCTGAAACCACAGTCAAGCCCTATAAAATCAATCACCAGGATGCAGAGTTGCATGAATCTAGTTCCAGGAGCCCAAAGGGCAGAAGATATGCATTTCTTGAACAGCAGCAACCTCATCCCCTAAAAAACGTGGCATGGTAGTGAGAGACCTTTGAAATAAGTGCCCAAAGCAGTTTGTGATATGGAATGGAAGAAATAGCATCTTCCGTTAAGATACCTCACTGATGATTGAAGTGAGAATTCAGCTTTTGCTGCTATAAGTATGAGCAACCTTGATCTTAATTTACTTCCCTCTATATGTAAAGGGAGGAGATTAGAAGTTTCCTATCTTTGTGAATGTCGAACTATCGTTTGCTGTTGCTTCCAAATGCAACAGAATATAGTTGCTGTGTTTGGATGCAATAGCAAACTGTGTTTTTTCATTAACCATCTTAGGAAGTGTCTGTTATCTCATGTAAAGGAAGGAGATGACAGAACATGCTCATCTCATAAGAGCAAAGCATCATTCACTGGTTTGCTATTATGTCTGACTTCAGCAATAAGAGTAAATCAAGTCCAGAAAAAATCATGTAGGTTGTTTGAGGGGTTTTTGGATGGTGATTATGCAAAGACTAGTGCAAGGATGCAAATATCCTTAATTTAGAATAATTCAATGAATGTTTCACATCACTTATAGGTGATAATGTTTACTTTTACAGTTGAATTGTAGGGCTGTAGTCATGTTAAGGGTGAGTTGGTTGATTTGCTTTCCATCAGTATGAGAAATGGTGGTAGTGGGGTTAGGTTCTGTGGCTTGTTGTTAGAAAACAGAAAGCCCTTAACACGCAACATACTAAACTGAAAGGTTTTTTGTTATTTGAGTATAATGGTAAGTAGGGACTAGAAATCAAAATACTGACTATCTGAAGTTTACCCAGAGGCATGAAATGTCTCGTAAACAAGGCATCTTAATTCCCTGTTGTAGCTTCTGAATGCACTCCCTTCCGTTCTGTGGAGGTGGGAGAATTAACTGGAAATATTTCCTGTTCTTTCCATGGAGAAGAGGGTGGCAGAAGAGGTCACGGTTGCTTTCAATTATTTTTTTTAAAAAGTAAATTGGGAAGTTTCCCAAACATTTATGGATGGCTGTAACTAGTATATTCTTTGCATGCATGTTTGCCATTAGTGGGCGTTAATTTTGGGAGCTATGCCAAGAGGAAAGATCAGGTTCACATTAAGTTCTTGTATTCGTACCCTGAAACCGATAATTGGATACTCAACTTGCTTTGCAGTGTTCTAAACTGACCTATACTCTTTGGCAACTCCTCTTTCACCTTTTCTGGTAGACCCTCAGGAAGTATGGCAATCAAACCCTGTTCCTGTATTATTTGAAACTTGCAGTGTGGAACAACCAATTCTGACAATCATAATTAGTGATTTCTTTTATAAAAAACTCTTAATGCTTCCAGTGAAATAAGTTAACTGGGTTAAAGTTGAGGTGTAAGAAATTAGAATGGCTTAAAGGAGTAAGGCGGGCCAGTGTATGGGCAACTAAGAGCAGATCCATTGAAATTAATGAAAATGACTAAGGTTCATGAAGTTCAGTAGGTCTACTCTGAGTAAAACTTAGTTTAATACCACCCTAAAGGCATACCTTCCTGAACATCTTGGCCATCCTGGCAACATATATCAGCAAAGCAGAAAATCCAGGCTAAAGTGAAAATTATTAACCACACATGTATCCGTTCTTTATGCTGTATTCTATATGCTAAATATAGAACAGCAACTCCCATCATCCATAGCTAGCATGGCCTATGATTGGGGTTGATGAGAGTTGTTGTCTGACAACATCTGGAGGGCGCTACATTGCTTACTGCTGGTCTAGCTAAATGTGGGTGTTTTATAAGTAGTAGTAATAGTAATGAAGCCTCATATGTCAGACAAAGCAAAACAAATACATTAGAGACAGTGTTGTGTAGTGGTTAGAATGTTGGTTGGATTGGGGTCCGGGAGATCTCTGCAGGAGTTCAGATCTCCACTTGACCATGAAGGTCTCTTGGTGAAATCTACCTTGTAGGACAGTTGTGATGATAAAATGAGGATAAAATGGTGAAATCTACCTTGTAGGACAGTTGTGGTGATAAAATGAGGCAGGGGGAGAACAATGTATGATACCTTGTACTTCTTGGAGGAAAGGTGGAATGTAAATGTAATAAATAAAAACAAATGATAAATGGAGTGTTCCATTTGATTTGTTAAGACAAAAGATGAGTGGTGGGTGTTGGAAGCAATGAGGGAGCTAGAAATAGGACAGTATTTAATAGTGTATTCTTGATTCATTTCATACATCTGGAAGAGCTTCTGTGACATTGTTGACAGGAGCTGGGGCCCTTTTCTTATTCTCAAGGGCTTCCTTGCTCTAGGCTTATTGCAAACACATTAATTTCAAGTATTTGCTCATAATCGAAAAATTCAGCTGTCAAATATATATCCATTGGTTTTCATTAATCCTCTTACTATTTTTCTTTGCAGAGACATAACATACAGCATTTCTCTGGAAGCTGTGACGACTTTTGTTGTTTTCCTCTCTTGCCAACTGTTCCACAAGGAAATTCTGCGGGAAAGCATCATTCATAAATACCTCATGCGTGGTCGATGGTATGTCAAACCACAATGCTGCTTTCTATATAGATTGTTTTCATTATTGGAGTTCACTAAGTTCTTGTATCTGCCGCTTCAGTATTATAAATGCTTTCATTTAGTTGGGATACCAGAGTATCTCTCAAACTCCTAGTGAACTGAATCTTAACAACTCGGAGAGATGAGAAAATACTCAGCTCATCTAAATAGAAGTGTGTCAAGGCAGTAAAAATAGAATGCTGACTCTAAATGTAAAATAGTTTGCTTGTGGGTGTGTCTACATACAATCCCACTTTGAAATACATATGCAGAATCCTGTTGAATATAGAAAGTTCAGCCATTCTATATTTTATTTTTATTTCAAATACAGAACTTTTTTCAGAGCACAAAGTGCTTCACAATTCTTACTGCATCTCTTTGCATCTGAGCCACCATTTTTCAAGCTGTGTGACAGACCTCCTGTGGGTGGGGTAGGGTGGTGGGCAGTTAGCTGAGAAATCCTTCAGCGGTTAGGGGCTTGGGTATTGAGGATTATCAGAGGCAAGTACAGAACCCATTGATCCTGTCATTCTTATGGAAGACGAGCTGCTTCACTGAAAAACTTATCTCACCACACCCTGGGATACATAACAACTTTTCCAAATAAATAGACCAGCCTCTATTTTTTTTAGTAAGATTTTGATTAACTATGCACAGAATGCAATGTCCTGTCTCCCTTTCTGAATTTTATTTTGTTAATAATAATCTGGTTATTGTTTTTTTTTTTAATAAATGTAAAGCCTTGGGGTGATAGTCAATGAGACCTGTATGCTCACCCAAGTTATCTAGGATTTTTTCAGATTTTCTTTACTGCTATAACTTATTTATTCATCTTTCTGGATCCCACTGTAGATTGGGGTTCTGCAGGGGTGGAGTGTGTTTAGAAGGTAGGGTCGAAATCAAAAAGAGTTTGAGAAACTCCTTGCAGGAAAGGTGGGTTGTGACACAGTGAGCTTTATGGGTAAGTGAGGATTTGAATCTAGACATAGATAATCTCCCATGTGCATGTGCAACCATGCGTCTCTTGCACAATATTAGCAGCAATGCTTTTCCAAAGACACTTAGTAGCTTGCCTTCATTTATGTTGAACGTGCCTCTTTTTTACCACTAAAACACAGAGAAGAGAGTAATATATAGTCTCTCACAGTCAGACCACCATATGCCAGAAAAATATTCTTGTGTGGTCAATATGTCAAGGAAGCATATAATCTGATGGTTATTTCCTTTCTGTGAATAAATACAATCTGCATAAGTCGGGGGATGGGGAGTTTGAAGTTTGATGCTTAAATCAAGATGATGATAATAATGTAAACCATACTTACCTAATCTGTTGTCTAAGACTGCATTCACCTAAAGGACTTTACAGAATCCTAGCAGACAGTATCTCCTTTGCATCTCTAAATGAAGTTATCTCTGCTATTTCCCTCCAATTTAAACAGTTGAGGCATGTGCAAGTTCAGTTGATTGTTGATATTATTGACCAATATGTGCAATGGAGGGGAAGGCAACTGCAAGGTTTTCACTTCCTTTATGGAGTGGTGATAAATCCAGTTAGAATGATCTTTAAATGTGCCTGGACAACCTTAACTACTACATATTTTGCAAAAAGTAAATGTAAGCACTCTTGCCAGGATTAAGAAAGCAACTTCAGGCAAGCAGATCCAGAGAATTGTGCACGGCTTTTGAAATTGTTGGCATTTTTCTGTTGTTCAGCAAATCCCTCCCCCATTGTACCACACCATAAATTGTTTCAAAAACAGACTGCCATGTGGCATGGAAGACTGCTGTTTGAAAGGAGAAAGCCTTAACCTGCTTTTGCTTACTTGTGTGGCTCTCTAGGTTGTTTGTATTTTTTGTATTTTCACATCTTTGAAAGCATTGGGGGGTTGGGTGTCCTTCAAAATAGAGGCTTTAAAAATGTCTAGTTACAGTGGGACCTCGACTTACGAGTGACCCAACTTACGTGTTTTTCGACTTCCGAATGACTTCCAGAAGCAAAAAAATGGCCGCTGCAACCGAATTTTTCGACTTCCGAAAGGAAGTCGCGGCCGCTTTGAATAGGATTTTTTCGACTTACGAATTTTTGAATAGGATTTTTTCGGCTTACGAATTTTTTTCGCTCAATGCATCCCTATGGGGACTCGACTTCCGAGTGTTTTCGACTACCGAAGATCGCGTCGGAACGCATTATCTTCGTAAGTCGAGGGTCCACTGTATATGGTTATTTAGATTGCAATGCTCTCACATGTATCTCCTGCTGACCCACTGCCAATTAGGAGGGGGGGGGAATCTGTTTTAAACCTGGCATTTTATGTAATTGCATAGTAGTGCCATCCATCCCAGTGAGAAGGATGGTGAGAGAAAGAAATCTGAATTTTATTCTAGTGCCATCCCAAATCATTCTAGATTTCTGGCTCTGTTTTGCATTTTCAGTCTCCCGTATACCAGCAGACTTGTGAAAACATTGCTATATAACTTCATCAGACAAGAGAGAAGTCCTCCCCCAGGGACACATGTCTTTCAGCCAGAGTCAGACGGAGGAGGACTGCTTTATGGAATTGCATCGGGAGTAGCAAGTGAGTCTTTATGTACTGGTGCTACCTATGTATTTGTCCATTTCTCGTTTGAGGGTTTGATTCTACTGCATCTGTGGTTTGCTTGCTTTTCTGCAGGAATGTTGTTTTTATGGGGGTAGTAGGAAAAACGGAAGTGGACCAGGACTTAAGCTGTGCAGAGTGCAAGGGATTGTGCTGTAGGTTTTACTTAAGACTGGGGGGGAAAGCCTTGCAGTAATTAGATGGCATGGAAATCTGGAGTCTCTGTGTGTTGCTGCCTTCAGTGCTTCCATGTCAGTTTACATATACATTCTTCTAAAATATGCTCTTTTGAGAATGGGAATGGTATTTGAGTTCTTTATAAGAACTGGACGGTAAAGGTACTACTCTTCATTACTGTTTCCACAGACTATGTTACCTAAGTAATTTCTCCTCGATCTGTCTCTAGGCCATTGAAGTTAAGCCTCATGGGCTTAGTTACATGTACAGGGGTCAGCAACCTTTTTCAGCCATGGGCCGGTCCACCATCCCTCAGACCATGTGGTGGGCCGGACTGTATTTTGAAAAAAAGAAGAACGAATTCCTATGCCCCACAAATAACCCAGAGATGCATTTTAAATAAAAGCACACAGTCTACTCATGTAAAAACACCAAGCAGGCCCCACAAATAACCCAGAGATGCATTTTAAATAAAAGGACACATTCTACTCCTGTAAAAACAAGCTGATTCCTGGACCATCCACTGGCCGGATTTAGAGGGCGATTGGGCCGCATTCGGCCCACGGGCCTTAGGTTGCCTACCCCTGTACAAGTGTGTCTGATTATATGTCCAGCTAACACTCTGATTGTTCCATCCCGCTGGATCATGGACCCATACCTGGAGATGCAAAGTGAGACTAAAACCCTCAATTTTGGCTATGTGAAGTGTCCTAACTACTTTTGTACCACATCTCTGTACTAAGATTTTTTCCAAATCATTCTGAAGACATTAAAAGCAAACAGTTGTGAGTACAGGCAGTTATTTTCATTGCCATGACAGTTACATGTCTCAATACTGAGGTACCGGCTTAGTTTCTTTGCCATATAATTCCACACTACCCAGTCTTCTTTTTCTCAGTTTTGAAGTGAATAGATTTGCCTTCTCTTCTCTTCTGATAGGAATCACTTTTTGGTACGCCCTGCCTCTTTGGGTATCTGTTTTCAGCATGAATCAATTCTGTGTCTGTAAGGAATGCTGACAAGTTCTAACCACAGTACTGTGTGTGGTAGGAAGGCTTTCATGTGCATTTTATTTCCTCTCCCCCCACTCCCCTGTCTGTAACTCTTCTGCAACAAAAACAATTAAAGCAGATTGTCTGCACTTCCTCCCTGCTAAAGACCCCACGGTGAGCAAAATGTTAATCTTAAACATACTAGCAGTTTTCATTATTGTCTTGTCTCAAGCCAGTAGAGAACAACAAAGAGTTGGTGAAGTGTCTTGGGTGTACTGTGATGCAAACATGATACATCTGCATGAACTAGAATTAAACTATTATTGCGTATAAGGCAGATAATGGAAACCCTGTAGCTTTGGCAGCAGAAGTTTTATTGAAGAGGGCTGTGGCTTATGGGTGGGTTCTTAGAGCATATAGATTTTTTCTTATGTTAGGAATTATATTATTATTCAATAATTTTAAAAAATACCACCTGCTTGCTAGAACCAGAATTAAGGCTTTAACCTGTTGGCTTAAATCTCACAAATCTGATTGGAAGCTAAGGCTGTTGCCTTAACAGATATGCCCCTTGATCAGCAATGATGTAGAATGTCACAAATTGTGTGTGCTTTCATCTTACCCCCATGCACCCATACCTTGCCTTTCTTTCTGGCCCAAATCCAGATGGGGGAGACGGGGTGCCTTGGGCCAGCCAATATGTCCCACTCTAAAAGATGAATTTTTATCAGCTGTAGAATTTGGGGGCTTATAATGCCAGGACCTTTCCCCCCCTCTGTTCCGCTTAACCAGGCATAAGCAAACTCAGCCCTCCAGATGTTTTGGGACTACAACTCCCATCATCCCTAGCTAACAGGACCAGTGGTCAGGGATGATGGGAATTGTAGTCTCAAAACATCTGGAGGACCGAGTTTGCCTATGCCTGTGCTTAACTAAGCCCCTTAAAATAATGTTTGCTTTGCTTATATTTCAGCTTTCCTCTAAGGATCTCAAGTTGCTGTATGTGGTTATTTCTCACTCTATGTTATCCCCACAGCAACCCTTGAGACAGGTTAGAATGGAGTATGTGTGACCGGCACAAGGTTACCCACTCATTTGTTGTCTAATACCGTACTCTGGCAACTACACCGCACTGACTCTCACTGTCCTGATCTGTTCATTCACAACTGACCCTCTTTTTCACCAAGCTGGTTCTTACACATTTCCAATGACATTTGGAGTGACCATTGCCTACAGGCACTCAGTCTATAGGTGCAAGTGCCCCTGGGGTTTGGATTCCAATATGAATATCATCTCTACAAAGATCACCATGTGCTAATATGTGGAACAGACACTTTGTGCTGGGTTGGGGAGGCAGGGCAGAAGGTACAATCAGTTTCAGAACCTTGGGAAATGCTGTGACAGTAACTATATGTGCATGTTATTTCTCTCCCCATACCCATTCCCTCCTAATGATGAGGGGTGTCAGCCTTTGCAAAGAAGTGGGTAATCTAGTAATGTAGAGTCTTCTATTTTTATATGTAAAATCTGTGCTGGAGCTACCTTGCCAAGCACATTAAAAGTAGGCTCATTTTTACTTGCTCGGAAAGTTTTCAGTCAAGCCCATGACAGTGCACCTGATTCTCCTCTTGGAGGCAGTAAAAGAGCATTTCCTTGTTGTTTGGAGTAAGTGTACAGTACACAGCTGATAGGAAAGAGCCAGCCTCCCACAACCCCTGTGGGCTCTGTTGAATTTACAAACATGTATCGACTTGCCATGCTAATGCTGTTCTTTCAGACATTGAATAGTAGTTGTTTTCTCTCAAATCACTGATAAATTGCTTAAATTGTTCCAGACGGGCTTTTTAGAGATTCCTGACAATACAGGAATTTCTTCCCTCCTACTTTATATAGTGGATCATTTCTCTGGCAAGGGTATCAAAGTGTTTAAGGCATTTCTGCCACATAAAGAAAGGTGAGATTTGGTGTATAGGTAGTCAAGTGCAGCTTGACTATTGGAAAAACAGAAAGACGATGCATTTTTTGCATATACTGCTCAAAATTTGCAACGTGAACTCTAGCTAGTGCAGTAGCATAGTGCAATCCAACACATGTATGGGATTGAGAATGTGGATTTGCTTTGTCAACCTGGAATGTAACTTTGAAAATAGAACAAGCCACACAAAAGGGATTCCCCCTTCACACATCTGAACCATGGTTTATTTTTTACATTTATTATTCCCCGGAAAGCTCAGAGGAGCTTATGTCGGGTTCCCAGTGGTACCCCTTCCAGGCAGCAGTCAGATCCGCACACACTCAACTTCAACAATGCTACAGCATTGGGCACTCCCAGATCATTCACTATGTGAGTCCTTGGGTTTATTCTCCCAGTCAAGAACATATCTGAGTCTGCTAAATTGCAAACTCTATTTGCTAGTATCTCTTATTTAAAAATCCCTGAGCAGGGTTGAGGAACCTCCTGCATGCAAGCATTATTAGGCCTGGCATGGGTCCCATTTGCTCTGCAAGGGTGTCCTCCGCAAGCCATGTCCACCTGCCCAATGCCTGACATCAAATGCCATATCAGGCGTGGAGCAAGTTACAGGTATAGCTGCCAGTGAACAATTGGGAACCTTAAAGTTTGCCCCTAGTTATTCCTTGGCAAGCAAGACTAGCTGTCAGTGCTGATCAGCGACAGAATGCCCGCTGGGCATAGCTGTGCTATGGAGTTCTGAGTGGGGAACTCATAGCACAGCTGACCCCTTCCCCAAGCAGGGCTTGCTGTAAGCACAAATATTCTTTTACATCACTGGCTTGGTGATGGAAAGGATCTTCCTCTGGTGGTGCAGCTTAAGCTGAGCCCACAAAGAAGAAATACTGCTTTGCATCATCTGATATCATTGTGATGTCAGGTAATTGACAGGTACGGGTGGCCCTGTTACAGTGCCATTAAATCATTGCAGCCATCGGGAGGGAGCATGGGATATAAATTAATTCATTAAATAATAACCTATGGATCCTTGCCTTAATGGCATGCTCTCTGAAATGGTAGGATAACAATTAGCACTGAGTCAAAGTGGAGGTTGTGTTTTCATGAAAAAAAATCTTCCCCTATGAAGCATGTTCCTCTCCTTGTTCCAGGTAAGCAAAATGGGGTGGACATATTCTGCTGTTTGGAGTGAGGACTCTGATTTGGATTGGAGATGTTGTCATTGTGCCAGAGTTCCTCTGCTATGGGGACTTTATAACTCTGGCAGTATATGATATCTGATTGGATAATGTAGTCTGCAGGAAGTGCCATCATCATCAAAGCAGCATCTGAGAAGAACGATGAACAGAAGTGGGAAAAGCAAAATTTTAGGGATCTTCCGGGCATTTCAGGCCTTCCAAACATTTTCAGCTGTAAAATATTTGCCCACAACTTTTGCTCTGCCCCAATGAAAACACTGTATGCTTGTGTTTCCCTTCTGAGAAAAATGGGCTTCTGATGTTGAGGTAGCAACCAAGCAACATGAGTAAGCTGCTTCCTTGTGGTCTCAAAGCTGACATACCACATGGAAGAATTTTGGAATTCTTAACCTCAGAATGCTTTGGGCAACTTTTTGTTGGAAAGCCAGCCAGTAAGTGCCATGAATAAATAAATGTTTACTTTCTGATAATTTAGAAATCATATGTTTAGGTATTGCATTCATATACAGTTTTTACTGTATCCTGCAGATCTAACTCCCAAATATTGCATCCTCTAGCTTGGAGTGTGGTGTAACACTCAAAAGCCTCTGATCCTGTGAGTCTGCCCAAACATACGCAGTGTCTCCATGCCAGCTTTGCACATCTCTGGAAGCCCCCACTATGTACATGCTATAGACAGTTGGACTGATGCAAGGATACTTGGAAGCACTATGCTTCCTGCTGTAGCAGGAAGGTGCTTTTCGGCAGCTTCCATGTGGGCATGGTAATTTTAATTGCCCCCCTCCCAATTCTCTAGGACCAACATGGCAACAGATGTCAATATTAAGGAATCTGTTCTGACAGAAGTTGGGCAACAGCCATGGCAAGTAAGGATATTTGTCTTAATTTGCCTTTTTGGATCTGAAGGTTGAGGGAAGTTTTCTTTTACTTGTCCCATTTGTTTTTTTAGACATAAAGGCTGGGTTAAGGATGTAGGAAAGTTTCCGACTTTGACATTTATTTCTTTTAATTTAGGCCAAGCTGTTAACGGGATTATAACAAACAACATTATTTTTTCAGTGAACATTTTAAAAGAACCAACTCTAATGAAATATGTTCTGCCAAGCTTGAGTTTCCAACACAAGTATGAGATTTTTTTTTTTTACGTAACCTCTGATAAATGGCTGTTTTTCCTTTTGAACAAGCCATCAAAAACATTTTCCTTCTTTCTGTGAAAGTTTGCCCAGCCAAATTATAACAAGACTAAAATAGTGTTTCTGTGCTTAGAAAAATAACAGTGTGTCGATAAAACTAACTACTTAGCTGTCACGGATTAAATTTAATTGCCTCCTTCCAGTTGGGTGGTTATAGATGAGTTGATTTGGGGCTTTGTGCTGCTACATTTGGGCAAGAGTAGGGTGACTTGTGGCACATGAATCTATTGGCTTCTTGAGTGTCTTGTTCAGGGTGACTGATTTGGAGGGAGAGCAATTCCATTATTGGGGAAAAAAGTGGGATTAAGGCGAAGAAGCACTGATTAATAATAGTTGTCACTGTTTTACATAAGGCCACTGCTGGTCTAAACCTTTTTGCCAGTTTTGCAAGCCATATCCTCTTCCCCTTTTACGCAAATCTTGGGCAGAGCCGAAACAGAGCCTCCTCTCTCAGGAACCCATTGCACTGTGAGAGAATGACTTCTCTTGCAGCTCATAGTTGAGACAGTCCTGCATATGTCATGCACCTGGTTTGTATTAAGAAGAACTAGTAATAGGAATTGTGTACTGCAGAGATGGAGAAGCCCATGCCCAGGGGCCAGGCCTCTCTGTTTGACCCTCTGAACTCTCACCAGACCACATCCTGCTCCCCACCCCTGGCCATGGCCTCCTTGAGTGTTTTTACTTTGGTGGAATGTGTCCTTGGGCAGTATATGGCGTTTATTGGCCTAAGGTCTTCGACACTGTAAATCATACTGCCTTGTGGACTGTCCTGAAAATCAGCCGCCCAGATAAATTTGTGAACATCCTTCGGCTCCTCCATGATAATTATGACAGCAACAATCGTAGATAACAGTGGCTCTCAAAGTGAACCATTGTCAGTGGGATCAGGTGTTAAACAGGGATGTGTTATCGCCCCAACCCTATTTATTATTTTCATTGCCGTGATCCTACACATTGTCGAAGGGAAACTCCCCACCAGCGTAGAAATCATATATTGAACAGATGAAAAGCTCTTTAACTTGAGTAGGCTGAAAGCAAAGAGTAAGGTTACCAGAACTTCCGTCACAGAGCTTCAGTATGCTGAAGTATGTTGTCACATAGTGTGTGCACACTCAGAGGATGACCTTCAAACCATCCTAAATATCTTTGCAGAAGCTTACGAAAAGCTTGGCCTATCACTCAACATCCAAAAAACCAAAGTGCTGCACCAACAAGCACAAAACAACCCCTTTGCAGCGCCACAAATCCAACTCAATGGTGTAACATTGGAAAGTGTTGATCACATCATCTACCTGGGCAGTTATCTTTCCACAAGGGCCGACATTGATGCTGAAATCAACATCACCTGAGCAATGCAAGTACAGCTTACTCCTGACTGAAGTGCAGAGTGTTTGAGGACCGGGACATTCACAGGGAAACCAAAATGCTTGTTTACAAAGCTATTGTACTACCAACCTTACTGTCTGCTTGTGAAACATGGACCACTTATAAACGCCATCTCCACCTCCTTGAAAGATTCCATCAGCAGCATCTCCAAAATTTTTTACACATCACCTGGGAAGACAGGCGAACTAATGCCAGTGTACTGGAAGAAGCAAAGCTCACGAGTGTCAAAGCGATGATTCTTCAACATCAACATCATTGGACTGGTGATGTTGTTTGGATGCCTGATTATTATCTTCCAACTACTCTATTACAAACTTAAAAATGGAAAGTGTAATGCTGGTGGTCAATAAAAGAGGTTTAAAGACTCTCTCAAGGCAAATCTTAAAAAAATTGTATAAACACCAACAATTGGGAAACGCTTGCGAGCTTTCCAATTGGAGAAAAGCCAATGTTGTGGACTTTGAAGACGCTCAAACTCAGGATGAAAGGGAGAAACATGCTAAGAGGAAGGCACATTGATCACCATGATCAACTCCTGCCCAGAAACCTATGTTCCCACTGTGGAAGGATGTGTGGATCCAGAATTGACCTACATAGTCACTTACAGACTCACTGTTAAGACCGTGTTCATGGAAGACAATCTTACTTGGCTACAAGTGATCGCCAAAGAGAAAAGAAGGACCCTGGAAGGGCAGAGAGAGGAGTGTGTGTAAACCTCTGTCATTTGCCTGGCTAAAATGTCACCTACTGTACTAAGCTAAATTACATTCATCGGTCTGCCCACTTTTGCATCAGGCCCCATTCACCACTGGTTTGTGCCAAGACCATCAGCAATTTTGAAGTCCATTTGGGGGAAAGTTTGGGAACTACTGTATTGGAGCTTTTTCCAAAACAAGTGTAGTATGACCTTTGAATCTTTTCCAGGTTTGAGGGGTTGCTCGACAATGTTCCCTCCAGTGAGTTTTATTTTCCATTGGTGGGTCTGGTGGTTTTTTGTGGTGGTGGTCAGGCAAGTGTAGTCATAATTTCAGTTTCCTACAACCCCCCTGGGGATGGCGTCACTCTGGGGCATTGTGGGAAATTTAAGTGGCAGCTAGATTAGCCGCTTGGCACTTCTTAGCATGCTGACTTTGATTTTGTTTTAGCAAAGCTGGGACATAGGCCTGAGTGGTGGGCCATCCTAGGTGGTAGCCCTGGCAGCTACCTAAGGTGCTGATGTTGGCCTTGGCTGGGTGTTTTTCATGCAGAGATGTAGGTAGGCATAGGAGTGCATGTGCAAAAGAGAAGTGTGTTGCTACAGAGTATTGCCGCATCAGTGAAGATGGCACCGTTTTTTTTAAAAATGCCCTGTGCTACTTCAGCTTTGGAGAAGCTGCTATCTTGAGGTTTTTCTCACCTAATTATTTTCAGTTATAAAAGAGAGTTCTTTGTTTAAAATAGCCTTTTCTTTACCCACCCCCCGCTTACCTCTGTTGCATTCTGAAGTTGTTTTTGCAGTGATTTCAGTAAAGTACTGAGTATATGAGGAGTTTTTGAAAATATGTTTGAAGGTTTGACTCTTGGTGTCTGCAGAGGGCTGCTGTTGCAATGGCATCCTGTGATGTTTTCAAGTTTCTGAGCTCTGATGCTTGGCACTGTTCTGTGGCTACATCTTTGCAATCGGGAGAGGGCAGCCTGGTCCTGCTGGTGTTGACTTTGGAATCACAGTTACTTAGCAAATTCCTCATCTGACTCATGAACAACTCTGTATAAGGCAGATGAACCAACGTAACATCTGGTGGGAATCATTTCCCCAGTGCAGTGCCATAGCAAGGAACTTTGTACCTTTGCAGCCATGCTTTCTACTAAGATGTAATTAAACTTCTGAAATAATCTTTATGCTCTGGCCTCTGGCTCATTTGCTCAGGAGCACAACGATGTCTTTGGAAACTGCCTCTGAAGACGGTTCAGAAATATCATCTGGTGCAGAATTTGGCAGCTAGGTTGCTCACTGGGGGAAGATGGTTTGAGCATATTAGACTGGCCTGACTGCACTGGATGACAGATAGTTTCTGGGCCCAACTCAAAGTGCTGGTGTTGACCTATAAAGCCTTAAACAGCCGAGGACTGCAATACTTCAAGGGCTGCCTCTCCCCATATGAATCAACCCAGACCCTGCGATCATCATCATATGAAGTAACAGAGTTAGGGTAACAGAATAATAACATAGCATTGCCTCTGTTAGTATAGATATTCCATCTGGCTTGGGGGTGGGGAAGCTGACTAGGATGGTCCCTAGATGATCTTAACCATTGCTATGGTTGTGTGCAGCACTATTGGGTATTTATCGGGGAGAAAACCGATCACAGTTGGTGTGAGAGCATATGCTACTTCTAATGTTATTTTTATTATTTATTAAATTTATTAGCTGCCCTTCACTATCAAGTCTCACTGCAGCTTAACAACAATTTAAGATTCAATATTAAACTGTTTCAAACAACTTGGAGGAATATGGTGGGTCCTGAAAACAAATCTTTGTGGTTAAAGACCAGTACATATTAGTGGCGTATTTTCAGTGTACAACAAACTATATTGAAGATGGGGGATTGTACAACCTATCACCTGCCACAGAGAATGCCCTATCCCAGGCCATCACTGCACCCAACTACTGAGGGTGGTGGAACTACCAAGAGGGCCCCCTCTGTTGATCTTAACACTCAAGAGGTTCTGTAGGGAAGAGGTGGTCTTTCAGATATTAGGAGCCTACGTCATTAAGCTCTTTTATTTGAACCATCTAGTAAAGAAAGGTCATCGGAGCTTCTTAGAGAATATATTTCCTTTTGTATTTTTATCTTTGGAGCTTTAATAGCAACCAAGCACATCTGTTTCTGGTTTCAGAACTTTTCCAGCTATGAGCTTTATCCTCCCCAGTATGATGACACATCACCTATTCACAAACAAACAAAAGTTAGTAAAAGTTCCTCTGTCATTGCACAATGATAGAGATAACATTGTAGTTAATGAAGCTGGACTTCACTATATTGGCCAGCTCCATTGAAGGCCAGCTACATTCCTATTAGATTAGTTGAGGGACCAGGAAACTCTCTGGGTGTTGCTGCAATGGGAATTTAAACTTGTGAACCAGAGTGAGATGGCAATATAACCTTTCTTTATGCTGCAAAAGAGGCCTTAGGGAAACTGATAAATTTCTTGGAAAAGTCAATGGATGAGCACTTCCCCTTATTGGCTCTCCCCTGTGGTTGAGTGTCTGAGAAGGTTGAGCAAGAGTCTCCCCAGATTACCCTTTAACATTATCACATTTAGTACCCTCCATTGATTTTTTTTGGCAATGAACAAACTATAAACTATGCAAGCTGTCGAGGTACAGCACTGATATTTGTTTCAGCATTGTGGGTTAAAATTTGAGGAAGGGTAGATCTGATGGTTGAAGCATCTTCATATCTATTGCTTTTATTAAAATTATTATAGATTAATTTACAGAAAACTGAATAATACTTCCATTTATAAAAATCTGGAATTATTGTAAATGCTTAGTAATTTTATCTCTGTTCTCTGGTTTTTGTAAGAAATCTATTGTGTGGAATTCTAAATATGCAACAGGTAGTTATAGGGAATTTATGCTAAGTGGGCAACTTAAAATTTAAAAGGAATCCTCAGGGTTAGTTACTGAACCCACTACTATTCCTTTTTTTCATCTTGGACATTTTTCCTCTCTTCCATCCCGTTTGTCTATTGCAGGGGTTTCCAACCCTTTCTTGATAGATGACATGTTGTAATATCCTGCAGAATCTCAACCACCTGTCTGTCCCCCCCCCCAACACAAAATAAAAATAATTGCATACACATACATGCATCCTGATAGAAACTCTTAAATCTGCAAACCAATACACATGTGGATCTGGAAGTGAGTCCTATTGCACACAGTAGGACTTAGGTTTGAGTAAGCATGCTTAGCATTGTACTGTTTCCTATATTTCCGGCACCTTTGTTCATGGTATTTTATATACTACTTTTCAGGTTGACCTTACAAATGGTGTACAAAAGATTATCACATCAATAAGCATATTTTAAAAACACAATAAAATGGAAATACAACTGTTTGTGTAAAGTAGCAGCAACGATGACAATAAAAGCAGTTCATGAAAAAAGATGCATCTGTTTAATTTAGCATGGGCAAACAGAATGTACTTAGTCCAGCATCTAAAAGACAATCATAATGATATCAGGTGAACAGTTCTTGAGAACAAGTTCTGAAGAGAGGACACATTTGCCAAAAAGACCATCTCCATGCTGGCTTATCCATTTGATGGCTGGGATAAATCAAACTATGTGAATGGCTGATGCTTTGCATCAACACTATCAATTCAGCAATAGCCCCTCAAGCAATGTCTTATTTGTGTGTGGTGGAGGAGGTGGACCAGTGCAGTTATATTTTGTCCACCGTAAAGTTCCTGATAGGCATTTCCCCATGCTTTCCCCCCATTTCACTGGCTTCACCAAATAGTCTTCTTCTGTATTAGCTGATGAATGCAAACAGGTTTTGTGGCTAACAAAGAGGAGTAGATAAACCAGTCCCTGAGGGCTTAGAAAGCTGGAAACCCTGAGAAGTAACAGTCTATGTTGATATTATGGATAAACCAATGTATCTCAGTGTTGCCTCATGTTCAAGTCAGTGGCCTACTCTTCTTCACACTTACCTAGAAGGGTTGTGATTTTCACTTCTCCCATCTCCTTAAATATCTATGAACATTCCAGTCACCACCAAAAAAAGTACTATTCTGATGCCTGTTTACAAATGAGGACCTAATTCCTTTCACCCTCTGTCTGTGTTCATCAAGGGTGATGTAGTGGCCTTAGAATTGGGGTGGGCAGAGACGTAATTGATGATTCAGGCAGTGATGAAGCAACAACGGCAGTAGCAGCAGTCACAACAGCAAGTACTGTATATATGAATTGCAAAATGAGCACAGTTGCATGAATTGCCTACTGGTATAACATAGTTTTTGGTGGGGGGTTGATTTTCCTTGGCATTGAAAATGACAGTGGACCTCAGTATTTGAAATATACCCCATATACCTGGAATGCAGTTTTCTGCCTTTTGGGTGAAAAGGTTAATTCCAAGTAAAGCATTCATCAAGATAGACACAGAGTAGTTTTTAAATGTGTTTGTTAGCTGGGAACTAGGTTAAAATAAAAGGCTAAATATGCTTCTCTTGATGCTGAAAAGGTCAGTCTTGAGTCGGAACTGACATTGAGAGCCTGTTATATAGACAGCTTGTCTTGCAACAAATGGGTTGAGTAAAGCAGTAACAGTTCAGCTAAACAGATTTTTTCTCTCCTTTTTTTGTTATTCTCTCCCCCTCCCTCAAAATGGGTGTGGGTGTGTGATTTATGTAGAACTTAGCACCACCGAGCATGCTGATGACTGACTTTGAAAAACATTTCTTCCTCTCAAGGTTATTGGTTAAAAAAAAAAAAAGAATTCTCAGAAGAGGCTTTTATTATGAGGCAACCAACTTAAAGAAATGCAGTTGGGTCAAATGTCATCCTAATAACAAAGATACCATTAAATATTGGGAGGATATGGGTGTTTAAATTTATGGAGCCTGAAATTATGTGTTAAAAGTGACTGGGCAAACAACCCATTTCGGCAAATGTGATTACAGGGGCAAAAGCGACCGGCTGAGCTGAGGAGAGAAAACACGGAGCAGAGTTGGCTGGTTAGCAAATATGTCCAGTCAGTCAGGAAGCAGTCATGCCAAGGCTCAGAAGCTGGAGCCTTGGTCTAGCCTTGCTGGTGCCAGCGATGTACAGGGGTCGGTCACAAGACCTTGCTAGCTTAACTCACCCTGTCAGCTCTCTGCTCTGACTTGGGAAGCTGCTTGATGGAGGATGCTAAATTCAGGTAGCTTGGCAGTGATACTGGTTAATCCATTATTTTTGCATGCTGCTAACTAAAAATGACAATTTTACAATTGTCACATGCACATAAGGAATGAATGTTGAGGATTATATTTTTTTTGCTAGAAAGTACTGTACATGAAAATATTCCTTGTGAAATATTGTATACTGTTTTATTCATTGGGGAAACCAAGTGGTGTGTTGCATTTGTTTTAAAAGTGACTGAATTACAACAAGTACATAAAGATTGTATATCATAGTGAAAGGGAAGTTGGGTGTATGAGCACAGGGAACCAGATGCCAACACGGTTTGGGAGTTTTCCACCTTGTCTAGAATTTCATCATTTATGCAGGTTGGGAACATCCCACAATACTTAAGGTGTCCTCTCCAGAAAGGGTCTGTTTCTGGGAGGACAGCAGACTGAAGAGCATGACTCAAACTTTAAGACAGTAAGTCCACTCAAAACATTTGATACACAGGACTCAGCTCATGCCCACAATATGGTGGCTAATACCTCGAAAACAGCAAAGGGTAAAATATCAACGGTGGCCACAGAACCATTAGAAGAGGTATTGCAGTTAAAACAAATCTGCAAAGACTTAGTGGAAGAATGGCGGTTGGGGTTTCTGTCCCTTGAAGCCTTAACTGCATAGATCAAGTAAATAAGGGTATGTGGCTTTGGAAGCTCTGGATCTAGAAATTTGTCATGGTGAAAAGCTGCAATGGTTAATTCAATCTCAGTGGAATCTGCAGTAAAGCAAGATTATCTGAGAAACCATGGGCAGCTGACTGTGAGATTCCAGAATTGGTTGAAGGCAATGACATAAGTGAGCTCTCTGCTAGAATGGCCGTCTGCACTTTTCTCAGACCTAGTGATAGATCAAGCTGAACCAGAATGGGCATATCACAATCTTGACCCTAAACTCAAGACAACTGCATTCCCCAAGATGACATAATTCTCATTTTAAAAGTACAGGACAAATTGATGAAAGTTCTCAGAGGTAAGGAGGATGTGGCACACAATGGGAAACCTGTAATGTTTTTGCATAACCTAATTTAGGATACCGTACTTTTCTTAGATGGAAGGTAGAGAAATTTGAACAGTCCAAAGTACGTAATCACTGGAGCTTACGTTTCAGACTCACAGTAGTGATAGATGGCATTTCACATGCAGCTGTGAGACACATTGTAAAAATCAGGACCATATATTAAAAAAAACCTGCAAATTTTACTCAGTATATTGTTGTAATTCTAAATTAATATTATTAATAATTAAATATGCATACGGCCCTTCATCTGAAGATCCTAGGGCGGTTCACAGCAGAAATATACAAAATGGGAATACAAAATACATAATAGAACAAAAACCCTCCAGAAAGTATTTATACCATCTCAGTTAAGAAGACTATTAGTATGCAAGTGTTCACGTTACCCACAACTCTTCCCCCAACCTTACATTCTCTGAAAAAATGGACCTAGTTCTTAAAAGTGCTATAAAGACAGAGGTGGCTAACCATAAGTTTTTTTTGGGAGGGGACCCTCCATGCCTGCTTCATTGCAGCATTCTTCTGTGTAACCCAAGATCTTAACATACCTGTAATTATGGCTGCAATCCCGTGCACACTTTTCTGAGACAAAGCCTTGTTTTAATACCCAACAATTTCACTTCTTATATAGGCATAGAATTGGTTTTAAAATCTAAGAGTGTCCTAATTAGTTTAGAAGCACTGAAATCATCTCTAGTCTTAGAATGGTACGTGAGGAAGTCTACAGGGGATGCTGAGCCTCATTACTATGGCTCTTCAATGGCCCTCCCCTTCCACCAAAATTTGTTTGGACCCCCTCGCCATTATTGTATTAGTCTTGGATTTAGCATGGTAGAACCAAAATGTTCTGTGTTATTTCGTTGCATTTATGTCAACCTTAAATAACCTTTATATTTGTATCTGCTGTGCCTGAAAACTTGTCATGTTTTAAATACGTCAAAGCTAAGCCAATCTAGTTTTGAATACTTGGATGCTTTATTTTGTTTTGCCAGACTTTATGTCGCCTAGAAACGATCCTTTCATAATTAGTTTTCAGTAGTCTTTTCTTCTGTATAGCATACTAGTGTTGGATAATTATCTTATTCAAATGCCATTCACTGTGTTAAGCTTGCATTCTAAATTACACACAGCCTGTAAAATATTGCTGAGAAGTTCATGCATTTTCTTATATAGTGTGTGATATCACTGTCAGTCTTCAGAGTTTATTATCTAATTGTCTACTGGAGCAACATGTTTTCTTATGCCTAAATATTTAAGAATAATGATTCACATTCCACCAAGCATTGAAATTACAAGCTACTTTTTAATTGATCTATCCCATGCCCTGTTAGTTTCCATGCTTACGAAGCCCATATGTCTGAGCTCTAGGGACTTTGGAATTTAACTGACAAATTGGCTTAATTAAAGGAGAGTTTGTGTGCCTATGAAGTATGTTTTTTAGTCTCTGTGATTTTGGCAAAACTAGTCAGTGGAAAGATAAGAAACCAAAGAGGTTGTTGGAGTATATAGTTAGGAGGTATTACTCCTAGCACTTTCCCATTGCCTTGCTGTTTGTTCCCCTCTTTTTGTTGATCTGTTCTCATCGAGCTTGTATGAGAGTACAAAATTGAATTAATGTGTGTGTGCGTGCACGCGTGCATGTATCATCAATGTGCATGGCACTTACACAGTACAAGAGGAGAGAGGGTTCTGCCCTAAGGACCCAGCATGGGAAACAGGAAGAAAAGGGGAGAGGAGGCAGGTGTAAGCAGAGAAGCCAATGGGTGGGTATTCAGCTAAGTTTTACTCAAGTAGACCTGTTGAAATCAGTGAACTTCGCTTAGTTATGTTCATTAATTAGCCATGTTCATTAATTTCAGTGAGTCAAAATTAGTTGAATACTACCCAATACGAGGTTGCTTCCATTGTATGTGCTCAGACTTAGTTATGGACTTAGTTACACGAAGGAGTTGAGCCAAAGGCTTCACTGGAAAGCTTGTATTCTGCAGCTTAGTAAAGAAAAAGGCTTTCACAATAGTGCCATACTTATTTATTGCACTGATACAGATAAAAATGACCTTCCTTCTTTGGCTTTGTGAATTATTATTTTTTGTGCACAGCAGATGCAGGATAATTTAATTTTGTTGCAAAAAGGACTATCTTATGGCACCTTAAAGGCTAACAAATTTATTATGGCATAAAATAAAGAACAGAGCTGTCAGTATAAAGTTGTTGTTTTTTCATTTACTTTTGAGCTTCCTGAGCTGCTCACTAAAAATTATTTATTCTTTTCCACTTGTCAAAGCATGTTGTCTTTTATAAAGGAGTCTGGAAATCAATAATGCTGGATTCACTAGTACTCTTAACACAGTTCTTTTGAAGATCTCGCTTAGAAGTGTTGTAACAATGTCCATATTGTCTTCTGACATAGCTTTTGTTGCAACTGTATTTGCTCTGTAGGCACTTACTGGATGGTATCACTTTAGAGTAGAAGCAGGGGCTGTCATGCTTGCATATTACCCCATTATTTCTCTCTCTCCTGTTAACAGAATCAGCATATCAGCAAGGGCCATCAATGGCTACCAGCCATCATGGCTATGCTGTATCGCCACAGTTAGAGGCAAAAATGTTTCCAAATACAGTGGTACCTCCCAGTACGTTTCCGAGCACAATTCAAAGTGTTGGTGCTGACCTTTAAAGCCCTAAACGGCCTCGGTCCTGTATACCTGAAGGAGCGTCTCCACCCCCACCGTTCAGCCCGGACACTGAGATCCAGCTCCGAGGGCCTTCTGGCGGTTCCCTCACTGCGAGAAGCGAAGCTACAGGGAACCAGGCAGAGGGCCTTCTCGGTGGTGGCGCCCGCCCTGTGGAATGCCCTCCCATCAGAGGTCAAAGCGATAAACAACCACATGACCTTTAGAAAACACCTGAAGGCAGCCCTGTTCAGGGAAGTTTTTAATTTGTGATATTTTGGTGTATTTTTATATTTGCTGGAAGCCGCCCAGAGTGGCTGGGGAGACCCGGCCAGATGGGCGGGGTACAAGTAATAAATTATTATTATTATTATTATTATTATTATTATTATTATTATTACCTCCGGTTGCAGATGGGATCTGTTGCAGAGCTCCAGTCGGATCCTGAGGTTTCTGCAACCGGAGGTGCCTGTTCTGCGCACGCACACGGTGTGATAAAGCGCTACTGCGCATGCACGCGTGGCGAAATCCGGAAATATACTTCCGGGTTTGCCGCGTGCGTATCCCGAAGGATACGTAACAAGAGGGGCACGTAAGTAGAGGTACCACTGTACCAGTTGCTGAAAAACATGGGCGGGAAGAGTGCTCTTGTGCTCATGTTGTGCTCCCTGGCTTCCCACAGGCATCTGATTGGCCACTGTGAGAGCAGGATGCTGGACTAGAAGGGCCAATGGCCTGATCCAGCAACCTGTTCTTATGTTCTTATGTCTGAGTAATCTTTCTCTTGTTCTATCAGCCCCTTAATCCTAAATCTCTAATACTGATCCTGGGCATGATGGGTTTTCACTGGCCTGACTACCCTTGTGTCAAAATCCCACTACTTCCCTTTCTGCACCTACTTTCATCTTTGTGTTGGGTAGCCACACTGGCATAAATTCATAGTTGGGCAGTCTTATGCTGGCACAGCTTCCCAATTTGGGGCATAAGCTCATCACAGTGTCTAGCTGAATGTAGGGAGTGGCATTGCATCGCATGAGGATATAATTTGCGTGACTGCTTTTAAATTGCATACTGAAGATGGTTAATTTCGGAATTCTGAGATTATTTCTATATGTTCTGCGTTGGTGATCAAGAAGTTCTAGCCTGTTGGAGAGAGCTGTAGATAGGACTGCATATCTAGTCTAGACCTCTAAAATGTCTTAATTTGAATCAGAGTTCAATATACAGTTCATACAGCAAGCCAAGGCTACCTGCCAAACCTAAATCAGATATCCCTTTCTTCCATTTAGCTGGCCTATGGACAGTGTTCACATTGGGAGGCGTGGGCAGCAAGCGTGCTCCTCAGCAGGAGGAGTCTTCACCTCTAGCTAATCAAAGTCTTCTGTTGCTACTTGTGTTAGCAAATCTGACTGATGCACCAGATACACCAAACCCTTATAGACAAGCTATTATGTCCTTCAAGAACACACAAGGTATGTACCTTTTTTAAAACCTATCCATCTGTCAACAAACAAAGAGAGAATTGAACTTGGGAACCTTGCAGTAGAATCCTAGTTTGGTTATGGGCTTGTTGGCAGTAAGAGGACCCAAAGTAGGTCATTACAGCTGCACTATCACTTTAGAAATAAATGGTTTTGGGTTTGTTTTTTTTTAAACTATTTAGAAATGGGTCCTCAAATGCATGTCTGGGCTAGAGGTGGGTCCATTGTCTGAAAAGTTTGACTACTGTTGAACTAACCCTTGAAGACTAACCTCACTATGGGGAAATCACAAAATCAGTAAGATGAATCCCTTTCAAACTGTTTGTTTTCCCCCCTTCCAGATAGCACTGTTCTTCCTTCACCAAATCCTCACACTTTCCAGATTAATTTTAACAGTTTATACACCACTTTGTGTGAGCAGCAAAACTCTGATCAAGCAACCCTTCTTTTGTACATCCTTCTGCATCAGAACAGCAATGTTCGAACATATATGTTGGCTCGAACAGATATGGAAAATCTGGTAAGTATTTTACTGTCTGTTCCACTGCTTTGCCAATCTAATATTCAACAGAGGATCTTGCTTGTGAAATGTTTGTTTGTGTGATCATTGCTACCAAATAACTAGCTGCATTATCTACAACTTTTGGGGGAGGAAAGTGTATTTAAATTGTATGCAGAATGCATTTACCTGGCTATGGATTAAGCCCTGGTATCCACTTTACCCTACTTCAGTGATTATAACACCATAGCATCCCTCAATCTTCAAAAACCCATGTGTTTGCTCGTTCATGCTGTTGAGCCATTCATTGCTGTGAAAGAGATTGAAATAATTTGCTGGATGGGGAGAACCCTGCAGGATGATTTTTCTTAAATGGAAGCAGCAAAACTGTCTTAAACCCACGTTGGATAATATTAATGATAAAATATCACACTCAGTCCAGTTTACCTGCCAGAATGATGGAGTTAGATGTATATTATTATTAGCTCTGTCAGCTCTAGAAATTTAGAATGTGATGATCCATCATAAAAGCACTGCCAAGAGTCTTGTTTATTAGGAATTGAATTTTATGTTTCCTCATAGGAGTTTATTTAACTCCCCCCCCCCCCCCCCGACTGCTTTAAAAACACACACACACGAAAGGAAGTTAAGAATTTTTGGTCAGTTGTGTGTGTTTTCATCTTTTTCTGAAGCTATTGAATTACTAACAAAATGGTTATGTAAAATCAGAGGGATCTAAAACTGTATATGTTTGTTTTGGGAACTTTTGAATACTAAGCTAATCCATTCCTATTTTTCTCTCTTCAAGGTTTTGCCGATTCTTGAGATCCTTTATCATGTCGAAGAAAGGAACTCTCACCATGTTTACATGGCTCTGATAATTTTGTTAATCCTTACTGAAGATGATGGCTTCAATCGATCCATTCATGAAGTGGTAAGTAATGAGCTATAAGAAATCAATTTAAAATATAAATGTGCTTCTGTATAAATATGAATTTGGGTTTTTTGTTGCCAAGTTCACTCTGATGGTGGTTGTCATGTCAGCATAGCTGATTTTTATGCATTCAATTTGTTCCTAAGCATTTGAGATTCTCCAGTCTTTTCCCATAGGTCTTAAGCCTTTTATACTGAGTCTAATCAAGAACCTCTTATTGCACCTTGAGTCAGGTCCATTTTGGATGACAAATTTGAGAAATATAACATAACTGATTTAGTTTACACAGTATATAGAGTCTAAAAGGAAGAAGTTATATCCAGTTAGTTTTTGGCTAAGCCTGCATTTTAACTGCAATTGTGATGCAGTTCATGAATGGATTTCAAAATATTAGGTTGGGTTCAGACTGTTATTTCCATTTTGGCCCCACTGAAATTAGTGTGAAAAGTTTGTCATGACTATCTTAAGTTTTTTTATTTCAGTGGGAGGCTTAGGTTGGATCCATCCAACTATTTATAAGCCACTTCTTTAAACCAAATGATGGAGGCGCTCTGACCTGATCATTGAGTTTTGTTTGTCTGTTCACACTCTTCCACCCCACCCTCTCCAGTTTATATGCTTATTTTGAATATTGGAGCAAACTTATCTATAATGAGAAAAATTAGAAAATTGGCAGTCTGTAGATGAAATAAAGTATAATAGCTAGGATTCGTGGAACTACTTAAGTTACTAGAAGAAACTTATGGTAGCCCAAAGGAACATTCCCCTTCCCTCCTTTAAACAACTTAATTCTCCCCACTCCCGACTACGTTGCAAACTGTTTTTGAAATATCCCTCTGTTTTGAAAGTCTTTTCATTCAGCATGGGGTGGGGATATGCTTTTCTAAACATATTTTTTTTTAAATATAAATTGAAAATATATGCAACAGAAATCTTTTGTAGCCATTTTCAAGAGGGCCTCTAAAAAACTATGCTAGTTTATTTTAGCAACTTCAAAACTTTGGAATGCACAACCTTTGTCCTATGGTTAAAGATTGAGAAGATAAAAATTATAAAGACATTTTGCATCATAATGGGCCTCCCATCCTGTCCTTCGTTGTACATCTTCCTTTTATAACTGCATTGCCTTTGCCAATCTCTGTATATATTTTCCTTTTGTGGTATTACACCCACAATGATTTATTGATATTTAAGATTAATTTTAGTAAGTGCCATTTTATAAATTGCTGATTATATAGACACTTTCTTGGGTTCCCCAAAAGAAGCCGCAAAAGCTTTCCTGTCTGGTTAAAAGATTTTTGTTTGAAAAGAAAATGTGGTTTTGGCTTCCTTGGAACGAAGATCAAAAATAAGAGATCTTTCTGTCATTGGCTCCAGACAAGCAGCTACCTATGCCTGTATTGAGTCCAGTTTTATTAATAATGAAAACCGCAACTGTTAAGTAAACCTAATATGACATCCGCAAGGGCAACCAAGACCTCAGTGAGCTTGTCTTTGTGCACTTCTGATTCTGAATGCACATCTCTGTATATATTGGCAGCCAGTGCAGTTCTTTCAAAATTAGTGTTATATGCTGATAGTAGGAGCTGCTGATAGGAATTGAGCTGCTGTATTCTGGACTAGCCGCAGCTTTCGAGTCACCTTCAAGGGCATAGAGCATGTTACCCTAATCCAACCTCAAGGCTACCAGCACATGGGTCAGAGTGGCAAGGCTCTCTCTGTCCAGAAATAATCATAGCTGGTGAACCAGACATAGCTGGTAGTGATGTGACCACATGGTGTGACATGATTAGATTCACTCGTGGACAATGTTTGTCTCAGGTCTGAACACAGTTATATTTCTCTATATAAAGTCTGAGCTGCTGAAAAGATTGTGATTTTATTTCATCATTCATTCAATAAGTTTATTTATGCAGCTCAAAGCAGTAATAAAACTAGACAAAAACAACTTTGGAGTCCAACCTATATCCTGTGGTTGCATCCACTTTAAAATTGCCATGCGCCAAACATGGAGATTTCTAGTCTTTTCTTTTGGGTGGTGGTGGGGGGAACCCTAGTCCAAAGAACAGCACTATTATACTTGTTTGTTTGTTTGTATTCCACCTTTTCCCCAGACCAAGACTTAAGCTGTCTTACACAAATTAAAATAACATAGATAAAATTTAACTAATAAAACTAAAATGATTTTAAAACAAATATATTAAATTACTGATAATAACAGGCAAGGTGTTCAGCAGTGGAGGACAATCAAAATATGCTCTTTTCTTTCTTTATTTCAGATATTGAAAAATATTACTTGGTACTCAGAACGTGTATTAACAGAAATTTCCCTGGGGAGTCTCCTGATACTAGTAGTAATAAGGACTATTCAGTACAACATGACACGAACAAGGGTAAGAACTGTATTTTGGGCTGATTTCACGTAGAACGGACTTGATCAACTTTAATTGCTAATTCTTCTCCACGTCCCCAGACCAGCCCTTCCTAGCACTGGAGACACAGAGACTGAACAGACCTGTTCACTTTAGTTTAGAGTTGCTATTTTAAAAGCCTTTAGGAATTCCCCCCCTCTTTGTTCCCCACCTGCCATGTTTAGAAAAGGTAAGCTGCATTATTACAAACCTTTAAAAAAAAAATCGTATAAAATAAAAATTAAGGACTGAAGAAGAATAAAAGTTGTTCAGCTTTGTTTCTGACCAGGGTTAAATATATAGTCACACTCTAAAAATATGCAGTGACAATTCCTTAAAAGACCTAAGCATATTGAGCCATGATTGCAGGAGTTGTTGCTAAGGCTTATCCCTAAAATCAGAGCACAAGTTGGGTTTGTCTTCATTGCAACTTTGCCTCCGGCAAACGGATGTTAGACTGGTGAGTGATTTCCTTTTGACAGGTCTTGCTGTATACAGAAAGGATAGTTTGATGTGTGTGTTTTTTCCCCTCCTCATCTCCAACAGGACAAATACCTTCATACAAATTGTTTGGCAGCTTTAGCCAATATGTCAGCACAGTTCCGCTCACTTCATCAGTATGCCGCTCAGAGGATCATCAGGTAAATACAAGCCTTTTACAAAATATTTAAACTAGCTTCAACCTAAATTCCGCAGGATAGATACTTGAATTTCCTATTGCTCAGATTTGAATATTAACCCAGGTGATTTCTGTTCAGCTTCATGAAGTCTAGGTTAAATCTTAAACTGCAATACAGTGTGCTCCATTTATACTTTAGCTGCTTGCTAATGACGTCTGCCTATGCCCGCGAAAAATTGTTAACTACATCAAATAGGTGGCCAAAAGGCTGCTCCATAAGGGTGAATGGGGCTCTACCCCACCAGTCACAGGGCTTATCCAAATTTACCTTTTGCCCTGCACTTTCTAGGTGCAGGTCTCTGCTTTCCTGGTCTGTGTATGAATGGCTTATTTTCCTTGCCGCTTTTGCTAGGAAAACCTGAACTTTACCGCTGAATTGGAGCAAATAGCAATTTGAGTTTTTTCAGATTGCAGTTTGCTTTGATTCGAGCAGTAAAGAGCAGGTTTTCATGCTTGGACACCTAGAAAGCCCAGACCTGTGCCTAGAAATGTGCAGCAAAGGTAAGTGTGGAAGAGCCCTGATTGTCTTCTTACTTGCATGCAGTCCAGTGGGGCGCCCTACCTGTCATCTTCATCCTCCTCCATCTCTGTGTTGCTCTTGTAGACCACAGCAGGGAGGAGATTGGGGACAGACTGAATAGAATTAGTTTTCTGTGGCTCCCATTGGCTCAGGATCCACCTCCTCTTGGCCTCCCTTCTGCCCTACCACTCCCAATGGGCAGCCGCTGCCACTGGCAAACACTAATATTGCCTGTTAGTGCTGACACACTAGGGAAAGTGCTGTGTAATCTGTTTAGTGAATGGCATGGGACAAATAAATATACTGGTGTGTTAGACCAGTATGATTATTATAGATTCTTGTGAAGTCATGGTCCCTCAATAGCAGAGGTCACTATGTAATATAAACAGCCTCTCCTGTATCTTGTACTTCTTTCTATTTTTTGAAGGCACAGCAGAACTTCTACTTGAATCTGAGCTCTGTTGTCCCAAAATCTTCCAAATCAACAATTTCCCTGCTAGTCATTTTTCCCTCATTGTACTTTCTGGGGTTTTCCTTGGGACCAGTTGTAAAATACATCTGTTTCCCAGAATTCCTTCAAGGATGTTTGTTACATTACGAGCAGATACCTTAGATTTTATTGTTTTTCCTGTGTTTAGTTTTGCTTGGTTTTAAGTGTGTGTGACTTGGGTATTATAATATTTTGTTTTTCTCTTGGGAAGGTTTTTACTCTGAAAGGTGAGGGCTAAATATTTAAATAAATAAGACTGCAATGCACACACACCCTTATCTGTCATGCTTGGGGCGGGGGGAACCTCAAACAGTTCTGCCTGCATCACTCCTTTGGTGTAGAGCTCTCCATTCTGTCTGCAGGATTCCCGCCAGCAGTAGCTTACATAAAGCAGATGGAGGAGGGGATGAGCTAGCCAGGGATCCACTGGTCCGTCTGCATTAGACCCACTCCTGGCCCAACAGCTACACCAAATTTCTGGGTCTCCCCACCTTCTACTCTGCCCTGTGTGTGTAGTTATGGGTGTCCAGTTGGTTTTCAGATGGTTCTGCAATATAGTAGTCCTCAAGCTTTCCAGACCTGGGATCCATCTTCAAACCTAACCTGCATATTGAGGCACCTATTTTAATTTGTTGTTGTTTTTCTTATATTAGTTTTTATCTCCTCTTCTCCCCTCTCCCCTTTTTATCCCTCTCTTAAAAATAAATACCGTATATACTCGAGTATAAGCCGACCCAAATATAAGGCGAGGCACCCAATTTTACCACAAAAAACCTGGGAAAGCTTCATAGGAGCCACTGCCTGCCTCACTCGAGTATAAGCCGAGGGCGGCTTTTTCAGCACAAAAAATGTGCTGAAAAACTAGGCTTATACTCGAGTATATAGGGTAAATCCTGAAATAGTGATTAGGAGGAGAATGGTGCTGGCCTAGTGATACTGCAAGTACAACCCACTTTACCTCCAAGCACAGTCTCTTGGTGGATCCTGTTTATTCTAGTTGGAGATTAGTGCTGTAATACAGTTATCATTCCATGTAAATAGATGTTTCTGACTTTCCAGATTACTAGTTGTTTCTAGCAGCAGCTCCTGCACAAGTAACCCTTACATGTTAAATAAAAGTTAATTCCAATTTAATTTTGAAAGCACTTCATTTTAAGAAAATTGATGATGTGGTGACAAATGCTATATTTTCTAAAGCAGCCAATTGAATAAAATGTGGCTTGGATTATTACCACAAGCATTGACTTACTTTGAGAGTGGGCTAGGAAGAACTTTTGAGACACAGAAAATGTGGTGTATAAGCTTTCAGTAGACCTGGTCGTGGAACTGAGCAACAAGCATATTTGTAGGTAACACATGACTATGATGAATTATTTTAGGTGAAGTAAAATCAGCAAGTGCAACTTTAATTTTATTGCTTTAGGAATTCTCAACTCAAAATCTACTTAGCCGTACAGCTGACAGAGCACAGACGGCCATAATTCAAGATTCACCAGATGCTCTAGTAATTCCTTCCTTAATGTGAGAAGTAATTCAACTTCTATGGAGGCTTTTTTAAATCCTCCTATGAGTACGGACTGCCAATAGTTTTAAATTATGAAGACTATTGTGGATTAAAGGTTGAACTGAGACTTGTCATTTATAGTTCAACCAGGGCCTCAGTAAAATAGAACTTTATGCCACAGAGTAATTGACACATTCTGCAGTCATTAATGTTGACAGATTTGTGTAAATCATTTCCTCACGCTCAGCTGCTAGCAGTGAAATTAGATGTAACAGATTACTTGGATGGACACTGCTGTTGAATTTAATCATTATCAGAATCATCCTTAATTACGTAAGAGTAAATAGAGTCCCAAACTATAATGCTATTCATAACATGTAGATTGCATTTTATTTTTCAATATTTAAAGAATGTGCTGATGCAGAAAAGCAGATGATTCTATAAAAGCATTATTACCTTGCTAATTACCTTAGTATAGGCAATCATGTTCATAAGATGGCAAAACAAATAGTTTAGGACTTGGAGGTAAACTAGCTGTTCTGGTAGGTTATTTGCTTGTTTTTTTTTTTTTGTAAGATTTCTTATCCACCCTTCACCATAAGATCCCAGGGTGGATTACAACAATATACTGGAACAGAGCAGTATACATTTAGCACAAGAGGCAACTCCCACAAAACAAAATAACTCAAATTCTGGGGTAAAGAGGTATGTCTGCAACATATAGCAAAAGCTGTGCAATGAAGATGCTCAATGCACCTTTCTGGATACATAGGATATTTTGAGAGCCCATGTGTAGAAAAGTGACACATGCGCACTATTGATCTTGAATCCTATTCAATGACTTAATTCAAGAATTTCCAGCTTCAGTTTTACTAGCTGAACCAGGCAGGTGCCTGTATTATTTAAAAAGAGAAGAGTTATCACAGGAGCACCATATCTTAAATTTGAACCTAAGTGTAGAATTTCAAACTTGACAGTACGTTTAGGAAATTGAGATCTATACCACTAGAAATTGAGTTCTATACCCACTAGACACTGGGGCACATTTTTTCAGTTCTATAAAGGAGAGAATTAAGAGCTAACAAAACTTTAATTGAGGAACCTGCCTTGTTGGATAGGGGTTTGTCTCAGTTTCGAGCCTTGGAGTGACATTGCACTAGGAAGTGGAGAGTCACTTTGGTTCATTTTTCAAAGCCTCTGACATGTTGACCATAGTGAGAAAATCAACAAATGCCTATAACATTTAAGCAAAATTGGATGAAATTTGCACCTTCTGAGGTGGTGAAGCCAGCCAAACCTCTGGCAAATAGGTGTACAGTGAGGGAGTTATGGATAAACGAATATTTTTATTTTCTGCTCAGTTTGCACCAAAGTTACAGAAAGTGCAAATGTGATTACGATAGAGCTGAATGTTTTGTTAGTGGGCAAGACTCTACGCCTGTGTCCTTTCTTCGTTGTGTGTGTTGTATGGCTGTGTTCTTTCTTGTGTGACTGAACAGTGCAGTCCTATTCATAATGATCAGAAAGCCTACTGAGTTTAAAGGGGTTTTCTCCCAGGTAAGTGGTTACCTTAAGTATACATATATACAGTTACCAAGCATTACTGTAAAACTTGCCCTGCTGCAAAAGCTTTGAGGAATTATTTCAATTTTAATTAACACTATCGTTACAATTCACTACCAGTGCTTCACCATAAAAGTGACTATTAAATATTAAAACAGTCTAAAACAAACCACAGTCACAAGATTAGGGTACTTCCCCAAAACATACATCTCAGGTGTTAAAGACCAGGGTAAAGATTTGCATCTTCAGCATATGACAAAAGCTGTACAATGAAGTTGCCAGATGCATCTCTGTGGGGAAGGGAGTTCCACCACTTGGGAGCTGTCGCAGAGAATGCCCGCTCCCATGTTGCCACCCCTAGAAGTTCTGCAGGGGGTGGAATTACCAAGAGGAGCTGCTGAAATGAGCACAGCCATTATGTGTGGGATAGCACCTATTCAAAAGGATGCAGAAATAATGCTTGGCGTCCTGAGGCATAAACGAAAGAAGCATATGCCAGTGCTATTAGTAGTAGCGTGATGACCTAGTTCAGCTGTAGTGAATCTTATAAGCTGATTAGCTACCCCAGTTCTGGGAGGTGTCACTGCAATTAGTGGAAAGTATTGTAACAAGATGAGGAGCCTATTCAGATTGAGGGCAGAAGTTTGTATTGGTGAATGATCACAGTGGAAGAAAAGGTCTCCTTACAAAACTAATCTACTTTAAAGGGATTCTGCATGAGTTCTTTTATGTAATACCAACCACATCACCCTGCCTTTACATTTGTTACAGCATTAATGGTTCCCCTGTGAACTAAGTTCTGCTATTTAGCTGCATCGTCAAAATGACAATTGCTTCATGTCCTGGCGTGTGGAACATATGGAGTTAAGGTTTTAGGCTAATAACTATAGTTTCCAGCATGGAAAAACTGTTGAACCCTGGTTAAGCCTGATCGAACCTTCTGGGGATTCAGAAACAGGCACCTGGTAGGATATTAATACACTCATTATCCATCTGGTGCAAGTATCCAAGTGTACTGAGTTCTATTAGATTGGTGCTGTGAGCCAGGAGGGCAGGGGGTCACAGGTTAGACAGATTGCCTAGATGGGCGGCTTACCAGCGTTGGACTTGGATAGCTACAAAACCTTGTGGAATATTTTCTGGCAAATAACTAGACTCTTGAGTTCTGCATCTGGCTTTGAAATATGACAGCAACTATGACTTTGGTCTGGACAAGTTGCCAGCGCTTACTTATGCTCTCTAAAATGTATTAATGTTTAACATGCCTGTAATTATTTTTATTTTTTTTGTAATTGCCATGTGCCTCAACTTTTTTTTTTGTATACTTAATGGTCACGCTGGGAATGGGACTCAAAAAAGCAGGAGCAAGGAAATGCGTTACCTACCCTAAGAGGAGCCTGCTGGAACAGGCAAATGGCCCATTTAGCCCAGCATCCTGTTCTCACAGTGGCCAGCCAGATGCCTGTGGGGAAACCAGAAACCAGAACATGAGCGCAAGAGCATTTCCCCCTCCCCTGGTTTCTATCAGCTGGTATGTAGAGACATTTCTGCCTCCAGTTGTGGAGGCAGACAATAGCCATCATGGCTAGTAGCTATCAATAGCCCTCTCCTCCGTGAATTTGTCTAATCCTCTTACATGTCTCCTGTTACCCACCTTTTCCCTAAACTAAAAAGTCCCGAATGCTGCAACCTTTCTTCAAAAGGGAGTCACTCCATCCCCTTGATCATTTTTGTTGCCCTTTTCTGAACCTTTTCCAACTCAGCAATACCCTTTTTGAGATGAGGCAACCACATTACTCCAAAAGTGGCCACACCATAGATTTTTATAATGATATTTTTTTGTCATTGCTCCTCGGACTACTTGCGTTTATCTTCTAAATGCTGAAATATCATTTTTCCATTTGCACTCACTTTATCCTATTCTTGGTTCAGGACCTTTGGCTTTGCCTAATCAGAGTTAAGGTCTCAAACACACTGAGTAAGTTTTTTCAGAGACTTAAAGCGATGCTGGAGAGCCGTTATTGTGGTTTGGTCCACTCTGAACAAGCTGTATTCTCTACAATGAGGTTGTCTCTCCGATTCCAGGTTTCTGTAGCTATGTAGAAACATTTGCTTTCCAGATGGTGCCATAAGGGAGAAAGCTACTCCTTTTACCAGTCTACAGAAATGAGTGCTTGTACACAGCCCAGGTGGCGCTGTGGGTTAAACCACAGAGCCTAGGGCTTGCTGATCAGAAGGTCGGCGGTTCGAATCCCTGCGACGGGGTGAGCTCCTGTTGCTTGGTCTCAGCTCCTGCCCATCTAGCAGTTCGAAAGCACGTCAAAGTGCAAGTAGATAAATAAGTACCACTGCAGCGGGAAGGTAAACTGCGTTTCCGTGCACTGCTCTGGTTCGCCAGAAGTGGCTTTGTCATGCTGGCCACATGACCTGGAAGCTGTACACTGGCTCTCGGCCAATAAAGCGAGATGAGCGCCGCAACCCCAGAGTCGGACACGACTGGACCTAATGGTCAGGGGCCCCTTTACCTTTACCTTTACACAGCCAGAAGGTGTGTTGGGAAGAAGTGATGGAAAGTAGATGAGACCTTGAAATGCAGCTTTGCCAGATGAACAGTGGGCCCTTTGCAGAATGATCAGCCACAGCAAATACCAGTGTCTGATCAATTTGCACAGATTGTTGATTTGCAGAGGTCACTGTTAGTCTTAGTACAAACAACTGTAGAAAGCAAGTCCTTTAATTCCACTGTAGTGTTTCTGTATTACCAAACATGTGTCTAGCCAAAGGATAAAAATAATACTAATTTTTGATAATATTGTTTCCTAAGCTGCTCTGGCTACTTGCCCTCCAAATAACTGGTACATCTGGGTGATTAATTTTTTTATGTGCTTTGTTCTTGCCTGTTGATACTGTAAAAATAACTTCCCCTCAGCTCTCTTTTTACATTTCCTTAACATGGTTCAGCAGTTCTTTGTCTGGATGTAATCTATAAATCTTCTTTGGCCTTCCTTTCTATGACACTTGCTTTTTCTGGAGATACAGGTTTGATCCCATATAATAACCTCCTTTTTTTGTAAAGCCAAGACTCAAATTTTATTTTAATAGGGTTAATAGATAAGATGTTTTTCATTTCTCCCTTCCTTTTTCTTTAATATCTGTAGCATTTAACATTGGCAATCTTCCATGGATGGAAGATTGGACCGATTGTTCTTACTGAATATTCTGCACATAGGTTTTTGTAACCTATAAGTATAAATTCTTTCATCTAAAATTTAATTTGTGTGCTGTCCAGTTCAAGCCACAAACACTATTTGGATTTGTGTATGCCAGGTTAAATAATAGCATTCCAGTGCTCTCTAATATCTAAATCTGTCTTTAAATTTGGTGATGTTTAAGGAATGCGGGTTCAGAAAAGCATAGGTTTTTGCACCGGTAGTCATTTGTTTAATATGTTACAGTGGCAGTGCAATTCTGTGCTTCTCTACTTGGAAGTCCTGTTGAATTCATTGATGTTTACTCTCTAGTGAGTGCATATAATATTAGTCAAATTTTGGACATTCAGGCTGCAATGTCAGCATTCACATAAGAGTACTGATCATCTCAAATTAATCTGATGAATGCCTGAAAAGAGATTTGTTTCTCCACTATTTGGACATACACAAATAAATGATGACAATGATACTTAGGTGATTGTTAACATCACTTGTGTTTGTTTGATTTTTGAAATATCAATACTATTTGTCTGGGATTTTCAGATAATGCATGTGAGTTTGGTCATTCAGCAAAGAATGAATGGTTAGCCTTTTTTGCTAAGTAATGCCATCATATTTTAAAACGGGACTATATATTTGTGTCTGTTAATTGTGGGCATCAGAAACATGCAAACTGAATAATAGTCATATTTAAGTTCAGAAGCCCTTGCCTGCATTGAAGCAATATTTTATTTAGGCAACCTCCTTAAATTACTCTGTGCTTCCTTCAAGCACCCTGCTATGCTCAGAGTGATAGAAACTAAACAATGATGTGTTTTTAGGACCACATAAGCATGTGGATGATAGAGGACTCGAAAAACCCATCTTGAGCCAGAGGATTGAGGAGGGGCGCGCGCGTGCACGCGCACACGCACACACACACACACACACATACATAATTTTCTAAAAGTAATGTATTATTTAAATAGAAGCTGGGATGAATTGATTCTGCAGGATGTACCCACTCACCTGCATGCTGGGTACATCTAGGAAACCGTGCAAATAATTGCATGTACTAAAGGAGCCAACCTGCACACAGAGGTTCTTGACAACTGTCACCAAGTTGCCAATGCCCCCTTTGGGGGAAGGTGATAGAGAAGGTGATGGTGCCACAATTGCTGGCACTATTGGATGAGACTGGTTTTCTGGACCTATTTCCATCCAGGATCAGGCTTGGCTGGGGATCTGATTCTGTTCTGGCGGAGCATCTTTATTAGGAGAGAAACAGGAGGAATGAGACCCTGTTTGTTCTCCTGGATCTCTCAGAAGCCTTTGATACCATTCGCCATTGTATCCTGCTAGATCAGCTCTGTGAATTGGGAGCACTGTATCACAGTGGTTCTGCTCTTATCTACAGGGCTGATTATAGAAAGTAACATTGGGTGATTGCCTTCCAGCCTCCTGAGATATGTTCCATGAAGTGCCGCAGAGTACTATATTGTACCTAGTGCTATTCAACATCAATACAAGGCTGTGGGGACTAGTCATTAGGAAATTTGGAGCATGGTGTCATCAAGTACGCTGATGACACACAGTTCTGTTTCTCTGTAACATTGAGTCAGGAGATGCTGTGCAAGTCCTGAACCAGTGCCTAGACTGAGTAATGGGCTAGATGAGTGCCAATAAACAGCAGCTGAATCCCATCAAGACAGAGTCGCTGTGAGTAGTTCTCGGGTACTGAGTAGATTCTGGATCGGGTTGCACTCCATCTGAAAGAACAGGAGCATAGCTTGAAGATACTGCTTCATGCAGCATTGTCCCTAAAGGTTCAGGGGACTTCAGTTTCTAGGAGTGGCTGTGCCTGTTTCAGCTGGTATGCCAGCTATGACCATTCCTAGACAGGGATAGGTTGGTAATGTGGGGGTGTCCTTGAATTTGATTGGGAAGCTGCAGCTAATGCAAAACTTTACAGCATGGTTGCTCTTTGGGGCTACTTATAAACAATATGTGACACTCCCATTAAAAAGCACTGTGCTGGTTGCCAATTTGCTACTGGGCTAGATTCAAGTTTCTACGACTAGTGTATAAAAGTCCTATACGGTTCTGAACCAGAGTAACAGAGAAGCCCCCTACATCTCAGCTCCATTCACTTACACCTGTGAATGAAGATTTGTTGATGGTGCCACATGCCCCTGCAATGAAGCCCACTGTGAGTTCAGCCCAAGCTTTTAGCGCTAGTTCTCTGGAATTCCCTTACCCAAATGTTAAGCAAGTGCCAATGTTGTTATATTTTCTCCCTAAGTCTTTGGCAGAACAAACCTTCAGTTATCAGCAGTTGTACGCCCTGGTTTTAAAAAAGATTGTTGTGTGCCAGAACTATGTGCTTCATAAAAGCAATAACCTCATTTCATGCTACAATACTGGCTTGGTTTCACCTTCTAAATCCTCAAATGATTCGTCTGTAGAATTATAGTATCTGCATGTTAACTGAATCAAAGTAATTGCATATTAGCTGAATCAAGTTGCATTTTGTAGCAGCAGCAAAAACAACAAAAAACCCAAAACTTTGTATAACTAGCCATGCCATAATTTTTGTGCTCTGGAACAGTTCGACTTATATCTAACCATCATCCAGCACCAAGTACATTAAGCAGTGTAATGGGCCACAAAAATAACTTTGCCCTTGCCAGGTAATTTATGGTGTATGTCAGATGGACAAAGCACTAATATAGGCAGAATACTTACTTTCTAAAGGAAAAGGTATGAGAGTTATCTCCGTAAGAAATGACTGAAAAGGAGAGTCCAAGTAATTTTGTACCAATTAGGTATCTCTGAGCAGAAATGGAGAATTATGGGTGTCATATTCTAAGCTAACCACATGTTGCTAGGATAAAGTATACCTTTGGGCCAGTATTCCTGTTGCTGCCATTGCAACTGCACAAGATAAGTTGTTTATATCATACCTGATAAGGATTGCAAACTTCTGTTTTGCCAGCTGGCCAATTAATGATCCCAGTGTTTCATGCAAAGAAGTTGCAGTACTGTAGACCAATGTGAAATCATTTTTCTGTTGGCATTTTGTGACAAAGGGGGGGACTTGAAAAACCAGGTGATAACAAAATTAGGGACTCTTAAAATCTACATAGAGGGAGAGACAGTGTGGGAATGGTGATAGATTTTCATTGAGGAGACCAGAATTCAAAGCCTCACTCTGCCCCGAGGCTCTATGGGTAACAATGTAGCCAGTACTCTGCTCCCTGCCTAACCTACCTTCTTTTATTGTTAATATAACGTAAAATGGAATAATTCCATCTACATTTCCATAAGTTCCTTTGGAAGAAGGGTGAGATTAACAATTTCGCTCTTAGTAATAAATCTACAAAGCTGCCTCATGCTGAGTCAGGCTGTTTGTTGATCTCTCATAGTATGGTTTGCTCTGACTGGTCAAAGCAAATCCAAAGCTCGTGTCTTTATTAACCCTGAGGCTGTTTTAACTGGAGATGCTGATGCCCTGGGGGCTTGTGCATTCTTGCATTTGATCTACCGTACCATGTGCCTCTACCGCATTTGCATCATGGGACGCAGAACAATAGAGCATATAGGGCAGAACTCATCAGATAGGTTTTGTTAACCTACACGCAGGAAGATAAAACTCTGAACACATTGTGAGAGCTTGCCCTAAATGATGGGGTAGAAATAAATTTAAAAAATGAATAATGGTAAGCATTACATTTGTAGTTCCCAATGTAGAAAGCCCTGGGCAAGGATTCCAGTGGCCAGGCCATAGCTTGGCACAAATGTTAGCCTCTCTTCAATCCACATGTCCTTAACCATAAAAACTTCTTTACATTCCTTATCATGCTTTTCTACAAGCCATATGTTTGCTCTCTCCCCACCCCCACCCCTGCTGCCTCCGGTCTGAAAAATGTTGTGTTTGGCCTCAAGGAACTGGTTGCATGGTGAAGAACTCACCCCATCACTGCCAATTATGGGACTTTTTTTTATTGCTGCTCCTTTTTAAACATCACCATGGGTTGCTCTCCAAATGTGGGTTACCACAATACAGGGCAAATTGAAAACCTCCACATCTGATCATCACCCACCCTTTGTACATATGTGTGCAATTTGCAAGCATTCTGCACATTAAGTATCTTCTAAAAGTCCCTACTTTCACTGTGGTACTTTACAAAGGCATAAGTCGGGTTACATGTCAACCTGACAACTACGTTTTTAAGAGGAGTGGTTAGGACCAAAAATGATTTGCATAGCAAACAATATTGTGTATGTGTGGTGGTCTGATAATGCAATATGACCTAAATATTATGATCAGGCCTAGTAGGGACTGAGTTTTTGTGGCTCTTGTTTTAAGAGAACTTCACTGAGCTGATACATATGGCATGTATGTGCTGAAGACTTGCAAATCAAAACCTTACTTTTTATGAGTACATTTCTATATATGTTACCCTCATGTTTTCTCTCTCCAGCATGCTAACTACTGAAAGACAAGTATTTGAGATTTATTAATAATAATTATTAACATTTGCATAATGCTTTCAAGCATTCAAATTCTTCACATTAATTCATTTAATTGTACAGCAACTCCATATTGCAGGTGTGGGGAGGTGGGGTTAGGTAGATAGTGTGGCTTACAATTTGTGACGAGATTTGAACTGGGGACTACCTGATTCATCAGCTCATTATCTTCAGTACTTCAGAGCATCTTGAATTTCCTAATGCTGCTGACATGCGCTATCTGAGGTCACTATCGTTCAAAAAGGAGAGTACTGCACTGGTTGCATTTAACTCTTTTTTTACACACTAAGTGGAGTTCTGACATTACTCTGGTGGTTTGGAAGCTGCAGTATTACTACTCTTTCCCACACCACCTGGTAAAGTGAGAAGCCTGGGGCTGCACAAGAGGAGCCAGTGTTGCAGCGCCTCTCCACACCAGGGTTAACCCAAGTTGCTTACCTGTTTCAAGTGGAAAAGCACAACTGATGCTCTTGGCAGGAAGTGTGGTCTGTGAACTTCAAGTGACTTGCTTGGCCATGTCATAATGGTCCCCTTACTTTGTCAAATAAAACCCTTGACTAGGGAGCAGGTGGCGCTGTGGTCTAAACCACAGGGCCTAGGGCTTGCCAATCAGAAGGTCGGCGGTTCGAATCCCTGCGATGGGGTGAGCTCCCGTTCGGTCCCAGCTCCTGCCCACCTAGCAGTTCGAAAGCACGTCAAAGTGCAAGTAGATAAATAGGTACCGCTCCAGCGGGAAGGTAAATGGCATTTCCGTGCGCTGCTCTGGTTCGCCAGAAGCGGCTTAGTCATGCTGGCCAAATGACCCGGAAGCTGTCTGCGGACAAACGCCGGCTCCCTTGGCCTATAGAACGAGATGAGCACCGCAACCACAGAGTCGTCCATGACTGGACCTAACGGTCAGGAGTACCTTTACATTTACCTAGGAAGCGTCAGAAGAACTTGGCAGACATCCTTCCCTCTGAGAAGGGATTGTGGTGTTCCACTAATCAACTTAGGTATGTTTTTGCCACTTAGATCTCTGTGTGAGAATTGTAACAATCTTCTTGAGTCTTTTCAGAATAAGCACATTGATTACTCAACTGCTGCTTGTCTTAGCTGCCTGATAAGTGTACTTCTCACCACATTTCAAACAATGACAATTTTTTCTTTAGGCTTCATAGAGCCTGATCTCTCTATTAGAAATTATCATGTTTGAAGGGACCCTTAGTTCAGTATATTTAAATTTTGAGTCTGAGCAGCTCTTCTAACAGTAGTAGTTTGCTTTTCCTCCCAGTATTTATTCATTTATTAAAATGTTTATATCCCACCTCCATTCCTAATGGGCTCTCCAAGGCAGCTAACGATAGTTATTTGAAACATAATCCTCCAAAACTTAAAAAGAAGACCACAGAACATCAGCGTTATGTCCATGAAGGAATAAGAATCATTCTACATTATGTCAAGGATCGAATGTCTACTTGCCAGTGTTGTTAGCTATTGTGCTAAGCGTGTATCCTGCTTGTGCCCGGAGTGGCTTGCAAAGGAAAACACATAGCAATAAATAGTGGTTTTTCAGAAAGTACACTTAAAATAGTGAGGCAGCAGCATCAGAATAGAAACAGCACATGGAAATCATATAAACACCTCTCTCGACATATTGCTCTTTAACACACCAGCTGAATTTAGTGGGAGGGCATTCTGGTGTATGGGTGCTATTACCGAGGAAGCCCAATCCCATATATTGGTCCGCTGAATCTCCAGTGGTGATGGGTCATAGAGTAGGACACCTGCAGTTGATAGCAAAGTCAGGTTGATTAGTGATAATGTAGTTCCTGACATAGCCCAGTCCTTGGCCATTTAGAGCTTCGAAGGTCAGCGCTAGCACTTTATCAACTGAGCCAAGAACTACCGGTAAATAGGCAGCCATGAATCTTCTATAAGATGTATGTTATGTGGTCTGGGCTCCAGTCAGCATTCTGGAAGCTACACTTCCAGCTGCCTGCAGTTGCCACATTGTCTCTCTAAAGGCAGCCCAATGTAGAGATAGCACTGCAGGAATCCTACTTGAATGTCACTTGCAGGGGTAGGCAACCTTCGGCTCCCAGATGTTTTGGGACTACAACTCCCATCATCCCTGACCACTGGTCCTGTTAGCTAGGGATCATGGGAGTTGTAGTCCCAAAACATCTGGGTGCCGAAGGTTGCCTACCCCTGCACTAGGGCATCAGTGACCAGTGCCGTACGCAGTTTCACATGAAAAGGTAAACCAGCTGAAGCTGCTTGCAACCAAAAAAAGAGAGGGGGGAACCCCAGAGTATTCTAGGAAAGCACTAGGTCGAGGGAGCACTCCTAAGTTGTTTACCTGATCCTCATGAAACTATAACTCTATCCAGAATAGGCTATGCAACCAATCTTTAATTAGCAGAACTCCCATCTTGTCTGGATTAATTTCAGCTTGTTCACCTTTGTCCATTCCTGTATTGACCCCAGATACTGATTGAGTACCTCCACTGCCTCCTTGGAATCAAGATGGAAAGAGGTAGATTTTAGTATCATGAGCATACTGGTGACACTTCAGCAGAAAAGCTATGCATGGATTCCCCCAGCTGTTTCTTGTAGATTTAAACAAGTATGAAAGGTGAGAGAAGGATAAAATGAATAGAAATCCACACTTCAAACAAATGTACCTACTTAACAGAGGTGCTATAGATCTCAAACATGTTCTCTCTGTATGGCTTTGTCCCTTTAAGACTACATGAATACATGTTCTTGAGTAACTGGTGTGTGACTGACAGACTGGTTGCACTTAACTCAGTCTCTGAAAATATTGGTCCTAATATTTTAAAATGGTTCTCTGGAGATTTTATTTTCATATTGGTTTGGCTGTGCATTTCTTGGATCTTATCTTTGATCTCATAGAGTGGTAGTTCCAAAACACAAAGAATTTTGATATCACTTTGGTTTAATAGAACAGATGATAATATTTTATTTTCTAATAACTCTTCAGATTTATACTGCACATAACCCTGGAAAAAATTTATACACTAAGAAGGCGCTAGAGATATTTTATTGGTTTCATTATCTCCAAAAATGGCAGAGTTTCATCCTTAAGTAAGAACAACTGTTTTCAATAGGAAAACTCCAAACCACACTTGTTGATTTCCCAGGCTCCAGTTACCCAGACATTCCAAACGCTAACTTTTTAGATGGTGATATCAAACATTTCAATACTTTACTGCCACAGAGCTGGGAATTAATTTCACTGTTTGCAAGAGGAAAATGTGTAGCCTGTAGTCTGCTGTGCGTAGCACATGTCTCCTTGCTGCAATGCTGCATCCTCTTGGTTGACTTCTAGGAAAGTGCCTCTTATTCTTTAATAACTTCCTTTTCATAAATTTTAGTAATAAAATGCAGGTATTAAGTACATAATTTTCTTTCAAGAAGCAAAATAATTGGTTGTTTTTAAAAGCCTTGCAGAAAGCCCAGACGCATACCGAACCTGGTGTATGAACCCAGCCTATATTTTATTCATGAAAGAAGTAAAGAGAGAGAGAGAGAGAGAGAGAAGTTTTGCAAACAGTCAAAGCACTCCCACCAGTATAAATATGGCCTCTTCTGGATTCAGTGCTGGCTTCTACATGCCATGAGGACAGCCAGAGGGGTAGAGCAAAAGACCCAATACTGGCCTTGATTCCTGAGGGTGTGGAGAAGTGTTGCCTGACCCAAACACCAATTTCCATTTAAATTGCTAAACCTAGGGACTAACTTCAACATTCCACTGATTATATCTCCAAACTCACAAAATATAGCTAGTGGGGTGGGGAGCCTAAATTGAAGTTTGGGGCAATCAAATATTTTCCATAGCTCGGCCTATGTGATGTGATACTACTTATTACTGAACTATTTTTATGCCTCCTTTAAGGGTAAAAGTCCTCTTGAGGCAGCTCATAAAATTAAAAAATGCAACAAAGTGCAATACTGTAAATAAAGCTAGTAATAAATCAAATAGCCTCCAAAATTTCAAAATAATTGACAGAAAAGGGACAGGGTATCCCAGTCCTGTCCCCAACCTCATTACCAGCTCCACTACAACAATGCCCCAACCCCAAGTACAGCACTTTGCTTTTCTCCATTGGAATGAATGGCTACCATTCTCCTAGATGGGTAAAAGTGTGGGACTATACTCGGAATAAGAGCTGAATTTCTCCCTGGTTATCTCAGATCCTGATGTGAGAAGCAGGTCCTCCTGTATCCCATGGAACTTAATGGGAGCCATTGAGGACCAAGCTGGCCTTGTTGGCATAGCCCTGCATTTTTCATCCTGAGAGGCCAATATCAGCTTGGGCTGAGTCACACAGGGTCAAATGCAGTGCTTTTCTTTTCTCCATAATTAGCAGCCAGTCGCTTATGTGACGGAAGGGCTGTAGCTCAGCGGTAGAGCATCTGTTCTGGATTCAGAAGGTCCCACGTACAATCCCCAGCATCTTCAGGAAGTACTAGGACCCACTCTTTTCGGAAGACCTGGAGTGCCACTGCACAGTTAGTATAGATAACCTTTGCCAGCCTTATCACTCCAAATGTTTGGGGCTATAGCTCCCTTCTGATATAGTCCAAAACATCTGGAGAGACACCATGTTGGCAAAGGCTGATGTAGACAATACTGATCTAGATGAACCAGTGATCTGAATTCCTATAAGGCACCTTTATACATGGATGAAATTAAATGAATACAACTGGGCTGGGATAACAAATGAATGGCGTTACTGGGCTGGGAGTTAAAGCTGCTCCCTGAACATGACCTGGCTATTGAGACTTGTGTGCTCCTCCTATCTATGCAGCCCTCCTTTATCTGAATAGCCCCTCTCTGGATTCTGTTTCTTGGTGTGACAAATCCTGGGAACTTAAAGAGTATTTGTGAGAGAGGGATCAGTTACAGCAGAGTCAAATGTCTGAGTGATTTTTCCCGAGAAGCTTCTGTTTGTGCAGCAGGAAGATAGAAGCGGATATACACTGGAAAACAAAACAAAACTCTAGAACTTAAAAGGCAATACTAAGATGATTCACGGACTCTAGGACTCAGCAGCCCCATAACTCCCTAACGGTTGTGGCAAACTGGGTTATTGTTAGCTGCTAAGTTTCTAAAAGTTGTTGTGAGAACCTCAAAGCATTCACTCAGCAATGAGCTCAGCCTTTTCGTTCCTCTAGTTGAAGATGGCAGTTTGCATAAAACCACACAAGCTGTGTGACTGTTCCCATAACATTTTATATTACATCTTGGCACAAGAGCATTTGTCTTCAAGTCTCATGAAAAGGTGGTTTGAATTTTCCCCGAAAAGTAAATCCACAAACATTGGTGTGTTTACACACAACCTCCCTGCCAAAGCCGGCAACCTCCTTTGCGTCACTAATGAAATCATCCTGGGTTGTTGTAGAGACTACCCACCCTCTCTGCCTTTGCAACTTTATTTTTAATTCTCTAACTGCTGCTTTGCTCTTTGACATCTGTCACTGACTTGTTTGGATGTAGCTTTCTTAAAGGAAAATTCCTGTTTCTTTTTCCTCCCCACCCCTTTTTCCTCCCTTTACCCTTGTCTTGCAGTTACACCTGCCGCCACTTGCGGAGATATGTATATGTCTTGGACAAACTGTATTTCCCCCACTCCCACTGCTCTACGCTGCAGCATTGCTTCTCGAGCCTCAGTGACAATGGAGAGGAGCTGCTGTCTTTAACTTGTTCTCACATTCTCAGATCTTATGCTTCCAGGTTATTAACCTCTGCTGTCCATTTACTGCATGCTGCATGCACCGTGTGACTGGTCTATGCATGTTGAAGGAAATAAATGGGTGGGTGGGGGTTTGGTTCTGGATCACCAGTAGCTTTTTACTAACAACCCCCTTTTATGTCTCCATAATACATGGGGTACAAATTGCAGATCCAACATGGGTTCACAATAGAAAAGTATAAGGTGTATTTTCCATAAGCTGAGCATGGCTTTACTTTGCAGATATTTCATACACAGGATGTGTAAATGTTTTAGTAACCTGTGGAGCCCCTAGCATAGCAGAATATTCTGTGACACGTCCCCAAGTTCATTCTCGGGTCATGGAGGGAGTGGGCCTGTTAGGCCTCACCATCACCATGTGTGAACTGGTACATGGCAGGAGAAGAGCAGTGGTTTACAAATTGTGTTCCAGGGTACCCAGAAAACCTCTGAAAATCTCCAGGGAGTTCCTGAATGGGAAGATGAATAATTGCAGAGAAGTTTTCCTGAACAGGGTTTGCCTATCATGATGTAGAATGAATGCAGACATTTTGACAGATATGGAGCTACTCTTAAAACAGCAGCCCCAGATATATGCTTCTTCTCCTACAACATCTAGGAATACTTCAGGGTGTGATAAGATGTCACCATGTTACACGTTTCCTTGCTCCCATGTTTAGGCTGCCACCTGTAGAGGAAGGGCAAGTCTCTATTTGACACCACATGACGTGGTTGAATCACATTAGACAGCTGCCCCTTGCACAAGTGGAACGGAGGTTGTCCCACCCCGAGGATTCACCCTCTTATTGGTGCCAGTCACTATCCAGCTCTGTTACGTGAGCAACTGCTGAAACATTGCTGCTCCTTAGCATGAATGGCTGCAAACATGTGGAAAGGGTGGGACTAAGGATACAGCCCTGCTTTCTACACACATGCAACATGTGAAGTGGACTAGTGTGAGAAGAGGGGGAAATAAGATACAAGGCTACCATTGTTTTACAGTAGCCCCTGCATCATGTTTTCCTTCATTGAACTAGTGGGAAAATACCAGCAGTCACAGCTAGATTTAAGTGGTTAGGCAGATTCAGAACTTGGTTTAGGCTACCAGGTCAAGTTTAACTGCTCCTAGGGTGCATGTTTCAGGAAAGGTGAAGTCGGGGGTGCGGAGGTTGAGTGAGCAAACCTTGTTGCTTATTATATATTTTCTCACCCTGCCTCTGGAACTTTTCTATCTCATAGTCGAGTCAGGCGTGAGGTAGCGGTGGCATTAGTTGGGATAAAACCCTAACAGCATTTCTGAGTTGCCTCTCCAGTTTGTTGAAATGCTGAAGGCAATATACATAGGAGCCTACCCCCCCCCCCAAGAACAGTTTAAATAGTACATTTAATTTCATGCTACACGAGCTTTACACATTCTTTAATGTTTTGTGACCGGTGCCAAAAGTTTTGGGGAAACATGGGGAAAATTGCATGACAAAATTTGATGAGAACATGGAGAACATCCAGAATGGAAATAACAGTATCCCGGCTATGCAAGCATATAATGGCGCAGAGACCATACAGTAAACATAAATGAAACCAGCTTGATTGTCAAGGGAGGAAAATGTGGCATGCAATGTTAAATAGTTTTCCACTCTTAGAACAGAAGGAACTGTTGAGTAGTCTTCTAACCGAAGATGAGAACCTAGTTTGCGGGAGTGATTTTATTTACTTATTTTCAGAATTTGTATGCCACCCCACAAAAGAGTTCCCTGGGTGGCTTACAGTAAAGGGAATACCAAGCTATTCAGACTAAAGATAAGAGTAGGAAACTTTATTCAAAGAAGCATGCTTAGGAATGAAGTAGCTTGAGGCTTGGATCGGAGGCTTTGCTGCATCAGGAGGCAGAATGAAGACCAACTCTTGCATTTAACTACCTGGGCAGAGAGCAGATTGCTTGGAAGGTGAGCTGCTGAGAGGGCAGATCCTGACACAGCTGTGTGCTGCCATAACTGTCAGCCAAAATTCTGATTTTCACCAAAAGGAAAAGAACAGAGGAAGAAATGATGGTGGGGTGGCTAGGAAGAAATCTTTCAACCCATATTTTGATAGGCAGTGCCCAGTATGGGGATGAAGACATGATAAGTGGAACAACCTTTTCTTCCTGGGCCTCCTTAGGAACACTGGCAGTTCCCTGAAGAGAGTGTCTTGTAAAACATCCCAAATGTAAACTCTCTTGCTCAGCGCATATAGTTACAGCATTAAGATACATGGAAAACGGTTGCATATAAACTTATTTCCGGTATCAAGCATCAGAATTTACCCGAAGGTACTAAAATATCCAAAACGTTCTATATAAATTGAGGATATAGAACCTTGGGACAGAAATACAAATTAACTGGGCAGTGGAATTTCCCAAAGCCACATGTACTTGACTCGGGCAGGTGTACTTGCGAGAGTGAATGAGAAAGAGGACAAAGATGATAGAAGTTTATAACAACCATTCTTACTTTGAATGTCTCCCAGCCAGACTTCCCTACTGTTTAAGAGCCTAGCATGTTGGGGAGGGATATCGAAAATGCTTCCCCCCCAAAAATAGCTACTTTCACGTTATAATTGACTAACGGGAAAGAGTTAAAATTTATACCGTGTTTCTCCTAAAATAAGACACCGTCTTATATTTTTTTCCCCTCAAAAAATCACAGTATGGCTTATTTTCGGGGGATGTCTTATTTTAACTGCTCCGCATCGGTACGCTGCATAGTCACGCCTATCCAGGCCGTCTTAAGGGAGAGGCGCCGCGTCACTATGTCTTATTTTCGGGGTATGGCTTATTTTCAGGGTATGGCTTATATTTCACAAATGCGTAGAAATCCTGCTATGGCTTATTTTATGGCTACGTCTTATTTTAGGAGAAACAGGGTACCTCTTACCTGCCAATTCTCTTCTGCAACCATCATCTTTCCTCCCTCCATTAGCTTATAATTAAAACATGGAACATGATAATACTTGCTTACTTCCTGCTGCCTGGTTCCCTCCTTAGTTTATAAAACGTAAATAACACTAGAAAACTTCTAATAGGAGAGCCAAATGCATCTTCTGATTGCTCACATTCAGAATTTCAGGAACCAGATAAGGTTTCACACCTTCCCTTTCAGTGATGTTATCTTGTGTCATACGAATAAAAGCATTGCTATGTGTCTTTTGCTTGTGCACTTTTCTGCATTCATTGGATGATCTGTTTTGATCATCACAGGTAATTAGCCTCTTTGCTTGTTTGATCACAGTAGATGGAGTTACTGACATTGTGATGCATGTACTTGTAGGAGGCAGCTCACAGGAAGTTTGCTATAAAATCAGTTTCCTGGGTGCTCTGTATTTTGATACCATTATATGAAGGGAGAAGGGAGGAGGGTGCAGCAATTCCTCCATCCTTTCAGCTCCCCCTGCCCCGTTCCCCAATCCTCCAGAGTGTGCAACGAACTGCAACAGGAGGGGGTATATTGACAAAATCCCACCCCTACCTCTGCTTGCACCAGTAGCAGGATCCCCTGAGCAGAGTATCACTCTGTGATACTCCTACTGGCAGTAGCAAAGTCTGGATCCAATCCGACATTGGCCACAGTTCAATGCGTAGTTACGTACAAAGGTACCAATCTTTACCAATCTGTTGTTCTTACACATAACTGTGTGCCTGACTGCTTATATTGTTTCAATATTTGCAATAAATATTTCAAGGATGATATTGCTCACCCATGAGCCCCTTTATTATATGTGCATCGTATATAGCTATGAGTTACAATATTCTGCTTCCTATCTTTAGCTTGCAGTCTTCATTCTGTACTGCAGTATGTGCCTGAGGCTGGATACTAAAATTTGCTTTCGCAGTGCCTTGTAGGTACGACCAGAAAGAAAGCAATGACATCAAATTACTTTCACAATGTGGCTTCCCTAATACACAACAGATTCAGTCTCTCAAAAAAAAATTATTTGAGTAATTCGAACATGATCATGCCAGAGGCAAGGTATGAGGCAAGGTTGCATTTTTTTAAACGGTGTTAAATAATCTTGTGCTTTGGGTCCACAGCATTTTCCCTAAAAGGGGCTTGTTCCAAAATATGTGCTGAGCATCATTTGTCTGGCCATCTGTTCACTTCAGGCACTTTTATAAATCCACTTAGAGGTTTGTTTGTTTTTTAATTGTATTAAGTGGTACCCTGTTTCTCCTAAAATAAGACGTAGCCATAAAATAAGCCGTAGCAGGATTTCTACGCATTTGTGCCATACCCCGAAAATAAGACATAGTGACGCGGCACCTCTCCCTTAAGATGGCCTGGATAGGCATGGCTATGCAGCGTACCGACGCAGAGCGGTTAAAGTAAGACATCCCCCCCCCGAAAAGAAGCCATACTGTGTTTTTTTGAGGGGGGGAAATATAAGACGGTGTCTTATTTTAGGAGAAACATGGTATAGAAATGTTATAAACATATTGCAAATCTTGGGCATTTTGAGCAGGCTAGAAATGATGATTCTGTAAAAAAAAAATCACTTTTGCATACAAAATTGATTTATAGCCCACCCCATCCCAAAGACTCAAGGTAGGTAACAAAAAGAAGAAATAAGCAAAGCAAAGCTAAACCTAATTCAATTAAATTTCCCCAGCTTTCACAGATTTAGCCTTGTTTATTTTAATATACTTTATTACTTGTTGATCAGCTTGCATTGATTGCTGAATCTGATTCTACCACTTTTGATGCTTATTATTAACCAGCAAAATATCCTTCATTATAGCAGGTTGTGCTGGCTGGGACTAGTAGAGGTTGTAGTCCAAAACACTTGGAGGGCACCAGATTGAGGGGAAAGCTGATACTGCACTACTCATATGTAACACTAATCTGTAGTTTGTTCTAGAAACCGTGAGCCAACAGAAGAGCCAACAAGGCTGGGATGGCCAAACAAACTATGGTTAAGCAAGATTGCTTGGTTTGAACATAATGATAAACAATTATTAAAACAAACAGTGTAAGCCAACACAAACATGGCTTCACATGGTGTTTTGTTGGGGGAAACAACTCACAGTTCTTCCACTGCATGGATGTGCACGTTCAAACAAAGCATGGTTGGTTAGACTTAACAAAACATAGTTTAGTACAGTATTAAGTGCGAACCAAGCCATAGACCGAAGGTTCTTAAGCACTAGCAGCTGAAGCACAAACAGAGTTTGTGTGCGAGGGATTTTAAGTGAGCCATAAAGTATCTTCTGGCAGTGCTTCCTATTTTTAAACCAATAGCTCTTTTGTTCCAAGTTAACATGAATATTTCCCGAAAAACAATGCTTTTCTGAAAATTGAAACTAATTCAAGTCTGCATGTTAAAGAGTGTAACAAAGACTGGTGTCAGTTCAGAAACTCTTATTTTCAATACATTGCCCAGGATTATATTTGTGGGTTGGCAGTCTCCATTAACATATTCATTTCATATATATATTTAAAAAGCTATTCAATCCAGAAGTTTTGCAGAGAGGCAGATTTAATTTTTTTAAACAAAAATCTAAACTCCACTTAGTTATGAGCAGGCTAGTTGTCATGTAAACTCTTTGCTGTGAGAAGTGAAGCTCAGGCATGTAGGAACCTTTGTGGATTGTGTTCACTAATGTCCTTAAACTAAACATTTTAATATGAAATGAAATTCTGACCTCTTTATTAAGGGGAAAATGGTATACAGCAAAACGTTTGAATTGCCAACATGACAGCAGAATTCAATCATTTATGAAGGTTCACATGATTCTCAAAATAAAAGCTAGACTTTCTAACTCAATAGACTCAACAAAGAATAATGTGGTTTTAAAATGCACTAATAAACCAAAGTATTCATATTACAAGAAGTATCCATTTGAAATGCAGTTGTGTTGGGACAGCTGCCACAAGGAAAGGCTTGCACATTTTGAGCACCTTTGCACCACCTAATCCACTGTCCATGCTTATTAAGGCAACCTGGGCTAGGCTGGGCACAAGGCATATGGAGGTCTTCAGAACTAGAGCACATAATGGCTAGGATAGGGGTTGGGTATGGTGTGGATTTGTGGGTAGACTTAGGAGAGGGCAGCATCAGCCGTAACAGTGCTGTGGCTAAAAGGTGGAGCTAAGCCAGGTAGAACCTGATCACCACTGATGACATAATCAGGTGTTTAATTTGTTCAGAATCCCTCCCCATGCCCCTGTGAACCTCCTTTTTCAAATCATGTACCTCTGTACATGGCAGGGGCGATTGTTGTAGTGACAGGAAGGGGGTATTTCTCTCCCTCGCCCCTTCCCCATGTTGTCTGGATTGCCGCTTTTGCAGCATTCCATGCACCAGGGATGGGTGAAAGGAGAGCAAGAGATAACTGAGAGACCTGTAATTCACCTCTACCTGCTGTCGGTATCTGAGGGAGAGAAGAGTACGGTATATATTTTTGGCTTGGATTAAAATCTAAGCAGAATACTATGTCAGGAATCATAATAATCACCTTGTATTTAAGGTGAGCATCACATTTTATTGAGCGCTATAGTCCATGCCAAGAAATTATGAACTCTGGTGTCAATCACTACCTACATTTTCTTTAAAATATTATTTTGCACACACAGCCTCTTGTTTCCACCATAAAGTTTGCACAAAATATTGCAGGAGCAGTCCATATTCTGCCCAGCTTCAGTATTGTAAGACATTGCAGTATTTTAAATTTGCCAAGGCTCCTTACATTACAGGTGACTTATCATTCACCTTCGTAATGTATTCTCTCACAGTGGTTTAAGAAGTATGCATAATCATAACAGTACTAGTGAGAGGGGAATTAGATAGTTAGCATTTATATGAACTAGTAAACCTTGTTTCTGAATTTTTGCATTTCTATATTCTTTAACATGTTAAAAACAAAGAGAAGAATCTTGCTAGAACCACAGAGAAAGATGAGTGCAAGAGGAAAAGAAGAGCTAGTTAATAGAGTGACTAATCCAGTAGACTTTGAAATAAGACCTTTCTTGTGGGATTTAGGACAGCGGATTCATGCTAGTTGGGTGCGAAACACTGTTGAATGTTTTTTGGTTTATCAACTGTATCACATAGCAGCTAGCAAGAATCTTCACCCTGGTGCAGCAGGGCAGATCTGTACTGCATGACTTAAGTCCTTCAAATGGAGTTTGGTTTTGCATGCCCTGCTTTAGAAAGGGATAAAATGACAGCCTATCTGCTCTAGAAAGATAGTCTTATTTGTAAATAATAAATACTAATACTGCAGTATAAATGTGTGCTCTTTGACCTTACTAGTGTATCTTAAAGAGCAAACTTTCTAATAGAGCCTTCTTTGGCCGTGACAAAAGACTAGCATGCAGCCCCTGCTTGCTTATTCCCTGAATTACTTTTTAGTTTGTAGGGTCTCATCAGCCACTGAGGTTAGCCGCTTGTTCATGGGGACTAAATTTGCCTGATGAACTTGCCTTCAATTGCTACTTAATATACATACATACATACCCCTGTTGCACCCAATTGCAGAAGCCCCCTTCACTCAGTGAATTTTCCTAAGAGATGACATCTCAAATATTGTAAGACGGAGCGTCTCCACCCCCATCGTTCAGCCCGGACACTGAGGTCCAGTGCCGAGGGCCTTCTGGCGGTTCCCTCACCACGAGAAGCCAAGTTACAGGGAACCAGGCAGAGGGCCTTCTCGGTAGTGGCGCCCGCCCTGTGGAACGCCCTCCCTTCAGATGTCAAAGAGAACAACAACTATCAGACCTTTAGAAGACATCTGAAGGCAGCCCTGTTTAGGGAGGCTTTTAATGTTTAATAGATTACTGTATTTTAATGTTCTTTTGGAAGCCGCCCAGAGTGGCTGGGGAGACCCAGCCAGATGGGCGGGGTATAAATAATAAATTATTATTATATTATTATTATAAATACACCAGGGGTCTAGTAAAAGATTAGGACAAACAGCTTCAGCCTCAGCAAGGGGTATGACACTACAGAGATCTTCAGCATCCTTTTGACTATTTCTGGCATCCACCAGTCCCAGCAGAGGAAAGACCTCTGCCCCCCCCCCAACTTCTTTTCAAATCTCCGCCATAGCTCCTTTATCTATTTCTTCCCTTAAGCATTGAACCTGGCACAATCTCTCCCTCTTTCCTTTCAAGATAGGTGTACTGTTTTCCTAATACTTTGTTCTGTTGACTATCCCTAGTTCCCAATGCCCATAGATTTATTCCAGCCTCCACAATCTCGTTTCAGAAGCCTCCTCCTGCTTCTCTAGTGCAGTGATTCATCTACATCACATTATTGAAATACATAGCCAGGGCTGGGTCTTAGCCTTCTTTCAGATAAGATGTTAACCTAAAAAGCTGGAATAAAAATCCCCACACCCAAATATATCCATGATGTTTTTCCATATAGTTTTCATTGCTGGTGTTTAAGTTTGGTTTGTGCACAGTAAATTGAAGCTGTGAAATTTGTTCCCCCTTCTAACCAGTTTGTACACAAACATGGGCCTCAAACAATAGAGGCATGCAAAATATAGTTTTGGGGGGGCATTATCCTTTTATACCATTGTGAATTAAGCAGAGAGTCAGTAATGGGGCATCTACAGGCCATTAACTTTCAAGACTGTGATACATATGTGTATGATCTGGAGCCCTATTTTGTTGCCATTGTATGTCAACACTGACACATAAATCCACCTTGGATTCCTATTGATGTATTCTTGAAAATTATGATAAACCTTTACATAGGTTAATTTAGCTTGCAAAAGAGAAACTGTTTTTTGTTCAGTGATTTATTTCAGTTTTCCAAAGGCTGTATCAGGTTTCTTCTATGGAACTGAGGTTAATTTCCACATAAATTGAAAACAATGTAAATCTAATTAGTGTGCTGCTTGGGCACCAGATATTTTGTTTTAAAGATCGTGGTGGTTTTAAAGATGGAAAAACTTGCACAGCCATTCTAACATGAATCAGGAGGCTGTTTTGGTCTTTCTGACCAGCTTGAATTTTATTAAAGGGGCACAAGGCGAATACCAACAACAGCAAAAATATCCTGCCATTAATAAGCCTCAGACTTCTATAACCTGTTGAGCTGATAACTTGAAACTTGGCATACATGAGCTACCTAGTGGGGTCTACTGCAAATGTTACAAATATAAAACTGATCCAATAAAAAATGCCATAGCTCCATCATGTTAGAAACGGCACTTTGACCCTTTTTACACCACTTGTTAAGCAAGTCGTATATTTCCTTCCAGTTTCAGTGAAAATTATTGATGTAGGCTTGTTGAGGATGACAGTCATTCATTGTTTTGGTGAAATTCTGAACAGCAGTTGGAAAGTTATTAAGGTGTTCCTGCCCTATTAAAGTATGGCAGCAGCTACTGAATAAATAAGGCAGGGCGTGTACAGATTCATTTTTGAAGTGAGCGTTTTGCCAGGACTACAGTGTTTGCATAGGGAACAGATACTGGATGCCATGTGCAATGCCTATTCCTTTAGTTCTGGAATATGATAGCATAGTAGTTCTGGAATATGATAGTATAGTACAGTGGTTAAATAAGAATTTGCCAACCTTTCTGGGTGTGTGGACATATTTGTAAACTTGAGAAATCTTCTCAGTGGACAAGACCCCACAATGGCATATGTGCCGCCCCCTTACTGTAACCCCTCACCAAAGTGCCCCCCTGCTTTTGTTTGCTCTGTTTCCCAAACCATTGGGAAGACACTAATGCTTCATAAAGCAATACAGGACAGCAAGGAGCTTTTTTGCTGGTCCCAGACATTTCACCAACACTGTCTGGATTTGAGCCTGCGAGTGGATGTAAGTTGCAAGTAAGCACATTGCACAACTTCTTTACTGATCATGGGGCATGTCAGCCTTAGCTTCCAATTTCCTGGCTTGGTGGAGTGTGAACCAATATAAAAGAGCATCAACCAGCTTTTTTTAAAAAAAAAATCATTGGGTGCATATTTGGTTGAAATACTTTTTTGCTGCATTCTCTTGGCACTTTTCTGTTCTCATACAGAGCAGCAAATGATCTGAATTGATTGTGGCCACTGCGGGTTGCTTTTTGTTTAGCTAACCGCCTGCCTATTGCTTCAGTGTAAACACTGACCATGGTTAGCTGTTTGAAGGAGGTAAAAAGCTGCACCATGGTTAACTTTGAAAAGAAAAGGAAGAAAGATGGATGAACCCCTGGCATACTCTGGATCTCCTAACCATGGATAGGCAATTGGGAATGTTACATCTCCGTTGCTCATCTTGGAAGTGTCAGGACACAAAACAGAAACTGACCAGGTTTTTGCTTTGAAGAAAAAACTTCAGCCTTTAAACCTGACCGATTCAGCTCCTGAAAGTGTCATAGTACATGGTGAGCTTGTAGCCGAGCCAAGGACCATTGCCCTTTGCTGTTTAGCACCCACAGAGAGCCCGCCATGAGAGCTTTTAACAGATCATATCTAAAGCCTGTTAGAGACAATCTGCTGTTTTATCCTCGTGCAGGTGCTCATGTTGCCCTCAAGTTGGAGGTTCAAGCCTCTCTGGGTCTCAAATGTTGTTTAGCATTGACTTAGTAATATTGTGGCTTACTCTTTAATAGTTTTATGTTTATAGAACATGTGTTGCAATAACTGTTTCTTGTGACTTTGGGAGGACATAAGTTAAATAGATCATTTTACTTTTCTTTAATTGCAAAACATACTGGTTAAGGAATAGCTGCTTATTTATATCTAGAACTCACTATATCTAGAAAATTAATTGCTAGAAAGGCAGACTTCTGTGATCAGTCACTACTGAATTACATGAAGGATTTGTATAAATGAATAGCCCATAAATTATAATGTCAGTGTTAAGCCCCTGAAATGCTGTGCACATTTCACAATGGTGCGTGTGGGAATTGCATTTGTGGTTTGAGGATATTATTAGGCCTGGGTTTTTTTTAATGTTAGATCTTTATTTAAACTACAGTGAACAAAGAACTAAATAAAACATATCTCTGTCTTTTGGAGCTATATACATTGTGATATATAGATCGTAAGAAAGAGAAGCTACAATCTATAAATCAAGAATTAGAGAACAATCTCAGAGCTTCCATTCAAGTCTCTGCGGTATTCAGGAATACTCTAAAGAGTGTGGTTTGATAAAGTGCAGCCTGAGTAAGACTGTGTGCAGAAGTGTGCTGTATTTCTTGGGTGTGTAAGTAGGGTTGATAGTATTCATACCAGTAGTGCTGCAAGTGAAACTCCTGGATCCAGCTCGGCACCTTGGAGGGACTTGTAGCAGTGATGATCACCAATGCTTTTTACCAGCTTAAATTTATAATCCAACTGCACCCTTTAAAAAAAAACAAAAAAAACAGACCTGGCCTCTGTCATTCATATTCCTCCAGATTATGCTACTCTAATGCACTGCACATGAAACAGTCTTTTGAAGACAATCCAAAAGCAACAATTGGTTCCAAAAGTGGCAGCCAGAGATCAAATGGAACCAGTTGGTCAGATTGTTTTACACCCATCTTGTACCAGCTTCCCTGGTTGCCAGTTTGATTCTGGGCCTAGTTCAAGGTGTAGTTTTTGAACTTTAAAGCCCTAAATGGCCTGGGACCTGGAGAATTGCCTTTCCTCATTTGAGTCTGCTTGACAACTTTGCTCCTCTTATGTGGCCCTGCCTTGGGCCCACCCATCACCTGAAATACGGCTGGAAAGACCCAAGACAGGGCCTTTTGAGCTGTGGCACCCAGGGTTTGGAACCATCTCCCCAAAGGAGGTCTGCCTGGCCCCATCAGCACTCACTTTTAGAGCAGCGAAGACAGTTTTATTCCATTGAATTTTTTTGCAGAGCTATCTTTGTAGGCTGTTGCTGTGCTCACTTTCGTTTTGAATTGTTTTAACTATTGATGTTTTTGTGACTATGCATGTGTATTTTTATTTCTGTTTATTTCTGTTATGAAATAAATTTCTGTTATGTTATAGGAAGATGGTATACAATTTTTAAAATAATCAATAACTGGTGACAGTTGCTTGATAGTGTTATCTTAAAGATGACTCAAGGGGTTCTTCCCTGTTTCCTCTGACAAAAACACTTGCTTTAGATCTTTACATCGTAAATATCATATTCCCACGAAATATAAACATATAAATCTACTTTGAAATAGCGTTTTAAATAGCTGTAGTTATGAGCCAGCATTATGTTACATCTACATCATCTCTTAGTGGTTACTTACTTACTCTTTTTGGTTGTCAAAACACAATGTCAGTTTTGTGAAATATTTTAAAAATGTTCCATTATGAAAATAAGCCAGTCTGTTACTGAATTCCATTTTCAGTTCATAAGCTTTTTTAAAAAAGTTGCCTATGTACAATACAATTTAATAGAGTCACTTCTGAATCGGCAATCCTGTTTTATAGAACTCTTTTTAGAAATTGACATAAACATGCAAATCTTCTTTTCTTCTTCTTCCCCAGTTTGTTTGCATTGTTGTCAAAAAAGCACAACAAGGTTTTGGAGCAAGCCACACAATCCTTGAGAAGTTCCCTTGCTTCAGATGACTCTCCACTTCCGGATTATGTGAGTACCAAACTTAGTGATTAAGGGAACAGGTCAAAATAGCATCTCCTAACCCTGCAGAAGTCTATCAAAGTGTGTGACAACCTGGCAACCACCAAAGTATAGGAAGCTCTGCTGGTGACATCATGTCTGAAACTCACTGAGAAAATTAAAAAAAATGCACTTGCGAATGGCAAAATAAAAACCACAGCTATTCGTAGCTAAGACATTTACTTTAGTCTGACAGCTTGCAATTCTTGAACATTTGAGTTTGATTGCCATTATGAGGGAGGGGGTGGGGGGGCAGGATTTTGGTTGACTGCCTTTTAGCCCGCATCCATCCACACATAGCAAAAGCAATTTGGAGTAACCTCCTACATAGGAAGATTTTATCTGTTGAGAACATTGTCAGATAATAGCCATATTCTGTTTGCCATTCACTTCCTCTGGATATGCCAAATGTTTGTTGTACAGACCTGCCATTACCAGAATGCTGATGACAGCTGGAATATTGAGTTAAGAATTTAAATTATAATCTGTGGAGTCTCCAATTCAAATCTCAGTTCAGCCATAAACTCACAGAGGAGTCCTATGTGAGCCACATTAGTACTAACTCTTTCTTGAAATATGGGGATAATAAAATAAGCATATGTTGCAGGGTTGTATAAAAACCTGTAAGATAACGAAGTTGAAGTGCTATATATTTTTAATTTTTAAGATATACATAATTTTTAAAGTATGTATCTCACTGTTTAGACCTTAAGATCACTCAGATCACCTGGGGAAATTTTACTCACGACACCAAACCCTACAGAGTAGGGCAGTGTCTCAAAACCCAATGCCTAGGGTTTCTCTAACATATAAAATATAAAACTGGATCCTGCTTTGCATGTTTGAATTGTCTGAATTTTTGTTTTATATGCTTTTATGTTGTTTTTAAAATATTGCTGCTTCTTTGGTATTAGGTTGTGTTTTTGTTTGAATTATATATTTATTTTGTTGATGGTAGACCACTTAGAATTTTTAAGAATATTATGCAGTTTATAAAAGTGTTTAAATTAGATAGATAGATGCTCAAAGTGGGATATGTAAAAGCAGTTATAAAGCAACCACGATAAGCCAGAGTCAATTAACATAAAATAGTGCGATCATCTGTATGAAATAGATTATACTATTACTGTGTATTTGTTCACATACATATGTGTATAATTGGTTTTCATTTATTGTTCTTCAACAGTGGTTAATTTGAATTACTGATGTCAGCTGCCAGGGGTAGGCGAGAAATGGGGTGAAAGCGCAGGGCTTCTGCTAACAGGACTCATAGGGTGAATCCAGCTCTGGGTTTCCCAAGTTCTAGTCAACACTCTAACCGAGGCTTTCTCAAATTTAGGTCCCTAAATGTTGTTGGACTACAGCTCCCATCATCCATAGCTACCAGGACCAGTAGTCAGGGATGATGGGAGTTGTAGTCCAACAACATCTGGGGACCCAAGCTTGAGAAAGGCTGCAACCACTACACCACACTGTCTGTCAGTGGATTGAGAGAGCTGAGGTCCTTTTGGCCAAAATGCAGTATATAAATAAGCTACTATATAACATAACCACTAGCATAACTACAGAATTCCTTTTGCCATGTTGTGATCTTTTAGTATTATTTTAAGTTAGAACCCGTACTCCCCCTTGCAGTAGAAGGGAAGAGTGGAGAATGAACTTTACGATGCAATAAAATTATAGTAGCAAGATCAGTAATGCCTGCAACATAAAAATGGCTCACGAGAGTTTGCAGTGCACCTAAATGCCAGCGCTTTGAGAATTTCTGAGGCACAGTGCATCCTAAGCATTACTACTGAGAGGTTGGTCCATCTGAGATCAGTGGAACTTCCTCCTTAGGCTACAGTCCTATGCAGGCTGCTCTGGAAATAGCTCTCGTTGACGGGTCTTCTGTTTTTATTTACAGTCGTACCTTGCAAGTCGAACAGAATCTGTTCCGGAAGTCCATTCAACTTCCAAAACGTTTGGAATCCAAAGCACGGCTTCTGATTGGCTGCAGGAAGCTCCTGCAGCTAATCAGAAGCCGTGGAAGCCCCATTGGACTAAAGAGGTTCCACAACTAGTAAAATGAGCTAGGTCTCACTTAGATCATATGACTGCCCAATAATGGACATCACATGACCATAACATGAGGCTTATTCTAGGGGGTGCAGAGGTATTTACTCTTACATATGAAAATCCAAAGCTTTATCATGATGTTTCACCCCAATAAAATAGGTTTCCGTATTAACTGAAGTGTGAGAAATTTATCCACCTCTCAAACTAAAGTGGACATGTTAAAATGGTGAACAAAGTTAAACAATTTCTCTTACAGTCTGCTTATGATAGATTTCTGACTACAGTTAATTTCCTTCCTGCCAGAGGACTGTTTTTTTTCTTCTATACTGTGCAAATCTGATTGGCAGGCCCAGAACTCTTGATGTAATTCAGTATCCTCCCCTTGATTAATAATCTAAATAGCCCTGTTATGTAGCTGCTGGGTGAGATGCTTCTCTCTTTCCCTTTCTTTCTCAGCTAATGCTCCATAAAGGAGTCAAGGAAGGCCCCAGTTTTGATTCATCTTATATTTGTCTATGGTAAATAGAAAGCAGCTGCCAGTTTAAGCATCTAACTCTTGAAAAACTAACCTCCCCCCCCAACATCATCTGGAAATAATATAGCTAGTAAAACAAAGCTAAGAAGAAAAAGAAATGTTTGTTTTATGTGGGATGAATGGCTTCAGTTGGGGTCCTTCTAATTTGGCCATTAGGTGGGTTATTAAAAAGTAGTATTACAAAGGTGGTTTCAACAAAAAGATTGTTTTGGTTCTATCTTGTTATTACATTTGATTATAGCCAAAGCAGTAAGTACTATATAAATAGCCCCTCATTTCATTCCTCCTGCAAATAAGCAAAAAACCAGTAATCTTATTGTCTTTATGCATTGGTAGATGCTAAATGACTCCCTTACATTATTTTAGTTCCTTAAAGCAACTTGTGTTTTAGAAGTCATATTTAATTTCCGCTTACATGGTTTGACATGTGCGGTGTGTTTCCGAATGATAGCATAAAAGTTAGCCATCTTTTAAGCAAACTAACAATACTATAAAAGCATTGATTTCAGGAATGAATGCTCTCCTTTTTGAGTTTACAGTTTTCAGTATGCTTAGGTTCTAGACCACATGATACAAACTCTGGTCTGGATTTACCAAGGCCACAGTCCAAGGCACACCTACCAGAGAGTAAGCCCTGTTGATCCCAGTGGAACATTTGAGTAAAGATGCATGGAATCAGGCTGTAACAGTGGTTTACTTCAGGGTGGAATGGGATTGGTTTGGTGGAAATTCCTAAACATCACAATTTCAAGAGAACATTTTAACAGAATGTAGGCAGTTCTTTTGAGAGCTCAGATACTAAGGTGTGTAAGGGCCTGTTTTATACCGAGTCTTCACAACTTGTGATCCATCAGGAGAATCTCTGACCACTATTCATATATGGTGGCTTTCTAGCAGGATGATAATTTTCCAGTATTTGTTGCCTGCTAAGGACTTCAAGAATGAGTGGCGGAGGGGGTTGTCAAACACACAGCAGTCCATAGTACATAGTCAGATAATCCATTTGGCTTGGCTGATATGCAGACCTACCTTGTACTGTTTTAGACCAATGGTCCATCTAACCATAACTGAGAGGATATTCCTTAAATCTTTTCCTTGGAGTTGATGGGGGTGGTGGTTTAGGAACTTCAGCCATCTACAAACAGAACATGTGCTCTACCACTTAACTATGGTGAAACCCTTCCTCAAAGTCAAGGAAAAGGCTCAGGCAAAATTTCCTGTTTCCTGTACAGGAGAATTTCTATACCCTACTTTATGCCCCTTTCCAGGACTCTTGAATCTTTGGCCCCTTTACTGTTTTGTTTTGTTTTAAATCCACTTTTTGATAAGAAAAAAGCATGCTATATATTTATGCTAAATGAGCTGTGCATTGTTAAACAGGTCTGCACAGAATTTCACAATTTGCATAATATAACCTGAATAAAATCGAGTCTCTCATTGCACAGGAATTGCACATCCCTGATAGGTAGTGTGCATAAAAATGACTGCGAAGTTTGTCTCAGTATCAATGTATTTCCCTTTTTCTTTTCATGTCTAAATGTGCGTTAACACATATCCCTTATATAATGTCTATAGAGGAGTTCTGCTAATTTTTTTTGTTTATTTCATCTGACAAATCAGAGGCCAAAATTGTATTGTGGCAACATTTATTCCTGAACTTAGCTGATATTGTGCTTAGCTGAAGAAGAGACTCCAAAAAGTGTGAAGCGAGTCCACTTTAGTAGTTTTCCAGGCATGATGTGCAAGCCTCATGCTTTTCTAGATTCTGCTGCAAAACAAGGAAGGGAGGCAGACAGCAGCATTCTCTGGTTTGGGGACAACCACATCTCCCTTGCATCTGTTAACAAGATAAAGCATTATCAGTCTGTTTGTCTCGGTGGTATTTTCTAGAAGTCCCATCTTAATTTACCCATGATGTCTCAGCTGAGACTATCCATACGTGACAGTTTGAGACAGTGGTTTTGTGGACTAGACACTATTTGTTCACTAAAAGTGAAACCGGAATGATTTTCATTTTCTCACAGTCTACCAGCTACACAAATAGCTTTAAGTAGCCACTTGTGGTTGAGAAGCAAAGGTTTGGGGTCAATTTTTCTAATATTTTATTGGGTGGAGGGGAGGTTGGATGAGTAATAGCCCACAAGATTTGTGCCTGAATAATAACTCCAGTATTTTCACCTGATTAATAATGTAAGTAATTAAGCACAGTGTATGAGAGGCCTTGCTTCAGAGAGTGCATGTTGCTTGTCTCTTTCTGCTCCAAATAAGAAAAACCAGGTGCAAAGATTCAGCAGGTGTCCAAACTTCATAGAAAATTATACTGTAAATACACAGGCTATATTTCATTTAGATACCTCAATACATCTTTTTGGTGCATCTTTTTTGACCCCGTGAAAATGAGTGTGGTGGGTGGGGTTAAAGCTGGGGCTTGACCTTGAAGTGCAGAATAGTGTCTCCATTGCAGCATGTATTGCCCCAACCCTGCATCCATTAAAATAGGTGCAAGTGATCAACACAGTTGAATTTGAGGAGTATTTACTTATTTTATTTTACCTTCATCCTTTTTGTCACAGGTTTAAAATAAGTAGGCAGTCCTCCAGTATAGTCCTCCAGAAAGCATAGGTGTTCCCATTCTGTTACCAGTTTTTGTTTTACATTTTTACATCTTGCGAACACAGACTTTCAGGAAATGCTTAAATACTCAGTGTTTCGGTAACCTGGTCCCTACTAGCAAATTTGCCCGATCCTCTTGTTCCAGTCTAATTAGGAACAATGACTATCATCAGGTAGCTTTACGTAGTAGTAGATGCAGGTTTAATGAACTGTACTGGTACTGTGGGGTGTGCCTGTAGATGTGCTTGCTTGTTCCAGGCACCTGACACCTGTAAACCAATGTAGTTCATGCAGAATTTGCACAGACCCCTCTGCTGAGAGAAAGTGCATCCTGTAGATTTCCTGCTGTTCACTCAGTCTATTGCCCACTTCTATATTGTTTGGGGTATCAGTTTAGGCTTATATTTGTAAGCCACAAATATACAAATTATTCCCTTGAAATACTGTGAATGGGCTTTGGTGCCTCTTTTCCCACAAATTTATCTCTAACTCTCACACTTATTAGCAAACATATTTTCTAGCTTCCTACTTCAAGAGTTGTTGAATAAACTTCCATCCATTACTATATGAATGAACAAAGAAAGTAGCATTCACATTTTGAATAGAGAGTTTTGCATCTGCATCTCAAGTTTTGCAAGCTCGTGAAGAATACGCGATTGAAAATGATTTTGTTTGTAGCTCCAGCTAGCCATTGGAGCTGGTTGTATTTATTTATCCCTGAGGACAAAATGGCATGTTCTCCCATTCTGAATCATGTAGGGCTTCTCCCACACTGATGTCAGTTTCTAGCAATGCTGCTGGCATGAAGCATGTGAACTTCTGCTGTCAGAGGGAGCAGCCTACATGTGGAATGGGCCTGAAGGGTTGGGTTAAAGAAAGAGAAGTAAAGGACAAGGATAATGCCGAAAATGTGAAAGGTGGAAGAAGAAGAAGAGAAATGCTAGATGGAGATAATACAGGCCTGGCACCAGCAGCCAATGAGGTTGGGCACTGGGTGAGAAGCCCCCCTCACAGGCCTGACACTGCTGCTCTCTCACTCACCAACTCACCACTAAGTCCTGGGCTGGATGGATGAATTTTTGAATGGGGGGGGCAAGCTCAGCTGCCATTCTCTGGGTTGTTGTCCACCTCCCTGCCTTGCCTAGACTCTGAGAAAGGGCCAAGGTTCCTTCAGAGCCAGGTATTCCACTCAGAGCCTAGGAGATTGCCTGTTTCACGGCTGCAGTTTCAGCTACAGTGTCTGAAAAGCTCTCCCCCTTTTGCTTCTCAAGGCATGGCCCTGTCCATTTGTGCCCCCCCCCCTTATTATTGGACTTCAATTCCCATCATCCCTTGCCATTGATGGTGCTGGCTGGGGCTTTAAAGAATCATGCGCACAGGCAACTAATAAGTCTACTACTTTATTAATAACAAATTTATAATGAGGTGATGGCCACAGGGGACCATTTTCCACATTGGCTACTTTTCCAGACAGTAGATTTAAGTGGCATTCTGAATTATACAGACTGCACAAAGAATTACCATGGCAGATACATCAATTCTGTTCCTTAACTCTTTTATTTTTATCATGTTATTCAGACATGCTTCAGTCGCTTCATGCTATAATACTGGACACATGGAGCGTCTCTTGTAATGGAAGTATGTTTTCTTTTCTCACATGCCAGCAAAACATGTGTGCTTTTTTGTAACTTCTAAGTGTACAGGAAACATTGCATTTATTTTAATTAATTTACTCCCCATCCCAAGAGATTCAGGTGAGGAACAATACGTTAGTCATAAAACCCCAAGAAAAAAGCATTAATCTTACTGTGATCTTGGTTATCTTTTTGAATAAAAGATACCTTTCACTTGCTTGGCTTTGGTGAGTCTCGAGTGGAATTCCTCAGAGAATCGTAGAAATGTAGAGCTGGAAGGGATCCTGAGGTTCATACCCTTGCTGTCCCAGCTTGGCATATAGATGGTAAATATAAGAAGGTATTTCTTAAAGCTTGTGATGGCACGTAGAGGTAGAGGTGACCCCCATTTATATAGGTCATCATTGGTACCTTGAATCAAGACCTTGAAGACAATGGGTGTCATTTCAGGTCTAATATATTCCCAATAACCCACATATAGACACAAGAATTTGATGGATCTTTAAAATTCCTGGACCTTCTTAGTCTTTTAGGGCTTTATAGATATTTTTTAAATAAGCAACAGCAATACTTTGGATTGTTCCTGGAAGACAACAGGTAGCTAGTGCGTGTGAGTGAGCATTGGTGCAATATGCTGTTGACAGCCCAGCTGAGTAATGAGTACGCAACCCTTTCTATGATGCATGTTCCAGTGCACACCCCAGTTAGTTACCATTAGTTCACCTTGCTGGCTTCACCCTTAGCTGGAATGCCTGAACTCTTCTACCATGGCCATTCCCTGGGTAAACACTCCAGAACTTCAGTGTATATGAAAAGGACAAGGTACAGCTTCCTTTAGCAGTATAAATAGTATCAGCTGCTAATAACTTCCTAGGATGTTGCCAAGTGTCCACATACGTATGTTGAACAGACAAACAGATTAGAAAGGATAGGAACTGTTGCAGGAAATTATGAGAAGTCCAAATCTGGTCAGAGCTTTGCCAGGAACAAAAGCCATGTTTGGTGGAACCCATGTTCCAGAGCTTGCATCCTCAGACTTTATCCTAGCAAGTTTAAAGAACAGCAGTTCAGTTAATGGAACTCTCATCTGGAGGATAGACTAAAGGACAAGTGATGCAACAGAGCTGTGCAGACTCGCACCACGTGCTTTGAGGAGGAGACTCAAATCGCAATAAAAGAATACTGTAGTTATTTCAGTGTTTCTTTAGCGCGCAACAGTAACCAGCCACAGTAGTACATTCTGGCCTCCCCTAATCCAAATACCACACAAGAACTGGCCTGCAAGGTTGGGGGATGATCACAGAGTGGGTTGTGCCTCCATAAGAATGCCTTCCTCTCACACTGTGATAATATTGTTTCTAGAGGAACTAGATTGACTTATAACTTCAAGAACTTAAAACTGGTTTCTAACATTTTTAACTTTTCTCTTTTCCTTGCATTGGGGTGGGGTAGGCCACAGGCTTGCTACTTTTGCCAACATACTCACATAGGGAAATAAAGAAGTGGTCATGATCATGAGTTTTTCCAGTTCCCACACTGTTCTTTCTGCTTGCTTGTGTATCGGAGTCATAGAGCAACTCATGTTACACTGCCCTGAGGGAGAAAAAAACTTAATTGGATTTTCCTGAAATATAAAGTCCAGTCTCTTTGTGTGTTTTGCATTGTACAGTTCATCTCTCTTTTTCTCTTGGCTCTTTCTTATTACAGTTTGTTAATTAAGGTTCTTCAGAAATCTTAGCCTTGAGTTGTTGCTTTTAACTTTGGAGTTAACAACCATCCCAGACTGACATAATTTATTTTTTTAGGGTAATTAAGTGGCTCCAGTGTGGGTATGCAAAATGCAGTGTGATGGTTTTCTCTCACATGTACAAAAACCACAGAGCTCAACTCTGTTGTCACTTTAAAAAGCATGTCTGCTAAGGTAGGGCAAGGTCTCCACGACATCCCCCATTGTAATTCCTTAGCATTTCATTTGTTTTCCCTGTGCAGCAAATAATAAACACCTGAGCAGCCATCAGTATACAGACCATGAGTGTCTTTGAACCTCTTGCACTCCCCGCCCAAACTTTAGATCTCTTCTCATTTTTGTAATTTCTTTCACTTGATGCTATTGCCTTAATGCAGGCATAGGCAAACTCCAGCCCTCCAGATGTTTTGAGACTACAATTCCCATCATCCCTGACCACTGGTCCTGTTAGCTAGGGATGATGGGAATTGTAGTTCCAAAACATTTGGAGGGCCGGAGTTTGCCTATGCCTGCCTTAATGTCTTGGGGGTCACAGAGGGCCTTTTGGTGTAGTGGTTAGAGTGTCACACTAGGACTTGAAAAAACCAGGGTTCAAATCCTCACTTGGTCATGAAGCCATTCACTTACTCTCAGCCTAGCCTACCTCACAGGGTTGCTCTCGGGATTAAATGAGGAGGGGGAGAACCATGTACGCCACCTTGAGCTCCTTGGAGAACTCTCTGGCTGCCATTGGCTCAGCTCCTTTGATATGACAGAAGGGTTTGCAGCGTAGGGCAAGGTAGGAAAAAAATCTTAGAATCTGAAGTCCAGCACATCCTACATGAAAATAAATAATCTTTCCTGTGGCAGTCTGCCATGACCTTTCAAAGGACACTTTTTGAGTGCACATTAGTTGAATGGTCTTGGAGTCTTTTGCCAGAAGGGGGTAGGCCATTCTTGCTGCCGACAACTTTTTCTATGTTGAAACTCCCTCTCTCATGACTGAGGATATTTGGGATATTTTTAATACTCAATATTGCTCACAGTTATAGCACCATTATAGATGCTGATGACTTTGCTGGACTGTGCAGGATCTAAGAAAAAGGGGGGAAGCAACTGTGAAAATCCGGCTCTACAAATTAAGACTGGCACAGTAGGTTGATCCTATTCATAAAAAATGTCATTTCCAGGATATTTTATTTCTGCATTCGCATCATTACCTGGCTAGTTCAAGTCAATGACTACATTAAAACATCACAATATATTGTAGTTTATCAGACAGGAATGAGCTGCGGTGAGACTTGGACGTTTGTGCTCTCATTCTTTCAATGCAGCCACAAGGAGATCAGAAGTTTTCACTTCCATTTTCGATTAACCACAGTTAACTTTAGCATGTCATCCTGAACTAAACTCTGATCAGTTTATCCATGGTTTGTTCAGATTGTTTTCAAATATTATTTGTTGTGCTGATTGAGGTGATGGGAGTTGTTGTTATAGTGCCACCTGGAGGGCACTAGGTTGGGGAAGGCTGACTTAGACAATAATAGAAACTTTACCATCACAAGTGCAACACATTTCCCCCCAGTGTGTATTTTTGGGAAAGGGTTATTGGGGGTTGGGAACACAGCCAGATTGCATTAGGATGGATACCTGATTCCTTTTCCAAAGTGTCAAATCCTATATAATAAAGTTGCTGTGTCCCTGCGTCCGTTCTGTGTGTCACGGAAGTGCGCTACTGCGCATGTCCGTGTCCCACACAGATGCAGGGATTGGAGCGGGCGGAGAGGGGGGCGTGTCCGTGAGGCAGCTGTGGCGCACGCGCGTTGTCAGTTGCGCCAGCGCCGCTGCCTCGCACGGACGCAGAGGGCCGCCCCATCCTCGCCGCCGCTACCGCCACCACTACAGCCGCCCCCGGGGAAAACGAAGAAGGGGGAGGGAGCCCCTCTCCAGCCCCCAGCGGCCGCTGTTCTGCCTCCTCCTGCCTCCTCCTCCTCTAGCGCCCGTTATTGAACGGGCTAACTTCAACTAGTATGGCTATAAAGGAAAGGATGTATCAGAACTGTTCTTACATCCTTCCTTTTGGGGGGGGGGGGTCAAAACATTTTTTCTGCAATTTATCCAGCCTTAGCTTCTAACTCTAGACTCAGGAAGCTGAATAGCGACACAAGCTTTTCTGTTTGCCTGAATTTGCATTGAGCTCTTATCCAGAATCCTGTGGATAATAAGCTTTAAAAATAAGATGGAATGTCATAAACAACACTTAATCTAAAACAATAGTTGTGTGTCCCTGCTATCACAGCTCTCCCAAATCTGCCCCAACTCTCCCTTCCTGTTTGTACCTTCAACTGGTCTATTGAGAGAAGCCTTTAAGGGAGGGGGTAAATGCTGTGTGTGGATTTTTTTTTAATGTCCGTGTATACCGGTACACGAAATGACAAATGGTAAAATAAAGGGACAGTCCTGAAGATAAGTACTTATGCCTTCATAGCTAGATAGTTTAGAAGTTTAAAACTGTGCCATTCATTCAATTTTGTACAGTATCTTGTATTGTTTGTGTCTCTACAATTGCATCCTTAAAATGCTTTATGTCTAAATATTATTTAATTTTATTTACGACTTGATACATTTGGAGAGGGGCGAGGATACCCAAAATATCATCACATTTTAGTAGTATTCCATCTAAAACAACCAAGACCTACAGTTATACTGATATATTGTTAATATAGCCAAGTTAAAATGAAGAATAAAAATGATTAAAACTACGGTATTAAGTAGTATATACTTTGCAGTTTATTGAGCTCTTTAAGTGATGGCCAGATAACATTTTCTTCAAGAAATGCATATACCGGTATATAGAATACTCCCAGTCCCAATAAAGTTATTGGCCACAATCCATTGCAAAGTTAAGAGTGCTTAAGTCCATTCATATCAGTGGGTTTGTGAGTACTTCAGTCTGTGTTGGATTGTGTCCACTGGCTGAGCATTGGTAAGTAGATGATTTTCTAATTTAACGCATATATTGTATTTTTAGAAGCTGATATTGAAACAGTTTTTGCACACAACTTAAACACTTCTCACTTCTTTACATTATTACCTCTCTCAAGCTTGATTGAACAATGTTTTGGAAGTAACTAACCTGATTGATCATGGTCTCTTTTTATTGATTGATTGATTGATTGATTGATTGCAGAAAAGCTTCCCAGTAAACTTTCCAGGCATAAGTCAGAAAAAATAATATTGCTGCTCAGAGAAGTTTTATTCCTAATTGCTGGAAATGGTAAAGCATGAATTAGAGAGAATACTTGAATTTCCCTGTCCCCTCTCCCTGGGCCCCAGAATACAACAAACTTTTAAAGCCCTCAACCTCCACACATTTACTTAATAGGAGCTACTTTTGAGTTGACACACGTAGGCATGTTCTGCTAGTTTCATAAAATAAGCTTTTGCTCCCCAACTTCTCATTTGTGTGTGGTTTATCTACATTGTTAATGCTGATCATATCTGGCAGAGGAGTGTTAGAATTGCTGATCCTTCTTCAACATATTGAAATACACATTGTGTACCAAGCACATCAAACATGCACCACCACCACCACCCAAATCCTATTGCTGCTGAGAATTGAACTGGCCTTTGGTGTATTCTGCAGAACGCTGTCTCATATTCTTCCAACTCCACGTGGAATTAAGGATTCACATATGATCTTTTAAAAAATGCATTCTGCTGTAATTCAGCTTTTTTTAAATGGTTGAAAATTGAGATTGCCCGTGGAGAAGTAGAACTCCATCAAGTCATATTGAATTATTTCTCTTCTGCAGCACTATTCACTCAAAAATCTTTTAAGTACATATTTAAGTTTGGATAGTTTTTTTATTTAGTTTTTTTTTTGTTTTGGTTTTGCAGTGCAGTCCTCCTGTCCTGCATTAGTTGAACTTGCTCTGGCAGCTGATGTATATATAAATCCTTGTAGCCACTAAGAGGTTTGAAGTGGGTACTGCCAAACCTTAATGGGGTCTGCAAACCTGCCACAACCATTGCCATCACCGCCATCTTGCTGATTCGTGTATGCTGGAGCCTAGATATATATACACATACATATGCATCCCAAGGCCTCTTCAAACATTTGCTTCCATGCAATCAGTTCTAGAATTGTTCCCATGTGGAAAATATGATGTTGGAATTGAAAATCTACATGGATTTCCCTGGGAAGGTCTCTAATAGGCGATGGCAGGAATTCAGCATCCTGCTCAGTTCATTCCTGGAACATTCTCTCTCTGTGTGTATGTCTCTCTACTTACAATGTAATGTTTTCCAGGTGTATTCCTTCATGGGAACCATTCCCAAAGCAGTTGTGAAGAGGAATATATTGTGTCAGAATTAGTTCTCACTCCTCAGTTTCCTTGACACTTTTTGCCTGTTGAAACATGATACCTGCAGTTGGATGCAGAAATGCCACTGAATACCAGCTGCTGGAAAGCAACTGCAGTGTAGGAGTACTGCCATTATGTCCCTCTTGTGGACCTTTCATAGACACTTGGTTGGCCACTACGGGGACTAGGGGGCTGGGCAAGATGAACCTTTGGTCTGATCCAGCAGGGCTAGTCTAATGTTCCTTTGATGAGTTGTTTTCATGTGGTCATTGTAATATTGGGGCAATATTGTCCAAAGGCACTGGCTGGTGGGCATTAGTCCTTACTCTTCTAGGCTAATCTCATATTTGAAGTGGATAGAATGTGTTATAGAATTAAAATGCGTTAATCAGAAAGAGTGTGTGTTGATGGTCCACTAAAATTAATATAGATCCTTAAAGGAGGCAGGTCCTACTCATAGTTGCAAAACAAATGGGTTCAAATGGGATGATGGTTATTTTAATGTCCTGTCTTTAAGGCAGCTCCGTGTGGTCTGGAAGCATTATGTACGTGTGTCAACAAATCAGTTACATACGCACAACGGAGCTCTTATCACTGAAAAGTTGGCTTTGGACCTGAATGCAGCTTTCTGCGTACTTCCTTTTTCTTCTTTCCTCCCCCACATCAGTTTTATTGGAAGGTTTTAGTTTCTTGTTAAAAATGCAGGAAATTCAGGAAATTCTTGGAAAGTTCCCAGAATTACTGCAAACAAAATACATATGCTTCTCTCGTAATAACCCAAAATAAAGGAAACTACCATATCTTATACTTACTAACTAGACCAAGTTTCCTTAGAAGTTGAACAGAATGTCACAATTTTTTAAATTATATGCACTGCTAAATGAAGTTGGGCGAGAAATTGAACACTGGATGTGAACCATTAGTCTTGCTGCTCTGGAACAAGTAGTTTAAGAATATCTGGATGTGATTTCTGATAGCTGTAGCACATTTTTTCCCGGGTTAAAATTGTAAGCACACTTCACTCTTTTATGCTCTCAAAAAGTAAAGGTGTGTGTAAGAATTACAAGCTGTCACAGAAGCCAGCATTTTGCCCTCTCTGTTTCTTGCTATGTGAGTGCCTATTCTGAGTTTGCCCTTTGATTTGATAAGACCAAAACAATTAATTCTGAAGAAATAAAGCAAGAAGTCTCCTGGCTGAATAAGTGCTTTGGCCTCACAAGAGTTTGTTTTTGTGGCACACTACTGTGACTGGCGCTGTGGTCTAAACCACAGAGCCTAGGGCTTGCTGATCAGAAGGTTGGCTGTTCGAATCCCCGTGACAGGGTGAGCTCCCATTGCTCGGTCCCTGCTCCTGCCAACCTAGCAGTTCAAAAGCACGTTAAGTGCAAGTAGATAAATAGGTACCGCTCCGGCGGGAAGGTAAACGGCGTTTCCTTGCACCGCTCTGGTTCGCCAGAACCGGCTTAGTCATGCTGGCCACATGACCCGGAAGCTGTCTTGCCTGCATACTTCTGGCCTATTGTGTTGTCTTAAAAATCAGTAATTGCCTCCAAGAATGGCTGCAATGACTTATTTCAGAGTTAGAAGGTTCAGTAGTTTAGGGTGGTGGTAGGGGGTTTCACAACTGTTACAAAAGCCCAAACTATGTGGTGCAAAAATACCAGTCTAATTATATATCTTTCTGCATGGAGAGCAGCTGTTACATCGGAGAAAAAAGCTTTTAAAGCATTTCTCATTTGAACCATTGTCTTGTCTTAGAGAAAGAGAAAAAAATATGTTTCAATTGTTTTGAAGCTGCTGCACAAGTTATTACACAAGGTGATGAACATGAAATGTTTTCATAACCTTGTTTATATCTGTCCTGACGCCATGTCTAGATGTAGAGGTGCCTGATGTATAGAGAGCAATGAAGTGCAGCTTTTCCTTCATGTATTTCACCTTTCATCCACTTGCTGTCTTTCTGTTTGTGTAACCCCATCCCCATCCCCATAAGCCCATTGTTTAAATTTAACCCAAGTACGAAAAGCAGCCATCACAGGGACTCGCAATAAGTTTTTGCATGTAAGAACTTGGAGAGTTATTTCGTGTTATTTGTATTGGGGTATAGCTCAGCCTTGTAAATAAGACCATAAAACAGAGTGCTCTTCCTGTGTTCTGAGAGAATTCTCTTTTGTCTGTCACTTGGTATTATGATCCATTCTGAGGTTAAGAGTATCATACAGACCTGTTATTAAATAACCATTGACCAAGATTTATTAGAATTCTGCAAGGGGGGAAGGCTTTGAGGAATGGGTGTTCATACCACAAATGACATGAATTCATGGCTCCTCCACTCCTCTACCTTTTCATTTAAGAAAGAAATTGCTTACTTATAAACTTCCTATTGTGCCTCTCCGCTGAGAAAGCTTACAACATTTCTGTCAGGGAACAGTTGCGGCCCAGGGAGGAGGCACTGGGGCTGTCAGGGTATAGAGAGCCACAGCGCCTCTTGGATAGCAGCTCATCCTCCAGCAGGGATAGCTTGATGTCTATTAGCAGGGAAGAGGAGGAGCAGCCAGAAAGCAGGATGGAGAGAGGGCTGTGGGATGTTGGACAGCCCCAGCACGCACCTGTCCCATCTGGCGAAGGGAGCGTCGCTCCCCTTCCGTCGCCCCAGTTGCGCAGAGGGGTGAAACGGAAGGAAATTAGGAAGCGATGGGGGGTGCCCAAACTGTTATGTTGGGAGAGTCCCGGAAGGGGCCACTCCCAGATTCTGGAACGGATTCGAGCGGTCATGAACTTTAGAGCTCTTCACTGTACATAGCATGTTAATAAAGCTGTAAATAAGGAGGCGGCGTCCTGACTGCTTACTCACGAGGGATCATCACAGCAACCTTACAATTTCCATGCACATTCTTATAGCCTCAATATAATTCGAATAATCTTGAATACATGGGATTAAAAATGTAGAGGCACCTACACCATCTGCATAATTTCCAAAATGGTGCCGTTATAGTAATCCTAGGATGGTTTCCAGAACGTCATAAAATAAGTATTAAAATACACAAAATAACAGATCAGCCTGAAAATACTGAAAGCAGGAAGTGGTCTCACTGGTTCACCCTAAATGCCTAGAGGAATAAGAATGTTTTTACTTGGCAGCAGAAACTCATTAGGGTCTCTGCCACCAGAACTTCCAGAAGCAGGGTGTTCACAGTCAGGGAGTCTCTTGCATGTCATCCCCCAGGGAGCCAAGCCTGCCAGTGGGACAACACAAACACACCACCAACCCCAGGGCCTGGGACAGATGATATGAGAGAGGAGGTGTTAGACAAATAACTTTATCTGTGTTCTGTGACTGCATGCTGAGGTACCTTGTCAGTCATCCTGCAACAGTGTTCTGTACCAGCAGAGGCCCAGAGGGTGGCAGCATGAGAATGGGCCTTTTCTGTGGTGGCTCCCCATTTGTGGAATGCTCTCCCCATGGAGGCTCGCCTAGTGCCTTCATTACATTTCTTTAGGTACCAGGTGATTAAACATGCTATGGCCTTTAAAGTGTGTTTGTGGGAATGGGGGGTGGTTGGGTATTGGTTTGTTTTTGTTCTTGTTTCACTATATATTTTGTGTTCTCATTTTTGTATTTTTATGTTGTGAACCACCCTGTGATCTTTGAACGAAGAAGAGTGGTATGATGATGATGATGATGATGATGATGATGATGATGATGATAGGGATAGGCTACAAGATTGTGGATCAGCATGTCTAGGCTATTCTTATCCAGATATCTATTCGATATTTCTCCTCAACTTTGACCCAGAAAGATCCCTACAGTGGCTTACATAAAATAATAACATGTACTTTTATCAAGCTGCTTCTGACCATTTTAGTTTGTCTGCCCTTACTGATCTTATCACTGAGGAACACTGATAAGCTTCCCAGGAGCCACAGTGTTTCCTGTAACCCAGACAATACTGTCTGCCCTAGCTGGCACTAAAGTTATTCATGACAGAACATAGTGATTTTTTCTTTTTTGATGGTAAAATAATACACTTCATTGAAATGTGAAGATCCACCTTTTGAAATGGACAATTTTCAGCACTGCTGCCAGATAGACTAGTTGGGCCAAGATGTATTACCATATTAGACCCACAAAATGAAGCATGGAAAATAAGTAAAGGTGCTAATTTCCATCAACATAAATTGGTCTGCTAAAAGGTGCCACTACTTAACTAGAATCTATTAGATTAAATACAGTTTGTTTGCCTACAGATAATCACCATTGGAAACTGTGCCTCGATAATGTTTTTTTCTATTCTGCCTAATATACTTCTGCCTAATATACTTAATCTACTTGTTTCTTATAGGCACAGGACCTGAATGTGATTGAAGAAGTCATTCGAATGATGTTAGAGATAATCAACTCTTGCTTGACAAACTCCCTACATCATAACCCTAACTTAGTATATGCACTGCTTTATAAGCGGGATCTCTTTGAGCAATTTCGAACTCACCCCTCTTTCCAGGATGTAATGCAGAATATAGATCTGGTAAGTAAAAATAAACTCTTACAAACTGATCTTCTACAATGCCCTTTATAGTACTTTATCTTAAACTCATACTTTTTGTAGATGTGAACTTTGCTTTTACAATTGTTACATTCATTGTGGAAAGCTATTTGTATTTTTATTTCATTTTTGCACAGATGCATGTGGTTCTCACATCATACACACAGGGGGAAAGTGGTCATTTATGTATAACGCATCTAAATCCTGTGGGAATTGTACAAAAGTTATAAAACAGATAAATGCCTGCAGCATTATACCCAAACACCCACAAAAGGTTGGAGAGGGAAGAAGAAAATATGCTATTCAGATTCAAGGTCATACATACCGGTATTTGTTATGAGGACCAGGTAGCCAAGGCAATAGTTACCCCTGCTGTCTCATCTCTCTGTCTGATGCTACCTATACTATGGTAGTGAGGCATAGCACACAGATTTTACCACTAGACAGGTGTATGATTACAAGAATTTAGTTTTTAGAGATCTTAGATCTGTCCAGAGAAACATTTACAAGATCTGAGCTCTTTGTGACAAAGTTCAGGGACCTGGTGGCTTGCCAGAATTAATTAGTAGGATGCACAAGGTGCAAACAGCTGAGCAGCTGAGAAAGTGACAAAGCAGCTTATCAAACTGGACTGGCAATGCTATCCAAAATATAATCCCTAAAAGATGAGCTCCGTGTAAGCCTGAATCTGATAAGGACTCTGGAGGTAGGATAGTACCTGTAAGTTTTTCATCTGAGGGCCAGGAAAAGGGGGCGAGGTTGTTTTGTGTGGGGGGTGTTTTTTAAAATAAATAATATGTGCTGTAGTGCACATTGAATTTAGAGGGTCCTTCCACAGCTTTTTAAGGGACGCGGGTGGTGCTGTGGGTTAAACCACAGAGCCTAGGGCTTGCTGATCAGAAGGTCGGCAGTTCAAATCCCCACGACGGAGTGAGCGCTCATTGCTCGGTCCCTGCTCCTGCCAACCTAGCAGTTCGAAAGCACATCAAAGTGCAAGTAAATAAATAGGTGTTTCCATACGCTGCTCTGGTTCGCCAGAAGCGGCTTAGTCATGCTGGCCACATGACCCGGAAGCTGTACGCCGGCTCCCTCGGCCAATAAAGCGAGATGAGCGCCGCAACCCCAGAGTCGTCCGCGACTGGACCTAATGGTCAGGGCTCCCTTTACCTTTACCTCCACAGCTTTTATTGCAGATCTGCAGTCAGAGATATTGCAGTGTCATGTTTAGTTTGACTGTAGGTTAGAAATAAGCAACTGGGAGCCTCAGAACCAAACTCGTCCCCTGCAGGCTGTCAGCTGTCCCTCCTGGAAAGTGTACAGAAGGAGGGATGGCAAAGAAACTTACTAGCCTTCCACCAGACCTTCCCATTTAGATAGTCCTATGGTGAACTATTGTGTTTCTGAATTGATCAGTTCAGCTGTTCAAGAGTTCAACACTAAAGTTTAAAAATGTTTTAAGTTGCCTTTGTTTTTTTATATATATTGTACTTCTAATTCTATTATAAACAGCCTCATGAGCCCTTGTGGAACTATCAGGTGGCACAGAACAGCAGCTGCAATGAAAAGGGAGGTTTTTTAAATATATCATACTTTTCTTGAAGGCTGCTGTGGTAAGAATATCTGCTTTTCCTCTTGCAGAGACACCAGACAAGACAGGAGGTGGCAGAGCAGGCACTCTGATTACTGCAGGAGAGATTTATTTATTTATTTATTTGCTTGTTTTAATCAATTATACATTGCATTCTCTGCCAAAAAGGGGCACCTGAAACAGCATATTTTAAAATGCTAAAAAATGTCTAATTAAAACATTATCAGCCGATGAATCACCAATGCTTTATCCAATCCTCCAATCATAGTCTATATAGGAAAATAATAATCTTCAATTACAATGATGGTATATTATCATCAGTTTATTGGAACAAATACATCCATTCTTATTTGTGCAATAAACATCAGATAAATTGTATAACACATGCCAAAAAAAAGTCTGAATAGCCTCAAAAAAGCAGAATCTGAGAGCCAACCAAAAATATAACAATAACTGGAAAAGGCTGGATCTACACTAAACACTGGAAATCACAATTTATTAATAACTGTCTAGCAAAAATATTTCAGTAAGGCAGTCTGTCAAATGTCATTACAGCCATTATTTGATAAACTGATTTTATAGAAATATTTTGCCAGACATTTTTGTTTAAAAAAGAAACAAAAGCCATTCCAATCTTTTCAAACATATTTTTTAAAGATATTTTCCACCAGCCTTTCCATCTGCAGGCGTGTTTTACATCTACACACACACACACACACACACAATTAAAATCATCGTACCAGAGTTGGAGAACATATAACTTTAAAACAATTAAGAAAAGGCCAGAACATCAGCTGTTCTGCTTTCCCATACATCCTATAAAACATTTACTGTTATAGAATCATAGAGTTGGAAGGGACCGCAAGGATCATCTAGTCCAACCTCCTGCAGTGCAGGAATCTTTTTGCCCAAAATGGGACTCGAACCCACAACCCTGAGATTAAGAGTCTCATGCTCTACCGACTGAGCTATCGGTTTTCTCTAGTTGAAGTGGATGTCAGTATTCCCTGCTGTTGTAAAAGAGGGTAGCTGGAAGATTGCTCATTACCCTATAACTGTCCCTGGAAGTTTGGCTGGTACAGAGAAAAAAATACCTACACAAATGAGGTATGCTGTGCTGCTCATATTCATAAACCTGGATATTCGTACATTATTTGCATAATATAAGAATAATTCTGCCTGGATTTGTGGGACTCAGCTACAACTCTAATTTTGTGCAGATAGAAAACATATGGTTCACTTAGCAACCAGGAATAGAATGATTTCTGTTTTCATTTACTGCTCAAGACTGTTCCAGAAGTAAATGGACTCCCATTTTGAGGGATGTGATATGTACTTTCTTACTGGTAATTGTTAATGGTGTACTGATATCCTAAATGTTACAGAAAGTTGGTTACTTATTATTTCTGTTGTATTGAGGACCTTCCTGCAAGATGGGTAATTCTTATAGGGAACTTGAAAAGCATTTCGAAAAGTGGGGAAATCAAACAAGTTAAGAGTGACTACAGCTGTTTGCTGCAGTTGCTGGCTGTTGGCTCTTAAGGATGTCTTTGCAGGCAGGATGTTAACTTACTGTGAACACAGATTTGTTAATTTATGGGGACTTAATAAGACTTGTTGGATTAAAATAAGGAGGTACTTGCAATTCCTGAGCAGCCGATACCATTAGAGAGAAGCATTAACATGACCGATACATTACCATTGAACACTGCAAAATCTGTGTATGTGGGTCTACCCTCTACCTTCTTTTTCATGGGCTTGTATTGTTATTTTTATTTATTATTCTAAGAAACTTCCAACACATTTAAAACTTAAACACAACTACATTCTACCATAAAAACAGAACAAAACAACCCCAAAACAGCCACAGGAAACTTTGGTAGTGCACTAATAAACATCACTTTTACCTGCCTCCAAAAAGATGATAATAGTGAGAGCTTGTATAGCACTGATGAATGAAAAGTCACTGTTCAAATCTTATATTTGCCATAAACTCAGTAGGTGGTTTTAGGCAAGATGCTCTCTGACTCAGCCTCCCTCTCACCACATACCTTGCAAATATGTTGTTGGATTCCTATGATAATGTATGTGAAATGCTTTAAGCATTAAAGGAGAAAGATAGGGGGAAGAAAGAGAATGGAGGTGGTGAAAAGAAAATACCTGTAGGTGGCCTCATCCACCTATGAGTATTGAATTTGTTGGAGGTGTGGCCTTCAAGGAAACAGCTCTGAGGATGCTCAGAACAGAAGTACTGTACTGGCTCACAGGTCTACCAAAAGGTAGATCTGCTAAGGTTAAGGTTTGTGGTCATTAAAGCCTTTACAAGATATTTGCTTAGGATTTGCAGTAGATGGTAATTAGGATCAGCAGAGCAGTTATTTCTTACAGGAAGGGATGCTTTTCTGTTGAATTTTGTTCACTTTCTACTTTAAGCATATTCTGAAAAGCCTTCTTTGCAAGCCTGGCAGGTCTCCCTACTCCAAAAGAGAGGTAATGCCTATACTTGCCTGCAGCAACAGTATGTCTCATTTGAATCCTGGAGTAATCAAACCATCATCTCTCTTTTGTTTTACTAATAGGTTGGAAGGGCCTAATTAGGCTTAACAGCTTCAGTTGGGTGCCTAGCTCTGCAGTGCAAAAGCATCCCAAGAACATTATTGCCATGCAGTAAACCATTTCCTAGTCCTTGGCCGATGATTATCAAAGGAATGTTAACTGCCTTCAATGACATGGGCATTGTTTCTCTTCTTTAGATAGGTCTACCTAACTTCTCAAGATTGTATGTTTAGAGATGTCTCAGCAGCATTTCTAGATCTACCTTCCTTTATGTGATATTGCGAAACATTATCTTATAGGCCTTGGTGTGTAAGATAAACTAGCCAATGTAGTCTTCATGGTTCTGAGAATTATCATGAAGATTAAATAAAAACCCAAAGCAATCATTACTCCTGTGATTTCCTGTTTTCTTAGGAAACTTTGTTCCTGCTTCAATAGGCAAAAAAAGCCATGTGGCAGATAGGAGCAGAAGCTGATAATTTGCTGGACTTTGCGGTCTTTTAGCTTCTATGCAGTATTGCTGAAGTATGCATATGTACATTTTGGATCATGGTCATAGCGTATAGGAACAAGCTGAAGATGTGGTTAAATTACCTGGAATACGAATGTTAAATACTATTTTTAATCTAGCATTTATACCTGACAGTTGAAGAATCTCAATTAAGAAGTGACTCACTGTCATAAATCAGCTGGGTAGGTTTCTATATCCTTTTTTTAAAAAAAATCTAGTTGACAGATACCCTGACATTGTTTAATTAACCTGTGCTTCCACTTATTTACAGACAGGAGTATATGTGTGTGTGTGTGTATAATATATATTTCCCTGTTCCATTCCAGGTGATCAGCTTCTTTAGTTCCAGAATTGAGCAGGCTGGGGCTGAGCTGTCTGTAGAGAGAGTTCTGGAAATCATCAAGCAAGGAGCTGTTGCTCTGCCCAAAGACAGGCTCAGGGTGAGTGCTAACAAAACCAGTCAATGTGTAGCATGCCACAAAGCAGCACTTTAAGGATAATTTTCTTAGTTTAGGTTACAGCATTGCCTACTATAGAGTTCTACTGTACAGTATTTGAGTTCCGGTGTTTGTATGGATTATTAATCTATAACGGAATGTTCAAGCATGCTGTGAAAAAGAATGAATGGCTATATAACATTGGTGTAGAAATTATCATTTCTGTGACCGTATGCTTCTTTAAGAACCCTAATGAATTATATGCACATGTTGCTACTAGAGATGTCTTGTGACTACAGTGGTACCTTGGTTCCCAAACTTAATTCATTCCAGAGGTCTGTTCCAAAACCAAAGCGTTGTAAAACCAAGGCATGTTTTCCCATAGAAAGTAATGCATAATGGATTAATCTGTTCCAGACTTTTAAAAACAACCCCTAAAACAGCAGTTTAACATGAATTTTACTATCTAACAAGACCATTGATCCATAAAATGAAAGCAATAATCAGTGTACTATACTGTAGAATAAATAAGGCAGTATTGTAGATGATTAAAAAAAAATCTTACATGCACTGATGATAGTCATTGTTTGGATGGGGGGCTTTTATCCATTTCTGCAGTCACACAATCAATCAGTAGCTGAATTGGGTTCCACACAGTCACAAAAACAAGTTACAAAAACTTTTGGAGCTTGCTACCTTTTACTTCAGAGGTGGGTAACTAGATTTAAAAGGTGAGCTGAATGTCATACTTCCCCACTGCCCATTTTGACAGCACCGAGACTCACCTGTTATTCACCTGGTACCAGGTTATTCAACATTAAAGAAAGTATTGGGAGCTATCCCTAAGGTGCATTCCCCGATTCTTCCTTTGTTGCCTTGCAGCTGGGCTTGAATTCAAGAAGCACCAAGAAGTGAAGACTCAAGTGCACACTCTAAATGCACTTCTAACTCCAACTGTAATTGGGTGCGTCTTAAATTTGGTGACAGAGTGTTGTATCCCATGATAGTCATACTCAGCATAGAGCCTTTGTACATTGTTCAACTGAGCTTTACTCAGAGCAGACCCACTTGAATGCATTTATCTAACATAGTCATGCTTATTATTTTTCCTGGGTCTGCTCTTGAGTAAAACTTCATTGAATATCACTTGAGTTTAATGGACATGACTGACTTAGCTCCATCAGTTTCAGTGGGTCTATTCTGCACAAACTTTGTTTGGTACAACTCAGGAAAAGGGTTCTATATTCAAAAAGCACCAAACTGTACCTTTCTTCGTATATAATATAGCCCTGCACCTGATGTCACGTGATGTCAGATGTACAGGCGGATGTGGCTTAGTGAAAACTACACATGGGACAAATGGAAAGGCCTGGTAGGTCTCAGTAGACCTGTGGGCCTGAGGTTCCCCAATGCTGTTTTACTTTCTGTCATAACCACAGCCCAAAATATTATTGGTCATCCTCTCCCATCTCTGGAAGAACTATACAGTTCCCGTTGCCTTAAAAAGGTAAACAATATTTTAAAGGATCCATCTCATCCAGGATATAGTCCCTTTGCACCACTGCTTTCGGGTAGAAGATATAGAACAATTAGATCAAGAACAAATAGATTGAAGAACAGTTTCTACCCAAGAGCTATAACCATCTTAAATGCTGTAACCAGATAATATGACCTTGGAGAGCTGTGATGGGTGTATGTGTGTGCGTGCGTGCGTGTGTGTGTGTGTGTGTGTGTGTGTGTGTGTGGCTTGTGTGTGTGTGTGTGTGTGTGTGTGTTTTGTGCTGGGTTTTTTTCCTTTTTCTTTCTGGTTTTTACGGGATGGCATGCAATTTCGTTGCACTTGTATAGCACTTGTATAGCATTGTGCTTGTACTTGTGCAATGACAATAAATAAATTATCTTATCTTATTATCTTATCCCTGAAAAGAACCAAGTTTTTTTTCCTTCTCAAATTTGAATAAAAAGTCCTTCAGAAACTATGTGGCTCATTTTACAGAATGAAAATAACAAAATAAAAACCTCAGAGATGGATCCATCATTATATCCCAACATGAATCTAGAATTGTACTCACTGGCCTATTCCTAAAAAGTTAGATAGAGAGCTGATCCCCAATATCTCTGTGTGTATGTTCTGCGGAATCTCATCAAGGACCACAAAACACTGCGTCAAAATGAACAGAATCCTTCAACAATTGGCAGTTCAGAAAAACAGACTATCCTCCCACACGGGAACACACTGTGAATTAAGATAACAAGGATTTGCTGTTGTTTGGATAATTGAGAAGAGGGCGTTTATACTGCAGATGTAACTAAATACATTTGTCAGATGTTTGTTTGCTTTCCCAATGAGCACATGTGATGTGTGTTTGTCATACACTTTGTTGAGTAGGCAGGCCCCAGGCTACATAGAGGAAGATGAGATGCCAGGCTAGTAGGTGAACTCTTGGTTTGGATCCAGTAAAACCGTTGTGGCGTTCTGTCGAAGGAATCTGGTGTCAAAGTGAACCCTGCGCAGAGACGCATCATGGCACACATTTGGGAGGACGAGGGTGGACGTGTTTGACAGTCAAGTGTCTGAGAATTGGAAACTCCCTTAGCATCTTCACCTGACTGCTGTTCAAGATAAGCATGATTATAATTAGCTGTTGCTTTAAAGTGTCTGCTCCTGGCCATGCGCTATGCAGGGTAGGGAAAGTCCAAACTGGGTAATTAGCCTTCTTAGAAGATTCCAGCAGAAGCTGGGAGATAAAGTAGCAGGTGTTGAAATAACCAGGTCTTGGATTTCTCCCTCACCCTGTGGAAGGAGATAAATGAAGCTAATGCGCCTGGGTCTTGAGGTGGAAGCCGCAGCATTCAGAGATAGAGCTGTCTCCTTTGCAGACAAGCAGCCCACATTACAGGCTCCCTGTTTTATTGCAGAAGATTATTATTAAGAGTAATTTAAAGATCAGAGTGATAACTGAAAATTGACTTCAGTGTCTACCCCACCCCCCAGCCCCAAGTTCACAGTCTTTTCCCCCCCCTCTCCCTCCCTTTGGGTGAAATTATCTGTAGTTTGAGGATTAAGAGCCTGAGAGGAGTGAGACTGTGTCTGGAGTCTGGAAGTTATCTCAGGGTTTTCAGGGAAGTTGGCCAGAAGATAGCTGCACTTTTTTTTTAAGTGGGAAAACCTGTTCTGAATGCCAGACGTTATTAACTGGAAGCTGACATTTGAGTTCATAGAATGAGCAACATTTAAGAGATCACATTTAAATGCTTTTGAAGGAAACTTCCCGCTGGTAAGCCATTTGAAGAGAAAACATTTATTTTACAAATGGTTTTCCTCTGTTGAATTTCCCAGTTTTATTTCGCAGTGTGTTGCCTAGTTTTTTACTCCTTCCCTTTTCTCTTTCATGTCTCCAACATGCTTGCCAATATGTTCTTACGTTGCCCCTTGCCAGCATGGCATGAAGTATGTAGTATTTATTGAAACTTGTTCTGCTTAACAGAGCACTAAAGCCTTCTCTTTAAAAATAGGGCCAAAAGCCAGGGGTGGGGGAGGAATGGTGCTTTTCTAGCCCATTCCTTTGCAGATTCTTTTTGTCTCCAGCAATCCAAAATGCTGACCTCTCTCTGTGTGTTTGTGTGTTTATGTGTACGTATGCACAGCCTGGTTTATGAAATAAATAAAATGGGCAGGTGACAAGAGAAGCAAGGCACCAATTGCATCATTGGTGGAGTCCTGTGCATATAAACCGAAAATGATCCAACAGAGCATAGAAAAGCACTGCCATTGGACACCTCAGCTGGAATTGCAACAAAAGTGGCATCCAAGGCACTATGTGGTGGGCATTTGCCCCATAAATCTAACTCTGAATCTTTAGCTCTGGAATTCTTAAAGCATGGGTAGGCAAAATAAGGCCCAGGGGCCAGATCCAGCCCAATCGCCTTCTAAATCCGGCCCGCAGATGTTCCGGGAATCAGCGTGTTTTTACATGAGTGGGATGTGTCCTTTTATTTAAAATGCATTTCTGGGTTATTTGTGAGGCCTGCCTGGTGTTTTTACATGAGTAGAATGTGTGCTTTTATTTAAAATGAACCCTGGGTTATTTGTGGGGCATAGGAATTCGTTCATTTTTTTTTTCAAAATATAGTCTGGCCCCCACAAGGTCTGAGGGACATTGGACCGGCCCCCTGCTGAAAAAGTTTCCTGACCCCTGTCTTAAAGCAAACATTCTGAGAGGAAGATTCCTTCTTGCACTTAAGAGCCATTGCTGTTGAGAATGAATTTGAAATACTATTGAGAAGTTCACCTTTACCACCCTGGAAAACGTTCTGTCCACCACAAAGCAATCATCAGCACCGTAACTTGCGTGCTTAAATCTCATGTAGCCAAGCTGAGAGCAGCCACTTCCTCAGCAGCCAGTACAGAAGCCAGTCAGGGGTTCTGCTTTGCCTACCCAGTAGCCAATGGTTTGCCATCCCAGTCCCCTTCCATGCTGCTGCTGAAGAAGTGAAGCTGCCTCCGCTTCAGCCGGTAAGGGACTTGAGCTAGGGAAGCAAGACCTGAGCTCTCCACTGAGCCAGCCCCACCAGCTGCCTTTCCAAGCTGCAAGGTGAGAAAGAGGAGTCCCTTTCTCACTATGCAGTATGGAGAAAAACTTGGGAGAGGGTGGGAGGAACGGAGACACAACTGTGTGTGCATGCTTTGGCCCCATCCATTCAGGACTTTGGCCTCACCCACTGTCCTCCATGCACTTTCCCTCAGAAGAAGAATGGCTCCCCAGTCCTGGAGTAGACAATATTGCAGTAGATGGACTGGGGGCCTCACCATGTACAAGGTAGCTTCATATGTTGACATGAAGTTGTTGGTTAAGAGAACAAATTATTAAACATTATTTCCATGCAGCAGTCCACAATGCTGAAATCTGAACATTTTTTTAAAAAAAATCTAAAGTAATCATACATTGGCTAGTTGTTATAGAACGTTCATAGACTAAAATAATAGCTTTTGTGTTTTGATTTCTTGAAAATTTTAAATGCCACCAACACACCCAGTAAAATACCTTCTCCAGTAAACCTCTGAAAGGAATTATTTAATTGTTTCTTATTCCAAGGATTGGTTTATTTTGTTCTTATGAAGATAAGTCCTTTTCCCACATAAGGTCTTGGTTATGTTAAAATACAATATTGGTCAAAGGATTGCTTGATATTACAGCAGTGGTGTTTATCATGGCATCCACAACCTCTGTGTGACTCTCCCAAAGAGAGCGCATTCATGTTGTAACTGCAACCTTATTTATATATTACTCTCAAAATTTGAAAAGGAGGACATGCACTCCACCTCACCCCAGGTATCGTCTGAGTCTGAAAATCAACATATATTAATGTAGACTTCAGGGAAAGGGTAGACTCCGTAGAAGGGCTGTAGGAAATTCATTTTTCAAATATGGCTAAACATGAGAACTCAAACACCTGAGGTTTGCTTTTATACTGTAGCTGTCAGTTAGTTCTAGAGTTTAAAACAGCATTTCTACCTCCATTTGGTTGAAGGGCCCACTGTGGGATTTGTCTTATGGTAAGGCGATGTCAAGGGGGCGGGGGGGGGGACATCTCGGTAGGAGAAGAATTAAGACAACTTACTAGCATTGCTGACCTGTGCAAGAAAGAAGCAGCAATTTTATTCTGCATGCCATTTTGGCATTAAAGCTGTAAAATGCCCTAATGCTTTTCTGGCTCTCCCACTGAAAAGGAGTGCAAACATCACTTCACGATTGCAACACAGGAAAATGTGCATTAGCAAGACGCACTTGAATTTCTGCCACTGAAACTCCTTGAGATAATATCAGGTTTTTACTGTAAGCATGCCACAGAGTTCTCCAATGGAATACAATTATCTGGCTTTCCAACTTGCAAGGCAAGGAGACCCCTCCATAAAACATTTTCTTTGTAGACCAAGAGTAAATAGATCTTCAACCCTGTTCCTGTCCAGTGTCCAAGAATGTGGGGCGTCATTGCTTAGCATTTCAAAGAACTTCAGCTCTTAAAGGTTATGAGCTACCACTAATTGTTGTCAGGGTACAGGAGTTTGATCTTGAAGCAAGACCATCCTTCTTAAAAAGAAAGACTTAAATAGTTGGATCCGTTTTACCTTAGGAGAGAGAGAAAAGACTGTTGCAAAGTAGTTTTGAGAGGGGTAACCATGTCAATTCTTTGCAGCCAAAACACCTTAAAGATGTGGTTTTGGCATTAGTTTTGTCACATCTAATGAAGAGCATTTGGCTTACAAGAGCTTAAGCTGCAATATGTGTGTTTATAAAGTGCCATGGGATTCTTCGTTGTTTTTGTAGGTCAGAATGCAGAAAAAAATATGGGAGGGAAATGAAAGAAACTGATAAGCAGCAGTTTAAGATAAATAAGGACTTCTTCGCATAATGTGCCATCAACATAGTATGCAGTTAATTGTGGTGGCAGGTAGCAGCAATGTATTTTGAAAGAGTTGTGGTTGGATACAAGGTGGGTAGGTCTCTCTGTGGCTGCTAGCCATGATAGCTAAAAGGGGAACATGCATGTTCAGAGATCACATACCTCGACTACCAGATTCCAGGCTTTTACAACAAGTGATTGATAACACTGTCATAACCTGCTTATAAAATTTCTAGGACATCTGTCTTGGCTACTTGCTGTTGACCAAATGCCGTAGATCTGGAACTGCCATGGCAATTCTCATATACCAGTTCAGCACTATCGACTAAGTACATCAGAAATGAGCCATGAATTCGTGTGTAAACTGACACACCAGTTAAACCAAGTGGTGGAAGCCAGCAATATTCTTATGTTGATCTTACTCATAAATAGTTACACCCTAATTATATTTGTTATATGGCTGGTGGAATAACCAAAGATGCTGGAAAAATGTGTTCTATGTGAATCGTGCACACAGTTTTATTGAATGTGCCTTTTTATAAGTAGAACAGTTTATGCTTGTAAATTTGGGAATTTTCTCTTTCTAACTTGAGGGTGCAGCTAATTGACTGCAGATTCAACTAGTAATCTAGCCTACGAACAAATGTACTTGTGTTATGAAGGGCCTGAATTTTATAGGAAGCTAATTGTTTTTACTTTATATCTTCTCCCTTTCAGGGGTCATCAGGCTCATACACATACATACAGAAACTGATATATCAATTATTGTGTTTGAAGGTGAGGTTTTGTTGTTTGAGAATCTTTGTGGATTTTGGAATTAAAGTAGCAACCTACCAAGTAATCCAGTTATCTGTTGCTTCAAAATCGATAACTTTGGACATATTTTCTCTAGCAAAACATATATCCAAATGTACCATCTCAGAACCTGCCCCCAAAATACAGGGCTTATTTTTTTTAATGAATAATGAGCAATAAAGCCAACTAAGAATGTTGTTTTATACAGTCTTGCATTTCCAGTGCATTGACTTAGAATGGCACTATAGGAAGTGTGTTACATCCTCTTTGTGTTCTTAAAGAGCTACCACACGTGTGTGTGAAGTGCTATTGCATTGTCCTTCAGTAAGAGCTCTAAATGGAGTCTGGCAGTTGCAGTGTTTTGCATGGTACTCTTTGGCTCAGCAGTGATAAGCAATAGACAGTCTGGCTCCTTCAAGGAGTCTTTCAGCAACGTCTGAGCCCTCAGCAGTTCCAAAACTCTCTGGCTGACTTTCCCCAGTGGACCATTCATTTATCAGGAAATGAAATTGGTTACAGGATTCCTCGTATTGCCAAACCTCACTGACAAAATCTGGTTTATTGCTAGCTTCAGAAACTGCAAGAGTACATTAGCTGGCTTAGTCTTGCTCTAAGTTTCTTTCTGACATCGTCTGAAAAGGAAAACCTGTTCTGTTTAGATTGTAAGGATTCAGGACATTTGCTTGAATATCTATATTCTCAGGATATAAACCAATTGATAATTCCATGTCCCCAACAGTTTCATCCCTGAAACTGGGAATCCTTTCTTTCTTACATATTTCTTCTTCAAAGCTGAAAATCTTTCACCTGCTAATGCAGTCTGTTTAACAGTCTAAACAATTTTTTGTTGCTATAGATCAGATTATGCGCACAAATGAAGAGGGTTATTGGGGGCCGGGGGAGAATGACTGCACACTATTTTAAAGCAGGTAATCTTGTTTATATGTTTGTGGGGTGAGGCGAGACAATTTGTTGTAGCTGTGTGATTGATTTAATAATTTCTACCTCACTCTTTAGCAAAAAAAGCTTTAAGTGGCTTACAAAAATCAGTGGTAGGACAATCCCTGCCCTCAGCTTTACAATTTAAAAGAGACATGACACACAGAGACAAAAGGATGTGGAGGGAGGAGTTAAAAAACAAACTCGCACACAAGTTCTTACAGTTACAGTTCTTGTAATGACCAGGTGAGAGGGAAATCATTCAGGTAGCCTGCTGGAATGTCTGCTACTAGGTGATGCCCAGGGACACCTAGTCTCTCAAAGATGCATTTGTCTCTCTGATAGGGACACAGGTTATTGGGAGGTGTACATTCAGTAACCATGGTCATTTTCATCATTTTGTCAATTTTGTGTGTTTTGCCAACTACTTACAGGAACAACTTATAGCTTCTTCCTTAATGTAACTAATAGTAGTATTAGGGGCTCAAAATTTAGCTTGTATCTTATCATTTTCATAATGCTAGCTCACATTAATTCCCCAAACTTTGCGGGGGAAAACACCCTTAATTAGTTTTCATCTGGTATGTGATATGATCCAAAAATCAATATACTTTACAGCCACGTTGTAGTTGTTTTCTCTTGTTTATTAGGGATGACTCAGTGGATAGTTTAAGAATCTCATCCTCTGTCTGTATACTTCAGCCCATCTTCCTAACATTTGCTTCTGCAATCTGCTACCCTGTGACCTGCTGGGGATGTTTGGCTGTCTAGTTTGCAGTTTCTGAGATTTACAGAGTCTCACAAGACCAGTCCTTGTCTGGTGCCAACTAGTGGCCTTGCTCATTGTCTAGACCCTACAGGGATGAAGCCATTTAAAATAAAGGCTAAATAAGTGATTTGGTCTTCCTGAGTAACAGTTAATCACTGACACTGTCAAGAATTCTATAAAATCATGTTTTCAAAGCCGCCACAGCTGTTAAAAACAAAATTACAAGCCTTATTAATATAGCTTCTTCCCTTTATTTGAAGGAAAAAACTTAATAGCAGAATTCCTGGACATGAGAAGCTTTCATCGAAAGCACAGAAAGGTCACACCGCCTTCTTTCAACCTCACCTTTATACCTCAAATTTGTCAAGCCGAAAGTGGTTTCAGTTTAGCTTGCTTTCTGTTAGAATTGGATTTTATTATTATAAAATTTCTATAAATCTTGGGGTTCATTTTGCTTTTAACTGTCCTTATTCACACAACACCCTTGTGAGGCTTCATGTAAATAGCTCCATTTTTAAAGATCATCATTATGTACCTGGCAGTTCTGGCTCTGATACCAAGTCAGCCAGTAAAGTCATTGTTTTGTACCCAAATTATCCTGTAATTCCTGCATGGGGCCAGGTTCTGGTTCTGGTTCTGTTGTTGTTGTTGTTGTTGTTATGGATCCTCATATTAAAATGAATTACTTCTGAACACACTTGAGGAATTTGGTGAGCCCAAAGTACCAAGGTTGCCCATGGTATTTCTGCTGTGGGTGAGTGACTTTTACTCTGCTTTGAGGTGATTAAACCACATAGTCACTCCAAATGCAGAAATACAGTGAAACAGTCCTCTATCACAGTGTTTCCCAACCAGTGTGCCTCCAGATGTTTTGGGACTACAATTCCCATCATCCCTGACCACTGGTATTGCTAGCGAGGGATGATGGGAGTTGTAGTCCCAAAACATCTGGAGGCACACTGGTTGAGAAACACTGCTTATCAGAAGAGACTGCCTATTGCATTTGTGCATGGGTCTTTGCTCTCAGCCTTCCTTTTTCCAATCAGGAGGCAAGCGCAGACCAACAACTCCTACAGAAGCATGGCAGGCTCTTCTATGCACTAGAAATAAAACTCATCAGGTGTAAGAACAAAACACACATTCAATTTTAATTTGGACGCATCAATGTATGTTTAGCTTAATAGCACTATGGTATCTGTTCTCATTTAACGTCTTGCACCAGGTTCTAGATACCACTCAAAATTAAGTCCAGCGTCCTTGCCCCTCTGGTTGGTTCCAAGATCAGCTGCCCTAGGACACAAGTCATTCAGGGTGTCTAGGATTTTCTCCTCTTCGTCATGACTGGAACACACATATAGCCAGTCTGTATGAGGATAGTTGAAGTCACCATTACAGTACTACATTTCCTCTTTTAGATGCTTACTTGAATTCATTCTTCTCAAGATCTCTCTGAGAATTTTGATTAGAGGGATGATAGCACGCCCCCAATATCACCGCTTCCAGCAGTTCTACGGAGTATTAAATAATTCTACATGGTCTTGCATTGATTGCTCGAGCAATTTTTTAGGAGGGGGGTGATTTTAAGTGTCACTAAGCCCTTCTTTCAATCTTGCATAATGACAAAAGGGTCATTATCTGACTTTTTCGGAACACAGGGGAACATGCAACAATTTTGAGCAAATGGATTTAGGTTCTACACATTATAAAAATTAGTTCAGCCTATTGCAATTTAGAAAAACTTGGTTCTCCAGCCCTGGGTTTTATTAAGCAAGTACTTTTGATCATGCAGCGATTCAAGGGAAATTATGGCAAAAAGCAATAACAATGTCACTGTAAATTACAGGTGGAATGAAAGGTAAATGCACAAAATGAGGAATGGTTTGAGGGTATTGAATTTTGTTCAGGCTTGGAACATGGTGTCTCAATTTCAAATTTATTAAAGGTAACTGCATGCCGTGTTATGTTTTGTGTAGATAATAACTTGGGTCTGTAGGTTTCACAAAAGTATTCTCACTCAATAGACTTGTCCCCCCGCCACCTGATCATTCAAACCATGTTTCTTTTCAAAGGTAATTTAGATATTTCCCCCCTTTAATAACACGAAAATCAGAAAGTACTGTTGGCTTGGTAACAGATTGGAACTATTCCAGAGTGGCCAGACTTGATTGAGGTAGAACATCCACCCTTGAGCACACCAGGGCAAAGGAAGTAGAGGCACATGACCTTTTCTTTTCAGGGCTTTTAAGTGATAGACTTATGTCTTTAAGGAAGGGAGACATCCTCAGCCATCAAAGGACTGAGGTTTCCTCCTAAATCCTTGCAAACCTGCATAGGTGATATGGCCCATAGGTCTTGTCATATATCACAATAACCCCTCCGTTTGTATTTTTTAAAGAAGGCAGAATCCAGTGGGAAATTTTCTTTCTTAAGCAACACAATCAGGAATGGGAGTCAATTGCACAAAGGTTTAGATCTGGAGAGCCACAGATTTTAATTTGCTTCAGTACCAGCCATTAGTTGTGCTTTCTACTGACATGACCGTACCACCGGACGTAGACATTTGTTCATGCCAAGGGACTTGGGGAGAAGTGTGGAACGTCTCGTTATGATGGCCCATGAAACAGGCAAAAAGAATACAGTTGTCTCCTATTTCTCCTGCCTGCCCCAAATCTCAGTGCAACCTTCCCTCAGACACTTTTCATGGGGATCTTGAGTGAGGACTCTGTGTAATGCCAAGTGTCCTGCCTTGCATTTGTGGAGTCGCAATTAGTGGTTTAATGACTTAAAACGTGCCCCCAAATTAATCAGGCAGCAGTTTTTAGTTATTTTTCAGACAAGCCATTTACAAAAGAAGGCAGGTGCTGACTTTTTCCCTTCTCTCTACCCCTAGAAGGGTGGATTCCCCTTTTGAGATGGTGGCTGCTGTGACACATACTGGCATCATCTAAAAACAAATAACGAATGCCTTTTTCCCCTCTCCTATTTTTATTCATAGGCAGATTTGACCGATTAATCAATTATTCAGTTAAGACTTCTCCAATCGGGTGACAGTCCTTGTAAAGTTCCTTATGGGGTCAAAGTGAGTGTAATCCTTGTAGGGCTGGGTCCTGCAGATTGGGCAAGGCATGTCAAAGCAGGAGGGAATCCGAGGTTATTGGGCCAACTGGTAGACAAGCAGTCTGGTGAACCAGCAAGGCAAGCAAATCACTAAACCAGCAATATATACAGAGTGTTATGCTGGCATACAGTAGATCTTTCAGTCTTAGATAACAAAGAAGACAGAAAGACAGCAAAGAAGACAGAAGTGGAACCTAGTGAAGTGATTTGCTGAATACAGCTCAGTTGAAAGACTGCTCCACATGGTATATTGCAACTAGGCTTTCCCTGCTTCATAGAATGGATTTGCATTGCCTGGAACTCTCTTCCTCGGACCATGGCATGCAATCCTCATTGTCTAATTATTCAGCTGGTTATACCACCATCTTGAATTGTAAGAACAATGACTACCATGCTTACAACTCTGAATAGCCAGTGGAAAGTGAGCGTTATTGGTTGTGATGCCTTTCTGCTAGCAAACTTGCAACTTGTAACATCTGTTCAGCTACTTGGGATGCATGTCATTGTCCTACTCACAGTTTGTAGCTGAGAAAGGAGTGGTATTGCCTTTGATGAATGCTAGAAGCTACCGGTAATAGCATGCAGCAAAAGTAATCTAGTGTTCTCAGAGTTAGTTGAATTCTGGAGACCTATCCTTGATTCTGATTTGAGACGTGCATGGCCTCACTGTTGCATCCCTATTCTTCTTTCCCAACCTGCCTGATTTCTAAAAAGGTGTGTGTGTGTGTGTGTGTGTGTGTGTGTGTCTGTCTGTCTGTCTGTCTGTCTGTCTGTCTGTCTTTTAAATTTCTACACTGCCCTTCATCTGAGGATCACAGGGCAGTTTACAATATAAAAACACAAAAATACATACCATAGTAACTAACAAAAACAGTAGCACTCCCCCACACACAGAGAGAGGGGGGGGCCTGGGAGAAGAAGCATTTTTTCTAGGCATCTAAAGATATGTAAGAAAAGCACCATGCAAGACTTCCTGGGGAGAGCATCCCACAAGTGGGGAGCCACCACAGAAAAGGCCCGTACTTGTGTTGCCGCCCTTCGGACGTCTCGCAGAGGAGGCACACAAGAAGGGCCTCAGATGATGATTGCAGGCTCCAGGTTGGTTGATATGGGAAGTGGTAATACGGTCCTCTGTTGTTTAAGGCTTTATAGGTCAAAGCCAGCACTTTGAGTTGGGCCCAGAACCTAATTGGCAACCAGTGTAGCCAGGCCAGGGTTGGCTTACATGCTCAAACCATCTTGCCCTGGTGAGCAACCCAGCCTCTGAAATCTGCACCACCTGAAGTTTCCAAACTGGCTTCAGATGGCAAAGAAAACCCAGTGTATCGTTTTCCAAAAACAACTGACCATGAACTTATCATGATCTTTTCACTGCTTGGAAAGGGAGAGCAAAACATACAGAGAGCTCATCATTACTTCAGTCTTGTTGGCATTCAGTTTCGTTTAGGCTTGCCCACACCGAGTCCCTTTTCATGGCCAGACACTGAGTCATCTCAGAGGCTGCAGGACCTGGGTCATACAGAAACTTAATAGAAAGTTATTTGTCACTGGTCTACTTCATAGCAGCATAATCCAAACATTCCCAGAATCTTTTGTAGCAGCCTCAAATGCACACTGATCAAGGTCTGAAGTAGCAAGAAAAAGCTGTGCATTTCCTCAGAGCTGATCCCAGGAAGATATAAGCAAGAATCTGTCTTCCCAGATTGGTGTAGTGCAGGGTTTCCCAAACTTGGGTCTCTGGCTGTTGTTGGACTGCAACTCCCATCATCCCTAGCTAGCAGGTCCAGCGGTCAGGGATGATGTGAATTGTAGTCCAAAAACAGCTGGAGAGCCAAGTTTGGGAAACCCTAGTGCGGTGAATCAAGTATCAGACTTGGGCTCAATTTAGACACCATAGCAAACCTTTATTTGTATTAACCATAGTTAAGCACTTGCATCATGATTTGAACTTCCAGAAATGCAGTAGGGAAATCATGGTTTAAAGTTGATTGTTGTATTGTATTTTCCATCTGCTTAGCACACCACTTTGTGTATGTGAGGATAACATCACAGAACCCCATGTGTGCTACTCTGAGCTCTTTGGAGTAAGCTCAGGATACAAATGCAATAATAATTGATATTGTTCTTGTGGTGGCACATCTGGTGCCGATTGATTGCGCTTGTGAGTTGGCATGAGATGCTCAATTGCTCAGGGAGCTAAGCAGTATTGCAGCCCAGCTTTTGAAAGGGGAGAGAACATTGTCAGTTTGGCTCAGACTTAAGACCACACAGAGAGAAATTGAAGACTGGGCAAATGTCCTGGCAAGCCAAGGGGCAAGGAGTCCTAGAAGCAGAAAGGGAGCAGACTGCCTACTAAAACTGAGGTGCCTGAAGGAAAGATAGAAGAATGAGGCTTACAGGAGACGGGAGGTATGGAATTGAGGTGTTGTGATCAAGATATCGGGTAGAGAAGAGGATCCCTGCTGCATCAGACAAAAGGCGCATCTTGTCCAGCATCCTGTTCTCACGGGGCAGCAATGGTTCCCATTGGAGCTAAATAAAAGGGAAAGCAAGGATCTGAACGAAACAAATGCATGGTGGAGTCATGAAGTAGAAGAACTGAAGAGCCTCTGATGAGGGCAAAACTTCACACAAATGGCTGTACACAAGTGGTGTGAAGGAAATGAGCAGACAACGGAGGGTTGGGAACCTGAAGGTTGTAGGACAGGGAGCCACAGGGACATAGTGCTGCTAGGCCAGAAGTATGGACCCTGATGGGGGAATACTGCATTCACTGTACTGCTCTGACCTGGCAACTCTTAAGGTGCAGATATGGGGGGGGCACCAGTTTGAGGGGACTGAACTTCACATACTGATTTTAATTAACTAGCTACATCTTTGGCTGCAAACTCCCAGTAGCCATAGGAATGAGCAGAGACACTCAAGCTATCTCATGAATGCCTCTCAAGTTATTCAGTTGTGATCCAGCACTCCTGATCAGCCGTGCCAGAAAGCCATAGAAAGATATAATGAAGTTGCTAAAGGCAGCTGAGCTTCCCTTATCTGGGCTTTCAGTAGGCCGCGATGGGGAGATACAGAGGTAGAGCAAGTCACCCGTAAGCAACCTTGTTAGCATCCCATGACTCTCCACACTGTGGCTCTGGAAAGATGCAGTCATCTTTAAGCAAATAACTAAACCCGTTCCACCCAGGGTGTGATGCATGTTCTTACTCCATCACTATTCGCCTGTCTCCACTTTTCTTTCTTCCTTTTTCTGTCCTGGAACAGTTGAACTTTCAGAGACTTTGCTGTTGCAATACATCTTCGTTTCTCTGAACAGGAATATGAATTTGATTTTTCTCCCGTTTCAGTGTCTGGCCTTCTCCACCCGGACTACAGTTCTCTGAACACTTCTGAGACCTTCAGTTACTTAAGAAGGGAGTAATGTCAGGCAGCCTCGTACATTTTCCAATACACAAAGATTGTGGAGCCAAAGGTCTGCTGCCTCAATAGGGGTGTTAGTCAGCATGTCCTGAACTAAGACAGATAAGGACCCACTTCCTAGGCTGCCCTGATCAGAAAGTTAACAGCTGGTGACAGTAAGTCTGTCTCTTGTTCTTAAGCGATGGTTATCATTTTGTAATATTTACAGGTCTGGCTTTCTCAGACTAAAATGTACAAAATCAAGAACTTTATTAAGAACTTTATTAAGAAACTGCTGGACACTTGTTTTGCCAAAGCTACGCCATCCCCATTTCCATAAGCAAAAAAAGAGAGAGGGTGTTACATGCCTCCAGGCACCATACATAAGAGGTCACAGGACAGGGGTTGGTGAACGGTTTTAGCTGCATCTATGTGCAGGGACGCGGGTGGTGCTGTGGGTTAAACCACAGAGCCTAGGGCTTGCCGATCAAAAGGTTGGCGGTTCGAATCCCCGCGGCGGGGTGAGCTCCCTTTGCTTGGTCCCTGCTCCTGCCAACCTAGCAGTTCGAAAGCATGTCACAGTGCAAGTAGATAAATGGGTACCCCTGCAGCGGGAAGGTAAACGGCGTTTCCGTGCGCTGCTCTGGTTCACCAGAAGCGGCTTAGTCATGCTGGTCACATGACCTGGAAGCTGTACGCAGGCTCCCTCGGCCCGTAAAGTGAGATGAGCACCGCAACCCCAGAGTCAGTCATGACTGGACCTAATGATCACGGGTCCCTTTGCCTATGTGCAGAAAAAACTTTAAAGCGGGTTCCATGGAGTTCTGTTTCCGTTAGGCACCAGTCTGCTGGGAGGGATTGGCTTGGGAAAGAGTTTTGGGGATTTTGCTCTGGAGGTGGGTGGGCAGATGGAGAGAGAGAGAGAGGCCCCATTGCCTTCCAGCTCCTGAAACAGACCAGATGTGGTAATGGGCATTGGTGTGCTGGGTGTGACCTTTACCCCCACTTGCCCACAGCTTGTCCTTTCTGGCTACTTAGGCCTTTTTGCAATGATATCATTGCTTTGCACCAGTTCTCGGTGAAAGCATGTCTGGAGCCTCTTCTTTAGAAAAGCATGCAGGCTGACTCATGCTGCCATTCCTTTTGCCACTCTCCGCATGAAAAGGATTTTTGTGAAACCAAAAACGCAGAGGTCTATTTTTAAACAAGGAAGGGGTTTTTCACCTTTTAGGAGCCCCGTCTGCTTAATCTCTGCAGTTTAAATGTGGTAAAACTGGAACCATCCCTGGCTACGCTGAAGCCAAGTGCTGGGTTCATACTGTACAACTCAGAGAATGGTGGGGACAAATAAGAATGAACACCACCACCATGTCTTTCCCCATTTCCGCTGCAACATGGAAATTGCCATAAATCTTCTGGTTCTTGAGGCAGAGAATACGAAAGGAGATTGCAGTGGGGATGGGGATGGGGAAGGAGTGTGTGTTAATCAGGACCAACTTCCATTTTGCATGCCTTGACCTCAGTGTTCAAAACTCCCATCGTTCGAGGTGCAAGTTGCGACAGGGAATTTCATTAGCACGAGCAGTTTCTGAGCTCTGGGCGCAGTACTGAGCCTAAGATTTCAGATTAAAACTGGATTCTTGTTGTAAAAAAGAGTGCCTAGACATTCCGTTGTTGCGCCCATAACCTAGGTTTAAGGTTAGCGACTGGCTTGTATATCTGTGTTTCTAACACTGCTTGACTTCAATATGCTGTGGATCTTTGATAGCAGTTTCTTAAATATCTGTTTACACAATTCCTAGATCCAATCAGGAACTTTCTGCTGTTAAAAATGTTTTAAAGCCTGGATCCCAGTGTAACATGTTGCCATTTTATGTATGCATTGTTCAATTTATGTCTGAAGGTTTCAAGTAGATTACAAAGTGGCCTCCTCTCAATTCTATAGTTAGCTGGGGCATGTCTACACTACTAGTTGTAACTGGCTTTAAGCCTATTTAAACACCATGATTTTCAAATAAGGCATCTTAGCATTATTGTTGCAGACAAAGCTAGAGATCTGAGCATTTTTAGAATCCTCACTACAACGGTAAAGGTTCTCCCAGAGGAAATAATCTAAACAGTTTACCAATCAATTTAAAAACTGGTTTCAGTATGTAATACAGATATATCCTTAGTCCCAGTATTATTATGCAGTGAAATTGGTTTCTCCTTTTGATTGCTGTAAATCATTAAGATTGCTATGGTGGGACAATAATATGTTGGAATGAGATACTTGATTTACTCTGCCTCCAGAGATGAGCTATGTAACAATATTGAAACATTTTGCTCTCTAAACACAATGAATCATTTTTTAGCCTAGGCTTAACCCCTTTTAACACTAATTTTATAATGAACAAATAAGCAGTGGTGAAAAATAAAACCTATGGAATATTTTCATTTGGATACAAAAACAGTTTCATGACTGATAACTATGAAATTCCCTATGATGACTTGGTAGTTAAAGTGGAAGTTTTTTAACCATTTTTTTCAGTATATTAAGTGAGACATATCATTATGCAACTTAAAAGTTAAATATTCCCATTTATGCAAAGAATCAAATGTTGATAGTTGGATTATAGGGTTGTCTACTTTTTACCTTACAAGTAAAATTATATTTTCTTGCTAAATCATGAGCAACTTCCTTTTTCTTTTAAAACAAATGGAAGAGAAATTTAAATTGTTACATAACAGAAAAGGAATTAATATGGATATTTAATAATGTCCCAAAAAGGGAAAACTATATTAAAACAGTTGATCAATAGTATTTAATGCCAGACATGTCTTCAGAACCTAAAATAACTTTATTTGGTAATGTAAATATTATTGTAAATATTCCTGTTTTTTTAAAAATTAAGTTATTTTAGGCATTGAGTTGAGAGGTTTATAGAGAGGTGGTCATTGGGTTGAATTCTAAGTTCTGAACGAATAATTTTCATACAACATACAGCAATCTATAACTGTCTGTATTCAAGTACCATGGATGGAGCTCCATGCATCCCAGGACTATTCCATCCTCCAGTACCAAGGACTGTTTCATATACAGTTCTTGGTGGAACGTCATGTGTGCACAGAAGCCAGTGGATCGGGCTGACAAAGGAGTCACCAGCCAAGTTTACAAACAATGAAGTCCCAACAAAATTGTTAAGAATTTTACTTAGTAATAGTTCTATGGGAGAAAGTCAGCACATTGTCATAGAACTTTGTTCGCAAAGGGCAGCAAGGAAAGGCAGGAGACAAAAATGCCCATGCTTGGTTTTCATGGGGCTTGTGAAGGGTTAACTGTACTGTCACTTGAGCAAGCAAAATGTGCTGGCTTTTTGGTGCCATTTTGGGCAAAATATTTGTGCTCAAGTTTATAGCATGTGGTATTTCTGGGAAAGTACAGACCTTGGTGTCTACTTTGGATAAGCATCTCAGGGATGTTTTGGTTGTGACTGCAGGGAGTTGGATTATATGACCCTTGAGGGTACCTTCCAATTCTATAATTCTGTGATTTTATGAGCATATAACTGTTGGTCCATCTACTTTAGTTCTGTCTACTCTGATAGGGAGGGAGGTTCTCCAGGGTCTCGGGCACAGGTCTTTTCCTCCTCTGCTCCCTGTGATCCTTTAAACTTTAAGAGACACCAGTGATTGAAACTGGGACTTGGTGCAGGCAGAGCATTTGCTTTGCCATTGCTCTTTTTGGCACTTCAGGTGCTTAATGTGCAGGTTAAGGCACTTGTAAAGTTTTTCATAAAGGTAAAGGTACCCCTGACTATTAGGTCCAGTCGCGGACGACTCTGGGGTTGCGGCACTCATCTTGCTCTATAGGCCGAGGGAGCCAACATTTGTCCACAGACAGTTGTTCCGGGTCATGTGGCCAGCATGACTAAGCCACTTATGGCGAACCAGAGCAGCGCACGGAAATGCCATTTACCTTACCTATTTATCTACTTGCCCTTTGACGTGCTTTCGAACTGCTAGGTGGGCAGGAGCAGGGACCGAGCAACGGGAGCTCACCCCGGTGCGGGGATTCGAACCGCCGACCTTCCGATTGGCAAGCCCTAGGCTCAGTGGTTTAGACCACAGTGCCACCCACGTCCCATATAAAGTTTTTCATATTTACATGAAATAAGAAGATGTTTTAGCTCTAAAGCTCATGCAATACTTTCATGGCGTGTCCAAAAATAGCCTCCAGCTGATATGTGTCCTCTTCAAATCCCTCACTAGGAAGCAATTGATGTCCATTTCGTGTCAGTAAGGGCTGTCCCCGGTAGCTCCCTAATAGGCTCATCTCCTTTTGTATGGCAGGGCAAGATGACAATATGCAATGACTGCGTTAATGCAGGTCTGGGGATTATTCTGTTTTTCAGTTTTTAATTCCCCAAACTCAGAAACATACAAAGGGATTTTACTTATCTGTCTGAGCAGTCAATCACTTTGTATGCTTAAATGGGGTCACAAATGCTTTAGCAAGGTCAGGAAGTAGAACCGTTTTATGGTTGTTGTTTTTTAGTCAGTAGTTTATTGCTTGCTTGTTTAGAGGGATCTTGTCATTTTCCTCAATTGTTTCCCAATATGTCTGCCTTGAAACAGTTTCCTCGTCATCCATTTCTGTCACGTAGTGCATAACCCTCCCTTGTCTGTCTAATCCCATTATGAAATCATTCCTCATGCCCACGTAATTCCCTACATAAAAAGACAAAGCACCTATTTATTTCAGGGAGTTACCCCCATGGACCCAAATGAATATTGTACAGAGTTAACACCTCTTTCTCCATTTCCCAGATTGTGTACACTTTAGTCTCCGTTACATAAGCACGTAATTCTACTTTCCATGCTTTTGTTTAGAAAGGGCTTTTATCCATATTTGTCCCAGAATATGAAGGGCACACAGAGTAGCAAAGGTGATCCCTGTTATTGGACTGCCTTGTATGTCTTCCCAGTCTGCATCCTGCAGAAATTTGTGCATTTTTAAAAGTTGTTTGCTCTTTAGCTGATCTAGTAAATGGAATTGTGTTTTATGTACGCCTTGTGAGTTTGAGCAGATTTAAGAGTGACTTTTTTTACAGATCATTTTTTGTTGTCCTTCAGAGATGAAACAAGCAGCACACTATTCTCTGTTATTATTCTCATCATCTATTTCTTGTCTGAAGAAGAGCCGAATGAGGCGTTTCATTTCAGCCTTCTCCAGCCAAACTGAAACACTTTTTACTCCTATCAGTTTCAGTGGGACAAAGGAAAGTAATGTGCTTTAACTCTCCCATTGAAATAAACGGCACTAAAAAGCATGTGTTACCTTTTCTATCAACAGTCTGATCCCGTGCCTTGCTAAACAGAAGTAAATCCCATTGCATGCCATGGGGCCTTCTCCCAAGTGTCCATTGAATTGCAGCAATTGTGACCTTTCATCTTAAACTACTCTTGACTTTAGTTCTATAAGACCAACATGGACGTAACAAGCTAAGCCTTGTGTGTTTTTTCACCCGCAGTCTGCCTCCCTTGTTAATGTCTTCTCTGCCATCTTGAAAATGCAGCCCAAAGACATAATTTAGACAGCACACTGTAAAAAAGGGGGCAAGTTCATAGCACTAGACTCCTTTCCAATTGTTTCATGTCTGTAACTTGACAAATATAACTAAAGCATGTCCATTGCTATAAATAGCTGCATCACATACTTATCCAATATTAATTCCTAAAATATACAAAAGGGGTTTGGCTGATATTAAATGGGAGCGGAAATTATCTATTGTCTCCTTCCTTCCTTTGTCCTTTTCCCCTCTGGTTTGGGGTTAGTTGGCAAAAGTGTCCTTACCGCTGTATATGGGTAATTGCCTCTACTTCTCATACTAGCAGAGAAACTGAGTCATACCTTGGTGTTTGCAAATTATCATACCCTCTACTATAGTTGAAGGTGGCCTTGTATAATTAACTGATTATTATTTTTAACCAGGGATCTGTTTGATGGGGTAAGGTCTTAAATACTGTTCCAATTCCAGATGTTTCTGCTGTGGGACTAAAAGAACCAAACAAAGTCAGTTTGGTAAAGGACATTTTCTTAAAACCAGTTCCTTACTTGATACATAAATGAAATACCCTTTGCCATATGTGTGTGTGTTTTGTAGGAGAGATGTGGGGTGTTAAATTTCTTATAAGATTTGATACTGTTATCCACACAAATAAGCAGCAGATCTGGAATTTGTTTCTTTAGTTGGACTACCTCCATGTAGCTTTCATGAGATGGCTTGTCACACTTTGGAGAAGACTTGTTTATTTGCATTCCCAGACTAGTTGTAGTCCTGTGATCTGGGTGCCGAGTTCAAAAGCCAGGCCAGTAACTATCACAATTGGCAAATTCTCATGTGGGGTTTTAGGATATAGTCCTAGGAGTTCTCATGAAGTTGCTGCTGAACATTGAGGGAACTGCATATTACTAAATAATCTCTTGTCTGGGATTTGTGATCATGTTCCATTGATCTCAGCTGCTGTGATTCAGCTAATAGGATTTCAGCCTGAGAGTTCTTGATTTTATAGCCTTTTCCACCATAGCATGAGTTTTGCACAGTGGATCAGAGTTTGAACCTGAAACAGTCTGCATGCAAAGATTAGCTCTGTTACTAAGCTGTGCTAGGACATGGTGCCAAAACTACTTTCTGCTCGGGCTGGCACACTGAGCACCATTATTAGCCACAAGCAACTTCTAGGGAGCAATGCAAGAGAGTACCATGTATATGTGAGAGATGGCCACGAGGCTGGCTCTTTAAACTCATTTAGCATTAAAGCTCTAATGAGCTTTATAGTCAAGGCATGCCTGCAGATGAAAGGGGACAGAACTTGCTTTGCCCTGTAAATTTCCACTGGTCTGCTTTGTCTCTCTTGACTGTGAGTTTTTCCACAGTTGATGTCTCTTCTGTAAGTCCAAAAAAAGGCATAAAGATACTATCAGGCAGACTCTGCAGCTGCATACCATGTGGACACTTCAACCGAATCACATCCCCATTTTCAGCTGATGCAGGTCGAGGCGACTTTCTGTCGGCAGCAAAAGGAAAGCAATGCAAACAGTGCCAGTGGAACCTGAAAAGGGGGGTGTAGTTGTGAGGCTCAGGGGGATCTCCAACTTGCCTAATACTCTAGAAAACACAATGGCAAGCACCGCTGCAGACAGCCTGAGCAAGAGAATAAGGCTTCAAAGGAACAGCTTGCTGTTTGCAAAAGTTTGAGTTTATTGCTTTCAGTTAGTTTTGCACAAATTGAAACCATTTAAAGTAAATAAAATATTACAGGTTTTTCCAGGGCACTTAAACTTTCTCCTTATAAAAGCATGAATTATTTGTCTGCTGTATGGTAGCAGAGGAGGGCATAAGTATCTTGAAAGCAGTGAACACATCTTGTATGTTGTACTGAGATTCACTGTGATGCCTTAACTGTTCAGAGTTGAAAGAAAAAGCATGGGATCTTGGGACCATTCCACATAAGGATCAGTAATAAACTCATAAGAACATAGGAATACCAAAGGCCTACCTAGTCCAGCATTCTGCTACCCCTGTGACCAACCAAGTGCACCAGGGAAGCCCACAAGCAGGATATGAGCACAGCAACCCTCTCCTCCTTGTGATCCCCAGTAACGTTGTTTTCCACTAAGTGCAAAGCTCAGTAGAGAGCTTTAGCCAATAGCACAACACACATGAGTTTGTACACACAAGTTTGTCATGTTCAAAGTATACGTTTTTAAGTGCAAATATCAAAAAAAGCTACAAGATGCATCAGCTTTTATGACCACTTTATCCCCCATGGGGATGAACACGATCCAACTACCCTTCATGTGTTCCTCCTGAACACGCAAGTGGCAGGATTGTGACCACCAACCGCTGCATATTCAGGATTAGTAAGTAACTATAGTCAGGATTCCCTGTCCGAGTCCTGTGCACATACAACCCCTTTCTCACTAACATCAAGCATACAGGCACATTGGCACATGAGAAGCATGGTGAGGGAGCATGTTCCTGCTGTCCCTCACAAATTCATTAGCACCTTCTTCTGTTTTTAGATTTTGGCCTCACATTTTTTAAGCCCCCCCCCCCCCTTATAATTACAGCCATGGCCAGACCTATTTCCCCATCTGTAATGGGTACAGTGCCCTTATTCATGGTACTGAGCAAGGTCCTTTCATCACTGTCTTTCAAGTAGATTTCAGAAGGCAGTGCTAGGGGACCAACTCCGTTTCATGATATATAAGATGTGTGGTGTCACAGTCTTCTATTTTGACTTCTATGCTATTTTAACTCTTTGTGTAAAGCTGTTGGGAGAGATCATTTGTGCTAGGAACATATCACTCCATTGCTCAAAAATCTCCAGTGGCTTCCAGTTGGTTTTCAGACACAATTTGAAGAGATGGTGTTGACCTATAAGGTCTTGAACAGCCTAGGGCCAGGCTTCCTGAAAACCACTTTCTCCCATATCTATCTGCCCATTGGCTAAGGTGGTCATCTGACACCCTGCTCTGGTGCTCCCACCTTTTGAGGTTCGATGTGTAGCTTCTCAGTCATGGCTCCCAAGTTGTGCTGTGCTCTCCCCAGAGAAGTTGACCTACTCCTCTTTTCTTTCATTCCTTTTCTTTTCAGCATAAGGTTAGATATATTTATTTATTTATTTAAATGAGCTTCTCTTTTAATCCAGTGAAGTTTTAAAAAATTAACTTCAGTCTAGTTTTTTTTCTGATCTGTTTTGTATTTTCTCCCCCTGAACTGCATTTCTCCACTACCGGTAGCTGTCTTGAAGGCTGAATGGTGGAAGGATGGCAGAGAAATATTTTAAATATATAAATACTGGTAAGCAGGAGGACACTGCCAAAGTGCAGGAGGTCCTTGGTGGAGGCTGTAAGCTGATCTTTAATGTACTGCAGTGGCCTTCTGATTCTGAGTAGCATTAAAGCCTCTGGAGCAAAGGGTTGTGATCTTCTCCTGCTATCGGCATGATCTTTTGGGTGCCTATGGGGAGTTATGCACTAAAGTAGCAGTGAAACTGCAGCTCTTGCATCTGTTCATGGGGACTTCCTGTGGTTTTGCATTCTATCGCAGACTCGATGGCTCAGACAGTCTGGTAAACTTTGGACCCGTCTAGCTACATAGTCCTGTTCCAGCCACCAGCTCAGACTCAGCTTTTCTCGGGAAGGGAGGACAGGACTTCTTGTGGTTGTTTAGGCAAATAATGTTAGCATTACAAGGGCATGGGGTGAGCAGGCTTAGACTGGACTGAGCAGTTTCATTTTGGAGAGAAGGCAGCAGAAGAAGAGGGCTTTCCCTCCAGGCTTAGTTCATGTGACAGTGAAACTGAATTGCCTGCAGTGGGGTCTTGTTGTCTGGCCAAGTCAGGACTTCCACATATACTGCCCAGGCTTGTGTCCTGGAGAGGTCACTTGGGTGCTGCTAATGCTGCAAAAACATCACAGGAAGCAGCAGTTACAAGTTATAAGCTCAACCTTATTGGCGTTAAGTATGATATGAGCACTATGGGTTGCCTTTCTTGCTGGAAGAGCCCCTGTATTGGTCTCTAGAGCCACAGCAGGTGCTGAAACTCACCAACAGTTTGACTTTACCCCTGATGGTGCCCTCTTCCATCGTCTCTCAAGATGCCAACACTGGCACCTGCCAGCACATGGCCTGATGAATACAAAGAGGATAATTGCCTGGAAATCTATAAGGTGGCCTCTTGGGGATCAGAACGGATAGCCTGCTCAGAAGGTCATCTGTGAGTTGGATCCAGATTTTGTCATTAGACTGTTGAAACCAGTGGGACTTCATTTAGTCATGACACAAACACACGTGTGCGCACACCATTTGTCCACAATGTATTCATGTGTATTCATCGTGACAGGAAGACATTTTTTATTATTTTGCTTCATTATTTAGGGAACGATCCAGCATGTGACTAAATCTTTTCCATTGGAATTTATGGAACTTAGAAGTGTTCAACTGTGCCCATAGATAGCCTATTTTATATAGTCAGCAGTTCCAGATTGCATGCTGGTCTTTGGGTCTTGACATCCTGGCCCCGTGCATGTTTACTCAAAAGCAACTCTGGCACAGCATGGCAGGCTTTTGTCTGTCAAGCGCTGTGTAACCCACCCTCACAGCAGCTGCAGATAAGGCACGAAGTGGAGATAGGATTCTCTAGTCACATTTAATTATTTTTTTAAAAATTCAATACCGCCATTCATAAAAAAAAGAACATCTCAAGGCAGTTCGCAATAACAATAAAAACTAATTCATTGAAGCACAATAAATTGGAGGACTTGTGAGAGGAAGTGGCTGGCCTCAGAACTGCTCTGTAATATGGGATCCAGCCCCCAGGAGCACCAAGTCCTGACTCTCTCCACTGGGGCTTTGCCTTCTCTCACTGCCCGTTATTATTTGCCAGCCTCACTCTGCTTCTGTCACAGTGTGGCAGTTTGTACTTAGCCTTGCCCACATCATTATAAATAACGAAGTGGGACGTGTTTTATCTTCGCTCGAACTGATGGCTGAAATGTGGCTTTTGTCTGAACTCCCGCCAAGCCCTTGACACAGGCAGTATTTAGAAGTCAGTTTTTTTAAAAAAAGGAAAGGAAAGGGGGGGAGCTCATTAATTTTTGTTTTTCCCCTTTAAGGGCATCCCAACATGAAATAACATGTGTGGCTGTTGCATGGCTCTTCCCAGGGATGCAAGAAAACAGACAGCTTCCACTTCATGCTTATCATGTCTTTGGCCAGGAGTGATGTGATTTATAGTTCAGACATCTGGAAGGCACCAGGTTGAGGAAGCCTGGTTTTGGCTGTAGCTGCAGAATAAAATATACCAAGGGGGGACCGTAGAAAGTGACTGCTGGTCCCAGGCCCAGCGAGCAGCACGGCAGGAAGATTCTGGATGCATTTCTTCCAAACGGCTAATACGAGCAGCGGTCTTGAGTGCTTCTGCAACTGATACATTTTGGACAACGCTTACAGGACAAGAGGGAGGGAAGGACGCTGGCTGGGCAGAACGGAAGCAACGCAGAAGACCCAAGGCCAGCCTCCTCCTCCTCCTTCCACCTCCCCCCATAAACTTTTATGGGAAAGTATTACGAGGAACAAAGGGCAGCATAATTGCCATTCTCCCACTGGAATGTGCATTCTGAACATTGGGTAGATACAAAACATAAGAACCTTGGAATCGAGCAGCCGATCTGTGTTCCAAGAAAGCAAATAGCTTGCCGACTTCCTCGGCTTGCTCCTTTTAGGCCTGAAGAATTAATTCCTTTCTCGCATGTTGCATTCACCAAGAAATGATTCGACTTCAGGCTTTCATGCATTCATTCATTTTCTGCTTGTCCTTTCCAGAAATTCCCAGAGCTGAAGTTTAAATACGTGGAAGAGGAGCAACCTGAGGAGTTCTTCATCCCTTACGTCTGGTCCCTCGTGTACAATTCTGCTGTGGCACTTTACTGGAGCCCACAAGACATCCAGCTCTTTACTATGGATTCTGGCTGAAGGGGAGACATACACATGACCCACCCACCCCCTCCCAGAATGCATCCCTTCAACCTATGAAACAGGAAGTTTGTTACTAATGTACAGCCCCACTGCCATTTTCAGGGGGCATATTAGGAGCCAGAATAATAGGGGAACTCTCACAAGATTGTATGTTTTTATTTATATATTTGTAAAAAACAACAAAAACAAAAAACAACCCAAGAGATTTTTTTCCAGCGGCTCTGAGTTTGCGGGGTGATAAAGTAAGATGTTAACAGTGAGCAGCTTTTTAAAAACCTAAGAACAAAAATGTAAAATGGGAAAGTGGGGGGAAGTATTTTGATTTGAGAAGTCAGCATTTGCAAGCTGGTTTCCTTCAAGCTTTCTTGTTGTGCTTCACTTTTTATTATTATTACTTTTTTGTTGTTGCTATGGGCTTCTCATTTGATCATCAGAACAATCTCCCCCCCCCTTTAATGTTGTATAGAACTGAAATGTCTGACTGATGCAATTTAAAAATATTACAGCATTAATGCTATTTCATATTGAGGCAGGAAGGATAAGTCATTGATTTTGATAAGGTTGACCCCTACAATGAGGGAGAATTTTCAACGTGATTTTGATAAGGCACTAAAAGTTGTCTTTCTGGCTACTAATACTTAATGAAAGTTTAGCAGAATTAAGAGCAGCCCACAAGGAGTGCCATCTGCAAAAAAGAAAAAAAGAAAAAAGTATCCATCTCAATAAGGGTTGTGCAGGTGATTCTCCCACCGGATCATGCCCATTCATTTCCAGAGTTTTGGTGTTGTATTTCACACATTTTCATGGACTCCTTGGAAGGGTGCAGGAAAGTGATCAAAATTCAGCCGAACAGAGGTGTGCCTACTGTACTTTCAGGTTTTGGCCAGAGATATGCAGTTATGCATACATCTCTGAATGTTTAAAAAGAATGTCCTACTTTTTCATTCTCCCTGGTTTAAAGGGAATTGGCAAATACTGTGTTTGCCAGCAAATGGGGGAGAATGGAGGGAAATGTTTAATGTAAACTTTTCACATGGAATGTGGGCTTATGGTGATTACCTTCAAATGCACAGAACGGCATGCCAGGCTTCAGAGAAAAAGGAACTGATGACATACATTAGTATATTACCTTGCCCAGCATGGTAAATGTGACACACTTTATTATGTATTGGAGGGAGATGGTGACACACTTCTTTTTTATGTGGAATGTTTTGCTCTTTTTTAAAAAACAACAACAACCTCCTGACAAATGTTAGAATCGTGTGTCCTTCCACCTTAAGCAAGGTCCTGTATGGCATTCTGCACAATTGGAACTTAAAGTCCTTGTCATATTTATTTAAAATTGCAGATGTAGAGAGACATGCGTAGCATATGAGTTCATAGGACTTTGCACAGACACAGATTTGGGGAAGAGGCAATATGAAGACTGAATTATCAACGTTTTCAGTGTAACATGAAGAAAATTGGAAGGTGACTGAAAATAGGAGTAAATAGGATTTGATGCTGTGCTTGGGCTTTGCTTTGTTTTTGATATCTTAGTCAAAGGAAGGTGAATTCTTTGTAATGTTTTTTGCAACCTTTAAATAAAGGACTGTTGACTGCACGACTACACATATTGGGAAAAGTCAATGTTTTAAAAGTGTTCTTCTAAGTTAACAAATTCTGAGGATTGCCTGGAACAGTTGGATTGAACTACAGTGAGATATCTATTGCTGAAAGTTGCTGAACGCTCTTAATTTTTCTGGCTTCGTCGCTTATTGAAAGTATTCAGGAAATCCTCGCCATTACATCCCTAGCAGGACCTGCTGGCCACCTAGGTCTTCAGATTTGGGAGGGAATCAATCATATAACCAAATTACAAGGGTTTCCTTTGTGCTGTCCGCAAGGGCCAATTAAGAAAGCAAGTTATTGCAGTTCAGGCTGTCCCATCCTGATGACACTGAGCTGCTGAATGTCACAAGAAGAAGCATTTTTACTCTTGAGCTTTCTTTTCAGATTTTAAATATGGGTCAGCAAGCCTAGAACTGGAGGAGCCATGATTCATTGCTGAAACAGCAGAATAGGCCCAAGACAGGAGATGGTTTTATACTGAACTTAATCCTTGTGTGGTTGACTCTTTTAGGCACTATGAAGGTCTATTGATGTCCTGGAGACTGCAGTCTGGTACATCCATCAATACTCCTTTGTGTCCTCCAGATCTATAAACTACCATCTTTGGAAATCCTTTTCAGTACTTTGTGTGGAAAAGTTACCATGTAGTAATAAAAAGGATGGAAAAGCACCATGCATTGCAGTGTTTTGCGTTTTCTGTAGTCCTTTCCTTTTCCCTGTAATATTTATCACTTTGGCAAACACTAGCGAAATCATATTTCAAAATTAGGGCTCCTGTTTAGTGCCAGAAAATGGCTATATATGTAATGTGTAACCTCCTTCTACAAATTATCCAAAGCAGAGAAGAGCAACAACAAAATATTAAAACAATCCAAACAGCATCAAAGCATCAGTTAAAATCTGGAAACAATGTAATAGCAACAGTACACTAGCAATGATACATCAGCCCCAGCAGAAAAAAATTAAGCTCTTCCTGTCACAGCAGCAAATAAATCATGCTCGGCAATCGACATCCCTGAAAGGCCTTCCAAAAACAGTATATAATTTACCTGGTAATGAAATGCATACAATGATGGGCCCAGGAAGGCTTCCCAGGGAGGAGAGTGGGAATTTCGCAGCAACGGAGCCAAGGGTGCAAATGACCTGTTTCTATATTCTTTTGCTCAGAAAACAGCTTAGCAGATAGCAAAATCTTCAAGCAAAGGGTTTCTTTCACTGAGCAAAGGATTTCCCAGCTCTGTGATTTTATGAAGTGTGGCCACCAGCTTCTCCCCTCTTGCTTTTCAGTTGGTCCTGCTAGTTAGGAATGATGGGTGTTGTAGTCCAACAATAACTGGGGACCCAAGGTTGAGGAAGGCTGGCCTACCTACTCAAGGTTCAAGAATCGGCATCTTCCTATTTTCACCTATTGCCAAGACATTTCCAGGGAGGGGAGGAGAAACTTGACAGCCAGAGGAGCGGGGGGGAGGGGCTTTCATTTTTCCAAAATTGCATTTACTGAAACAAAAGCTTTTTCTTTTTTCAAAGAAGGAAACAACTTTTACTGAAAGCTGGAGATTTTAAACTAGAAGCATCTGTATGCTTTCTGCCAATTCTTCTGTTTTATGTAGTAAGAAGTGCTGGCGTTCCGCCTATCACTTGGGAGTGCTGGGCTGTATTTTCGGCTTGGAGAACGTCACAAGGAGAGACTTGCAACATTTAGGCCAGTGTTCTATCCAGCTCAGTAGCGTCAGACTCACCAGCTCCACCTCTTTGGTTGGAAGAGTTACATGGGCACCATTTAGGTAAAGCCCAGGATGTTAAAATAAATAACTTCGAAATAACCATATTTCAATATTTGCATTTGGTCAGATCAGAAACCCAAAGCAGGGTGTTTTTGCATGTGTCTATGAGTCAGGACCATATCCATGGTGAAAGGGAGGGGGGATTCTGCAGAGGACTACCCTTTTCCATGATTTTTTCAGCTTTCTCTTTTAATAGTGAATCTCTAGCCTATTTATGAAGACAGAGGGCACGGAAGACATTCTCCCTAGTTGCTCAGTGAGAAGTAAATCAGCTGTTATCAGTATGTTCAGAACCCCTCGTGTGACTGAAAAGCTTAGAAGTATACCTCACTGGTTCCGATCCAGCAAAAATTAGTCATCACTGCAATCCTAAACATACCTGGGAGTGAGTCCCACTAAATTCAATGGGACACACTTATTAGTATACTCTATGGGACTGCACTGTTAGTTCAGTTGAAACCCATGGAACCAATTGGTTGCAATTGGAGTTAATCAAGACTAACTTTAGCTGGATTTGAGTCACCAGCTAAGTTCAGGCATCTTATTTTTGCCTTCCAAGTGGTTTTATTTTCCCAGATAACATTGGACTGCAGTGTTACAAAGCGTTGGTGTTTTATTAAGATTTTCTAAAACTGAGCCAGCTAGGCGAAGAGTGGAGATGCTTCATCCAAAGAGAGCCCTTTGAAAAGTTGAGCTCAGCTCGGCAGATGAATGCACAAAATTAGCTAGTTACACAAAACACTTTTTTCTTTCCTTTTTCTTTTTTACAAATGTATTAGGACTTAACACAGAGAGCCAACTTTTTAAAAAATCAGCATTGGAACTACATTTTAGTGATGCACTATGCAAGGTAATCTAAATGAAAGCCCTCCTGAACATTTTCTGGGAAGCAAATGGGATTTAGTTGAATGTAACCGGACATTAGGGTCATCACTCTGCTAAAGTTATGGTAGTTCTACTGGCATTAGTTTTAATATTGCAGACATTCAAAATGGCACAAAATACATGTTTTAAAGTAACTGATTAAAACACCCTTAGATTTAAAGAGTACAAGAGTATCTTTGCTGAATCATAATCCAGTAATCTGAATCCAGACACTTCTGAGAGTTCACAAGGCATGGATCAGAGGTTCACAAGCAGAAATAATTATCTGCGTCTCTTCCGACTACAATTCTATGATTCTGTGATTCTCTTATTTGTGCATTATATAGGGTACTGAGAGGTCTACTGCCTCTGAGCATTGAACTTCTGCTTAGCTATGTTGATAGATGTATTCTTAATGAAATTTCCTAATTCATCTGAACTAGAGCCCATTTTAGGGAACTCTACAAAAAGTTGTTTTATTGCATGAAGGAACTGTCCACTGGATTTTTCTACTTGTCCTGGTGACCCCCCTAAATTCCAGGATTGTGAGAGAGGAATGTTTATCTCTTCTCCACGCCCCGCTATACCAGGAATAATTTTATAAACATTTATCATGCTCCCTTCCTCCTCCCACTTTTTTCTTTTTCTTTTTACTAAATCCCAAAGCTTTAACCTTTATTCATTTATTAACGCTCAGGGGGAAACAATCTTTTAGGTTTGACGCCTGCCGACAACATCACGACCCCAAAACAATTTGTACAGATGTCTTCAGCTGATCTCGTTCAGGAATCACTGTCTCCATTTTGTCTGTATCCCAAATAAAGTGTTTTTGGAATCATTCTGTGTACAGAACAAGAGGTTGTCAAAGTAGGTGGGTAAACAGTAACTATTTATGGAATGTCTGCCTTGAGCGCCAACCAAGTTTTAAATATACATAATATTGTGGGGAAAGGGAGAGGCTATAAATAGGCGCTAGCTCTGTGGGAGGTTTTTGCAAAGTAGGTCGAATAAATGGTGGGAATATAATGACTCTATAAAGGCATGGTGGCTCCTCGTGTTTTCATAAGGCATTTAGGTTGCTGCCTTTTTGACTCCACAAATTCAGGGCTGTTGCTGCTTTTGTTTCATGGGGCCAGAGCACAGAATCGAGGTTCAGTTATGAATTATTTGTTTTATGTCGTTCATTTTATTATTGTTTTATTGCATGGGTAGGCAAACTAAGGCCCAGGGGCCGGATCCGGCCCAATCGCCTTCTCAATACGGCCTACGGACAGTCCGGGAATCAGCGTGTTTTTACATGAGTAGAATGTGTGCTTTTATTTAAAATGCATCTCTGGGTTATTTGTGGGGCATAGGAATTCGTTCATTTTTTGCTCAAACCCTAAGTTTAAGAGTCTCATGCTCTGCCAACTGAGCTGTCCAACAGCCTTTTTAATTGAATTCTGATTTTATAGTTTTGACTTGGTTTTAGTTTCCTTGTATTGAGTCTCCCGTACACCGCTTACATATGAGAGTGATTAAGATTGAAGGATGTACTTACAGCGGACGGTCTTGCTCAACAATTCAGCTGCTACATTTTGTAACTGTTGTAGTTACAAAGGACACAAGGTTACACACCTGTTGTAGTTACACACAAGCACAGCCCCACACACAATGAATTACAGTAATCACACCTGGATATTACTTTATATCACTATGGCTAGGTCATCTCCCCCTGGCAAGGGTACTGTGGTGAGTTGTGCTGTAGATACCATCTGAACACCAGTAGCATTGTAGTGCACATGCATGCAAACGCTTGAAAACGTGGTCCTTTGGGGAGTGAGATCCCATTCAGAGAGCAGGCTAAGTTCCACTTCCCTGGACCATTACCCAATCGTGTCTCTGCTTTATTTGGATTGAGCTTCGGTTTTTTAGCTCTGGTGACAAGGAAACTGCTTCTGCCTGGCATCACTTTTATGCTGTCTCTTCTGCAGTGATCATGGAGCCCAAGAAAGTAAAATCTCTCACTGCCTCCCTTTCTTCCCCTTCTATTTGCCAGGAGGTGATGGGACCAGTGGCCATGATCTTAGTTTTTTGATGTTAGCTTCAGACCATATTTTGCGCTCTCCTCTTTCACCCTCATTAAAAGGTTCTTTAGTTCCTCCTCACTTTCTGCCATCAAGGTTGTGTCATCAACATATCTGAGGTTGTTGATATTTCTTCTGGCAATCATAATTAGCTTGGGATTCATCCAGTCCAGCCTTTCGCATGATGAATTCTGCATATAAGTTAAATAAGCAGGGAGACAATATACAGCCTTGTCGTACTCCTTTCCCAATTTTGAACCAATCAGTTATTCCATATCCAGTTCTAACTATAGCTTCTTGTCCCACATAGAGATTTCTCAGGAGACAGATGAGGTGATCAGGCACTCCCATTTCTTTAAGAACTTGCCATAGTTTGCTGTGGTCAAGACACTCAAATGCTTTTGCGTAGTCAAAGCTATGGTTTTCCCAGTAGTGATGTATGGAAGTGAGAGCTGGACCATAAAGAAGGCTGATCGCCAAAGAATTGATGCTTTTGAATTATGGTGCTGGAGGAGACTCTTGAGAGTCCCATGGACTGCAAGAAGATCAAACCTATCCATTCTTAATGAAATTAGCCCTGAGTGCTCACTGGAAGGACAGATTCTGAAGCAGAGGCTCCAATACTTTGGCAACCTCATGAGAAGAGAAGACTCCCTGGAAAAGACCCTGATGTTGGGAAAGATTGAGGCCACAAGAAGGGGACGACAGAGGTCGAGATGGTTGGACAGTGTTCTTGAAGCTACAAACATGAGTCTGACCAAACTACGGGAGGCAGTGGAAGACAGGAGTGCCTGGCATGCTCTGTTCCATGGGGTCACAAAGAGTCGGACACGACTAAATGACTAAACAACAACAGGAATTTGCAAATGAGAGGATTTTGAATGCAGCGTGCTTTATACCGGTAATTTAAAAAAAGCTTTGGGTGACTGATCTGTTGGGCAGGACCATCTCAAGGCATTTTGCTGCCGGAGATGAAGATTAAGTTCTCCACCCCAAACCACAGAGAACCCAAGACTGGGCAAATTATTTTCACACCTCGGCCAGAAAATCACACAAATAATTACACATTAAATACCGGTAACTGACAATTGGCTACCCAGCTGAGCAGCTGCCTCTACTGCTCCGTCCACCTACAAGGGCTTATTTAATTATTTGGGGTTTTTATGTTACTGTAATAGGGACTTAAAATGTTAAATATGGCCTTTACTTCCAACCATAAGTAGGTAGCTTTGGCTTATTAAATTATGTTATCGCATTTGCATACCCAAAAAGATGATACCTATGATTTCTGTTCTCGTCATATGCACATGTACTTAAATTGAGTTAAACAATTGATTAATCAGCTAAGAGGCAAGGAACAAATAAAATAATATGCAAGCCTTCGATTGCGCGTGAAACTTATTGCCACAAGACTGACAAAAAGTCCAGCGTCACCTTAAAAGACAAAGGCTGATCACCACTGGGCCTTTTTAAAAGAAATGGTATCTAATTGACTTGTGATTTACTTATCCCAGTGTCTTCAGTGAGGTTTAATCGCAGCTAGCTTGAGTTGGAGTGGGGCCTAACAAATCTATTGTGACCTTTCTTAATTTTTTTTTTAAAAAACACCTGTGCTTCTGATGAACTGGGTGCTACTCTGAGCAACAGGGTCGTCCCATCACCATTTTCAGCCTGCTGCAATAGCCACTAGATGGTGCCCTGTTTTGATTAGTGTTGGAAGACATCTCACTTAGTTTGGGACATTAGCTCCCAATCAATGGGTTAGCATACAGATTCACACTAAGTCAGGCCACTGGTTCATTGAGTATTCCCCAAGCTGGTGCTCTCCATAAGTTTTGGACTACAGCAAGGATGGGGGAAAGTTGTGGCCTTCCACATGTTGTCCAACTGCAGCTCCCATCCCCCATCCCCCCCCGACCACTGGCCATGCTGGCTGGGGCCTGTGCATCCAGAGGTGCACATCTTTCCAACCCCTGGACTACAGTTCCCATCATGCTGGCCATGCTGCCTGAGGCTGATGGAGGTTGCAGTTCAGAACAGCAGGAAAGCACCAGATTGGGGAAGCCTGGCACCCACTGGCTGGCAGAAGCTTTCCAGGGTTGCAGGTCTTACCCAGTCCTGCCTGAAGATGCCAGGGACACTGAGCCTGCAACCTTTTGCAAATGAAGCATGCATTCTGCAAAATCCAGAGAAGTGCAAATTTCGAAGGAAGACTGTGTCTTCCAGCTGGAAGTGCCCTCTAATGCAAATAATAAGTGATGTGCATCTCTCTAGGAGGCCACATTCCTAGAGGTGGATCAGAACCTTAGAGCCATTTATTTCACTCTCTGAAATATTTTATCTAACTACCGTATGTATTTTTATGTGATCTTAACAGTTTGTTACTGAGAAATATTATAGCCCACTAAGTCAATATAAGGGGGAAAGGCTATAGTGCACCAGAAGTGGTCTGCTTCCAAGCTTCAGGCTTGTTAGACCTACTTTATTATTTTACTAGAACCCCAAAATCTACCAACTGGTGCCAGGTGCAAAATACATACAGTTAAAAATTAAAGAGAGACGTGCTTCTGAGCATACGCTGAGCCTAGGAATCTGCCTTCAGTACAAGAGCAGAACTGAGCTCATGGCCCTTTTGCAAGAAACTCCACTCCTGATTAACTTTCTTAATTGTAACCAAAAATAAAAAATAAAAATCTTTCCAGTAGCACCTTAGAGACCAACTAAATTTGTTATTGGTGTGAACTTTCGTGTGCATGCACATTTCTTAATTGTGTAAGCTTAGGGTACATCTGCACTATGCATTTAAAGCAGTATCATTCCACTTTAAACAGCCATAGAATCCTGGGAACCATAGTTTGTCAAGGGCGCTGAGAGTTGTTAGGAGGCCCCCATTCCCCTCACAGGGCTACAGTTCCCAGAGCGGTTTAATAATCAATCCCTCTTCCCAGGGAACTATGGGAATTGTAGCTCTGGGGTGCAAATGGGGTTTCCTAGCAACTCCCCAGTGCACATGGTACTGCAGTCCTGTGACTGGACTGGATTGCAGCTCAGTAGCTCCTCTCAAAGTGGTATAAAATAAATTAATAAGGCCATATGAAGCATATCAGGAGGAACAACAAAAACAATTGCATTAACCCTTGCAATCCCCTGTGAAATATTCAAAGCAACAGCTTAAGAAGTACTAATGAAAGGCTATGGCAGGGGGGTTCCGTCCCTGAGATTTCTCCTGTGTTCAGTAAGGGACAAAAAGGTTCTTAACCAAAATCTCCATGGAGTGAGTGGGTTTACTCCATCAGTATCCTAAAACTGTGTTGCAAGGAGAAGCTTTGGTGCACTTCCCTGCTGCTGCCCCCCCCCCCAATTCTGGAGGGGGCTTAAATAGCTCAGAGTCAGGAAGCTCGTAAAAGCAGCTTTGCCAACAGTCACGGGGACCCATGAGCATCTTCAAAGCCCAGATGAGTTTCCATATCCTTTGGGCAACTTTGGTTTAAGTTTCCAATTTTAATAGTGGTGTGTTTTGTCCTCTCTTCCCCTGCCCCACCTACTATCCATTCCCCCTGCTTGCAGTGGGCTTTATTCCTGCAAAGCAAATTAGATTAACCCATTTGGAGAAATTCATCCTTCTTAACACAGAGAGGCTGGAAAAGGAAATAACTACCAGGCAGGCTACCTGCTAATGCCGAAATAACAGAGCAAAAGATGAATGTTCTGCGTATATATATATATATACACACACACACACACACACACACACACACACACACACACACACACCGTATATATGCATCCAAAAGAAGGAACATAATAAAATAAAATAAAATAAAATTGTTGTTTGTCTGTTTGGGGCGCCACTGTGAGATTCTCCCTAAATCCATGGTCTGATCTAGAATCTAACGAAGTAAATGGGGCATGTTCTGGGTTGTCTAAACACACCCTAAACTGGGTCAGTCTCTGCCTTGACACTGACAGATGATGTCATTGATTATTTCCCCCTTTTTTTCCAAACAGCCATTTAAAAGCTCTTCAATAAAGAAAAGGACAGGCGACTCCACCGTTTAACACTGAATCAATTGTCCGGGAACATTTATAGTCACCCTGGCTTATAATGGCATGTATTTTGCAGGGCTAGACCTGGTATAAAAAAACAGTAACCGGTGATTAAAGGTGCCAGTTTGGCAAGCCTGTGCAATGCCAGCCATATGAAGAAGCTCCCCACAGGGAATTTCCAGCTCGCAAGCACTATTATTAGCCATCAGTTTCAAGTGCTTTCAAGCACTGGGCAGCTGCTCAGGTAACAGCGAGGAACACAAGGCAGGTGAGGCGTAGGAATCCGCCTTTATAGGTCCTACTTGGAAAGGCTGCACCAACCCATGTCTCGGTCCCGCTTGCGTTACCGTTTCCAGCTCAGAAAAGGCATTTATGAAACAATTAACAAGTCAGCGTCACCACAAAGGCCTCCGCTGCCAAGGGCACAGGTGAGAGGGAACAACAGGCACAATGCACCATGGTACTTAGTGCTCAGAGACGCTCGGCACCGCAGAACACGCGAAACACTTCAGACACATTGGCTGCTTTTGAGCAATGAGTCCCCTGCTTAAAGCTGGGGTGCCAATGAGATCAATGCGCCAGTGACCCCACTTTGCTCTTCCCTTCACACGAGGGGTGAGGGAACAAGCCACAAAGCTGCATTTAACCATTGTTGTTGTTGTTGTTGTTTAGTCGTGTCCGACTCTTTGGTGTAGTGGTTAAGAGCGGTAGACTTGTAATCTGGTGAACCGGGTTCGAGTCTCGCTCCTCCACATGCAGCTGCTGGGTGACCTTGGGCTAGTCACACTTCTTTGAAGTCTCTCAGCCCCACTCACCTCACAGAGTGTTTGTTGTGGGGGAGGAAGGGAAAGGAGAATGTGAGCCGCTTTAAGACTCCTTTGGGTAGTGATAAAGCGGGATATCAAATCCAAACTCTTCTTTTTCTTCTTCGTGACCCCATGGACCAGAGAACACCAGGCACTCCTGTCTTCCACTGCCTCCCGCAGTTTGGCCAGTCTCATGTTAGCGGCTTCGAGAACACTGTCCAACCATCTCGTCCTCTGCCATCCCCTTCTCCTTGTGCCCTCCATCTTTCCCAACATCAGGGTCTTTTCCAGGGAGTCTTCTCTTCTCATGAGGTGGCCAAAGTATTGGAGGCTCAGCTTCAGGATCTGTCCTTCCAGTGAGCAGTCCATGGGACTCTCAAGAGTCTCCTCCAGCACATAGCTTTCCATAATGTGCATCCTGAGGAAGTCTGGTGGAAAAATATATATGAGGGGGGGGGGAACCCTAAGGGAAAGAGATCATCTTATCAGGAAATCCATTTTGCACAGTGTAGGAATCGGGTCTTTAGTGTTGTGGCTCCTGCCCTTTGGAATGACCTCCCCTTGAATAGTAGACAGGCACTGTCTTGGCTGAATTTGAGGGGGATATTTAAAACCGACCTCTCCCAACAAGCCTTTTAATGTGAGATCTTTCCTAGTCTGCATCTGAATTGGAATTGTATAATAATAATAATCATCTTAATCTTAATAATAGTTTTATCACTTGTTGTTTACCTCCCTGGGATCCTTAGGGAAGAAGGGTGGGACATATATTTAGTAAATAAATAAGCTCCCCTCCCCACACAGAGGAGGGAGGACTGAGCAGGCTGACTTATCAGGAGAGAAACTGGAATATCAGGTGGAGGTGGAATGGAATGCGGGGCAGAGCTGGCTGGCTGAAACCTGAACAAGGGGCACTCCATGCTGCAACTTTTTATTGCAGGTCCTACCTAATAGCAATAAAGAACAGCAGCTCAAGGGGGAGGGATGGGGCAGGAAGCAGGACTAACAAGGAAATGCAGTTTCACATACTTAGGTTTTCTCTTGTTTGGGGGTGAAGACTAAATGAGGTTGTACCTCTAGAGCACTTGGCTTTCCAGCAGTTTTTGGACTACAATTCCCATCATCCCTGACCACTGGTTTTGCTAGCTAGGGATGATGGGAGTTGTAGTCCCAAAACTGCTGGAGACCCAAGTTTGGGAAACACTGCATGAAGACTTCACAAAAATAATGGGTTTTGAGTATGTTTAGCCTGGGAAAGAGGAGACGGGAAGGAAATATTTCAGCCATCTCCAAATATCTAAAGGGCGATTCGACAATGGAACTGCCTCCCTTGGGAGGTGGTGGACTCTCCTTCAGTAGAGGCCTTTAAGTAGAGGTTGGATGGCCATCTGTCATGGATGCTGTAGCTGAGATTCCTGCATTGCAGGGGGTTCGGCTAGATGATCCTCAGGGTCCTTTCCAACTCTACAATCCTAGAATTCTATGGTTCTTGCTCCTGCCACTGCTCTCCGTCTTGGAGAAGGCAGGCAAACTGGCAGCAATGGCAAGGAGAAGGTGTTCCTGCACATCTGGGGAAGCGACGGAGCATCTGCTTTGCATGCACAAACTCCAAGCTTCGATCCCCAGCAGCATCTCTAGCTAGGGTTGGAAAAGGCTCATTTTCCAAGCACAATTCAAAGTGTTGGTGCTGACCTTTAAAGCCCTAAACGGCCTCGGTCCAGTATACCTGAAGGAGCGTCCCCACCCCCATCATTCTACCCGGACACTGAGGTCCAGCGCCGAGGGCCTTCTGGCGGTTCCCTCCCTTCGAGAAGCAAAGCTACAGGGAACCAGGCAGAGGGCCTTCTCGGTAGTGGCACCCGCTCTGTGGAACACCCTTCCACCATATGTCAAAGAGAACAACAACTACCAGACTTTTAGAAGACATCTGAAGGCAGCCCTGTTTAGGGAAGCTTTTAATGTTGGATGGACTACTGTATTTTAATATTTTGTTGGAAGCAGCCCAGAGTGGCTGGGGAGACCCAGCCAGATGGGCAGGGTATAAATAATAAATTATTATTATTATTATTATTATTATTATTATTATTATTATTATTATTATTATTGCTCCTGCCTGAGACCCCCGGAGAGTTGCTGCCTGTCGGTGTGGACATTGCAGAGCTAGATGGACCAATGGTCTGACTCAGTACACGGTAGCTTCCGATGTTCTTCTACATGACCAGGGGGCTCTGGGGTTGGAAGTGGACCCACTGGGGTGATGCGAGCCTTGAGAGGCTCCCAGGGAGGCCAACCCCTAACACCAGCCCTGGCGCAGGCAGGAGTGAAAGCAAACAATACAGGCCAGAGCAAGGACACAAAGCACTTTAAAGGTAAGGACAAGAAGTCTGTGCTTTGCTGTATGTTTGTTGGCAGAAAGATGAGAGACAACAATAAATAACTATCTTGTACACACAGCAAAAGGAACAGAGAACATGGGGCGTTATCAAGGGAATATGTTCAGGGTTAGATCTGGGTGTGTGGCTGTGTGCGTGTGCATGCGTGCAATCCCTATATCCTGGGAAATTGTGTACAATTCTCCCCCACCCCTTTCATGTTGGTCATTTGTCCCACACTTGCTGTTTGTAGAGGCTGGAGAAGATTGGCATCTGCAAGCCACAGGACCAGGAGACAGGAAGTCTGCATTTTCTTCCTGGTTGTGCTATGGGAATGATTCCCAGCCTTTATTACTGGCTCCCTTGTCGCTGGCTCTCTCTCTCGGTCAGCTCAGATAAGTCACGTACTTTCTCCCTGGCCCCCATAAGTCTAGGGCTCGAGCGTAACGGGAACTGCCTCCAAGGGCAGTCAGGCTGGAGACGGAATCAGAAGCGGAGTTCAGAAAGGGAAGCAAACTGTTCATTCAGTTAGGAAAACGGAGTAGGGAGGAAGGGGACAGAGGCTTGCACAGAGAACATTTTAAATCAAGGACAGCCTTCCCCAACCAGGCGTGCCTCTTTATTGCCCTTTTTGTGTGATTTGAATGCTAGGGTGCTCCAGTTTGAAATCCTGCCTGTTTTTTCAGTGCAATACCTCAACAAAATAAGGTACAATATAAAATAAATTGTACACAACTCTTTTTTAAAAAAAAGCTTTCTGAGACCCTTGGGAAAGGATGGACAAGCCCATCAGAGTAAATTCTCAGATCTTGGAGTTCTTTAGGAAGTCTCTCTTAGCCTAGTACCCAAATGAATGTCATTACAGGCCCTTAGCACTGAAAAGATTATGGTGCTCCTCCCCAGGACTTTCAAAAGAAAAACAATATTAAATCATAAAATAACATTTATAAACAAACAAACAAACAAACAAACAAACAGATTTACTGCAACACATGACAGGATCTTATTTCCTTGCATTATTTTGATCGATGTTAGCAGGGCATCCAGAGGCATACCTAGGCTCCCTTGCACCCTTGGCCAAGAGCTGTATCATCAAGGAGAGGTGTGATTTTTGCAGGGGACCCACCCAGCCCTGTGCCCTTGGCGCACCCCTAGGTACGCCCCTGAGGACATCCCCTAGTTTAAGTGGAGATAAGCAATAAAAAGAGAACAGAAAAACGGGGGAAGAGTGTGCAGTGGAGGGTCAGGAAGTCTAATGAAGTTATGGTTTTTCCCATGATTACTACTGTCAAATGTCAATTTCTTTAAAAAAGAAAGCGCCCCCCCTCTCTCTGTGTGTGTGTCCACCCCTGCTTTGCTGGTGCCTTAAGTGCATGCTTAATCTGTATATTGGTTAATTCAGCACTGTTGACACCCAAGAGATCAGTAGTAAAATGGATCAGATGTTGCAAACTGCCCTGTGATCGTTGGATGAAGGCAGTATAGAAATTCAATAAATAAGAAATAATAATAACCATCAGATGGGAATCTAGTTCCACCAGCTTTATCACTGGAGGAAACCAAGGATCTGTTGCCCTTAGTGGGTTGAAATGCAGTGAAGCCATCCCCCCACCCTCCAATTGCATCTTGAGCCGTATTTGTACAAAGTTGTCCACATCAGAGGTGGGTTGGGGACGTCTTCACCTGATGCGTATGGCATTTTTGGTTTCCGTGCCCCTGCAACATCCCTCTGCCGCCAGAACTCCTATTCACTAAGCTTCCATCTGCACTTCTGCATTTATCTGCGCCTGAACAATGGCTGTTAGGGTATGTTCAGATTACCACTGACTCCACTTCCAGCTTTCTAAAAAGACTGAAACTTGGCTTGGGGGTGGGGTGGGAGAATGCATGCAGCAGCAGTATTTGCCAAGGAACTGCAGGATCAATATGGATTCCGGTTAGGGTCATGAGGAATGCGTCTTCAGAAATTAGCAGTGGGAGCGCGATGTGAGCATTCCCTCAAGGCTCCTATATCCACTTAACTTTGGAGTGAGGACCATTGAACGCAATGGGATAGACATGAGCGGCAGGCCCAGAGCCCTCCAGGTCTCTCTCTCTAGGCTACGCTGATCCAAAAGCACCACCGCCAGTCCCCAGCGCATGACCCTAACCAGCCCTCATCAGCATCTCTCTCTCTCTCTCTCTCTCTCTCTCTCTCTCTCTCTCTCTCTCTCTCTCCTGGGTAGAAACCACTGGCTTTGTTGTGGCTGGAATGTAGCTTAAGGATCCTATCAGTTGCTCCCCCCCCCCATCCCATTTATGCCTCTGGCCCTGCCCACCACTGGCATGCAGTAGGAACGCAGCCCTCCAGCTGGAAAAAGCTTTCCCACCCGATGTACAGGATTGTGCTGTAATTCTTTCCTGAAATTCGCCACTTGTCTTGAGCAGCAAGGACTCCTGAGGACTGGGGTGAGGAGTGGGGGAGAGGAGTTGCCACTTTGATTTAGAGATCTGCCCGGCTCACTCTGCCTGAAGGGTTTTTCTACTGAGCCACTGAATTCTGCCCAATGTTTATTGTACTCTTGGTATCTTGGCCAAAGGGAGAACAGATCAGCTTGGGATGTGATAAGCCTTGTGGTTTCTGCCGCTGCTCACCCACCCACAGCATGCAGGGTTAAGCAAGAGCGAAGGCTCAGCCCTTAACTGTTAAGGATGCTTATTTAGCACACAGATGCAGCAGTCAAAGAAGCAGAAAGCCAAATGTTCTTTCTTTCTCGCTTAACGCTTTCCTAGGGAGCGTCTCCACCCCCATCGTTCAGCCTGGACACTGAGATCCAGCGCCGAGAGCCTTCTGGCGGTTCCCTCACTGCGAGAAGCCAAGTTACAGGGAACCAGGCAGAGGGCCTTCTCGGTAGTGGCACCCGCCCTGTGGAACGCCCTCCCACCAGATGTCAAAGAGAACAACAACTATCAGACCTTTAGAAGACATCTGAAGGCAGCCCTGTTTAGGGAAGCTTTTAATGTTTAATAGATTATTGTATTTTAATGTTCTTTTGGAAGCCGCCCAGAGTGGCTGGGGAGACCCAGCCAGATGGGCAGGGTATAAATAATAAATTATTATTATTATTATTATTATTATTATTAGGGGAACATCACACGCAGATCGCCAGGAGCACTGCTGGTGTCACGTATCGGAGATCAGGCTAAATGGTGAATCAGCGAAATCCCCATTTTTGACTCTCACTTCAGCCACCATCTCTTTGCCTCAGAACCACACCAACAATATGGGGAACACTGACCCACCTCATGGGATTGTTGTAAGGAAGAAGCGGGTGTGAAGTGCTTTCAACGTTACAAAACCATTGTGGAAATGCTGAATATTAGAATCGTAGAGTTGGAAGGGGCACCGAGGGTCATCTAGTCCAACCCCCTGCAGTGCAGGAATCTCAACTAAAGCATCCCTGACAGATGGCCACCCAACCTCTGCTTAGAAACCTCCAAGGAAGGAGAATCTGCCATCTCCTGAGGGAGATTGGCCCACAGTCAAACAGCTCTTGCTGTCAGAAACTTCTTCCCGATGTTTCGTCAGAATCTCTTTTCTTGTAACATGAAGCCATTGGTTTGAGTCCTACCCTCAAGAGCAGGAGAAACAAGCTTGCTCCATCTTCCATGGGACTGGGACAGCCCTTGAGATATTTGAAGGTGCCTATCAATGGCTATCAATATTATTATTATTATTATTATTGCTTCCTTTGTTATTGAAGATCCATAGCAGCAGTTTCCAAGTCAGAAATAAAAGTGTGTTTCTGCCTCTTTGGCAGGCATATGCAGCACAAAATTCAAGGAGCAGAGCTTTCACAATCCTCAGCCTGGAGGCAATTTACAAACTGACCCACTGAATTCTTGTAAAGCTGAATGAAATCCCCAGTTTCACCTAACGCTACCCCTGATACCTGCTCTTTCATTCTTCCCACCAGAGTCCTATTTTTCCTAATCATTTCCTCCTTTATCCCCTGGCTTTTAAAAGTGGCTTTTTCCTTTCGCTGTTGCAGTTTCAGGGCAGCTAGAAGAGGCGAGCATCTTATTTGATAAAAACAAATTGTTCTTGGAGAAAGTAAGACACCACCACCAAGCTGTCTGACAACAAACTGGTAAGCTTCCACTATGTTTGTGATATATTTCATACTCACTAGCAGCCTCATACCAAAGAATCCCAAAAAGCAAAAAATCAGTGCAGTTTTCAATGGTTCAGTCTGCCATCTTGATTCAAAATGGCATCTAACGGTATCCAGACACAGACAGAAACCCGCTCCTTGATCTCAGGAACTATCGTGCAAAACGTAGCTGCTGTTGTGCTTTAGATTAAACTGAATCTGGCAATCCCAAATCCACCCCCAGGGACAATCCCAAAAGCAACGTCTGGTCACAGTCTGAAGTCACAACAAAAGAGGCAAGGTCCAGAAACGGTCCAACATCAAAACACTTTCCATCATCAGCTAGATCACAAGGTACATCAGGGAGCCGCTGCAAGGAAAACCAGCATTCTTTGCCAGGACCTGGACTGAGCCTTCAGAGTCCCACCCAGGCAATCTGGATTGCCCACCTTCTCAATTTAGAGTAAACCCCTCCACCTATAGCCTGGAAGAAGGGATGCTAAGGCTATCAACCACACTGGCTATGCTCTACCTCCACAGTCTGTGGCATAATGCCTCTGAACGCATAATCACAAATGAGGAGGATGCTTTTGTGATCAGGTTCTGATCGCTGGTTTCCCATAGGCATCTGGCTGGCCTTTGTGAAGACAGGATGCGGGACTAGATGGGCCATTGGCCTCTTCCAGCAGGCTCTTCTTATGTTCTCATTCTGCTGTAAAACACTCAAACCCAGGTTCCCTTGGGGGGAAAGTTGTAAGTCTTATAACCAAAACATAATGAGTGGACTTCCAAGAATTGGATAGTTGGTTAAAGCGTGGAGCTGATAACACTAAGGTCGCAGGTAGAATCCCTGTAAGAGACAGTTACTGTATATATTCCTGCAACTAGACGATCCTCTGGGTCCCTTCCAAGTCTACGATTTTACGATTCTGTGATTCTACAAACTGGCTTGCCACTTATATTATGCTTATCTGGAGGTTGCCTAGTCTATACAGCCTGTATAGGGAAGCTTTTAAGGTTTAATGTTTTACTATGTTTTTATATACAGTGGTACCTTGGTTCTCGAACGTAATCCATTCCGGAAGACCATTCGAGTTCCGAAATGTTCAAAAACCGAGGCGCAAAGGGCTGTCTGCAAATTCAACTGGGAAGACTGAAAAACACGCAGTGGAAGCCATTCGACTTCCGAGGCGGATTCGAAAACTGAAGCATTTACTTCAGGGTTTTGGGTGTTCGGGTTCCGAAACGTTCGCCAATGGAGACATTCAAGAACCAAGGTACCACTGTATACTGGAAGCAGCCCAGAATGGCTGGGGTAACCCAGTCAGATGGGTGGGGTACTAATAATTAATAATAATAATAATAATAATAATAATAATAGTATAGGCACAAGCAAAACACAGATTATTAGAGCTAGAACACAGCAGGGGTGACAGCTTGAATAAAATATTGGCGGGGGGCTGGTAAGCCCCACCCTGAATAATCAATCACAAGATGCGACACACAAACACACTATTTGAATGGATATGCCCATCAACTTTGGGGCCCCCTGGCCCATCAATTATTTTATGGGGGGAGCAAAGAGACCTCAGCCCTTAGGAGTTGGCTCCTATGAAACACAGCATATTCCTGTGCGGCAGGCAGGTTTATTATCTGCCCAGTCTTGCCCATGAATATCAGGGGGGACCACACGGTGCCCTTCGTGCACAGCCGCTCACACCCCCCCATCTCTGTTGCTAACATACTTTGCGCACAAAACATGTGGACACCCTGTACAGTAAACAAGGATTGGAAGATGTGTTTGCCATGCTGCAGATAACTAAATGAAAGGTCCCCACAGAAACCTGAAAGCCAAGAAGGTAGGGGGGGCGGGATTAATTTGTTTTGCTTGGATGCGATTTAAATATGTCAATATTAGAGCAGTATAATTACCATCCGAGTCATTCCGGCAAACAAGCCGGTAACAGAGACAGCTTTAAAGGAGACACGTTTCCTCCTGGCACCGTTCTGAGACAGGAACCAATTGAATAAAATTAGCTCTCCTGATGTATGTTGCTTTGTCTTCAAGACCAACTCCAAGGATGCCTCGAAACCTAAAAGGTGGAAGAGGCCAAAGCCTGGTGGAGGTAAGCTGACAGCTGCCTTGTTTAGGAGCTATATTGAGACAAATCTCCTGGCAGAATCCATTCATTCAAATCATTGACATTTATAGGTCCGGAAGAGGCCAAAATAATGAAGTCCTGCCTGCTTCCTGAAGGTAGGATCTTCCACGCATCAATGCCATCTTTGAGATATGTCAAAATTAACCGCGGTTAGTCCCAAGCAAATCAGCAGGAATTAATGAGTGGCCTTGAAAGACAGGTGACTCCAGACAGCTCAAGCAGGTGTGCCAAGCCACAAACTACAGCTTCCCATAGCTGCTAGTCAAAACAGCCTCCTAAAACAGTTAACAACCTGATCCATATATACTCAGACGACAATCTTATTGATTTAAATTGTGCTTACTTCTCATGCTTATGTCTGAACTGTTATTCAGTTGGGTTTGGGCTGTTCTTCATTCAAGTTAGGAACTATCAATCACAGCAGGCCTAAGTGATATTACATTTTTGTTGTTGGCATCTGTCTGTCTAAAGAGAGAGTGGAGTGCAACTCTGGAGGTGAAAGTCAAACTGTTGCGTTTGCAGCACCGAAGTAATCTCCCGGACAGCATGTATGGAGGTCCTGGGCTTCCAAGATGACAAGACACTCACACACACCCAGCCTGGCTGATGTGGTCCAAAGAAAAAGAGCTTGCACCAGCTTGGCTGCAGGAGTTGCTGGAAGGAGGTGTACAAGGCGCCATTTAACCCTCTTAGGGACTCCACTTTGGATTTGTGTAGGGTTTACTCAGTGCTTTTTTTCTGGGGGAATGCAGGTGTACGTATACCCCTAAACATTTTGTGAATCTAATGGGAGAAAAAAATTAAAATTACAATTAAATTTTTTTAGTTTCTTCTCTAGCACGGTGAATCGTCAGTTCCGTTGAATAGCATGGTGAATCATCAGTTCCATTGCTACCCCTGATGGCAGCCTCATTTCCTGTGATAGATAGATAATTTATTACGGTCGGAGACCGGCATATAAAAAACATTTGGGGGTACAATCCCGGAAGAAAAACACACATTTAAAACGTACAACGGTAAAATTAAAATTTATAAATGTGATCAGCATTAAACACTTAAAACTTTAGAAAAATCTACCGCAGAGAACTGACCCTGGGTCACCTGTGGAACCGGGTTTGGGGATTTTCTTAACGGACTAGTTTGGCTCGGGGAAAGGTCTGTGCTTACAGATCTGAACACAGAATCTGGCGACCATCCGGATCATCTTCTGATCTTTGCCTAACAGGAATAGGTCATATTTTTGCTTTTCCGGGAGGTCAACGAGCCTCACCTGTCACAGTGTTTCCTGAGTCTCAGACGGAATGAGAGTACCCCTAAACATTTTTTTAGGGGGAAAAAACCTGGGTTTACTCCTTAGCCTTTTCTTGAAGAAATCCCACAAGGCAGTGGAAGTCTAGGACCAGAGTTTTCTTTCTCCTGGATGAGCTACCTTCCCAGATTGAAGAGCCCCACCTGACCACTTCCCTCTACACAAACAAAAGGACTCTGCCTTACCCTAGTCAGGCCATTGGTCCATCGAGCTCAGTATTTCCTATGAGCTGGCTCCTCCTAGGCCAAGGGGTCTACTTGTGAGTAAGCTGGGCTTGATATTCCTTCACTGCCTGCAGCTGTGGGTTTCAGAAGCCAGGGAATAGAAGGCCTCCCTCTTGAGCAATGTGATTCCTAGGCCTCAGGGCCCTTGGGCCTAGTTCCCGAGTACAAGCCTCCGGCCTGCCTTGCATGCTGTGCCCTTTGCCTGGGCCATGGACCTTGGACTGCTGCCTTACTCCGCTCCTGGGTCATGTTTGGGCCTAGGCTGAGTCTCTGGGCTTGATGTTGGCTGGTCTGGATAGCCGCAGCCCCGCTATCGTTGCTGAGCAGTTTAGGGAAGGGTCTTCGCCTCACTGGGGCCCTGACATGACAGCACCCTCGAGTGCCCATGAAAAGAAGCTGGATCATCCAAAGGAGGAAAGTCCCAAGTTCTCAACAGGATTGCAAGCAGAAGGCCCCGGGTTCAATCCCCAGCATCTCCAGGTAAGGTTCTGCCTCAAATCCTGGAGAGCTGCTGCCGGTCAGTGTAGACAATACGGGGCTAGATGAGCCCAACGGTCCGATGGCAGCTTCCTGTGTTCCTGCAGGGCCTTTTAAAAGCGTGCCGTTGCTAGTAAATAAAAACGAAGTAAATGCCAGCTGGCTTTTTTCAGTAGCCTAGGGTTGCCGCATTCCGAACAGCAAAAATCCGGACAGAAAAGTTGTTGAGCTTTTTCGGCAAAATCACACAACACAAAAATTTGTTGTTTTTGAGCTGTCTTTAAGGAAAGTCAGCAAAAACAACGCTGCCGACCTGGGCTGCCATGTGTCCGGATTTTCCTGGACATTTTGCTGATTTCCACCAGGACACTGCGGTATTCCAGATATGTCCGGGAAATTCCAGACGTATGGCCACCCTATAGTAGCCTGATCAGGAATAATGGATTCTGCTGGGTCCCAATGCTGGATTCTTTGACAGAATGTGGTTTTACTGTACTTGTCAGAGCACTAAAAAAGAAGAAGCTGCTGGCTGGCAGCCCACCCTGATCTAGAACTCCTTACAACCATCATTTTTGTCTTTTTTTTCTAGTTGCCTCTTGAAACGGAGAGTTCCCACTTCCTTAACTCATGCTGATAGTACAGTAGTGCAAATAAAACCAGGTCTGCTATTTTAATAGCTGCATTCAATCCAAGCACATTTCTACATGGACATTAAAAAAAAGGCATAACCCTTCACAGAGTCACATTTTAAGGCTGAAGGGTAGGCACTGGTTCATTTTTATTTTGCTTTGCTTTGCTTGTGATTTCTTAACTGAATTGACTTGTAGGTCAACTTCTGCAAAGCTTGTCTTCAGGGTCAGCTCCATGTTTGAGGGGCATCTGGGCAAAGTGGTCTCTGGTGATCTCGCACGAGACTTTCCTTGTGTTGGTGGCGGCAGCAACACACCAAGGGCAACTACCGGTTTTAGTTTTTCATAATGCCCCATTGCGCCTGATGTAGTGTCCCTCCAGGGCATCGTCGGAAATTAAAACTGAAGTTCACAGACCCAGCTGCCCAATGTGGAGTACCAAGAGTCAGCATATTGGTGAGTATGTAGTTATGCTGAATCTCATACCCCACAAGTTTCCCAGAAAAAAGGCTTCCGGTCGGCGTGCCGGCGAAGATGGTCGGGGGGACATGTCGCTCCTGACATTCCCCCGCCCGACCGGGAAAAGGGGTGCTCGCGCCAGCGCCGCGACCCCCCAAACCCCCGGGAAGGGCGTCCCGGGGTCTAAAGGACCTGCATGGGCTCGAACGCCAATCCTGCTCCCCGGGAGCGAGGCTCCCGAGCGTGAGCGGGCGGCGGAGCCCCAGGGTCCGCAAACTCCCCGTCGGGCGAAGCTGCGAGACCGTCTCTGCCGAGCGCGCTGATTCCTCCTAAAGATCTACATTCGGAATTGTGAGTACAAAAGAAAACATGGATTCGGGACTGAATTGGAACTGGCTTGGAATGAAAAATACGGAGGTCCATTCCCTGCCATTGAGCTAATGTAACAGGAAATTGATACAGAAGCTTTGAAAAGGACTAATTGGAATACTTTTATTTTTGTTATGTGGATTTAAACCCCTGTGCCTCCCCTGGTCCTGGGGGAAGCAGAAGAAATTGTGAGAAATTGGTGGATTATTTTGAAGGTTTTTTTGTGAAGTTTAGTAAAGAAAAAAGAAGTTTGCAAAAGTTTTAAAAAGTTAAATAACTTTTGGAATTGTGTCCAAAAAATGGCGAAAGAACCGGATGTTAGCTGGCAGACAGTGTTGGAAAAGATAAATGAATACATAGCAGAACTGAGAGCGATGAGAAGCTCTCCGGATGAGATAAAGCAAAGTCAAAACACTGTGCCGGCTGGCCTGGATGTACAAATAACCAAGGAAAAGACAGTATTCGTCAAGGCCGAACAACAAGAGTCTACTTTGGCAGCAACCAGATGTAAAAAGAGACTTTTTAAACATAAGATAAAAGGAGCTGCCAACTCAAGACGCAAGAGAAGGAACATAAGAAAAAGAAGCAAACCAAAACTTTATGATAAGCAACAGAAGACAAGCCGAGATGATTTGAGCATGCAATGGAAAGGCTGGCCACAAATCTGGGAGGAGGCTGCCATGGAGGATATCCTGCAGGACCCAGTTTGGTTCTGGACTTTGGAGCCGGCAGGCATAGGATAAGTACAGTGGATGTAATATCTGAATTCTGGACTTTAGGTTTTCTGATCTATGGACACGTCTTGGACTGATAAGTGCTACTATGATATATTAAGTAATGATAAGTATTTTTTTATTATTATTATATTTTAAAAATGGTAAGAATGATAAGTAAAGTTAAAATCATAAATTAAAGCTGTGTACCCTGGGACCGGGGGAGGTAAGAGGGATGTAATTGAAGAAATATAAGTGAGCGAAGATGTGAGAAGATGGTAAAATGATATTAGAAATATAATTGTTGGATTATGAAATTAGGAACCTGTTAAAAATAGATATATGCAAACAAATGAATACAATGGATGTGGATGTGAGGAAGTCCTATGTTATGTTATTGATTGCAATACAAGTGATCTGGCCTGAATCGGGGCCAGACAAAAATTGTAAAACCAATAAAAATTATTAAAAAAAAAAAAAAAAAAAAACAAGTGTCCCAGAAAAAAAGGGACATCCCGTTTTTCTCTGCAAGAGCATGGCAACCGGTTTGGGTGCTGTGATATTGTGTGATTTCGCACCAAGATATCGCCCTGGGGGGGAAAGCGCTTTTGGGGGGCCCCATCATCTTGCGTGGCGTCCCCAAACATGCATTTTTGGGAGCCGTTAGAGCACGGCCCCAATAACGACACATTTTTCAGACTCTGTGATATTGCATGGGTCACATGATTTGGGAGCACAGACGGAAAGATGCACGTTCCCAGTTTTGGTACTCAATATGTTGGAGGGTATGGGATCTGCTTGTGTTGTTTGACTCAAGTAAGAGCCAAAGGTTATGTTTATCCTAGCTGATAACCCAGTTCAGACATTAACTTACCTTGAGTTAGATATACACGAGACCTAGGCCTGCTCAAACCACACCTTCTCTCTTATTTTCATGGCGTGCCACAATCACAGACTTCCTGGGTGAATTAACTATAGTTTTCCATAGACAAAGGACTTACCTTTGTAAGAATGGCAGATGAAAATGATGGACTATATGGAACTCGCCGAACTGACTGGGAGACTCCGCGACCAGAGGGAAGAAGCAGTGGAAGAAGATTGGAAAAAATTTAGAGATTATCTTAAAAAATATTGTAAAATTTAGAAATGAAATAATGTCGAAGAAACAGTAATTTACAGATTGAATATAGAATGAAAAAATGGGAAAATGAAGTAGGAATAGATAAGTTTAGGATTTATTTGAAGTTTGAAATTTGAGAATGGTATGGGCAGAGATAAGGCTAGTTATGATATGGAGATATTATAGATAAGAAGAAATGAAGAAAAGTGAATAAAATTAGAACATAAAGCATAATAGTAATTAGAGAAAGGAAATTGCCAATAGAAATAAATATATACATAATGAAACACAGCTACAGACAGGAGGAAGTCAAACTAAAATGTAAAGGAAAAGAGAAGGGAATTTATAAAAAGAGTGTGTGTGTGTGCAATTGTAATTGTAGTATTGTTGTTTTTTTGTGTGTGTAATGTTTTTGTGTTGTGTTAGTGCGTAAAATTAAGTGTGTAAAACCTAATAAATATTATTTTTTTTAAAAAAATAACTATAGTTTTCCATACCACGTTATTGCTGTCTATAGGAGTGTTCTTGCTCTATAGCACAACTAAAGCGGGAGATTTGTGGCCAAGAAAAGTTTGTAGATTATCATAAGCAAGTTATGGGACGCACACTGATTGGAAATGAAGTGGTACATCTGCCCAGAAACCTTTGCAGGCGTAAACAAGTACTGAAAGCACGATTACATATAACTGCCCTGAAACCATCATATATAGACAATAAAAAGGACATCATGGGGGTCCTTCTCATGCCTCTTCATCCCCTTGCATGTGCATATGCTGGACTTCAGCCACCGTCTTGTAAATGCTTTAAATGCCTCCCTTGATTATTCATTGGGACAGGATTTACAATGCTCCAGCTGTGGGGAGGACTTCTTATATTACTGTATTCATATGGTTAAAATACCAGCATCGCAAGAATACCTTTAAGGACAGAAGTGGACTTTTAGCTTATCTAAAGTCTTTCCTGCTGACACACGTAAAAATAACATTAATAATTATTACCCTCTACACTCACCTTCTCCCTCTTTAGCTGGTTTTGTTAAAGAGTTTTTTTGGAGCAGCTTTGAGTTTAGCCATAAATATAATTTCCAAATCCTGGCTTCGGGTAAGATGATCCGAGGCACCATTCCAGTGTCACAAAGATTTTGTTGCCCATCTACAAAGAAACAAACATTTATTGGAAGGCGACAAGCGGGAGCTCTGTTTGTGTCCGTTCCCCGAGGGCAACCCAGTAATCAGTAAGGCGTTATTTTTAGAAAAATGAGATCCAATGCAGATATCAGTTCCCCTTAAAGCTACTTTTGGGCCTGCACTATTTATCTATTTTGGTGCCACTTCTGATGGCAGCACTTGCAGAGCCCCTCTCAGCTTCCATCAGAAGGACTGGCCCAAATGCCTGCAGAAGAATGATGAGCAACAGTTCGTTTCCAGGCCCAATTCAAGGTGCTCATGTTAGTGTTTAAACCACATAATGACTTGGGCTCCAAATATCTGAAAGACCGGCTTCTTCCCTACAGAATAAACTTTCTTTTTACCAGTCTCCTCATTTTGGGAAAGTTGGCTCTTTTGAAGTCAAATGTGGCCATGTTGGGTTTTCTTGACGATTGGCCGTTTGTTTACATCTATGTTTAGTTTAATAGCACCATGGCCATTGCTCTCATGGTTGGCTTGACAACACCTACATCTTGCAGCAGGTTCTGAGCACCACTCAAGTTTAGGTCCAGGGTTTCTGCCATGGCTAATTGCTCTTGGGCACAGTCAAATGGAATATCTAGAAATTGTACCTCTTTGTCATGACTAGAACACATATGTAGCCAGTCTATGTGCAGGAAGCCTTGTCCCCAGAGTTGCTCAGGAATTCCAAGAAACCAACAAATCAGTGCAAGTTTTGAAATCAGTGACTAAGGTCAGTTTGATCAGGTTCATTCCACCGTCTTGATTCAAAATGGTGTCCTGCTGTATCCAAACGCAGACAGAAAATGGCTCCTTGATCTCAGGAACCATCACAAAAAAATTGGTTTTGATATCTTAATAGGTAAGCACACAACTTTCCGAAATATATAATGCAAGTAGATGTTACTTCACTGGCAAAAGCTGTAAAATTTTCTTCCATCTGGTAACATGGAAGCTTACCTTTCAGCAGAATCCGTTGAAACACCTATCTTGGAAAGCGTTGCAGCTTCAATTAAAGGCTCCATTTCTTTACATGACCCTGATGCCTATATTCTGAAATTCCACTTGGCGGTATTTTCATTGTGAAGACACATCTTTCCTTTCTGAAGCACCAACTTCCTTGTGAACTGGCCGTTCTCAGTTTGGATGTATTCACAGATACAATGGACGTTCCATCATCAGGCCATCCTTAAGTGACTTATAAGAGGCAGGGGGTTCTTTTCAATGCCAGGAAATGTCACATTATTGTTGTCTCTGAATTGGTGCTCTCGCAAGCTGTTAAATCCTTGGTCCCAAATTAAAAAGAGAGACAGGGAAGTATAGAATTATTTCTTTCCTTCCCGGGCCAGGGGGGAAGACGGGAGGGAATAAAATATATCAAAGGAAACGAACACAGTTACACAACACTTTCTCACCTACTATCAAGCCTCATCTCTGTTAGCAAAAATATCATGTTACCTATTTTGTGTCTTTCATTGTGTGGGACCAACAAAAGTACAAACACTGTGATCTGCTATGGTGGATATCAAATATTCCAGCCGGACAGGGTAATTTTGTGATCACTGAAAGAAGAAAGTTAGAGCAGAGTGTTCTCTAAATGCTACACAACTGTGTGAGACAATACATTATACTGAGGGGACTCGACACCACAGGACCCCTGCAGACTTCCTTTTGTTGTTGTGCGTTTATGATTATTTGTGCTCATGTTGGTATTGGGGCAGTTATATGAGATCCTGCTTTCATTACTGTTCGAGACTGCAGAAGTTTTGATTTGAACATATTTCCAATCAGAACATATTTCCAACCCTGAAGTAATGCTGAAATCCTGTAACTTCATAGGTCTCTATGTGCATCAGTTCCAGTTAATTTTTTTCCTGCTTCTGCACTGTATTTTGAGAGTGCCCCTGCAGACAGCAATAATATGGTGACACGGCGGAAACATCACACAACTAATAATGCAGAATGTTGGATGGGTGGTCTGGCTTTGAAGGCCCTGCCCGTTAGCTGGTTGATCACCTGATCGCATGGGCAGTTTGTGCATCCGTAAGCTGCGCTGGTCTGATGCAGGATAGCTGCAAACCAGTTCAGGCTGCAATCCTACATGCACTTACATGGGAGCGGGCCGTGTTGACCTGAATGAAGCTTACTTCTGAGTAGACGTCGCTGGGATGTCACTGTTAACTGTCCCCTTTGGAAGTGATCAAGGCTTACTGAATATGATGTGGAAAGTGATACGGTGCCAAGCGCAGGGGCTCGAGGCAAATGATGACATATTCAAAGCTGTTTTGGGACGGAACTTCCGTTATCCCCGCTCTGTTCCAAGAACATGCCGCCGTTATAGCAGCAGACTGGAAGGAGAGGCCCATGTTGCAAATGCCGGGTCTTAGCAGCAGCCCGAAATGGCTGAGGGTGATGACGGGAATGGGATATAGAGGTTGGCGCAGGCAGATCGGGGCCCTGATGTGTCTCTATAGCAAAAAGGACCGCTCCTCCTCCTCCTCAGCCCTGTGCCTTTTAAATTTAAAACGGGCTTTGCCCTGCCAAAATGCAATCCGATTTATTTACAGCCGGGACAGAATCTGTGGCCTCTTGACTTCCTAAGAACACGGCTAGCGACCAGGGCATATCAGGAAAGGCCTGGGATTCTGTTCCCTCTTCAGAAGCGAAAAGAAAAGCCCCAGAGGTTCCCCTCCTTCCTCTTTGCAAGTCCTTTGCACTCCCTCCACCGATGACTGATATATAAATGCAACGATATCAAATGGGCTGGTCCCATTTCACAAGCACGCCCTGGCTGCCTTACATCTTGGCCCGAGATCGAATCTCACAGGATACTCTGCAATGATTTACGGGTGACTCTCAATTTGTCACTGGCTGTTGCAGGAATTAAGGCTGTGTTTTGCATGCTAAAGCCTTGCTTTTTTTTCTATTCTTTCTTAATCTATTTGAATAATACTACCAGGGTGCTGTTTCATCTGGAGCAGTTCCCATTCAGATAGTTATTGCTTCACTTTCTTCGCTCTTTCATGTTGCCACAGATGTGGCAGAACTGTGTTGCGCGCATGTTCCCTGCGTCGTGTTGCAGACCAAGCCATGACACAAGATTTAGGTAACGCAGATTTATGGCTACAGTTTTGTAGATTCCTTTGGGGAAGGGACGCAGTCGCAACATTATTTTTAATTTCGTTTCTATAACACTTTATATTTTTTAAGAATACAAATATCAAAGAAGTTTACAACCTACATGAAAGCATCCCAAAAGAAAGCTCTCCCCCCGCAACCTCACAATGCCTGTGATAGCAACGTCCCATACCAGATGTAACCTACGGATAGGACTCTGTGAACTGGAAATAGAGATGTCATATGTACCTTTATTATCCATGAAAATCATTCAATAAAAATAATTTTAAAAATACAAAATATATATTCAAAGCAACACAATTAAGAGGAAACTAAAATATAATCTTTTGCACAGAACGCATCTGCTGCCACTGCCAGTGATTCTTAGTGAACAGCCATGCTCAGGAACACACAGCCATCATCTTCCAGAAAATCAGGTGAGTTGAGTGTGATGCTACTTCTTGCTATTCTAATTTTGCCCCAGGAGTGCTTTGGGCCTTCTTGTTGTAAGCAGTAGTTGCGGAGCGGTTGGAAGAGCAGGCTTCCTTTGGGCCCTGGTATTCAAAGAGGATGTGGCAGACGCCAGGAGGGCAGTTCTCAGAAGTGTGCCCACTCTTCACCTGGTCTTTCAATAGCAAATATGACGTTGTTGACTGTGATGGTCTTCCAGGACTTCAAGAGTCTGCAGACGACAGCTTCACAGTTGTCAAAGGGACATTCCCACATGCCAAAGAAGAACATAGGCTGCCAATGCAGATTTTATTCTATAATCAATGGACACTACGTAGTCCACTCACAGTTTAGATCTGTTACCAAAAAAAATTGCCCCTGAAAAGCTGCTTCTTGAGAAACCCGTGTCATCCAGAAAATAAAAGCTCATTGCAGGTTGATTCTGTGTTATCCCACAGTTTGAGAACAGATGTATGTAGTGCCAGCCATCAGGAGGGTGATTATCCAGACCTGTCCAACTGACACTGTACCAAGACCTGTAATAGGTACTTCCTTCTTCATTTCTCAAGTTGGGAGGCAAGTGCATGGATAACTTAATGAAGGGGAGGGTTTTCAAATATGTTGTGAAGTTACCACATCTACCCTTGTGGGTGGCATGATCTAGCATGTTGAGGATGAGCGTGGATCATTCCAGATTGAGAGGAACAACGTTTTTTATGTTACAAATGGGTTTAGTGAGTACACAGCCTTGGATTAGCCTCTTTTGCACTCCTGCAAGAAAACAGGTGGCCTGTCGAGAAGCTAAGCCAAGAGAGGTCAGTGGCTAGAAGAAGTTAGGGGACCTTGAACAAACTATAGCTTGCAGGATTATTCGGAGGAAGCCATGTTACAACAGTGCTTTAAATATAGTGCGGATGTTTGCTGGCTTTTTCAATGGGTTTCAGTTATGCACAATTTCGCCAACACGCACAGTGACTCGGAACGTAACCCCCGCACAAACCGGGGAGGGGGGAGCTGCCTGTACTTTTGTGAAACATTTTTCCACAAGACACGTGTGCACGAGGATCCCTAGGCGATTTGTTAAGCGAACCCCCGGACGTTACGGAAGATTATGAGGCATCTCCTAGGATACTCAGTAAATTCACTTGGGAACAAGAGAAGCCTTTTGGGTCTGGCCATAACTCTGTGATGGCTCATGTGTTCTGTCTGCAGATGACTGCCTGTTAACTCCCTGCCATCTCTCAGATAGCAGCTAGAGCAGATAATACTGATCTAAATGGTCCAATGCTCAACCAATTAAGCTACTATGGTGTCATAGTTCCAAGCTATCTTTTGTGTTATGGCGAGAGATTCTCCAAACAACTCCAGTCTGGCTGTGGTACGAGTTAATACATTCCAGTAAGTCTTAACCTTAGGAGGTTTTTATTTTGTTTTATTAATCATACACTTGAACCACCCTCTCCAGTGGATTGAACCCAGGGGTGGGGAACATGTGGCCCTTGAGATGATGTTGGGACTCCCAACTCCCATCAGCCTCAGCCCGCAAGGCCAGTGGTCAGGGATGATGGGCATTGTAGTCAAACAATAGTTTAGCCAACCCTGATTGAGCCAAACTTCACAACAGAAGGTTTAAACCTGTCTGGCACACAGTGTTAGATTATCCAAACGATAGGGTTGCATCCCACACAGGCAACCTTGGAGTGTTATAAAATGGGATTTGCAATTAGGTTATTTTTTAAAAATAATATATATAAATATGAATCTCCTAGAAAGACATTCAGGTAATGCAAAGTTTGCGTATTTGCCCCGTCCAAATCCCATCAAGTTTATTTCTTAAACAAAAAACCGCCCAACAAAATGAAAGTCAGGCTAGTTATAGCTTCTGCTAATAGCTGTCATGGTGACTGGTCCTGTATGCATACTTCCAACAGGTGTAAACAATACTTGTGGTGGTAACCCACTGTGTCAGAAATGGGGCCTGGGCGTTCAACTAAGGGTGTATATTTAAGATCACTTAATTGAACTTCTGCATATTGTCCCTCTGCAGTCTGGTATGACCCCCAAAGTGTTAGGATACTTAAAATACCACTGTGTCCTTCTGAGAATTTGCCTCTTAAGCCAGTCCCATTAGAATTTATTGGATTTTTGTATTTTTATCTGGAAATGATAGGAGGAGACATTGATATATGTCTTTCTGCCATCCGTTTCCCACAAGGACTAAAAAGAAAAAAGAAAAGAAAAAGGCAGTGTACCTTATTTTATGATCAAGGGGTCATTCATCTAGAGCTGCTTTAAAGCCACAGTAGACTTTTTGCCAATCGCTAATAGAAACTAAATAAACACAGCCAAAACAGTGTCATCTATCTGTGGGTGAGTAATTATGAAGGATTCCTCTTTAAATAGATGTTTAAGTAAATATAGAAATATCATTTTACAAATGCTGGCTCAAGACGAGAGGCTTGCTGGACTGCACAGCAAGGGCACTCTGGGGTGTGTGTGTGTGTGTGTTTGTGTGTGTGTGTGTGAGTGTCAATAAGAGGCCCAATTTACATGTTATCGACATGGTGCAACAAACATACAAACTCCCATGTCCCTGTGGTCAGGCTCCATTCCACATTTGTTATGGGCCTCCAGGCAAGATGCCTTCAGTTGGCTGTCTCTCTTTCTGACCCAGTAGGGCCTCCTACAAAGTGAGAGCACATCCAATGCCCTTTGTGATGGCACAGCTGAGGGTCAGCAATCTTTTTGGGCCAGTGGGCGCATTTGGGAATTTGGAGAAAGCCCGGTGGTGCCCATGTCTGTCTCGCCAGCGTGGTGCATGCTCTAGTTATCTCCCACTTGAACTACTGCAATGCACTCTACGTGGGGCTACCTTTGAAGGTGACCCAGAAACTACAACTAATCCAGAATGCGGCAGCCAGACTGGTGACTGGGAGTGGCCGCCGAGACCACATAACACCAGTCTTGAAAGACCTACATTGGCTCCCAGTACGTTTCCGGGCACAATTCAAAGTGTTGGTGTTGACCTTTAAAGCTCTAAACAGCCTTGGCCCAGTATACCTGAAGGAGCATCTCCACTCCCATTGTTCTGCCCGGACACTGAGGTCCAGCTCCGAGGGCCTTCTGGCGCTTCCCTCACTGCGAGAAGCCAAGTTACAGGGAACCAGGCAGATGACCTTCTCGGTAGTGGTGCCCGCCCTGTGGAACACCCTCCCATCAGATGTCAAAGAGATAAACAACTACCTGACGTTTAGAAGTCATCTGAAGGCAGCTCTGTTTCGGGAAGTTTTTAATGACTGATGTTTTAATGTATTTTTAATCTCTCTTGGAAGCTGCCCAGAGTGGCTGGGGAAACCCAGCCAGATGGACGGGGTACAAATAATAAGTTGTTGTTGTTGTTGTTGTGCCATAATACAAAATGGCTGGAGTGGGGTCATGGCATATTGCAAGATGGCTGCCACACCGGAAAGAGCAGAAAACGAGGCAGAACCACAAAATAGCGCAGGCGTGCCCTCCCATGAACCGTCTCCACCGATGTGGGTGGAAAAGCCACCTATGTTGTTGTTGTTGTTCAGTCGTTCAGTCGTGTCCGACTCTTCGTGACCCCATGGACCAGAGCATGGCAGGCACGCCTATCCTTCACTGCCTCTCGCAGTTTGGCCAAACTCATGTTAGTAGCTTCGAGAACACTGTCCAACCATCTCATCCTCTGCCGTCCCCTTCTCCTTGTGCCCTCAATCTTTCCCAACATCAGGGTCTTTTCTAGGGAGTCTTCTCTTCAAGCCACCTATATCAGCCATCATTCCACTCGCTCACAGAGAGTAGTTCTTCAGAACAGAAGAGGCCCATGTGAGCATGTTTAAAGGGGCACGTTCAATGTCAAAGAAACTGATCAAGAAGAGCAAGCCGTCTTTTGTGCATTGTAGAATAACCTCCCCAGAAACAAGCCATTTGGACCGTGATCTCCCTTTGCACGTGGCTTGGCTAGATTGGAGGCTACGCTGTGTATGACCTTCCCAGAGCCCATCTCTGCTCAAAGTGAGAGCCTCTCGCTGTTGCATAACATGAGACACAGCCAGGTCAGAAAATCAGATTCAGCCGATCTTGGTAATCTTACTCGGTAGGCCTTAGCAAACAGTCAGCCTTGTGGGCTGCTAGGAACAGCAGTGGATGGTTGTTGTGGGTCACATATTTCTTTTTCCTTTTTCCTTATTTTGTTTATGCATTTTTACAACTTACATATACATCATACAGCATTCATCATTGTCTCTTATCCTCTGACTTCCCAGTCCATCTCTCCATGACATTCTAGGTTGTCTTTTGTCGGCTGCATAATCTATTATTCCACCCATTTTCGTCTCAAATCTTCTTTTATTTAATGTTATCTGCTGCTCATATGTTCATTCCTACTTGTAGGTTAAATTGACTATTATACCTTCTAAGATACTCTTAAAAGCACTTCCACTCGTCTCTTATCCGTGACTCATTCTTATTTCTTGGTTTCACAGTCATAGTTACTAATTCTGTGTATTCTATCAATTTATTCTGCCAAATTTCTTTCGTGGGTACATCTTTTTATTTCCTTTTTTTTTTCTTTTGCATATACTACTCTAGCTGTGGCGGTCGCGTTTAAAAAAAGAGATTGGGTGCGTCTTTCGGAATACCATCACTTGTTATCCTTAACAGAAATGCCTCGGGTCTTTTGGGAAATGTGATCTTAAGGATCTTTTCTGTATGAATCATCATCTCCCAGTATTCTCTAGTATAGTTACATGACCACCACATACGGATTAGGGTTTCCTCTACCTTGTGGCACTTCCAGCAGAGATCTGACCCTTATCTGTACATGTTCACCAGTTTGCTGGGTGTCAAGTACCACCGATACATCATCTTTTGTAATTTTTCCTTAATAAGGTAGCCCATTTAATCATTGCCGCCTTTACCATTTCGTCTTTAGTCTCCCACTCCCAACAGCAGTTTAATCCCCCCCCCATTCCAACCTCACACCTCCATAGGACCACGGCCTGGCAGATGTTGCCAAATACCCCGCACCAGAAGCACACACATGTGCACGCGCACAAACACATTGATTGGTGCTTTTATGAGATTGCTGCACTTAAGAGGCCAGTTGCACAGAAGCTGGTTTTCAGGAGCCAGGGCTCTGCCTAGATACCCTGCAAATTGAGTCTTAATCAGCTTGATTAATTAGCACATAGCAGATGTGCTTTTTATCTCCCCACCAACTCCTCACTCGTGTTTTATAAATGCACCATCGGTGACTGATACACTGCATGCCTTTTATTGTCATGATTTCAGCACCTCCATTCATTAAGAAGAAATTCATTAGGGGTTTTCACATTGTCTGAGAGTCTTTTATTTCTCAGGTGGGGGTGGAAGGGGAGGTGAAAATCTTTGTGACATGACAAGCTTGTGCAATGTGAAGAAATGCCGTAATGTGCTTCCTTGCGCTTGCATCCCGTCTGCCTATGGCTGTTAATGATCCAATAACTCCTTTTTGCAAGCGTAAGGGTGTTAACCAAGTAGCCTTTTCTGGCTTGAGGCCAGCACAGGTAAATATGTTCTCCCTGTGAGTTTGTAAATTCACCGAAACCCAGAAATGTGAATTTACATATTTATTTCAAGTACTTAAATCCTGCCTTTTCTAGCGGTGAACAAAAAAATCTTTTTTTAAAAATGCAAGTAAAACAAAGAACACAAATGGACAGTGTTAGAAATTAAACTTAAAGCAGCTCAATATTCTGCAACCACATTTAAAGTAGCAGGTGTCATCATTAAAACGGAGCACCCCCAAAACGATGGTTAGCGATAATGTCTTAGTTCTCTGCTGGAATGTGTGCATGATAGGCCAGAGGAGAGTCCCTTTAGGAGAACGTTTGACATTCTTCACACCCGAACAAAAAAGGCCCTGTTGTGTTGCTCGTTTCCAGAGTAGGTATCAACAGTAGATCTCAACAGGAAGAGATCCTTGATATACTCTGAGCCCAGGCTGCTTATGGCTGTGAAGGTCAAAACCAGGACTTTGAATTCAGCTTGAAAACAAGTTAGTAGACGGCATAAATAGTGCACAATTGTTATGAGTTGTGGACTCTGGATTGTGCTAATTTGATGCAGACTGCAGTGGTTGTGTGCTAATACACCATGCACCTTGCTTGCAACCCAAGTGCATTTGCTCTCACAATATGCCAAGCTCATGTGGCGTATGCACTAGCAGTTAAAAATTTTCCCCTGCTGCGTTTCAAGTCCTGTGTTACTGGGCACGTCAGAGGGGGTGAGGATCTCTTCAATCGATGCACATTACCTGACTTGGTTCCTTGTGCTTGCATTCCCCAACTCTTCTTCAGGGGATCTGTCATCTGAGCATGTGCAACTGATCTTTGACACGTACGCACCTCAACTTAACGGCAGCTTACATTTTTGAACCGGATGGGAGCTGATTTGAAGGGAAACGCATCAAACAGCACTATTTCTCAAGGAAATACAGGATACATATGAATTGGGATTAACATTGTGTGTACTTGATTTCAAACACCAGCAGCATGAGCTCGTTGGAGCCACGATAAATGGTCATGTGTACACAACCTGAGTGGAATCTTAGGCAATGTGGACTCAGTTCTTAGCCAGGCACCTGGTGGAGCAAACACATGTTTTCAAAACTGCACAGATTGCTCACTTTTAACAAAAGCTGGCTGTGTGGATTGGCCTTTAGATATTGTTGTGGCATTCATTCATTCGTTCTTACGGACAGAGGCTTTATTCTGAAATGGATGCATAACATGCAGAGCTGAACAGGGGATGACTTTTCTAGGACTGAACAGAAGTGAAAGGGGGCAGGTGCACCTGCTCAATTGTTGCCACTCTGTGCAGCTGTTGAAAGGTACCGATTCATTCTCAAAGAGTAGCTGCTGCAAAAACAAACAAACCAGGAAGAGGCTTTTGGCACATGCCACAGACAGACAAATTTACTGTGACATAACTTTTCACATCAGCAGTTGCATCTGATTTAAGTCAGCTTTCAACAGTGAAATGTTGGCACCTGTCTATCTCAAGAGACAGTGGAATGCGCCTCCAGTGGTGAAGTCAAACCACTGTGTTAGCAGCACCGAAGTGACCTCCCAGGGGCGCAAGCCTGGGCAGTGTGTCTGCAGGTCCTGGGCTGCCCAGACAACAAGACCCCCCTCTCAGCCTCGCTGATGTGGTCCAATGGGAAGCAGAGCAATATGTTTGGCACCAGCTTGGCTGCAGGAGTTGCCGGAAGGAGGCATACAAGGCGCCATCCAACTGTCTCAGGGACTCAGCTCCAGATTTGTGCAGGGTTTACTCCTTTGCCTTTCCTTCTCCCAAAGATATCCCGCAAGGCAGCAGAGGTTTAGGATCAGAGTTTTCCTTTTCTTAGATGGGCTCCCGTCCCAAGGTTGACAAGCCCCATCTGCCCCTCACTTCCCTCTACAACACATGCAGAAACCGCCGCCTTGACTGTTGGACCCACTATTGGGTTTGAGCCCCTAACTCACTGAGGATTTGAGCCCCATCAACTTTCAACGGCTCATTCTATAACACAAGCCCCATTGAAAGTACCATGTCCCTGATCCAAGACCATGATCCCCTATACAAGATGCTAACACTGCCAGTGGCTTTGAGATCAACAAGGCAACACTATACGATGTGTACTTAGAAACATGTTCCATTGAGTTCAGTGTTGCTTTTACTCCTAAGCAAGTTCTGCAGCCTAAGGGACTTGATTCTGAGCGGATTCCGCAGTTGTTAATTTATACCGTCTATGCTGCATGGACTACAGAGGAGTAGGGTGCACCTATTTACTATTTATGCTGCTGCCCATCCGCAAATAATCCGTAGGCTTACACTGCAAAAAGCATAACAAGATACCATGTTAAAAATACACTTTGCAATAATTAAAAACCGAGAGCAATGATAATTCAGCATAAAATTTTGTAGAGTGATCTCCTGCTTTAATAAAAGTTTCTAGTCCTCATTTCCACAGGGAACAATATTTGAGTGGTGTATATTTACTCAAGCTCAGAAAATGAAAGGGCCCTTTGGCCCCTCTCCGTTTTCTTGGGAGTCCTAATTATAATAATAATAATAATAATAATAATAATAATAATAATAATAATTTATTATTTATACCCCGCCCATCTGGCTGGGTCTCCCCAGCCACTCTGGGCGGCTTCCAAAAGAACATTAAAATACAGTAATCTATTTGGCACCAGCTTGGCTTCCAGCAGTCCGAGTTCTATGGGCATCTGGTCAGAAAAAAAGCCTCCTTAACAATGCAACCCTATTTACTGGTACTCAGAAGTTGTTAGTTTCATTGAATTCAATGGGGCTTCCAGGGAAGGAGGGGTTAGGATTGTGGTCACCATTCTTCCGAAAATGTCCCAAATTCTACATCAATTGGAAATAAAAACTACACAGTTAAAGGAGTGCATGAAAAGCCTTTTATGATTTGTTCCAGTATCTGGATCAGACGGTTACATATCTTTCCTTTAGGCAAAGAGGCTTTCCTTTGCCCTGCCCTGCCCTGCCTAATCTCCCCGCATCATACAAATTCTTAATATTTACATGGAACCATTAAGTATGCAAAGCACCTCTCAGATACAAGGCACCCCTTGCGACATCCGCGTAAACGTAGGTAGGTCAATATGATGATCAATTTTTTCAGGGTTGCTGCTGATCTCATTTTACTAATCAGGAACTGAAACCGAGCTGCCGATACGAGACATGTCTGGCGCAAGGAAGCTGAGCCACAGCTGCTGCCCCTGCTTCAGAGGTTGCACACCGAGTCGCAAGTCTGCATTTTAACAGAACCCGGGACATTTCTTCATTCGTGAAGTCATCTTCCACGCAATCGTTCATTCCCTCCTCTGGCTGCCACATCTGGTTTATTTATTAATTTATGCATTCTGCACCATCAGCATATATCGAAATGCGAACAATGCAATCAAATGCAAAGCTAGATAAGGCAGTCACAAAACAAACCAGCAGCAAATGGGGGGGGGGGGGGAAACACCAAAGCTAGATAAAAGACTTGAGAACTTGCTCTTTTCAGTTATTATTACATGTATATTCCATCTTTTCTCCAAGGAGCTCAAAGTGGCATACATGGTTCTCCCCCTCCCCATTTTACCATCACAACAACCCTGTGAGGTAGGTGAGGTTAAATCTCAAAACAGTTTTTTATTTCCCCCTGTACAGAGGAGGCAGTCACATGTGATGGTCATGTAGGCCTGTTTCTCTGAATCTGCACGGGTGTTTTCATACTTCTTCCTACATCAAAGTACTGTCAGTTTCAGAAATCCATAATGTTTGAAGCCACGTGGAGAGGTAACCTGGGAGATTCCCAGAATAAAAGTTCAACAATATTCACTTATTTGGCCCTGGTGGGTTGTTGTTGTTTTTTTACGGGTGTATTCTGCAACTCGTCATAGTGCATCCGTGGAGGATCTATACTGAAGCATCCACACACCATTCTGCTTTGTTAGTTGTTCTGTGATGCCTCCCCAATGCCAGAGGCGTACCTAAGGGATTGGTGAAACCAGCCTCCGCTGGGAGCGCAGTTGCCCCAGAAATGTGCCTCCAGCTATCTGTGTAAAGTTGTGAGATTAGACAAGCTGGGAGCTAAGCAGTGGGAGAATTGGCAAGGCAGTATGAAGGTAGACTGCTCGAGACTATGGCGTGTATGATGCAGATGCTTGTGCGGATATGCCACCACTATCACGACAAAAATCAAATGAGATAAGTTGTTTTTTGGGAGGGAGGAAGGAACACACTGATACAGCTCTTTGCCAAGGGTGCAAGGGACCCTAGAAGAAGAAGTGGGGTTTTTTGGGTGGGTGGGGGGCAGCCGATACAGCTCCTTTCCAAAGGCAGAAGGTACCCCAGGTACGCCTTGCCCAACGCTCTTGGCACTGCTGCAGGGGCACTCCAACACTACAGTGATAAAAGTGGGACAGCCCTCTCTCCCAATATTTGCGGTGTAAAAAGTTAAATAATTTCAGCAGGAAGTTACAGAACATGCACCGATTGGAAATGTAGCAGTATGCCCACCCCAAAACTGTTGTGGGCCAAACAGTATTGTCCATGTATAAATCACCCCGAAACCGTCATGGCCACAAATAATAATGAATGCCCTTGCAGTAGAGGAACCATAGGATAAGTAGTTCTTTGTTTTAGAAACGACAAATCTGTGGTGGGCACACAAAACCTCTTGAACGATGGGAGTGGAGACCCTCCTTCAGATATACAGGCCTGGATGATCCTCAAGGTCTCTTCCAACTACAGTTCCAACAAGACCCAAAGGTCTTGTTCCTGGACTGGGGAGCCCCCAGGAGTGAATCTGTGACATTAGGTAGGTTGTTTGGGGGGAGGTGACCCCAGGTGGTTCACTTTACAGGTGTTCACGCTGAATTGCATTTCCTACTTTATCACCCATTCACTCGATTTGGAGAGATCCTCTCCCAGCACTTCCAAATCCCTCTTTTAGCCCTAACCACCCTGAAGGGCTTAGTTAGCAGCATCAGCAAACCTGCCCAACTCCGCCACTCACCCTTAAATCTAGAGAATTTATAAAGGAAAAAAAAAGTGCAGATCCGAATACGAATCTCCGCTTATTCCTCCTCTCCGTTTTCTATCTATGCATCCATTTCCTAAAACAAAATAAAATAAAAAAAATTCCTTCCAGTAGCACCTTAGAGACCAACTAAGTTTGTTCCATTTCCTGATCTACAGAACGACCCCTCCTGTTATTCCATGACAGCTAAATTTACGGGGGGGGGGGCGGTATCTCAGAAGAAGCAAGCTGAATATCATCGTTTTCTCCCTCTGCAGTGCAAAGCCAAGTTGAAGTCTGTGCGTGCGAGGCGAGGGAAGCTTGTCCTGCTGCCCTTCTCCCTCCTGTAGCTCGAGGGGCCGTGCGCCAGGCAGGCCGCTCACCGGCCCAGGAAGGAACCCGGCGCTCTCCCCCACCGGCCCGGCCCGGCTCTTTAGCTGCCTCCTCCGCCTCCCGCTGGGCTGGAGGGCCCGCCGCGGCGCCAGGCGGAACCGGCTGCGAACAATCGGGGGCCGGGCGGCGCCTGTCCGCTTCGGCCGCCCCCGGGACTCCAGCAGGGGCAGGAGCCGCGCGCCTCCTTGCTGCTGCGCGCTGCCGTGCGCCCTTGGCCTGGCGTGGCCCCGGCTGCCTGGCTGCCTCGCCCGCCCCCAGGGCTAAGCCATTCCTCGCCCGAGCGGCGGCGGCGACTGCCGGGCTGGCATTGCACAGCCGCCGCCTGAGTCATCATCACAGGGGCCGCCGGCAGTGGAGCAACGCGAGGCGGGGAGGGAGCGCAAAGGACAGGGCGAGGGCGGAGAGCTGGGTGCTTCTCCGCGGGGTCACCGCCTCCCTCCCTCGCTGGCTGCTGCTGTTGCTCTTGTGCCGCCCGGGGACAACCAGCCCTGCCCAGCCCGGCTCGGGGAATCCCTCCCCCTGCCCTGGCTGCTGCTCCTGCGCCCTGGCTCCAGCCGAGCAATTGCGGAGTCGGGTCACCGAGTGCGCGCCGCTCCGGAGTGCCCGCCCAAGGCAGTGAGGCCACGCCGCAGCCAGCCCGGCAGCTAGCGCAACCAGAGCTCCCGCGTGAGCCAAGGCGGCGCCGGGCAAAGGCGAGCGCCGCCAGAGGCCGAGCACCGCAGCCAAAGGGCTTGTGGGGACGGAGGACGCGCAGCCGTGTGCGCGCTGCGCCAGGAAGGGAAGGAAGAAGCAGGTGGCAGGGATTGCTCGGGACGGTTCTGTGGGCCGTGTTCGAGGAGGCAGACGACGACGCTGGAAGTGGCAGGAAATATGCCCGAGGGCTGCGAAAGGCAACCGCGGTGCAATGGCTTCTCCACTCTCTCAGCTCCACGGCTTTAACGCACGAGGCAGGCCCTGCCGGTGGTGCGCTTTGTACACAGCTTAGAGAGGTTTTGCTTGACAATTTAGCGCTCTATAAATGTGGTTAAAGAGATCGAAGGCTGGTGCTCCCTTGAACCTTAGGGCCGCTTTGGCTAGCTGCCAACCGGTGGTGGAGGCAATTGTTTGGTCATGTTCACCCCCTCTCCTCCTGCCTTTTGCAGTTTTAACCCATGCATAAAACTGGTTCCGGTTGCCATTGCGACCGGATGCAGAAATAGCCACACATGGCTGTGCCATTAGTTAGGAAAAACACGCCAACGTTCTCTGTAGCCGGAGTCCCCCCCCCCCCAATTTATTAGAGCCAACTAAAAAGCCATAAAGTTGTGTGCGAGCTTTTGAGTTCCCCAGAGCAGGAATTGTGTGTGCATGTGCGTCGCGCAGGGGGTGTGGGGGTGAGTGTCTAACTCTAGGGGCACTAACGACCCATTTCTGTTTTCGGATGAGATTCAGTCGTTGGCAAATTCAGGTTGCCGGGTTGATTGTGAGTTTTTGCACAACAAATCCACTTTGCAATAAGGAAAGGGATAGGATAACACGTGCCTGACGCAACATAGTCTAGCCTCCCCATAAACAAGTCAGAGTGAATGCTCATCAAATAGCTGGCATTGTCTAATCGCCTTGCAAGCAAATCAGGTTGCATTCTCAGTAAGGTAAGATTACACCATATCTGAGTAAAGCAGGCAGGCAAGCAAGGGGATGCGTTTGAAACATGTCAAGAAGGCAGTTACTGCATGTGCTGTAAAGGGAAGTGAGGGGCAGATGGGGCTTGTCAACCTGGGAAGGAAGCCCATCTAGGAGAAGAAAAACTGGTCCTAAACAACTGCTGCCTTGTGGGATATCTTTGGAAGAAGGAAAGGCTAAGGAGTAATCCCAGGGGCGTACCCAGGATCAAAACTGGGGGGGGGGGGGCAAGCCATGGTCATTCAGGTTTGCTTTGAATGGACGCTGATCATTTTTGCTTCTAGGGCTGCCTTCTGGGGGGGCAGCTGCCCCCTCTGCCCCCCTGGGTACGCCCATGAGTAATCCTAGGACTGTTGGATGGCGCCTTGTACATCTCCTTCCTGCAACTCTTGCATCCCAGCTGGTGCCAAACGTCTTGCTCTGCTTTCCTTTGGACCACATCAGCGAAGCCGAGGTGGGGGTCTTGTCGTCTGGGCAGCCCAGGACCCCCAGACACTGCCCAGGCTTGCACCTCAGGGAACTCACTTTGGTGCTGCTAACACAGTGGTTTGACTTCACCCCCGGAGGCGTACTCCATTGTCTCTCAAGGCGGGCATATGCCAACAGCAACAGCAAGAACAGGGGAACGTTTGCAGCCCAAGGGCCACATAACCATCTGAGGGCCATTTTTGACAGTGGTGAGTGAGATCGAAAGCAAAACAAGGAACATTAATTTTACCTTTGCACAGTAGGCTAATTTCTTACATGCAGACACGCCTCTTCCCCCCCCCCCCCAGTTTCTGAAAAGTGCATCATAGACAGACACTGAATACACAGTGTAGGAGCAGAATGGAAATAAAAGATAACAGTTCATAGTGTCATCAGTATACATTGGTGGCACTGAACTCTATGTCTCGTGCATGCAGGGCAAGCGCGCTGCTGATGTGTCCTTGCAAGTCAAAAGGACAGATAAACACCAATGCCCACCCAATCGCCCAGTCGGGGAACAGACATATAAAGGTACGAGCACAAGAAGAAAATTGAGGAATGTGCGCATCGGAACAATTCTGTTAGTAAAAACAATTCACCCACCAAGAGTAATCTGTGTATACATAGATGATTCATATATAGATAAAGGGATTGCTAGTCCCTGGCCAGCCCCAGGGAGTGTTACATATCAGTGATGGGGGAGCAAGAAGTAAGTAGGGAACAACACACACACACAAACACTTTTGTGTGCACATGCAGACAGTTACCAGCCAAGGAGAAGGCTATTATTTTAATTTATTACCCTCCCTTTACCCTTAGGTCCAAGGGCAGGTTACAACAATTTAAAATACAACATTAAAAACAGTTTTTAAAATGTAACATTCGCCCAAAAACAGGGTGCGTCCTAAAAAGACACACATATCTCGGGTGTCAAAGGCCGTTCGCTGAAAACTAGAATGGAAGCTTGCCTGATGCATCTCTGAGAAGGGAATCCACAATTTGGGGGCTGCCAGAGAGAATGTCCCTCTCCTAGGCCACCTCTCAAAAGACTTAAGAGGGCAGTGGAACTACCCTCTGCTGAGCTTAATGCCTGAGGGTCTGTAGGGAAGGTGATATTGGGCCTGAGTCATTTAGCGCTTTAAAATACTGTTGTGAACTCCTTGGATTGGACCTGGAAATGAAGTGTCAGCCCAAATGAACCCCTCTTTGCTTATTCAACTGATTCATTCCATTGATTCAACAGAGAAGGTAATCTGCATTTCCATCAGGGTGCTGGGCCCCTAGCATCTCAGTGCAGTCTGGCACATGTATCGGTACATACTTCATTTACAGTTTAGTTTCCAGTCCAAGCAGGGAGGCACACTGCAGAGGAAAGTCAATCTCAACTCCTGAAATATATGCAATATTTCAGTCCACAAGCCAGATTAGCAACCGAGGAGGTAGATTCGCACATACACACACACACACACACACTTCACACATTTGTGCAGATAAGCATTGCTTGCAGAGAGTAGAAGTACACTCATGCATAAATGCACCCCTACAATCTGTATATGCAGAAAGAGGTGGTTGTGGAATTGCAAAAGTACCGGTAGATATATACTAGTAGACCCACAAAATCGGCTCCGCTGGTGAGAGAATAATAGTACCCAGAGTGTTTCAGTATTCCTTACAACCACTCTGTTAGGTCACCCAGAATTTTGGACGCTTCCAGAAAACCTGTTTATCGAACATTTGTCCTGATTTGTTTGCAGTCGAGAGTACCGGTAGGTGATATTGGCTATTCAGTGGGCGTTTGGGGAGCTTGGGTGATGTTGATAAGCACATGAGCAATTCTCCCACCACGGTTTGCAGCAGCCTCCAGTCTCTTTGCAAAGCAACCTTGTTGCCCAGGACCTCCCAATCAGCTTTAATTCCGCAACCTGAATTTATTGGTGTGTGACTGAATCCTACCCAGAAGTGGGGGCAATCCGGAAGTGGCTTCCCATTCCCATATTGAGGACATGGGGAGCCGTGAGGCTGCAAGCCACTTGCTTAAGGCTACCAAAAAAAAGATTTGATCCAGGAAACTTCCTGGCCTACAGCTCAGTCTTTTCGGCCACAGTGCCATACTAGCTCTGAAGAAGGCACACATGCATAGGTTGTGGGATAAGTGCACAGCTAGTCAGTCTTGGATCACACACCCTTTCATTCACAGCTTAGGACTGCGTTCTTATGAATCACATACTTCAGTCAAGAGGTGTACAGGAAGGCAGACAGCAAGCCAAGAAGTATTCAGTCACGCACACCCACACACCAGCCTGGGAACGAACACATCCCGTAAAGAAACGGATATAAATACTGCTACAGTCAGCCCATGTTTTCAGAAATATACCTCCCGAGTCCTTGAGTTTCTATTCTAAACTGACCAGACATTAATCTGTTTCTAGGCTAAGGCTTACAGATGTCCCTTTCCCGTTAAGATGCATTAAGTCCAGTGCTAAATCCTCTGCTTTGCAGAGCAATCCTGTCTCCATTGGGGCTTACTCGGATGGGAGCTGTAGTTGGAACATCTGGAGGTCACATCTGGGGAAGTGGTGGCTAGGACTGATGGGGGGGTTGTAGTCCAAAATGTCTTGAGAGTGCCAGACTGGGTGTTCACCTGTTGGAATACTTTTATCGACGCATTATCTATGTTGGGAAGGGTAAATTCAGAAGTGAGGGCGCAGGTTCAAAACATCTGAGAAATGCTATTCATATATTTTCATTGTTGGGTCTTTTCTCTGTCTGTGGCTTGCAGTGTAATTAAAACAGCCAACCAAAGACTTAAATAGTTTGAAGTCTAAAAACGTCCCTCCTAATGTTGTTGAATCCCATCATCCCTGGCCTTTGGCCACACTGGTTGGGGCTGATGGGAACTGGAGTCCCATACAACCTCAGGAGGGTCACAAGATCTCCACCCCTGCAATAAAACCTCAGTAAAAAACATGTCAATAGGACACAGAGAGGAGGAGGAGGAGGAGGAGGAGAAGAAGAAGAAGAAGAAGAAGAAGAAGAAGAAGAAGAAGATACTTATACACTGCCCATCTGACTGGGTTTCCCCAGTCACTCTGGGCAGCTTCCAACATGAAAACACAGCAAAACATGAACAACTTCTCAATACAGAGCTACCTTCAGATGTCTTCTTTCCTTGACATCTGATAGGAGGGCGCTCCACAGGGCAGGCACCGCTAGCGAGAAGGCCCTCTCCCTGGTTCCATGTAACTTCACATCTCCCAATGAGGGAACCACCAGAAGACCTTAGGAACCAGCTCAACGTGGAAACCACCAGGTGTTAAAAGCCCGCTGGAACAAAGCAACAACAAAAATAACCCAATGCAAGCCTGGAACATCTTCCGGGGAAGAGGGAGTGTTCCACAATCTAGGCACCACCTAGAAGTCTATAGAAAGCATTCTTAGGATAAGGTTTGGGGTTGTCATTGGAGAAGGCTTTGCTGTGATTAGCATGAAATATATTGCAAACTGCCTTAAACCAGGTCAAACTCTTGGTCCTTCTAGCATGATATTGTCAACTTGGACAGCTCTTGAGGGCTTCAGGCAAAGGGAGGAGTTTCCCATCACCTATGGGGAAGCGGGCCGTAGCTCAGTGTCGGAGCATCTGCCCTGCAAGCAGAAAGCCCCAGGTTCAAGCGCTGGCGACAAAAGGATCCCAATCTGAAACCCTGGAGAGCTACTTTCAGACAGTGCAGACTGTACTGAGCTCAGTAGACCAGTACTCAGAAGCGCCCTTGACAGCCTCATCCCCCAGAAGTGAATTCACCTAATTCATGAGTGTATCTGAAGAAGTGTGCATGCACACGAAAGCTCATACCAAGAACAAACTTAGTTGGTCTCTAAGGTGCTACTGGAAGGAATTTTTTTATTTTATTTTGTTTTGACTATGACAGACCAACACGGCTATCTACCTTCACCTAATTCATGGTTTTTGAATGGTGAGGTTCCTGGCCTGGCACTTAGCTGCTATGCAACACTAGTGGGTGGTACAAGCAAGTGGCTCGTACGATGAGATCAATGCATTGCCCTTGCACTGTCCTTCATATTTTAACTGAAAGGGTGCAAGGACTTTTATATATATATATATGCCACCCTGCCATCAACACAAGCCTAAACCAACACTCAGCAGAATCTTGGTGGAAAGTTGTCAGCAGGCTTTTGTGCTTGCAGCCAGCACTTTTTCTTAAAATAGGCTTGATGTATGGAAAACACCACTGTCCTTACCAGTTTCCAAGGCTCCAACATGGGCGTTATACCAGCCTAGTCTAGACTTAAAGTCAAACATACTTATTAAGGCCCAAAGGGTTTTTTAAAAAAAACAAAAAACTAGTTTTGCTGAAGTTTAAAAAGAAATTATTTCCCCCTTCCTTTTTTTGTTTGTTAAAGAATCTTAAAATAACTTTCACTGAAACAAAAATTCCACCTTGACATTTCAAGCAAATGCAGTTGAAAATAAGCAAGATCAAGCTGTTGCTGCTTTTCTGGCCTCACAAAATGAGAAACATACAATAGGTGGAAGAGCGGGAATCCAGATATTTCATGGAACCAGATTTATTGTTTAAAAATATTTTTCTTTTGTCGGTTTTCAGATTGCATGGGGGGGGGGGGGACTCAGAAGAAACAGAAACAGTTCGGCAATGTAATTCCTTGCACTCACAGCTGCTGAAAATGTTTGGGTGCAAGCTTTTGAGCCATACAGAATGTTTCTTGACCTGGACATTCTGAGGAAGAGTTCTGTTTGATTCAGAAGCTTGCTGTATGCATTTTAAAACAAAAAAGATGGTGGTGGTGGTGACGACAACAACATCATCTTCCCACTGGCCCCCTGTTGCTTGTTAAGTAACAAGGAAAATCTCTGGCGGACGATTCATTTACATTAATAGGAGCCCTAACATGAAGTGGTGTAACTCCCTTTTATTTCCAGTTGGCTTACACTGGATAATTTCTTGGTGGGTTATGCTATAAGAAATAATATTCTGTATTCTGGCATATTTGAATCACGCAGGTTTACTGAGAACGGAATAGTTTTCTACGGCTGCTACAATCTTTATGCAATACACACACCTTTAAAATTATTTTTATTATTATAACTAATATTACTAATAGCCTTTTAAACAACTGCCTCAAGGCAATTTATACATAAGATAATTAAAAACACTTACTTGGCAGTAGGCCTCAGTGGGATTTGCTTCCATGTGAACATACAGAGAATTACAAATGTGTGCGGACCCAATCAACCATTTTAATCGACTAAAACTCATGTTATTAATTTTTCTCAAGAATAAGTGGGTGGGCTTCAGTTCCAGATACAAAGTTTTAGATAAATGTTTGCAAACAATAGAGCAGAATAACAGGGTGTGTGTGTGTGTGTGTGTGTGTGTGTGTGTGTGTGTGTGTGTGTGTGCACCAGATGCAATGGCTACTTGGGGCAGAGTTGAGAGGTGAAACAGAATGCCTTAATTTTTCCTGCTAGGTGAGAGGATTGTGACCTGAACAAAAAGAGGCAGGAGGGAGAGATAAGGCAGGATTTTTATGGAGTCAGACCATTGGTCCATCTAGTGCAGTACTGTCTACACTGACTGGCAGCAGATCTCCAGGGTTTCAGACACAGGGCCTCTCCCACCCCTACCTGGGTTGAACCTGGGACCTTCTGCACGCAGAATAGATGCTGTAGCACCGATCCTACTTGAAAGACTAATGCAAATAGATCAGTGAAGAGAGGGGTATACCTTTTAGAAATAACATTTAGAAATGAAGGATGGGTTGAATCTAAACTTAGTCATGCTTCCGTGTAACACAAGTCTTCAGTGGGTCAACTCTAATTATGACTAACTTCTTTAGCGATCACTCGTAGCCAAGTAAGATTGTTTTTCATAAACACAGTTTTAAAAGTGAGTCCGTAAGTGACTGTGGAGGCCAATTCTGCATCCACACGTCGTTCCACAGTGGGGACATTGGTTTCCAGGTGGGAGTTGATCATGATGAGGGTTTGCCAAGCGTGCCTTCCTCTTAGTGCATTTCTCCCTTTCGTCCTGAGTTGTTCTCCAAACACCAGTTGTTGGTGTTTATACTACATTTTTTCAGATTTGCCTTGAGAGAGTCTTTGAACCTCTTTTGTTGACCACCAGCACTGTGCTTACCATTTTTAATTACAGGTAAGTAGCCGTGTTGGTCTGCCGTAGTCGAAACAAAATGATTTCCCCCCCCTTCCAGTAGCACCTTAGAGACCAACTAAGTTTGTTATTGGTATGAGCTTTTGTGTGCATGCACTCTTCTTCAGATACACACTTAAGATACCATTTTTAAGTTCTGAATAGAGTAGTTGCTTTGGAAGACGATAATCAGGCATCCACACAACATGGCCAGTCCAACGAAGTTGATGTTGAAGAATCATCGCTTTGACACTCGTGATCTTTGCTTCTTCCAGTACACTGGCATTAGTTCGCCTGTCTTCCCAGGTGATGTGTGAATTTTTCGGAGACACTGTTGGTGGAATCTTTCGAGGAGCTGGAGATGGCGTTTATAAGTGGTCCATGTTTCACAAGCATACAGTAAGGTTGGTAGTACAATAGCTTTGTAAACAAGCATTTGGTTTCCCTGTGAATGTCCTGGTCCTCAAACACTCTGCACTTCAATCGGGAGAAAGCTGCACTCGCAGAGCTCAGGCGATGCTGGATTTCGGCATCAATGTCTGCTCTTGTGGAAAGATAACTGCCCAGTGTTCTTTTGTGGAAAGAACACTGCAATCCCAACCACGTCTACTCAGAAAAGTCCCCACTGAATTCAGTGGGGTTTACTCCCCATTAAGTGGAGTTAGGATCGCAAACTGTGTCTGGATCCAAACCCACCCACCCCAGACACTTGGTGTGCCTTTAAAAAGTGCTTTTGATCTGTTGTTGCTTCTGTTTGGAGAAGGAAGTCTAGGAAGACCAGGCTCGCTTTCGGGCGTGTTCCAAAGGCATCCTGTACTTGCTAGGCAATCTCTGTTGAATTCTAGAACACCTGGCTTGTAAACGTCTGAATTTCGCAAAGGTCTGTTTTAAGAACACAATTAGGAGTGGAAATTTCACCCAGGACTCTTTAAGTGTTCCTGATGCTGAAGAATGATTATGGACAGCTCCCCACCCACAGGGAAGCGATTCCCCAAACAAGACAGCTCCCCTGTCCGAACTTTCTGCCTTTCTCCTAAAAGGAAACCTGGACGTCACCTTTAAAAGACTGAACCTGGGTATTAAACTTCACAACCTTGTTGGGTACAAAAGACAATGGGCTCCCTTATTCAGGTCTAGTCAGGCCTGAATATTTAGGGCTGTGCCATTCACATAATGGGTTATAAAACTGGTTGCGTCCTTAAAATCAAATGACAATTTCTGGGTGAAACCTCGGATGAGGTCATTTCATGGAAGCCGGCTGGCGTGGCCAGTGCTTCATGGGGCAGCATTTACGTTTGCTAAATGGCTTGCATGTCAAACCTTGAAGTGTTAAGACGTGAGTCTTGGTGTTTCGAACCCCCTCCACAAACACCTTTAAACAGAAAAGAGGTGGACTCTGTCCTGCAAATTTGTTCCAAATAAGGGCCACTTCACATGCCATGGGGCAACAATTGTCCCCTGTGTGGGCTGCAGCTAGGAAAAGGGAAACATTGGAAGCTGCCATATACCAGTCACAGCACTGGTTCATTTGTCTACATTGAATGGCAGTGGCTCAACAGGATTTGAGGCAGGACTCCTTTCCCTCCTTGAGGCAGGACTGGCCCTACCTTAAGACACCAGAGATTGAACCTGTGGCCCTTGTCTGCAAAGTCTACCACTGAGCTATGGCCGTTCCCCAAATAAAACATGATGGACGGAAATCAGCTTTATTTCGAGCTGTCACTGAACAGCTGGTGACCCCAGTGATCCAACCAGCTCAATGGAGTTCAGATGAGCATTGCACTACAGGTGGCAGGTGAATCCAGATGTGCAGAACGCCGAGGGCCTTCTGGTGGTTCCCTCACTGCGGGAAGCAAAGCTACAGGGAACCAGGCAGAGGGCCTTCTCGGTAGTGGCGCCCGCCCTGTGGAACGTCCTCCCTTCAGAGGTCAAAGCGATCAACAACTACATGACCTTTAGAAAACACCTGAAGGCAGCCCTGTTTAGGGAAGTTTTTAATCTGTAATATTTCAATGTATTTTAGTGTTTGTTGGAGGCCGCCCAGAGTGGCTGGGGGGACCTGGTCAGATGGGCGGGGTACAAATAATAAATTATTATTATTATATTATTTCTACAGGTTTGCTTCCGCATGCCAACTATCTCCCTTGCTGGATCAACACACATAGGTGTGAGATCAGTTAGAGGGCCTCAAACTTCAGCCCCACTTGAGCTAAAGGAAAATTTCCTGGTGGAAACAGTTCCATTGTTGGAAGCTGGAAGAGGCTCACTTTCTGTGTGAATTGGGGTCCCAGGGGCAAATTCATTTGATGCATATTAGTTACCGTGTCATACTTAACAATCCTGGAATCAAAAGTTGTACAGGGGGTCTTCTCCCCCTTTCTGCAGATGAATCTATTATAATCCACACTAGGGATGCATGGGGTGTTTGGAGAGGGAGGGGTGGTGCCTCTAGGGGGGACGCATTGTGTTCCTTCTGGGTTAGTTTGTCCCTCTTTGGTCCCCACCCTGCACTCAGCCCTCACCTGTGGCTCCTATGTTCCTATATTCTGCCAAACAGGCTAAGCCAAAGATGCTCTCTCAGATAGGCTAAGCTTCCAAGGAACAACTGCAGTCTTATTCAGGAGGGACTGGGGAACTCCTTGCAACTCCCGTAAATTTATTTGGAGGCACAACATAGGAGCGGCCTTGGAAATCCAAGCTGCAGACTACACAAGCCACTGTAGACGAAAGAAAGAGAGAGAGAGAGAGAGAGAGAGAGAGAGAGAGAGAGAGAGAGCATAATAGCAGTGATGATCCAGTTCATCAAAATGCTTAGCACTTAATGACAATGGTGGTTAAGGATGGGCTGGGTCATTTATACATTTGTTTATGGGCTGGTGATATCACTTATTCCCAGCAAGAGGTCAGCAGCTCATATTTCTGAATGTCTTTAGGAGGTGGTAATTATCTGCCCTTTAATCCCACCTTTCTCTTTTTAAAACGTTCCTGAGACATTTATTTTCCTTTCTGCCCCTCCTCTTCCTCTCTTGTTCTTCTATTAGAAGCCCAAACCTGGGCCTCTGAGGCACCTCCTCCCCTTTATCTATTTCATTTAAAGACATTTTCTCCTTTCAGTTATAGCTAAAAGTCGGTGTGTGTGTGTGTGTCTTTTTTTACAAAAAATGTTCAAAGTGTTTTCCTTTTCTTTGCCGCTCCTTGGGTTTTTAATAAGTAGAACCGCCACCACGGTTACCATTCCGTTTCCTTTTAACCTTTTGCTTTGAATGTAATTGATTCCTTCCCTTAAAACAGAGCCTTGAGGGTATTCAGAATAAATGTATCTGGCTTAATTACGTGTTCCTCAATAAAACTTGCAAGAAGTTAAGAACACAAAAAGACGGGGGATTTTGACAAGAGGGTAAGAGCATTAGGGTGCTCTGGGGCAGGAGGGAGAAGTTTGTTTATCTGCTTATTTTTCTGACTCATTTGGATGGACAGATTGGACAATGGCCAGTCTTTATTGAGCTGATTTCTGTGCAAGGAGGTTATACAACAAGGAGCATCCAAACTGAATTCACCCAGCTTTGCTTGCACATTGCTTAAAAGTTGCCATGACCTGGGGAAGACCTGGGTGAGAAGAGAGAGCCAGTGTGGTATAACCGTTAAGAGAGTTGGAACATGACATGGGAGTCCTGGGTTCAAATCCCCACTCAGCCATGAAGCTCGCTGGGTGACCTTAAGCCACTTACTGCCTCTCAGCCTAACCTGCCTCACAGGGTTGTTGTGAGGGGGGGGACTGGGAGGAAGAGAACCATGTATACCACCCTGAGCTTCTTGGAGAAAAAGGTGGGATATAAAGGCCATTGTTAAATAAATAAATTCACCCCATACTTTTCGATGCATTTGATACCATTTTCTTACCTGGGAAAATTCCATGCCCCCCCACTTCCCCGCCAAAGTGGATTTCTTGCAATAGGGGTAGCTACAGGTAAGTAGCCGTGTTGGTCTGCCATAGTCGAAACAAAATAAAAAATAAAAAAAATTCCTTCCAGTAGCACCTTAGAGACCAACTAATTTTGTTCTTGGTATGAGCTTTCGTGTGCATAACAAACTTAGTTGGTCTCTAAGGTGCTAATGGAAGGAATTTTTTTATTTTTTATTTTGTTGCAATAGGGGTGACAGAGTACTTTGATCCACTAGGTAAAGGTAAAGGGACCCCTGACCATTAGGTCCAGTCGTGTCCGACTTTGCGGTTGCGGCGCTCATCTCGCTTTATTGGCCGAGAGTCGGCGTACAGCTTCCGGGTCATGTGGCCAGCATGACTAAGCCGCTTCTAGCGAACCAGAGCAGCACACGGAAACGCCGTTTACCTTCCCGCCGGAGCAGTACCTATTTATCTACTTGCACTTTGACGTGCTTTTGAACTGCTAGGTGGGCAGGAGCTGGGACCGAGCAACGGGAGCTCACCCCCATCGCAGGGATTCGAACCACCGACCTTCTGATCGGCAAGCCCTAGGCTCTGTGGTTTAATCCACAGTGCCACCTGGGTCCTTTGATCCACTGCATGACCCTAAATGCCCCACATGCGCTTGCATCCGTCTCCCGCGAAATAATGGCGGCCTGGAGGAGTTCTGTGTCATCATCATTCAGTGGGAGAAATGGCACAAACTAGAAGAGGTGGGAGAGGCCTCTCTGGTAGGCAAAGAGGACGAGTCCTGGATAACCCCAGCTGCCTGAAGCCTTCCCAAGATAAGCATGTTTTGCAATCAGTGCTTCTGACTGAACTGGCAACGGTTCTGGCGGAAACAAGCAGAAAGCATTGTTGTTGGCACCAGAATTCTGAGAATTAAGAAGAAAGTTTGGGGCACGCTCCATTCAAAGCCTTCTTGTGCACAAGCCCCATGGTGCAAACGTGCGACAGCACAAAGGTACACTTGTACAGGTGAGGTCCTTGGTAGATTGCATCCTTCATGGAGAACTTGTGGTCTTCTAGGTGTTGCTGGAATCCAAACCCCATTGTCAGAGGCTGGCTGGACCCTAAGGAGCAGTGGCTGGATGCTGGAGAAACTGGCTTGGAAGAAGGGATCGGTGATCTGGAGGAGCCTGTAACAGCCAAGAGACGAGAGTTAGAGGCAGAAGAAGCTGCAGGATTGGAGAATGAAGAACAGGTGCAGGAGGAGGGAGAGATACAGTAGGCCAGGCTGTAGAGTCAATGGCTTCCACACTTCCTCCTCCTGCCTCCACCTCTTCTGTTCCACTGTCTCCCAGGACCAGAAGAGGAATGAAGAGGGAAGAGCAGAAGCAGGTTACATGCAGACATTCACTTGCTTGTGCGCAGCCCAGATGGTGGAGATACATAAGCCGAGGTCAAAGGTGGGCCCTCTCTGTTGCCACAACTGCCTCACCGGTTGCACACCTAGAATGTAGGACTGGTGGACATGCCTTTTCCTAACTTGTAAGTGTACTTTTGACAATTTAGAGTTAATTCCTCGCTCTGGACATTCCTTGCCTAACAGCGCCATGACACCCATGATCCTTCGCTGCTGGGTCTGGTGGCAGCTGAAACCCCACAATTCTTCCACACCAGAATGGAGAGTTATAACTGTGCACATCAGACCTGCAACAAAATGTCGCAGTGCACCCTAACTGCGGTGCTCCTGTTCTGGGTTCTGGTTCCACCTTGCCATGACTTCCTCCATAATACCTCTTTAGGTACTCAAGCAAGCCAGTTCTCTCCCTGCCCCACCATTTCCCATTTCTGCTGAAACTCAGAATGGCTGTTGGAGACCACTGAACATCCTCCTCCTTATTTGCCTGTTTTTGTAAGGTGCTGCCCTCTTCTACTTTTCTATGTTCTGTACTTCCCTTGTTCTAGGGAAACCTGAGATTCCTTGAAAGACTTATCAGTGAATCTGTGTGGTGTAGAGGTTGGGATGTCAGATGGTTGGGGGAGATCTGTGTTCAAACCCACTGTTGCCATTGAGAGCCTTGTTCCTCTGCTGCTTGGAATATACCAAAGGTTTGCTTTTAATTAAGAAAATAACCTCTCTCCCACTTCTGAATCCTGCTGAGACAAAACCAGTTTTTCTGAATCCTGCGTTGACAAAATCAGTCCTCCTGGGCAAGTCAAGCTCAGTCCTCCCAGCGTCTGTCTTCTCAACATTTGTGGTCACCTGCAGTTGTGGTCCCTCGGTAGGGTTGCCAGACCTCCAGGTCTTACTTGAAGTCTCCAGGTTTGCCTGGCACCCAGGCGGGTGAGGATGCCTTTAATGAAGAAAGAGAAAGCTAATTAAGAAGACTGTGTACGCTTGCCTGCGAGCTTTCAGCCCAACAGGAGCTGGCTGCAAATGATAGTATAGACATTCGGTGAGGAGGGTTCTGTGCTTCTCTTCTCCTCTCTTCCAATTAACCTCCGTCTCCAGGGCCCACCTCTAGACTTCAGGTTTGGGCCCGAAATCCCAGGGTCTAGTCTGCTAACCTGGCAGCCCTATCCCGGAGTGTAGCAGGGACACCCTTTAGAAAGCCTTGAGGTTGAGGAGTCAGTCCTCTAAACACCTCCTGCCCTCAAAAAGCCTAAGACTCATGCCAGCAAAATGGAGGGAGGGGGGCATGAACGTGAGACTATCTGACAACACACTCTGTTTAACGGAGAGCCACCCTGCCTTTCCCCGTCCCTTTGGGCGTAGGTGTTCCAGCTTGGTGCCTCGTTCGCTTTGGGTGCTGGTAATTCCACGGGGGGCAGGGAGAGTTAGGTGTTGGCGCTTGGCTCCCTCTGAGGAAAGCTGAACCTCCACCACTCAGATTAGATTGTCTCTGGGCCTCGTGTGTGGTATGCACAGGACAAAGGCACAGGGTTCGGCTCTGAGCAAATGTTTTAGCCCGTTTTCTCGTCTCTTGCACAGACTCCGAAGATCGGTGAGAAATCTGAATAAGAGCACTGCGTGTGATTCACCTAATAGCCGCGGCTTTTCAGATACAGATCTAACCCGCACCCTGGGCCGGGGCCAATGGTTTTTAGATGACTAGCTAGAAAATGTTCTGCACTAAGCATTTGGCAAGTGGAGCAAGCAAAATGAAAGGTGGTTTTTGAGTTAAATAGCTCCACAGAAGATTCAAAAAATGGAGATGCAGTACTTCATCTTTTCTCATGGGGCTGTGAGCTTAATAAAATTCGCTAACCAAATTGCTTCAGTTCATACCTAAGGGGGAAAGCACACTTGGGGATTAATTATAACTTGACTAAGCAGAATTTAATAAATGTGTCTTTGCACAAGAATCTGCAAAGAAAATAGGATTACTTCTCCTCCGCGCAGCACACAGAGTTAAACTGTGGAACTGGCTCCCACAGGAGGCAGTGATGGCCACCAACTTGGATGGCTTTAAAAGAGGATTAGGCAAATTCGTGGAAGGCAATGCTATCTACAGCTGCTAGCCACAGTGGCTATGCTCTGCCTTCGCAGCTGGAGGCAGAAATGCTTCTGAATTTGGAAACCACAGAAAAGGAGAGCACTTTTGCGCTCGAATTCTGCTTGCGGGTTTCCCACAGGCACCTGGTTGGCCACTGTGAGAACAGGATGCTGGACTAGAGGGGCCATTGGCCTGATCCTGCAGGCTCTTCTTATGCAAATGGGCATCTAGAAGCGGAGCCAAATGCAATTAGGGGTTCGTGTCTGAGCCCACCTGGAGCATAGCTGTCAACTTTCGGATTTGAAAATAAGGGATTTTTTCAAACTTTCGGATTTGAAAATAAGGGATGCCGCGAGGGCGGTGCAATGGCACCAAGTAGCCTCGCCACCCTGCGCTCCAGAGGCTGCGCGCGAACGGGTGAGCGAAAGAGCGAGCGCGTAGACGGCAGGCAGGCTGGCTGTCTGGTTGGGCATGAGGGTCTGGCTGCACAAGGCATGCAAGCTCCGCCCCCAGTCGGTCTCAGACTCCTTATTGGCAACCGAGCAACGCAGCTGAGGAGCCTCCCTGGCCGGCAGGGAGGGAGAGGAGCTGCTTCCTTTGAAATCTGGGAAATGTAAGGGATATCAACAATCCGGGATAGCAGCGGGAAACGGCATTGGAATAAGGGAGTTTCCCGCCAAAAAAGGGAGGGTTGACAGCTATGACCTGGAGTCCTGTGTCCAGTTCTGGGCACCACAATTTGAGAGTATCTTGGCAAGCTAGAACATGTGCAGAGGATGGCAACCGAGGGTTTGGAGCCAAGCCTCATGAGGAATGATTGAGGGAGTTGGGTATGTTTAGTCTGGAGAAGAGAGGACTGAGGTGTGATACGACAGCCACCTTCAGATATCTGAGAGGCTGTCACAGGATGGCAGATGGAACAAACTTGTTTTCTGCCGCTCCAAAGGGCAGGACCCAAACCAATGGATTCAAATTATGAGAAAGGAGAGTCCGACTCAACATCAGGAAGAACTTTCTGGTGGTAAGAGCTGTTTTGACAGTGGAACAGACTACCTCAAAAGATTCATGGGAGGTTTTTAAACAGAGGTTAGATGGCCATCTGTCTGGGATTCTTCGGCTGTGATTCCTGCATGGCAGGGGCTGAGCTACATTTCCGTCTCTACAATTCTATGATTCTGTGCTGTGGTTGACTTAAGGGCTATTACCTGGTGCGTTTCCTAGAGGCGGTTCTCTTGGAGCTGTGGAGGCACCTATACAGCTGAGTGAATGGAAGCAACTGATGCAAATGTACCAGTCTGTGCTGGGCAGCTGGGCCCATTCAGCAGCCGCACACCTATATGATGTTCAGGTTCCCTTGCGCCCCAACAGAGCTCAAGAGTGCCAACACCTGCCCCAGGGCCTCCCAGGGCCAGCCAAACGGGTTTCTGAGCCACCATTGAAATTTCCCACAATTGGGAGATGCATGGTGTTGTTTTTCTGGGAAAGTGGTGGCAGGTGGAGGATTAGAAGGTGCCTTACCGAGGTCATCTTCAAGCCTGGGGCTGGCTGTGACAGTGACTATGGAACATAGGAAGCTGCCTTATGCTGAGTCTGTGCAGAAATCCATCCAGTTCAGTATTGTCTGCATTGACTGGCAGTGGTTTTCCAGAGGTTCAGGCAGTGGACAATGCCTGCCCTACTTGGAAGTGCTGGGGATTGAATCTGGGACCTTGTGCATGTAAAACAGTTGCTTTATTACCCCTGAGCTACGTTCCTTTCCATTGCCATCATCCTCCACCCACCACCTTGCCACTGCTGGCAAGTTTCCTTGCCTCTGCCTGAACATTCCTCTGTTGCACTCTTATTCCCCTCTCAAACGAAACAGGGGGGGGGGTCCATGTGATCTCATTTGCATCTCCTCCAAACATGACCAGCCTACTCTCCTATGTTGCCTTCATCTGCAGATCACCGCCTCCCACAGCGAGGCCAAGGTCTATTTGCACCACTCCCTGCTGAAAATCTCTGCCAGGGATCTCTTGCTTTCAAAACTGTGGGCCGTATAAACCCACTGGGAGAGCTGCCTTCCCTGCAAAGTCTCCACTGCAGGCCCTTCTGTTGGTAGGTAATCTCATCACTCCATCTTCAGACAATCTCCCTGGCTCCTGGTTCATTACACAATGACAGCCAAATTGTCCTCTTTTGCTCTGCTAAATCTCCAGGGACCTGCCCCAAGCCTGGGCAGGTGCTTCTCTTTTTGCTGCTTTTCTCTCTCTCTGTCTCTCCTTGCACCACTGGCAACTTCCTGGTTCTTTGTTTTGTTTTGTTTTTGGCCTCCTTGCAAAATGCTGGGTAGGTGATAAAAGTGTGAGAAAACAGTGACAGGATTCTCCTTTTTCCCATTGTCCTCTTCCATTGTCCCACTGAGGTTGATGGCGACAGCTGTTCCCTTCTGCCTGGTGTTTTCTGTGTTTTTTTGTTTTTTTTACTGGATGAATGTGATTTATTTATTTGACCAGACAATTTATAAGCATCAGTCTAAACTCCCAGGGTGGCTGGCATATAATTCAGAGAATTTAAAAACAACAACTATACAATAAAGAAAGATTAAACCATAAAACACAGGGGCAGCAGCAGCTGGCAATAAAAACCAGCCCGAACCACAAAGCAAGCAATTAAAATAACTATTTGGCGTGCTGAATTGCCACAGCCAAGCAATTAAATAGGTGCGACAGGATATCAAAGCAGGGGCTGGGCAAGCTTCTTTGGGGAGGGCAGTGCAAATGCAAGGCTTGCACCACAACACTCCATTTGCCACTGTCCTGAGCTCAGGTGCTTGTGGGACTCCCAGGATGAAGATCTTGAGTTCTTGACATTCTTGGACTACTGCAATGCGCTCTACATGGGGCTACCTTGAAGGTGACCCGGAAACTGCAATTAATCCAGAATGCGGCAGCTAGACTGGTGACTGGGAGTGGCCGCCGGGACCATATAACACTGGTCCTGAGAGAGCTACATTGGCTCCCAGTACGTTTCTGAGCACAATTCAAAGTGTTGGTGCTGACCTTTAAAGCCCTAAACGCCCTTGGCCCAGTATACCCGAAGGAGCGTCTCCACCCCCAACGTTCAGCCCGGACACTGAGATCCAGCGCCGAGGGCCTTCTGGCGGTTCCCTCACTGCGAGAAGCAAAGCTACAGGGAACCAGGCAGAGGGCCTTCTCGGTAGTGGCGCCCGCCCTGTGGAACGCCCTCCCATCAGAGGTTAGAAGGATCAACAACTACATGACATTTAGAAAACACCTGAAGGCAGCCCTGTTCAGGGAAGTTTTTAATCTGTGATGTGTTAATGTATTTTAATGTTGCTGGAAGCCGCCCAGAGTGGCTGGGGAGACCCAGCCAGATGGGCGGGGTACAAATAATAAATTATTATTATTATTATTCGGACAGGATCCAAGTACCCAAGTTCCATGCCGTTTAGCAGTTTATCAGTAAGGACCAGCACTCTGAATTTGGGCCTATTGAAACAGCCAGCATAACTGCTTAATACAGGGGTCAGCAAACGTTTTCAGCAGGGGGCCGGTCCACTGTCCCTCAGACTATATTTTTTTGGGGGGGGGAATGAATGAATTCCTATGCCCCACAAATAACCCAGAGATGCATTTTAAATAAAAGCACACATTCTACTCATGTAAAATCACGCTGATTCCCGGACCATCCATGGGCCGGATTTAGAAGGTGATTGGGCCGGTTCCGGCCCCCGGGCCTTAGTTTGCCTACCCATGGTTTAATACCTTGGTATCCAGAGCCCAGTGGAAGGGAATCTGTGGCCCTACAAATACAGTGGAACCTTGGTTCTCAAACAGCTTGCGAACTGTTGGCTCCCGAACTACGAACTATTTGTTCGTAGTTGACGAACAAATTGGCTCCCGAACGCCAAAAACCTGGAAGTAAGTGTTCCGGTTTTCGAACGTTTTTCGGAAGCTGAATGTCCGACGCACCTTCCACTTGAGTGGAGGAAGCTCCTGCAGCCAATCGGAAGCTGCGCCTTAGTTTTCAAACGTTTTGGGAGTTAAATGGACTTAAGGAACAGATTAAGTTCGAGAACCAAGGTACCACTGTATACTTGAACTCCAACACTGGTCAGTCCCAGGCAGCAGTCCATGTATATCTGGAGAGCCACAGATTCCCCGTTCCTGCTGTAGGCACTCCCAGTTAGTAACCTAGGAGCTGCATTGTACAAAATTATACGTTTCAGAGAAGTCTCCAAGGGCAGCCCCATGCACAGTGAATTGCAGCAGTCCAGTCTAGAGGTTACGAGGCATGGATGACTGCGTGCAGGCTTCGTTTGTCTGGAAGCTGTAGCCGCCACACCACTCTGAAGTGGGTGGGAAGTGCTCTGCGCCACTGGGGACCCTCCAATGACAATGTTGGATCTAGCAGCATTTCCAGAGCATGCAAACATGAAGGAGCACATGCCTCTCCATGATGGCATGGGAGTGGGTTATGACCTGTGCAGTCCTGTGGGCAACTTGAAGCCCCCATAAGAGACAGCTGCACATTCCTGCATTGCAGGGGGTTGGACTAGATGATCCTCAGGGTCCCTTCCAACTCTGGAGTTCTATGAGTCTATGCTGCTGCTCTCCCGTCTTAGAGTTCTTTAGTTCAGACATACCAGGCAGCTCTAGTGAGGACACACTTTCCTCTGTAGGGGATGAAAGTTAGGATACAGTGATGATAGTTTCTTTTTCTGTTCCTTCTTTGTTTTCTGTAGATTAGTTTGTTTCTTTTATTGTACTGTAAAAACTTCAATTAAAAAAAATTCCAAAAAAGAGGCAGCTCTTCAAACAGGAGTTCCAAAGTAGGACCAGTGGTCACCCGGAATTTACTACGACTCAGCCCAGGAACTGATCAGGGATTAATAATAATAATAATAATAAATAAAGCAATAATAATAAATAAGCAAATGCTTTTAGGCAGATAAACTGCTTTGCCCCCAACACAACAACCAACTCCCATAAATCTGGGGTTAGGGAGAAAACTGTCCTGGTTTGCCAATTAAAAGAAAAAGTTCCCTGCCAGGTAGGTATGGCCTCTGATTTTATAAAAGTCTTTGCATTTTGAACCCATTTGGAGGAGATTGGCAATAAATGAAAACATTAAATTAGGCTGATCCCAGCAAATATTGAGCATGCCCCAGTGTTGAAGAGAACAAAAGATATGCAGAACAACTTTGTTCCACCTAAAACCAAGTTTTCTCCATGAATAACCCTTGATGAGCCTGTGTGCTTCTTCCTGGCTCTGTCTGGTCTGCTGGAAGACAATTATGTGTCCTCTGGGGGATGGATGGAGGCTCCAGCGAAATGGCTTTGCAGGGGGAAAGAGCTAAAGCAATAAAGGGCTTTTTCCTCTTCCCATTTTTGGTGGTGTCCAGTCACCGCTGCATAATAAGAAAAAACAGGATATCCCCACTTAAAAGGTAAGGCCAGGCACTGTTAGCAACATCAGCATTCAAAGTAATGTACCTTTTGGATTTAAAACCAAATGAGGGCAGCCGCCAGCACTTTTCGCCTTATTGTCGGAGCGTCTCCTCTTGGTGATGTGTGGAAGACGGTATATTATGCCATCACGCTGCATTGTGAACCTCCATTTGTGCAGCCATAAGGTCTAGCAATTTAATGGGCTATTTAATATTTAAATGAGAGCCGCAGAAAATTGATGAGCATAGCCAGGGAAGGAAGGAAGGAAGGAAAGAAGGGGGATATTGGAGAGAGAAAGACGGAGATTGGAATTCTTCCCTGACAGTGAATGGGACTTACAAGTGCTTAAGATTTGGTGAATTGTGTGCCCTAGACTAGGGGTGGCAGGAGGAAGACTGGGATCTGCTCATGTAGATCTCTGAGTGATTTGCAGGAGATCAGCAAAGATTCCAGGCTTCCAATTGTTTGACAATAGCAGCAGCAACCACCTTTAATAGTTGCATGGAGGACACCTGCTGGCATTGCCCTTGTATTTGATTTCTAATACCGGTACAGTGGTACCTTGGTTCTTAACACCTTGGTACTCAAACAACTTAGAGCCCAAACACTGCAAACCCGGAAGTAAGTGTTCCGGTTTGTGAACCTTTTTTTGGAAGCTGAACGTGTTCAGTTTTGAGTGCCACGCTTCCGTTTTGAGTGTTACGCTGGGGTCTGTCTGTTTTTGCTATTTATTTTGCGTTTTTGCTTTTGCATCTCTTTTTTTGTTTTGTTTTTGTGACTGTGTGGAACCCAGTTCAGCTGCTGATTGATTGTGTGACTGCAGTACATTGTTTATTGCTTTCATTTTATCTCGTTAGATAGTAAAATTCATGTTAAATTGCTGTTTTAAGGGTTGTTTTTTTAAAGTCTGAAACGGATTAATCCATTTTGCGTTACTTTCTATGGGAAAGCGCGCCTTGGTTTGGCAACACTTTGGTTTTGGAACGGACTTCTGGAACGGATTAAGTTTGAGAACCAAGGCACCACTGTAATTAATGATGTCTTGATGTTCTGTAGTGTGTGGTGCCACAAGTAGAATTTCTCCAGGTGATCTGAGCAATAAAGGTTTGTACAGGTGCAAGCAGTCTTTCAGGTAACCAGATCCCAATTTGTTCAGGGCTTTCTTAACAAGACTTTGAGCATGCCTGGGATCTGAAATTCTGGAGTATTGGGGGGCGGGGGCATTCAGAGAAAGATGTGCTCCGGCACCCAAATGTTTACCTTTTAAAAAATCCCACAGGCATCTGGTTGGCCACTGTGAGAACAGGATGCTGGACTAGATGGACCATTGGCCTGATCCAACAGATTCTTCTAAATTCCAGACCCAGGTTCCCTTGGAGGAAGCCTAGTAAGTCTTTAAAAATAAAAAGGGCTGATTCACCCATAGAAGAAGAGTTTGGATTTGATATCCCGCTTTATCATTACCCAAAGGAGTCTCAAAGCGGCTCACATTCTCCTTTCCCCTCCCCCACAACAAACACTCTGTGAGGTGAGTGGGGCTGAGAGACTTCAGAGAAGTGTGACTAGCCCAAGGTCACCCAGCAGCTGCATGTGGAGGAGCAGGGAAGCAAACCCAGTTCACCAGATTACGAGTCTACCACTCTTAACCACTACACCATGCTGGCTCTCACCATAAACAACAGATAAACGCCTCTCCTTTTTCTTGACCCACTGACTATTACTGGAGGAGTGTTAAACACGAGATTAACTTCCTCAATGAAATAAATGCAGCTAAACATAGTGTCCGGTATCCTGCCACAATTTCCTTAAAAAAGAAGAATGCAAATCATACATACTAATGATTTAGTTGTTCCTTATGGGACCAAAAGATACCAGCCATGCACAAGAAAGAAGTATCAGCAGGTTTGGTGGATTCCCATTTGGTAGCGATGCAAACAAATAAATAAATCTGAAAGACTCCAATGAAAACTGAGCATGCACAGTGGCCAGGAATGCTGATAGACACCTTGGGCGGGGGGGGGGGTGTGTGGAAGAGAAATGGAAAACTAGGAGAGGAGAAGAAATGGAACAGAGTAGCTGCAACACTGAGCTGGAGATCATCACACTTCAACATTTTGTTGCAGGTGACATGATCCACTAGATAAGATAAGAGCTCCCAAATGTAGAGGGGAAGGAAGGTATTGCGCAGCACAACCCTGTGCAGGTTTCTTCAGGAGTAAAGTGCATTGATTTAATGGGGTTTACTCCCAAGTAAGTGTGCAGAGGACTGCAGGTTTAACAGCGCAAGCAGAGGAAAGCAGAATAATCTTACTGCAGCTTAATGATGTCAGGTCTGAAAAGAGTTTGGGATTATATCTTTGGCATGTGTGTGTTTGTATGCCTTTGCTCTGTCACACCCTGGTGCCGTTAGTAAGACAATTAGTTTAACAGTTCCCTGTCTCCAACTGTCTGCCAAATGTTGAATTGCATTGCAAATTAACCTGAGTTTATCACTTGCCATTAACTCTTCAAAGGCAGTTGTGGAACAAGATTTCCAGCAACCCCCTTGGGAAGTGCAGTCTGGAAATACGGATTTGCATGCACCAGAAGCCTTGATTATTATTATTTCTGTGGACAGCAGATCAGGGACAAAAGATTGTCTGGCTCCATATTAACCACCAGCATTTTCCAGTTGAATACTATATATATGAATGCTGATACGTACAAACTGTTTCTGGGTTTTTTTTAAAAAAAACCGAGAACTCCTACACTGAAAATATTTTAATCTGTTAATACTTTGGAAAGCTTTCAGCATTAAAAAATGAAAAAATGAAAAAAATGTAATGCATATGGAAACAGGTGTGTCTGAACTAAGCCGGATGTCTATATCAGATAAAGAGAGGCGAAAGTAACTCTGTTCTCTTATCTAGGTCATTGAGCCATCATACTGATGAAAAAGAGTGAGTTGCAACTGTTCGATATATTCTGATGCAGTAATGAGGAAGTAGGTCGGAAAGATTATGGTCACCTTGGGGAAGATGCACAATTTGCACGCCCCCCCCCCCCGCAATATATCTCCAAGGGGCTAGATCCTAGACACAAGCACAACTTGAAACAGGAGGTCTGCTGTTACCCTCAAGGCCTGGCTTACCTTCTGCTAAAGTCTCAGCCTCAAAGTTGTAATTGAATGATTCATTACAAAGTTAGTCTTCAGGTCTGTGTGCCCGCTTTTCCACTGGAAGCACTGTACGGTGAACATTTTGACAAGTCCAAGACACTAATCCTGCCAGAGTTCTGAACGGGTTCAGCTGTTGAGCACATACCGGTAGCCTGCATGCTTTTGAGTGCTTTATTGATTGAAAACTTTATAGCAGAAGTATACAATAGATATTATAAGCAACATGAGAAATAAAAATAAACAATTATTCGTTCTTTAACTAATGCTTGCTTTGCACATCCATTTGTGATTAAATTTTTTAAGACCTCCAATCTTCCAATTCCCAATTTAAATTCCTTAAACACGTGCTTAAACTTTATTTTCTTCATATTTTTTGACTTACTATAAATTTTGTTTTTTACCATTATCCTATTTACACACCAAAGCTCAATCAAGACCTGCCAACTGATGGATCTTTTGACCGTGTTTGTTTACATAAACTCTATACTCTCTGGAGAATTTTTCCATCTGTAGTGTCTCTCAACCTTGCTGAGAAGCTCACCAGCTCGGCGTATTCTCTTATTTTATTTTCCCAGTCTGATTTGGATGGGCTATCCTCTCCCTTCCAATCTTTTGCGATTAGAATTCTGGCAGCGACTGTAACATACATAAAGACTCTCATGTACTTTTTTGGGATGTCATTTCCCATAATTCCTAGCAGGAAGGCTTCAGGTTTTTTAGGGAAGGAGCATTTGAACATTTTCTTAAGCTCGTTATAAATCATTTCCCAAAATTGTCTGATCTTTTTACAGTTTCACCACATGTGGATCCATGTTCCTTCAGCCTCCCTGCATTTCCAGCAAATGTTTGTTCTAGATCTGAACATTTTAGCTAGCTTAACAGGCGTTAGATGCCACCTGTAAAGCATTCAGTGGCAAAGAGTTCATGCTTCGTGATTCCCAGGGACTGGTAGCCCCCTTCTTCACAAATCAAGCTCTTAGTTTGATTGGATGAAGTTTGTAATTCAGACAGGTTCTTTTACTGTGCTTTGTAAGTTTTATGAACTTTTTAAAATAGTTTATTTAAAAAGCTGTTTTTTAAATAGAGCCAGCTGGGGCGTACAATTTTAAACAAACCCTCTGAATCCCTCCATCAGATTGCTTGATCTTTGGACGAGCGCTGGGTTGGGGAGAAGAGAGAGCCAGTCTGGTGTTAAGACTGGGAGGCCAGGGTCTGAATCCTCACTCAGCCATGAAGCTCCCTGGGTAACCTTGGACTAGTTGCTGTCCCTCAGCCTAACCTACCTTGCAGGGTTGTTTTGAAGAGGAGGAAGAGAATTGTGTAATATTGAGAACTATTGCACTCACTGGAGGAGAAGCTGGTTTGTAAATGAAATAAATAAAATGAGAGAGGAGGAGGCTTCCTGGATTGCCATAGCATCTCTTTATGAGATTCTCTCCCTAGGAAGGCCTGCTTGGCACCTACTCTGATGTCTTGTTGGTGTTAGACATCATTCTCTTTATGTTACCCAGGCTTTTCATCATTTGAATCTGATTTATAACCTCTGCTGGAATCTCTCTCTCTCTCTCTCTCTCTCTCTCTAATTGCTCTGCACTTTTAAACAGTTTTTCATTACCTGAATTGGTCAAAATATTTGCTTTAAACCAATTTGTTTAAATGGTGTGTTAGTTATTTGTTCATACAGTAAGACGCATTGAGGACAAAAATATGAAAGGGTGATTAGAAACATCACCATATATAAAACCAATTTCAAATCCAATATAAATGCAGAATGAGATAAAGATAGCTACTTAAAAGGCTTGTTCTCGTTAGGGTGAAAACAATGTATTTAAAATAATTTAAACAGCTATCAAAACATTTTTTAAAAAATTAAACCAAACAAAAAAAGAGAAGTTTGGAAATTATATCCCCCCCCAAGCAAACTGCAAGGTCTTTGGGAAATACTAATGTCTTAAGACATTAATGTAGGGACGCAGGTGGCGCTGTGGGTTAAACCACAGAGCCTAGGGCTTGCCGATCAGAAGGTCGGCGGTTGAAATCCCGGCGACGGGGTGAGCTCCTGTTGCTCAGTCCCTGCTCCTGCCTACCTAGCAGTTCAAAAGCACGTCAAAGTGCAAGTAGATAAATAGATACCGCTCCGGCGGGAAGGTAAACGGCGTTTCCGTGCGCTGCTCTGGTTCGCCAGAAGCGGCTTAGTCATGCTGGCCACATGACCCGGAAGCTGTACGCTGGCTCCCTCGGCCAATAAAGCGAGATGAGCGCCGCAACTCCAGAGTCGTCCGCGACTGGACCTAACAGTCAGGGGTCCCTTTACCTTTACCTTTAATGTATTAAGAAGCAACCTAAAATTCAGCAATGTAGCTGAAGAAGGGGAGCATTATAGCATTTTGATGTCACAAATGAAAAAAAGAGGGTTTCAGACATTCGCCACACAGACCTCCTGTACATGAGGAACCCTCAACAAAGCCTTCTGAGATGGGGAGTTAAAAGCAGCACCTTGAATCGAGCTCTGGAAGAGTTCACACCCAGTGCTGACCTGCCAAAATAGCTTCCGTTCTCTTACCAGCTATCGTGCGGAGAAATATTCAGCAGGTAGAACTTTTCCTGCGGAAGCTACTCTTCTGTGGGTCGGGCGGTGGCTAAAGGAATAGAAGCCCTTCCAGACCAAAGCATTGGCGAACTTACATTTCAATCCATTTCACTGACCAACCGAAAACAGCTCGAACTACTCATGTTTACATTTGAATTATGAGATGGGCGAGACCCATTTCTAAGACTGCAGGACTCAGCCTTTATTTATTTTATTTTTTTGGTTTAATTTTTTTTATTAAAGATTTTCTTGATTCACAAAAGTATGTGCAATGTCTCTCTCTCGTATTTTTTCCAAGTAACATTTTTACAAATCAGTTTCATTTGTTGAGACATTAGGAAGAAAAAGGGGGATAGAGGTAGGCGGGAGGGAAAGATTGGTGGGGTGGGGTCGGGTGACTATGTTTCTATTTTACTTAATGTGTGTAGGGTTTGGTGTCAGCGTTGTTTGTGTAGGTTCTCTGTTGTTCGCTTGTGTTCCTTTGGTGGTGAGAGGTTGGGGTTGGCCTAGGGTGTGCTTGTTCATTTGTGGTTGGCTGTGGTGGTCTTTGTTTTCATGTGGGAGTGGGGTGGGTGGGTGTTTTGGATCAGGTTAGCCATATTGATATGTATGCTGTTGGTGGGTTTTTGTCATTGTCTTGTTGGGCTGTGTGGTTGATAAAGGGGAGCCATACCGGGTTGAAGGCGTCTTCTTTTATTTGTCCAAGTGACTCAGCCTTTATTTGAGCCTGTACTCCAGGGGGCAGGGAAGCTGTGGCCCAGCAGATGTTCCTAGACTACAACTTCGGCCATCCCTGACCATTGGCCAGGATGGGTGGGACTTGTGGGAGCTGCGGTCCTTCAACACCTGGAGGGCAATAGCAACCTTTGCTGCACTCCTAGGAGCAAATGATGATGCCAACTATAGCTCAAACTATTAATCCAGCCAGCCCAGTATCACTTCTACTTGGAAGTTTCTCCAAAGCATAGGGTAGAGGTCTTTCACATCACCTGACCCCTTTTTGACTGGAGAAGGATGTGGGACCTTCTGCCCATAAAGGATGGCCTCTAGCACTGAGTGATGGCACCTTGAGAACATCTTGCATTCCTCCAGACCTACCAATGGAACTTCTTTGTGCATTGCTAGACAATCATAATGACGTATGCACGATCTCCCTGTTGCCTGGGCGTGTCTGACTTGTTTACTTCCTTGCATGATTTCATGAATGCATTTATTTATAGCACTAAAGTATTCAAGGCAAGCGGCTAGAACATTGGGCTTGGATTGAGAAGACCCAAGTTCAAATCCCCACTTGGCCATGTAGGTAAAATGGGAGCAGCAGCACGTACAACGCCTTGAGTTCCTTGGAGGAAATGTAAATATAATAAATAAATGAAAACTAAATGAAAAAAATAAGGAAGAGCTGCATTGCAGGATATGGCTTGGACTTAGAACTGTGATGTCAGTGTATTCAGGGGGGAAATAAGCTGGAATTTTACAGCAGCATGGAGCTGAAGGGTTCTGAATTGAAAGGTGTCCATTATATGCTCCAGGAAATTCTGAAATAAGGAGATCTGAAATAACCGTACAGGAGAATTCTACTGGATCAAACCAAGGACCCATCGAGTCCAACATCCTGTTTCTCGCAATGGCCATCAAGAAGTCTCTAGGGAGCCTACAAGCAGGGCATGAGGGCAACAGCCCTTCCTCATTGTTTGTGCTGGATGTCAGACATTCTAAGGTACACTGCTTGTGAACATGGAGGTTCTACACATCAGATGCTGCTAAGAGGCACCAGATTACTCAACTTGCCTAGCCAGTTGCAGTTTCATTGCTGGTTTAGTTTGTATCCCACACTTTCAGCCAGATACAGTTTAATCCATAAAAGCTGCTAAGGACAAAGCGGCTAAAAATGACTGACAACTTCCTTACACTGAGTCAGACCACTGGTCCATCGAACACGGACTGGCAGCAGCTCTGTAGGGATTCAGACAGGACCCTTTCCCCCAGATGTTTGGGACTGAACCTGGGATTCTCTGCGCACAAGACATGAACTCTACCACTGGACATTCCATTTAACATAAAAAATATTAATATTGACCAGTTGATCAGAGGTAGAAAAAGACTGTGCCTGCTAAACCTCCTTAGGTAGGGAGTTCCAGAGGTGGCTACTGCAGAGAAGGTCCTGCTGCATTTAACTATCAATCTAACTTCAGGCATATGAGACAAATGGAACCAGTGCTCCCCAGGTGCAGGGAGTTTTGGACAGGAGAAGGCTTTCCCAAAGACATGTGGGACTTAAGAGATTTAAGGCACAATTCTATACCAGCTGACTTTCTGGGCATAAGCTCCATGGAACTCAATGGGACTTACTTTTGACCAGGATTGTGGTGTTATGTTTTAAGTGGCAGAAACAGAACCTTGAGTTGTGCCCAGAAACTGAATGACACATTAGGACACCTTATTTTTAATTTCCACCTTTGGCATTGCCCTACCTACATTTCCCAAAGCAACTCACTTAACTGATCTCTTGGCTCCATAAGCTTCGTGAAAAGCATAAATTACCACACTTAACATTTAGGAAGCCCGTTCGGCATGCACATAAATGCGACTTTCAGTAACTATTTGCCAGGCAAATAGCATGAAGCACTAGGAGTCAGGGCGTCTAGACTGCCCTCTCGAGCTCTCCTAAAACAGGCTTTATGAGCATGAGTGAGAATCAAGAGTTTCCCATGCCTCAATGTCCCCTCTATAAAATGGGTGCAATAGCAATTTGCACCACAACGTCGCCCATGGCAGGCCACTTTCTTTTGTCCAACGGATTGAGCTCATAGGGCTGAGATCCAAGAGACTTGAGTTTAAATGGCTGCAATATGCAAAGCGAGATTGCTGAGTCCCAGATGGCACACACTGATAGAATTTGCATGACAACAACCCTGGGATTGTTGGCTTCTTGTTAATGAGCAGCATACTGCTATGCACTGCCTTCTTGCTCCATGGTGCAAGTGTTAGAAACAAGGCAATTGATGTCCAAACCCTGGGTTGTTTGGCTTATTTCTTGCTAACAAACCAGGATTTGTAAGCCAGCGGTAGAGATAGGGGCGGACTTTGGCAATCTTTCATAATAGAGGTCAAAATTTGGATATTTTTGATTATGGATCTTCTCAATTTTGCTCCCCGTGGCTTGGCACCCTGTGTGGGGGAATTGCTACACTGTCCTAAATTCGGCGCTGCAGTAGAAGACCCTGGTTTAAGGCTCGCTTAGTGATCCTAGCATGTGTGAACACAGCCAGTGATATATTTGAGTGATATATTTTTCTGCAAAAGGCCCACAACTCCAACTTTTAAAAATCATTATTATCACTTCACACATTCCTGCTAATAATTTGTGGCACAAAGATCAAATTCCAGGCCTGTGGCCTGGAAAGTCATGGTGAAATTAAGCTCTTGGTGCACTGCAAACAGGGTGTGCAATGGGGGCAAACATTTGGAGGTGAATTGGGCAAATGAGCTGAAGTAGATGCTTCAAGAGGGACGTGGGTGGCGCTGTGGGTTAAACCACAGAGCCTAGGGCTTGCCGATCAGAAGGTCAGCGGTTCAAATCCCCGCGACGGGGTGAGCTCCCGTTGCTCAGTCCCTGCTCCTGCCAACCTAGCAGTTCAAAAGCACATCAAAGTGCAAGTAGATAAATAGGTACCGCTCCAGCGGGAAGGTAAACGGTGTTTCCGTGCGCTGCTCTGGTTCGCCAGAAGTGGCTTAGTCACATGACCTGGAAGCTGTACGCTGGCTCCCTCGGCCAATAAAGCGAGATGAGCACCGCAACCCCAGAGTCATCCGCGACTGAACCTAATGGTCAGGGGTCCCTTTACCCTTTAGCTTTAGATGCTTCAAGGTATCTCTCCCCCAGTAGCAGTCGACAGTCCAAGCTGAGAAAACCTGCCTACTGGACCCTGCAAGATCTCGGGGAAATATGAGCAAAACATACCCAAGAACCTCTGTGGGTTGCAGTTCCATGACACTTCAGCATCCTATCTCTAATGACAGTGGCGGTGTTAAGTTCCCCAGTGGGACTACTGCGGACGAATTTGTTTAATCGGTTCCTAAACTATAGAATTCACAGTGCCAAATGCTCATTTATTCAACAGACTTTATGGATATGTCTAGGAAACTGGGGCCTAATTATTCTGAGTTTTCCCAAGTCCCAGTGAAGCCTACATGGGAAACCACAGGGTTTAATTACCCTGCAACAAACCGTCCAGCCAGTTTAAAATAATTTTAAGTCCAATTGATTTTAGTGGTAGGAGAGATCAGAGCACACCCATAATTCCCTCAGTTGAATAAAAAGGGACTGAAAAGTTTCTGGAACATACCCTATTTACCTGCAAAAACATTTGCACTTTTTAAAAATTCCTGGTTTACCCACCCAAGGTATAGATGTAATAATAATAATACTTCACACTTTAGTTTGGAGCACTTTGCATGCATTATCCTAAGATAGATTTGCTTTATTATTCCCATATTGCAGATGGGAATGTTGAGGCCAAGAGCACAGAACCTTGCATCACTCGTAAATTCCTGGAAGCTGCAATCATATCCACACTTAGCTGGGAGAAGTAAGCCCCCCTGGAACTATAACATCATGTCTGAAGAAGCGTCCTGGTGAGCTCGGAAGCTTGCCGGTTATGTTGCGGCGTTTACTTCATGCAGGTATTATGCTACTGTCCTTCTGGATGTGATTTACCCTGATGAGATGGGCAGCCTGTACATGGTGAACACAGTGAAACTTACTAAATTCTGAGTAAGCATGCACCAGACTGGGATGGACTCAAATGTGGAATGTAAATGCTTTCCGGGAAAGGACTTGCCCTCTTCCTTATTCCAGCCCACAAAAGTACCATATACATGGATGTATAGCAATGGCTTGATTTGATGTGGAGCGCACTCTCGTCTCTTTAAGCATAGCTCCCTACCTAATTTCCATTAGCGATCTTGCTCATTGTGCAAGTAATAGCAGTTGCACGGTGTTCCTTGCCTACCGTCTGAGGGTAATCCGTACGCGCGCGCGCACGCCTGCACCTAACTTCTATTCCTTCCTCCTGTGACACTTCCTCAAACCTTTCATGCTTTTCCTCCCTTCTCTCCTTCTCCTCCCCCTCTCTGCCTCCTCCCCAGACTTCAGGAATTAAAGAGGGGGGAAAAATAGCTTTCAGAAACCCGATGCCTTTTTTGCGCAATACAATCACTGTGCTTTTTTTTTTTTTTTAATAAAAAAGCGACAGGGTGTCTAGACGCCCACGTGATAAGAGGCGGGCGGCGCGCGCGGGGAGGGGGGGACGGGTTTGCCTGGGCAGGGCAGCGCCGCTGCGCAGTCTGGAAGCCACCGAGGCAGGCAAGAGATCGGGAAGGAGGGGGTAAGAGAGAGAGAGAGAGAAATAACCGGGGGAGGAGGAGACGGAGCCTGGCTCGAGCTGGCTGGCTGTCTCGAGAGGAGGGATCAGAAGCGAGAGCAGCCCAAGCGCGCCCCCCCCTCCAGCCAGCCAGGCGGCAGAGGCGCACTGGGGCTCCCTGCTTAGGTGACCTCCCCTCATCCCTCTGCCTTGCAAAAAGCTCTCGCCCTCCCCCGAAGGTTTTTTTCATTTTATTTTAAACCCCCTCCTTTTTTTTGCCCGCGGAGCTGCAGAAGGAGACCCGGCTCCTGCGCTCCGCGTTTTCCTCGCTCAGGGAGGGAGGGAAGGAAGAAGAAAAGAGGTGGAGAGAGAGAGCGCGAGAGCTCCGATCTCTGCTGCGTTTGGGGAAAGGAAGAAGGGAACGGAAAAAGGAAGGGAGGGGAAGGCAAGAGCCAGCCCAGGCGAAAGGAACTGGGTGGATAGTACCCCCCCTCTCCTTGCCGCCGCCGCCCGGTTCCTCCTCTCGCTTTCTGCTGCGTGCTTGTGTCGACGAGAGAGGCGATGCTCCTGCTGGAAGGAGGAGGCGGAGGGCAAGCGGCGCAGGCAGCCGCCAGACGCAAGAGCTGAGAGCGGCATTGCCGGAGAGGCGGAGGGAGGAGGGGCTGGCGACACTTTTCCGCCGCTGTCATTAGAGGACCGTCCTCGCTTACTTCTCCCGGATTCCTTTTGATCGCCAACGATCCACCGGCCATCCTTCTCCTTCGCCCCTGCAACGAGAGGAGAGGGGGGAGGGCAAGGGAAAAAGGTGGCGGTGGGTGGAGAGATCTTTTAAAGGGAGAACTTTGAAAGGAAAAATAATAATCTGCGTTTTAAAAACTCCCCCTTCCTTGCTCGGAAAAGGAAGCAACGAAGCGAGGGGCCACCCCGCCGAGGAGCAGGAAGATCAAAGCGCGTTTGGGAAGGGCAGACGCCGCCAGGGAGCGACCGGATCAAGGTGCTGGTAGCTGATCCGCAGATCGGGAGAGATCTGCTCCTGCAAAGCTCTGCTTGGAAGAAGAGGCAGGCGAACAAAAACAGACCTATCGGGGCGAAAAGATCTTTGGATGCTTTACTGTGGATTTTTCTCCCTTTCTCGACCGCAGATTTTCCTTCCTTCTAAACGACCACATCTAAATTATTCTCTACTTTTTTTTAGTTTTTGGCTCGCCCCCACCCCCATTTTTGTAAAAACCAGGTTCCCTCTTCCCCCTACTGCACTTTTCCTTTGGGCTGGATTTAGCACCTACTTTGGTCACCTAAGGATCTAAAATCTTGTGCCTTTTTTTGCAACATTAAAGAAAATATTTTTTGGTTTGGAAGGGGCTGCTTGAGACACGAAACTCCCACCGCATCACCTCGCCGAGGGCTTCTCCTTTGAACCACCGCTGAAGAAAATACTTCCATATCCCGTGGAGTTTCTTTGGACCGGGGGAGGGGGGCAGAGGGCATGTTTCGCTCTTCCCAAATCACCCCAGACCCCTTTTTTGCCCCTTAGTGGATAATCACCCCACCACACGCACGCTTTAAATAAACTGTAGGGGTTTCTTCTTTTTGCTGTTATTTTTGTGGATCTAGAAGGATTTGCGAAGAGGGAGGAAGGCAGACTTGAACCCGAGCCTTTTCCTAAGAGACTGGCGCATGCTTCACCTTGCTTCGCCTGGGTCTCCCGCAGCAGGCAGCGCGCGGCGGCCGGCGCCCCCACCGCCCCCCGGCTCCGTCCTCTGTTTCCACTTCATCCCCATCATTTCAGGCTGCTTCTACTGGCTGCCTGGACTCGGCTCCCGGATTCTTCATGAGTTGCGGACGACATGCCCGTTTTTTAGCCGGGGAACCTTCTTCTCGTCCCGCATGTTCAGGACCAAACGATCGCTGCTCGTCCGAAGACTCTGGCGGAGCCGTGCGCCCGGCGGGGAGGAAGAAGGCGGCGAGCTTGGAGAGGGGGCCGCCGACAGCCGGGCGCATGGGGCGGGAGGTGGCGGCGGCGGCGGCGGAGGAAGCCGGGGTTGCTGCATGGGCAAGTCGGGGAAGCTCGCCAAGGCACACCTCGGATCGGAGGCTGAACTGAAAGCGCTGACCCACTCGGTGCTGAAGAGGCTGAAGGAGAAGCACTTGGAGGGCCTCCTGCAAGCCGTGGAGTCCCGGGGGGGCACGCGGACCTCCTGCCTCCTGTTGCCCACCAAGGTGGACTCCAAACTGGGCCAGCATTGGTACTCGCTCCCTCTCCTGCTGTGCAAAGTCTTTCGGTGGCCCGATCTAAGGCACTGTTCGGAAGTCAAGAGGTTATGTTGCTGTGAATCCTATGGGAAAACGCACCCGGACCTGGTCTGCTGCAACCCCTATCACCTCAGCAGGCTCTGTGAACTAGGTAGGCACCGCTTTACAAATAACCCCTTCCACCCCCACACCCACCCCAAAACTCCTGAGTGCATCGGCGTGTGTGTGTGTTTTGGACGGTAAAAAAGGGAGAAATGTCAGGCCTTTTCATTCCAATTCTTGCCTTCTTCAAGTTGCTCTGGTTCTTTGTGGTCCTTTGGAATTTTTTTCGGGGGCGGGGGGGCACAGCCTTGCATCATTCCGTGGAAATGTTGAGATCTGGAATTAAGGGGCGACACATATTATTGGGCCAGGGACCCAGTTTGAGTATGTAGGGTACCTCTGTGTGCCCATTTCAGCTTTGTTTTGTTTTTAAAAGTTCAAGCTTTGATGTCCTGTCAAAGAAAAGCCCTGTGTTTTTGTTGTGGACCAGAGGCCTCCCATATATGTCTGTTTTCCTAAGTTAAAAAATAAATAAAATACCCAGGGAGATTTTTAATTTTAGGTTTGAAAGAAGCCTGAGGGGAGTTTTCTATGAGTGGTCAGAACAGTATCGGACAACCTTTTTTCCCCTTTCCTTTTGCAAACCTGCCCAGTTCTGGGTTTTAGTGTTTGAAGTTCCTATTGGACCTGCAATCACGGGGGAGTGAAGAAAGCATGCAACAATGACAGAAGGCTCTCCCACCCCCCCCCCCACACTTTGTAAATAAATGGATTTTTAAAAACCCAGGCCATTAGTTTAAGGTGACAGGACCCGACAACCAGACATTCTTCTGTGTTTTCCTAGTGTAGATTTACTATTTATGCAAAGGAGCTGTAACGCATAGTGCATGATCAAAGAAGTCCTGATTGGTTTTTGGAAAATGCATCCCCAGGTCCTACCGTTTTTAATATACAGATCTCCAGCCAGCCTGAGGTTTGCAAAAGTAATCCAACACTTTGCTGGCCAGCCGTCCCCAATATTCTCCCACTCAGCCCTCCTTCGCTGCTATAATATAAAAGACAACACACAATTTCCAGGCACCAATCTTCCTTCCTCCTCCGGGCATGCTGCCTTTTGGTTTCCAAACTGGAAAGGTTGAAAGGGGGACGGGGGGGGGGAGAGAGAATAATCCTCAATGCAAACCCTTTTTTGTGTGCTTGTGAGTGTAAAGTTCACAGCCTGCATCAAGTTTTGTGTGTATGTGAGTGAGTGAGTGAGTGAGTGAATGTGTGTGAGAGATAGAGAACTGCTTTGGTATGTCTTAAGTCCTGCTAGCGACCCCTCTCTCCCCCCCTGAAAACCCCGAGGCTACAAACTCTCCCACTTCGACCCCATTCTTCCCCAAACCGCTTGCAAAACTTTGGCACAACTTTTGAGCCAGCAGCGCAGAAGAAAACTGTCCAGTTATGCAGGGCCGGGAAGTTCTGCTGCTGCTGCTGTTGTTGTTCTTTTCAAAGTGGGAGGAAAATGTGAGTCTTGAATTCTGTACTTTTATCTCTCCCTTCTCTCTCTCCCCCCCCCCCTCAAGCCACCCCACCCGCCCTCTTTCCTCTCCCCACTCCCCCAGGCTTTCTGTGAAATGTTAAATGTGCATGCGGAGAGCTAGCCGGGGGATTATCAGGGAGCCGGGATCAGTTGGTGATTTCCAGAGCTGGAGTGTTTCAGCCCAGCCAAGGAGGCCCCGCTCGAGACAGCCAGAGGAGCAGATAGTGCGAGCGACTGGCGCCAGCCGGCCCCCTTTGTTTATCTGACAGTTAAATATCAAGGCAATCGCCGCCTAGCTTGCCCTGCCTCCAACCCCCAGAGCTAAGACAAACAGTTTTGCTACAAGAATGCCACTGTTATCATAAGTTCCTATCTTTCTCTCCCCCCCCCCTCCTCTCTTCTCATGGCTCTGCTTTTATTTTCTCTGTACTTTTCTAATTCCAGAGTCTCCCCCTCCTCCTTATTCGAGATATCCAATGGATTTTCTCAAACCAACTGGTAAGTAGACTTTGTTTTTAAAACAAACTGAACATTTTTTGGGATGGGAAACTTGGAAACTTGAGTGGGTTTTTTTTCTGGGAAGGCAGTTCTCTCCTCACATGCATGCACTTTTCTTACGATTGTATTCTTTCGTATTATTATTATTATTATTATTATTATTGAGAATCCATTGGTTTGTTTCGCTTTTTTCAGCTCTTGTTTGCTTTTGTAGTAGGGTAGCACTCCTACACAGTTAATCACGAGCAATTCCGCATTAAGATAAGTGGGATTTGCTCCTGAGTAAGTGTGGACTGTGGGATTTTAGCCTTTGTTCTTTAAACCCACCAGCTTTCACAAGAAGAGTCTGCCACTGGTTTTTCTAAGCTTGCCTTCCTTACTTGAAATAAGTTCCTTTCAAGTCAATGGGGTTTACTTCCAGTCTGATTGAGGTCTAAGTATATTTGCACCTAAGTCCAAAAGAGCGGCTGCAGAGGAACAAGCATTCCTCACCTGTCCCTGCACATAATTTACTCAGATGTAAGACCAAAGTGAGTTCAGGGGAGACAGACTCTCCCAACTTAAACTTGCAGTCCAAATCTTTCAAGCTCTTCCCTTAAAAACGAAAACAAACTTGGTTTCTATTAAAATGCAAACAAAAAGAGCACTGCTTCGTGTCATCCTGACATTTCACCTGTAATGTTTTAGGAGGAGCAGAAGGTGGAACAATAGAAAAATTATTTATTTTTGATTGGTGAATAATGGAATGAGTGGATTTCGAGTAATACGGGTTTCCTGAAATGTCCTGTTTGTTATTTCACTTTTGCTTGAAAATCCTGCTTTTGGCACAAATAAGAGCACCCCCCCAAAAAAAAATTATGAAGGGGCACACAGATGTTTTTAGCACATTTCTCCCTGCATCCTTGGTTGCTTGTAATTGAATGGCAGGCTGCCAGGGCAGGAGCCCATTCGAGGCTGGCACCAAACGCTGTTGCGGTTGTCTGCATAAACTTTTGGCTGGCAGCAGGGCTCACCCTGTGCTAGATAAATAGGCTGGCATTGTGGAAGAGAGAGGAGAGAGAGAGAGGGTTTAGTGAAAATCGGAAATGTGGATGAAACGGAGGGGGAAGGGAAATGAGAATTCCACAAAGCCACTTCATATCTCTCCCAAAGATTAATGGACCAAAATACAGATTGCAGAGCAGTTGTCTCTATTGATTACATCCTGATGTCGAGTCGAGTCAATAGAGTTTAGCAAGGTTTTAAAATTGACTTCTTTGTAAAGGCCTAGTTTCAGGCAGTACCAGGTAACTAGTCTCTGCTCCACCAAATAATAATAATAATAATAATAATTTATTATTTGTACCCCGCCCATCTGACCGGGTCCCCCCAGCCACTCTGGGCGGCCTCCAAAAAACACTAAAATACATTGAAATATTACAGATTAAAAACTTCCCTAAACAGGGCTGCCTTCAGGTGTTTTCTAAAGGTCATGTAGTTGTTGATCGCTTTGACCTCTGAAGGGAGGACGTTCCACAGGGCGGGCGCCACTACCGAGAAGGCCCTCTGCCTGGTTCCCTGTAGCTTTGCTTCTCGCAGTGAGGGAACCACCAGAAGGCCCTCGGCGCTGGATCTCAGTGTCTGGGCTGAACGGTGGGGGTGGAGACGCTCCTTCAGGTATACAGGACCGAGGCCGTTTAGGGCTTTAAAGTTCAGCACCAACACTTTGAATTGTGCTTGGAAACGTACTGGGAGCCAATGTAGATCTCTCAGGACCGGTGTTATGTGGTCATGGCGGCCACTCCCAGTCACCAGTCTAGCTGCCGCATTCTGGATCAATTGCAGTTTCCGGGTCACCTTCAAAGGTAGCCCCACGTAGAGCGCATTGCAGTAGTCCAAGCGGGAGATAACCAGAGCATGCACCACTCTGGCGAGACAGTCTGCGGACAGGTAGGGTCTCAGCCTGCGCACCAGATGGAGTTGGTAGACAGCTGCCCTGGACACAGAATTAATCTGCACTTCCATGGACAGCTGTGAGTCTAAAATGACTCCCAGGCTGCGTACCTGGTCCTTCAGGGGCACAGTTATGCCATTCAGGACCAGGGAGTCCCCCACACCCATCCGCCCCCTGTCCCCCAAAAACAGTACTTCTGTCTTGTCAGGATTCAACCTCAATCTGTTAGCCGCCATCCATCCTCCAACCGCCTCCAGGCACTCACACAGGACCTTCATTGCCTTCACTGGTTCTGATTTGAAAGAGAGGTAGAGCTGGGTATCATCCGCATACTGATGAACACCCAGCCCAAACGCTCTGATGATCTTTCCCAGCGGCTTCATATAGATATTAAAAAGCATGGGGGAGAGGACGGAACCCTGAGGCACCCCACAAACGAGAGCCCAGGGGTCTGAACACTCATCCCCCACCACCACTTTCTGAGCACGGCCCAGGAGGAAGGAGCGGAACCACTGTATAACAGTGCCCCCAGCTCCCAACCCCTCTAGACGGTCCAGAAGGATGTTATGGTCAATGGTGTCAAAGGCCGCTGAGAGGTCCAGCAGAACTAGGAAACAGCTCTCACCTTTGTCCCTAGCCCGCCGGAGATCATCGACCAGCGCGACCAAGGCAGTTTCCGTCCCATGATGAGGCCTGAATCCCGATTGGAAGGGATCCAAATGGTCCGCATCCTCCAGGCGTGCTTGGAGTTGTTCAGCAACCACCCGCTCAATGACCTTGCCCAAGAATGGTAGATTTGAGACTGGGCGATAGTTGGCCATAATGGCCGGGTCTAAAGATGGTTTTTTAAGAAGCGGTTTAATGATCGCCTCTTTCAGCGGGTCTGGGAAGACTCCCTCACAGAGGGAAGCATTCACCACCCCGCGGAGCCCATCGCCCAGCCCTTCCCGGCTAGCTTTTATTAGCCAGGATGGGCAAGGATCAAGAAGACAGGTGGTCGGTTTCACTCGTCCAAGCAGCCTGTCCACATCCTCAGAGGTAACAGATTGGAATTGATCCCATGAAACATGACTAGACAGAGCTCTAGCACTCTCCCGCCCCGGCTCTGCTTTAACTTTAAAAGTAAAACTTGTTACTTGTTCAGTTCCCTGGATCTGGCTAGTTTGTCAAGTTTGAACATGGTTAATCCCCAGGGATGTACAAGATTACTGTTTCCCTCTTTAAGTGTTTCGACCACTTTAGGCTGTAAGCTCCTTGCGGGCAGAGACCTTTATGAGAGCTGTTGTAGTGTAGACGGAGCTATGAAGCAGGAAGTGCTTAGTTCAGTTCTTTGCCATGAACGTGGCCTCCGGCAAATCACTCTCAGCCTCAATTCCCCCACCTGCAATTTGGGGGCTAATAATACCAACTTTCCTCTCTTCCAGGGTTTATTAGGATTACAGCTAGGTATTGCATGTGAAACGCTTTGAACCCTTGAAAGCACTATGCTGCTTTCCAGTATTGTAAACAACAATAATTGCTTAAGATACTAAAAGTGATTGAAGCACAGCTGTAGACACTGCCCCTCGCTTTGTTATTTTTGTGACTTTATGTGTGTTGAGGTGTTTAGCTCTCTTTTGGCCTGCAGTTCTTCTGCAGGGAGTGAGGATCATTGAATGCAATGCTTCTTACTTCGGAGTAAACATACATAGGATTGCACCGCAGAAGGTAGTCCTATCTTGCTGACACTTGTTTATGCCATTTGCAAGCAGGAGAATGGATTTGCAAGGAGCAGGAAACCTCATTTAGACATGCTCACTATACTAAGATGACAATGTGATGGTTTGCAATCCTTGCAACACACAATTTATTACGTGCTTTAGCAAACAATGGTGTGTGATTTCTGATAGACATATATGCCCACTCCAAGGTTGCGTTAGATGCTAAAATATCTATCATAACAAGTTCCCAGCAGTCTGTCACATTGCAGTGTGATGGAAAAAGAAATAACATGTTCAAACCCCAATGGCATCCTTAAATGCACCAATTTTATTTTGCACTATATGGGTGCCATTCATTCCAAAGGAGGGGGGAGATTACATTTGGGGAGTCTGTTTTGCAGTGTTGCAAAACCTGACCTGCCACCTACAGACAGGGACTGCACAGGCTCTCCCAAAAAAAAAAAAAAATGCTGCAAGATGCTAGATACACTTCTGCTAGTTAGCCAGCTGTGCTCCAGTGGATTCTTGGAGCTGCGACGCTTTGCAATCAAATAACTGTTCCCTGTGCAGCCTTGGGCAAGTCACCTTCGCTCAGTCTCAGTTTCTCATTTGTAAAATGGTGGTGCTGTTTATCTATCTATCTAGCCTGCTTTTCAGACAAATGCTGTCTCCCAAGCGGCTCACATCAATAAAAAAAAAACGAAATAATGACGAGAGGCGGGCCCTGCCCCCAGGCTTGCAAACCGAAAAGACAAGACACACAAGGCAAAGGGGAGTGGAGGGAAAGAAAAGAAAAGCTAGAGAGGGAGAGATCTTGGCTTGACAGCTCCAGACAGAACAATGTGGTGAGTTGTAAACAGGCATTGATGTTCATCTGGGGCCAGACAGATCTTCCCTTGCTTGCAGGCCTTCGCTGCCTGGGTAGAGGCGCTGGCAACTGACCCAGCAGCCCTGACTGGTGGCTGAGGCCAGAATGTGCTTCCTTGCCACTTCTGCAGTCCAGGGACACAACTGCCTGTTGGTTGGAGCTGAATGTTCTTTCTAGCAGGGAAGGGGAGAGACAAAAGTCACCTGTCTCTGATCAATGTCAGAGTCCGTTGTTACCCTTCGGGACTCGGTATGAGAGGTGCCCATGAGAGGTGGCGGCAGAGCTAATGGCAGGCAGAGCCAACGAATTCTGGTTTTGTTCCCAGGATGCTGGTAGCCAGTGCTGAGGGCAGACTGAGATGTTGGGGCCATGGCCTTTTCGCCATAATGGTCCAACCTCTGCTGGTCAATGGACCGAAGCTAGTCTGGCCTTGCCCTTGCCATAATGTTCTTCCTGGGAAGCAGAGGGTACATTGCAGGAGTTCTTGGTTTTCCGGCTGGAGGATGGCTTCAGAGTCCGCTGTCCCGTTAAAATGCGCCATGTAAAAATGGTGTTGCTTTATCTTGCGGCCGTTTCCTCTGAACTAAGCCCTACTGTGTTTGATCCGGCTTTATCCCAAGGAAGCCTGCGCACTATTGCAGGTTCAAGAGTGCAATTCTAAACACGCCTGCTTGGACAAAGCCAAGCCAGGGAGACTTACTTCCAAGCAAAAGTGGTTAGGATTGAGGTTGTCAGAGTTGTTATTTGTGTGTGTGTGTGTTAAAAAAAAGCACATTTTTGTTTATTTACTGCTAATTGCTGTCTGTTGCACAGACCTAGGGGAATTTGGAAAGAGTGGGGCATATCTGGCAACACCAGAGCAGTTTGGAAAGAATGGTTAAGGGCCTGCCATTTGGTTTCCGGTAAAGATGCTAGGATAAATCTATTAGCAGGAGTTTAAACATCCAGCCGGCTGTTGCCAGGGCCTCATTTTCAGTTAGTGGAGTGATATATTTATTCATTAGCAAGTGTTGACATAAGGTAGCAAAACTGTGTGTAAACAGAAAAGGGGGAAAAAGCCACAGAATGTGAACGTGCCGTTTTGAAAGGAAAAGTTCTCTGTATCGCCCAATGGGAAGTGATTAATGGGCCCGGTCGGAAATGAAAAGGCCCCCCCTCCTTTAAGTCCGTTTGGCAGTTGAACTCTGAATATTGTCGCACGTGGAGCATGGAGACAAAAATACTCCATAAGTCTGTCATTACAGGTGGTTATTACAACCTCTGACTCCCATTTGACTTCCTGTTTAATCAAGGCCATTGTGAGGATTGAGAGAGTGAGCAAAAGAGAAGTCAGTCGGTCTGTATATCATTTCTGTGTTCTGCTGTGATTCCCCCCTGCCCCTCTCACTGTTGTTTAAATACTGTTTGCTTGAGCCTCAGTAGACAAGAGTAGTCCTGGTGCTTCAGCTGGAGCAATTTGGGGACGGCGCAGATTAGAATGCACAGTGTTTTGTACAGCACTCTTCATCAGTGCAGATGATAAAGTAGCAGTTTCTCTGTTTGCTGATAGAGCAACTGTACTAATGAAAACATTGATTATTGCCTTAGGAAGAGGAACCTCTGGTCTTCCAGATGTTTTGGGGCTTACAGCTCCAATCATCCCTGTTCCAAGACCACCCAGTTTGCTTGCTGATTGAGTAGGGAGAGACACTCTAGGCACCTGGTCCAGGTTCAGATCTCTTTCACCTGCCACACCATGCTCCTCCAAGGAGAAACCATAGAGCAGGAATCAGGATTATAATTTGTTTTAGTGCATAGAAGAGCTGGCATGTGTTGCATTTTAATCAACCCATGATAATAATAATAATAATAATAATAATAATAATAATAATAATAATAATGGTTTTGTGGATGCTCTATATGTGGGGCAGTGACAACGCCTAGGTATCTTTAAAAGCCAACATCACCTCCACATAAAGCACTCTTATGCCACTTTATAACAGTTGTGGAGAATCCGGGGAACTGTAGTTAGGGAAGAGGGATGGGAATAATACACAACAGTTCCCAGGATCCTTTAGAGAAGCCATGGCTGTTAAAGTGGTCCGAGAGTGCTTTGAATGTACGGTGTGGAACTGGTGTTGAGTTTTAAAAATACCCAAAATATCCTTATCCTGTGTGTGAAGGAGTTCTAATTTTTTGCTGTCTTCATTGTGGGCCCTTTGCTCATTTATCATTTAAGTCTCCTTGGTTTCTGGAGACCCCTTTGTCCACATCCTTACCTGCTCCGCACCCTTTTCCCCACTTTAGCTTCGGAAAATCCTCTCCCTTCCCTTGTTTTCTTAGAGGTTCCCAAATTGCAATGTGATCCCTGGTACTGAAAGGGGCATCTCAAGCCTCCAATCACATCGTGACCCACAGTATTAAATCAAACTGCTCCAAACTGTTAATTCTTAAACATCAGGTTGGGAGAAACTGGGAAGGGCTGTAGCTTGGTGGGTAGAAACATCTGCTTTACATGCAGAAGCTCCCAGGTTGAATCCCTGGCATCTCCAGATAAGGCTTGGAAAACCACCTGCTCTGAAATCCTGGAGAGCTCCTGCTGCTAATCAGTGCAGATAATGCTGAGCTAGATGAACCAGCAGTCTGTCTCCATTTAAGGCATACTCCCTGTCTGAGGTTTTCAGGAAGGTCCATAGCCCAGTGGCAGAGCATCTGTCTGGAGTGCAGAAGGTCCCACCTTCATCTCCAGGTGGGGCTGGGAGAGGCTCCACAGTTATGAAATCTTGGAGAGCAGCTGCTGGTAGCCAAATATTGAGCTAGATGGACCAGAGGGTCTGATTCAGCATAAGGCAGCTTCCTATGTTATGCCACACTGGTTGCAAAGCAACATGTCCCATTGTTGAGCTGGGTTTAGAAATCCTACAAGACGGGTCGGGGAACCTGCGCCCCACACTTGCTGGGCTTCAGCTTCCATCAGTGTGGCCACTAAGTGGTCAGGGATGAGGGGAGATAGAGCTCACCAGCACCTCCAAGGCCACATAGTCTTCATCCCTGAGCTACAGTTTGGGACTTGGCCATCATTCTGTCCCCTCCCTCCATACGTTCAGTAGCTTCCCTCTGCTTTTTCATACTCTTTGCATGGGTCTATCTCTATGTTATCTGGGCTGTACCACTTGAGGTTGCAAATGGAGGTTCGTGCGGTGGAGTGTGGAGCATCCCACCATGTTAGAGACCGCCGCTACCCCCAGGTCTGACCTGGTACAGCCCAGGCTCCAGCTCATACCTGGAGTGAGAATTAGGGCCATCTCAAGAACGAAGCATTTGAAGTAGAGCAAGAGGCAAAGTGTTGATGTCTCATTAAAAAAATAAAACAAGAGGCTGTTTCCTTAGAACGCTGAAAACACTGTACATTTAGAAAGTGTATACTATACAGTATTTCACAAGTAACTCAATTTCCTGTCTGCCCCATTGTTTTCAGCTTGATTAAGTATATCCTGTTAAACTGTATATTCCTGTTCAGGGTTATACTTGACTCTGATAAAATGAGATTACACAGTCGCATACGCACACATACACGTGTTCCTGCTCTTATTATTTTTTTCAGGAGTGAGTTCTTGGAAAAACAACTTTGAGGGATGGGTAGAGAGGGGTTGTATATGTTTTCGCATGTGTCCATCGCTGTGCTGCAACTATTGCGTGTCCTAACTTCCATGTAGCCACAGGCCATGTTGAAAGTTTGCCAGCTTGTCTTGAGGTTGGGCACATCCTTAGATTGGCTTTTGATTTCCTTTATTTCTCTCCTGGACTTTAACCGCTTACATTTAGATTTATGTCTATGAGCTGGGCTCCAGTTTCCCTCAGGCCCTGGTGGTGTGGGAATTGGTTGAGAATATGTGACTTCTAGACTTCTTCTTTTTTCCCCTCCTCTCCTAGAGCAGATCAAACTTTGTTTGTTTGTTTGTTTAAAAAAAACAAAACCACAGAAACTCTTGAGTTTTCATTGCCAGGAACTTGAAAATTCTCTCCCCAACACTTGTTTTTCCGTAAGACTCTCTTAAATGACATTACATAACAGTTTGTAGTAGGGTAGCCATGTTGCATCAAAAACAACATAGTCTTGTGGCACCTTAAAGACTAACAATTTTATTATGGCATAAGTTTTCATGGATGCATCTGATGAAGCCTTTTCCACTGTTTGCCCAGACAAACTATTGCAAAGACTGGTCATCATTTGGAAGATTCCTATTGAAATAATATGGAAACAAGGGCAATTTTTGTATTTTCTGAAAGGAATGTCTTTGGCAAAATGCCCCCCCAGTTCTTCACTTTTGCATTGTCAACTCACTGCTTTAACTCAAATCAATAGTGCACCAGTGAAAACTCGTTTTTGATCTTGAGCTATGGCTTAATCATGGCAAGATGCATATGTCAATAACCAGTGACCAGCCAGAAAAGAAAACCAGCCAAACAAAAGAAGGGATGAGGGGAAGAGAAGACTATTCCAGCCAGTCTGTAATCTTGTGCTCATTGACTAATGTGATTAAGTGGCAGAGTGGAGCCTAGACATGGGTGATGAGTTAGGGTGGATGTATCATGAAGAATTGCAGTGTCTCTGTGCAGACAATTAGTAATAACTTCCTGCTAAATGCTCTGGAATGTGCTTCATTTGGCTGGAGACATTGTTTGCAGTGTGCCTTTCTCTCTCTCTCTCTTTTTGAAGTGGTACGTCATGCTTGTTTCTTAATTCATTTCCCTTTTCTCTTGCAGCAAGTTGTCCAGACTCTGTGCCTTCCTCCACTGAGACAGGGGGAACTAATTATCTGGCCCCTGGGGGGCTTTCAGGTAAGAAGCAGGATTTCATTTGTACCCTTGCTGTTGTACATTTCATAAACGTTTAGCAGGACTCTTAACATTCTGATCCTGCAGATGTCTTGTCACTGTGGTTTGCACTGTCGTGGCTTAAGTGGCATCCATCTCTTCCCTTGTGTTAACTGGTAGGACGGATCCAGACAAACACAGCCTGTTCTGTTCCCCTCTCATGAATGCAGTCATACAGATGTTGGGAACTTGGTTGTCTGAAAAGCTCCAGCAGACCTTGTTTGCTGGCAGGCACCAGATGCCTTGAACTAGTTCAGGAGCAGAAAAGTCAGATGTGTGCTAGCAAAAATCTAGATCTTTGAATCCAATCTTTGAATCGAACCTCAATTGCGGTTCCATCGAAGATACAATCTAGACTGCTAATAACTATTTTAGGTACCTGTTGTGCAAAGGGCTGAAGAGCCGTTTCATATTTTTAGGGGTCAGCATCCAGTTGCTAGGTGTCCAGGTGATCGGTTGCCGCAGCCATGTACCTGGCATAGAATTGTAGAGTTGGAAGGGGCCACGAGGGTCATCTAGTCCAACCCCCTGCAATGAAGGAGTCTTTTTGTCCAATGTGGGTCCATCTTCAGGGGTGGGTGGGAAATGCTCCTGCCTAAAACCCTTTAAATTTTTGGTCTCCAGCTGTTTGTGGACCACAACTCCCATCACCCCTAGCTAGCAGGACCAGTGGTCAAGGACAATAGGGATTGTAGTCCACAAACATCTGGAAACACTGCGCTACAGACCTGCTGTCACTCTGTGTAGACAAGTACTGAGCTGGATGGACCAATGGCCTGACTCTGTATATATGGCAGTTTCCCATATACTTTCGTACCAGCAATTATTAAGTGTGTAGGTCTTTGCTGATGCTAGCTGGCAGCTTGATGGCCATAGTGCCTTTACATGTAAGATTCTTTGCAGTGTGGAGCATCTCTTCTTGATTTGGCACCGTACAACAGTTTTGTGTGATGCTGTAGCATTTGACACATGGTGTTGAATAGTCCCAGGGCAGAGTTATTTCCTGGCTGCGCCGACAACATGAGAGCCACCTTTCCCTCGCCTTATCTTTCTGGCCCAACAACCTCGCCGTCAACCCCCGTTGTTAAAAGAGCTGGTTGTGATCCTAGACAAAGACTGCTGCTTGGCTGGCAGCTGCAACACAGCAGTTAGCTGAGGGCATTGTCTGACTATGTGATTTATGCACCGAGAGTTAAATTATATACTGTCCACTGCATGGGTGTGCCAGAGCAGGCTCCTGCTTCCCCCCCCCCAAAAAAAAGGTTGCAAGTTTGGGCTGGTATTTCAGTGATTCTGGTTGGGGTGTAAGACATTTTGGTGGCCCAGAACTCTAGGGAATGGGGAATGGCTGGGTCTCTTGCAAAAACACTTGTTAAAAGAGCATCATGAGGCCAAGGGAGCCACATAAAGGCACCTGGTTTGGAGAGCTGTGTTGTCCCTCTAAAGATCCCTTTGACTTCTAACTTGCCTGTAATGTTTATGGCAGCAATCCTGAGCTTAAGCTCAGGGGGCTTGAACCTTGATTTTACTCTTTCAAAGCCGTCTTGTGCTTCCTTATTTTTGCTGCTTGTGTAGTTCTGTTCCTTGAGATGCCCCTGATTTTTGTGTGTGTGTGTTTTTGCTAATGCCCCAAAAATGCCTGTCTGGGCTTGTGAACCTTTCGGAAGACAAATATTCCTTGGCCGAGGAGTCCTGGCTTGATTTATGGTTTGTGGAATGGGTTCTGCTCCTCCGCTCATTAGCCCTACGACCGGAATGTCAGAAATATGTCGGCTATCTCCTCGTGAGTGTGCATATGTGCGTGTGCCTTTCTCTCCAGGAATTGCAAGCAGCATGGCTATATTTAAGTAAGACTTGTTTGCTTTCCTTTTAGCGTAATACATACCCTGCCTGTGTGTCATTTGAGAGGGGAGTATTCTGTTTGTTCAAAGGGCCCTAATGAGAATTAATCAAATGAGCAGGAGGAGAGGGAAAAGGGAGGGGGGGGCACTTGCAGGTTAGCCTTTGTTTTTCCTTTCTTAAAAAAGAGAGAGCAACTTGTGGTTCTAGTTTTTAAGCAGGGCCTCTTTCTGCAAAAAGCTGAACATATGTAGGGGTGGGCAAAACGAGAAGAAAGAAAAGAATCCGTACAACACAATAAGGGTGCTAGGTGGTTTCAAAGAAACAGAAAAACATGCGTGAGTACGCGAGGGGGGTGCGGTTGAGTTCCTCAGGATACCACATGAAATAAGCAAAGGAAGTACTAGCTTTTAAAGGGAGACTCTTTTTGAAACCCGTTTGTGCATTGATAGCATCTTGGTCTGTCTAGTCTGCTGCTGAAGGGGAGGGAAGGAGGGCGGGGTGGGGGGGGGTATGGGGCTGCAGGAAATAACATTGCCTGCCTGGTGGTGGAATGCTTTCTTAGTGGGGCTCACTAGGTAATGCAGGGGGAAAGTGGAAAACTGGTGCTTTCAGTGAGGTTTCCAGTTGCCGTGTTGAGCCCTCGAAGCCTCATTGAAATAGATCTTATCCCTCTATAATTTTTTGGGGGTGTTTGTGTGTGTTGTTTTTTAGCATGCCAGAGAGCCAAGCTCCCACTCTAAAAAGGGAATCTGTAAAAAATAAAAATGTGTGTGTTGTTTTTTAACTGCACATTTTGTAGATATTTACAGGTTTAACGAGGAGGGGGGAAGGGAGTGCTTTAAGTCACAAAGGAAATGGCGAGCTCTAATATCTGCTGCACGAAGGAGCATTTGTTCTGAATTTTGCCTGCTTTCCTACTAAATCCACTGGAAATCTCGAAGTGTGCCTCTGAAAATTCCCTAGGAGGAGGAGGGGCTGCAGTCAAAAAGGCAAAAGTGAAAAGGGGGGAAAACACTATCTAGGCATAGCTAAGCCTTTTAAAAGTCCAGTCAAGAGATTTTAGCACATGCTTGACTCCCACCCATTGCAAACGTTAAGGTTTAAAAGTGCTTAGCTTTGGATTGGGGCCCAGGGTTTGGAGCAGCTCATCAAAACTTTCTCTTCTCTTTGCACTGTTGAGATACTTTGCTAGAGAGCGTATTTGAACAGGGCTTTTCATGAGCTATTGTCAGGGGCATTTAGGTTACTTTACCTTTATCTGCAGTAGTAATAACTTCTCTAGGTTTAAGTAGGGGATGGTTCACTGAAAAGCACACATATTCTTCCTTTTTCCTATTGCCTTCCATGAACAAGCTAGGCCAGTTGCCTTCTCACTTTATCCCAAGCAATTACGAAATGGGTTGTCAGAGTCATTTATTTGTTTGCTTATTTGTTATTAAATGTATGTCCTCCTTCCTCCCAAAGGAGCCCTGTCGCTCTCAACACACAAACCAAACAAGCCTACCTGCCATGGCTTTCTCTCTCTCTCTCAAATTCTTACACACACACATCACATAGGCTTTCTGTCCTTCTCGCACACAGACCATGTCCCTCTCATACGTATACACAGACCTACCTCCCATTTTTTCTTCTAATCCGTCATCATGGCACCATGAGATATATATGGTGACCCGTCTACAGCAGTGTTCCCCAACCTTGGGCCTCCAGCTGTTTTTGGACTACAACTCCCATCATCCCTCGCTAGCAAGACCAGTGGTCAGGGATGATGGGAATTGTAGTCCGAAAACAGCTGGAGGCCCAAGGTTGGGGAACACTGGACTACAGAACCTTTCACTGCTATGTGACTTACCTTTGAAATGGTAAGATGTAAGATGACAAGTATTGTCCCAGCACAGACAGGCCCCCAGCTTTTCTTGGGCAGGTTCACACATCATGCCTTTAAAAGGTGTACATCTAAGATGATCTGAATGCAACCTTGAGCATTATGGCGAACAAGAGTAGGTTCAGTCAGGGCAGACGAAAGCAAGTCCCTTTTTTAGGCGCAGAAACGGCAATATATAGAGCACATGGTTAACTTACGGAATTCATTATGGGAACTTATGGCATTCATTTGCAGCAGTGGCCACTAGCTTAGAAGGCTTGCAAAAAAAAAAAAGCATTTGACAAGTTCACGAAGAACAAGATTATCCGTAGCTATTAGCTGTATGAACTAAATGGTTCAGCAAGAGTGTATCTCTGAACATCAGAAGTGCAGCTGTTGGCTTCATACCTTGCTTGTGAACTTTTCAGAGGCCTTACCAATGCTGATGGCAGAATGTTGGGAGCAGATGGATCTGATCTAGCAATGGCGTTCCTGTTTTTGTTTCTTTACTTGGTCCTACCTTCCCAGAATGTTTTTCAGTGGTGCATACGATAGACCTCTTTAGGCACCACCCCTCATGTAATCTCCCATCACATGTGTAGCCCTGCCCCACTCTTGGGGGGGGGGGGGTCACCGCTCCTGCGGCTTTTCCACCTGCAGATTTTTCTACTCCCTACGTGATCTAGAACTTTAATCTCCCAGGGCGTTAAATATTCCAGGGAGCCCAGTGACTTGATTCTGTTAGCAAAGAAGGAAGTTCCTTGCTTCAGAAATTCAGGGGCAACACTAAGGATGTGAGGGAGGGGGCATTATGCACACACACACACACACACACACCCTTGTACAGTGGTAGTTGTGGTGGGGATGGAGGAAGAACATGGGGAGAGGGACATTAGCCTCACTTTTAGCAGTTCCATATTGTGAGTCTGTAATGTGAAACTGTTGAAATCAATGAACCAATGAGGTTAATCCGGGGCGCGATTATTGAAATCATAATGCCAATGCAACTATTTTGTGGACGCTTGCAATGCAGAGTGGCTGGGGAAACCCAGCCAGATGGGCAGGATATAAATAATAAACTACTACTACTACTACTACTACTACTATTATTATTATTATTATTATTATTATTATTATTATTATGCCCATGGGCACACCGTTTTTCTAAAAACCTGGCACCAGAGTCCTCTTCCATGTCCAACATGGAAATGATTCTGGCTCTGTAGTTAGGCCATGCATGGTGTCTTTCCGAAGTACACTCTACACTGTTTTTTAGGAGACTATTAAACATTTTTTTTAGCCAGCTCTCCCTCTCCCCCAGGAGTTGCCAGAATTCCCATCGCCCCCCGAAAAAAAAATTCTGTTGAAAAGGTGCTGCTGGGTGTTTTGCTTCAAGGAGGGCATCTTAAAAACAGTTAGAAGGCAAATGGTGCATTTTACCTACACCTATGTATGTCTGCCTAGCTTTTGCCTGAAGAATGCAAGAAGGGCCTGGCTGTTTCCTTTAAGGGATGCCTTTCAGAGCTACAAATACTACTGCGTTCTGCTTCATGTGGCTAAAACTACTCTCCCTGATGAATGGCGAAGGTGTGGGGGGAACGCGCACTGCCCAGAGGATGTGGGAGGGTGACCATCATGGAAGGATGAGAGAAATTCATGGGAGAGAGCGAGAAAAGCGGGGTGGGGTGGGGATGGAGAGAGGGAGAGAGACGCCGCTGCCCAAAGTGTTTCCCCCTCGAAAATAACCAATCTGACTCTCTCTTTCACTTGCTGTGTTTGCTGTTTTTCTTCCTGGCTTGGACTGAGCTGCGGTGGTTCCAGCTAATGAATGAGGCTCAGTTCAGGGTGGGAGGAAGCCTGGGAGCCTGGAGCCAGTGACTTGATTCTTTTGGCAAAGGAAGAAAAAGAGAGAGGGAGGGAGACAGAAATTATATATATATATATTCTGGATTTGAAAACTTAATCCTGTGGGGGTCTTCACAAAGGAACTGGTTCCACCAGAAGTGACCTTTAATTCACTCTGTGCTGCCCTTTCATGTTATGTGTGGCGTTTGGAGGAAAAAATGGGATGAGATTTGTGGGGAGGGAAAGAAACTAGGTTGGCTGGCCAAATTTTCTGGGACCTAGTTTAACTATGTTTTTTTTGTAGGAACTTTTTTTCCCCTTTAAAGGAGGATCTTCCCAAAGGTTAAAACCTGAACAGGGAAACTTGGGGAGTAAACATGTGGCTTGGATTGATTTCCGCCCTCCCCTGTCTCAGTTAATCCTCCTCTCCTGAGGCAAAAAAACCACCACTCCCTGGTTTTCTCTTCCCCCCCACCTTCTCCATAGGTCTTTTGTCCATCTCACTCTGTGACTCTCCTGCCCATTTGTTGCCTACTCTAATCTCTCTCTCTTTTGGGCAGAGGTGCAGATCCATGTTTCTTTTGCAGTAAATAAACTTTTTGGGTGGGTTCCTAGGGGGACACATGGTGGGAGTGGTCAAAGAAGCCAGACATCTGGTAACTGAAGGTCACGGGTCTCCCAGCCTGCAGACAGAAGTGATGCTGAGGCACAGCCATTTTTGCCAAGGCCGTTCGTAGAATCATAGAACTGTAGAGTTGGAGGGGGCCCTGAGGGTCATCCAGTCCAACCCCCTGCAATGCAGGAATATGCAGCTGTCCCAGACAGGGATTGAACCTGCAACCGTGGCGTTCTCAGCACCACACTCTAACCAACTGAGCTATCCAGGCTGAATATTCATGTTGGAACTGAGTCTGCGATTGAGGCACAACCCATGTCTGGATCAATAGGATACAGGTTACCTTGGAATAAGTTTTGACTGGCAAGCTGGGAGGGTATTTGTTTTAAAAATGAGATAGTCCACCAAAATCTCATTGAATGCCAAGCTCTCGTTTTTGAACTTAGACCGGCACCTTCACCTCGGGACTGGCTGGAGACGTTTTCTTGGTAGATATGGCTGCCTATCTTGAACGACACCAGAAGTTTTATGTTGCATTTTTAACCCAATGTAATGTGAGAGAGGAAGTACCGGGAGGAGGCAACTTGGGGAGGGAGGAAGGAGGTGGCAACTAATTTACCTTTCTGTAAAGAGAGGCAAAAGGTTCCGGCAGCTTGCTTGGTTCGGAGGTTTGTTGCAGTTTACTGGATTAGTCACATGGGTGATCCTACCCCAAAAGAGATCCTGTTATGAACAGGGAGATGATGTCACCTGAGGGCGATTGAGAGTGAGGGTGAGTGAGTTGAATGGAAATGAATAACCGAACAGTGAGAATGAGAAAGAAGAAGAAAATCACTGAAAAGAGGGTAGGCTGTTTGGTTTTTTTATTTATTTAAAGCACTGCGAAAACTGCAGTTTGGGCTCAGCTCTACGTATCTTGAAAGTTCGCACCTGTTTGTGTCAACAGAAGCTTTGGTCTCGAACTGTCATACTGTTTCTATTTCCGTTTTATTTTTAAGGCAGATATTAGATGTGCAAGTAAACTAGCCATAGGTGTGACAGTCAAATGCATCCCCCCCACACACACCCCACTCTGCATGAGAACAGGCCTCGTGTTATTTAACACATATGTTCAATTCTACTTCAGTTCACCTTTTTACTACAGAAAGCTCTGAAGGAAAAGCTGGTGGCCATTTCATTGTGAAATAGCAAACGGCCCTGGTCTGTTTCACTACGCCTTTTGATCCTCGCTGGTATCTGTGTCCGCTATGGAGAGGCGGAAGGTAAAAAGAAAAGAATCTAGGAACCCCATCACAATGGCAGAACCTGGTTTTGTTAGTAACCAAATTTATCTTCTCTCCCATTTCCCTACAAGTTAGGTGAGAAAGAGAACAGGGCTCCTGTAGAAGAGGGAAATTCAGAAAGTGACACTTGCAAAGTGCATACCTGTGGAAATGCCCTCTTTGATGCAAGAGTCTTGTTCTGTTCTGCATCTGACTACCCAACAGTTTAAAATTGTGCATGGTGTTATTGAAGGCAAATAATACTAGGATGGACAGGATAATTTTATTCATACAAATCCCAGTTACATTCCAGTCCCTGCCTCTTTTAATAATCAAATTTATAGCTGCAGAAGAAATGCAATTGTTTACACATTCAGCATTCATCTTACAATCTTAAAGTGAGACATTTCTCTGTAAAACCACTTGTGGCTACATACGGTACCTTCAATCTAAACAATTGGTAGTGCTTTTTTAAAAACCAACCCACCCCCCTATACAGCATTTATTTAAATCCCCCACACACCCAACATAAATACATATATTTATCCATATATGGTTTCAAATGTGGTCCTGTAGTGCCTGTTTTCTTATTGCTGGATTTTCAAGAAAGAGGCGGGTTTTACAGAGCATTAGCTTGTACTTACGCCTTATTAAATGGCTTACCTAAAAACTCAGGTCTGTCTGTGCAAAAGGACAAGGTTATCAGGGGTTAATGCTAAGATGACAGCAATGGAGTCTTTGAAGTGAAACAGGCTGCCTGCCAGACTAGCACAGAAGCATTGCAGCTCTCCTCGCACATCATCTGACCATAGCAGTATGTAGCAGCAAACGGAGGAGACTCGCTCTTGGCACGGCGTCCCGTGTAGTTTTTGGCCTCTGACGCTTCATTCTAGCTTCACTGCCCCCCCTCCCTCCCGCTTTCTCTCTGTCTCCCAGGCTTTTACTTCCATAGGAAGGAGAAGCAACATTTCAGAAGCCTACAAAACGCGAGGGAGCCCGGATGCAACCCTTCTGTTCTGGATATGCTTGTGGTGCGCAGCTCAGTTGGTTAGAGCAGGGTGGTGATAATGCAGAGGTTGCAGGTTCGATCCCCGTATGGGACGGATGCATATTCCTGCATTGCCGGGGGGGGGGGGTTGGGCTCAATGATCCTCGGGGTCCCTTCCAACTCTTACGATTCTCTGCTTACTCTAAAGTAGACAGCAATAGAAGTTAAGTCACAACTAAGTCTCTTTGCTGTCACTGGGACTTGGTCACACGGCTAACTATAGCTGGATTGCAGCCATTAATAATAAAAGTAAACATTCCTTGGGCCTTTAAAAAAAAAAGTTAGGGTTGCAGTAAGAAGGAAAGCATGATGTTTATCAGACACAGCTCTTACTAGAAAGAACCATGTATTTTTTGTGAGTGTTTTTCTAATATAGTGGGTTTTCTTTTTCTTTTTTCCGGCCTGCTGCATTCCCTCAACAGTCCCCCCCAAAAAAATAATGTTTAAGTGTTTCCATGGCTTTCTGAGCTCTTAAAAATAAAAAATAAAAAATAATGGGGAGGGGGGACGGAGATGAAGTCCCACGGAGATGAAGCACACTTTAGAAGTCTAGCCTAACCCTAATGACGAGCCTGGCTTTATTTATGTATCTGCCTGCTAAATAAAATTTGCCCAGAGGAAGTGGTGAGAGGGCTTCATCACATGAGGCGGTTTACTTCTGCATGTAAGAGTTGGCAATTGAGCCAGATGGGCAACTTTAAATAGGTGCGGTTGGAGCGAACAGCCAGAGAGTTTGCATGAGGGAGCTAAAAGAAGCCTCCACGTTAGGAAATCCTTCTGTCTGCACAACACCTCAAATGGCAGTTCCCATCCCCCAGGACCCTGTTTATGGCGATAGATTATTTAAGACGCGGTTCGGACGCTTACCTGTGTAGTGGCTGCCTTTGCAACATATACCCCCGTTTCTCCTAAAATAAGACGTAGCCATAAAATAAGCCGTAGCAGGATTTCTACGCATTTGTGAAATATAAGCCATACCCCCCAAAATAAGCCATACCCCGAAAATAAGACATAGTGACGTGGCGCCTCTCCCTTAAGATGGCCTGGATAGGCGTGGCTATGCAGCGTACTGACGCGGAGCGGTTAAAATAAGACATCCCCCGAAAATAAGCCATACTGTGGTTTTTTTTGAGGGGGGGGAAATCTAAAACGGTGTCTTATTTTAGGAGAAACACAGTAAGGGTGGGTATCTGGCACTCTCTTGCACTACTCATGACATTAATGTGTGATTTCGGGTGCTCCAAGGAGACTGCCTCCACTTCCCCCAGACAAACTGGATGGGCTGCCTACGCATGTTGCATAATGTGAGTGGAGGAAGGAAGGGGCAGAATGCACCCCCGGTAGAGATCTGAACCGCTATTCCCTCGAGAGTAAGGACCTAAGAGCTCACACACAGTTACCGGTAGCTTTACCTCAGGCAAAATGGTTGCAGCTTAACTGTATCGTGACTGATAAATGCAGAAAAGCCTTGAGAGAGACAAGCAGACTGGAGAAGGCCTGTGACCTTCTGCCACATCCACCCCATGAAGGCCCTCTCTCTCTCCAAGTGGCTTCAGGCCTATTTTGCACACTCTTTCGCTGTTTAATCCGTTCCTGAAGTCCATTCTTAAACCGAATTCATTCTTAAACCGAGGCGTGCTTTCCCTAATGAGGCCTCCCGCCGCCGATGCCCTTCCACTGTTCGGTTTCCGTTTGTAGACTGAGGTAAAGTTCGCAAACCGGAACACTACTTCTGGTCTTGCGGAGTTCGTAAACCAAATCATTTGTAAACAGGGTTGTTCTTAAACCAAGGTACTACTGTATCCTTCCGTTTCAGTCAGTGGCTCCGTGCACCACCTTTGAGAGTCATGGCCTTTGTTTCCATTATACTTTATTTAGGTTATTCTTTGGGCTCTGGGGGGTATGGTCAGGAGCCACACGAGGCCATCATGACCTGTCTGAAGCCAAGCCGCTTTAGGTCTGGTCCGTGTAGGGATGGGAGGCCACCTGGAAACCAATGGCGCTCTGCCTTAGCTTCCGTGATGGAATGAAGGTGTAGCGTAAGGTTAAGAAAAGAAACACAAAGCTTGAAAAGCGGGCCTAGCAAAGACATCCCACTTCCCTTGGTAAAAGTGTGAATACATGGACAATGTGGGGTTTACTTTTCGTTTCTCACCCCATCCGTTAAACTTCCTTAACCATTTCTCCCATGTCCTTGTTCCATGTGTTTTGCTATTGAACGATAAGCAAAACTGCAGCGGCGGGCTGTTTAATAACAGCCGTTTGTAATACTACCGCGTGAACAAAAGGGCAGCACTTTCAAGGGTGTAGCTAACCGCACACGGGGTTTTCGGCGGTCACGGAAACCATGGGAGGTGTAGTATTTGCTGTGTAAACCCAGCCTCTCACGCAGCTGCTGATCCAAGACTCAGAAAACTGATAGGGATTTCTTGGCAAAGGTGACTGCTCCTTCGGGGTATACCTCAGGTAGGCACCCCCAACTGTTCCTTCCAGCACGTACTTCCCATTCCTGTGTTTGCTCAGCTAGGAGGCTGCAACATGCTCCTCAATTGCCCGCTGTTTGGCTATTAACTAAGGTTACTCTGGGGTTATCGGCTTTTGCACTATCTGCGGCAGCCCATCTCCGCAGCCTCTGCTACTCTTGCCGGGTGGTTTTGAAGAGATGCAGGCACCTGACCTCTCTCAATTGTTTCACCCAAATATTTGGGCCTCAGCCGCTGCCTTATCAGACAGTGCGGTTTCAGGAAGATGAAAGTGAAATTCCTACTGGGTGCCGTCTTGCAGCAGCCTCCGAGGGAGCCGTGTAAAAGAAGACGACAGCAGGGCCAGTCAGAGGTCACGGCCAGCGAGGACCATCTTTCTGAGCAGGATTGAATGACCCATACCTAGCAACCTGGCTCTCCTCCTAGTGTCACAAAGCAGCTTCTTCTCCAGCTTGTTTTCAGCTGAGTGATATTAAGCGCAGTTCCATAGACTTAGTTCAGTCCATACCACACAAAAGAAAGCAACGTCCGTGTTTACCTTCATGCTTTGTTTTGGAGGGTTTTTGCGGGGCATGCTACTGTTTTCTGCAGAGTTTGTTTTAAGTGGTAACCGGGAGATGGTCTTCTGCTGTTCAGGAACTGAATATCTGTGAGAAGGAACATGGGCTGGATGCTGTCAGAACGGTGGGAACTGAAAGTGCTTGATAGCTGTCCGGATCTCTGGCCCCTGAGTTTGTAATTAGCTGTTTTAACCAACTTTACAGTCTTGGATATATTCTTATTTTATTCTATTCTATTTTGCTGTTAAGCTGGAGGGAACGGCTAGGTAATTTAATCACACGGAGCCACCGTGTCTTCAGAAGCACAGGGACTTTCTGCAAGAAAATGCCCATTAAGGTTTCTATATTGGGATTTCCCCATACAGTACATAATTCTTACTTGTGCCTAGTTGCATTAGCAAGGAATGTCCAAACCCAACCCCTTTATATGGCTGTGAGGGTTGGATCTTTTCATGTAGCCCTCATGTCCTTTCACTGCCTTTTACCAACAATAAATTATTCCTTATTTAAGCCTCCTGCATCACATAGGGCCACCTAATGCAGATTTTGCACCAACCATATTTCAATAGTTGCGCTCAAGGCAACTCATAAGCTACCTGGGACTTCATGTATGTTCTTTCTCCCCCTCCAACATGTAGATGTGATGCACGGACCAAGCGCTGTACATTGATCAATGGTTGTACCTGGCTCACTCAGTCTCCCTTCCCAAGACTGGATCACGTGATCTAGCGCCGGTGCAAGAAGGAGGTGCATGGCTTGTCTGTGTCTACATCTGTTTGGTTGGAGGGGGAAGAGAGGTGCACTCTGCTCCCGCACAATTCAAAGTAGCATGCAGACTGGGGAAAGGGGACTGGAATATGGAAAAACTGATGGCTTTATTCCTGGACTGGAGAAGGAACAGAAAAGGCATTGACCCCATTTACCACGTTGGGTTTGGGCCCAAATAGGGTAAAAGATAAAGGACCCCTGGGCGGTTAAGTCCAGTCAAAAGTGACTGTGGGGTTGCATCGCTCATCTCACTTTTCAGACCGAGGGTGCCAGCGTTTGTCCATAGACAGCTTTCCAGGTCAAGTGGCCAGCATGACTAAACTGCTTCTGGCGCAATGGAACACCGTGACGGAAACCAGAGCGCACGGAAACACTGTTTGCCTTCCCTCCGGAGCGGAACCTATTTATCTACTTGCACTGGCGTGCTTTCGAACTGCTAGGTTGGCAGGAGCTGGGACAGAGCAACGGGAGCTCACCCCGTCGTGGGGATTCGAACCGCTGACCTTCTGATTGGCAAGCCCAAGAGCCCCAGTGGTTTAGACCACAATGCCACCCGCGTCCCTCCGGGCCCAAGTAGCGTGAGAAAGACACACAGGGTGAACCAACAAATGTGGGATCACACCCTGGCGGTGTGAGTGAATGGAGCCGTGGAATTGTGAAATTGGGAGTCCTCTTTTTAAGCCTGGGCTCACAGCCTTCAGCCTTAAAAAAATTAGATAGAAAACCATTCAGCTTTCAGGACCAGAGAACCAGTTTTTTGCAGCCTGGGGGGTGGGGGAATGACACAGTGCTGGGGGGGGGGGCTGTGTTGATAGCAGGTAGTATTTTTAAAACACATAATGGTAACTTTCACCCTGTTCTTAACAGAAACATTGAAACACGATAGGATATTGCATCATTGCTTCATGAGAAAAGTTTAAAAAAGAGAAAAGAATGAAAGGACAAAAGGAAGGAAAATGTAGTTAGTAATTAGTGAAAGAGGAGAAAAAGACAAGAGAGGCTTGAGAAGGCTGCCCACCCCCCCTTTCCCTAGTAATCACATGCTCTTGCGGGGCCTGATTTCCAAAGAGAGAGAGACTGTTTGAGTGCTTGATTTTATTTTTATTATCTCAAAAAAATATTTTAATAGCAGGGTCACCTTTACTTGAACATTGCCTTGCCGCCTCCTGTCTCAGTTTACTGAGGAATCTTTTCATGATTTTCCCCTTGGTTTCCTTCCCCAGAAGGCGAGGCAAAGAGAGCTTTTTGGCTGGGAAGCTAATTTTGGTTTGGCTGCTGAGGATTAAAATTTGGTCTCCACCCAGTGTCATTATCTAGGTTTCAACTTGGGGTGGTGAAGGAGAGCAGAAGAGAAGGGGGGGGAGAGACTTCATAAAATTTTGTTCAGCCCTCCTTTACCCTTTTAACCTTGCTACGCAGAGATTTTTTTATTTTTATTTTTTGCGTATTTGGTCTCTCTCTCCCCTTCCATGCTACTGAGTATGTTCATGTGCCTTGAAAAACATTAAGCCACCAGCCCTTTTTTTCAGGAATTCCTTTGAAAGCCTCTTCAGTATCTCCCCGTGCATTAGCAAGAACAAAAAAGGAAGTAACTTTTATAGCTGCCTTGGTGAATCTGGCTTGACTGTCTGTAAAGAACTGGCACAATTAAACCTTTTCTTTAAAGGGAAGGAAGGGGAAGGGGGTGGAAAAAGACCCTTTCAGGCCAATTATCATGCAGTCCGCCTTCCTAAGGGGCTAATGGTATCCTAGCTTCAGCCTTTAAAGCCCTGACCTTGATCTGATATCTTTCCCCCTTTTGTTTTTGGTAGGATCCTTTTATGTTGGTGTGAATAGAGATACAAGTTAAATCAGAAAGCGCTTAGCGTTGTCTATGGGTCTTTGTTAGCCTCCAAAAACCCTAGCGTTCTGCGGTTCAGTGTTATCTTTTGAGATAAGTTTTGGTTACAGAGAGGTGCCTGAAAATGTGATTGCCCAGGAAATGCAACAAATAAGCCCCAAGCTATCTTAATTTGTTAGGAATTTGGTGATAAGATCACAAGCAAATGTCCTTCTGGCTTAGACAAACCACATCTAGCCCAGTACTCTCTCCCCAACAGTGGAAACTCAGATGAACCTGCAAGTTCACAGGCTGACCATTATGGAGATAATTTAGCAATCCCTGCCAGCATATGGGAAATCAGATGTCTGTTGACCCTCAACATATTAATGACTCTAAAGTCTAAATATAAACATTTTTTCCAGGTGCCAAAACCCATTTGAGGCAGACTATTTCGGAATAAAAACCCTGGTAATAAACAATATGTCCTTCAACAGTAAGTTCAGCCTGGCCTTGTTCATGAAAATTAGTTGAAATTTTCTTGCAATCACTGCATGAAGATTAGCGGAGACCATTTGGCTCGTGGATTGGATTCCTGTGCGGCCTTCATTGCATAGACAAGTTACCCATTTCTGGATGGATCAGATTGGCAGAAGCCCATAAGCAAACTGAGGAAGAAAGCATGGAGTCACTGGGATGGTGGGTTTTTGATCTTAAACCCTCACTATCCTGGGTTTGATGCTGTTGCCTGTACAACAGTGGACAGTCCATGGCTGTGTCTTGTCCTATTCAAAGCTAGCATCACAGGCAGAAGAGCTTGCTTTCCCTGTACATTGGTCCCAACCGACGGCAAATCTTGTTGCCTCTATATGCAGCAGATTGAGACAGTGATAGAAGTAGACTTGTCATGATTACAAATTGCTGGGCGTGAGCCTGGCGTTTGCATCTAATTTGACTAGCCTCCCAATTTCACATGCATCAGGGAGAGAGGAAACATGTTTGGCTAGGGTGATAGAACTCCCTTTATTGAACTAAGCACAAAGCAGAAGTCTGGCTAGCTCCTTTGCTGCCTAAGTAACCTCATCCTTCTTGTCTTCCCTTGCTTTCCCCCTTTCCTTTTTGGCTTCAGTTTGTTTTCATAACAACGAGAGCCTGGGGTTGTAGTTGTCAGTGTGTAAAGGCTTGCTGATCCTTCAGCGAGTGTGACTTGTCAAAACACAACAAGACGCCACAGCAAAATGATGTAGGCAGTTTGAGCAGACGGAGGTGGATTGTCTTGTTTCTTCTGCACTTTTTACTTCTTCTCCACCCCTCCCACTGGCATAATTTTGAAACATCATTCTTAAATTAAAAATGCACACATTGTCAACGCTCTCCTTGTTGTTTGGAGTGCGTTTGTGTCTGCAGTTTCCCCATATGTAGTTCTACTCAATCAAGGCTCATATACAAAGCAGCACATTTGGTGTGGAAGTCTTGTCTCTGTAGAAGATGATAGATTATTCAGGTATGTCCTTGGGAGCCTTTATGTCTCTGTGGTTGACTGATGAATGATGGGCCCCTGGAAAATGAATGTTGATCTCCCTTTATTGCTAAAATCTACGTGGGAGGGAGAAGCGCTTTGGTGTTGGAAATGGCTGTTCATAGCGTGCGTGAACATTGGCCCAGTCCTTGAAAATCCCACTTGCTTCTCATGAGTAGTAGTCATTTGCTAGTGCAGCTCCTCCTGCGGCAAATTAGCAGAAAGGAAGAGTCCAGTTCTTACTGGTGATAATGTTGTGCCTTTAAAGAATTGGATTTACCAGGAACATAACAGGGGCACTACCACTGCTGTTGTTGTTGTTTAGTCGTTTAGTTGTGTCCGACTCTTCATGACCCCATGGACCAGAGCATGCCAGGCACTCCTGTCTTCCACTGCCTCCCACAGTTTGGTCAGACTCATGTTGGTACCGGTAGCTTCGAGAATACTGTCAAACCATCTCATCTTCTGTCATCCCCTTCTCCTTGTGCCCTCCATCTTTCCCAACATCAGGGTCTTTTCCAGGGAGTCTTCTCTTATGAGGTGGCCAAAGTATTGGAGCCTCAGCTTCAGGATCTGTCCTTCCAGTGAGCACTCAGGGCTGATTTCCTTCAGAATGGATAGGTTTGATCTTTTTGCAGTTCATGGGACTCTCAAGAGTCTCCTCCAGCACCATAATTCAAAAGCATCAATTCTTCAGCGATCAGCCTTTTTATGGTCCAGCTCTCACTTCCACACATCACTACTGGGAAAACCATAGTTTTAACTATATGGACCTTTGTTGACAAGGTGGTGTCTCTGCTTTTTAAGATGCTGTCTAGGTTTGCCATCGCTTTATTCACTACCAAAAAACATGAATGAGGTCTGTTTCCACTGTGGTGGCATGTGTACTATTGCTTATGTAGCCAGAGTAACACCTTGCTCTCTGCATAAAGGGGGGATGGGAGAAGAAGCTTCAGCAGACCCAAGGGAACCCCATGGTTTGCAGAAGCATATATTTATTTTCCTAATAAAGAAAGCGGTTAAGGAGGGGAATGCCCCAAAACAACCTGGTGAGGAGTGAGCTTGATCAGCGGCAGTAGCATGCTGGTCTTGAGTTTTTTTTGGGGGGACAGAAACCCGGGAGGGGGAGGGAACACCAGAGAGTGGAGCATCCAAGACTGGAACAAGTTAGAAGGGGTGAACAGGACACTTCCGTACTGCAACAGTATTGTTGCAGGCCCTGCATGTACTTTCAAGGGGGCGTTGTTAATTCCTAGCCACTGCCCACTGAGCAGGGGCATTGTGGTAACTTGCACACTTCAACCAATGAGAACATTTCGACTGTTCTGCAGATGGCGTTCTTTCCAGATACGTTCCCTTGTGAATTCTTGCTGGCTTTGGCTTTTGCCTATTCTGACACTACATAATACTTCATTTCTTTCTTTTTTCATCCCCCTGTCCATTGTTGTTGCTTCTTGCCTTCGACAGAGATGCAAAAGAGCTGGACCTAATTCTGCCTTGGTTTTGGATTTTACAAGGTGCTGAGGGTTTTTAAAAAATAATACGGAACTGAAGGAGAAACACGTTTTAGATGTATTAGATCTCGTGGCCTGTAATAGGATTGCCTTGCCTTTCGTGAGGGTCTTCATTTCAGGGTTATCCGGGAGAAGTCCAGATCTCTCTGTTGTTTCTTTTTTGCTTCAGTGGAGGCTTCCCCTTCTTTCTGTTAAATCAACTGTGGCTGATAGATGCTTTGAACCCCCGAGATAGCTTCATTGTTCTCTGTAGGTTCTTTCTTAGCTGAAGGCCCACCGATGTCGACCTAACAGCCATGACTCCTTATGCGTAGATCACAGTTCCTTCAAGCAGTGGTGTGTGTTGGTTTTCTGGAAAAAAAATTGAATTGGAAAAATTTCCTATGTGACTTAAGAGTAATGAAAATGTTAAATCGGGGGGGGGGGGGGATGATGCTTTAGAGAGCGCTATAATTTAGCATATAAATAGCTTATTTTGCTTATATTCAGTAAACAAAGCTAAAAAAACATTGAACTACAAAGCTTGCCTATTATTACATATTTGCATCCTTTTCACTGCTTCTAATAGACTTAGGAAACAGAAAATTCTCCATTTTGGAAATAATGTATTTTATGGGTTCTAGTAGCCGAGTCAGGGAATTTCATTCAGCTGCAGTAAAGAGGTAGAGTACACCTGTAAACAAGATGTGTATATATATGCATATGAGAAATATATCTGATAAGCAGCCTTGGGATTTAGCAATTTCTTCGTTAGTAGATGTTATTTACAGTGCCATGTTGCTGCCTAGAGAAAGTTTAAATCAAGTTTTATCTTTTCAAAGTGAGTGCGATGCCAGCGTTCAGTGGCCGCTCTTGTCTGGGTAGCTTAACACCCTCCCTTCGAAAGACACACCGTGACTTATGCATTCATAGTTGGACAGAAGTTCATTAACTTCTGAAGCAACCCTTATTTATGCCTGACTAACCAAAGCTGAGAATGTCTAAAGAGCTTTCACTTTGTTGCTTCTAAAGTTCGCCCCAGGCTGTATCACTTGTAATGAGAGCTTGGGCGGACTTAATTCATAGATACCAGGAGTTCCAGAGCATTATTACCACACTGAGGGTTAGGGTTGAATATAAAGGATAGCTGTGATGGACTAATACTTACTCAGGTGAGTAAGAAACGAGATCGCTAGTTTCCAAACCGTGTTGCAGAGAATCCCGGGGTTTCTTGGAAACATATTAAGGGATCTTCTCCCATTGGACGGTTAAGTGGTGACAGACAAGCTTTTTGCGAAAATGCATTTTTTATTTATTTCTGTAAGTAATTCATTGTTTTGAACATAGGTCACAGCACACAGCATCACAGGCAGATTTAAAAAGGGGGTATGTCGACAAATGATACATAAGTACTCCATATAACACCAATAAAACAAACCATCATTCAAAGATTGCACAATAAAATTTCCATTGATCCTTACGACAAACTGCTGTATGAGTGTCTAGATAAGACTGATATAGCTTGGCAGCCACAAGAAGTAAATAGAGCTACCCCCACCCACCCTTATGAACCTGTTGCTATTGGCATGCTAAAACTCAAGCTTTGTTTTATTGATTTGGCCAGTGGTCTAGTTCGAATTATATAATATTTATGAATTTAACAACAATAAAACAACAAAAGTAAACATGAAAAGCTTGCGATATAGTCAGAAATACGTATCTTTCTAGAATCCTTTGGCAGTGTGGGGTTCCATGGCAGAAAAGGTTGTGCAGAAAGGGTTAACTGAAGGTAGAAGCCCTGAAAACTGGGGATATAGATATTGCAGCCATGCCCTCCTTGTGAGCATCTGTGATACCTGGCTGGTAACTGTCAAAAGACAGAATGGTGAGATAAATGAACCATTAGTCTGAGTCAGCATGGGTATTCTTAAAAGTTCTTCCATTCATTAGGTTTGCATCCATAACCAAACACACGGCAGAGTTAGAAAATTGCTTCGGCCTTATGTGCTTTGGAAATTGTCTCATTCTGTTGTTGATTTCAATTAGAAAAAGGGTTGTTGTGTTGTGCTGGTTTGTTTGATGGGCATGTTTGATGCCTTCAGCACCACCTTCGAAATCACAAAGCAACTAAGGCTGATTTGCAGTGATCATATAATAGCTTACAGGTTACTGTGAGCACTGAGATCATTCCTTCATCACTCCCTCCCCCAGCTCAAGCAGAAGCGGCAAACCATGATCTCTGGCTTAACATTACATCCAAACCAGGGTTGTGGTTTGCTTCAGTCCAAACAGATCACTGTTGGTAAGCCAAGAACAGACCTTGGCTCTACATCATTGGTTTGTTTAGAGCGAAACAAACCACAGTCCTGGGTTCAGGTGTAACACTAAACCAGGAGTCGGGGGCCAGATCCGGCCCAATCGCCTTCTAAATCTGGCCCGCGGATGGTCCGGGAATCAGTGTGTTTTTACATGAGTAGAATGTGTGCTTTTATTTAAAATGCATCTCTGGGTTATTTGTGGGGCATAGGAATTCGTCCCCCCCCAAAAAAAATATATAGTCCGGCCCTACACAAGGTCTGAGGGACAGTGGACCGGCCCACTGCTGAGAAAGTTTGCTGACCCCTGATAATAGGGAGTAGATGTGCTTGCTTCCTAAAGTGCGAATGGTCTGTAAGTGATGGTAGCTTTGGGAAAGTAACTTAGATCTATGTCATCAGAGCTCAGATGGTCACTTGCATTCATTTGGAAAACAGGCTGAGGCTTTTAGTCTCACAGTTGTTCATGTTTGTTTCTTTACACCCTAATGGGGTAAACGTCTTCCCTCACTTTGAAGCATTAGTGGACTTCATTATACAGAGCCCTTTTCACCTGTTCTTAGTTTGGTGCTGATGAGCATTGCATGTGAAAGATTGCACATCGAAATTCCTAACTCGCTCCGGATGTTTATGCTGCAAGTATACTTGTCTATTCAGAAGTAAGCCCTATAAAAAATAAGTCCCATACTGCTTGTTATTTTCAATAGATAAGTATTATTGTTAGATGGAAAGCAGCTTTGAGTAAACACTCTGATCTGCGTGAACCTCATTGGCGGTTGATACAAAGAGCAGAGGTGCCAGAATTCACTTGGTCGCAAGAAGACAAATGATGTCAAGGTAGCTAGCTAGATGCTCCAGGAAAGCTCACAGGCAGACTGTGGTTCTGTTTTAGGCTCTTGTATTTTGGCCTGGGCTCCTGGTAGTTTGAAGCATGCCATCTCTGAACATAAGAGCATGCATTTCTGAAATCCATGATCAGAACCAATCAATAGGCCTATCTTCCGTATCACTTTTAAAAAAAAGCATTTTATGTTAGATCCCATCTCAGTATCCTGTGGCAATGAATTCCATTGGCTAATTATCCATTGTGCAAAGAATTGCTTGGTCATAAACCATGTGCCCGTTTGCTTCACTGGAAAACATTTGAGTCCATGTAATTTTTCCAACCTGTTCCATCCCAGCCACAATTCCACTGCCAAGTGTCTCCTCCAGGTTGCCATACTTTCTCTCTCACTTAAACCAAAAGTCCCTGGCATCCCTTTTATGTACCTCCTCCAGCTCCATTTTACTGTATTTTGTCTGCCATTGTGCCTGCATTTAGTGTGTGTGTGTGTATATATATATATATTTGATTGATTTTGAAAATTGCCTTTTGGATTTTATATTGTTTGCTTTCTTGGGCATGCCCCTGTATGGAAAGTCCAAATAGCTTGTTCGCTGATGGGAAATGGAGGATACGAATTGTCCCTATTTACACAGGTTTGAGATGCTGGCTATCCTATGCTTGCGAGCACCTTTCTGTAGCAACGAAGCCAGTAAGGAAAGGCCTTGGTGGCAACTTGACCTGAATATAGTACAGATACTGCAGTCTAGACAGAACCTGACTTTGTCATGGTAGCTCAGACTGCTGGGGGTTTAACCCACTTTGTAGTGACAGCAGTTCGTGATCGTTCTCTCTCTCTCTCTCTCTCTCTCTCTCTCTCTCTCCTTCCCTCTCTCCTAGTCTAGCCTGGCGTGGCAAACTAGGTCAGGGGACGAAACAGCCTGCATGATTCTTCAGCAGCAGCAGTTCAAGCAAGTGCACAAGAAGCTATAGACTGTGCTGCTGCAGACTGTCTTTAAAGTTTCCTGCTCCTCTGCTAGTTCACGCAGTGAATTGCTGCTACGCATGCAAACACCCTCTTAACTTTTAAAATCGAAGGTTATTGCTGTTGCTTCAATTCCCCCCTCTCCCTTCTGCAGCCTGCTTCCCAGGAATGTTGGGGAGATTGATTAGCTTCATCAATGTAATGCACTGTCTTAATTGTTAAGTGTTATTAATCAGCCAAGAAAGGTAGGAGACCGAGGAGGTGGGTGGGTGGGTGGGTGGGTGGCCGGGCAAAGGGAGAGGGTTTTGTTTTTATTTTTTTGCAGGGTGTGTGTGTCCAGATAAGCAGCACATGGAGCTAGTCTAAATAGCCTTCTCTGTTGCTTTTGGCTATTAGCTTTCATTCTTGACTTTGGGGGTCACTGGGGTTTCTATCTGGAGAGTTGGGGGCAGAGAGAGAGAGAGAGAGGCAGGACTGCTAGGCAATGGTTTTGTAGAGTTGGCTCTGTGTGTGTGTGAGAGAGAGAGGGAGAGGGAGCTTTTGTTGCCTGCGCTTAGGCACAGAAGTGATTAGATTATGAAGGCAGACAGAAGTAATGATTAACTTTTTCAGTCTGCATGCTGTCTCCAGTCTGGCGCTCTGTGTTGTTTTTCCCCCTAAGTAGGCCCTGGCCCTGAGTCGACAGGGTATTAGGTTGTAAAGAAAGGCAGAAGGGAATGAAAGCCAGGGGGAGGGAGGGGAAGAAGCAAAAAAGGAGGGGAAGGAAGGCTGGCGCTTTTCTTCCATCAGATCCGGGAATGGAATTTATTGGCTGGAATGCAGTAAACGTTCAACATGCCAAACCTCCCCCCCCCCCATCTAAACAGTTTTCATAATTGTTATTAGGGGGGAAGGATCTGGGCTGGATGAGAACGGAGGGAGCATGAAAAGAACTTTTTGTTTCCAAACTCATATATATATATTTGCTGCTTATGTTTATGCTTAAGGAACATTTTCTTTCACTCTCTAGGAAAATAACTGCTTTAGCCTAGTGGGTTTTGGCTAAAAAGGATGCCTTAAGTTTCGCTTTTTGCAGGCTGGGAACATTTGATCCGTGTGTTGCCGCTGAGAAGGGTTTCCTTTCTTCTGCCTTCTCTCTTTCTCCCTCTCTCCCATTAGTAGATTTGCAGAAAGGGTAGTGTATTTGCATGGAATGTAACCAGGCATTCAGCAGAGGACAAAAAAACCCAAAAAACCCCAAATGCTGCTAGAGTGTTTAGTGCCAAATTGGTATACTGTACACTACTGGCTTATATTTAATGATACTGTTGTTGTTGTTTTTGTTGTTGTTTTGGCATTTGCAAAGTTTCTTAGCATACCGGTAGCTGTGCCGGAGGGGAAAAACAGCAACGAAACTTACAACCTATCAAATGCAAAAAAAAAAGAACCACCCCAAATGGGCGGTCAAGTTTCAGTGAAGTTAGATGTAGATATTCCAGGGCGTTTTGGTTCAGATGCCACATTGGTCACAAAAGTAGACCTCCCCAGAACCCAGTGATGGCCAAACTTGGCCCTTCAGCTGTTTTGGGACTACAACTCTCAGCATCCCTAGCTAACAGGACCAGTGGTCAGGGATGATGGGAACTGTAGTCCCAAAACAGCTGGAGGGCCAAGTTTGGCCATCACTGCCATAACTCATCCAGTGTAGGACGTGACTTGGCTCTCCGTGTGAAAAAGGAGATGACACATATTTAAGTTTATGTGAACAAGGAGAGAGAAAGATAGATAGATAGATAGAGAGAGAGAGAGAGAGAGAGAGAGAGAGAGGGAGAAGACTACGCTGCTGGGGGGTGGGGAGAATACAAAATTGGTTTAATACTCCCGCTGTTTGTTTGTATAACACGAGTTTTGAACGAAAAGCGCCATATTTTTCAATCAACGCAGAAGATACTTTGATTTATACGGGAGAATCTGCCTCGACGCCGGCACTGGAGAGCGTTATTATTAATTTGTGAAGCTGTTTTGAAATAGGTGCGGAAGTCCTTTTATACGGGGATTGAGGTTACACGCTGGTTCTTGCTAGCACCCAGGCGGTCTTTATGCTTGCTGGACTCCTGTTTGGTCAAGGTAATTATGCTGACAGGTCCTGAGCATGACCAGTCTAAGCCAACATGGCCATTGGTCAGGGATGATGGAAGCTTGAGGGGGTACTCAAGACCTGTAAGGCAAGAGGTTTCACAGCAGTTTTGCTACAGCGCAGGGTGAAAAGGCAGGACGTTTGGGGCCAGTACGATGACATTGAATAGTATGTTGTGCTTCTCCTTTCTCCCCACTCTTTGGGTCAGCCTAGCCTACCCCACAGGGTTGCTGTGAGGATAAACAAAACCCGTGCACTCTCCAAAAATGCAGTTGAGATTTTTTTAACAATAATGACTCCTTTCTGGAGCCAGAGAGGGAGGGGAAGGGGAAAAACAAAAAGAACCAGAGAGCTTTGGGGGATATTTAAGTAGAAGGAGAGAAGACACACCGAGGAGGAAATAAGGTTTTTGAAATTAAAACTTCAAAAATAATTAGGCTGGGCTTCATACCAAACAACAGCAAAGAGGGCCATTTACTGTAAATATTATGAATGGATTTGGCTGGGTTTCTTGATCTCCGCCCTTCTAAGGCTCCTTTTTCTTCTGAGCTAAGTAGAAACTCTGCCTTCAGACACCACAGAACTCTATAATTTGCATGGCTGATGAGGCCTGTTGCCTGGGACAGAGGAGGCTGGAGTCAGCTGGCTTTAGTCTAACCACCAGAGACAGACAGGCCAACCCTCCTTGGGGTGTGTGTGTGTGTGTGTGTGTGTGTGTGTGTGTGTGTGTGTGTGTTTCCCTGGCTATAAAGCGTACTCGTTCGAGGACTCTCTGCCTTCTGCCTGCTGGCTTTTAAAAGAAAATACAATTAGGCTTTAAAAAGGAATCTCTCCCCCCAGCACCGCTCCATCTTTCGTCTTCTTCCTCTTCGGATCGTTTCGTAGCAATCGTAATTGATTACTTGTCATAATTAGACAGCAGCAGTGACTAATGAAGCATTTATGAATCAATGTATGTTTGCTTTCCAAAGACCCTTTTTAAAAATGCTAGGAAATGTAGGTCTTTCTGCTCTACAATCCCTCTCTAACGATATAACACACAAATTTCGGGCGTGGGGCATTCACACATTTGGCAATACCTTTAAGGTGTGGTGAGAGGGACCCAGGTGGCGCTGTGGGTTAAACCACAGAGCCTAGGGCTTGCTGATCAGAAGGTTGGTGGTTCGAATCCCTGCGACGGGGTGAGCTCCCGTTGCTCGGTCCCAGCTCCTGCCCACCTAGCAGTTCGAAAGCACATCAAAGTGCAAGTAGATAAATAGGAACCGCTCTGGCGGGAAGGTAAACGGCGTTTCCGTGCGCTGCTCTGGTTCGCCAGAAGCGGCTTTGTCATGCTGGCCACATGACCTGGAAGCTGTATGCCGGCTCTCGGCCAATAAAGCGAGATGAGCGCCGCAACCCCAGAGTCGGACACGACTAGACCTAATGGTCAGGGGTCCCTTTACCTTTACCTTTAAGGTGTGGTGAGGCAGTCAGGTCATTGGGACACCTAACTTGGTATTTTCTACATTGCATGCGCTTCCGCCGCGCTGCATATGGATGCTTCTAACACAAATCAACACACACACAAACTCATTTTCATACACAAAGCTTAACTTTCATTATTCTTTAGCTGGGGAGGAGAGATTGGAGGAGAGCACCGCTTAGACATTATTTCTCAAAGCTGCTTATTTTGGGTGCTGGGTGGGCTACTTGAGAATTGCTAGTGGTCTAGGGGGGAATTCCCCCCCCAAAGTGGGTTGAATACGGTGTGGGAGAACACACACTGTAATGTGAAACATTGCGTCATGTCAAGTAGGAGGTTGAGATCCATCAAGTTGAATGTAGTTCACAAGTTACAAGTGGCAGCCCCCCTACCCACCCAGGGATAAGAGAGGATGGTGGTTTCAAGTACCTTGCATGACTTAGAAGTCCATATTTAGCCTGGTGGTTCATAAATCACACATTTTTGGAGTTAGGTAGACCACTAACCTAACCTGCATGCTGCGCCGCCAGAGCACGATTTCTGTTCTTAGTGGAGTTCTTAACCTGAAGCGTACTTAACCCGAGGTACCACTGTAGTTCTAAACAGTGCCAGTATTTCCTCTGAGCAGGCTGTGAGGAGTAAGATGGATGGCAGCTGGGAAATGTCCTGAACTTGTCACTGATGGTGGCATTAGTTTAATACACAGGCCCTTCTAAACTGAAGAACTTGATCTCCTGGGGGCATATATTGTTCTGTTCTCTGTTGGGCATACCTAGGAGCCGGACAGAATGGTGAATGCAACAGGGAAATGTGATTACATTGAACTGTATGAAAGGAGCTTGCAATTTACATGCGGACGCAAGAGAATATAAGGGATAAGGATCCACAAATGCACTTACCGGCACGCCATCGGCCAGTGCTTCTTTCCTTCCTTCCATGCCTGGGGAAGAGCAAAGACTCTTTGTAATGCACTGACTTTGTAATACACTGACTTCAGGTGTATGGTGGAATGGTAGAGCCTCTCCCTTATGTTGTACTGAACCTTGGGGAGATACTTGGCAGCCCTGAGACATTTTGCTGCCTTTTGAGAGTCTGAGGCGCAGCAGAAGCGGACCCAATATTTTAGTGTAGCGCTTCCCAAACTTGGGTCTCCTGACTGATTTTTGGACTACAGTTCCCATCACTCCTGCCCATTGGTCCTGCTATCAAAATCTATCTACAATTATATTAATAATTAACTGCAACCAGAAATCCCTTTGAATCTGTTCTTGGCGATTTAGTTAGGAATTCTTTACTAAAACTACAGGGGAGTAAATTCAGGGATGCAGTACAACCTCAGCCTTCTCCAGATCTTGTGTCTTCCAGATGCTTCGTACTACAACACCCATCAGCCCCAACCATTAGCCATGCTGGCTAGGACGGATGGGAGTTGTAGTCCAAAACGCACCAGGATGGGGTGTCTGTACTGTCCGAGATACGTTTATTATCACAGAGTTTTATACTTTTATGGCTAGTTATAGATACAATGGACCCACAGAAATTATATATGTTTTTCCTCTGTTGGTAACTTCTAGAAAAATTAAATTTTCTCTATTTCTTCCATTTGTTTTCAGTCTCTAATATTGTGAATGCTTATTCTTTAACCTCTTGCAGTGAGTGCAGAAGTAAGCCTGGGGCGCATATTAACATCTTTCCTAGGTTAGGACACTTAATCGCAGTTTTGGGACTCCATAACTGGTCTTGATAATCTCAAGGCTGATGTGGATGTGCATTGTTTGAATACGCCACTGTGGACGTGTACAACTCCACAATTTCCTGTCCAGGATTGGCTTCAAGAGGAGATGTTTCTTCCATTTGAAAAGCTGGCTATGCAGAGCACTGACTGGCGAGCACTTGTGACATCACAGCTCCATCTCATCTGCAGAGCAGTTTCGCAACTCTTTTTAATGGATGTTATTTTCTGTTTAAGTAAAATGCTGAAGCTTTAACTTAATAAACATTTTAAAAAATGTTTAAAGTCATGCAGCCCACCTTAAGATTGCTGTGCATGCATGGGTATGTCTGTCGAATGGGTTGCAAAGGTGGGGAAGAGGGTTTTTCACCTTTGATGCTGGCAATCTCAGAGCTAATAAGACACTGCTGCAGATTGAATGCAGCACGAACGGGCAAACAGTAGCTTGTCACCTGCCTCATTCATGAAAATGATAAGCAAATTACGCTAATTGCATGCAGCTGAAAATGCAAATGAGCTTTGATTCTCTTATCTCATGATATATTACTAATCTGGCCTTTGGTTCTGAACGAATTGCCCAACCATGGCACTGAATAATGAGACCATCTGCACAGTTGGCTCCCCTGGGACAGCTGGAACTACTGCTGGCTGTTCCAGTGCTAAGTCCCATTTTACAGTGAACTGCAACTGGGGAAGCGAGAATTGCAGAGATAAAGGCGCATTGCATGATAATGAGCAGCAGCCAGTGAGTCTTCGATCTGCAGCCCTGGTTGGCCTCAACTTGGTCTGCATGCTGATGTGCACCCAAGTAGCTGCAACCCACGATAACTGACTGCTGGTAAGATTCCTTTGGTCTGTTGTGGATGCTTAGAGCTCCCAGCGACAAACCAGCCTGAGAAACAACGCAAAGACAAACAATGAGATTGCACACTTGCAACGCCAGCCAGTTTCCTAACTGCAAAAAAAGAAAAAATATTTCCTTTTGAAGTGGATTTGTTGCTCTTAGGGCACCCAGAGTATATCTTCATCCATTTCAGTTGCACAAACCTAAATTTATGGTGTGCGCTTGAATCCCTCCTGCAAAATAGCGACAGTCTTGGAGGCACACCTCATCTAAAATCTTGGGAGTGTGCATAATCTTGAGCAGGGGTCAGCAAACTTTTTCAGCAGGGGGCCGGTCCACTGTCCCTCAGACCTTGTTGGGGGGCCGGACTATATTTTGAAAAAAAATAAAAAATGAACAAATTCCTATGCCCCACAAATAACCCAGAGATGCATTTTAAATAAAAGGACACATTCTACTCATGTAAAAACACGCTGATTCCCGGACCGTCCGCAGGCCGGATTTAGAAGGCGATTGGGCTGGATCTGGCCCCCGGGCCTTAGTTTGCCTACCCATGATCTTGCCACTTGAGATGGCAGTGCAAGTGGCCGTTCACATTGGGGGGAAGTTACCGCTTGGTCAAGGATCATAATGCACCCATCCAGTAGCTCCACATCTCTCTCTGTGTGTGCGTGCATATACGCCCGCCACCCATGTAGGAAATTTGGCGTTCAAGGAGGTCACTGAAACCTGCCTGTGTGGTGAGTTCTTAGCTGTAAGGGACATATAAATGGAGAAGTCTCTCTGTCTGGCACACACAAACACCAGGGAGAGAGAGGAGCCTGCAATTTATCTAGGCTCAGCAATTAACATAATCTGAAAACTTCTCTTTAACTGACGTCTGCCTGAAAATTGCTGGGTGGACTGGCGGGGCCAAGGAGATGAAAGGGAAGGAATGCCGTCTGAGGGATTTTCTTTTATGAAATAGGGGAGCTACAGAAAGAAAGGTCCTTCTACACAGATAGAGATGTTCACACACAGACATTGCCTGCCTCTCTGCCTCTGGTTCTCGCTTCGCATTCTCAATTCCCCCCCCCCCCCGCCGCCTTTAACCTGGGAAATAGTTCTGTACCTTTTCTATTTTTTTATTTTTGCATAAAAAGAAATATACATCCCCTTTGTATTCTGCACCGATGACTACATTTGAAAGTAGTTCTGGAGAGTTTAGGTTAAAGGTAATTTGATATGAGCGTTCTTCGCCTATCCCTCCAAGCCTTTTTCAACCCCCTCCCCTTAACTCCGCTCTCCGCCCCCCCCCAACCACTACATTTTCGGTGCCAGGTTTCAGTGGGATAGTTTTATTGAAACAAAGAATTGTGAGGCACAGAAAGGGGACTGTTGGAGTCGGCCGGGTGGGGGTCGGCAGGGGGCGAAGAGCTGAAAGACAAAATCAAGGCCTACCTCAAAAATACGGGCAGCCCATCCCACAGGCCTGAGTGGTTTAAGGGAGAGGGTCTTCCTCCCCCTGGTCCCCAGGGATGGGTTGTAAATTTTATCTTTCTAATTCCCAAAACATTACCTCCCCTCTTTTTCTTTTTTATAAATAGAAGCTGCCTCAAGCTACCAAGGAAATATTTTCCTAGCCGGCATTTAAAGGAGGAAATTGCACAACACTGTTCCCTCCCTCTAAATGTGGTGGGTTTTTTTTTTTTAAGTATTGCAAACTGAAGTATAACGTACCGCTCTCGGATCAGGGGAGGGCTGGCTTTAAGGAGTTGGAAGTGGGTGCAGAAAACGGAGCTGCAGAACGATGTGCTTTTGGCTCGGTTGATAGGTTTCCTCGATGGCGTAGATGCCAGCTTGAAAACAGCTCCCCCCCCTCCCCGGACATCGCCAGCTCATTGTAGGAAAACTTGGGTCTCGCAGGGATCCTTCCCGGGAAATAGTCGAGAGGAACATAGGAAGCTGCTGCATTCAGAGTCTGACCATCGGTCCATTCTAGCTCAACACTGTCTACTCGGACCGGCAGCAGCGTTTCAGGCTAGGGGCGTTCCCAGCCCTCCCTGGAGATGCAAGGGATGAACTTGGCACCTTCTGCATGCCAAGGAAGTGCTCTACCACCCAGCTACAGCTCTTTCCTGCCTCTCATGGTTTGGTTCCCTTGGCAAAGTGGAAGCCACCACCGAGAAGCGTCAACTCTGCTGATGTTGACGTCTGATCTAGCATCTAGATCAAGGGAAATAATAGTACCACTGTATTCCGCTCTGGTCAGACCTCACCTGGAATACTGTGTCCAGTTCTGGGCACCACAGTTCAAGAAGGATACTGACAAGCTGGAGCGTGTCCAGAGGAGGGCAACCAAAATGGTCAAAGGCCTGGAAACGATGCCTTATGAGGAACGGCTTAGGGAGCAGCTGGGTATGTTTAGCCTGGAGAAGAGAAGGTTAAGGGGTGATATGATAGCCATGTTCAAATATATAAAAGGATGTCATATAGAGGAGGGAGAAAAGTTGTTTTCTGCTGCTCCTGAGAAGCAGACACGGAGCAATGGATTCAAACTACAAGAAAGAAGATTCCACCTAAACATTAGGAAGAACTTCCTGACAGTAAGAGCTGTTCGACAGTGGAATTTGCTGCCAAGGAGTGTGGTGGAGTCTCCTTCTTTGGAGGTCTTTAAGCAGAGGCTTGACAGCCACCTGTCAGGAATGCTTTGATGGTGTTTCCTGCTTGGCAGGGGGTTGGACTGGATGGCCCTTGTGGTCTCTTCCAACTCTGTGATTCTATGATTCTAGGTCTTCCTCGCACCACCCTTTATGTTATTTTTTAATGTTGTTGGCCTCCAAGGTGAAAACGGCAAAGCACCATAGATCCTAAATATTTGATTAGGGCGTAAATTCTGTTTTATAGTATTCATGGCTTGCTTCTACATTGTGGCTATGGGGGCCTCAGGCTTATATGTGCACGGCACTGTAAGCATTGGTGATGGTAGACTTGAGTTTGCACCTAGGGAGGCTGCACAACTGGGTTATCGTCCTGAACCGGCGACCTGCTTCACTGCTTGCATGGAGCTGGGACACACGATTCAATTTCGCGCGCACATTTTCTCGGTAGTCCATGCATCTAAGCAACTTGTGGATTTGCCACACCTTTCTCTGAACGGAAGCGGGCAGCCCGTTGGCACAGATACTCTGCATTTTCGCCAAGGCTCACCCGCATGGGGCTTTGAGTTCAGTGTGCGTAGGATTGATCAGGGAAAATAAGCAAGGTGCAAATGCCACACTAAACTGTGGTAGAGGGTGATTTTGGAGCAAAATGTTCACATGCTCCTGACTGCTGTTTTAACACCCAGGGATGTTATGGCAGGTTCGTGAGGACTCTGGTGGAAATGTTCTTGGGTTGTGAGACCCCATGGCTTGCTCTCCCCACCCCCGTTCCCTATTTTCTGTCCCTTTTATTAAAAGGGAAACTTTGCATAGGGTTAATAGTTCCCAGGCCTTCGTACGTCTGTAAATAGCATTATGGAATTTCTGGGTAATCAGAACGGAGCTGATTTGCGCTGCAATTTGCCTAGCACTTTGAAAGAGGGATCTGGAGTCAACACCATGGTGATAATTGCCTCCTTTACCCTGTTTAGCAATAGAGGCAGAGTTGAGAAAGCGAGGGAAGCAGATTCTCCACCCCACCCCCTTTCCCCCCTCCACCCCTCTGCATTTTTTTTGCTAACAAATGCAAGACTTCCGGTCTCCACCCCGCTACCACAAACCACAGTCTAACTGCAATTCAATCAGATTTATAGCTCATCTGACGTCTGCATCCTTGAGCATTTATGACCAGCGATCTGGCTATAGGCTTAAATAAGGCCCGTAAATTATAGCAGATGATCTTGCCCTACCTCCCCAGTCTGGATGGAGCTATGGTTAACTCTCCTTTTATGTCTCTCTCCCTCCCGACGAGAGGAAAATTAATTATATGAAACAAAGCTAGGGATTGGCTTTTAAGAACAGGATGATGTACGCAGCGGGTTAGTCTGTGCGATCCCTCGCTGTCAGCCCTGCTTACCCACACTTGACATCACGAAAGATGTCTGCGGCTGATTAGCAGGTCTTTGGTATTATGTTATCTGCCATTGATTTGCCGTTGGCTTAAACTGAATGACTGTGTTCACGACCTGAAGGCTGCAGCCAGGTTGCAGGGTGGGGGTGGGGATAAATCAGTTATGGGATATGCAAGGTTGGCACACTGTGCTGTAGCTTTGTGTCTTCAGCCAGTTCCTTTACCACAACATGATTTGTTTGGCCCGATTCTTGAATAATCTAGACCAGTGTTTCCCCAAACTTGGGTCTCCAGCGGTTTTTGGACTACAACTCCCATCATCCCTAGCTAGCAAGACCAGTGGTCAGGGATGATGGGAATTGTAGTCCCAAAGCAGCTGGAGACCCAGGTTTGGGGAAACGCTGGTCTAGACAGTGGGGAATGGTACCAGGGTAGGAGGAATAGCCAGAGCAGCAGCAATGATTAGTCCCAGATACTTCACTTTTTTAAAGTTTACCACCAGACCTAGGTTTACGGAAGGTATTTTGGTCATAGGGAGCTTGGTTCAGCTCTCCATGAATCTGTTCATTCGCGCTGACCGTTATTGACACGGAAGTGATGCAATGAAGCATCCCATGGCATATGGAGGGCCCTGCTGGATTGTTCTGAAGTCCAGCATAGAGTTGGCCAAGGGTGCTCTAGTCCAACCCCCTGCAATGCAGGAATGTCCCATACAGGGATCGAACCTGCAACCGTGGCCTTATTAGCACCATGCTCTAACCAACTGAGCTATCGTGCTGTTTCTAAACCATGGGCAGCTAAATGCCTCTGGGAAGCCCACAAGCAGGGCATGGGAGCAGCAGCCATGCCCAACACCTGGCACCCAGGGGCCTCCTTCTCCGAAGGTGGAGATCTTCTTTAGCTCTTATGACTTCGAACATAGTAACAGCTTTTCACTGAAGAAGGAATGGGAATCCTGAGCTGCAAAAACAGCAAGAAAAGCTTTCCTATAGAAGTCTCCTGCTCTTCTGAACATGTGGGTGTTGCCAAAGGAGCCACAGTCGCACCTTATGGCAGAAGCACAGTGGCCAATCAACTGGTGGTGACTTTGCATCCTTCCTGCCACATCAAAATGGTTCCCCGAATCATGTCCAATGTTCGCCCATAATGTCAGTCAGGGAGGGATTTGCAGTGTGTAGAACTCTTTCCTTCTTGCTGTCTACAGGATCTAATTAAAATCCAGAGACTCTTACTTATGTGTATTTGGGGGGGGGGGATAGTTCTCTTAGAGCCAGCCCCCCCCCCCAAAAATTAATGATTTGTAAGCCCAATTCTCTAAAGTTTAGCTGCAAACGCAAACTTCTTTGCATTTGGGTTAATTGATTCCATAATAAGACGGTTGGAGAATAAACAAGGAAAATGTTTGGTCTCTGTTGGATTCATGCAAATGAATGTGTGTATTCTGTTTGTAGCTAAAAACATAAATTATCTGGTACACTTAGTGGAAAGGAGGAGAGTTGGTGGGCCTGGGAAGACAAATGAAAGGGCTTCGTAGATCTGTTGCGACAATTGTTGTGACTATTTGGGCGGAGCCTGTGGCTGAGTTGGCAGAACACAGGTTTTGAATGCAGAGGGTTCCAGGTTCAGACCTTGTTAGCCCAAGACTTGTAGCACAGGTACCAGTCAGTACTGAGCTAGAGTTCATAAGAGAGCTTTATATGTTCATTAAATCAGTGTTCTTCAACCTTGGGTCCCCAGATGTTCTTGGACTACAACTCCCATCATCCCCAACCTCTGGCCCAGCTGGCTAGTGATGATGGGAGTTGTAGTCAAAGAACATCTGGGGACCCAAGGTTGGAGAACACTGCATTAAATGAAGGGGCCATGTATAGTTGTTCATATTCTGTGGTGTTGATGATGATGATGATGATGATGATGTTTTGTTGTGAGGTTAAACTTTGGTCTCCCATATTCTCTTCCTCCAGATTCCCACGTTCTGCAAGAGCCGGGGGATCAGTCACACTGGTGCGTGGTTGCCTACTGGGAAGAAAAAACGCGTGTGGGCCGGCTATATTCTGTCCAAGAACCGTCCCTGGATATCTTCTATGATCTACCTCAGGGGAATGGCTTCTGCCTCGGACAGCTCAACTCGGACAATAAAAGCCAGCTGGTGCAGAAAGTCCGCAGCAAGATCGGCTACGGCATCCAGCTGACCAAGGAGGTCGACGGGGTGTGGGTTTATAACCGCAGCAGCTACCCCATTTTCATCAAGTCGGCCACACTGGACAATCCCGACTCCAGGACGTTGCTAGTGCACAAGGTGTTCCCAGGCTTTTCCATCAAAGCGTTTGACTACGAGAAAGCGTACAGCTTGCAGAGGCCCAATGACCACGAATTCATGCAGCAGCCGTGGACTGGCTTCACCGTTCAGATCAGCTTTGTGAAAGGCTGGGGCCAGTGTTATACGAGACAGTTCATCAGCAGTTGCCCTTGCTGGTTGGAGGTTATTTTCAATAACCGATGATGACTCGAGAGACTTAGGCCGGACTCAACAATGACCTTTTATAACTACTTTGCTGCTAAATATCTCCTTCTGAGTGCTTGCTTTTTCATGCAAACTTTTTTTGTTCGTTTGTTTTCTGTTTTGAGAAATAGCTTATGGAAAGATTTCTCTCTCTGTGTTTCTTTCCTTTCCTTTTTTCCCCGGTTTTGGTATTTCGATAAGTTTATTTTCTTTTTTAAAGTGTGAATGACCAATAACTCAGAAGGGGGAAAGGAAGGCACCTGGGAAAGGGGTGGGGTGGACTGGAGGAGAGTTTCACTTGAACGTACTTCATTAGTGGGTCATTTTGTACCCTTTAAGTTATTATTACCCGAACGTGGTGGGAGGAATTGGATGCAGCTTGGTTTATGCATAGCTCCCTCTCGAATTCAAACAGTGGTACAGGTTCCCGCCCCCCTTCCTCACACCCTCTTGGTGAACACACAACAATTTGGAGACCTGTTTTTGCTCCCAGAGTTCTTGCGCACGTGGCTTTTACCCTGCTCATTTCAGTCGAGGGATCAGGTCTACACACATGCACGACGAGGGATGCAATGAATGGAAATGCCATTGCAGGCTTGGAGAGCTCCAAACGCACATTGGAGTTGCCATGCCTGTAGGAAGGAAAGAAGGACAACCTCTTTGGGAACAGATGATCTAGCACCAGATTGCCTTGCTCTCGGTGCTAAACCGTTTGCAGGAGTCTGCCGCTGTGCGATGCCTTCGTGCCGATCTCGACGCAACATGCATTTTCGTTTTGCTGCAACTTCTGCCCTTGGTGGCAGATCAATCCATCTGCTGTTTGTTACACACACACCAACTCCTTTGCTGGTATGAAGGAAGCCGACCCTCTGCGGCGACAGAAACCCATTGTGGGTCCCTGGCACAGAGCGAATGTCTACAGCACATGTAAAGGCAAGTGGAGTCAGATTAGGGAGCAAACGCAGCCGAGTAAATCTTTTGCCAACAATCTTACAACCTTTTCTTCTCTCTCTCTCCCCCCCCCCTTTCCTGCCCTCTCCACTGCGGCCATCTGCTGCTTTAACACTTCATGTCTGTGTCATTTGGGGGTGGGGGCGAGAAGCATGGGCCCGGAAGGGCATGCCCATTTTCCCATTGCGCTTAGTGATCATTTGTGATGCCAGGAAAACAATTAAGGTGCATGGCCTGTGCTATTCAAATTGATCTGCGATGCAGACTTGTTGAGACCTTTTTCTTTAAAAAAAAAAGACGAAAGGGAATGTCAGTATTTATCCCCTTGCAACCTGCCCTGGTCAGGTTTGCAACAGTACTGTTCGCATCCAGAAATTGCAGTCATTCATTTATTTCTTCTTGAATTCATACACTTAGTATGATAATTTTACACTGTTCTTAGCTCAATGAGCATGTTTAGACCTTAACATAAGCTATTTTTCTAAATATAAAAAGGTTTAAGTGAACAAGAGAAGCATTCTCATTGGAATTTTAGCATTGAAGTGCTTTGGAAAACAAAAACAAAAAACAACAACAAAAAAGAGACTCCTTTAAAAAAAGAAACCCTGAGATTTATTAAAGAAAAAAAATGTATTTTATGTTATATATAAATATATTATTACTTGTAAATATAAAGACGTTTTATAAGCATCATTATTTATGTATTGTGCAATGTGTATAAACAAGAAATAAGAAAAGATGCACTTTGCTTTAATATAAATGCAAATAACAAAATGCCAAATTAAAAAAAAAAAAGATAAGATCACAAGATTGTGGTGTTTTTCTTTCTTCCTCTGGCTGTTATCATCCGGCTGAACGCTTTTCTAAATGAGTAATTTATTTTTATTTTTTAAGTACACTTGATGTGATAACCATGCACAGCTTGGTTTTTTCAGAGTGAGTTGGGTGTCAGGGAAATAGTGGCATTCAGAATTGCAGGTGTCTAGAGGGTTTGGGAGCTGGGGGCACAGTTATACAGTGTTATACAGTGGTTCCGCTCCTTCCTCCTGGGCCGTGTTCAGAAAGTGGTGGTGGGGGATGAGTGTTCAGACCCCTGGGCTCTCACTTGTGGGGTACCTCAGGGTTCTGTCCTCTCCCCCATGCTTTTTAACATCTATATGCAGCCGCTGGGAGAGATCATCAGGGGGTTTGGACTGGGTGTTCATCAGTATGCGGATGATACCCAGCTCTACCTCTCTTTCAAATCAGAACCAGTGAAGGCGGTGAAGGTCCTGTGTGAGTGTCTGGAGGCGGTTGGAGGATGAATGGCGGCTAACAGATTGAGGTTGAATCCTGACAAGACAGAAGTGCTGTTTTTGGGGGACAGGAGGCGGGCAGGTGTGGAGGACTCCCTGGTCCTGAATGGGGTAACTGTGCCCCTGAAGGACCAGGTGCGCAGCCTGGGAGTCATTTTGGACTCACAGCTGCCCATGGAGGCGCAGGTTAATTCTGTGTCCAGGGCAGCTGTCTACCAGCTCCATCTGGTACGCAGGCTGAGACCCTACCTGCCCGCAGACTGTCTCACCAGAGTGGTGCATGCTCTAGTTATCTCCCGCTTGGACTACTGCAATGCGCTCTACGTGGGGCTACCTTTGAAGGTGACCCGGAAACTGCAACTAATCCAGAATGCGGCAGCTAGACTGGTGACTGGGAGCGGCCGCAGAGACCACATAACACCGGTCTTGAAAGACCTACACTGGCTCCCAGTACGTTTCCGAGCACAATTCAAAGTGTTGGTGCTGACCTTTAAAGCCCTAAATGGCTTCGGTCCAGTATACCTGAAGGAGCGTCTCCACCCCCATCGGTCAGCCCGGACACACAGGTCCAGTGCCGAGGGCCTTCTGGCGGTTCCCTCACTGCGAGAAGCCAAGTTACAAGGAACCAGGCAGAGGGCCTTCTCTGTAGTGGCACCCGCCCTGTGGAACGCCCTCCCTTCAGATGTCAAAGAGAACAACAATTACCAGACCTTTAGAAGACATCTGAAGGCAGCCCTGTTTAGGGAGGCTTTTAATGTTTTATAGATTATTGTATTTTAATGCTCTGTTGAAAGCCGCCCAGAGTGGCTGGGGAAACCCAGCCAGATGGGCGGGGTATAAATAATAAATTATTATTATTATTATAGCAGAAACTGGTCACTTGGGCAATACTGCAAGTGTAACCTTGACAAAGGGAGAAGTCAGAATCGGGACCTTCTAGATGGGTGAACTTGGAAGCTTCCTCATTGTGTGAGGGTAACACAATGTGCCAGATGTTAGATAAGGCTGTCCCATTTCCTGGTTTTTAATAAAATTATTTTAAGCATATAGGGAAGAAAGAAAGAATTCCCAGCTCACATTAACAAGAATAAACCTATCAATCCCAATTTATATCTATCGCAGGGGTAGGCAACCTAAGGCCCGGGGGCCGGATGCAGCCCATGGGCCTTCTCAATCCGGCCTGTGGACAGTCCGGGAATCGGCGTGTTTTTACATGAGTAGAATTTGTGCTTTTATTTAAAATGCATCTCTGGGTTATCTGTGGGGCATAGGAATTCGTTCATTTTTTTTTCAAAATATAGTCCAGCCCACCACATGGTCTGAGGGACTGTGGACCAGCCCACGGCTGAAAAAGGTTGCTGACCCCTGATCTATCATATGTCCAAGCAGATATCAAAACAAAGTTGACGATTTTATGTTCCAGTGTAGAAAAGGGGCAGTTAAGATCTTCAGATCATTGAATTATAAGTTTCTCTGCAACCGTAGAGACTTGTTGATAATCTAAAAGTACACAAATGCAAAGGATTTTCCCAGAGTGAATAGGCACAACAATCTGGCTCTTCAAGCAAAAGTGGTTTACAGGTCAATAAGAAAACACAACAGTTGGTGCCTTCAGTGTTACAATATAAAAATGCATTAAACAAAAGGACAAGTGTTTGGGAAGGGAGGCCCTTAAAATGGCCATCTGGGATGGAAGGCGCTTCAGTAGGTGGCAGTTGAGGAATAAGCCAAGGCAGCTGGTCTCTTCCTCACAGCTGATGTAATAAAGAAAAGGTAAAAAGGTAAAGTACCCCTGGACTGTTAAGTCCAGTCAAAGGCAACTATGGAGTTGCGGTGCACATCTTGCTTTCAGGCCGAGGGAGCCGGCGTTCGTCCGCAGACAGCTTTCCAGGTCAGGTGGCCAGCATGACTAAACCACTTCGGCCGCAACGGGACACCGTAACGGAAACCAGAGTGCACAGAACGTCGCTTACCTTCCTGCCACAGCGGTACCTTTATCTACTTGCACTGGCGTGCTTTTGAACTGCTAGGTTGGCAGGAGCTGGGACAGAGCAACGGGAGCTTGTCGTCGTCGTGGGGATTCAAACCACCGACCTTCTGATCAGCAAGCCCATAGCCATGCGATAAATGGCTAAAATATGTAAATATATGTATCGCATACATGTGTAATGAAAGCAGTAGCTATAACTAACAGTACTGTAAATGAGGTTTGCCAGATAGCTCAGTCAGTAGGAGATTCTTAATCTCTGGGTCGTGGCGGGTTTGAGCCCAACATTGGGCAAAAAGATACCCTTTTGGTTTCTTCTAACTCTACAATTCTATGAAATATAGTAATATGCAGGAGGGAAACTGATATAATTACAGTAGAGGGTATGTTTAAAAGCCCAAGGGTTGGAAAGAGGTGCAGTGATTTCAGAGCCATAATAACCGTGCTGCATTGCATTGCCTCTTAATATTTTTAAGAGGGGGATAGCCTCTAATGCCAGGGGTAGGCAACCTAAGGCCCGGGGGCCAGATGCGGCTCAATCGCCTTCTCAATCCAGCCCACGGACGGTCCGGGAATCGGTGTGTTTTTACATGAGTAGAATGTGTGCTTTTATTTAAAATGCATTTCTGGGTTATTTGTGGGGCATAGGAATTCATTCATTTTTTTTCTTTTTCAAAATACAGTCCGGCCCACCACGTGGTCTGAGGGACGGTGGACTGGCCCACGGCTGGAAAAGGTTGCTGACCCCTGCTCTAATGCCACCCATTTGTCCTCATGTTCAAGAAAAACTAAACCAATATCTTGCAGAGGCGATGCTCAGATGCACTGCTTTTAAAAATTATTTTCCCTAGTTTTCAGTGGCGCTGGTCAGCAACCTTTTTCAGCTGTGGGCCGGTCCACTGTCCCTCAGACCATGTGGTGGGCTGGACTATATTTTGGAGGGGGGGGAATGAACGAATTCCTATGCCCCACAAATAACCCAGAGATGCATTTTAAATAAAAGGACACATCCTACTCATGTAAAAACACGTTGATTCCCGGACCGTCCGCGGGCCGGATTGAGAAGGTGATTGGGCCGCATCCGGCCCCCGGGCCTTAGTTTGCCTACTTGCACCTAGGTTTTTGCTGCAGACATTGACTTTTAACAATGCACCACCACCTCTGCATAGTTTCTCTGGCATAGGAATTAGGTGGATGTCAACGAAAACAATGCAGAGGATGTTAGGCCCGGAGGCAGATCCACCCAGTGAGGATCTCCGGGAGGGAGGTGAGGAGGAGGAGGATGTGCTGGAGATCTTGTTTAAGGTTTGAAGGGAGGTATAATTGCATAAAAGTCTTATGAGGAAGACCGACTTGAGCCATAACTTTCCGCTCTGACACTGTCAGTCATAAAAGCAGCGCCTGGAAGAGTTCAAGGGTCGTGAAAACTTTCATCTGAGTCTTACAGCTCAGTTTGTTTTTCTGCCTGCTGGCAGGACTTGAACTATTCAATTATCACGTCACATCTTTCCTATGGCACAATGGCTAGACAAGCCTTTTGTTGCGAGAGAATCAAGCAAAACCCTCGCTTCCCTTCCCTGCCCAGAAAATTAATACAACATCAAAGGAAAGAAAGAAAGAAAGAAAGAAAGAAAGAAAGAAAGAAAGAAAGAAAGAAAGAAAGAAAGAAAGAAAGAAAGAAAGAGACTTATGATAGATAACAGGTCGAATGCCAAGTTCTTCCCTTTCTTAGGGTTGAACCAGCCCAGCGTTAATCAACACCAGGGATTGGGATCATAGCTGTCAACTACTTAGGATTTGAAAATAAGGGATGCCGTGAGGGCGGTGCAATGGCACCAAGTAGCCTCGCCACCCTGCGCTTTAGAGGCTGCGCGCGAACGGGTGAGCGAAAGAGCGAGCGCGTAGACGGCAGGCAGGCTGTCTGTCTGGTTGGGCATGAGGGTCTGGCTGCACAAGGCATGCAAGCTCTGCCCCCAGTCGGTATCAGACTCCTTATTGGCAGCCGAGCAAGGCAGCTGAGGAGCCTCCCTGGCTGGCAGGGAGGGAGAGGAGCTGCTTCCTTTGAAATCCGGGAAATTTAAGGGATATCAACAATCCGGGATAGCAGCGGGAAAAGGCATTGGAATAAGGGAGTTTCCCGCAAAAAAAGGGAGGGTTGACAGCTATGATTGGGATGTGAAGGCAATATATTGTTAGCTTTTGCTTAGCAGCTGCCCAGTGTGAAGGTGAAGAGTAAGAAAAGGTTCTATACTTAGGCAGGAATAATCAGATGAACAAATATAGGATTGTGGACACCTGGCTTGACAGTAGTACATCTGAAAAGGATCTAGGGTCAAGGATCTAGGGTCTAGCCATGAGTCAACAGTGTGATGCAGCAGCAGCAAAAAAACAAGCTGCTGCTACCACTGGCGGACGAAGGGGATGTGGGGTGTGTGGTCCACCCCGGGTGTCATCCCTGAGGGGGTGACATCGCCGCTCTGCCCCCATGGGACGCTCGCCATGGGTGCCACCGCCCCTGTGCTTGCCGCCCCACACCCTTGGGACGGTAGCCCCGCATGTGCGCCGCTCTGGGTGCCGGAGCAGCTAGCTCCGCCTCTGGCTGCTACTCTAGACTGGATCAGCAGAAGTAGAGTGTCCAGATCATGGGAAGCTCTTCTGCCTTGGTCAGACCTCCAACCTGGAGTCCTGTGTCCAGTTCTGGGCACTAGAGCTTAAGTTGACAAGCTGGAACGTGTGCAGAGGAGGGCAACCAAGATGATCAAGGGTCTGGAAACCAAGCCTTATGAGGGAGGGAGTTGGATATGTTTAGCCTGGAAAAGAGGAGACTGAGAGGAGATAGGATAGCCCTCTTCAAATATCTCAAAGGCATGGAAGACAGAACAAGCTCGTTTTCTCCTGCTCTGGAGGCCACAACTCGAACCAATAGATTAAAATTACAAGAATGAAGACTTCAACTAAATAATAGGAAGAACTTTCTGATATTTGAGCTGTTTGACAGTGGAACAGACTCCCTTGGAAGGTGTGATCTCGCATTCTTGGAGGTTTATAAGCAGAGGTTGGATGGCCATCTGCCAGGGATTCTTTAGTTGTGATTCCTGCATTGCAGGGGGTTGGACTAGATGACCCTTGGTGTACTTTCCAACTCTGCAATTCTACGATTACATGATTCTGTGGTGTCTCTGAATGCACTGGCACCTTCTGGCTTCAAGGAATGACAGATGTCCTGATCTAAGGTATTGTTGTTTAGTCATTTAGTCGTGTTCTACTCTTCATGACCCCATGGAGCAGAGCACGCCAGGCCCTCCTGTCTTCCACTGCCTCCCACAGTTTGGTAAAACTCATGTTGGTAGCTTCGAGAACACTGTCCAACCATCTCGTCCTCTGTCGTCCCCTTCTCCTTGTACCCTCAATCTTTCCCAACATCAGGGTCTTTTCCAGGGAGTCTTCTCTTCTCATGAGGTGGCCAAATTATTGGAGCCTCAGCTTCAGGATCTGTCCTTCCAGTGAGCACTCTGGGCTGATTTCCTTCAGAATGAATAGGTTTGATCTTTTTGCAGTCCATGGGACTCTCAAGAGTCTCCTCCAGCACCATAATTCAAAAGCATCAATTCTCCGGCGATCAACCTTCTTCGTGGTCCAGCTCTCACTTCCATACATCACTACTGGAAAAACCATAGCTTTAACTATACAGATCTTTGTCGACAAGGTAAATGTCTCTGCTTTTTGAGATGCTGTCTAGGTTTATCATCGCTTTTCTCCCAAGAAGCAGGCGTCTTTTAATTTCGTGACTGCTGTCACCATCTGCCTAAGGTATTACCATGAGGAAAATGAAGCACACAAGTGAAACAACTTTCCTAAGGTCAAGCATCTCTCTTCCCCCGCCTCCCCCCCAAAATATAGTTTGGGATATCTGAGGCTACTCAGGCAGAGCTCCACTCCTCCCTAAACAATCTGCTCAGAGTCCAGAATAACACTTTCCAACACGTTGGGCTCCCCGGCCTCCTGCCCAGGGTCAGGTCCCACAATGTCATCCCATTCCTCCTTCCCCCTCTGACCCCTCTGACCAGCCTCTGACCAGCCTGCCAAGACAGGACTTATGACAACTGATTGCACGAGGCAAATGGAAATACACAGCACGATGACATCGCACGATAGTCGGTGCAATGCTAGATGTTACCTGGAAGAGGGGAGGGGCATATGCATTAGAGTCTGCCTCTTGGAGCACACCATTCTGTTTTTTTAAAAAAAATAATTTTTATTAAATTTTCCAAACATATAAACACATAATAACACATATACTAAAACAAATACAACAATAAACACATACATCTTCTTTTTCTCTTCTTCTTTCCTTATCATCTTGGTTTGACTTCCTCCTATCTCTCTTACTGCGTTTCATTGTATTTCATCTTTAACAATTTCCTATCATCTTCTAATATTGTTTTCTTTTCCTAACAGATACTAACAGATACTATTTCTTATATTACTTAACACTTTATACTTCCTTACTCATATTACTATCTTAACTTATCATATTCAAACCTCATCAGTTTGCTTAATTAATCTTATTTCTATTCTGTAAACTGCCACTTCTTCCATCTTTTTTCTATCTTTAAATCTTACAATAATTATTAATATATTCCTTGAATTTATTCCATTCTTTTTCCACCGCCTCTTCCCTCTGGTCGCGGAGTCTCCCCGTCAGTTCGGCAAGTTCCATGTAGTCCATCATTTTCATCTGCCATTCTTCTATTGTAGGTAAGTCCAGTATTTTGCAATCAATATCCTTGCTGCTGCTGTGGCATACATAAAAAAGGTGTGACCATTCGTAGATATTTCTTGGTTGACCATTCCAAGTAAGAAGGCCTCTGGTTTCTTAGTATGGAGCACACCATTCTGACCTCGGCCGCCCCCAAAGTCTGCTCCTCCCTTCAAGCGCTTCGCTCCTTCCTCCCTTGCTTCCCCTCATGCCCTGGATCTCCCTCCCAGAACCGTCCATATGATCATTTATTGACATTCCAACGTTTTGGAGGAACTGTCCTGTTCCAGCAAGCCTTTGGCATAAACGGACTAGCTAATTTCATTGTAGTGACTCTTTGGTGATGCCGTCTGTTTCTTTTTCCCGTGCTGCTGTCCCTCAAGTGCTGATTTTGTTGGTTACTGGTTTTCATGCTATTTGTCGTTTATTTTGTTTCTGATGGATTGCTTGTTGTTAACCACCTTGGTGTGTGTGTGTGTGTGTGTGTGTGTGTGTGTGTGTGTGTGTGTCCACGCTCTGGGACAGAAACGCAACGTATAAATATTTCAGTTCAGTCAGTCATCCAGATCTCTCTTCTTTCAAATCTCTCCTCCAAGAGCACGTCTTCCGAGAAGTCTCTGGCTATCCTTCTAACCTAAGTGCCCATCCCCAGCCGAAACAAAATCTAATTACACCTAGCTGTTTTTGTATATGTTGCATATTTGTCCCCTCTCTTTGTCCCCCTCCACCTGTTAAACCATAGACTGCAAGATCCTTGGAACAGGGGCTGGTTTTTAAAAATTTTGTGCCCCCCCCCCGTTTTTTCATTTTACAATTTACATAGCCATGACCATTTTTGTCTTATACAATCTAAAAAGAGGGGGAAAAGAAGAGAAAAAGAAACCCTCCCATCTCGATTTCCTTCCCCTCCCTTCTGCAATTCCATATATTTTATTCCTACTGCACCTCCAAGTTCACCCCATTTATCATTTATTCTTTTAATTTTATAAAAATTAATTCACTGCGAATGTGTACATCAATCCTGCTAATCTTTTTAGTTGTGTGCAACAGATTTTCAAATATTCACTAAAGCATTTCCATTCCAAATGATTGTAACTTTTTTTAGCGTATGTAATTCTATCAAGCAGTTCCCCCCTCCAGCCTAGTACCCACAGCGTGCTGGCTGTGGCTGGTGGGAGTTGTAGTCAGAAAAACATCTGGGGGGCATCAGGTTGGGTAAGGCTGCTACAAAGCACCACGCCCTCAGAGGCCAAAATGTCTTGGGCTGGCTCTGATAGTGGTTAAAAGATGGACCTAGGCAACAGGAAGTTGCCAAGTCAAATCTTCTTTCAGCCATGCGCTGCCCTTGCGCAATTCCATGCTTTCAGTCTCAGTCCCTCCATCTGCAGTATGGGCATAGCACTGACCTACTTCATAAGGTTGTTGAAAGGACTGAACATTCCGATACAATAATAATAATAATAATAATAATAATAATAATAATACTTATTATTATTATTATTATTATTATTTATTTATTTATTTATTTATTTATTTATTTATTTATACCCCGCCCACTCTGGGCGGCTTCCAACAGAGTATTAAAATACAATAGTCTATTAAACATTAAAAGCTTCCCTAAACAGGGCTGCCTTCAGATGTCTTCTATAAGTGTAGAAGTTGTTCTTCTCTTTGACATCTGGTGGGAGGGCATTCCACGGGGCGGGTGCCACTACCGAGAAGGCCCTCTGCCTGGTTCCCTGTAACTTGGCTTCTCGCAGGGAGGGAACCGCCAGAAGGCCCTCGGCGCTGGACCTCAGTGTCCAGGCAGTACGATGGGGGTGGAGACGCTCCTTCAGGTATACAGGCCGGGGCCGTTTAGGGCTTTAAAGATCAGCACCAACACTTTGATGCTAGGCTGGCCGCAACTAGGGTCAGGGCCTTCTCAGTACTGGCCCCGACTTGGTGGAACGGTCTGTCACAAGAGACCAGGGCCCTGCGGGATTTGGCATCTTTCCGCAGGGCCTTTGGGTTGGTTTTAGTTTAACCCTGATGTTTCATTCCTTTATGGTTTGATTGGTGGGCTACTTAAAAATGAGGCTGCATTTTAAACTTTAAATCGTATTTTAACCTGCATTTTAATTGATTGTTTTGTATGTTTTGTTGTGATTTTATGGGTGTTAGCCGCTCTGAGCCCGGTCTTGGCTGGGAAGGGTGGGGTATAAATAAAAATTTATTATTATTATTATTATTATTATTATTATTTGAATTGTGCACATGAAGCACTTAGAACGCCGGACAGCGTGACATAAATGCTGGGCATAAACGGGGAGAGAAAGGACTGGCCACTCCATATAAGTAGCACACTGGCGGTGCTGACATTAACAAGGGAGCAGACTGCTGCTCTTTCCAAAAAGTAGGTGCGAAGGCACTGAGGTGTGAATTAGACAGAGACAATAATTAGAGTTGCTTTTTTATTTTGAGGGAGTTTCCTTGATTCTTTGGCCTCGGGGCTCAGACGACTGCAAGGATTCATAAACATTACAGACTGCAACCGCCACCCTTGGAGAGGCATTCCCTCCTGTTTGTGAGAGAGAAAGGAGGGATGCCTCTTTTGCAAAGATGCCCGCAGTGACACATGGCACGGGGTTATTTAGTTATATTTATGGGGCGCCTCATAAAACAAACCGGCTAGGCATCTCGTGAGAAATAAAACACAACAATAAAACCATGCTACAATTAAACTCCACAATAAGGTTAAAAATACAAAACAAAATAAAAAATTAAATAAAAATTTCCAGTAGCACCTTAGAGACCAACTAAGTTTGTTCTTGGTATGAGCTTTCGTGTGCATGCACACTTCTTCTGCACACGAAAGCTCATACCAAGAACAAACTTAGTTGGTCTCTAAGGTGCTACTGGGGAAAAAAATAATTATTTTTTATTTTGTTTTGACTATGGCAGACCAACACGGCTACCTACCTGTAACTGTTAAAAATACAAACCACCCTAAAAGCCGGATACAAATGATCGGCGCATTAAAATATTATACAGAACATAGAGAGCGAAACCATGCTACAGACATGCTACAAGGTCTCCTTGTGGCCTCTAGACTGCCAGTATTTTGTGCATACATTCAAGGTTTGTGCAATTAAAGTGGATTAAAGTGCTCTCACACCCTAGCGTAACAAATCCACTTTTGTTTTTAAAGAAAGCGGGACCCAGGTGGCGCTGTGGGTTAAACCACAGAGCCTAGGGCTTGCTGATCAGAAGGTCGGCGGTTTGAATCCCTGCGACGGGGTGAGCTCCCATTGCTCGGTCCCAGCTCCTGCCCACCTAGCAGTTCGAAAGCACGTCAAAGTGCAAGTAGATAAATAGGTACCGCTCCGGCGGGAAGGTAAACGGCATTTCCGTGCGCTGCTCTGGTTCGCTAGAAGCGGCTTTGTCATGCTGGCCACATGACCCGGAAGCTGTACACCGGCTCCCTCGGCCAATAAAGCGAGATGAGCGCCGCAACCCCAGAGTCGGACACGACTGGACCTAATGGTCAGGGGTCCCTTTACCTTTACCTTACTTTTAAAGAAAAGGACTTTTTGTGGTTTAGGAAAGTGGTGGGAAAACGCACCAAGACGTGTGGGATAAAAGGATGATGAACAGAATGGTGTATAAACTCCCTGCAATGAGGGTGAACGTTCGTTGTCCTCCCAGCAAGCATATCAGAACAAATCCTCAGTAAAGTCTAGGCGTAGTTTAACCTCCTTGTAAGCTTCGTGTAAGCAAATCAGGATGAATGTTCAGTAAAACAGGTCCCCTGAGGAGCCTTATAATTTAAGACCTTAAAAGGCGTGAGAGGAATGTTGCCACCCTCCAGACCTCTCGTGGAGGAGGCACACAAAGAAAAGACTCAGAGGGTGATCTCAGGGTCCGGGTAGGTGCATATGGAGAAAAGCGGTCCTTGAGGCATTGTGGTTCTGGGTGCCACAGTTTAAGAATGATGTTGACAAACTGGAATGATTGCAGAGGAGGGCAACCAAGATGACCAAGGGTCTGGAAACCAAGCCTTATGAGAAACGGTTGAGGGAGTTAGGTAAGTTTAGCTTGGGAAAGAGAAGACTGAGAGGAGATATGATATAATATCCAAAGGGCTGCCACCTGGAAGATGAAGCAAGCTTGTTTTCTCCTGCTCTGGAGGGTAGGACTCAGACCAACGGCTTCAAGTTACAAGAAATCTACAAGAAAGAAGATTCCACCTAAACATTAGGAAGAACTTCCTGACAGTAAGAGCTGTTCGACAGTGGAATTTGCTGCCAAGGAGTGTGGTGGAGTCTCCTTCTTTGGAGGTCTTTAAGCAGAGGCTTGACAGCCACCTGTCAGGAAAGCTTTGATGGTGTTCCTGCTTGGCAGGGGGTTGGACTGGATGGCCCTTGTGGTCTCCTCCAACTCTATGATTCTATGATTCTATGAAAGGAGATTCCAGCTCAACATCAGGAAGAACTTTCTGACAGTAAGAGCTGTTCAGTGGTGGAGTGGTCTCCCTCGGGAGGTGGTGGACTCTCCATCATTGGAGGTCCTTAAGCAGAGGCTGGGTGGCCTTCTGTCATGGATGCTTTAGCTGAGATTCCTGCATTGCAGGGGGTTGTACTAGATGGCCCGTGGGGTCCCTTCCAACTCTACAATTCAATAATTCTAAGGAATCAGAGGCATGTTGGTGCATAATTGTCAGGGTATATTGCCCCAAGCCACCATTTTGCCCTTGGCTCAGGTTGGTAAATCTCAGGGGTCTAGTAAAAAAACTAAGAATGGCACCAGCAAGCCAGAGGTTTGCCCACACATGCCATTTGTATGATGAAGAGCTCACTGGAAGAGCATCTGTTTGGCTTGCAGAAGGTGCGGGGTCCAATCCCTGGCATCTCAAGGCCTGTAGACACGGCCCCATTCCTTCTCTTGCCCATATCTCCATATCAATTTATGTGATATGTGCAGACGCTGTGTGAAAAAAGACCCAGACTCAACTGAGGTGATAAGTTTCTTAGTCGGAGCACCTGGTCAGCCACGTATGGCCCTCGTGAGAAATAGGCTTTCACTCCAGCTTCTGGAGATCTGACATCAATCTTTTCCTGTTGGTGACAGTAATCTTGCTTTGTACTGAGGCTCCAGTGTAATCAGTACTAAATCTTCTAATGATATACTGCCATTCAGTAAATTATAGCACAGCTGGGGCTCCCTCGGTGTAGCTCTGCTGAGCTGTAATTGCAGGCTGCAGTAAAACAGGCAAAAACCATGTAACTTTGGGCTGATAAATCACCCGCGAAAAATGCTTGAACTGTCAAGTGCTGATAATAGAACAGGGTCTATAATGTTTCATGTACCATGAGGGAGAATGCTGGGATGAAGGGGGAAAGTGTTCTTGCAATTTGATGTGTGTGTGTGTGTGCGCGCATGCGTGTGTGCGTTTTGTGATCTTGACAGAAGCCAGAAGCTTTAGTCAGTCTCCGAGACAAGGCAGGAGGTCTTCCGTAGGAACCGAAGGCGGCTGTTTCACTAGGTGGTAACTCTTCCAGATGAATACGACCTGTTGATTCATTGCCTACCAAAGTGTGGGATCTCCTAGGAGACGTTCAAGGGCCAGTTGACAACCGTATTTCCTGAAGTGGAAGAGGAACCATGAGGCAATGTTCTCTCTTTCTCCATCTCCCGTGCCCTCAACCACCTGCCTCTTTCTAAATTCAATTCAGGGGGTTGTCCTGGATGCCAGCTTCCTCCTCCTCTTTACACTCAGTAATACCTGAAGGAGCGTCTCCACCCCCATCGTTCAGCCCGGACACTGAGGTCCAGCACCGAGGGCCTTCTGGCGGTTCCCTCACTACGAGAAGCCAAGTTACAGGGAACCAGGCAGAGGGCCTTCTCGGTAGTGGCACCCGCCCTGTGGAACGCCCTCCCTTCAGAGGTCAAAGAGAACAACAACTACCAGACCTTTAGAAGACATCTAGGGAGGCTTTTAATGTTTAATAGATTGTTGTATTTTAATGTTCTGTTGAAAGCCGCCCAGAGTGGCTGGGGAAACCCAGCCAGATGGGCGGGGTATAAATAATAAATTATTATTATTATTATTATTATTATTATTATTATTATTATCATCAGTATTGTCTTTGTAGAAGGCAGTAAGGATGAGGATGGTCATCACTGGAACTAATTGACTGTGCCTTCAATTCCCTCAGGCTCCACCTCGTTCCATCCTTCCAGTCCCAATGGACACCAGTCACCATCACTGGTCTAGAGGTAGGTCATGCTTCAGGAATCCAATTTGACAAGTTCTCGTAGTGTGAATTCACTTTTAGAAGAAGAAGAGGAAGAAGAGTTTGGATTTGATATCCCGCTTTATCACTACCCGAAGGAGTCTCAAAGCGGCTAACATTCTCCTTTCCCTTCCTCCCCCACAACAAACACTCTGTGAGGTGAGTGGGGCTGAGGGACTTCAGAGAAGTGTGACTAGCCCAAGGTCACCCAGCAGCTGCATGTGAAGGAGCGGAGACGCGAACCCGGTTCACCAGATTACGAGTCTACCGCTCTTAACCACTACACCACACTGGCTCTTTTATTGTCTGCCTATTGTTATTTTAAGCTTCAAGCTGAATCTTAACTTATCAACCACTCTGTTTGGTGAGTACCCACAAAACATGTACCAGTGCTGAGACCATCTTTCCTCCTTGGATGTAAAAAGCTTTCAATATTATAGCCTTGATTATTCCGCAGTGGCAGCCACAATATACTTGAGGTAAACCAAGGTTCTTCCAATGTCTTTTCCTCCAGCATATACATGCAGGACAGAACAGTATCTCCTCGTTTTGAAACCATCCCTATGTACTTTGGGGGGCTGTCAGGCAGCAGTATAAGCAATGGCGATTTTTATTTCATTTTTCTTACATTATCCAGCAACAATAGTCGTAGCAGCAACAACCGTAGTCATGGCAATTTACCTTTCTCCAGCCAAGTATAATTTCTGTAATATCTTTCTGCAAAGATATAATGATAGACTCACCAGACGTGATATTTTACTGTCATGGCTGTTGTTGTTGTTCTTGTTAGCAATATCACTACTTAAAAGGAGGTGAGGAGCAGGCAATTCCTTGCATGACAAGCCAAGTTTCTTTGGCCAAAACTTTTGAGAATGAGCCCTGGGGCTAGAGGCATGCGATTCTGGAAGTGCCATATTGTAGGACCGATAGTTCCTTTCATTTGACGATAGATCTGAATGCTTGCAGCTTGAAATGCACAGTAGACACTTGTTACATAGTGATGGAGTTTCAATAATGCAAATAAATGAGGATGAGGATCAATCAATCGATTACATTTATTGCATTTATCTCCCACCATATTTTCCAGGGAGCTCAAGATGGCGTAGAAGATGGTTCTCACCTTCCTAAACCAATCCCCACGACAACCCTGTGTTGTAGGTTAGGCTGAGAGGCAGGTCACAGTCAAACTGGGATTTGAACCCTGGACTCTTAGGTCCTAGTCCAACACTCTAACCACTGTACCACACTGGCTGTCAATCAATCAATCAATCAATCAATCAAGGCTTGCTGAAGTCAGAAGGCACCGGGAAGTCTTGCTGTGTTTTTCCTCATCCTGGGTAGCAGCTGTGAGGAAGAAGCATTTGCAGGCAGGGCTCCAAAAAATTCAATTGCTAGAACCAGGAATTTAATTCCGGTGAATATTAGGAAAAAGCCTCTACTGTAGCTGGTTGCAGGAGAAGACGTTTCTAAACAGCTGCTGCCAGCACAAGGAGGCAGAAGGTGCCTCTTTCAAAATGGCCCCAGGCTTTGTCTTGTTACTGGATGCAGCACTGGTGTCAAGAAGAAGAGTTTGGATTTGATATCCCGCTTTATCACTCCCCGAAGGAGTCTCAAAGCAGCTCACATTCTCCTTTCCCTTCCTCCCCCACAACAAACACTCTGTGAGGTGAGTGGGGCTGAGAGACTTCAAAGAAGTGTGACTAGCCCAAGGTCACCCAGCAGCTGCATGTGGAGGAGCGGAGATGCGAACCCGGTTCACCAGATTACGAGTCTACCCCTCTTAACCACTACACCACACTGGCTCTCTCTCCCGTCTCTCTCAAGGACGGGAGGTAGGTTTCTGCTGCTTCTACCCCATCATTGCCTGCAAATATGACACGAAGGCTGGCAACAGCAACCCTGCCGTGTGGGAATTCCTTGCAAATGACCGCAATGCCTGGACACAGACAGGTTGTGTATCCACAGTAGTGACCAGAGGAGGAATGACCTCTGGGAGGAGCGCAGAGTGGTGCATCTGCAGTAGCACAAGCAGACGCCTTCATCTGCCCCAGTTGCAACAAAACATGTCTCTACACAACCACAGCAGGTGCTGTAACCTTCCAACAGTTTGACTTCGCAAAGGCACACTCTTCCATCGTCTCCTGAGACGGACGGTTGCCAACAACTAGACTGCATGTACTAAGAGAAACACTTACATTGCCTCTGAGGGGCAAGGAGCAAGAAAGGTGAACCTCACTGACCACTCGAAACATTTGTCTGTCAAATGCAGCCAAAATGTGTGGACCCCTGTTTGGGAGGCTTTGTCCAGCAGAAGGTCACAAATAGACTAAACCCAGCAGTCAACTGCTGTCTCTCCCTGAAATTCTTGCCAGTGCCTCTCTCACCATGGAGAACGGCAGGAGGAGAAGGCAGACAGGCTTATGAGCACAGAACATTCTCTGTAATAATTATCATTAACGGACATAGTGCAGGCCTATAGCACTTGTTACACACCAGGCCAGACACAACCCATCATTTGTGTACGGAGGCCAGAAAATCCCTCTGTTTGCACAACAACAGCAGCAGCAGTCATTATGAAGATGTTTCTTGTCAGGCAGGCAGCAAAACCAGAAGTTCATTAAGCAGTGCCTCAAGGCCATAGCTCACCAGTCGTGGAACTGATCTGAATGCAAAAGGCCACAGGTTCAATCCCTGGCAGCTGCTGGGAAAGACCCTTGCTTGAAACCCTTGAGAACTGCTGACAGCCAGTGTGGACAATACTTCTTCTTCTTCTTCTTCTGCAATCACTCGTAGCCGAGTAAGATTATCTTCCATAAACACGGTTTTAACGACAGGTCCGTAAGTGACTGTGGAGGCTAATTCTGGATCCACACGTCCTTCCACAGTGGGGACATTGGTTTCTGGGCGGGAGTTGATCACGTTGTGGATTTGCCAAGCGTCCCTTCCTCTTAGCAGGTTTCTCCCTTGCGTCCTGAGTTCGAGTGTCTTCAAAGCCCATGACAACTTTGGTAAAGGCTGTTCTCCAACTGGAGCGCTCGCAGGCCAGTGTTTCCCAATTGTCAGTGTTTATACTACAGTACCTTTTTAAAGACAGTCTTTAAACCTCTTTTAAAGACTCTTTAAAACCTCTGCTCTTTCAGAATAGAGTAGTTGCTTTGGAAGACGATCATCAGGCATTTGAATAACATGACCAGTCCAACGAAATTGATGTTGAGGAATTATTGCTTTGACACTGGTGATCTTTGCTTCTTCCAGTACACTGGTAATAGTTCGCCTGTCTTCCCAAGTGATGTGTAAAATTTTTCGGAGACTCCGTTGATGGAATCTTTTGAGGAATTGGAGATGGCGTTTATAAGTGGTCCATGTTTCACAAGCAGACAGTAAGGTTGGTAGAACAATAGCTTTGTAAACAAGCAGTTTGGTTTTCCTGTGAATGTCCCGGTCCTCAAACACTCTGCACTTCAGTCGGGAGAAGGCCACACTCTCAGAGCTCAGGTGATGCTGGATTTCGGCATCAATGTTGGCCCTTGTGGAAAGATAACTGCCTAGGTAGGAGAAGTGATCAACATTTTCCAACGTTACACCATTGAGTGTGGACAATACTAGTCTGTAAGGACCAATGGCACACTCTCCAAGTGTCCTGATTTTCTGGAGATAGTCCTGGAATTACGAAAGCCATCCCGGCTTCTGATTTGATCCTGGAATGTCCCTATTTCTCCTGCCAGTGCCGCTGAGCTTGGAGAGGAGGATGAACTGCCACTTGTCTTGAGTGGCGGCAGCTGTGGCTGCATCCCGTTGCCCCTTCATGGCCGCCGCTGCCGGCCTCCTCCCTTGGGCAGCTCATAGCAACTGCTGGAGAGCAGGTGAAAAGGAGGAGAGGTTGCTGCCCCGAGGCCCAGCCCTGCATGGCAAACTGGCTCTGAGGGGCAGGCAGAGGGCAGGACCGCTCTGGGTGGGAAGAAAGCGGGAGGAGAGAGCAATGAGGCTTGATTTATATATACAGTGGTACCTCTGGTTAAAGGGACCCAGGTGGCGCTGTGGGTTAAACCACAGAGCCTAGGGCTTGCTGATCAGAAGGTCGGCGGTTCGAATCCCTGCGACGGGGTGAGCTCCCGTTTTTCGGTCCCTGCTCCTGCCCACCTAGCAGTTCGAAAGCACGTCAAAGTGCAAGTAGATAAATAGGTACTGCTCCGGTGGGAAGGTAAACGGCGTTTCCGTGCGCTGCTCTGGTTCGCCAGAAGTGGCTTTGTCCTGCTGGCCACATGATCCGGAAGCTGTACGCTGGCTCTCGGCCCATAAAGCGAGATGAGCACCGCAACCCCAGAGTCAGACACGACTGGACCTAATGGTCAGGGGTCCCTTTACCTTTACCTTACCTCTGGTTAAGTACTTAATTCGTTCCGGAGGTTCATTCTTAACCTGAAACTGTTCTTAACCTGAAACAGCACTTTAGCTAATGGGGCCTCCCGCTGCCACTGCGCTACCAGAGCACAATTTCTGTTTTTATCCTGAAGCAAAGTTCTTAAGCTGAAGCATTATTTCTGGGTTAGCGGAGTTCTTAACCTGAAGCGTATGTAACCTGAAGCGTATGTAACCTGAGGTACCACTGTATATACAGTGGTACCTCGAGTTACATACGCTTCAGGTTACAGACTCTGCTAACCCAGAAATATTACCTCAGGTTAAGAACTTTGCTTCAGGATGAGAACAGAAATTGGGCAGCGGTGGCGCAGCGGCAGGGGGAGGCCCCATTAGCTAAAGTGGTGCTTCAGGTTAAGAACGGACCTCCGGAACGAATTAAGAAATAACCAGAGGTACCACTGTATATATATAAAGATGCTTTGTTCATCTACGTCTACTTTTGCCCCTTTCTAAAATTCATTTATTGGTGTGGGTTTCTCTTTTTGTAAATATACCAAATAATAAAATAAACGCGGGATTAAGGGTTTCTCTCAGAATGGTGGAGTGTGTGTGTCCTGTGTCCCGTTGATGTCGTGGTGGGGGCACCCGCCCCTCTTCTGATAGGAAATGCTCTACAGGTGGGGGATGAAAATGGGGGTGTTTGAGGAGGGTCGGTTTGTGGGGGGGGGAAGTGTGCAATGTCCCTATTTTCGTCTGAGGAACGTTGGAGGGTATGCGATGGGCTGACTCGGTAGACGGCAGCTTCCCAAGGAGGCCTGTGCTTGGCTCTGTGGATCACGAGTTGTGCAGGCCTGAGGCGGTGCCGACAAAGCCTGTGTGGTGGCTTGCAGATTTCGACAGAGATTTGCCGCAAAAGGGAAAGTCAGATGAAGGATTAAAGGAAGAGCAGAGAGGAATGGCAAGAGAGAGAAAAGGAAGAAAGCTCCGCGTCCATGGAGGCTGCAATCACTCCGTGCCAAGGGAGCCCCGCAATGGCAGAGTCTGAGAACCCTCATCCCATAACACTCAGGCACAATTCTCTCCTAAGATGAAAACAACCACTAATATTCCTTGCGAGAGACATCTCCATAATTACTGCTGTTATTATTGTTGATGCCGTGTCTCTCTCACACACATACACACTCTCTCTCAGTCATCAAACAGGCTGTGGTGCTCTTTGATGATCGGCAACGGAGAGGAGGCGAGGCAAAGTGCCTTCAAACCATCTTTGTATTAACGTCCCAGAGACTGAGGTTCTCATTATGTCAACTGCCCCAACTCCCTTGGCAAGGAAGCTGGATTCGAGTTGTTTTCCCACTGGGTTCCTTGTGGAAAACATGAAGGTAAGCGGAAACATGAGTTCCGCATCTCCCGAACACACAGTTGCCGGTTGAACCGTAATTTGGGGTGGGGATTTGTGGGGCAGAATCCATGGCCATGTGAAGGGCTAAGCCCATTCCTTCCTGCCTGTGGGATCTCCCTTGCCAGCCACCCTTCCCTCCAAGCCCTTCTCTCACCATTGCTGTCTCTCACTTGGCCGGTAGGATGTGCTGGTGAGGAACTGTCAAGAGAAAGGGCTTGAGGGATGATTGGCAATTGGGTGAAGAGTTAAAGCATCGCCTTCCCACCTTCGGATTCTTCTTGCAAATGAGGTGAAAATGGGGCTGGAAATAGCTGGAAATGGGAATGGGATTTGCTGCAAATTTTTTTATTTTTTGCCCCAAATCAGGAATGGAACTCACGCAATAGCTCTTGTATTCGCTGCCATGTGCCTGTAAACACTATGCAAATAATGGCTCTATTTTCTGAAATGACTGTTGATGGGCAACTTCAAGGACCCTCTTGCTCTTTCTTTACTTGAAGCCAAACGTAGACTGGACAAAATTTTTCACAGCATTTGCGTATTATATATATAGATTATTGTATTTTAATATTCTGTTGGAAGCCGCCCAGAGTGGCTGGGGAAACCCAGCCAGATGGGCGGGGTATAAATAATAAATTTATTATTATTATTATTATTATTATTATTATTATTATTATTATTATTATTATATTTGCATGCATGCATATGCTCTCTCTCTCTCTCTCTCTCTCTCTCACACACACACACACATTTGTACATTGCTTTTCATGAAAATAATAATTTTCAAACAGAGTATGCCTTCGAACAGAGGACTTTCTCTGACAGCCCTTCAAACAGAGGAGGGTCCCCTCTAAAATAGGACACACGTCCCACCCGAGCAGCAAAACTCCACTTATAAAAACCTTGCACTGGCGCCAGTGCTTCAAAGGTGGTGGTGGCCAGAGTCGCCCACTTTTAATTCTCAGCACGTCCATTGCTGGTTTGGAGCCCCCGAAATGTTTTTTCATGAGGGAATGCAGCCTTTTAGGTTGTTTAGGTAGCTGGGGAACTACTGCAACTTTTAACAGGACCGGCCCTAGCATTTTAGGTTGAGGGGCGGAGCGGTCTCTAGTAGTTGAATTTGTCACAAAAGGGTAGCAAAACATTTAGTTACTGTTGTTGTATTCTTTACTCTCAGAGACAAGCTCTTGTGCGGTTTTCTGCATCAGGCGACAAAATAACTTGGCCGGCGTTCGGCTCTGTGAACCTTGATGTGTATTTCTATTTCCCCTCAGGTGAAACAAAATGTCCTGGGCTGGCCCAGTCCCTGCATCCTCCTGGGCTACATCTTCCTTTCCCACCATCTGACAAGGCCCCCATGCCTAGCCAAAATGGCTGCCAGCCGAAGCGCTTAGCTCCACACAAAAGGCACCACCGTAGATCGTTTCATTATGACCTGCCCTTTCCCTCACCTGGAGAGTCTGAATGGGAGACAATAACCGAAGCCTAGCTAGTCTCCTTTGTTTGCAGCACCGTCTCCAAACAAAACAGGCCTTTGGAAATTTCCCACGAGTGACTTTTGCTGAATGAAAGAAAGCGAGGGATGATATTGCAAGCAGGGAGACATCAAAGGGGAAAGCGACTCTCCTCTCGGCCTGTCTGCGTCTGCCATCGGTAATGTGCAGGGATCATCTGGGCAGAAGCTTCACGTAATGACAAAGGATGTCTTAGGCCTTCTAGGAGTACTTCACCCCCCCGCCCCCCGCACCTGCCTCTCTCGTCTGGCAGGAAAAACGCCTCCATTTAACCATTTAGCTTTAATTAAAGGCAGTTGCTGTCGCAGCAAAACCTTTCACTGGAACTTGTGAACTGAATGAGACCTCTAGGTCCATCTAATTCAAGATGGCCTCTTCTGCCAGGGTCTCAGGCAGAATGTTTAAAGAATATTTAAAGCACCCTACCCACCGAATAAGGGACGCGGGTGGCGCTGTGGTCTAAACCACTGAGCCTAGGGCTTGCCGATCGGAAGGTCGGTGGTTCAAATCCCCACGATGGGGTGAGCTCCCGTTGCTCGGTCCCCGCTCCTGCCAACCTAGCAGTTCGAAAGCATGTCAAAGTGCAAGTAGATAAATAGGTACCGCTCCGGCGGGAAGGTAAACGGCATTTCCATGTGCTGCTCTGGATTCTCCAGAAGCGGCTTAGTCATGCTGGCCACATGACCCGGAAAAACTGCCTGTGGACAAACGTCGGCTCCCTCGGCCAGTAAAGCGAGATGAGCGGCGCAACTCCAGAGTCGTTCGCAACTGGACTTAGCTGTCAGGAGTCCTTTACCTTTACCCACCGAATAATCCTGGGAACTGTTGCTTGTTCAGGGCGCTGGGAATCGTAGCTCTTTGAAGGGAAAACTACAGTTCCCAGGATGTTTTTTGGAGGGCGGGTGCTTTAAATGTATGGTGCATTTCAGCATAATTGGGAACCTGCCAACAGGGGACAGCGCCCCATCAGGAGGCCCACAGACAAGACCCACATAGCCTGTTCCTCTTCTTGCAACCTGCTCGGGTTCACCTGCCTCTCGCTCTGACCCAGACCACAGTAGAGGAGATAAGTAGGGGGCAAGCCAATGGTGGCCATGTTGAGAAAGAGGGGGGAGCATCTGGGAGTAATGGCAATGAGCAAACAGGCTCATCAAGGAAAGGGGGGGCATGTATGGTGTCTTGCTGAAAGAGCCCCCCAAAAACTTGAAAAGATTGAATCTGAGACCTTCTGGCTGCCCATGGATCCCCTCCCCAGCTAATGCTCTTGGTTATCAGTGTGGCCATGTGCACAGTCCTCTGTTTGAATATCCTGAAGGACCAGGTGCGCAGCCTGGGAGTCATTTTGGACTCACAGCTGTCCATGGAGGCGCAGGTTAATTCTGTGTCCAGGGCAGCTGTCTACCAGCTCCATCTGGTATGCAGGCTGAGACCCACCCTGCCCACAGACTGTCTCGCCAGAGTGGTGCATGCTCTAGTTATCTCCTGCTTGGACTACTGCAATGCGCTCTACGTTGGGCTACCTTTGAAGGTGACCCGGAAACTACAATTAATCCAGAATGCGGCAGCTAGACTGGTGACTGGGAGTGGCCGCTGGGACCACATAACACCGGTCCTGAGAGAACTACATTGGCTCCCAGTACGTTTCCGAGCACAATTCAAAGTGTTGGTGCTGACCTTTAAAGCCCTAAACGGCCTCCTGAAGGAGCGTCTCCACCCCCACCGTTCAGCCCGGACAGTGAGATCCAGCGCCGAGGGCCTTCTGGCGGTTCCCTCACTGCGAGAAGCAAAGCTACAGGGAACCAGGCAGAGGGCCTTCTCGGTAGTGGCGCCCGCCCTGTTGAACGCCCTCCCAGCAGAGGTTAAAGTGATAAACAACTATCCTACATACAGAAAATACCTGAAGGCAGCCCTGTTTAGGGAAGTTTTTAACTTGTGATTTTGATGTATTTTAATATTTGTTGGAAGCCGCCCAGAGTGGCTGGGGAGACCCGGCCAGATGGGCGGGGTACAAATAAAAAATTATTATTATTATTATTATTATTATTATTATTATTATTATTATTATTATTATTATTATTATTATCCATCCAGGCCAAGTCTGGTTTCACCAGAAAGAACCCTAGGAAGGGAGCACCTGGACAGCAGACTGAGCCACCTGTATACAGAACTTGCTTTCCCTTGGGGTGAGATGAATTCTATCATTCCCATTTAAATTGCACAATTATTTATAAACTTGTACAAATCTTCCACCTGCCTCATTAAGAGTCGCCTTCACAGAACTACACTTTTAATCTATGCCCCCAGCGGTCCTAGATGGACGATGCAACAGAATAATAATAATAATAAAGGCAAAGGACCCCTGGATGGTTAAGTCTAGTCAAAGGCGACTATGGGGTCGCTTTCAGGCCGAGGGAGCCGGCGTTTGTCCACAGACAGCTTTCCAGGTCATAGGGCCAGCATGACTAAACCACTTCTGGCGCAACGGAAAACCGTGATGGAAACCAGAGCTCACAGAAACACTGTTTACCTTCCTGCCACAGCGGTACCTATTTATCTACTCACACTGGTGTGCTTTCGAACTGCTAGGTTGGCAGAAGCTGGTACAAAGCAATGGGAGCTCACCACCGATGAGCGGATTCGAACCGCCTTAGGGAGAGAGAGATTGTCTGTGTGGGCAACCATGTGTAGAGGACATTTGCCATGACTTACTGCAATGTCCACTATATGTAGAACCCAAGAAACTGATTCATGAAACCCCTTTTCACGAAGGAAACAAATCAAACCAGGTCAGAGAGGGTGAGATTGCTGCTGAGTGATACCAGGGACACTGTGACTTATGAGGTGGCTTTTTATGCCTTGGCAGCTAGGAAGATTATAGAATCATAGAATCATAGAGTTGGAAGAGACCACAAGGGCCATCCAGTCCAACCCCCTGCCAAGCAGGAAACACCATCAAAGCATTCCTGACAGGCGGCTGTCAAGCCTCTGCTTAAAGACCTCCAAAGAAGGAGACTCCACCACACTCCTTGGCAGCAAATTCCACTGTCGAACAGCTCTTACTGTCAGGAAACAACCTTTCTCCCTCCTCTATATGACATCCTTTTATATATTTGAACATGGCTATCATATCACCCCTTAACCTTCTCTTCTCCAGGCTAAACATACCCAGCTCCCTAAGCCGTTCCTCATAAGGCATCGTTTCCAGGCCTTTGTCCATTTTGGTTGCCCTCTTCTGGACACGTTCCAGCTTGTCAGGATCCTCCTTGAACTGTAGTGCCCAGAACTGGACACAGTATTCCAGGTGGGGTCTGACCAGAGGAGGAAGAAAGAGGTGGGTGGGCTAGCAGTCAATTGCAAAGGGGACTCTGAGATCTAATTTGCGCATTTTATTTGAGAATCGCTTTTTATTTTGTGTAATAAGGAATCTTGGTGGATTTGATCATGGTTTTACTGCGTATGTGGCAACTGCTGGTCTCCCCACCCCGCTTTTTTGGATGATGCCGTGGCCTTTGGCTAGCGCAATAAAAGTTTATGTATGTATAAACTTGTACCTATACTTATAGAACAGCTCAGGGAATAAATTACGCAAATGAGCGAATGAATGAATAAAATTCCTCCCCAGGAATAATTCCAAAAGGGCACTGTAATATGCAACCATCAATCTGAGCAGGCAAGTCCCAGCAAATTGAAATGACCGAGATGCAGCAGCTGTTGGTGAAAGACAAGGTAGGCAATACATTTGTTTAAATGGGCAAATTCAATGGGTGGTGGTGGTTGTTTTTTACGCTGTCTTCAAGATACAAGCGAAGCCTCTCCTCCCAGTGAAAGCTGTACATAATTGATAGAACCTTAAATTTTATATCACCCTGAACGCCTCTGAACAGCAAATGCCGTTGGGTCAAGCCCCAGTGAACTGGAAGAGCAAGGCCACCAAAAACATAAGTAATAAGTGAAAAGGTACTTATTTTTCGCTCCATAAGACTCACTTTTTTCCTCCTAAAAAGTAAGGGGAAATGTCTGTGCGTCTTATGGAGCGAATGTGTGGTCCCTGGAGCTGAACTGCCCAGGGGCAAAAGCAGATCGTGCTTTTAAAAAAAAAAGAGAGAGAGAGAGAAGGGTTTGTTGAAAGGAAGCCCGCTGAGCAGCTGCTCAGCAAACAATCAGGGAGAGAGATAAGGGAGAGAGATTCCAGCCCCGCCCCCTTGCAGAGGGAGGCTGTTTCCCCAGCGACATGTGACTGGCTGATTAGATTATCTGTCTGGAAACTGTAGAAATGGCTCCCATTCCTGAAGCTGCAGAACTGTGAGTTAAACCCCATAAAACAGGATTTTCCCCCTTTGCAAAGTAAGCTCAACAACTTTGAGCTGATCCTCAAAAAATGGGGCTTTTCTCCTTTGCAAAAGAAGCTGCAGAAATTTGAGTTGATCCTTAAAAAATGGGGCTTTTCTTCTTTGCAAAAGAAGCTGCAGAAATTTGAGCTGATCCTCAAAAAAATGGGGCTTTTCCCCTCTAAAAACTAGGTGCGTCCTTATAGAGCGAAAAATACGGTAATTGCCTCACGTTTGAGCTGCTAGAATCTCTTTCTCCCTGCAGTGGTTCTTCGGAGTCAAACTGAACATTGATGATCCTGTGGAAGATCATACAGAAACAGTATGATTTTTTTTATATTAAAAAAAAGATCTCCATCACCCCCATCCCTGGGCACTGCAACTGAAACGAGGCTTCCAGAATGGCTCACTGTGCAAAATCAAGCAACAAGACGGACCCTGCCTCCAGGCTGACAATCTGAACAGACACAAAAGGAAATGGGTTGGGAGGGAAGAGGAAGTGAACAAACTTGGCCAACGTACCTTTTCTTGGGCAGGCAATTTTGTTTAGTGCCTAAGACAGTCCGGCACCTGGCTTTAGATCCCACTTCTGACACAAAAGGGGGCCTTAGGCAAGGTGTTTATTTCCCCAGTACACCGATTCCCAACCTCAAAATGGGACCAAGGAGGCATAAAGTAAATGCTGAAGCTGTGGGAGCATTTGCAGGAGATGAGCCTAACCCTGTGTTTGACTTGGAAATGCTTCCTCCCTTCTCCTGGGAGTGTGGGGACAGGGTTTAGGTTGTTTTTGTTTTTATTATGCATTTTGTGTTTTTATATTGTGATTTTAGGGGACACGGGTGGCGCTGTGGGTTAAACCACAGAGCCTAGGGCTTGAAGGTTGGCGGTTCAAATCCCCGCGACGGGGTAAGCTCCCATTGCTCGGTCCATGCTCCTGCCCACCTAGCAGTTCGAAAGCACATCCAAGTGCAAGTAGATAAATAGGTACTGCTCCGGTGGGAAGGTAAACGGCGTTTCCGTGCGCTGCTCTGGTTCGCCAGAAGCGGCTTAGTCATGCTGGCCACATGACCCGGAAGCTGTCCCTTGGTCAATAAAGCGAGATGAGCGCCGCAACCCCAGTCGGTCATGACTGGACCTAATGGTCAAGGGTCCCTTTACCTTTATATTGTGATTTTATGTTGTAACCACCCTGAGACCTGTGGGTATAGGGCGGTATACAGTTTATTATTATTATTATTATTATTATTATTATTATTATTATTATTTACTTTTAAGGACTCCCTCTCCAGTAGTGCTCCAAAATCAGAGGGGGCAAAAGGTGGGAATTTTCCTCAGGGGGTGGGGGAAGCATTTGCTGGGGAGAATAGATGGACTTAGAAGGGGCATGCACCTGTCCCATTTCTCAGTAACTTAGCAGATGTGGGATTGGGGCCATGCTGTAGCCAAAACAATGCCTCGATAGGCCCTAATACTGAGCATAAGTAATGTGCGATAAAATGGATACCTGGAGAGGCTCTAAGTGGGCTGCTGGCAGAGAGAAGCTCCCTTTCATGCTCAGAAGAGAAATGTTACAGGACGGGTCGGGGCTCTCCATCCCTATCTTGCCAGTACTCTATTTTGATTTTTGCAGTCTAGCAACCTTAGTGGGCTTGCTTTCAATGCTGTGTTGGACTACTGCAATGCGCTCTACATGGGGCTACCTTTGAAGGTGACCCGGAAACTACAACTAATCCAGAATGCGGCAGCTAGACTGGTGACTGGGAGCGGCCGCCGAGACCACATAACACTGGTCTTGAAAGACCTACACTGGCTCCCAGTACGTTTCCAAGCACAATTCAAAGTGTTGGTGCTGACCTTTAAAGCCCTAAATGGCTTCGGTCCAGTATACCTGAAGGAGCGTCTCCACCCCCATCGGTCAGCCCGGACACTGAGGTCCAGTGCCGAGGGCCATCTGGCGGTTCCCTCGCTGCGTGAAGCCAAGTTACAGGGAACCAGGCAGAGGGCCTTCTCGGTAGTGGCACCCGCCCTGTGGAACACCCTCCCTTCAGATGTCAAAGAGAACAACAATTACCAGACCTTTAGAAGACATCTGAAGGCAGCCCTGTTTAGGGAGGCTTTTAATGTTTTATAGATTATTGTATTTTAATGCTCTGTTGAAAGCCGCCCAGAGTGGCTGGGGAAACCCAGCCAGATGGGTGGGGTATAAATAATAAATTATTATTATTATTATTATTATTATTATTATTATTATTATTATTATTATGTGTTAGGGGTGCAAGGGGAATTGTTACACCATGCTTAAACTCAAAAGGTTACGGTTCTTTTTGTATAGCCAGGTCACCTGAAGACAGAAACTCCCTTTGGATTTTGAGAGGCGCGCACACAGAATCACTCTCGCTCCCCCCCCCAAAGCCTGCAAATGCTTAGGAAATGTGTCATCATTTGGAGACAGTCTGCCCGAACAGCCCTTTCACCTAAGTGTTCCTGTTCAAGGAAGTGTCAGGCGGCCCCTCCAGCACATTCCTTAAAGATGCTGTCAAATGGCTTAAAAAAAAAAAAAAACACAACCCACCCAACCTACTGTCCTTTTGCAATAAACTTTCTAATAATTACTGGGCAGCGTAGAAGACAAAGAAACTGCTGGAGGTTTCAGGTGATTTCCAGTAAGACGGTGTCTGAGTTTCTTGAGAAAGGCAGCTCTAACTGCACTTATTAACAGGTCAAGGCTTAGTTGCCTGTCCCTTTTAAACATTCCTAGGGGTTCTATATCTGAAATGGAGAAATGTTACCGGACAGAATATTACACACTTTCTAGAAATGACAGTGCTTGGCTGAATCACCGCTGGCTGCTTGACCGGAGGATAGCAGCAGCGACATATTTTTGGGTTCATGTCGTAAGAATGTAAGAAAAAGGCCCAAATAGTCCATCACCTTAGTCTCTCTGTGGCCAATGAGATAACACTCGCCCCACCTGGCATACCCAGCACCTACCTCTGATGGTGGAAGTAAAACAATGATCTAGTGGGCAGTAGCCATTGATAGCTTTATCTTCTGTGATAATGGCCATTGTTAATTGCTAGCAGTGAGTCATCATAGAGAGAGAGAGAGCTCCCACATCACTGGTTGTCAACTGAATACTCTCTCCAGTTCTGGGTATCACAATTTAAGGAGGATGTTCTAGGGCTACCATACGTCTAGAACAGGCATAGGCAACCTTTGGCCCTCCATATGTTTTGGACTACAATTCCCATCATCCCTGACCACTGTTAGCTAGGGATCATGGGAGTTGTAGGACAAAACATCTGGAGGGCCAAAGGTTGCCTATGCCTGGTCTAGAACTTTTCTGGACATAGCCGGGATTCATCTGTCGAAAATGGCTGACTTTTCCAAAAGCGACTAAAACGCCCAGCAAAACCCAGGCGTATGGCAGACCACATCGGTAGTGTTGGAGATTTTCATGGAAAATAGCCCCCCTCAAAAAAGCTCAACAACCTTTGTGTCCGGATTTTCACTTTTTGAAATATGGCAACCCTAATGTTGACAAGCTGGAACGTGTGCAGAAGAAGGCAACCAAGATGATCAAGGGTCTGGAAACCAAGCCTTATGAGGAACAGTTGAAGGAGCTGGGTATGTTTAGCATCCTTAGCAAACTGTTGTTGTTGTTCAGTCGTTCAGTCGTGTCCGACTCTTCGTGACCCCATGGACCAGAGCACACAAGGCACGCCTATCTTCACTGCCTCTCGCAGTTTGGCCAAACTCATGTTAGTAGCTTCGAGACACTGTCCAACCATCTCATCCTCTGTCGTCCCCTTCTCCTTGTGCCCTCAATCTTTCCCAACATCAGGGTCTTTTCCAGGGAGTCTTCTCTTCTCATGAGGTGGCCAAAGTACTGGAGCCTCAACTTCAGGATCTGTCCTTCTAGTGAGCACGCAGGGCTGATTTCTTTAAGAATGGATAGGTTTGATCTTCTTGCAGTCCATGGGACTCTCAAGAGTCTCCTCCAGCACCATAATTCAAAAGCATCAATTCTTCGGTTCCTTAAATCCTTTGAGAGTAAAAAATGTGCTTTAACTGTATGGTTTGTATGCAGCCATGATAGAAGTTTAGAACATTATAAAAGGTAAGAAGAGAGTTTTCTTCCTCTCTCATAATTCTAGAACTTGCGGTAGAGCTGATTAGCAGAAGGTTCAGGGACGGCAAAGGCAGCATATATTCATACGAGTCTTAGTTTGCTAACGCCAGAAGATGTGACTGTGTTGTGGTACCAGCCAGGATAGGTAAGAGGAACCTCAGTGAATAAGTATACCTGAATACCAGGTGTTGGGACTGGGTGTGGGGCATGGACGTTTGTATAAGAAAGGACTATCTAGTGAAGCTCTTTGTTGGAGATGTAATTTGGATAACGCTTCTTTGAAACATATGCTTTTGCTGTGCCCCCACACTTACTAAGTTTTGGGAGAAACTGCTGGACTATATAAATAAGACACTTTTCGGAGGTGAATAAGCTCTTGAACTATATACCCATTGTATGGAAATTGACAGCGAAAAAGGATTCTATGTGCCCTAATAGGGGCCAAGAGACTGATACTGGTGAATTGGAAGAATAGGGATACAATCCCCCTTGATCAATGGCTCGACGACATTAGCAGCATTTGAACGTACAGCTTATAGACACATACTTTCTTTGGATAAATACAATTATATCTGGGATGAGTTACAAAGATTATATTAGGTTATTTATAACTGTGTATTAGGATAAGATTATACACATCTGCATGCTAATGTATGGAAATGTAACTTGAGTATTTTTTCTCTTTTTTTCAGTCTCACTCACTTTTTTCTTCTTTTTTTGTCGCTATCCTTTTTTTTTTATAAATGAAATTCTTCCAATAAAGTATTTTTTTAAAAGGGAAGTGCTACCTCTTTGTGCCCTCATGAACTTCCCAGAACAATTGGTCTGGCCCCTAAGAATTCTGGCCTCGATGAGCTAAAAACATCAGAGGAGCCTCTTTGTAATATATTGTTATTGGATTTTCTATTATAGCAGCTATTACATCAAGTCAAAACCACAAAACTACAAAAGAAAAACAAAACAAGAGAGTACAGAGTTGAATACAGGAAGAAGACAATGCTACCTCATAAACAAGCATCCTTAGCTAAGGCCACAGAGGATGAAACAATTATTTTAGAGAGGGAGGATCAGCCTGGTATTATCATGGGTTTTTTTTTTGCGGGGGATGGCCTTTCTATTAACACCAGCTGTAGTCACATGGGCATGGCGAAGGGGGGCACAAATATTACTGAAAAGCATTGAAAGGACTCAATTAACGGAGGTTCTGCCTGCCCCCCAGCAGAAGCCTGCCCCCCACAATGTCCTATTTACCAGGTATTTTTACCCGTGATTTCCCAAGAAAAGCTCAACAATTTTGGCTTCCTTTCCTAACAAAAATCCAGGCTATGCATAGTCATGTGTTGAATAGAAGGTTGCTAATCAATAATCAGCGCGGGTGGCGCTGTGGCCTTGCCGGTCAGAAGGTCGGCGGTTTGAATCCCTGCGACGGGGTGAGCTCCCATTGCTCAGTTCTTGCTCCTGCCAACCTAGCAGTTCGAAAGCACGTCAAAGTGCAAGTAGATAAATAGGTACCGCTCCGGCGGGAAGGTAAATGGCGTTTTCGTGCACTGCTCTAGTTCGCCAGAAGCGGCTTAGTCATGCTGGCCACATGACCCGGAAGCTGTACGCCGGCTCCCTTGGCCAATAAAGCAAGATGAGCACTGCAACCCCAGAGTCGGTCACGACTGGACCTAATGGTCAGGGGTCCCTTTACCTTTACCTTTTAATCAATAACAAAGTGGGCTGTATTTGTCCTTCCCTGAGTGTTTTAAACAGCTAGTCCGCTTCTCTGAGTTAGCAGAACCTCTTTGGATTAGACCAAGGGGCCAACTAGTATAGCATCTCATTCTCTCTGGCCAACCAGATGCCTCTTCTGGGAAGCCCACAAGCTGGACATGAGCACAAGAGCACTCTAACCAACTGTGATGTCCAGTAACTGGTATTCAGAAGCATAGCACCTCCAGCGGTGAAGGCTGAACGAAGCCACTGTTGGCATGGACATGGCATTTCTTATGCCCAGCCAGTAGACTTAAAATCTCAACACCACTGAGATAATGTGCCGTAGTGGGCCCAAGCATTTTTGCCACCTGAAGCAAAGCCCTAGCAGCAAATCCCCACCCGCGCTAAGGCCATGCTTCAACAAGGCCATGCACCGTTGTCCCGAACCACACGGTACCTGGTGGCAAGTCCCGCTGGTGTACATCTCATGGCAGATGCTAGCGTGTAGCCAAAAAGTCCAGTCAGGTCATGTTCCAGCCTCTGCAGACAATCCAGGGTTCAGGACAGTGCTGCAGAAGGACAGTCCCATGGCATCCATGCCATTGAGAGCCAGTGTGGTGTAGTGGTTAAGAGCAGTAAACTCGTAATCTGGTGAACTGGGTTCGCGTCTCCGCTCCTCCACATGCAGCTGCTGGGTGACCTTGAGCTAGTCACACTTCTCTGAAGTCTCTCAGCCCCACTCACCTCACAGAGTGTTTGTTGTGGGGGAGGAAGGGAAAGGAGAATGTGAGCCGCTTTGAGACTCCTTCGGGTAGTGATAAAGCGGGATAAAGTAAAATATATATGTTTAGGTGCATGCAGGGAATATTTATCTGCACTGCCAGAAAATAAATGAAAGCATCGAGGAAGTTGTGTATGTGGAAAGGGGGGAGTAACAGGAAGTGACGATTGATCCACCCACCCTAAAACACAAAAAGAAATAATGTGCGACCCCAAGTAGAGCGGTTTGGAGCTTGATTTCCACAAATTTATTACCGTCGTGTCAGGTAAATCTGAACTTGAAGGGAGAAAGCATCAATATTGGTGCTGCTTGAAGGTACCAACATGTGGACTACACAGATTAAATAAGAATGGGAAGGCAAACAGCTGCAAGCACACAGTAAACTATGGTTTGCAAAAGCCCCTAGCCTTTGCTCACGAAACCAGTCAGTCCTGAAACAGGTCGTTTCACCCCTGCAGGATGTCAGGGCTGCCCCTGATAATATGTGTTATTAGAATCATCACCAGGTATATGATTTTCACCAGCTCTTGCAAGTCTTGTTCCACTGGGCCAATACGGCTACCTGTTTTTGTTTTTGTTTTAATACTGAGGAACTTTGGCAGCATTCCTGCTAATTAGAATAATGACAGAGCTGGGGGTGCTGACGGAACAGGTTCAATTGAGGAAGCAAAGAATCGATTACAGGACGTAACCGTAAAATGTAACCTTTTGCAAAATAATATTGCAAAATAATGCAAATCGGTTTGCGCAATAATTATAGTTATTATAGTTACCTCGGGCAATATATATTGCAAAGACTGTCCTCCTCCAAGCTATATGGTATGTGTATAATTACCTTGTAGACATGGTATTCGCATAAGTTTCCTGCTCGGTTACAGACACTCACACAAACACAATCACTCTTAATTTCCTGGTCCCCTCCCACACTTTTATCATGAAACTACATATATATTAATATTTCTTTTTCCTAGGCCATCCGTTCTGTTTTTTAGAAGTGCAGTGAAGGAAGCTGCCTTATACTGAATCAAACGTTTGGTCAATCTCACTCAGTATTGTCTACAGACTGGCAGCAGCCCTTGGTGCCTTCAGAGAGGTCTCCCTCAGTCCTGCCCGGAGACGCTGGACACTAAACCCATCACCTTTTGCATACAAGGTGAATGCTGTGCCACTGAGCTAAGGTACCACACGGGCACCATTAAGGGGTGGTCTGTCTCATTCCACAGAACTCACACAGGCTGTTCAAAACTGCAAGAAAACACCTGCAACCTATTTTGGTTACCCTAGAGGTGAAAATTGATTTTGCTCCACTTCTCCCACCCCAAAAGCTTCTATAAAGGTATAATAGGGTTTTAGTTTGGGTGGAACTATGCCTTCTCACTCCACACTTCTCCAGTGTGGTGTAGTGGTTAAGAGCGGTAGACTCGTAATGTGGTGAACCGGGTTCGCTTCCCCGCTCCTCCACATGCAGCTGCTGGGTGACCTTGGGCTAGTCACACTTCTCTGAAGTCTCTCAACCCCACTCACCTCACAGAGTGTTTGTTGTGGGGGAGGAAGGGAAAGGAGAATGTGAGCCGCTTTGAGACTCCTTCGGGTAGTGATAAAACGGGATATCAAATCCAAACTCCTCCTCCTCCTCCTCCTCCTCCTCCTCCTCTTCTTCTTCTTCTTATTTGGTATTCCCAACTATGGCTATCCCATATGTCTATCTAGCTCAGTAGTGTCTACTCTGACTGACAGCAGCGCCACAACATTTCAGACAGAGGCCTTCTCCATCACTAGTGACTAATCCTTTCTCAACTGGAGATGCTACTTGCCCCACACTTCAGACCTTTCTGTTTCAAGGGTCTGGGTAGAGGTTCTCTCTGTGGGGCACTTTCTCTAGCCCCCGAAATTCTGCCATTCCAGGCAGCTGCCTGAGCTGCCGATTAAGTTGGGCTGGACCTTTACGTTTGCTGAGAAATCCCAACTGCTACGAAAGCTCAAAGACTTGAGTTCGAAACTGGATATGAAAATCAAAGGCAACAAATAGTTAGCATAAACTTTATTCATTTGCACAAAAAAATATCCTGCAGCTGTATTATTGCAATTTTGATCAAGCCTCCTATGCAAGTTTGGAGGAATGGAACAGATTGCTCCATTTAGTTGAGAAAGGAGGGAAGGATCCTGATCTGCAAAGATGAGTTTGAGGATTAAAATTATTATTTCGGGTGCTGCAGCTCCTGAACAGTCCTGGGCTTAAGATCCAGACAGCAGTAGCCTGGATTTTCTTTAGCCTGACCTCCACATTTATAGAGAGATGACTTATTAATGGTGTTAGTGGCGGATCAAACATTACTAATTGATGCAGCCAATTTGTTTCCTCTGAATCAAAGTTTAATCAGGAAAGCTGGCCTCGAGGATTTCAAACGAGAGAAAAGGGAGACTGTGTGCCAAGGGCTGAGAGAGACAGAGAGAGTGAAGGACTGCCGAAAACCAGGAGGATATCTATAATGGAGGAGAAATGTTTGCTGCTCTGAGTCTAGTGCAAATGCAGAGCTTGGCTGCTTCAAGCCTTTCCCCAGGTGGAGACAGGACTGTCTCGGCCTTACATTTGCCAAATGGGGTGATCTCTGCAAATTCACAAAGGAAGACACTTTCGCCTGCAGCTGGCCAATGGCAAGTCTTAAAAAGCTACCTTGGAGCAAAGGAGTGGCCAGGTCCCTGGAGCAAACATGGCGGGCACAGCTGTGGACTTGAGGTCCTCCCATGATGATGATGATGATGATGAAGAAGAGTTTGGATTTGATATCCCGCTTTATCACTACCCGAAGGAGTCTCAAAGCAGTTCACATTCTCCTTTCCCTTCCTCCCCCACAACAAACACTCTGTGAGGTGAGTGGGGCTGAGAGATTTCCAAGTAGTGTGACTAGCCCAAGGTCACCCAGCAGCTGCATGTGGAGGAGCGGAGACGCCAACCCGGTTCACCAGATTACGAGTCTACCGCTCTTAACCACTACACCACACTGGCTCCAACATTTCTCCGATGAAAATAGGGGTGCCCCATTCCATAATGACAATGTTACTATTTACACCCCACACATCATATTGGGTTGCCGCAGCCAGTCTGGGCAGCTTCCAACATATATAAAAACATAAACCATTAAACATTTTTTTAAAAAAAACCTTTCCTATACAGGATTGCCTTCAGACAGCTCAGGGGATCGGATAACTCCATATCTTCCAACATTTCTCTGATGAAAATAGGGGCGTCCTAAGGAAAAGCGGGACATTCCAGGATCAAATCTAGAACCCTTTTCTAAATCAGGGCTGTCCCAGGAAAACAGGGACACTTGGAGGGTCTGCTGGTGCCCACGAAGTCTCCAAGCCCCCCTCACTGCCCCCTTGGTCACAAGGTGGTAAAGGCAGGTCTTTCTCCAAGGAGAAATATATCGAGCTGAAGGAAGAAGTTGGAAGAGAGCTGCTCTTTCCCACTCCCCCTTTCAGCTGGTCCCCTTTCTTATTGCTAGGGACGCGGGTGGCGCTGTGGTCTAAACCACTGAGCCTCTTGGGCTTGACAATCAGAAGGTTGCCGGTTCGAATCCCCACGACGGGGTGAGCTCCCGTTGCTCTGTCCCAGCTCCTGCCAACGCAGCAGTTCGAAAGCACACCAGTGCAAGTAGATAAATAGGTACCGCTGCGGTGGGGAAGGTAAACGGCATTTTCGTGCGCTCTGGTTTCCGTCACGGTGTTCCGTTGCGCCAGAAGCGGTTTAGTCATGCTGGCCACATGACCCGGAAAGCTGTCTGTGGACAAACACCAGCTCCCTCGGAGCACCACAGCCCCATAGTCACCTTTGACTGGACATAACCATCCAGGGGTCCTTTACATGTTTATTATTATTATTGCTTGGGGATCTTTCCACTCCATGGATGGGGCAGGACCAAGACCCATTGCGACGTTCCGTCCCTGTCCTCAAAGGGGCCATGGCTTCTTCCTCTCTCTCTGCTACTCAACTATCAAATCCTCCACATTGTCCTCTGGGAGCAACTGCCACTCTAATCCTGAGCCGGTCAGGATCGCAGAGCTCATGACACCTTTTTTTTTTTTTTTTTAAATGTGCATTTATAGCCGATTTCATGGCTTTGATGTATGTTTTGCATGCACTTAGCTGTGTCACGAGGTGATAAATTTGTACATGTGGACTGATTCCAATCACTAATACACAATCGCTGTTTGCTGAGGTCTGGAACAGATGTAAATTTTCCCAAGAAATGCTAACAGCAATATTAAGTATAATGGCTTCCCATGGTGCCAGCTCTGTAAATAAAGAAGAACGGGTTGTACTATTCTCCCCCCAACCCCAGCTGTTGAGCAAATGATGCAATAGGTGGCCTGAGACAGGCATACCTTAGGTGAGGCAGCCCTCCTGAGACCCAGCTGCCTGCCCCTAAACCCAACCGTGAACAAAGAAAAAGGGGTGCAACTCCTGGGAACCTCCAGTCTGTGCCCATATATGTTGACATGGAAGGATGGCAAAAAGGCAAGGGAAGGGAGGAGTGGACTGGAGGCAGAGCCAACATGGTACATTATTTATATAACATGTGGTGTAGTGGTTAAGAGTGGTGGATTTGTAATCTGGTGAACCGGGTTCGCATCTCCGCTCCTCCACATGCAGCTGCTGGGTGACCTTGGGCCAGTCACACTTCTTTGAAGTCTCTCAGCCCCACTCACCTCACAGAGTGTTTGTTGTGGGGGAGGAAGGGAAAGGAGAATGTTAGCCGCTTTGAGACTCCTTCGGGTAGTGATAAAGCGGGATATCAAATCCAAACTCCTCCTCTTCTTCTTCTGCCAATACACATGTTATTGTACAATGCGCCACGTATAGTAGGTAACCAGTATTGAACTGCAGAGATGAAAAAAGATATCATTAACCTCCCCCAATATTTTTGGCAGGGGGCAGCACCCCCCAATACTGAGGGGGCAGCCACCTCTCACCACCGCCAGGCGCCCTTCACGCACCCCAGCCCCAGCTTCTGCCTCCTGCCCGGCAGCTCATGAGCCAGGAGGCGGCTGTGACGAGTGCGGGAGATCTTTGCTTCGCTCGAGCAAGCGCAGAGATTGCCCTTCATGCGTGGCATCAAGTGATGTGTCATGTGACATATCACGTTACACGTCATGTGACCACGATTGCACCCCCCCTCAATGTGGGGGGCAAGTCGGCACCCCTGGGTGGTGCAATGGGTCAGTGCATCTGGCTGTTAACCAGAAAGAAGGCTAGTGGTTGGAGCCCACCCAGAGATAGCTGTGGGCAGGATTCCCGCAATGCAGGGGACTAGATGACCCCCCAGGTGCCTTCGGACTCTACAATTATATGATTCTACGATTCTGGGAGCCCCACAGAGCAGGGATCGGAGGGGGAGGGACAACTTACTTCCCTAGAACTACTCTCTGAGTACCCCAGGAGGAGTAACTCCACCACTTCCAAGGCTGCCCTATCTCCTTGACTTAGAAACAGGGTGGAGTGGGAAACTGAGGTCTGGGAGCTGAATGTGCCCCCCCCCCAGGCCTCGCTCTCTGGCCCTCTTTAGACCACACCCCTCACCCGCCCTGCTTCCTACTCTCCTTCAGTCTTTTTGCCTGACTGGAATGTGTCCTTGAACTCTGACCATGCCCCTTGCTTACAGAGGACAGAAAGGGGTGCAGGTTTGCAGAAACTAGCCTACTATATAAAGGTAACATGTATAGCCATTGCTCCGCCCACTTTGGCCTCTAGCACCGCCCATCACTTGTATTTGGCCCCTGGGACATTGCCCAGAAGGGAATGTGGCCCTCAGGCTAAAAAGCATTCCTCACTCCTGATGTCAGGGAGCTAGGTAAAGGTAAAGGGACCCCTGACCATTAGGTCCAGTTGTGACCGACTCTGGGGTTGCGGCGCTCATCTCGCTTTTTTGGCCGAGGGAGCCGGCGTACAGCTTCCGGGTCATGTGGCCAGCATGACTAAGCTGCTTTTGACAAACCAGAGCAGCGCACGGAAACACCATTTACCTTCCCACCTATTTATCTACTTGCACTTTGACGTGCTTTCGAACTGCTAGGTTGGCAGGAGCAGGGACCAAGCAGCGGGAGCTCACCCTGTCGCGGGGATTCGAACCGCCAACCTTCTGATTGGCAAGCCCTATGCTCTGTGGTTTAACCCACAGAGCTAGCCAGCAATAAATCACACAGTGTATGTAATGTTAACTCTTTATTAGAAGAAGCAAGGCCTTCTCAGTAGGTCTTGCTCCTGTGAGGCAGTTGTGGAGGCTGTGGATCCCCAGCTTCCCACAGCTCCTCTTCTCCCGGGTGCTTCCCAAGCAATCTGAGACTATGCCAACACACCTGTCTTTGCTCCTCCCTCTTCATACCTCTTCTGGTCCTGGGAGACCAGGGTGCTTGTTGCAGCAGGAGGGGGACACCCTGGCTTCTTCACCAGCCTGATTCATATCTGCCTCTTGGCCCCGCTCCTCTCTTGTTTCGGCATCTGGACTTCTTTCTGCCACAGACTCTCCCTGCTCACAGGGTTCTGTTCCCTCTTCAGCTTCCGACACCACCTTCTCCCAGGCTTCTTCCTCTGACTACTCATCATTGTCCCACCACCACTCCCTGGGCTCTGACCCTTCTTCCCTTGGGGGTGTCCCCAACTGGACCCTTCTACCATCCCTCTGTGTCTAGCAAGTCCTTGACACCTGACTTGGAAGCAATTGTTTGAAGATGGTGCCCCAAGGCCACTGGGACAAAGAAGCAAGCTTGGCAACAGACAATGTCTCTATTTCCGTTGTCCTCGGGACAAGAGAGATCCGTCGGAGGCTGAGCTCCTGGCTCATCGGCTGTGACCTCCGGACCGACCAACCGCACGCAGCATCTTCCTTCTCCAGGAAGATCTTTCCCTGCAAGCCTGCAAAGTGCTAGCAAGCCCTTTCCAAAGGGAGTGCAGGGAGCCTGCCTTGTTGTGCGTTGCTCCGCAGTGACAGTAATGCACAGGATTACAGAGCAAAGATAGATTTTACTGGAAAGATGAAAGGAAATTGCATCTTTAATAATTTAACTTGGGCAGTTTGGAGGGAGCCGCCAGGTTGTGGTCTTGGTGCCGTCAGAAAAATCCCACCATCTGTTCCTGGAAATCTGGCTGGCTCCACCGCCCAGCCAGAAAGACCACAGGAGGCTCTGTTTTCTCATTAAAAAGGGACAGTGAATACTCCACCGTGTCTAGACCAGGGTGAAAGGTTAAAATGCTGCAATCCCTGGAACATGTTAAAGTGATATCCCTGGCCAAAAGGGAGGTGGGGGAAAGATATGATAGAAAAATGTAAATGAATAAATAAAACTAATCTATAGAGCGGGAACTGACACAGGCAGATAAGAGCGGTTCTTTCTGTCTCCCTTAATAACCGTTGAATCCTGTTTTATCTTCCAACGCTGCTACTTATGTTTGAATCTGCACATTGCTTTATGGTCTATGCGTTGTGAGGTTAGTTCTGTTAGGTGCCCTTTACGCCTGTGGAGATGAGTCTGAGTTGGTCACTGGCAAAGGTGACACCTGATCCTGAGCGAACCGCAATTCCTCCACCTGTCTTTTTGAGTTGTTGTGGAAGCCTAGTCAAAACGTCTTCCTTGCACTGCATCACAAAAAAGGCCTACGTTTTTTCACAAACCTTCCCTCTGAATAGATGAGTTACAATGATCAAGGCAATATGAAAACAAGGTTACTAACGGAAACGCTTTGAAGGCAGCAGCACACATCTCTAGTCCGTAAAACGATGTTTTCAGGTATTGTGGCCACACAAACCAGCTCTTTCTGCATCACAGACTACAGATGGCTAAAAGCAAAGTGTCTCTGTGACTGAATACAATTTCTCTCGTCAAAACCTTTTTGAAAGTCTAAGTAAACAACACCTCTCGGATCACCCCTATTCACATGCCTGGTGACCCTCTCAAAGAACTCTAAGAAGACAGTGAGGAAGGACCTATATTTGCAGAAGCCATGCTGATTCTTCTTCAGCAAAATTTATCCTTCTGTGTGCTTGATAATTTTATCCTTTAATAATGCTTTCTGCCAATTTACCTGAAAATAACATTAGACTAACTAGGCCTGTGGTTTTCTGGATCAACCCCAGCTCCCTTTTATAAAATAGGCTCTACTACAGCAACCATTTCCCAGTCCTTCAGTAGAGTTATTGAGCTGTTAACTACTTTTGTTACAAGATCAGCATGGTCATATTTGAGTTCCTTAAGAACTGTTGGATGGACGTCAGCTGGGCCTGGTCATTTGCCTGTCTTTAATTTCTCCATAAGGTCTGGACCTTTATCTTTTGTCAGTACTGTTTGCTTCAGTTCCTCAGACCCCATTCCTGAACACATATTTGCCATTGTATTTTTATGTTGTGAGCCACCCTGTGATTTTCGGATGAAAGGCAGTATAAAAATTTAAACAGCAACAACAACAACTTCCCCTTTAAAACAAGGCATATTAGGTTGTTTTTTTTATATCTGCTTTTATCAACAAAAGAGGTTTAAAGACTGTCTCAAGGCAAATCTAAAAAAATGTAGTATAAACACCGACAACTGGGAAACACTGGCCTGCGAGCACTCCAGTTGGAGAACAGCCTTTACCAAAGGTGTCATGGACTTTGAAGACACTCGAACTCAGGACGCGAGGGAGAAACGTGCTAAGAGGAAGGTACGCTTGGCAAACCCTCACCGTGATCAACCCCACCCGGAAACCAATGTCCCCACTGTTAAAGGACTTGTGGATCCAGAATTGGCCTCCACAGTCACTTACGGACTCATTGTTAAAAACTGTGTTTATGGAAGACAATCTTACTTGGCTACGAGTGATCGCCAAAGAAGAAGAATCTGCTTTTATTGTTTGTAAGTCACTTTGAGTTCTGTTTTTTTTTTAAGTGACTAATAAATGTAATCAATAATACTGGTAACTTCAGGGTGCTCAATTACAGTTCGTTTGGCGCTCATGTGCAACAAACCCGCTGCCCCAAAAGATTGGACATTTTCCGATAAGGAAAGTGATGGGAAAATGCACTTGCTTGATGCATCATCTAACCTCCCTGCAAACGAGTCAATAAACAGGCTGCTGGCAAGTGACCATAGACTTCCTCCAGAAAAGACAAGGCCTACCTTTTCACCATGCTGCTCAACTCCCCTCTTCATGACAGTAGCGTGTGGTCCTTCATCCATGCCTAACAGATGGGGGGGCAGTCTTGCCGTGTGCGGTGTGAGGGGAGCAGCTGTGCTGCTGTTCACCCTCCTTAAAAAAAATGAAATAAGGGATTGAGCTAGATATCTGATCCACTTTCAGAAAACATTTGTAGCGATTAGCTGATTGGACAGGAATATTGGGTGGGTGAGAGTAAGTGCTTGTCCACACTTTGTCCCATGACCAGAAAGCGGGGGTCCAAACTTTGCCCTCCTGATTTGCACTGGAAACCCCCCTCTTTAGTGAGAAATCAGAACAAAGAAAACCCCATTGCTGTTTGCTCCAATTCATCCCTAAACCGTGGGTTTTCTGGGGGTGGAGAGTGGGAGGGCAAATGGATGTGTGGACATGGGCATAACCAGGATCAATTTTTTGGGGGGTGGGGGGCAGAACCATGCTCTCTGCAATGTGATTGGTTCGTTAAGTATTTTTATTATTTACTTGATGGGGGGGGGTAGCTTCCCCATAGCTGTCAACCCTCCCTTTTTTGGCAGGAAACTCCCTTATTCCAATGCCGTTTCCCGCTGCTATCCTGGATTGTTGATATCCCTTAAATTTCCCAGATTTCAAAGGAAGCAGCTCCTCTCCCTCCCTGCTGGCCAGGGAGGCTCCTCAGCTGCGTTGCTCGGCTGCCAATAAGGAGTCTGAGACCGACTGGGGGCGGAGCTTGCATGCCTTGTGCAGCCAGACCCTCACGCCCAACCAGACAGACAGCCTGCCTGCCGTCTATGCGTTCGCTCTTTCGCTCACCCATTCACGCGCAGCCTCTGGAGCGCAGGGTGGCGAGGCTACTTGGTGCCATTGCACCGCCCTCGCGGCATCCCTTATTTTCAAATCCGAAAGTTCCCAAAAATCCCTTATTTTCAAATCCGAAAGTTGACAGCTAAGAGCTTCCCCCTCCCTGCCTCCCTTGGCTATGCCCATGGGTGTGAATGAGCCCTAAATCAATCATCCCCCAAATGATAACCTGGAGAATTCCAGCTTTGCGTATTCAGTGTCGGCAGCTGGCTGGGTTCATAGGACCCTAGGGTGTGTATGTTGCCCCCCCATAAAATATTTGAGGGGTTCCCCCCAAGTTGCTGGGCATTGCCATTCATATGGTGTGTGTGCACCGCATCATGTGATCATTTATGCTAGGCGGGGCTTACCTGCCCCCCTCCCAATATTTTATTCAAGTTGGCTGGGTTCTGGTGCGGAGAACATCTGCACTGCCCCTGGCTTGACTGGGGCGAGTGTGTAGAAAGGGCACAGATTTTTTAGCATGGTTGCGGAGAAAGGAGACAAAGCATGACAGAGACAAAAAGGATGTGAGCGTTGGATGTTCCTTCTTTGTTGCTTAGAAGGGAAGCGACGCCAAGACTGAAGGACAAACGCATAGGCCATGAATAGGATTACATTTTTCCCCCCAGTCACTACAATGACTGACTTTTCCTTGAATTCCATCCAATACCAGGTTTAGTATAATAGATCACACAGATTAAAGGAAAACACTTCTGAGTAAGAATTATTGGGTTCTTTTGCACTCAGAAACACAAAGTGCCCTTTTCTTTTCTTTTTTCAAATGCACCTGGGCGCATGTTCAGAGATGCTCAAGCGTGGGAGGGGAACATTATTCCTGCTATTGTACTCCTCTCTATGGCCCAGTTTAGACGTTCACTGAATCACAGGGCAACACTTTTCCTGGGCTGCACAAGCTCTGTCTTCAGGCATGTTTGAAAGATCTCCTGCAGGAAGGAAAAGCCTTCCTGTTAATGGAGACATCCCATAACCAGGAGGAGGCTATATGCTGCCCAGTTCTTTCAAGTTCTCTGTGTGCAGTTTGGGAGAGCATTCAAATGTACAAATGGCCTCCTGTGGCTTGATGTGATGCGGTCCAGGAAGAGGAATAGTTTGATTCATGTATGGGCTGTATTCAGCCCTGCCAATAACACCCAGCATTTAGCGGTTAAGAGTTTTGGGAGACCAGGGTTCAAATCCTCACTCAACAGTGAAGCTCAATAGGTGGCCTTGTGCCAATCACTCAGCTGAACCTACCTCACAGGGTTGTTGTGAGAATAAAATGGAGAGTGGGAGAATTATATACATCACCTTAATATGTAATAATACTAGCAGTAACAGTAATGATGTGGGCTGGTTGAGGGAAGCCCACTGCTGCACGTGCATATAGCAAACTGGTGCTGGGTTTGAGGTTTCCCCACCCTATACCAAGAACAAAAATGCATGAAAAGGGCTTCCTTTTGCAGATTGCGCTTGGATCGAACCCGCAACCTTGGCGTTATCAGCACCACGCTCTAACCCACCGAGTTATGAGTGACCCAATATCTAAGCTGTGAAATTTTGCATCATTCCCACCAAAGGCAGACTGGGAGTTGTAGTTCATTGAAGGTCTTCTCAGTGGCCACTAATGCACAATGCAACTTGTTTTGGCCACTCTTAAAAGTGAAAAAATGGTTCCATCCAGACCCATGGTAGGGTGCATTCCTTACTGCTGCCCGGAAGTCAACAGAACAGCCATAAGGATTTGGGATAGCACATATGGTCCCTGAGGAGCCCCCACCCCCAGTACACCTGTGGAAAGTTCAGCCGTCATAAATGTAGTAATGGTGGATTTCCACAAGAAGTGATGGATGGATGAGGAAAGGAAAATGTTGGGATGGCCTTGAAAACGTAGCTTTCAAAGCTACCCACGCTGCTTTGTTTTCTAGCTTAATGGGGCTTACTCCATGGTAAATGGAGATAGGATTGCAGTCTAAGGCTGTTTCATAGAATCGTAGAGTTGGAAGAGACCACAAGGGCCATCCAGTCCAACCCCCTGCCAAGCAGGAAACACCATCAAAGCATTCCTGACAGGTGGCTGTCAAGCCTCTGCTTAAAGACCTCCAAAGAAGGAGACTCCACCCCACCCCTTGGCAGCAAATTCCACTGTCGAACAACTCTTACTGCCAGGAAGTTCTTTCTAATGTTTAGGTGGAATCTTCTTTCTTGTAGTTTGAATCCATTGCTCCATGTCCGCTTCTCTGGAGCAGCAGAAAACAACCTTTGTCCCTCCTCTATATGACATCCTTTTATATATTTGAACATGGCTATCATATCACCCCTTAACCTTCTCTTCTCCAGGCTAAACATACCCAGCTCCCTAAGCCGTTCCTCATAAGGCATCGTTTCCAGGCCTTTGACCATTTTGGTTGCCCTCCTCTGGACACGTTCCAGCTTGTCAGTATCCTTCTTGAACTGTGGTGCCCAGAACTGGACACAGTATTCCAGGTGAGGTCTGACCAGAGCGGAATACAGTGGTACTATTACTTCCCTTGATCTAGATGCTATACTCCTATTGATGCAGCCCAGAATTGCATTGGCTTTTTTAGCTGCTGCATCACACTGTTGACTCATGTCAAGTTTGTGGTCTACCAAGACTCCTAGATCCTTTTCACATGTACTGCTCTCAAGTACTGTTTAATTGTGTGATGGTTTCGGTTGCATGCTCAGTCCTCTCCATTGCAATTGAAAGGGACTGTTGTAAATTTCTCTGTGTGTTTGGTGTGTGGAGTCACTGGAAAAAGCATATGGATACTGCTTGCTGGATCAGGTACACAAATGAACAACACAGTCCGTTCCAGCTGTTCTAAAAGTGAAAAAATGGCTCCATCCAAACCCAGGGGTTTTGTACTTTTTGTTGTTGTTGTAATGGCTTCCTTTCTCCCATTCTTCGTTCCAAGTCAAACAAAATAAGCAAGTCTTTTAAGACCACCAGAACTGATACTGCATATCAACAGAGATGGCAAACTGTCGAGCTTGAAACTTTTATTACTCGGATGATGTATTTTATAGCATACAGCGGTTCGGGATGTTCCATAAACAAAACTGAATTGCCATGAAGAATTGTCCTCTCCCTTCCCTTAACAGTCTATTAAATGTTGGAAATGATGGGAGCACTTTCTCCCCAGCCGCCTTCCTCTTATTACAAACATCTAAGTCTCCCCAGTTCCAGAATGGTTGGTGTTTTTTTTAAAAAAAATTTTAATAATATTTTTTTAAACAAAAGCACTTAAAAAAACCCAAAATATGATAAATGATTAAATTAAATGTTGGTTTTCAAACAAAATAAATACATTTTTATTTTTTTTGCAATTAAAAAAAATCGTTAACGTAACTCTGTGTTCTAAAGAAAACCACTGCTCCATACTGTTGTGTGTTTTTTTGACACAGGATTTTGATAGCTTAAATGTTAACTTATTCTGCAGACCCTAGATATGCATCCAGGTTGATAGGAGTATTAATGATTAGCCAGTTTAAGAAAACAATTAGCTTTAAATAAATTAAAAACAACAACACCAGACATATCCACAGGGGGTGGGGGGGAATAATAACCAGGGCTGCAATCCAAGGCGTACATTTTCTGGAGGTAGACCCCATTGTGCAAAGGATCGCAAGGGAAATGAGTACGGTAACTTCAAGGATGCTCACATGATCACTTAACAAGCTACCGTTTTTTTTGTCCTTCTCCAACATGCAGGCTTTGAGGGAGACCTGCAATTTCATCCGGTCTTCGCCGAGTGTCCTGGATTTCGATCAAGATGCAGTAAGAACTTTTGCTCAGCATTGCAGCCGAATGGAAAAGGACCCCCCCCCCCGCCGTCCCAAAAGGTTCTGCATTTGGATTTCACCCAAATAATGTTCCTGCGTTGCTATCTCGTTCTGGAAAGGCAAAGGGGCTACTACTGCCTGCCTCCCCTCTTGAGAAGACCTATTTGTTCCTACTCATACCACCCACGCGCATGGGAAACGTTTTAATGCTTGAGCCAACTGTACTATGGCGCCTGCTCGCTTGTGAGAGGGTGGGATTGTTCCAGCCCTCGGATCAGGGTGCAGATAGCATAATGGCTGCCCCCAAAATACAGACATTAGGAAGTCCTGGTATACATGACCCAGTGTTGTGAGAGCATAGGGAATAAAAAGGGGACTCACCACCCACATTTTTTTTTAAACCACCCCATCAAAACCCTGGAGCAGAGAGCAATATTAAACCAGATTAATTTAGCCCTGAACTGGCATGATTCACACGAGCGGCTCAGGACTGTGATCATGCTTCCATAAAATCTTTGCGGAACAAAAGGGTAGCTAGAAGCATTCCGAAGTTCATCTGGTGTGCATTATCTGGTCCTGTACTTGAGTTCTTCTGAAACATTGGGGTAATTGTGAGAACGGAACAAGGGGTGGCCTTTCATTCCAGATTAGCATTCAGAGTAAAAGAAGACAGTTCCCTTAAGAGTTGCCCTGTATGAGATTCCCAAGGGAGGGTTGCTACATACCGGTAAGTCTAAGATCCTTCACTGAAAAAACAACAACTGGGGCTGGGTACCACCACAAAGGGTTTACAAAGAAATAAGCTGTTCCGCTCTACCACAATATGCTGAAATATCAATTCATTCCTGGTATAGAAAGGGGGAAGGCCAATCACTTAATTTTCTCCTGGGCTGGCAGACTTTTACATCTCTCTCTCTCTCCCCCCCCCCCCAATCACATAGAATCATAGAATCATAGAGTTGGAAGAGACCCCAAGGGCCATCCAGTCGAACCCCCTGCCAAGCAGGAAACACCATCAAAGCATTCCTGGCAGGTGGCTGTCAAGCCTCCAAAGAAGGAGACTCCACCACACTCCTTGGCAGCAAATTCCACTGTTGAACAGCTCTTACTGTCAGGAAGTTCTTCCTAATGTTTAGGTGGGATCTTCTTTCTTGTAGTTTGAATCCATTGCTCCGTGTCCGCTTCTCTGGAGCAGCAGAAAACAACCTTTCTCCCTCCTCTATATGACATCCTTTTATATATTTGAACATGGCTATCATATCACCCCTTAACCTTCTCTTCTCCAGGCTAAACATACCCAGCTCCCTAAGCCGTTCCTCATAAGGCATCGTTTCCAGGCCTTTGACCATTTTGGTTGCCCTCTTCTGGACACGTTCCAGCTTGTCAGTATCCTTTTTGAACTGTGGTGCCCAGAATTGGTGCCCACAATGCTGTCATACTCAAGCGTGACCAAGAAACAAGGTTCGAAGAGCTGTGAAGCAGGTTTGATTCTCACTGTCCAGAGTCCCCAGGGACGGAGGCCAACTTTAGCCACCACCCTTGTGCTACCCCCAAGTGCACTGCTTCCTTGATCCCATAGAAGTCATAGAACTGGTTGCCCATCACTCCTATGGGAAATTACATTACTATGCCACCAGCTAAGGCTTCACAATGAAGTGCACTGTGTCTTAGCACTGCGCCCCCTCCATGGGGCTCTACAGTGAACGGCCCCTCCTGGGACATTACTCACATTTTGCTAGGTTCATTTGAACCGCAATCCCCCATGGAAAAACTCAAAACCTTCAGCTCAGAAGAAGGGAAGCCTCTTGAATAAGAAGCGCAGGTGTAAGAAACTCCCAGTTTAGTGGGGTTCAGTCATGGTGCCCCCAATGTATACAATGCTATCTGGCCCTTTATCCAAATGCAACTAATATTCACAGAATTGTAAAGTTGGAAGGGACCCCGAGGGTCATCTAGTCCAACCCCCTGCGATGCAGGAATCTCAACTAAAGCATCCATGACAGATGGCCACTCAACCTCTGCAATAAAACCTCCAAGGAAGGAGAACCACCATCTCTTCTGGGAGTCTGTTCCATTGTTGAACAGCTCTTACCATCAGAAAGTTCTTCCTAATTTTTAGCTAGAATCTCCTTTCTTTTAACTTTAGCCGTTGGTTTGGGTCCTAGCCTCCAGAGCAGGAGAAAACAAGCTTGCTCCCTCTTCCATGTAATAGCTCTTTAGATATTTGAAGATGGCTATCATATTTCCTCTCAGTCTTCCCTTATCTAGCCTAAACATACCCAACTTCCTCAACCATTCCTCATAAGGCTTGGTTTCCATATCACTGATCATCTTGGTTGCCCTCCTCTGCACACGTTCCAGCTGGTTATTATCCTTCTTAAATTGTGGTGCTCAGAACCGGACACAGTATTCCAGGTGTGGTCTGGCTAAGGCAGAATAATAGAGCAGTACAATGGCTTCCCTTGATCTGGATATTATACTTCTGCTGATGCAGCCTAGAATAGCACCAGCTTTGCTTTTCTGCTGCTGCATCACACTGTTGACTCATGTTAAGCTTGTGGTTCACCAAGACCCTTAGATCCTTTTCACATTACTGGTAAGGCCCTCACATCTTACATGTGGCATTAGCTACCCCTCCCAGCTTGGTGTCGTCTGCAAATTTGATGAGCGCCCCCTCCATTCCTTCATCCAAGTCATTTATAAAGATGTTGAACAACAACGGGCCCAGGATAGAACCCTGTGGCACCCCACTTGTCACTTTTTTCCAGGATGACGAGGAACCATTGATGAGTACCCTTTGGGTTCGGTCATTCAACCGGCTACAAATCCACCTTGCCCAGCCCACGTTACCAGCTTCTCTGCAAGAATATCATGGGGAACTTTGTCAAAAGCCTTACTGGATGGTGATGTAGCTGATTTATTCCGTATTGAGCTTGGCAGAGGCACCTCAACTAAATAAGAGGTTGTCTTGCTGGATCAGCCCAAAGTTGTTCTACTGCAGGATTCTGTCTATAACAGATACTACAAAGATTCTGTCTCAGAGAAGCTCAGAGAAGGAGGGCATTGAGGTCCAATGCTTTCCCTTTTTGGCTTGCCTATAGCATCTGGCATTTCTGAGGTATACTGCAACTGCAAGTGGAGGTTCCATTTACTTGAGGAAAAGCATCCCCAATCTGAAGCTACTAGCCATGCATGCACAACGAATATGATCTGAATCAGCCCTTGGTGGCGGTGGCGGCTGTTGTTATATTTTAAAAGCAACAACACACCAACAATTCGTTGATGTCAAAGGGCTCGGGAGAAGCTGTTTATAATTTTTTTTACCAACGTTTAGATTTCCACAGATGAGTGGAACAATCAGAACATCAGATTAAATAATCAAGACACTGGCTGAAAGAAATTAAATTGGAGGATGCTTACATATAAATTAGTCATGGAAGGGCACTGGGACACACCGCTATCGGGAGATGATCACAGACGTTGCCCATTGGAGGCCGAGGAGGAAACCCAGGACTGCAGAAGGACATAATGGGAGCGAATCCATTAAGGCTGCGTATCTGGGTCCACGGCTGCTATTCAAAAGCAATCTCTATTAAAGGCCATCCCTGACCGGAGCTTTCATGGCTGGCGGCAGCCAAGCACTTTAACAGAATTACCGTCATGAGGCTTTTGCTTTCCCTCTTCACAGTCCAAGAAAATTGCAAGTGATTAAGTGAAAATTTAGGGCTTTCGAAAGGCAGTAAAATATAGGTCTGCACTGGGGTAGGTCCTCCCTCTTGCCTTCCATTTAATATTTTTCATAGGTCAAATTGAAAGCACTGAATGGAACAGAGGAGGAATGTTGCGCTTCCATAGATGACACGAGGCAGTTTGTGGCCATATTAATTCTTTGTTGTGTTCTGCCCCTTTGCTCCCTTCCAATTAGTGCAGGAGAAGAGATTCTTCCATTTGCCTAAACCAGAAAGAGTGCACAGGGTTGTGGTTGAAACAAAATAAAAAAAAATTCCTTCCAGTAGCACCTTAGAGTCCAACTAAGTTTGTTCTTGGTATGAGCTTTCGTGTGCATGCACACTTCTTCAGATACACTGAAACAGAAGTCGCCAGACCCTTATATATAGTGAGAGGGTGGGGAGGGGTATTACTCAGAAGGGTGGTGGGAATGGGTGACTGGCTGATAGTTGTGGTAAACCTGTTGACGACTGTTAACGACTGCAATTGTTTTTTCCCGTTAGACCAATTGCAGTCGTTAACAGTCGTCAACAGGTTTACTGATGGGAACTGTAATCCAAAAACATACTGAGGGCACCAGGTTGACGGAGGCCTCTCCACTGTAACTCCCTTCTCATCTAAAAACTTCATCTCACACAGAGAAATAATCCTCTTCATTCATTCAGAAAACTGGCCTTCTAGAGTTCCAGTTAAAGGTAGATAGCCGTGTTGGTCTGTCATAGTCAAAACAAAATAAAATAAAAAAAATTTCCTTCCAGTAGCACCTTAGAGACCAATTAAGTTTGTTCTTGGTATGAGCTTTCGTGTGCATGCACACTTCTTCAGATACACAGTTTCTTGGTGAGGTTGATGGACTTCCATTTCATGCGGCTCAATGTGGTGCCTTCCATAGTTCCAGTTAAAGGTAGATAGCCGTGTTGGTCTGTCATAGTCAAAACAAAATAAAATAAAATAAAATTCCTTCCAGTAGCACCTTAGAGACCAACTAAGTTTGTTCTTGGTATGAGCTTTCGTGTGCATGCACACTTCTTCAGTTCTTCAGATATCTGAAGAAGTGTGCATGCACACGAAAGCTCATACCAAGAACAAACTTAGTTGGTCTCTAAGGTGCTACTGGAAGGAATTTTTTTATTTTATTTTGTTTTGACAGTGTCAATGGGTTTACTCTGAATATGACTCACACTGGATAGAACCCATACAAATGAAACTCTTCTTGTCAGAACACAAAAGCCTTCCTTCCTTCCTTCCTTCCTTCCTTCCTTCCTTCCTTCCTTCCTTCCTTCCCTCCCTCCCTCCCTCCCTCCCTCCCTCCCTCCCTGTCTCTGTCCAAAACTTCAAATACGGTACCACATACATAAGTACGTATCTCCTCCTATTTACTGGCTTCTAAAGAACAACTTCCACCCCCCCCTCTTCCCACCCCGATTCCCTTTCTCGTTTCTAGGCTCAACTGTAAGGGCCCCCCGGTTCAACTGCGTAATTAGGAATAAGACTGGAATTAAAAAGCTGTTCTTAAGCAGGAAAAGTGTTAACACGCAAACCCCAACCCAAAGGCTGAGCTGCTTCTCGATTAGCTGACAAATGTCCCCCCCCCCAACCTTCAACTTCAACAGATTAGCTGCAGACTGACCGTTTCTGAAATCATCTGGCGCACCGCTCTGAATTTCATTTAAGCTATGCTCCTGCGCATGATTAAGGAACACCCACACATTGCAACTGCTGAGAGAAACACCAGTGTTTCTTGCACTGAACTCTTAACGTGCGGATATCCTCTGTCCCTGTGCACACGCTTCTTTAAACACTTGTGTACACGGCAATTAAAAGATGTCAACAATTTTGTATGAAATCGCTATGTTAGACGTTCCCTTCAGGAAACTGCCACCAACGCTGGTGTATTCTGACCGCAATGGCAACGTGTGGATTTGACCTTTTATCTGGAAAAGAAGTCACCTTCGTGAAATCGTCATGGGATCAGGCTGTTAATGCGAACCCACCGGCAAGACGTCTTGTGGCTATAACACTTCTACAGTGGCTTTGGGGTTGCGCTCCCGGTACTTCGAGGTCCTCAAGCAACCCTCTACTTGCGTCGTAACATTATCTTTGCTTCCCAAAACTCAAGGTAGCAATTTGTCCATTCGTTTGTATATATAAGATATATGCTATACATAATGTGCATAAAAGAATACACCAATGAGGAAAAAAAGAGGAAATAAACAATACCCAGTGCAATTTTTTCTTTTTTGGGGAGGGTAAAAAAGAGAGAATTTTATACCCCTCTGAATGTCTAATCTGGAATGGGGGTTTCAGGGTCAGATGCGGGGGGGGGGGAGAGGAAACAGGAGGAAAGCGAAGGAGACAAAACCATGAAGACAAGAGGAGTGGAAGAAAGGAGGGAGGGGAGAAGGGGGGTGTCTCTTTGTCTGACAAAAGCTGTCAATTACCAGTGTCTGGTGTGGAACGTGTCTGCCTTTGTCCCCCCAAAGACATCTGCTGCGTTCTGCCTCCTGCCAGTTGGTCACTGCAAGCCAGGAGGCGGCTGGTGAAAGCCATCTATGCCTGGCTCTCTGCGCTCCCTATTCAAGTCCGCCATGTTCTTTCTCGAACCGAAACAATGACCCGGCGGGATGTGGAGCTGAATGAGCAACGGGGGCGGGATGGAAAAAGGGGAGCCTTCAAACAAAAACAAAAAAAAGCAGGCACGGAGGGAATGGGGTGGCGACGGCACTTGAGGACACGGCTGAAAAGAAACATGCTTCGCCCCCGTGAACATATTCGTAAGCATGCTGGGAGTTCGTCTTCTTAGGTATCTGGACCACAAAAGGTCGCTCGGTCCTTTCCCTGGTTGCTGTAGCTCAGTTCCTTGCCCAAATCCTTTCTTCTCTCTCTCTCTCTCTCTCCTGTTGAGTTTTGCTTTTTCGTTTTGTGTTTAAAGTGCGTGTCTTCCTCCTCCTGGCTCTCCACCAACCCCGCCTCCCTCTCAGGCTGTCAGTTTCTGGATTGTCTTGTTGTAGTACTGCGTGATGGGGGGCGTCAGGGGGTTCCAGTTGTTGGCGTGCAGCTCAATGACCTCGAGGAGGAGGGACCGGGTCAGCATGGACTCCGAGGGGCACAGCATCTTGTCGCGGGCAATCGCCAGGAGCTCCATCATCATCTCGGGCAGCTGCTCCTCCAGGAGCCGGCCGGTGCTTTGCAGCTGTCGAGAAAGAGAGAGACAGAGAGAATGAAAACGGGGTCAAACGCTGGGTGTTAAAGAGGGCCCGCCCCACCCTGGTGCCACCAAGTCCACCACCTCTCTGCACCTGGGAAGGAAGGAGGTGGAGAAGGAAGCCTCATCTCGTTTTGATTTTCTTTGGACAAGCTTATGCATTTTGCTTGAGAGTCCCATGGACTGCAAGAAGATCAATAATAATAATAATAATAATAATAATAATAATAATAATAATAATAATTTTTTATTTGTACCCCGCCCATCTGGCCGGGTCCCCCCAGCCACTCTGGGTGGCCTCCAACAGGCACCAAAATACATTAAAATATCACAAATTAAAAACTTCCCTAAACAGGGCTGCCTTGAGGTATTTTCTGAATGTCAGATAGTTGTTTATCGCTCTGACCTCTGATGGGAGGGCGTTCCACAGGGCGGGCGCCACTACCGAGAAGGCCCTCTGCCTGGTTCCCTGTAGCTTTGCTTCTCGCAGTGAGGGAACCGCCAGAAGGCCCTCGGCGCTGGATCTCAGTGTCCGGGCTGAACGGTGGGGGTGGAGACGCTCCTTCAGGTATACAAGACAGAGGCCGTATACCTGAAACCTATCCGAACCTATCCATTCTGAAGGAAATCAGCCCCGAGTGCTCACTGGAAGGACAGATCCTGAAGCTGAGGCTCCAATACTTTGGCCACCTCATGAGAAGAGAAGACTCCCTGGAAAAGACCCTGATGTTGGGAAAGATTGAGGGCACAAGGAGAAGGGGACGACAGAGGATGAGATGGTGGGACAGTGTTCTCGAAGCTACCAACGTGAGTCTGACCAAACTGCGGGAGGCAGTGGAAGACAGGAGTGCCTGGCGTGCTCTGGTCCATGGGGTCACGAAGAGTCGGACACGACTAAACGACTAAACAACAACAACGCATTTCGCTCTGGGGCTGCAGCCGGTGCAAAACACAGCAGTCCGGAGACGCTCCTGGGATCAGACTGCGGCCATCATGCTACGCCTCTGCTTAAAAGAATGACAGCACCTGCCAATGAGCAGCCAAACTAAGTTCAAACGGCTGGTTTTGGTGTACATAGTCCTATACAGCTTGGGACCAGGATACCTAAAATATCGTCTCATCCCTTATATACTGCGCTCTGCCAGAGAGGGTGTCCTGCAGAAAATTAGTTTATTAATTTAATTTGTATACCACCCTTCATCCGTAGGTCTCAGGGTGGTTCCACATCATAAAAATGCAAGATAAAAACACGAAATACATGATAAAACAAGAACAAAACAAACCAGTAACACCCGCTCGCTCCCTCATTAGGAGGTCCACTTCAAATGATACCAGAATCCAGCTTTTAGCATGGTGGCAACTCCTCTCTGGAGGCAGATGCTTTCTCTGTTGTCTATTGATAATCTGCTAAAGGCTTTTTTTCAACAAGCCTTTTAAATGAACTGTTTTATCCCATTCTGTATCTGCATTGGTTTTGATTTTTTTTTTTAAAAAAATTATTTGACTCTAAAAAGTATAAACATACAAAAAACAAAACAAAAAACACAAACCCCCAAACAAAACAAAACACAATTCAAAATCCAAATATTGAGATTACTCTGAATCTCCTGACTCCCCCCCCCATCCCTTCCATGGGTCCAAATGATAATATTTACAACCACATATCAATACTTGTCCAAATTTTATCCTTCCAAATTATTCATACTTTCCGTTACTTTACAAGTGGTGTTGAAAATCCTGCTAATGTTTTAACCTGCTTACAATGGCCTTGTAAATAAATTATAAACTTTCCCCATTCTTTTTTTAAAAAGTTCTTGTCCTCTTGATTTCTGAGCTTCCCAATTAATTCTGCCATTTCAGAGTAATCCATCAATTTGGGTTTGCCATTCTTCTCTGGTCGGGGTTGTTTCTTCCTTCCATCTTTGAATTTTGTTTTTGTACGTAAAGCCATTTTAATTGTGCTTATATTGAGACAGTTTTAATGGCTGGTGCTTTTATTTCTAAGTCCCCCCCCCAGTGTGCATTTATAGGAAGAAATTCGGAAATGGAAATAAATAAACAGTGACATTATTTTGATTCATATCGTGCCTTTCAAACGCAACATCAGGGTGGCTGGAAGCAGCTACCCTATGGCCCTATTTGGATATTTACTCTTTCAGGGCCGTCTTTAGCATATGCGCTGCTGGGGGGGTGCAAAGATCCGCCTAGCACCCCCAAATATCGTTTAGCCGCCCCCAAATTAACTTTTGTTGAGCTTTTTTTTGCGAGGGGGAAGCCAAAGTTGTTGACCTTTTTTTAAGTTATTGAGCTTTTATTTTTTTGGGGGGGGAATCGTTCACCTGTAACAATGACGCAGCGGAAAAAACTGCTTTTGCTTCTTGACTCGTCGGGAGTTTCGCTCCATTGCTTTTCCCTGCCGCCAATTGAGAGGGACCGGTATACAGTAGCTGTACATTTGGTGCCCCCCAGAATTCGGTGCCCGGATGCCCCGCACCCCTTGCACCCCCGGGTAAGGACAGGTACTGGTAATGCCCCACCTTTTCCTCCAAGCAGCTCAAGGTCTCCCAGGTCCCAGTCTATCCACTACAGCCAGGCATGTCCAACAGGTAGATTGTGATCTACCGGTAGATTGTGATCTACCGGTAGATCACTGGACGTCTGTGGTAGATCACTGGTAGATCATTAAAGGTAAAGGTAAAGGGACCCCTGACCATTAGGTCTAGTCGTGTCCGACTCTGGGGTTGCGGCGCTCATCTCGCTTTATTGGCCGAGAGCCGGCGTACAGCTTCCAGGTCATGTGGCCAGCATGACTAAGCCGCTTCTGGCGGCACACAGAAACGCTGTTTACCTTCCCGCTGCAGCGGTTCCTATTTATCTACTTGCACTTTGACGTGCTTTCGAACTGCTAGGTGGGCAGGAGCTGGGACCGAGCAACGGGAGCTCACCCTGTCGCAGGGATTCGAACCGCCGACCTTCTGATCAGCAAGCCCTAGGCTCTGTGGTTTAACCCACAGCGCCACCTGGGTCCCTGGGTAGATCATTGGCTTCCCCCAAAGAAGCTGAACAACAACTTTGCCCTGAACCCCCCAAAGAGGGAGTAGATCACTGCCAGTTTTTAACTCTGTGAGTAGATCGCAGTCTCTTGGGAGTTGGCCATCCCTGCATTACACCATGGGGGGGGGGATTATTGGCCAGGCTCTTGCCACCCTCTTTTGCATCCATTGACTGATTTTCAACCATAGAGAGACCAACAAGAAACCAAAAAACAAGGGGATCAATCTCCTGGCCTGTGTATCAAAATGAAAATGTCAGTATTCCTACCTCCATTGCACAGCAAAGGACGGCATCTTCCTTTATGTCCTGAGACTGCAACAACTGTAAAAATAAAGAAAGCAAAAACACACAGAGAGATGCCACTTAGAAAACCTTGCCTTGTACTAGAGATTTTTCTTAGCTTCCGTATTAATCCATCCATTAGACTGGGGTGGGGAGTTACCTGCAGCCTTCATCTCCCATGAGCCCCACCTGGAATGGCCAATGGTCAGGGAGGATGAGAGCTTAGTCCAGCAATGTCTGGAGGGCTACAGGTTCCCCATCCTTACTTCAGACCAGGGTAGATAAAAATCAACGATTTAAAAAAAATAAAAAATAAAATCGGGTTTTTTTTATTTAAATCGGATTTTTAAAATAAAATGCTTTTGGAGGAAAAATCTTTCTAAATATAGTCTTCTATTTAAGTTACATTGTAGTCCAAAGGCTATTCATCAGGAAATAAGGATTTGTTTTAAGTTTACCAAGTGTGCTAAAACTCAGTCTGTTTTTTTTTAATGTTTAACCACATCAGTTAACAAACATGGATACATATGCTATCATGTTAAATAAATTGTTTAAATGGTTATTAAGGAAATGATTATTTTTCTCCTTCCAATAAAGTACAGCAGAAAAGTTGTCCAAATATAAACAGTTAACTTATTAAACCTCACCATAATTTCATAATTATCTGTCTATGTATTTCTAGTAGTATAACCAAATCAGTAATTTTTGATATAACTGTAAAAACTACTCTGAAAATTTATTATTCCAAAAATGAAACCTTCATATGGTTGTAAATATTAAGATTATACCAGCAAGAATGAGTCTTTCTGTAAAAAAATATTTAAATCAAGTCTTACTGACTAGTGATTTAAATCAAGCCTTACTGACTAGTGATTTAAATCGTGATTTAAATCAATTTGATTTAAATCAAATCCACCCTGCTTCAGACCAGCCTCCCGCAACCTTGCACCCTCCAGTATGAGCAATAGTCAGTTGTCAGGGACTGGCTGGAACCCTGAGGAGTGGTGAGTGGAAACTGAGAAGTGGGGGTTGGAGACTGACTTAGAAGAAGGGGGTCAGTGATCTGGGGGAGCCTGGAACAGGCGAGAGGCAGAGGCAGGAGAAGCTGCAGGATTGGAGAGTAAAGAATGGGTGCAGGAGGAGAGATCAGGCTGCTGTAGGGTCACAGTCTTCCACATCTCCACCCCTCCTGTTCCACTGTCTCCTGCGACCAGGAGAGGATCGGAGCAGGAGCAGGTAACACACAGGAGCAGTCACCGCCTGCTTGCACGCAGCTTGGGTGGGCAAGATACTCAACTCATTTTATTTCGGCTTTAAGCCCATAGACATAACAACCAAAAACAGAAACAGCACAGTCTGGTTTACGATTGCTAACAGTAAAATAGATTAAAAGGGATACTCAATTGAATAAAATATGATAAAAATTAAATGAAAATTTCAAGCTGTATATAACAATCCATTGCGTTTCTTAAGTGTCAGAACTGATGTCAGAAATTTTGCCATATGTAGGGTTACAATCGAGTCTGAATCTTGCAACAGAAGAGCAAGGTAAGACTCTTCCAAATACCCCGGTAATTTTTGAGTTAATGGAAGTAATGAAGTCTTTCGGGCGGCAGAATACAAGGGGCAGACAAACACTATGTGATGAAGAGATTCAATCGAACGGTTATCACAGGCACATAAGACCGAAACTTGGCCCCTAGAAAATCTATGAAAAAGGGCGTTTGAGGGGAAGACATTAAACCGTGCTTTAATAAAAGCGAAACGATGACTAGCAATAGAAAGAGTTGATAGATAGGCTGGTACTTGAAGTGGGGGTACAATGCCCAGGGATCTCGGTGAGCATGTCCCCCCGGGTGGGCAAGATATATAAGCTCAGGTCTCTGTTGCGACAACCGCCTCAGCGGGTGTATGCCAAGGAGTAGCCGAGAGACGTAGGACGGATGGACACGCCTTCCCCTAACTTAATAAGTGCACTTTTGACAATAAAGAGCTAATTCCTCACTCTGGACATCCCCTGACAGTCAGAGATGGTGGGTATTGTACTGCAAAACATGCTGAGGACACCGGGTTGAGGAAGGTTGCTCCAGACCTTCCCTTCTCCATGGCTGTCTTCTTTGTCCACCAGGGCCACCCAAATGTCTCTGGGAGGAACCCAGGCAGGGCAGGCTGGAGACAGCCATCTCTCCCTGCTTGCCTCTTCTGCCTTTGAAGGAAGGAAATAGCGGGAGTCGAGTTAATCTCCTTCATCAGACGAGGAGCGGCCTTTGCTTTTGGAGCTAGAATAACACTGGGCAGAAGATTCCTTGGCATTCCATGTGGGAGAACCACCCAACCGGCAGACTACATTTCCTGGCTGTCTGAAGCTGCGCTAACTTTGTGATAAGAGGATGTGACTTCATCTGAAGAACCCTGGGGAACACAAGGCACAAGAAAGACACACACACACACACACACACACACACACACACACACACACACACACACCCGGGTGCAAGAGAAGGCATTCTGAAAGCTCCTCGCCCATCAAGTGATAGGCGGCTCAGTCTGTTTCCACACATGCTCTATGGGCAGTGATATGCCATCCATGTTTACATTTCTCAGGAGAGGACTCTGGCAGGTCACCCCAGAGCAAGGACAAGGAAAGGGAAGTGATGAAAGCAACACCATGTGAGTGACAAAGCCTCTTCCAAGGAGACGGCATTCGGTCTCACTCGTCATCCTTATTGCTTCCCCCCCACCCCCCACATTTTTAACTAGACCTGGAAATGGGAAGAGGGAGGGCAATACCTCTGCCAGCTGGCACGGCATTCCTCTTCCAGGAGCAGCTCACTGTGGGTTTACCGGTGGAGCTGAAACAGCAGCTGATCTGCAACGCTTACAGATAAAATAGCTGGTGTTGGTGCCCCTGGCACTGCAGAAGGGCCAAGCTGCCACGTCTAGAAGAGGGTCAAATCCTGCCACTGAGCAAATTACAGGGAGGAGTACTGTATAAAGATGCTGGACAAGCTGCTACCACACTGAAGGCCGTCTACCCTTAAGGAGGCAGCGATGTACCTCCTGTTTAAGATGTCCTTCCCGACTCATAGAATCGTAGAGTTGGAAGAGACCACAAGGTCCATCCAGTCCAACCCCCTGCCAAGCAGGAAACACCATCAAAGCATTCCTGACAGGTGGCTGTCAAGCCTCTGCTTAAAGACCTCCAAAGAAAGAGACTCCACCACACTCCTTGGCAGCAAATTCCACTGTCAAACAGCTCTTACTGTCAGGAAGTTCTTCCTAATGTTTAGGTGGAATCTTCTTTCTTGTAGTTTGAATCCATTGCTCCGTGTCCTCTTCTCTGGAGCAGCAGAAAACAACCTTTCTCCCTCCTCTATATGACATCCTTTTATATATTTGAACATGGCTATCATATCACCCCTTAACCTTCTCTTCTCCAGGCTAAACATACCCAGCTCCCTAAGCCGTTCCTCATAAGGCATCGTTCCTCTGGACACGTTCCAGCTTGTCAGTATCCTTCTTGAACTGTGGTGCCCAGAACTGGACACAGTATTCCAGGTGAGGTCTGACCAGAGCGGAATACAGTGGTACTATTACTTCCCTTGATCTAGACTCCAGAATTTTAGACAACTATCAGCTAGTTGCAAATGTCTGCTTTGGGGGCAAGTGCTCAAGAAGGTGATGGTGCTTCAACACAAATGGAAGCCGATGATCTGGACCCATTTCTGTCTGTTTCCAGGCCCAGGTTTTGGCACTGTGACAGACTTGGGTGCTTTGCTTGGGAGCCTTTGCCAGGAAAGAGACAGGAAGAGCACATGCTTTTCAATATCTAGGTGAAGCTGCTGAGATGTGTCCTCAAGGGACCTGGAATATGCACTGTTTCTCTGTTCCACCTGAGGCAGATGAGGCAGGAGAGTGGCTGGATGTGGGGGCAAGAACCCCAAAAAACTGAATCCAGGAAAGACAGGTGCTATGGGCTGCAGGTTCTTGGGTCCATGATTTTGAGAAGATTTTCCAGATGTGATTGCGCTCCCCTTGAAAGAGCAGGTACACATCTTGGGGTTGCTCCTTGATCCAGCTTTGTTGCTTGAAGCTCAGGCGATTTCAGTGGCGAGGAGTGACTACTTCCAGCTCTGGGTGATCTGCCAGCTCCAGCCACTTTTGCCTTACCCGCCCCAGCTCCAGAATCAGAGGAGGATATATTTGGGCAGTGTGGGAGTCTGTCCTGCATTCGTGGCCACACAGCAATCCACAGGCAAGAGGGGCGGCAGTCTGCACCACACGCCGTGAAAGTCTCCAGTTCAAATCCTACCTCGACCATGAGCTCACCAGGTGGCTTTAGTCAAGCCGTTCTCTCTCTTATCCTCAGCCTTTCCACCTGCACTATGGGGATAATACTGGGTTCCTAAAAAGGGCTGTTGCAAGGATTCCTGAGATAATATACATGAAGCACTTTGAAAAATGTAGCATTTTAAGAATGACGACGTTCAGTTTTCTAGTATGAAATGGGGGAGGGGATCTGACTGTACGGGACGTTTCTGGTTTAATGCTACAATGCCAAACAGAGCAGTAACCATTTTTTGAGTTTTTGAAACTGTTTTGAGGGTGGTGTATAAATCTTGTGAAATGAAATAAACGAAATAAATAAAATCTCAGCCTCTGGTCTACTGTGCCAGAGGAGCAGGACCCCCCCTCCCCCCAAGCCATCTCACACGTGGTGGATGTCTAAGTGACAGAGGGCCTTTTCAGTGGTGGCACCTAAATGGGTTGGCAAGGGAGACTTGCCTGGCCCCATCATTTATAGGAGGTTAAGAGTGACTAGCTCAGCTCCTTAGGGAGTAATGGTGGCAACAACTAGGCCATGGGTGTGTGGCCTATATATGGGATTGGGGAATCTTCTTTTCAGAGGCGAAGGGCCATAGCTCATGGATACAACCCCTGCTTTGCATGCAGAAAATCCCAGGTTCAGTCCATTGCATCTTCAGGTAGGACTGGCAATGACTCCTGCCTGAAACCTCTGGAAACCACTGGCAGCCACTCAAACAATACTGAGCTAGATAGGCAAATGGATTGATTGGTCTAAGGCAGCTTCCTATGATACACACAGACACAAGCAGCAGTTTCAGGATAATTAATTTCTCCTATGCCCCACACCTCATTCTTGCAGTCCTCTAAACCGCAGCGAGCTTTTACAGTATTGCTGTTTCGCCTGCGACTTCAAAAACAAACACACCAACCAAACAAACCGAAGTCTCTTGGGGTAGCTGTGCTCTTTGCGATAAGTCCTGCAAGGCTACTTTTCCTTTATGTGAAACACTGCATTGTTGCGGTGCTCAATGGCTGGGATTAAGCACACTCCCATAGCTTTCTAAGAATGGAATCAAACATGAATGGGAAAAAAAAAAAGTTAAACAAAACACAGATGAGAATGAAATGACTCAGGGAAACACTTCCTGCGGCTAGATCGCAGTTAAACTGCCTGCCTTTAATAATATAAAACTCATGAGAGCTGAGAGGGTTAGTGCAAATATTCCAAAAAGTGCTTTTTTTGCTGCCTCCTGCAAACTTTAAGAAGACTCTGCAGTGAACTGGTGGCAGCGATGGCCTGAGGGTTAACTAGCAAAATGCCTGTCCTTATCCCAGCATAGGGATTCCCTGCGCCCCACCGCCACCCCCACTTCACCACTCCTCAGCCGCCTTGCCAATTCCGGCCTATTTACTCTGTCCAGTATTGTTGTTGTTCAGTCGTTCAGTCATGTCCGACTCTTCGTGACCCCATGGACCAGAGCACGCCAGGCACGCCTATCCTTCACTGCCTCTCGCAGTTTGGCCAAACTCATGTTAGTAGCTTCGAGAACACTGTCCAACCATCTCGTCCTTTGTCGTCCCCTTCTCCTTGTGCCCTCAATCTTTCCCAACATCAGGGTCTTTTCTAGGGAGTCTTCTCTTCTCATGAGGTGGCCAAAGTACTGGAGCCTCAACTTCAGGATCTGTCCTTCTAGTAAGCACTCAGGGTTGATTTCTTTAAGAATGGATAGGTTTGATCTTCTTGCAGTCCATGGGACTCTCAAGAGTCTCCTCCAGCACCATAATTCAAAAGCATCAATTCTTCGGCGATCAGCCTTCTTTATGGTCCAGCTCTCACTTCCGTACATTACTACTGGGAAAACCATAGCTTTAACTATACGGACCTTTGTTGGCAAGGTGATGTCTTTGCTTTTTAAGATGCTGTCTAGGTTTGTCATTGCTTTTCTCCCAAGAAGCAGGCGTCTTCTAATTTCGTGACTGCTGTCACCATCTGCAGTGATCATGGAACCCAAGAAAGTGAAATCTCTCACTGCCTCCATTTCTTCCCCTTCTATTTGCCAGGAGGTGATGGGACCAGTGGCCATGATCTTAGTTTTTTTGATGTTGAGCTTCAGACCATATTTTGCACTCTCCTCTTTCACCCTCATTAAAAGGTTCTTTAATTCCTCCTCACTTTCTGCCATCAAGGTTGTATCATCAGCATATCTGAGGTTGTTGATATTTCTTCCGGCAATCTTAATTCCGGTTTGGGATTCATCCAGTCCAGCCTTTCGCATGATGAATTCTGCATATAAGTTAAATAAGCAGGGTGACAATATACAGCCTTGTCGTACTCCTTTCCCAATTTTGAACCAATCAGTTATTCCATATCCAGTTCTAACTGTAGCTTCTTGTCCCACATAGAGATTTCTCAGGAGACGGATGAGGTGATCAGGCACTCCCATTTCTTTAAGAACTTGCCATAGTTTGCTGTGGTCGACACAGTCAAAAGCTTTTGCGTAGTCAATGAAGCAGAAGTAAATGTTTTTCTGGAACTCTCTAGCTTTCTCCATAATCCAGCGCATGTTTGCAATTTGGTCTCTGGTTCCTCTGCCCCTTCGAAATCCAGCTTGCACTTCTGGGAGTTCTCGGTCCACATACTGCTTAAGCCTGCCTTGTAGAATTTTTAGCAAAACCTTGCTAGCGTGTGAAATGAGCGCAATTGTGCGGTAGTTGGAGCATTCTTTGGCACTGCCCTTCTTTGGGATTGGGATGTAGACTGATCTTCTCCAATCCTCTGGCCACTGCTGAGTTTTCCAAACTTGCTGGCATATTGAGTCCAGTATAATGTCACAATACTGCAACCTGGGAGTCATCCCAAGTTAAATTATGGAAGCCTTTGCCACAGAATGTGGTGAAGGTCAGCTTTGAGGGCTTCAAAAGCGGATTCGAGAAATTCATAGTGCAGAAAGATCTACCAGTGGCTACTTGTTTCACTTGGCCAAGTGGAACCTTCCCAGTTCAGTAAAAAGAGAGCCACTGCACTTAGGTCCTGCTTGCAAATTTCCCATTGGCATCTGCAAGAAGCAGGATGCTAGGCTAGCTGGCTCTCTGGCCTGATCCAGCCTTATCTTTATCTTTATGTCTTTATTGTCATTGTACAAGTACAACAAAATTGGATTTAAAATAATAATAATAATAATAATAATAATAATAATAATAATAATAATAATAATAATTTTTTAAAAAAATCATTTTTCATTTAAACAATTGTTTCCCCAACCAAAAATGGACTCAACACGAGTAACAGCAGTAAAAGCCATACGAAACACTTAAAAATAAGGGAGAGCACTGAGCAGCCATAGATGTGCTAAATGCACACTTCCTAAATGTGTGTGTGCCTAATGGTAAGAGTGGAATTCAACCTAGTGCTAAGGTGAACGTCCCGTTGGCACAAGGATTTCTCCTTGAGCGACAGAATCATCTTCCCCTCTCCCAGCCTGCCCCGTAAATCTGTCCTATTGCTTCCAACAATCCTCTGGAGCAAATTTGGGGACCATGGCAGGATTTCAGGCAGGAATCTCTCCCAATCCTACCTAGAGATGCCAGGGATGAAGCCTGGGACCTTCTGTTCTACCAGATGTTCTACCATTGAGCTATGGCCATTCTTCTCCAAGGCGAATTATTGAGTGGAATCCTGCCCTCAGCCCTGTCTCAGGCTCCTTTCCTTTCCTGAGCCGAACGTTGGGAAACGGCTTTTGCACAGTAATCCTGCAGGGCAAAGAGCTGGCTGGCTTTTGTTTGGACCAATTATATTACTCTTTTCCCTTCCCTGCCGCTGTTCCTTCGTCTCCTGCTCTTCCTATGGGCTCCCAGGTCGCAGCAATGCTGAAGCAACAGCAGAATTATGGTTCGGTGCAACTCTTAAACAGTACAGCCTCTCCACCTAGAATCCCTATTCCCCTTGGGGCTCCTGAAACATTACGTTGGCATACTAAATCCATTTGCCCATAATGTTTTTCATGTGTATCCCTCCATGATAATTATTCCACGACAACTCTCAAGAAGGGAGAAGTCGGGGCTGGGTGTTTTTCCTTCCTTCCTGTTGGAACAAACCCTTTGTTCTAAAAATAAAACAAGGGAAACTGGCAGAGAAAGGGCTGTGCAGGGTTAAACGTAAAGGTAAAGGTAAAGGTGAACTCCAGTCGCGGACGACTCTGGGGTTGCGGCGCTCATCTCGCTTTATTGGCCAAGGGAGCCGGCGTACAGCTTCCGGGTAATAATAATAATAATAATAATAATAATAATAATAATAATAATTTTTTATTTATACCCCGCCCTTCCCAGCCAAGACCGGGCTCAGAGCGGCTAACACCCATAAAATCACAACAAAACATACAAAACAATCAATTAAAATGCAAGTTAAAATACAATTTAAAATTTAAAATGCAGCCTCATCTTTTAACCCACCAATCAAACAGGGTTAAACTAAAACCAACCCAAAGGCCAGGCGGAACAGCTCTGTCTTGCAGGCCCTGCGGAAAGATGCCAGATCCCGCAGGGCCCTCGTCTCTTCAGATAGACTGTTCCACCAGGTTGGGGCCAGTACTGAGAAGGCCCTGGCCCTAGCATCCTTATGGCTCGGGACCTCCAACATGTTATTGTTTGAGGACCTTAAGGTCCTACATGGGGCATACCAGGAGAGGCGGTCCTTTAGATACGAGGGTCCTAGGCCGCATGTGGCCAGCATGACTAAGCCGCTTCTGGCGAACCAGAGCAGCACACGGAAACACCGTTTACCTTCCTGCCGTTTACCTATTGATCTACTTGCACTTTGACGTGCTTTCGAACTGCTAGGTTGGCAGGAGCAGGGACCGAGCAACGGGAGCTCACCTCGTTGCAGGGATTCGAACCACCGACCTTCTGATCGGCAAGCCCCAGGCTCTGTGGTTTAACCCACAGCGCCACCCACATTAATAAGGAAAAGGTGAGGAGGTGGTGGCCTGGAAGCTGTAAAACTGGGGCCCCCGTTGTCAAACATGCCGTGTGACTCGTCACTGGCCGACCCCGGAGACGCCTTACCTCCCTGAGGCAGGTATAGATGGGGCAGACAAGGACTCGGAAGGGCTCCGCAGTGCTGCTCCTCATGGTGCCAAAGACCTCGCAGAGGAAGGTGATGAAGCCCAGCCAGCGCTCCACGTCGCTCTGCTGCAGCTCTTCCCGCACAGTGAAGTCTTTCTGCAAAAAAGAAGAAGGGGAGGAAGAGACAGGGCTTCAGAATGCAAAGAGGCAAATCTCTTACATTACAAGGTCCCGGGGCAGGTTGCATTATTAATTATTATTATTCCATTCATAATCAATTAATTAAATTTGTATACCGCCCTATACCTGCAGGTCTCAGGTATATGTTACAACATAAAATCACAACGTAAAAACACAAAATGAATAAAAAAACAACTCCTTGGAAGATTAACGGAGCACATAAGGTGTGGGAACCAATGCAAAATGGGAAGTGTTGAACCAGGCTTCCTCAAACTCGGTCCTCCAGGCGTTTTGGGACTACAATTCCCATCATCCCTGACCACTGGTCCTGTTAGCTAGGGATCATGGGAGTTGTAGTCCCAAAACATCTGGAGGGCCGAGTTTGCCTATGCCCGAGTTGAACTATGGTCTGTGCATCTTGGGGCCACATCAAAAGGCATGTTACCTACGCAAAGTTTTCTGGGGGGAGCAAACGGGAGAAGCAGTTAAGGGATAGCACAGTAAGGTTTGCTACTTGTTTAATGAAGCAAGATCACCTCTGCAAAGAAATCCAGAAACCAAAGCCTATGAAGAGGACAGGTGTGCCTTGTATATACAGGTGAGTAGGCCCAACAGTGGATACAACAACTCCATCTCTCTGGAAGCCTCCTGACCTATCCCTAGTCCTCTTCCTTAGAAATCCTACGCTTGCCGCTGAAACCCCCAGCTTCTGGGGGCAAAGGTACTCTCTTGCTTCCTGCAACCATGGACCACATCAATAGGTTTTGAAAGCTGCGAAGTGTCCCGTGATTTCCAAGGCATGATCCGAGCTGCTTAGGTCACAGTGATGGCTAACCTTGACACTCCAGATGTTTTGGGACTACAACTCCCATCATCCCTGACCACTGATCCTGTTAGCTAGGGATGATGGGAGTTGTAGTTCCAAAACATCTGGAGTGTCAAGGTTAGCCATCACTGGCTTAGGATAACCACATGGATTCTGGATTACGATTTAGGCAGCAAAACGAAACAGCCGTGCTAAAGCAAAAAAGAGCCATGCATTCATTTGTGCGGGTTTATAAAGATTTTTGATCCCGCCCTGTCTCAAGAGCTGCCAGTGGAAAAAAGCAACGCTTTAAGGCAGAAAAACAGAAGATGGAAAACTACCCTGAACCCCAGGCAAATCCCAGGGGATGAAATCCCGTTCCTTCCATGAGAGGTGCTCCCGATGGCTTCATTTTCTCCGCCATGGAAATACACAATTGGATTGATATATATATTTTTTAAAAATCTTGCTAAAAAGTTGACCGCACTCTATGATTATATATTATTTATTTCATGTATCAGTCACCTCATGAAAATACTTCTCTAGGCGACAAGTTGATGCAAATGAAATTAAAGCAATATTACAATTCCACACCAATAAAACTCACCCAGCAATAAAATCAGCACGGCGTAAACAACACGTCAGTCACTCAGAGATGATCATTAGCAGCAGAGCGTCCCTGCAAAAGCTAATACTAATCCGTTGCCATCAGTCTAGGAGGCCACGTTGAACATCCCATGATGCTTAAAGGTAAAGGTAAAGGGACCCCTAACCATTAGGTCCAGTCACAGACGACTCTGGGGTTGCGGCGCTCATCTCGCTTTACTGGCCGAGAGAGCCAGCATACAGCTTCCAGGTCATGTGGCAGCATGACTAAGCCGCTTCTGCGAACCAGAGCAGCACACGGAAACGCCGTTTACCTTCCCGCCGGAGCGGTACATACTACAGAGCTGCATAAAACAATTCATTTGCTAGGGCACACAACTGGCCCTTGGGCAATATGGGTTTGCTCTAAAATGTGGAAACGTTACAAACTCGGACAACGCATAAGCACATTTTAGGGCTGCATTCTATCCATGTGTTTTGACTTTTCAGCTGAAAGCAGCAGGGCTCAGAAATGCCGAACATAGGCAGGATTGTGTCCTTGATTTGGTATTTCTTTAAACTCTGCTTCAGAAGGCAAGCCTATATATACATACATATATGTGTATATATATATATATATATATATATATATATATATATATATATATATGGAAACCAAACCTTTGAAAAGTGCAAGGCAGGCACGCTTTTCATCTTAACTAACAAATTCCGGGAGATTTTATGTTTTGACTACGGCCAGAGCAATGGGGTTTGTTCCCAGCTCAAAGGCTTCAAATAGAAAATGCACCTCTCCATATTTATCACTGGCAATGGGCTGCCATTAGCTGTAAGTAGATCATGCTAGGTGCTTTAAAAGCTGCTGTGAAGCTGGCCAGATAACTAAGAATATGTGAACTATAACACACCGGTGATCCTTGCTGGCTTTCCGTTATTTTAAGCTTTCCTCGATGCCAATAAATCCCTTCAAAGAAAATGTTCCTAATAATACAGTTATAAAACTCCCATTTACCTCGATGGCTATAAGAAGGGTCCAGATAGGACTTTGAGAAACTGCATGTTTAGATGCCTGTATGTGCATATATTAGCAACGAGGAGTTCACATGTTAAAGCAATCCTACCCAGCTCTCACTTCCGGGACTTTTATGTGCATCAGAATGCCATGATCAATCAAACTACGCACTTCTCAATATCCTGTGATGTTGCTTTGGTTAAAATAAATGCATAGAAAGACACAGTAGGTAGGAGCTTGGTTTCATTAGCAGTAGCAATGCCTCACGTTTATACAGCACTTTGAGAGTGTATAAAGTACTTTACATACGTTGTCTCAATAATCCATGCAACAACCTTGTAAGGTAGGTCGGTACTATTACCACTGATATCAGAAGACCCCTGCAGGGTCTGAGCAAAGGTCCCACATCCTCTTTCCAAAAAAATGGGCAGCCGGAGGTTTTTTGGGCACCCACAAAATACCGATTGTTATGGCGGAGTATAGTAGTTACTCCAGCCTTGTACAGTAAATAAGCCCACCAAATTTATTGCAAAGCACTCCACCAACCTCCTCACTTAGAATCATAGAATCATAGAGTTGGAAGAGACCACAAGGGCCATCCAGTCCAACCCCCTGCCAAGCAGGAAACACCATCAAAGCATTCCTGACAGGTGGCTGTCAAGCCTCTGCTTAAAGACCTCCAAAGAAGGAGACTCCACCACACTCCTTGGCAGCAAATTCCACTGTCGAACAGCTCTTACTGTCAGGAAGTTCTTCCTAATGTTTAGGTGGAATCTTCTTTCTTGTAGTTTGAATCCATTGCTCCGTGTCCTCTTCTCTGGAGCAGCAGAAAACAACTTTTCTCCCTCCTCTATATGACATCCTTTTATATATTTGAACATGGCTATCATATCACCCCTTAACCTTCTTTTCTCCAGGCTAAACATACCCAGCTCCCTAAGCCGTTCCTCATAAGGCATCGTTTCCAGGCCTTTGACCATTTTGGTTGCCCTCCTCTGGACACGTTCCAGCTTGTCAGTATCCTTCTTGAACTGTGGTGCCCAGAACTGGACACAGTATTCCAGGTGAGGTCTGACCAGAGCGGAATACAGTGGTACTATTACTTCCCTTGATCTAGATGCTATACTCCTATTGATGCAGCCCAGAATTGCATTGGCTTTTTTAGCTGCTGCATCACACTGTTGACTCATGTCAAGTTTGTGGTCTACCAAGACTCCTAGATCCTTTTCACATGTACTGCTCTCAAGCCAGGTGTCACCCATCCTGTATTTGTGCCTTTCATTTTTTTTGCCTGAATGGAATTCCGTGCTGCCGGGCTAGAGCTTAAACGCAAGGCTAGTTTACTTTTCTCCCCGTTGGGGCAAGCGCCCATTCACTTAAACAGGAGGAAGGAAAGGATGCCGTTGGGAGAAATGGTGTGTGTGTGTGTGTGTGTGTGTGTGTGTGTGTGTGTACCTGCTCTCACTGACCCCATCCATTGAAAAGCAAGCCTCGTGGAATTTAGCCGGCCTCTCTCCCCACACAGCCCCATGCATGGTCTCTTGGCCGCGCGAAGAGTGTGACAGAATGCTGGAAACCGGATTGTATATATAGACAGGCAGCTATAGATGCCATTCAAGAGAAATTTGTGCATGTCATGAATTCATGCCTGCAGAAATCCGTTCATGGTTCTTATTACGGTGGTTGCTTTATGCAGCAGATTCTCCATGGCCCGACTGGCCACGTCATAAGTAGCTCAGCCTGGCAACCTCCGCTTCATGGTGCAAAATCCCCCTTGCTGTTAAGTTCCCCCGCCACCCCCACATTCCCCCACCCCTTTCCTTAGAAGCCCAAGGGAGGCAGCTGGAACTCCCGGGAGGCCTCTCAGACAAGTTTGCGTTGCGGTGTGAAAAGCCAGCCTGCTGCCAGATGTTAACAGAGCCAGGGCTCGGATGCTTCGAAAGGGCGGCAGGAGGAAGTGGGCTCGGGGCGGGCCTACGAGAGGGATGCGGGGGCTCCTGGATGGCGACCCGGCAGTTTAGCAGCCTGTCTCACATGTATGTGCTAATGTGCTCGCGACACCATCCAAACAGGTTTGCAAGGAACTGCGAGTTCACAGCGATTTGTCAGACAAAGAAATCAGGGAAGCAAATGCTATATGGTCATACCTCTGAAGTCGAACGGAATCCGTTCTGGAAGTCCGTTCGACTTCCAAAACCTTTGAAAACCAAAGCGCGGCTTCTTATTGGCTGCAGGAAGCTCCCGCAGCCAACCGGAAGCCCCGTTGGACTTCCAAAAATAGTTCGCAAACCAGAACACTCACTTCCGGGTTTGCGGCATCCGGGAACCAAAACATTCGAGAACTAAGCTGTTGGAAAACCGAAGTATGACTGTATATAGGTGTGTCTGCCTTCTGTCTTGATTGATTGATTGATTGGGTTCTATCCATCCATCCATCTCCACCTGTGCACACCCAAACCCGAAACTTGAACTCAGCCCCATTTTGAGACGAGGTGGCCTTCCACAATGCTTGGTTTGTAATTTGCCCTGTTGTGTTGTGGGAAGGCATTCCAGCAGAAGTGGAAGGCGGTGATGCAGCAGAGGGACAATTCCATGCCAATGGCAGACAAAACTGTTTCTGGGTTGCATCACAGCTGACTGGAGGTGTGGGAATCCTGCGCTTGAATGCTCTTTTGCATAGTATAAAACTGCCCTCATGTGCCGCTCCTAGGGATTTCCACGTGTCTCATGCAGACGAAGTGCCCAGAGCGTAAGATTCACTCATGTGTGTAGGGACACCCGTTTTCCACAGCAGGCACTAAAATGCCTGAGGCAGGTCCTGAGAGTTGGGGAATCTACCTTGAATGAAGCGCAGGCCATGCTACTTGCTCCCAAGACATACAGATACTCAGCAACAAAGCAGGAATGAGAAGGGGGGAGCCCCAACTATTACCAATATACTGTAAATATAAGCACATGGGAACAGCTGGATCAGGCCAGTGATTCACCTAGTCCAGCATCCTGTTCTCATAGTGGCCAGAAGAAGACGAAGAAGAAGAAGAAGAAGAAGAAGAAGAAGAAGAAGAAGAAGAGGAGGAGGAGGAGGAGTCTCAAAGCGGCTCACATTCTCCTTTCCCTTCCTCCCCCACAACAAACACTCTGTGAGGTGAGTGAGGCTGAGAGACTTCAGAGAAGTGTGACTAGCCCAAGGTCACCCAGCAGCTGCATGTGGAGGAGAGGAGACGCGAACCTGGTTCACCACATTACAAGTCTACTGCTCTTAACCACTACACCACACTGGTTTGGCCAGCGGTTTGGCCACATGAAAGCTATCTGTGGACAGTCGGCGGCTCTCTCGGCTTGAAAAGCAAGATGAGCATCACACCCCATAGTCGAATTCAACTGGACTTAACCGTCCAGGGGTCCTTTAGCTTTACCATGGCTTAGTAGAAGAGCAGGGAGTTGGACTAGAGCACCCTTGGGGATTCCTTCCAACTCATATGGTTCTTTGTTCTTTGCATGCAGAAGGTCCTATGTTCCAATCTCTGGGTAGGGCTGGAAATGTCCCGTCTGAAACTCTGGAGAGGCACTGCTAGCTGGTGTAGTAGACCAAGGGTGGGCTTGTCATAATGTTGCTGGGCTGCAGCTCCCACCATTTCTGACCGTTGGCCATGCTGGCTGGAGCTCCCAGGAGGCCACGGGCAGCTCACTTCCTGTGCAGACAGCACTGAGCTACTAACATGGATCAAGGGTCTGGGTCTTTATAGGACAGCTTCCTAGGCTGAGCTTAGGGCAAACGGAACGAAGAGATGTGAAATACGAAGTGGGTGCAAGCGGTGTGTGGTGGACGGATCGTTCTTGTGCACATTCCTCATCGGGTTACGTCTCTTCTGTGAAAGACCAGCGGCTGCCGAGAAGGCTGCGAGGGGGAATGCCGACACTCACAGAGCCCCACTCCCTTAACTCTCCCTTGCTCTCAGTTTTTGCTGACCTGAATGCACCCACCAGACTCCTTGGCACCTCTGCCTTGAAATGAAGACGTAGCGAACATGTTTGTGCGTGAGAGAGGAAGGAGCTTGGAAGTCGAAAAGAGGGTGTTGGAGATGTTCAGCAGCCAGCTTGCTCCTTCGCAGATGTCCATGTAAGTTTTCTCCAGGGCCCTTTGGAGAGAGAGATTATATGGGCTCTCCAATTAAGACGAAACGGAAGACCCAGTGGTGATGTTCTTCCTCCATTATTGGAGACAGCAGTGCTCCTGAATACCAGTTGCTGGGAACTGCAGGGGGGGAGAGGGGGGTGTTGTGTTCAGGTCCTCCTTGTAGGCTTCTCATAGGTATCTGTCTGAGAGCCAGCGTGGTGTAGTGGTTAAGAACGGTGGACTCGTAATCTGGTGAACCGGGTTCACGTCTCCGCTCTTCCACATGCAGCTGCTGGGTGACTTTGGGCTAGTCACACTTCTCTCTGAAGTCTCTCAGCCTCACTCACCTCACAGGAGACTCCTTCGGGTAGTGATAAAGCGGGATATCAAATCCAAAACTCTTCTTCTCTTCTTCTGGTGCAACGGAACACTGTGATGGAAGCCAGAGCGCACGGAAATGCGGTTTACCTTCCCACCGCAGCGGTACCTATTGATCTACCTGCTAGGTTGGCAGGAGCTGGGAAAGAGCAACGGGAGCTCACCCTGTTGCAGGGATTCGAACCGCCAACCTTCTGATCGGCAAGCCCAAGAGGCTGGGTGGTTTAAACCACTTTTTTCCCATGGGGAAAAGTTATAATTTATCTTAAAAACCATTGTAAAAAGTTAAAATCATTATAACACTTGTAGTTTAATGGTGAATTTTGGATATAATGGAGATGTAAAAGATCTGGATTATTATAAAAGACACACAGGAGGGAATGGTTAACAATAGGAACCCACCAAGGGGAGGAGGGAAGTCCAGGAGATTCTTTGGAGTTTTGTTTTTATGGTGTATTCTGGGTATGTGATTGTGAAACTTTGATTTGAAAAACCAAATAAATAAAGAATAAAAAAGAAAACAAGCTGTCAATGTTGACGCCTTAACAAAAAAACATATAAATATAAATAAACCACCTTTACCCTTTGTTACTAAAGGTGGGAATGACTACTTGGCCAGAGTGGTAATAACTAAGCATGTCATGAAATCTGAGGTGCTGTGTTAAATGGCAGACTCTGTTTAGCTGTGGTGACAAAATGCTACTGCAGGTCACATCCTCTGTGAATTCATCTCATGCTGTCTTAAAGCCCCTGGCTCCAGTTACTGGCATGGCAGTTAGTTGTGCAGAATCAGCTGGCAGCTTCGGGTGGGAATGGTGGTAGTGTGGAAAGGACCCCATTTCCAGTTCCAAGTGTGGATCCCAGAGAAGCATCAGGTAGTGTGGTGTAGTGGTTAGAGTGAAATATAGGACTGCTGCCTTTAAAACACTTGTAGCCAACCCCTCATAGAACTACAATTCCTAGCACTCTCAAACTACAGTTCCCAGAACAGGGGGTGGGTGGGTTAATGTGCTTTAAAAAAAGTATGGTGTTTACGCAGCCTAGGTTCAAATCCTCACTCACTCATGAGGCTCCCCAGGAGAACTTGGGCTGATCACTCTCTCCTGGACTGACCGACCTCGCAGGGTTGTTTTGAGGATGGAGAGCTAGGAGAACAGACGTCGGACGCAGCCCTTTGGTAGGATACTTCAAGATTAGGGTCCATTGTCCCCAACAATATTTGTACATTGCTGTAATCCAATTGCATCTCGGAATTGCAGTGTTCAAAACTGTTCTAGGCGCATTTTGCGACAGGGAATTTCATTAGCGCGAGCAGTTTCTGAGCTCTGGGAGCAGGACTGCGCCTAAGATTTCAGATTAAAACGGCAAGGTGGAAGGAAAGGAGGACCTTTTTCTGCCTCCCCACTTCCAGCCACTCTCTGAAGACTGGAGAAGAGACCCCTCTTAAGAATATTAGGGGGGTGGGCAGGGGAAGGACTAGACCATGTGAAAAATGAACATAACATTTTAGCTGCAGTTCATTCATTTCCAGCGCTTTTTATTCTTGTGATTAAAAAAGCGCGCCTTGGCATTCCGTTGTTGCGCCCATAAACCTGGGTTTAAGGTGCCATTTAGCTCCTAGCTTTCATGTCTCAGTTTCTAACACCTGCGGCGGCTGTAAAATATATATTGCACCAGCGCATCTGACAGGTACGGAAGATGCATGCACGCAACAGCGTTATGAAGCTCTTGTCTTGTTCGTTCGCACGTTGATGCTTGCACCAAAGGCCGGAAAGGTTTTGCAATCCGAAAAAGCAGGAGAGGATGTAACCAGAAGCGGCAGTGTCCCAGTGTCACATGCAAGCAAGCAGGCAGTGGACCCCATGAGCTGGAGTTTGCCAACAGACCACATTCTTCCTTTAAGCTTCACACTCGCAGGGCGTCCATTTTATAAGGCCGAGGTGCCGAGGAGTCTATGGGGAGCCGCCAAGTTTGGAAAGAGAGATGCAAGAGAATCTAAAAGGGGAGAGGGAGGGAGGGAGCGAGGGGGTGGGGAGGCAGAGGGAAGGTGCGATTCATGTGCACTTATGGGGGGGGTCCTTCTTCCTCTTCCGATACTTTTACCAGGGGTCAGCAACCTTTTTCAGCCGTGGGCCGGTCCACCGTCCCTCAGAGCATGTGGTGGGCCGGACTATGCCCCATAAATATTGGGGGGGGGGAATGAACGAATTCCTATGCCCCATAAATAACCCAGAGATGCATTTTAAATAAAAGCACACATTCTACTCATGTCAAAACACCAGGCAGGCCCCACCAATATCCCAGAGATGGATTTTACATAAAAGGACACATTCTACTCCCCTGTGCATTAGAAAAATAGCACACCAGGGAGAAGGGGCTTAGCCTAGGTTTGTCCCTGACACACTAGCTTTCTAACTGCAGGGAGCTATTTTGCACGGAGGAGGCATTCAGTCACGTTGCGCTCCTCCCGCCAGCCCAGATGCAAAAAAACCCAAAGAGACTCAACAGAAAGACCAAAGCCATAGATATTTGAGGCGGTAGGGCTGTGCGAGCAATTGTAGACTCTTTTCTAAATTCTTTTGGTCGCGAAAATGACAGAGGGGAAGAGGACGCGGCAACTGTTTAGTCTGCGAGGGGGGGGGGGAAGCTGGGAACATGCTGCTGTTGGGCTGAGGACTAGAGAGCAACCAGTTACACCCCTTTCCATTCTTACAGCTCCGCTTTGCTTCATCCTGGCTTTGCGTTTCTGCCTCTCTGGTGATGCGGCCAAGAGACATGCAAGGCCCTGCCATTAGCCCCCTCGGCAAAGCATGATCCCAGGGCAGGGGTGAGGAACCTAGGACCCTCTTCTGACTCCCATCAATCCCAGCCAGCACAGCCAATGATCAGGCAAGGTGGGAGCGAGGCAGGACCGCATCAGTCTGCAGAAGGAAAGCACCAACGCTTGGCCTTTGGGCTCCCGGCTTCCCGGCCAGCCCTGCCAGCAGCTGCGAACTTCAACAGTAGTTTGATGTAGAGACATTAAGGTAAGGTAAAGGGACCCCTGACCATTAGGTCCAGTCATGTCCGACTCTGGGGTTGTGGCGCTCATCTCGCTTTATTGGCCGAGAGCTGGCGTACAGCTTCCAGGTCATGTGGCCAGCATGACTAAGCCGCTTCTGGCGAACCAGAGCAGTGCACGGAAACGCCGTTTACCTTCCCGCCAGAGCGGTTCCTATTTATCTACTTGCACTTTGATGTGCTTTCGAACTGCTAGGTGGGCAGGAGCTGGGACCGAGCAACGGGAGCTCACCCCGTCGCAGGGATTCGAACCGCTAACCTTCTGATCAGCAAGCTCTGTGGTTTAACCCACAGCGCCACCTGGGTCCCTTTTTGTAGAGACATTAGCAAGCTGTGAAAAACCTCCACTCGCTGACTTCTGCACACCAAGCCTGTTGTTCAAGACTCTCCGTTCTCCACCCAGGCAAGTTCAAACTGCGTTACGGACCCAAATAAACTGAGATGCCATTTCCAGCTTCTTTGCTGCATCTGTCTGCGCGTTTGAAAAATGCACGCTTTGGAAAGGAGATCAGGAATAACTAATATGGACAGAATATTTGATAAAGAAATATAAAGAACAATGGATGAAAACTAAAACCTCACACAGGAAGAAGAAAAAAGGAGAACTTCACTTGCGAATTTACGAATTTACAAATTACTATATGTGTTAATATGAGTTGAAGTCAATTTCTGTAGCTGTGGTATAAGAGATTTTATCAAGAGTGGATTGTATTTGGTTTGAACCGTAGTTTGGAGGCAGAATGAAAGGGAATCAGAAGCACGTGGGAGGCCACATAAATTTTATAATCGGCTGTGTAACTGATTTGTATTTGAATTGGTATTGCTATAGTATGGCATATATTGGACTTTTGCAATTAAAATTAATAAATAAAAATTCAACGAAAAAGGAAAAAGAAAAATGCTTGCTTTGAGATGAAATTGGGAGGAAAGAGTGTTTTAAGAGAATCTGTAGTGGGTTTTTTGTTTGAAACATGCATATGAACACGAATTACTGCGAGTTGCAAGAAATAAGCACAGAAGCTTCAAAACTGGGGTGGGTGTGGGGTGCGACCTTGTGTTTGGGGGCCCCAAAGTGGCCCCCCGGCTCTTCTATCCGGCCCTCCACAGCTGCAAACTCTCCTGAGCCCCCTGCCATCACCGCCAGCCCTGCTTGAGTGTTTCTGCGTCTCCCAAGCTCTGATAATGCTTCATGCTTGCCTGGATAGGGAGTGGCCCAGGGTGGGTGTGTCGAAACTAGCCTACTCCACAAAAGGTGACTGTCACCTTCATTGCTCCACCCACTTTTGCCTCTGACCAGTGGCCCACCACTGGAAAGTAGCCTTGCAAAAGCCTTGCCAGTGTGGTGTAGTGGTTAAGAGCAGTAGACTCGTAATCTGGTGAACTGGGTTCGCGTCTCCGCTCCTCCACATGCAGCTGCTGGGTGACCTTGGGCTAGTCACACTTCTCTGAAGTCCCTCAGCCCCACTCACCTCACAGAGTGTTTGTTGTGGGGGAGGAAGGGAAAGGAGAATGTGAGGCGCTTTGAGACTCCTTCGGGTAGTGATAAAGAGGGATATCAAATCCAAACTCTTCTTCCCTACCACTTCTTCGAACCCTGGGCAGGTGGGTAATAATAATAATAATAAATTTTTATTTATACCCCGCTCTTCCCAGAGCGGCTAACACCCATAAAATCACAACAAAACATACAAAACAATCAATTAAAATGCAAGTTAAAATACGATTTAAAGTTTAAAATGCAGCCTCATTTTTAAGTAGCCCACCAATCAAACCATAAAGGAATGAAACATCAGGGTTAAACTGAAACCAACCCAAAGGCAAGGCGGAACAGCTCTGTCTTGCAGGCCCTGCGGAAAGATGCCAAATCCCTCAGGGCCCTGGTCTCTTGTGACAGACCGTTCCACCAAGTCGGGGCCAGTACTGAGAAGGCCCTGGCCCTAGTTGCAGCCAGCCTAGCATCCTTATGGCTCGGGACCTCCAAAATGTTATTATTTGAGGACCTTAAGGTCCTACACGGGGCATACCAGGAGAGGCGGTCCCTTAGGTACGAGGGTCCTAGGCCTAGCGGAGGCTGCCCCTTCCAGGCTCCCCTAAACAGTTCCCGCCGTGTGGATATGCAAAAATTCAAGGGAGGGGGGTTGCAAGGAGCTGGTAGGCTCCCTGCACCACTGGGTAGGGGGGGGGCGCACAGCTGCAGCCTCACCTTGCCATTTGCTGCCTCCCCCGTAGGAGGTCACCTGTTGGTTAGTCCCACTGGGTAATATTGGCAGGAGTTTTATTATCTCTGTGGTGGCTCCTTGGGACACAGTCTGGCTTTCGCTCGCCAGGGTGGCAACAGGCACAGCATGTTTGCGGGCCCTGTGTTTGCAAGCGATCACAGGGGGGAACTTTAATTAGCCGGTGTTTCTGCAGAATGCTTTGAATTATGCAAGCTATCTTCATTGCTTTGGGTTAAAAAAGCAACCGCTCGTGCGGTTCAGACCTTGGTCTACATGCCAAAACGTCAAGCTGGATCAAATTATTGCCTCCACCAATATTATACATGCTTCCCACCCACCTTTTAAAGCAAGGTTAATAGAGAGAAATGCTGGATGTTCATTAACAGCAGTCATGCTTCTTAGCTAGGCTAGAAAACACACACACACACACACACACACACACACACACACACACAGAGTCCGCAATGCATCCACTTCCCCCAAAATGTTTATCTATGATCGGTGCATTTTAATTTCCACTTTATAAAACAAAATCCATTGAGAAAGACACTTGCAAAACACAGCACATGTTGAAGTGCTTGCTTCAAGACTGTAGCAGAGGGGCTGAGTGCATTGTGTGTGTGCTAATATTTGTGTCTGGCCAGGTCCTAAACAACATAGGCGCCACCTAGAGGTGGATCAGGCCCCTACGACGCTTCCAACATGCCACGTTATCAGAGTATGCACTTAGCGTTCTCCTGTGCTTAGAACGGGCAAATCTCAGCTTTAAAGGTTGAAGCAGAAGGAATTCTGGCGGGTAGGTGAGCAAAAGGGGAAAGTTAATGCAAGCAACACACACACAGACACTGCTGATGCGTGCACCCAGACCTTCTCAATGCCAAACGACAACAACAAACAGCAAAAATGACATATGGCATTGGGTTTGGATGGAGAAAATGCCACCGGGCTTCAGAGCTCCTGGGAAAGTCATTCCCCTCTGCCTCGCCAGTTTTGCTGGTTTGGTGTAGTAAAATAATGCCGGGTTGTATCCAACGCGTGTCCAACTCAAGAGCAGACCCACTGAAATTAATGGAGCCAAGTCAGACACGCCCATTAACATCAATGGGTCTACTCTGAGTAGGACTAGCATTGGATACATCCCTATGCTAGTTTATTGAAAGGTAAAAAGGTAAAGGACCCCTGGACGGTTAGGTCCAGTCAAAGGCGACTATGGGGTTGCGGCGCTCATCTCACTTTCAGGCCAAGGGAGCCGGCGTTTGTCCACAGACAGCTTTCTGGGACAGGTGGCCAGCATGACTAAACCGCTTCTGGCAAAACGGAACACCGTGATGGAAACCAGAGCGCACCTTCCCGCCGGAGCAGTACCTCTTTATCTACTTGCACTGGCGTGCTTTCGAACTGCTAGGTTGGCAGGAGCTGGGACAGAGCAACGGGAGCTCACTCCATTGTGGGGATTCGAACCACTGACCCGATCAGCAAGCCCAAGAGGCTCCGTGGTTTAGACCACAGCACCACCCGCGTCTTTTTTATTACATTACACCAGGGAGATTGGAGAGGGTATAACCCTTAAGAGTGCAGTCCCAACACGTACCTGACCTGGAGCAAGTCTCACTGAACTCAGTGGGAATTGTTTATGATAGTTGGAAAGGACCTTGAGAGTCCGACCCCCTGCAGGAATCTCAACTAAAGCGTTCATAACACACGGCCATCTAACCTCTGCTTAAAAAGGTAAAGGGACCCCTGACCATTAGGTCCAGTCATGTCCAACTCTGGGGTTGCGGCGCTCATTTCGCTTTATTGGCCAAGGGAGCTGGCGTACAGCTTCCAGGTCATGTGGCCAGCATGACAAAGCCGCTTCTGGCGAACCAAAGCAGCGCACAGAAACTCCGTTTACCTTCCCGCCGGAGCGGTACCTATTTATCTACTTGCACTTTGACGTGCTTTCAAACTGCTAGGTTGGCAGGAGCAGGGACCGAGAAATGGGAGCTCACCCCGTGGCGGGGATTCGAACCGCCGACCTTCTGATCAGCAAGCCCTAGGCTCTGTGGTTTAACCAACAGCGCCAGCTGGGTCCCTCCTAACCTCTGCTTAAAGACCTCCAATACAGGAGACCCCACAAACTCCCGAGGGAGTCTGTTCCACTGCTGAACAGCTCTTACTGTCAGAAAGTTCTTCCTGATGTTTAACACACAGCATCAAATGACGGAATCAGCTGAAACCCTTGGCCAGCCTTGGCCATGCCCCCTCCTTCCCAGTGTGCAGATCGGTCCACACATTTTGTGCATGTGTGTGTTAAGATCATGGGATCCTATGTGCTCTACTGCCGATGTCACAGCTTAAGGCACCCCCAAATTGTGGCCCTCAAGAGAGCACCTTGGTACCTGAGCCCAGCAACCTGTGTTTCCATTCCTGAAGGATCCCTGAGTCCTTTTAAGCACCACGGAGACACATTCTCACTGCCCTATTAATGGCTTTCAAATGGGCAGTGCTCCTCTTTCCGCTGGGAAAGCTGTAAGCGATGACAGGAGCCTCTCTTGACCAGAGGTGGCAACCGACGCGCTTATCTGAGAATCTATGCTTGTCCTCCACACGAGGGGTTTGTAGCTGGAGAAGAGGCTCGGGACGCCGCCTTCTCCTTTATACCGCAAGCCGCTGAAAATAGATCGGATGCAAATTGGTCTGGGAAACTTCAGCCTTGCTTTTGTTGATGGAACCGGCTCAAAGGAAGTGGAGCAAAACAGGCCAACAAACTCTGTGGGCTGTCAAAGGTCTTCCCTCTTCTGAGACTCCGCATTTTAGACTTGCAAGAGCAAAACAAACCCTGTTGTCTCTGCAAAGGGTGCCCATTCTAGGGTGGTTTTCAGACCCACTGGACAGGAGTAGGCCTGCCATAAAGCAATCATTTCTAATGTAGCCTTTTTAAAAGTCTGAGGACCTTGCTGGGAAGGGGCTGGGGTGTAGCAGGAACTGGCAATGGGCAGGACCAACGCCCCAAAGTGGGTGGGGATAGGCTTCCAATACAGGATGGGTGACACCTGGCTTGAGAGCAGTAATGTGAAAAGGATCTAGGAGTCTTGGTAGAACACAAACTTGACATGAGTCAACAGTGTGATGCAGCAGCTAAAAAAGCCAATGCAAATCTGGGCTGCATCAATAGGAATATAGCATCTAGATAAAGGGAAGTAATAGTACCACTGTATTCCGCTCTGGTCAGACCTCACCTGGAATACTGTGTCCAGTTCTGGGCACCACAGTTCAAGAAGGATACTGACAAGCTGGAACGTGTCCAGAGGAGGGCAACCAAAATGGTCAAAGGCCTGGAAACGATGCCTTATGAGGAACGGCTTAGGGAGCTGGGTATGTTTAGCCTGGAGAAGAGAAGGTTAAGGGGTGATATGATAGCCATGTTCAAATATATAAAAGGATGTCATATAGAGGAGGGAGAAAAGTTGTTTTCTGCTGCTCCTGAGAAGAGGACATGGAGCAATGGATTCCAACTACAAGAAAGAAGATTCCACCTAAACATTAGGAAGAACTTCCTGACAGTAAGAGCTGTTCGACAGTGGAGTTTGCTGCCAAGGAGTGTGGTGGAGTCTCCTTCTTTGGAGGTCTTTAAGCAGAGGCTTGACAGCCACCTGTCAGGAATGCTTGGGTGGTGTTTCCTGCTTGGCAGGGGGTTGGACTGGATGGCCCTTGTGGTCTCTTCCAACTCTATGATTCTATGATTCTCTCTTTCTCTGCCACGCTCCCATCTTTCACTCCTTTTCTTCTCTCTCTCCCACCTTCCACCCCTTCTCAATCCAACCATTCTCGCTTTCTCTGCCGTTGTTGTCGGAAAGGTACAGGGAGCCACACAGAGGTAGGAAAGGCCACATGCACCTCATGGCTTGCCCTCCTTCAATTTACACGAATGCCCCCACCAATGTGCACTGCCTACTTTCTTGTACAGTCACAAGAAAGACCCCCTTGCTCTCTTAAGATAAGACGTTTTTGAACAGGAAAAACCAGAGAGGGAATCATTTTGCATCTTATTTACGCAATGTGAAGGGACCATCTAAGGATAGCCGGCTCTTTCCGGCATTAGTTGTCTGGTGCCAGGATCTGGGATTTCCCAACGCTGCAGCCGGTTAACACCGGCAATAAAACTAAAAGGTTCAAGTTCAAGAGATTCTAGCAGACTGACCTGGATTTAAGACGGCCTGTTCAGGAGCAGATGGCCTTGCAGACTTAATGCATTAGACTGGCTGAGTCCTTCAGCTGGCAAGATTCAGGGCTCTTTTCCTGACTTGGGGCAGGATGCCACCCTTTGAAGGACAATGCAATCTGCCCCAGGCATAGGAAAAGCCAACTGGACAGTGACCCAGGATTGGGTTTCAATGGGGGGGGGGGAATAGCCTGAATTTTGTGCACCTCTTACAACTATTTCACATCGAATAGGCACCAGCAACATACTGGGGTCGGTATGCAACGCAGACATGACGGCCTTCCTTGTGCAGTCCTGCGGTGGATTCTGCCAGGGGTCAGCCTGCGGTGGTGGGCACGATGTCCAGAACTGGGGACCCAAAGGACACGATGTGAGGCTTCAGAGTGACTGCATGCAGTGTTGTGCCGTGAGTTGCTAGCGTCCGGGGAAAGGCAAGTATCCTTGGCACCCTCCGGCGATAGGCTGGAACGACGGGGCAATAGCTCGGCCACCTACCAGAGGTTGCATGCGGGCTTCACAAAGGTTAGCCACAGCGAGATCCTTCTTTCAGGCTTCCCATAGGCATCTGGTTGGCTGCTGTGAGAACAGGATGCTGGACTAAGGTGGACCGTTGGCCTGATCCTTCAGGGCTCTTCTGACACTCTTCTAAATGGCTGAATGGGCAAATGGCGGCTTATATCTCACTTTCCTCCTACCGTGTTGTTGGCGTTCGTCTGTCCCAAGAGACAACGGAGTGCACCTCTGGGAGTGAAGTCAAACCGAAGTGGGCTCCTTGAAGCGCAAGCCTGAGCAGCGTTTCTGGAGGTCCTGGGCTACCCAAATGACAAGACCCCCATATCAGCCTCACTGATGTGGTCCAAAGGAAAGCAGAGCAACACATTTGGCACCAGCTTGGCTGCAGGAGTTGCTGGAAGGAGGCGTTAACAGGCATACAAGGCCGTCTCAGGGACTCCGCTTCAGATTTGTGTAGGGTTTGTTCCTTAGCCTTTTCTTCTCCCAAAGCTGTCCCACAAGGCAGTGGAGGTTCAGGATCAGAGTTTTCCTTCTCCTAGATGGGCTACCTTCCCAGGTGAATGAACCCCATCTGCCCCACACTTCCCTCTACAGCACGTGCAGAAACCACCTTCTTGACCGTTGGATCTACTATTGGTCTCATCCGCTTGATCTGCCATAGCCTGTCTTCACATGCAGAGGAAGTCCCTAACTCACCGAGGGTTTAAGACCCATCAGCTACCCTCACCTGGTTATCCTACCACACGGCAGGACAACATCCCAGCCATGCTAATCTGGCCATGCCTCCCCTTGCTGGGGTCTGGTGCCCTTTTCCTGTTCTGAGCACAATGGGCCTTGCTTATCACAGCCTCTTTGCTGCCTTATCCCCAGAGGCACCCAAGGGAGAAAATTACATAACACGGCAAGGAAACTTTCCGTGGCTGGACGTTGCCAGGATTCGCCCTCCCTTTAAACCCTGCTCTCTGCCCAAGCCAGCAGGTATAAGCAGCCTGTTCCTGAGAGCGGCTGCCGGGCGTTCTTGCCTTAGGCTGAGATTCAGCACATTGCTAGTTAGCATGGCTGGGATTCTCTCGTCTGCCTGCCTGACTAGGCAGGAATCCGCCCAGGCACCCAGGCTCCCCCCCCCTCCCACGCTGGCTCGGGGTGACGGAAAGGATATTCACATTAGCCGCTCAGACGGGCCCAGCCCGAGAGGTGCCGCTGCTCCGCTTACACACCGGGGGAACTTTGTGGTGCCATGTGGCCGGACACTTAATACGGGCTTCTCCGATAGCTCACTTTATCTGCATGGGACCCGGCGGAGAGCGGCTCCCGTAACATTAACAAAACACAGCGAGGAAAGCCTATCAGGAGATTAGGGAAGAAAAATATGCAAAGGCGGGAGGCTTGGCCAGACTCGGTGGGCCGTGGCGGAACATTCCCAGCTCCGAGCGAAGTCGTGGCGCAGCCGGAGGTGCCTATAGCCCTAATTGATTCCAAGCTTTCATTTTCACCTGCCTCTTTGGGCAGCCGTCCAGAACCCCCTTCCCTTCTCCTCTCTTGGCACCCCCCCCGTCTCCTCTGCCCCATATCTCATGTCTCAAGGGTGGAATTTGGGTGATTGCAGACGCTTGCACACCCTGGCTACCAAGGCGTGTACGAGATAAACACGTCGCTACAGAATTACCCGGAGACGCTCAAGGGTAAAGGAACAAATCCCTGGTACCAGGCTGAGCCCAGGAACGCAGTAAGCTGCAGGATTTCATCCCAGGTTTTTTTTTTCCTTTTTAACCGTCAACTATATCTATAACACTTTAATGCAGTGTTTCTCAACCAGTGTGCCTCCAGATGTTTTGGGACTACAACTCCCATCATCCCTCGCTAGCAATACCAGTGGTCAGGGATGATGGGAATTGTAGTCCCAAAACATCTGGAGGCACACTGGTTGGGAAACACTGCTTTAATGTGCTGGGCACCTGGTGATTCTGATTTTGTTCAGTCGCACAACACCCCTGCGAGGGAGGGCAAATAGGAAGCGTTTCTGTGTTTCACGGCTGGGAAATGAAAAACCAAGGGGTTGTGACTTTCCTAGCGCCATCCACAGAATTCAGGGCTAAGCAGGAAGCTGAACTTGGCCCCAATGCTCTGTCCAGGCCACCAGGATGGACTAGATGCCCCTCAGGGGCCCTTCATACTTCTACAGCTTCTTTGTGGCCTCCCAAAAAAATTAGGAGGCTCAGTCCATTGGAAGTTCTTCTGTGCAAGCCCCAATGATCCACTTGGCCCATGTGCTGGAGGAGTGTAGAGAGATGGCCTGGGAAAGACTGATCTGACTCTAACCGGGGAGACTTGGGTTCAAATCACTGGGCACAAGCTACTCAACAGGGTTGTTGTGAGAATAAAGCGAGAGATGCCCACACACAGCGCCTGGAGCTTCCTGGAGGATGAAGAGGATGCAGACTGTAAGAAATAAGTAAATGCATTCTTTCTTTCCTGAGGCTAAGAGGCAAGTGGCCTGGCCAAGGTGACTCAATGGGGTCAATGGCAGAGACTGGGATATTATCAATGCTCAGTGGTCGTCTGCTAGGTATGACATACCTGGAGGAATACGCTGGCTCTGATTAATATTATTGGCTGATTATTATTATTATTATTATTATTATTATTATTATTATTATTATTATATCACCCTTTATCTGCTGATCTCAGGGTGGTTCACAACATAAAATACGTTATAAAAACACACACACACAAACCAGGAACAAAAGACACAAACCCAAAATTCCCCCTCCTAGCACCTAACGGTATGAAGACACCAGCCAAATCTCTTTGGGGAGAGCATCACACATACAGAAAAGACCCGTTCTCATGTTGCCACCTTCCTGGCCTCTTGTGGAGGAGGCATACAAAGAAGGGCCTCAAATTATGATTGCAGGTTCCGGGTCGGTTCATATGGGAGAGGCGGTCCTGAGTCATTTAAGGCTCTATAGGTCAAAACCAGCACTTCAAATTGCGCCCATAAACTAACTGGTAGCCAGTGCAGTTGGCTCAAGACTGGTGTCATATTCTCAAACCGTCTTGCCCTGGTGATTCTGCACCAGCTGAGGTTTCCAAACCATCTTCAGAGGCAGCCCTATGCATAACACGTTGCAGTAATCTAACCTAGAGGTTACCAGAGCATAGATGACAGAAGCTAGGCCCTCCACTGAGGCCACCTGAGCCTCAAGCGACAGCAAAGGATCCAATAGTACCCCCAAGCTATGTACCGGCTCCTTGTTTACGATGGTACCACAAGGTTTTAAATGCATGGTGCGAATGTGGGCACGGCGTTAGCGGCCGATGATATTTAACAATGAACGAAGCTTTCGAAGGAGCGTCCCCACCCTCATCGTTCTGCCCGGACACTGAGGTCCAGCGCCGAGGGCCTTCTGGCAGTTCCCTCGCTGCGAGAAGCCAAGTTACAGGGAACCAGGCAGAGGGTCTTCTCGGTAGTGGCCCCCATGCTGTGGAACGCCCTCCCACCGGATGTCAAAGAGAGCAACAACCACCAGACTTTTGGAAGACATCTGAAGGCAGCCCTGTTTAGGGAAGCTTTTAATGTTTAATAGGCTATTGTATTGTAATATTCTGTTGGAAACCGCCCAGAGTGGCGGGGTATAAATAATAAATTATTATTACAAAAGGAGAGAACTCTTTAAATTGTACTCTTGGTAACCTGCAGGAAAACTGAAACTCTAAAGAAAGGAAAAAGCATGGACCATTGAGCAACGGTTTGCGACATGCGATACTTTCTCCAAGCGCTGGTGGGTTTTAGCGCCAAGGAAGATATGGCCGAAGAGAACATTCTGGATTGTTCTGTAACCTGCTCCTCGCATGCCTGGAATTCCAGTGTGACTCGGGCCAGCTCTGATTACAAGGCTGCGCTCCCTACAGGAATTTGCTGCCTGCCACTCAGGTAATGCTGCTGCACACTGAACCTAAGGGAGCTAAAGCACTATAAGGCATTATGGGATGCCTGGCTAGGCCGTGCACATTTGTGCAAAGCGCACGTCGTTGTCAAGGCTCTTTGGGTTAACCCTGGGGTTTGCCGTGCCTTTCTCATGTGCTGACAGCAGTATTCCCCAACCTGGTGCCCTCCAGATATTTTGGAATGCAATTCCCATCAGCCTGACCACAGAGAACCACACATCCAGATAAACTAGACCAGCAAGCCAAGATGAGAAGTGTAACCTATGTAAACTGGTAATCCCAACAAAAGCTCTGCAAAGTGGACTGGTACAAATGGGGAGGAAGAAGCTGAGGCAGGAAGAATAATGGATTTGTGGCTGAGGCGAGATCTGATTATTATTATTATGATTTATTGAATTTCTATGCTGTCCAAGGGTCACAGGGTGGTTTAAATAGAAATTAACAACTAAATCAGGCATAGGCAAACTTGGCCCTCCAGATGTTTTGGGACTACAACTCCCATCATCCCTGACCACTGGTCCTGTTAGCTAGGGATGATGGGAGTTGTAGTCCCAAAACATCTGGAGGGCCGAGTTTGCCTATGCCTGAACTAGATGATAGTTTGGGCTGACGATGCTATCAAGAGCTGTCCTCTTCAGTTTAGGACACCTGAACTGCAGGACCATCACAGCAAAGCTGCTAAAATCTCATGGACATAATAGAGGTGTTAATAATCCATGATTTCATTCATGATTTCTTACTCCATCCAACATGAAATATAGGCTTTCAGTTAGATTCAAACCCATCTTTGGTCTGTTGAATTTCTTTTAAGGTAATCGTTTCATTGCATTACAAGAAAAAATAATTCTGTATGCTTCATTTGAAGGAGAGTTCTGGAGGAGGAGGAGGAGGAGGAGGAGGAGGAGGAGGAGGAGGAGGAGGAGGAGGAGAAGAAGAAGAAGAAGAAGAAGAAGAGTTTGGATTTGATATCCCGCTTTATCACTACCCGAAGGAGTCTCCAAGCGGCTAACATTCTCCTTCCCCTTCCTCCCCCACAACAAACACTCTGTGAGGCGAGTGGGGCTGAGAGACTTCAGAGAAGTGTGACTACCCCAAGGTCACCCAGCAGCTGCATGTGGAGGAGCGGGGACGCGAACCCGGTTCCCCAGATTACAAGTCTACCACTCTTAACCACTACACCACACTGGCTCTCCGGAAAGCTTGTTCTGGAAGGCTTGTTCACGTGGTGGCATTTTAGTTGGTTGAGACAAATGTGCCAATCAACTGTGATCTTCTCAAGTGGACCAAGACAACTACCTACTGCTTTTGCACAGCCTGTTAAAGAAGCTTTGATCAAAACTCTGAAAATCTTGATGTTCCCTCTCTGTGAGAATTTCCCGATGGGAAAATCTAGCAAAGCCAGGCAGAAAACAATGCACGTTGAACCCACCCCCTTGGTTGGACATCCTGCCTTTGAAGAGCAAAGCCTTCCATTCAGGTAGAAAAGTATCCTGGCTCCCTTGCTACAGGTTCACAGTTTGCAGAATAGCATCAAGGACAGCTGCGCGGGAAGCCATTTTGACTTCCCTTGCTGGATTCTGTCTGGCAAGTGGTGCATTTGACGGCGCACCTTCCTCCGTAAACTCCCGCGAGATCCACAGATGAAAAGCATTCTGTGATTGTCGGGTTTTTATTATTATTAATAACGCTACTACAAACCAATCGCCTTCACACAATCCTCAGGGGAGTGATTCTCAATCTGTTACAGCAGATAACTGTTCACTCACCAAAATAACTCGCCAGACCTTGATAAATGATGGAGACTTCCGCGATCCCCCGCCCTCTTGCGGAGCACAAATCATAAACCATAAAGACCTCGACACTGAGGGAGAAGGAAGTTGTAAACCCTACACTACAAAGTTAAATGCGTTTGCTTGTCTGGGTCCTTCAATGAAGCTGTTCCATTTCTATTTTATAGCTTTGCATTTGTAAATACTGTATTCCTATCCACAGGATCCAAGTTCCTGGCAAACGTTTTGGTTCAAGGCCCGATCCAAAGAGAGGTGGTTTTTTTTAAATGCCCGAGGCAGGAGACACAAATGTGTCTACAACCTCCCAATTCTCATTTTGGAAAGGCATGTTCAGGAGCGCGCCTGGTGCCCCCATGTCGATTCATAGGAGAAGGAAATACCATATTTTCTGGCGTATAAGACGACTGGGCGTATAAGACGACCCCCAACTTTTCCAGTTAAAATATAGAGTTTGGGATATACTTGCCGTATAAGACTACCCCTCTTCCAACGGACACCAAAGCACACTGGAGGCAGCCTTTTTCACCATGAGCACCCGTCTCGTCTAGCGGCTGAGGCGGCGAAGGCGAGAGCAGCTGTGAGGGGAGGGGAGCGCGTCTCTTGCCTGCCTGCCTGTGTCTCGGGGCCGGGGCGTGCGCGCCAGGAGCAGATGGGCCAGGACTGGGCGAGAGGCATCTGTTTGTGCGCCCCCCCACCCGTCTCTCGGTTGCTGGCTCCCTGCGAGGGGACACGAGAGGGGCTGAGGAGGAGGCGGGGCTGGGACGGGGACAATGGCGGCGTCTCCTCCAAGTCCGTGGCTTTTCAGCACCTGCCCTATAAAACGACACCCGGCGTACAAGACAACCCCCGACTATTGAGAAGATTTTCCTGGATTAAAAAGTAGTCTTATACGCCAGAAAATACAGTAATTCAGTTTTTAATTGCCTCAGGCTTTAAAAACATCAAGCATCAAAATCACGCCTGTCTACTTTAAGATGAGATTTAGAAACACGTATATTGAGATAAAATGTGCATTTTAATGCATTTTATAATAAAAGTATTTTATGAATTTCTGTGTGGATTTTAAATCAATCAATCAATCAGTTTGAAATAGAAACGGGAAGGAACGGACTTAATGAATGAGCACATCTGAACTTGACATGGTCCAGAAACAGACCGATAGGCTATGGCATAAATGATATCACGCGCTACTGTGGAGGGAAATAACTCAACACTCGGCTGTCATATTTGGTGATGTTGACCTTTTCTTTCCTCATTTTACATTTAGCTCGTCCCTCCGAGGATATGAAAGTCTGGAGAATGGAACAGATGTTAGAAAACCGGATTCCGTGAGCTGTTCAGTGAAGAGGGCTTGCATATCAGATGCTGACTGGCAATATTAATGTTATTACGCTTAAATCCCTCCTTTCTTCCAGTATGGAACCCAAGGCAAGCGTACACATGGTTTTGAGGGGGGGCCTCCTATCCAGGCCTATCAGTCACATGCAACTTCCCAGGCCTCCCCCCAGACCACACCCACTTTTTCAAAGCCACGCCCCTCAGTGATCCTCCTTTACACCCTGAATGTCTTTGAACTCTGGGTGGATGGAGACAGATCTGTGAGATGCCCACAGAAACTCAGCTCTCACCTGTGGCTCCTAGAAGTGGCCACACCCTGGGAATGCCTTCGACTGGCCGGCTAGACCAGGTGAGGGTAGCCAATGGGTCTCTCAAACCCTTGTTGAGTTAGGGACTTCCCCTGCATGCAAAGACAGGCTATGGTGGATCGAGCAGATGAGACAAATAGTGAGTCCACTGGTCAAGAATAGGGGTCAGCAATTTTTTTTTAGCTGCGGGCCAGAACACTGTCCCTCAGACCTTGTGGCGGGCCAGAGAAGAAGAACAATAAGAAGAAGATTTTGGATTTGATATCCCGCTTTATCACTAACCGAAGGAGTCTCAAAGCGGCTCACATTCTCCTTTCCCTTCCTCCCCCACAACAAACACTCTGGGAGGTGAGTGGGGCTGAGAGACTTCAGAGAAGTATGACTAGCCCAAGGTCACCCAGCAGCTGCATGTGGAGGAGTGGGGAATCAAACCCGGTTCACCAGATTACAAGTCTACCGCTCTTAACCACTACACCACACTGGCGGCACCGTGGGGGGGGGAAGAAGAGACGAGGGGGGCAAGTAGTCCTCCTGCTCACCCCACCCCCTGCTTACCTTCCCAGGGGCTGCAGCCGCCGCCACCACCACTGCTACTTCTCATGGGTAGGCAGAGCAAGCTCGTCCACTGCGATGTCTGGCCCACAGGAGCACCAGAGGGGGGGCGGTGGCGGAGGGAAGATGAGCGGCGCGAAAGGGCTGGCTCCGGAAAGGGGCTGCTTAAAATGGCGCTCAGCCAGCTTAGACCAGTCCCCTTCCTCCTCTAGGCAGGGTGGGGAGAAGCCAGGAGGGAGGGAGGGAGGAGGCGCCGCCGCGGTGTGTGGGAGGGAGAGGGGGGAATGAAATGGCGCAGGGGGGGAAATGGTGCAGCCCGAACAGAATCCCCACGCCGATCCACGGACCGGGTCCTGAAGGCAATTGAGCCTGATCTGGCCCATGGGTCTTAGTTTGCTGACCCCTGGTCAAGAAGGTGGTTTCTGCAAGTGCTGTAGAGGGAAATGAGGGATAGATGGGGCTTGTCAACCATGGGACGGGAGCCCATCTAGGAGAAGGAAAACTCTGGTCCTAAACCGCTGCTGCCTTGCGGGACATCTTCGGGAGAAGAAAAGGCTAATGCGCGAACCCTAAACAAATCTGCAGACGGTTGGATGGCGCCTCCTTCTGGCAACTCCTGCAGCCAAGCTGGTGCCAAGCGTCTTGCTCTGGATCACATCCGTGAGCCCGAGAGTGGGGTTGTGCCATCTGGGTAGCCCAGAACCCCCAAACACACTGTGGGGAGGTGACTTTGGTGCCGTTTGACTTCACCCCCCCCGGAGGCGCACTCCATTGTCTCTCAAGAGGGACGGATGCCGACACAGCTGTACAAAGCTAAAAATTATCTATGTTGCTCCGCCCTCATTCACTCCTGGCCCCTCCCATCCCTGGCAATGGCCCTCAGGAAGAGAATGTGTCCCTTGGGCTAAGGAAGGTTTGCCCTCTCCAGCTTCGGGCCATATCTTGGGATGTGTCTCAATCTCCCTTTTCACGCCCTCTCCGTCTTGCAGCATCCTGGTAGTGTCAATAACTGCATACGGATCTGGCAGTTTTAGTGCTTCTCCCCTGACCCCACCTCCTCTCCCGAAAGGTATCACATCCTTCTGTTTGATGTGTTGTTAGGAACGGTTGCTAAGGAGAGAAGGGTTCTATTACAATCCCGGTGATGCCCTCTCTATTAATATACTTTGCTATGCATACTTCAGAAGCAGACACCTCTCGGTTATAAAGAGCACACAGATTTCAACAGAGGAATACTTTAACTTAGGTTACATACCCAGAGCTTGCAGGCAAGCCAATTAACGTCCCTCCCTCCCCACCCACAAACACACACACACTCCGGCCAATGCAACTGCTGGTATTTATAACAATGGTCGCCAGAAGGCTCCCAGGGGGAGTATCTTTCAAACTCCACAATCACAAGTCTCCCTCCCTCACATTCTTACAAAATGGAATGGATTGCCTGTTCTCGATGGGGTTACACACCCTCGAAGGAGCGGGCACTTCCATATCCATTGCTGCCTCAGTGGCACCAAGTGCCTTCCATCAGCCTCGGCTGGTGCCCCCCCCCCCTGTCTGCACAGGGATAGCCTACCTTCTGTCACCTAAGCCAGTGTGGTGTAGTGGTTAAGAGCGGTAGACTCGTAATCCGGTGAACCGGGTTCGCTTCCCCGCTCCTCCACATGCAGCTGCTGGGTGACCTTGGGCTAGTCACACTTCTCTGAAGTCTCTCAGCCCCACTCACCTTACAGAGTGTTTCTTGTGGGGGAGGAAGGGGAAGGAGAATGTTAGCCACTACCTCAGGGTAGTGATAAAGCGGGATATCAAATCCAAACTCTTCTTCTGGCAACCTCTAGGTTAGATTACTGCAACACATGGAGCCACCTCTGAAGACTGTTTGGAAACTTCAGCTGGTGCAGAATTCAGTGGCCAGGTTGCTCACATATAATGGGTTTGGACATATGACACCCATCCTGGCCTGAATGCACCAGCTGCCAATTAGTTTCTGGGCCCAATTCTGAGCATAGCACATCATGTATGATGGTCCACTATCATGTGAGTGAGGGGGACACACACCCTTTTTCAACTCAAGGGCCGCTTTCTGTCATGGTCAACCTTTCTGAGGGCCACATATCATAGGGGACGGACAGATGCCACTCTCCAACCAGGCAAGGAAGAGGCATTTTCACAGTTTAAGGAGGAGTAAAGGTAAAAGGGAAGAATTGATGCTTTTGAATTATGGTGCTGCAGGAGACTCTTGAGAGTCCCATGGACTGCAGGAAGATCAAACCTATCCATTCTGAAGGAAATCAGCCCTGAGTGCTCACTGGAAGGACAGATCCTGAAGCTGAGGCTCCAAGACTTTGGCCACCTCATGAGAAGAGAAGACTCCCTGGAAAAGACCCTGATGTTGGGAAAGATTGAGGGCAAAAGGAGAAGGGGACGACAGAGGACGAGATGATTGGACAGTGTTCTCGAAGCTACCAACATGAGTCTGACCAAACTGCGGGAGGCAGTGGAAGACAGGAGTGCCTGGCGTGCTCTGGTCCATGGGGTCAGGAAGAGTCGGACACGACTAAACGACTAAACAACAACAAAGGTAAAAGGAGTTACAAGAGCATAGCAGGGCCAGTGAAGGTGACAGGAGCCAGCCAGTCATAAATCACACTGGGCAAGTTGGAGTTAACTCTTTATGAGCAAAAGCAGGATCTATTGAGCACAGCATCTCATCTCTGACAGGCCTTTGCCCAATGAAGCAGTTGTGGAGAGACTGAAGGTCCCTGCCTTCCTGCTGCTACTGAAATCTCCTCCTCTCCAGGGTCTTTCCCAAGCAATCTGAGACTATACCTCCATGAAGCTAACTTCTCCTCTGCCCTCTTCATGCCTCTCCTAGTTCTGGGAGACCAGGGGAGAGGGGAGCTTGTTGCAGCAGGAGGGGAAGACGCCCTGGCTTCTTCCCCAACCTGGCTCATCCCGGCCTCTCTCCTCCCTTGCTTCCACTTCTGGTCTCCTCTCTGCCACCAACTCTCCCAGCTCACTAAGCTCTGTTCCCTCTTCTGCCACCTCCTCCTCCCAATCTTCTCCCACTGACCACTCATAAACATCCCACCACCAATTCTTGGGCTTTGAGCCTTCTTCCCTTGGGGGCTCCCCAGCTGGTTCCTCCCACCTTTCCTCTACATCCAACCAGTCCATGGCAGAATGGTGCAGCCTGGGTAGGATTTAGAGGGCCAGGCAGACAGGTCTGGGGCCTGTGGCCCCCAACCCTGCCAGTGCTTGAGTGTGTTAGGCCCTCTGGTGAAGCTTCCTGCGAGACTGGTTCTTGCCAGCCTGCCTAAGCCTTTGCAGCCATTTGCTTCTGAGTCCACAGGGCCTTCTTTTAAAAACATGAGCATCTGTTAGGCCCATATGCGAGGGGTTCAGGTCCACCGTTCCTGCTCAGTGGCTGGACTGAGAATTCAGAGGCTTTAGCGGTAATGAGGAAAGATGCTTATCCCTATTTATCACACCCTTGCACAGCCTGGCAACATCAGGCTAAAAAAGGTCCTTCACCCTTTGGGGATAATGCACAGGGCCTCCGCAGAGGCTTTATCCTGAATTCAATTCTGCCTTAATCCCTAGTGAGAAGGAGGTGTGAACTTAACCCCTGCTGCTGGTTCCTCCTAGCCAAAGCCTGTTTCGTGTTTTACCCGGAAGTTGGCAACAACTCGCATTGATGACAGTTTTATATTCAACCTGGAAATGCTGGTGATTTGAGGTCCTCCCCCAAAACCCACGTTCCCGGAAAAAAATTAGTTGCCTTGTCTTGAGGCACGTTTGGCTTTGTGATAACCCTGCCAGGTAGGTTTGGCCGACAGAAGCAGTGGCTGGTCCGTCACCATCTCTCCAGAGCAGGAACATGTATCGGGGTCCCCCCTGTTCACCTGCTGCACTACATGGCTTTCGCAGCTGCAAAATGACAGCTGTCACTGTCAGCACTGAGCCCAGCATCCTGTTTTCTATAGGGATCCAGCCCTGTGTTTGAGGCTTTCTCCCGAGTGAAGTGCAGAGGGTTTGAGGACCGGGACGTTCGCAGGGAAACCAAAATGCTTGCTTACAAAGCTAGTGTGGTGTAGTGGTTAAGAGTGGTAGACTCGTAATCTGGTGAACCGGGTTCGCGTCTCCGCTCCTCCACATGCAGCTGCTGGGTGACCTTAGGCTAGTCACACTTCTCTGAAGTCTCTCAGCCCCACTCACCTCACAGAGTGTTTGTTGTGGGGGAGGAAGGGAAAGGAGAATGTGAGCCGCTTTGAGACTTCTTCGGGTAGTGATAAAGCGGGATATCAAATCCTAACTCTTCTATTGTACTACCAACCTTACTGTATGCTTGTGAAACATGGACCACTTATAAACGCCATCTCCAACTCCTTGAAAGGTTCCATCAATGGTGTCTCCAACATTTTTTACACATCACTTGGGAAGACAGGCAAACTAATGCCAGTGTACTGGAAGAAGCAAAGATCACCAGTGTTGAAGCAATGCTTCTTCAACATCAACTTCGTTGGACTGGTCATGTTGTGCAGGTGCCCAATTATCGTCTTCCAAAGCAACTACTCTATTCCGAACTTAAAAATGGAAAGCGAAATGCTGGTGGTCAACAAAGGAGGTTTACAGACGGTCTCAAGGCAAATCTAAAAAAAATGTAGTATAAACACCAACAATTGGGAAACACTTGCCTGCGAGCGCTCCAATTGAAGAACAGCCTTTTCCAAAGGTGCCATGGGCTTTGAAGACACTCAAACTCAGGACGCAGGGGAGAAATGTGTTAAGAGGAAGGTACGCTTGGCAGACCCTCACCGTGATCAATCCCACCCGAAAACCAATGTCCCCACTGTGGAAGGACTTGTGGATCCAGAATTGGCCTCCACAGTCACTTACGGACTCATTGTTACAACCATGTTTATGGAAGACAATCTTACTCAGCTATGAGTGATCGCCAAAGAAGAAAAAGAAGAACCAACACCAATAATTTTCATTGTTGCTTGATCCCCAGCATGGACAGGACATATATTCACTGTATATTCAGAAGGTTTGAAGAAACCAGGCTGACCATTCATGGCCTCCTCCCAAAGAATCATGGGAAACATAGTTGCAGGAGAGTGTTGAGAATTTGGCATTAAGGTATGACACAGAGCAACAACCCTGCAGAGGTCTGTGGCTGGGAGCCAGGGCACTTTAAAGGTATTTGAACCCTGCACTAAAATACCTGGCTGGTTGTCTGAAATCGGGGGGGGGGGGAGCCTCCAGGTGTTGTCAGGCTCAGATTCCCACCATCCACAGCCAGCAAAACCAGCAGTCATGGATGATAGGAGTTGTAGTCCAATAACAACCTAGGGGGCTACCAGTTCCCCCAACCCTGCTTTAAATTACTGTGTGAATTGTATCCCTCCTGAATTTCCTGCATCCATCTTGCCATCACCGCACAGCCCTTCCTGTCCTGTGTCCTGTGAAAGGTCTAACCCCCTCCCTCCCTCCACCTGCCTCTTTTAGTCTCTTCAGGCCACCAGATTCACGCGCAATTTCGAAATTCTACGCAAACCACCTTCAGAAGCCGCCCGTCTGCTGGGCCCTTCATCCTCAGGCAGGAACTCTGCTGGCAATTTTGGTGCCCTAGGCGAGGGGTCAGGCCACGTGACGTCATTACGTATGACGCACGTTGCGGAGCGGTGCCCCGCCCCCTGCCCTGCCGGGTGCCCCTCGCCGCCGCGGTTTGCTTGCTCCGCCGCTGGTTGGGGCGGCGGTGAGTGGCGGGCAGGCTGGCCAGCGCCCCTCCATTTTGGCGCCCTCACCGCCACGGTTTTCGCCCCAACCTGCTTGCTCCGCCGCTGGTTGGGGCGGCACCGGGCGGCGGCGGGGGGCAGGCTGGCCAGCGCCCCATCCATTTTGGTGCCCTAGGCAATTGCCTAGTTCGCCTAAATGGACGCGCCGGCCCTGTCCTCAGGGCAGGTATCCAAGGTTACCTATCCTGCCCTGCCTTCCCCAAATCTATGGACGGCGCTCAAAACACAACCAAAGTCCAGAACCACAGAATCCGTAGTACAGATCCACCTGGTCTTACAGTAAGATGAACATGTGCCTTGGAGAGGTCGCACAATTGCTAAAGCGGGCATTCAAAATAGAACGGGAGGCAGGCAGCGCCTATAAAATTATATCAGTCCGTCGTAACCATGAAACACTCGTGTAAACAAACACAGAAATGCTGCCCTGCGTTCTCTCTCTCTCTCCCCCCCCCCCATTTACGCTTTCATTTTTCTAAAATTAATTGGGTGAGAATGGAACGAAGGAGGCAGCTCAAGCATGGCCAGAACTTACGGACTTCTCTCTCTCTGTAAGCGACGGCATGCCTGTAGCGGCTGCGGCTTGTCTGGTTACCTGTAGCATGTTGAGAAGGAGGCTCCGGAACTTGGTGCCTTCCACCATGAAGAGCGCCATCTTGTCGCAGAGCTTGGCGGCCATGGAGGCAAAGCTGCGGTCCGTCACGGCCTTCTGGTAAATGGTCCTAACAATCTCTCCCAGCATCTCCTCGGAGTTGGTGGAGTTCTGGGCCTCCTCCATGAAGTTGGTGAGCTTGGAGTCCACCCCGCTGCTGTTGTTCCGCATGCTGTTGAGAATTTCAATTAGTTTGTCCATTTTGTTCTTTTGAGGGTTGGTGGACTCCACGGCCACTTCGTCCTGATCCGTGAAAAGGGAAAGACAAGGCATCTGTTATGCAAGGGAAACATGGAGCGGGGGGGTGGGTGGGAGAAGAAAAAGGGGGAAAGAAAAAGAAAAAAGACAGATCAGCACAGTTGCACCAAGCAAACGACAAGTTTGGAAGCGTGGAACGAGGCCTAGGCAATTAAAGTATACATTAAGCATGCTGCGAAAAATCTGAACCTGCAGTGAGGAGCACCTTAAGTTTTGACACAACATCCAAGGGCGTGTCTACACTGCACACTGAATCCCATGTAACTGTCTCAACTGAGTTGGGGCAGGGGCATATAGCTCAGGGGCTAGATCATAGCTGCCAACCCTCCCTTTTTTTTGCAGGAAACTCCCTTATTCCAATGCCGTTTCCCGCTGCTATCCCGGATTGTTGATATCCCTTAAATTTCCCGGATTTCAAAGGAAGCAGCTCCTCTCCCTCCCTGCCGGCCAGGGAGGCTCCTCAGCTGCGTTGCTCGGCTGCCAATAAGGAGTCTGAGGCCGACTGGGGGCGGAGCTTGCATGCTTCCTTTGAGGAGCTGCTTCCTTTGAAATCCAGGAAATTTAAGGGATATCAACAATCCGGGATAGCAGCGGGAAACTGCATTGGAATAAGGGAGTTTCCCACCAAAAAAAGGGAGGGTTGACAGCTATGTGACTGGGAGACAACCTAGTCTGAAACCCTGGAGAGCCACTGCCAGTCAGGGCAGACAATTTGGAGTTTGATGGACCAATGGCCTGACTCAATATAAACCCTGTGTTCCTATGCTCACCAGGCAACTAACCAGAAAGGCTAGGCTCAGATATGCTGAGATTCAGAAATGGAACAGCATGACGTGCCTATTCTGGGAACGAATCTTAAGGAAACCACAGCAATCAGAAGACAGACCTATTCCAAGCAAACATCTGGACAGACCTCCGAGTCCAAAACTCTGCAGCCAAATGGGCCACTTTTAAAGTGTGGGAGCTTTGTGCTTTTAACAGCTACCTGACAGAAAGAATTGAAAGAACGTAGCTGTCCCAAGATCACCATGAGATGCTGTTGAAAAGCCACACATGCTGAATTTCTGCCGCACGTTGCAGGCTAAGAAAAGCTTTCTGACGGAAAGAGGTATTCGGCAATAGAACAGACTCCTTTAGGTGGTGGTAGACACATTGCCCTTGGAGGTTTTTAAGCACAGGTTGGAGCTGTCATGGGTGAGAGATATTAGCACAATAAATACTATCTTTCCATAGCTGGTTTCTGGGCACATGTCTGTGGCAATGTTTTTAAACAAGAGGTGATAGATAGAGGTGAATATATATTGTTTTGGGGGTATTAGTCCTCATAGGCAAAAGCAACAAACAGCATAGAGCGACACCTAGTGGTAAGATGCGGCATTAGAGGACACTGCGCTGGACCCGTTAAGGCAGAAAACCAATGACATATAGCGACACCTAGTGGCAACAGCCTTCCTAATGCAAAGAGAAGACAGAGGGCAAAAGGAAATTCCGCAACAAGCACTTTTTTTCTATAGGATCAACCTTCCCCGAGTTCCATAGGACTCAACTCTGAACATAAAGCACACACCCTGGAAAAAGCCAACTAAAACATATCAGCGGTGTCATATATGTGTGTGTGTGTGTGTGCGCGCGCGCATATGTCTATATTGCACATGTGGGTTTGAACACAATCCATCACAGACCTTTGTGAAGATGAAAAATATACCTGTGTGATGAAAACAATACATGATGTTCCCAGTAAGGAGAACTACTAAAACGGACATCCCAGATTGTGGCTCGGAACCACAATATTCAGAGATGTCTGTGCTGCAGGATGCTAATTGCAACTCGGGGGAAGGGTCGGCTCCCTGGGGTTTGTGGTTTCTCCATTCCAACCCACACCTTCTCTCTCTTCCTTCTGCCCCCTGCCCATGGCTTCCTTCTTACTTAGCATTTGCAGCATGGAATTCCTTCCCCTGCCACTGGGATACAAAGACCCCAAGCTCTGGCTCGTGCCCATGCCAGCATCACATTAGGCTGGCACAGCAGCACCCCCTCCACCCACATAAAGGGGCCCATTGTCTGTGGGTTATGCCAAGGTAAGCCGCCTAGGGAAGGGGGCTCGGACAGGATTTGTTTGTCTGCTAACCTCCTAGCTGTGTGCGCTTATTTTTAATCTTCTTGGAGAAACAGGAAGTTGCTGCATTCCCACTACACTGCAGCCATATAAGCGATGATGATAATGTCAGTGAACACACAGTATTTATCCACAAACGCGACTCTCACTTTGAACTGGCAGGAGCAGCACGTCTCTCTCTAGCTGCTCCCACCCTTTCGCACAAGAAGAGGCTCACTTTGCCTTTGCAGGGAAAGAGCAAAGGATACACCTGCAGTGTTTCTAGTCCTCATGGTGCGGAGTAAAATGTGCATGCTAAGCCAAGTTCTAAGAAGGGGTCAGGAACCGGCAAAGGCCTCTCTGAGAGCTCCAGAGGTCAGAGGGCAAGGGGTTTTGCCCTGCCCCTTTCTCCAAACAGCTCAGCCCTCCCCTGTGAAAACTGCTGGGCGTATAACAGCATATAACTTAACAGCAGAGGCAGCTTCGTCCCACTATGCTGCTTGAGGCAAAACAGGAAATGCTTCCCTGCCCTGCTGCCGCCACTGCAAGCCGAGAAGTGGGAGCCTATTTCAGATGAGACCCTGCCCAAAATCGTCACCGACACTGGCGCTGCTTCTTGGCAGCAGGGCAGGTGGGGCACCCACAGGAGCGCCACTCCCGGGCATAGCTGCCAACCCTCCCTTTTTTTGGCGGGAAACTCCCTTATTCCAATGCCGTTTCCCGCTGCTATCCCGGATTGTTGATATCCCTTAAATTTCCCGGATTTCAAAGGAAGCAGCTCCTCTCCCTCCCTGCCAGCCAGGGAGGCTCCTCAGCTGCCAATAAGGAGTCTGAGACCAACTGGGGGCGGAGCTTGCATGCCTTGTGCAGCCAGACCCTCACGCCCAACCAGACAGACAGACAGCCTGCCTGCCGTCTATGCGCTCGCTCTTTCGCTCACCCGTTCGCGCGCAGCCTCTGAAGCGCAGGGTGGCGAGGCTACTTGGTGCCATTGCACCGCCCTCGCGGCATCCCTTATTTTCAAATCCGAAAGTTTGGAAAAATCCCTTATTTTCAAATCCGAAAGTTTGGGAAAAAATCCCTTATTTTCAAATCCGAAAGTTGACAGCTATGCTCCCGGGGCTTCCGCCGCCCAAGACAGTGGCTTCCCCCTACCTAAAGTCTGGGCTGGGGGGGGGGGCTTGATTCAAGGGGCAAGGGAGTCACCTTCTCTTTTAGCCTCCTGCGTAGTCTGTCTTTGGAAGACTGGAGCAAGTTGATTTTGGGCCTCTCGCTTATCCGCTCGTGGAGACTGTCTTTCCGCCTGCTCTCGGGGTCCTGGATGTTCTGCGGCGACTGCCTGTCCGTGGCTTCGCTGCCGCGGTGCAGCTCGAGAGGGATGTGCACCGTGCAGACAGAGGCGTCCTCGATTTTCAGGTTCTCAGTCTCTTTGGCATTCCTGTGCGCCTCCTTGTCGTTGGGCGAGTGTTTCTGGTTGTGGTGCCACCGCCGGTTTTGGCTGTAGCCGTGGTGGCCGGGCCGGCCTGCGGAGTGCGGCGCTTGGCCTCCCTGCGAGGGCTTCTGGTGTTCCCTGTTGTGTTTGGCCGTGCCCTGTTGATGCTCTGTGTGCTGCTGAGACTTGTTTCCGCCGGGAGCCCGTTGCCTCCTGCAAAGACAAGCAGAGGGGTTATTGATTTGGCCCTCTTCCTCCTTTAAAAAATAAAAAAATGCTGAATCCGTTAGCACATTTCCCCCCATTTGTATTTTTTTTTTTTTGCAGTATATTTTTACTCCATTTTCCATATGTTACATTTTTCCCCATTTGTAATTACATAAATAAATTTTCACATTACCAAAACCTCAGTATAGATCATAGCTGTCAACCCTCCCTTTTTTGGCGGGAAACTCCCTTATTCCAATGCCGTTTCCCGCTGCTATCCCGGATTGTTGATATCCCTTAAATTTCCCGGATTTCAAAGGAAGCAGCTCCTCTCCCTCCCTGCCGGCCAGGGAGGCTCCTCAGCTGCGTTGCTCGGCTGCCAATAAGGAGTCTGAGACCGACTGGGGGCGGAGCTTGCATGCCTTGTGCAGCCAGACCCTCACTCCCAACCAGACAGCCAGCCTGCCTGCCATCTATGCGCTCGCTCTTTCGCTCACCCGTTCGCGCCCAGCCTCTGGAGCGCAGGGTGGCGAGGCTACTTGGTGCCATTGCACCGCCCTCGCGGCATCCCTTATTTTCAAATCCGAAAGTTTGGGGAAAATCCCTTATTTTCAAATCTGAAAGTTGACAGCTATGGTATAGATACCTTAAAAAAAATCAAACAAATGTTTTTTCCCCCCTGGAGCAACAATAAAACTCCCAGGACATCTGTAAAGCTAAGCAGGGTCCGGGATGGTATCAAATGGGATGGGGGAAGCACATGTCGAGATTCCTGCATTGCAGGGGGTAGGACTAGATGGAACCTGGGGTCCCTTTCCAATCCTATGATTTTATGATTCTATAAACTGAAGACAAAGAGTGTAAAGAAATAACTATTACGGCAGGTTGAAAGCAGCACAAGCTTGGACATTATCACCGAATTTCTTGCTCCGAGCATTATAAAAAACACCCGTTTCCCCATAAACCTGCTCATATGTATTCTTTTATAATAAGGTAGCTTAATCATAGTTCAATGGACCAAATCTTCTCAATTCATTCAGATATATGCATGTGATATGCATGTGATCTGTTTTCTTTTGGTCCTTTTTGTACCTGTACCTGCATTTGGGCTTTACAGGATCTTCTGCCTCCCAGACATTAATGACAGAACTCACCAACAGTATCCTGCATTATACCGACAAGCAGTGTATGGGCTTTACTCATTTATTTATTTTTAAAAAATACCCATCTATTGCAATTTCATGAATAATAATAATAATAATAATAATAATAATACAACTCAGGACAGTGTTTCTCAAATTTTGGTCTTCAGCTGTTGTTGGACTACAACTCCCATCATCTCTGACCACTGGTCCTGTAGCTAGGGATGATGTGTGTTGTAGTCCAACAACAGCTGGGGACCTAAATTTGAGAAACACTTACGTAGGAGGTTGGAAGGCAGAGAAGCTAGGAGGGTGGCAGGGCAGTTTTCGGTGGTGCAGCCTCATCTATGGAGCACTGTCCCCACAAATGACATCTCAAAACGCCAATTGAAAACATCCTCGTTCATTTGGGCATCCGGCCTGTGATTTATTCTATCCTAGGTAACACCCCCCCCAATAGAGATCTGTTTGTTATGCCTATGCTGTTCAGTGTCATTGCCGTCCTTGTTGCTTTAAAAACAATTTATTTCGTGGAGGAGTCCTGTACTCCGGATCAGAGGAAGGATGGGGCAGAAAAAAACACCCGACAGGCAAACAAAAAGACAAACAAGCAAAGTGGCACCCCAGAAAAATAAGATTTTGCAGCAACAGGTCTTAATGTGGTGGCAACAGCCCCCCTCTGCCAGATACCATTTATTTCATTTGTGAATCGCTTCCCCCAAAAAATCCTGAAGCGATTTAACAATATAAAGGTACCTAAAAAAACAATTTCGAGCTCAACACATATACCGGTACAGATTGCATCCTGTTCCAAGGATTCTCTCCTTTTTTTGGCGTGTGGGGTGGAGGAGGAGGATGTGCTTTAAATGTACGGCGCGTCCACAGCCTGGGACAAAACTCTCCACTTGAGTGGCTTGTTGGAAAAAGGAAAGGCTTTCATAGATGCCAAAAGGATAACAGAGACAGAGCCTGTCTGATATGGGGTGATACATGCAGCGGCTACTTGCACAGGAAGTCTCCTTATACTCCTTATAAAGAGCACCCTGGGCAAGGAGCTGTATTGGTGCCCCTCCCGCCCCCTTGGCAAGGAGAGCGCCCAGATGTCAACAGGGGCTCCCTAGCTAAAGAAACGCACACGGCAGATAGTTAACTCTGCACTGTCAAAAGCGGACACTTACAGTTGTTTCTACGACTCCAAATACCCACAGACACACCAGTCCAGCGTGCTCACCCGAAACCTTCTCGGGCTTTGCCTGCCTGCGCGCACTTTGAGCCGGCGCAATGTATTACCAAAGCTCAAAATGTCCGAAACCGGTACGTGCGATCTGAACGCCATCCTGGTTTCAGACCATTTATCAATATATTGCCCAGTTCTTTTTTTTAAATTCATATTTATTGGGTTTTACACATAAATGATATAAAAAACAAACAAAACACAACACAACAAAAAATACAATACTACAAATACACACACACACACAAATCATAAATTCCCTTCTTCTTTCCTTTACATTTTAGTTTGACTTCCTCCTGTCTTTCCCTCTGCGTTTCAATATATATTTATTTATTCTCTTTAGCAATTTCCTCTCATCGTTTAATACTGTATTTCTAATATTCTATTCTGTTTTTACTATCTTAATTCTATTTCCTTATCTTAACTCATTATTATCTTATCAAACCTTATCACTTATATCACTTAAATTTCTATTCCTCAAGTACTATCCTAGGCTTATCTATTCATATATCATACTTCCACTTAATCATTCTAAATTCTAATCTGTAAATTACTTTTCTTTCGGCATTATCTTAACTCTAAATCTTACAATAATTTTTAAGATATTCTCTAAATTTCTTCCATTCTTTTTCCACCGCTTCTTCCCTCTGGTCGTGGAGTCTCGCAGTCAGCTCGGCAAGTTCCATATAGTCCCAGTTCTACTCAGCCCTAATCCGGAGATGCTGGGGATTTGAACCTGGGACCTTTGGCATGCAAAGCACGCACCCTCAACTAGAGAGCTACAGCCCTTCCCTTCCTGCAAAAGCTTGAAGTCGCAGCCCACCCCTAGAGGCTTTCGTTGTCTCTCCTAGATAAAATCTAGTACAGAAGTCAACGATCCAGTTTTGCCAAACCCTGCGAACGAGGCAGATCTCTGTCCAGTGTTGTCATGACACAGTAACTATCTCCAATCACTACAATTGCTTTTACAACCAGAACAGCCCTGGGGTTAGGCCACTGTAACGACATACCCCTCACCACAAAGATTGCATCTCTTATATTTATTTAAATCTGGGGTCAACCTACAAGCAAGTTATAACCCTAAAGTGATCATTGACTTCTTCAGGAAGGTTTTTTTAAAAAAAGTTTCTTGGGAATAGCACAACTTATTTCCTTTCTCCCCTATGGTGGGGGAGGCTGTTGCCCTTTGGAACTGGTAGGGTGGAAAGCTGGGAGGCCAACAGTAGGTGGCGCTACAGCCAGTGATAGGTAGAGGCAACTAACTATGTCTCCATTTTCCTCCCTGTTGAATTCTACAAAGGCAAAACTGAGACCAGGGAGGGAGGAGGAAGCTGACAACCTATGCCACCTCCTAGACTGGATGTAAGTAAGATGCAGAGAGAGGTAGTGCCCATCACATTGCTGACAATTTCATGGCATCATGACCTCCTTTTTCCAGGGGAGAAAAAAGGAAATTCTCAGTAGTTCTCGGGGGGGGGGGAATGTCTGCACCTCACAAGGGTTGGGAGGAATGTTTTTGCCAACAATCTCAAATACCTCATCAGGAGGGCTTTAAACTGACTTATGTGGGGGAGGGAGACAGTGGTCCTGAAGGTAGGAGTCTATCAAAGGCTGAAGATGATCATCCAAAAGTCAAGGACCAAATGGAGCAAACAGCGCACAGACCTAGTGGTGGGAGGAAAAAATCCTTAAGTAGGAGACTAGGGGGAATGATCAATGGTTTTCAATGTCTGTATACAAATGCACAGAGCATGGGAAATAAACAAGATGAACTTGAGCTCTTGGTACAGCAAACTAAATACGACATAATAGGCATCACTGAAACCTGGTGGGATGAGTCTCATGATTGGAATGTAGTAATAGAGGGATACAATCTATTTAAGAGAAATAGACCAAACAGGAAAGGAGGAGGAGTGGCGTTATATGTCAGGGATGTGTATACCTGTGAAGAGATCCATGATTTAAAACTCCAAAGCCAAATTGAGAGTATCTGGGTCAAAATTAAGGGAGAGAAAAATAACAGTGATCTCATGGTGGGAGTTTACTATAGATCCCCAAGCCAAACTGAGGACATAGATGATGCCTTCCTGGAACAGATGACCAAGCATTCAAAAGGAAATGAGATAGTAGTAATGGGGGATTTCAACTATCCTGATATTTGTTGGATGTCAAACTCAGCCAAGAGCATAAGGTCGAACAGATTCCTCACGGGCCTTGCAGACAATTTCATTGTCCAGAAAGTGGGAGAAGCAACAAGAGGATCAGCCATTTTAGATCTGGTTCTAACCAATAGTGATGACCTGGTTAGTGGGGTAGAAGTGGTAGGATCATTAGGTGGGAGTGATCATGCTCTTCTGGAGTTTATTATACATCAGAAAGGAGCAACCAAGCATACTAAGACTCAAATTCTAGACTTTAAGAAAGCCGACTTCAGAAAACTTAGGGAAATGCTGGGTGTGATCCCATGGTCAGTAATACTAAAAGGGAAGGGAGTTCATGATGGATGGGAGTTTGTTAAAAGGGAGATATTAAAAGCACAACTTCAAGCAGTACCAATGAGACGAAAACATGGAAGGTGCCTAAAGAAGCCAGGGTGGCTATCTAATGAACTTTTAACTGAGTTAAGATTTAAAAGGGATATGTACAAGAAATGGAAAAAGGGGGAAACCACCAGAGAGGAATTCAAACAAATAGCCAGCACATGTAGAGACAAAGTCAGAAAAGCTAAAGCACAGAATGAACTCAGGCTTGCTAGAGAGGTTAAAAGCAATAAAAAGAGTTTTTATGGGTATGTCCGTAGCAAAAGGAAGAACAAGGAAACAGTGGGGTCACTTAGAGGAGAAGAAGGTGAAATGCGAACAGGGGACGCAGAAAGGGCAGAACTCCTCAATACCTTCTTTGCCTCAGTCTTCTCCAAAAAAGAAAACAATGCCCGACCTGAAGAATATGGAGCAGATGATTCAGCAGGGGAAACACAGCCCAGAATAAGTAAGGAGGTAGTACAAGAACACTTGGCTAGTTTAGATGTATTCAAGTCTCCAGGGCCAGATGAACTACATCCCAGAGTATTAAAAGAACTGGCAGAGGTGATTTCAGAACCACTGGCAGTAATCTTTGAGAATTCCTGGAAAACAGGTGAAGTCCCAGCAGACTGGAGGAGGGCAAATGTTGTCCCTATTTTCAAAAAGGGGAAAAGAGAGGACCCAAACAATTACCGCCCAGTCAGCCTGACATCAATACCAGGAAAGATTCTAGAGCAGATCATTAAGCAAACGGTCTGTGAGCACCTAGAAAGGAACGCTGTGATCACTAAAAGTCAGCATGGGTTTCTGAAAAATAAGTCATGTCAGACTAATCTGATCTCATTTTTTGACAGAATTACAAGCCTGGTAGACGAAGGGAACACTGTGGATGTAGCCTATCTTGATTTCAGCAAGGCCTTTGACAAGGTGCCCCATGATATTCTTGTAAAGAAGCTGGTAAAATGCGGGCTAGACAATGCTACCATTCAGTGGATTTGTAACTGGCTGACTGACCGAACCCAAAGGGTGCTCATCAATGGCTCCTCTTCATCCTGGAGAGAAGTGACTAGTGGGGTGCCACAGGGTTCTGTCTTGGGCCCAGTCTTATTCAACATCTTTATCAATGACTTGGATGATGGGCTTGAGGGCATCCTGATCAAGTTTGCAGATGACACCAAATTGGGAGGGGTGGCTAATACCCTAGAGGACAGGATCACACTTCAAAATGACCTTAACAGATTAGAGAACTGGGCCAAGGCAAACAGGATGAATTTTAACAGGGAGAAATGTAAAGTACTACACTTGGGCAAAAAAAATGAAAGGCACAGATACAGGATGGGTGATACCTGGCTTGAGAGCAGTACAAGTGAAAAGGATCTAGGAGTCTTGGTAGACCACAAACTTGACATGAGTCAACAGTGTGATGCAGCAGCTAAAAAAGCCAATGCAATTCTGGGCTGCATCAATAGGAGTATAGCATCTAGATCAAGGGAAGTAATAGTACCACTGTATTCCGCTCTGGTCAGACCTCACCTGGAATACTGTGTCCAGTTCTGGGCACCACAGTTCAAGAAGGATATTGACAAGCTGGAACGTGTCCAGAGGAGGGCAACCAAAATGGTCAAAGGCCTGGAAACGATGCCTTATGAGGAACGGCTTAGGGAGCTGGGTATGTTTAGCCTGGAGAAGAGAAGGTTAAGGGGTGATATGATAGCCATGTTCAAATATATAAAAGGATGTCATATAGAGGAGGGAGAAAGGTTGTTTTCTGCTGCTCCAGAGAAGCGGACACGGAGCAATGGATTCAAACTACAAGAAAGAAGATTCCACCTAAACATTAGGAAGAACTTCCTGACAGTAAGAGCTGTTCGACAGTGGAATTTGCTGCCAAGGAGTGTGGTGGAGTCTCCTTCTTTGGAGGTCTTTAAGCAGAGGCTTGACAGCCACCTGTCAGGAATGCTTTGATGGTGTTTCCTGCTTGGCAGGGGGTTGGACTGGATGGCCCTTGTGGTCTCTTCCAACTCTATGATTCTATGATTCTATGATTCTATGTCTCCTGTGAAATTTCAGCTCAGCTCTAATTAAAACAGTATTTCAAAGCTTCATTGCTTTCTTAAGCGCTCACGCCGTTTTGCAAGGGGAAATCCCAATTAAAATCCGATTAAACATTTTTCGCCTGCAGCTAATGAGCTGATCACAACATGAGCTGATTCTGTTTTGGACTATTTCGCTGGAATTCCATGTACAGGAATAGGTAGCATTTTAACCACAGACTACTGTATATAGTAGGGCTTGCTGATCTCATTTGTCACTTAACTCTTCAGACTCTTGAAAGTCAGTGACTCCCAAGGCCTGAACGATTACCACGATGCAGAAATTTCTGAAGGAAATGTCAACAGGAAATGGAGCTGCAGGCCAACAAGAGAGGTTCTAATTTCTCCAGGGAACTCCTCTCTCTGTGTTGACTAGCCAAGCACCCATTGCCGCGAAATGCAAAGTTTGTGGGGAAGGAGCCCTTGTATATTTCAAGGGGGCTGAGAAGATGCAGCAACACATGGTACCCTCCTCTTCTGCACAGGATCATCACTAAGAGGCAGGTTACACACTGGGGAAGGGAGATAGTTCAGCGAAGGTTGATATAAGTAATACTGAGCTGGATGTATCAATGGCTTGACTCAGTATAAGGCAGCTCCCCATGTTCCTAGAAGGGAGGTTTTGCCCCTGCGGCAACAGTGACCTCTAGTGGCACCTAGTTGCCATTCATTTTTACAGAGCAAAATTAATTTGTGGGTTTATTTATTTGTCTTTTAGAAGGCATAGGTTTGCTTTTCTGCCTATCAAGCCAGCTGCCTGAGGAAAGAGCTGTGTTTGGAAGTAGCAGCCCTGACCTCCTGATCAGGAACACCTGATGTGCTCCAGAATCTGGTTTGGTGGTAGAGGTGGCAGTGATTCTCCCTGACAGGTTGTTCATTGCCAAGGCAGAGTCAGACAATCTCCAGAACCTGACTGAGCCTCAGGTAAGGGGTGAGGCCCACAGTGTTTTCGCCCCCTAAAAATATGTTTAGGGGTACTCTCATTTTCCTAATCATATTGAAATACTGCCCCTCAATGAGGCCAAACTTAGATTCACAAAATATTTAGGGGTATGCGTACCCCTTCGTACCCCCAGAAAAAAAGCACTGGGTGAGGGAGTCCATTCTTTTGTTCTAAGACAGAGTTTCATTAAAATATATATATATATTTCTCATTTTCAATTTTACAACAAATTCACAAAACAATATAACCAAACCATAATCATAACTTCGACTTCCCTCCCTTTCCCCTTCCATGGTTCATTGTTGTTTTATCTTTTACTGCTGCATATTCTAGTTACTCCTTATTTAATCTTAACCAATTTATAACTCATTTACCATTTCCTCCTGCAATTATTCTAATCCTGCTAACGTTTTTAGCTGTTTGCAATAAACTTTCAAAGAATCCTCAGTTCCCCCCCCCCATTCTTTCTTAAAAACTTCTTCCTGATCTCAAACTCCGTTAAGTTAGCCATCTCGGCATATTCCATTAATTTAGTCTGCCAGTCTCCCTTGTAGGGGCTGTATCTTCCTTCCATTTCTGGGCATATAACCATCCGGGACACTGTGGTTGCATACATAAATAAGTTCCAAGAGTTTCAAACAAAGATGGGCTCTCCCAAGCCCACATTCCCAACATGTTCACAATGCTGTCTCAGCGACGTCTAAAAGGTAAAGGTAAAGGACCCCTGGATGGTTAAGTCCAGTCAAAGGCGACTATGGGGTTGCAGCTCATCTCGCTTTCAGGCTGAGGGAGCCGGCGTTTGTCCACAGACAGCTTTCCGGGTCATGTGGTCAACTTGACTAAACCGCTTCTCCCCCCCCCCTTTTTGATATAATTTTTTATTAAAGATTTTTGCATACAGTCTTTTAAACAACATTCAACATTCATATGTTATACATATACATTTTACTGACTTCCATCAACCCTTCTCGAGATTTTCACTTTTCTTAACTTCTTTTTGTATTTCGTACTTCACTATTACTTTAAATAATCAATATCCAATATTACTTTCTAATATTATTTCTGTAATATTTCTTAAAATTAACCTCACAAAACTTCCTGCAAGCCTATTAGTGTGATTTGTTGTTTACAGTTGTCTTTCAAATATGTCTTAAATTTAGTCCAATCTTTTAGAAACTCCTGGTCCCGTCGGTTTCAAATTCTTCCTGTCATCTTATCCAGTTCTGCATAGTCCATTAACTTCATCTGCCATTCTTCTTTTGTCGGTAATTCTTCTTGCTTCCATCTTTGTGGCATTAACATTCTTGCTGCCGTTGTTGTGTATAAAAATAACTTTTTATCTTGTCTCTTAATGTCATTTCCTACAATTCCTAACAAAAATGCTTTAGGTTTCTTTATAAATGTATATTTATGACTAAACCGCTTCTAGCACAACAGAACACTGTGACGGAAACCAGAGCACACGGAAACACTATTTACCTTCCCGCCGTAGTGGTACCTATTTATCTACTTGCACTTTGATGTGCTTTTGAACTGCTAGGTTGGCAGGAGCTGGGACAGAGCAACGAGAGCTCCCCCCGTTGCAGGGATTCGAACTGCTGACCTTCCAATCGGCAAGCCCAAGAGGTTCAGTGGTTTAGACGTCTAGGCTGGCTTGGTCATGTCTGCAGATTAGAAGATGGCAGGATCCCCGGCACCAGATCAACTGGCAGACCAACTCTGCGTTACAAAGATGTCTGCAAATATGACATGAAGGCTGGGAACATTAACCCTGTTGTGAGGGAATCTATTGCTGACAACTGCAGAGCATCTGTAGCAGTGACCAGGGGAGGAATGACCTCTGGGAGGAGTGCAGAGAGAAGCAGCGCCATGGTGCAACTGCAGCAGCACAACCGGACGTCCTCATCTGCTCCAGACGCAACAAAACATGTCATAGCAGGTGCTGTAACCTTCCAACAGCTTGACTTCACAAACGCACACTCTTCCATCGTCTCCTGAGACAGACGGTTGCCAACAACTAGACTGCATGTACTAAGAGAAACACTTACATTGTCTCTGTGGGGCAGAGGGCAAGAAAACTGAACCTCACTGACCACTGGAAGCAACATTTGTCTACCAAATCCAGCCAAAATGTGTGGACCCGTTTGGGAGGCTTTGTGTCACCAGCGGAAGGTCACAAATAGACTAAACCCAGCAGTCAAACTGCTGTCTCTTCCTGAAATTCTTGCCAGTGCCTGCACTCAGAACAGCAGGAGGAGAAGGCAGACAGGCTAATGAGCACAGAACATTCTCTGTAATAATTATCATTAACGGACATAGTGCAGGCCTATAGCACTTGTTACACACCAGGCCAGACACAACACATCATCTGTGTACAGAGGCCAGAAAATCCCTCTGTTTGCACAACAACAGCAGCAGCAGTCATTATGAAGATGTTTCTTGTCAGGCAGGCAGCAAAACCAGAAGTTCATTAACCAATGCCTCAAGGCCATAGCTCAACATCTGTAAATGGAAGCAGGAGCAATGATAGGGGAAGGAGCAGAACTCAAGACACAGAACATCTGCTTTGCATGCAGAAGGTTGCAGGTTCAATCCCTGGCATCCGCAGATGGGGTCAGGAATGCCCCCCTACCTGAAGCTATGGGGAACTACTGCCAGTCAGTGCAGACAATACTGAGCTAGGTGGACCCTTGGTTTGACTCAGTATACAGCAGCTTCCTGTGTTCTTCTGTTTACCCCTGTCTCCATTTCCCTCCACTTAAAAAATAAAAACTCTTTTATTTTTAGATATTTAGCCATTGGGGGTTAGGATGTGTCTTCTCAATCTCTGTAAATTGCCGTGCAAACAAATAAAATAATCACGTCAGCACAGGAGCAGGCAATTTGTGAATACTACTGCGATTCACAAATCTTAGTTCAGTGAAATATTTAACTTATACCAGCTATTAAGAACAAGCAATCATCTTTCCGAAGGTTGGCTTCGAAGATTCCCCACCCCAGTCTCAGGAATAATTCCCCTCTGGAGAAATAAACGTGTGTTATTTTAAACATTTTTTTTAAATAAATAAATGCACAGAGATTTGTTTTACTTTGCAAAGAACAAATTTGCGCTGACCTGCTTAAAATGTGCTTCGCTGGAGGAAGTGGCCATTAGCCTTCGCTGGTCAGTGGCTAAAACTGTCCCCCGGGCTTGTTTGCCAAACCAACCTTGTCCATCAAAATTGTATTCCTTGGCACCCGGAGCAGCTCAGACCTCCTTTCTGTGGCCAACTGGCTCTTAACTGTCAAGACTGAGCCCTTGTGTTTGGCTAAACGGAGGAAGAGCTGACCTGTTTTCTGTGGTAATGGAAGGAATTCGTGCTTAGGTTTAAAAAAAATATATGGTTGGGCTTGAGTTTATGAGACACTGGACCGTCTTTTTACCAGAAAACTGGTTGGAAAATCAGGTGAGGGAGCATTCTTCTCTCTGAAAAAGTCTATCAAGAGTGTCTTCATGTTACATTGGAGCAGAGTGAGTGCAGGAAGGCGCGTCTCCACCCCCATCGTTCAGCCCGGACACTGAGGTCCAGCGCCGAGGGACTTCTGGCAGTTCCCTCGCTGCGAGAAGCAAAGTTACAGGGAACCAGGCAGAGGGCCTTCTCGGTAGTGGCACCAGCCCTTCAGATGTCAAAGAGAACAACAACTACCAGACCTTTAGAAGACATCTGAAGGCAGCCCTGTTTAGGGAGGCTTTTAATGTTTAATAGATTATTGTATTTTAATGCTCTGTTGAAAGCCACCCAGAGTGGCTGGGGAAACCCAGCCAGATGGGCGGGGTGTAAATAAATAAATAAATAAATAAATCAATCATCATCATCATCATCATCATCATCATCATCATCATTATTATTATCCTCAAGTCTGCATTTGCCGGAGCAACATGTCCGAGCTCGTAGATCAGAACATCACTACCGCATCATTGTTAATTAACCGAAGGTGACTAATTTTAATGGTATTATTGTTTCTATCCTTGTGTGTACAGGGTGGTTTCCTCCCTGCCCCCCGCCGGTTGTTTATTGTGTTTAATGTATACATTTTTGGTACCTATTTAAAAACAAACAAACAAACACACGCAGAACACAACTCTGACATCCTCCCTCTGCCCACAGCATCACTATGGCAACTACGGCCAGCAATGCTTTAAAATGCACATCGAAGATGATGGCATTTGCTATGGCCCCTGAAAGTGAAATTATGGCTATGGCTCAAGCTCTACTTCAGACCGGGTTTCAGAGGGTTTGGCCCCTCTGATACTGAGGGATAATTTTAAATCACTATGGGAAGGGGAGGTGGTAGAGGAAGTGCAGAAGTGCGGACTGTCCTCCCTTGATATAGAGTCCATGACGTATAGCCATGCTAAAGCGGTGATCGCTCAGAGATTGGGGGATATCGCCAGACATGAGGACATAGCCCGCGTGAAACCTGGGATGTTTCTGGGGGAGCAGGTGTATCGGGCTGCACCAGCCCGTTACCTGGCGGATATCCACTATGTGGAATACCGCAGACTACTCACTGCGGCCAGACTGAACGTTCTTGACTCGGCGGTTTTGAGGGGAAGATTTAGAGGAGTGCCATATGATCAGAGAACGTGCCATTGTGCTTTGGGAGAGGTAGAATCCACAGAACACATTCTACTGAGCTGTCCCTTTTATAACGACTTAAGGCAATATCTCATAGCCCCATATTTATCTCAGTTTAGTTCCCGATTAAGAGAAAGGCAGGTAGCATATCTGCTAAATAAGCCCACTGGGAAAACAACCTTATCGGTGGCTAAATTCCTCTTCCTGGTGCTCAAGTGTCGGAAGCGTAAAATCGAATGCCTCGATGTGGGTTATCTGTATGAGGTTCAGTAGTGCTGTCCTATTTTATTTGTGTACCCCTCTGATGTTTTTAGTTTTATAATTTTGTATTGAGAAATGTTTTTCTTTCTGACTATCGGTCAAATAAAGGATATGTATGTATGCATTTGCTATGGCTTAGCACCCACGGGCGACTGTTCCTATGTGATGTGGCTTCTGAGAGTGCCATTGTGGGAGCCTAATTTTAAGGCTGCAATCTTACAAGCAGGACTATATTTCTGAGTAGACGCGCAGAGTCTACACAGAACATGTAAAAATTGCTCTGAAATAGGGTGAAATATGGGGCAAAATAGCATATTCAAAAACCTGGAGACCAGAGAAGCACAGAATAATTCATTTCGTCACTTCCTTGCTCCGTTGACGTCTGTTCCATACAGAATTTTGACACTATTATTCTGTGTCATTGGGCGGCTAAAAGTTCTTGCACTCTCGATGAGTTCACAAAGAGACCTGTCAACTTCTTCCGAGATCAAATGACCGGGCACCGGCTAAGTTTACTTTAAAATTATTCCACTCCTCCCACATGCCCCTGCCTCCCACTTGCTCACATAATCCCAGCTGGAGCCCCACAGAGTCACAACTGGTCCCCTTTCACCCTTCACAGTTCTAAATAGTCTATGCATTTAAACTATTTCCCTGCCCCTCCTCCTTTTCTGTTACAGCTGTTTTTATTTACATCTCCATGAATCTTTGACCCAGGGCAATGAGCCATTCCTCTGTAGTCTCTTTATTCCCCCATAAAATATTTTGCAGTAGGACTTGCAGTCAACAAACAATGGCTGTTCCAGCATCAGCCACAGTAAGCTCCTTCAGGGGCTCTCAGGAAGGATGAACTAATCCCAATTTTCCATGGCATTTGGTTACTTCCGACTTGCGGTTTTTGCAAAAATGCACGTCAAGCTCAGAAGCATGCACCAAGCCCTTCCAGTGTGAGATCATTGTAACTTGTTCCCCCACATGGATCCATCGCAAGAGATGTGCAGCCGAAGATTCGTCTAGTTGCTACAAGTCACAGTCAAATCCATCTATCATTGCCCCTTTCCCCAGGAGAGCAAATTTCTTCACTTGCGTTTTGAAAATTTCCCTTCAGACGATCTGCTTTCTGCTTTCCTTACAACAATTGGACTAATGATTCACAGTATTTTATGACTGACCCATCTCTGCTGTTAGAATACTCGTGAACATTCTGTGACATCACAGCAGCTCAGCCAGTGGGTGAGAGGAGGGGCTTACAGCAGTTTTCAATTTGGACTCACAACTGTCCATGGAGGCGCAGGTTAATTCTATGGCTGGGGAGACCCAGCCAGATGGGCGGGGTACAAATAATATATTATTATTATTATTATTATTATTATTATTATTATTATTATTATTATTATTATTATTATATCTACCAGCTCCATCCGGTATGCAGGCTGAGAACCTACCTGCCCACAGACTGTCTCGCCAGAGTGCTGCATGCTCTAGTTATCTCCCGCTTGGACTACTGCAATGCGCTCTACAACTAATCCAGAATGCAGCATAGAATCATAGAATCATAGAGTTGGAAGAGACCACAAGGGCCATCCAGTCCAACCCCCTGCCAAGCAGGAAACACCATCAAAGCATTCCTGACAGGTGGCTGTCAAGCCTCTGCTTAAAGACCTCCAAAGAAGGAGACCCCACCACACTCCTTGGCAGCAAATTCCACTGCCGAACAGCTCTTACTGTCAGGAAGTTCTTCCTAATGTTTAGGTGGAAGCTAGACTGGTGACTGGGAGTGGCCGCCGAGACCACATAACACCAGTCCTGAAAGCACACACTTTTGCTACTCCAAGGGTTTCAGTGGAAAGTAGGGCGCCATTTTCTCAGGATGTGAAGTTAATTAAACATCTTTAAAAACCAAACCAAACTGAAATCACACTAGCTCCGCTTGATAATTTAAGTGTAAAGCCAAGCTAACAGTAGGAAGCCCACCTGACGAAGACTGTAACTGGAAAGTTAGGGACATGTTTGTAATCCTGTTATTTAACAAAGGAACGTTGCCCAGGGCTGTTTTGAACTCAGTAAGATCCGCGATGGGGAAAACTGTGGCCCTCCAGATGTTGTTTTTCTCCCATTTTTGTTCCGTTTCGTTTCTCAAGTTTGGAGGGCTTGTTTTCTAATTCATTGATTTAAGCTGCAAAGTGTACACACTTACTTAGGAATAACTCCATGGGGCTTCTGAGGAAACATGCGCAGGATTGCACCACACGGAACTCAAGGTTCAGAAGCTCCAGCTGGTGCAGATTAGACGGCTCATGGGGTCAGATTGCTGGCAGAATGCGACACTTTGCCTGTAACATTTGTGCTGGTTGTCTATATGCTACTAGTAGTGGGTCAGGCCCAAGGTTCTTGTGTTGACATACAGAGCCCTGGACAAACACTTGAACACAACCAGTTCAGGACATTTCATCTTCCTGCTCTTAGTAAGCAAATGGGACAGGATAGTGGCCCAGTATCACCTCAAATCACACGAGCATCAAACTAAAGTTTATACAGGCTGCTCTGAAGCCTTTTGTAGCTGCGATACATTTGAATGCATTTTTGAATACCTTCGGTACTCCTTTAGCTAGTGATCTATCACAAGGATGAAAACCAGATATCACCCAGTCTTAATAGTGACTTGAAGTCTTAAGAGACACAGCACAAAAGGAAAAAAAGGAATAGGGTGGGAAAGAGGAAAATCAGTGTATTCAGGTAGTTCGTTATAGGTGGTGGGGGGGAGAGGATTATTGGCTTGTTTTTGTTCTTGTTCTTATGTATTTTGTGGTTTATTTATCTTGTACTTTTATGCTGTGAACCGCCCTGAGATGGAGGGTGGTATGATGATGATGATGATGATGATGATGGGACCGAGCAACGGGAGCTCACCCCGTCGTGGGGATTCGAACCGCCGACCTTCTGATCGGCAAGCCCAAGAGGCTCGGTGGTTTAGACCACAGCGCCACCCGCGTCCCTGTACCACACCTTACCCATCCTAAAAAAAGACCTTGGCACAAGAAGCCATGTTGAATACATGCCACTCACAACCCTCCAGGACTTCCATCTTTGAGTTGCTCCCTGCAGATTGAAATCTCAATGAACACCTGCGATTTTAATGTGTGCAGGATTTTCGTTCTTTATGTAGATAATAAACACACAAAAAGCATCACCCGTTTAAAAAGCATCTTCCCTACCTCCGGTCATTCCTCCTCCTCCTGAACAATTTTTTGGTGTGTGCGATTTCAGCTTCGTGTGGCAACGGGTGATAACCCTGGCAGAAAAAGGAAGGGGGGAAATAAGACAGTCATTAATTCAAAAAGAGGAGCCAGTGACACTTAAAGCTCATAAGAGGCAGGATGCTGGCGCTCCCAGGCTCTTACGATGTCCTTGTAACAGACTCAAACTGCTGGCTTGAATGAATCATCCATTTCAACTTCCTTTGAGCTGCTGGAACAAAATAAACTTACTGTGACTTGGGGAGGAATCTCACACTGCTCAACACAATCAGCCTCATTGTTATGCAACTATCCGCACATGAAAAAGTCGCTGCACCAGAAAGGTTTAATATCATCGCCGTCTATGCATCCAAAAAAGCTACTCTCTTGGAATTCACCCAAGAATATTATTGACACAGCACCATCATGGTATTTCGCTAAAACCAAAGAGGGCCATGCCTTTCGGATCTTTCATCTAGTCCTCTGAATGACGCAGCTCACCAAATGGGGAGAACCGGACCTCTGTGCTAGAGTTTCAGCACCAAGAAAGAGGAAAATGCAGCCTTAGCACACTAATAATTTTAGATGCTCCATCAGTCAAGTGTTCACTGTCATATGACCTTTATTTGATCATTTATTAAAATTTATAAATAGCTCAGTCACTAGAGCAGGCATAGGCAAACTCGGCCCTCCAGGTGTTTTGGGACTACATCCCTGACCACTGGTCCTGTTAGCTAGGGATCATGGGAGTTGTGGTCCCAAAACACCTGGAGGGCCGGCTTTGTCATGCCTGCATGACACTCATAATCTCAGGGTTGTAGGTTCAAGCACCATGTTGGGCAAAAGATTCCTGTATTGCAGGGGGTTGGACTAAATGACCCCTGTAGTCCCTCCCAACTCTACAATTCTGTGATCCCATCCTTCTTCCCAAAGGGCAGCAAACATGCAAGCAATAAAACATATCAAAACATCTAGGAAGGAACCCCTCAGTTCCAATACAGATGTAGATTGGGAAGGATATCTACTTTTAAAGGCTTGTTGAAAGTTAAGGCTCCTGAACAGCACAGGGATTAGTTGATTTGGTTTATTATATACTTCTCTGCCGCTTTCCATTCAAATGAATCCCAAAGCGGCTTGCAAATGATAAACATCAACAACATGATAGAACATCACAAATACAGCATAAGGCATACGGGGTAATTAACAAGCCATCAGTGGAACAATTACGATCTATAAAGAAACTGTTAACAAAGGAGCAACTAAAAAAACAAAAAATAAGCCAGCTAAAGCAAAAGTCAGATTATATTATTAAGAAATCAATACAGCGTTTATAATATATAAAACAATATCACCATTAACAAAATAGCAACCAAAAAAATAAAGTAGGTGTTCATACACCTACTCTTCACACACCCCATGACTTGTAAATCTTTCGGTCTATTCAGCTCATTAATATAATATGGGTTTATACAGGGTGAGACAGTATTTTAGGTATCCCAGGTCACAAGTTGTACAGGGTTTTATATACATCAAAACCAGCACTTTGGACTGAGTTGGGAAAGAAGCACACACACCCTTGCAAGTCCTATGACGTGTTTTGCTGCATTAGCATGCAGAAACTTCTGTTCCTTTTGGCCTTTGGGCCAAAAAATGCTACATAAACAAACCACAACGTACTTCATGGCAATCCCGAAATGCAGAGACTGGCACTACAAGTCTATCCAGTACCAGGGTGTTGCAAGGTACTTGAAAGACCTGGGGCACGGCACAGATTTCCAGATGCAAAAAAGCGCAGATGCAAATTTAGGCCAACTTTCGGAGGTGGGGGTGGGGGACTCTCGTTCCTGATGCTGGGGCTTACTTCTAGCCATGAACACCCCAATAGGATTTTCTGGTCACAATATATGCGCTCTACGTCGGGCTACCTTTGAAGGTGACCCGGAAACTGCAATTAATCCAGAATGCAGCAGCTAGACTGGTGACTGGGAGTGGCTGCCGAGACCACATAACACCGGTCCTGAAAGACCTACATTGGCTCCCAGTACGTTTCCGAGCACAATTCAAAGTGTTGGTGCTGACCTTTAAAGCCCTAAACGGCCTCGGTCCTGTATACCTGAAGGAGCGTCTCCACCCCCACCGTTCAGCCCGGACACTGAGATCCAGCACCAAGGGCCTTCTGGCAGTTCCCTCACTGCGAGAAGCAAAGCTACAGGGAACCAGGCAGAGGGCCTTCTCAGTAGTGGCACCCACCCTGTGGAACACCCTTCCATCATATGTCAAGGAAATAAGCAGCTATCCTATTTTTAAGAGACAGCTGAAGGCAGCCTTGTTTAGGGAAGTTTTTAATAGCTAATGCTGTATTGTTTTAATACTCTGCCGCCCAGAGTGGCTGGGGAAACTCAGCCAGATGGGTGGGGTACAAATAAATTATTATTATTATTATTATTATTATTATTATTATTATTATTATTATTATTATTATATTGAATTGGCTAGATTGACAGGAGGCAGGCAAAGCTGCAAGGGAGTGCATCAGACACCCAGTAAGATTCACGGCCACCCAGTTAAGTTTACCCATGGGCTGTTTCAGATGCTGGGTTGGCTAGAGGAATCAGCAATCTACAGGGTGAGCAGCCACCCTGCGAGCGAGGGCCGCTTTCTTTCATTTACAACCTTCTGGGGGCCACAAGGCAGCGGCAGGTGTGTCCAGACAGGCAGAAGCAGGCAGGGCAATGTGTACAATGGGTGGCATTGCAGCCATGCAGAAGAACAGAGGTTTCTGCGCAGTCGCACGCATCGTTACCCTCTGTCCAGCCAAGCAAGGAGGGACTATCACAGTTCAAGGACACGTTCTATATGGTCAAAAGCACTCTAGGAGGGCAGAGGGTAAGGCGGCAGAAGGACACAGCCTGCAGAGAGCCCTGAGGACCAGGTACAGAAGCCTGTGGGTCTGAGGTGACAACACCCACCCCTCCTGCTGTAAGCGAAGTCATTTTTTAAAATAAAAAAGAGGGGGGGTGAGGCAGAAGGTATTGGCCCCGCTGCAAAAGACAACAGGGCACCAGCTTCCTGGACCCCTAATCCAGTAGGGTGCTTAAGATCATAGGAAGCTCCCATGAATTGGATATATGTGTTATATTTATTTATTTTTCTTCTTTTGAATAATGTTAAGCATTAAAATCTAAATATACTTGTAAGACTGTATGTGAATGTGGTTTTCGTTTTGTTATGTTGGTTTTGTTTGCTTTGTTATTGTTGTAAAAAAAATGAATATATATGATCATCATAGCAAGCTCCCTTACGAAATGTCAAAGCTATTGTTCCCTCCTGCAGTGCTTGTTTAAGCCACTTAGTTAAACTGCGGAACTCGCTGCCACAGGAGGCCGGCAATGGCCGCCAACTTGGATGGCTTTAAAAGATTGGACAAATTCATGGAGGAAGGGGCTGTCGGTGGCTACTAGCCATAAGGGCAGCACTGCTTCTGAACGGCAGTTGCTGGAAACCACAGGAGGAGAGAGGGCTCTTGCGCTCGGGTCCTGCTTGTCGGTTTCCCCCACAGGCAACTGGTTGGCCACTGTGAGAACAGGATGCTGGACTGACTGGCCTGACCCAGCAACTGAGCTATGGTCTGTGCCACAGGCTGCGGTTGGGAGTTAATGAGCTCACACACCATCGCCTGAAAGCTTCAAGAAAAATCCCAGAAGGCAAAACGTCAAACAGCAGGCAGGCAGGAGCGAATTTCCCTCCATTCGGAGTGAATTAGCACTGTTGGTGCGCTGCAAAGGTTCGCCACTGGTATGCGTGCTTTGCAATATTATCATAGAATCATAGAGTTGGAAGAGACCACAAGTCTCTTCCAGTCCAACCCCCTGCCACAATCCACAATCCAGTCCAACCCCCTGCCAAGCAGGAAACACCATCCAAGCATTCCTGGCAGGTGGCTGTCAAGCCTCTGCTTAAAGACCTCCAAAGAAGGAGACTCCACCACACTCCTTGGCAGCAAATTCCACTGTCGAACAGCTCTTACTGTCAGGAAGTTCTTCCTAATGTTTAGGTGGAATCTTCTTTCTTGTAGTTTGAATCCATTGCTCTGTGTCCGCTTCTCAGGAGCAGCAGAAAACAACTTTTCTCCCTCCTCTATATGACACATATATTTGAACATGGCTATCATATCACCCCTTAACCTTCTCTTCTCCAGGCTAAACATACCCAGCTCCCTAAGCCGTTCCTCATAAAGCATCGTTTCCAAGCCTTTGACCATTTTGGTTGCCCTCTTCTGGACACGTTCCAGCTTGTCAGTATCCTTCTTGAACTGTGGTGCCCAGAACTGGACACAGTATTCCAGGTTAGGTCTGACCAGAGCGGAATACAGTGGTACTATTACTTCCCTTGATCTAGATGCTATACTCCTATTGATGCAGCCCAGAATTGCATTATGGGAGGGTTTTCTGCATCTCCAAGTGTCTAAGCCCCTCCTTATATTTTCCAGACCTTGGCACCTCTCCTGTATAACCTGCCGTTGAGTTTCGACTTTCTACCTCCATCTTTCTGCCCAGAAGTGACATTCTACCCGCCCCCCTTAAATATATATGTATATTAAGTATTCAAATGAAATATATGCAAATCTGCTGAACAGGCAGATATTTATTCCAGTCACAGAATTTAGAGGGTTTAGTTGGATTGCCAGACCCCTTGAATATGGATTCAGTTTGCACGTTGCCCTGTAGTCTGTGCTGGAATCTCTCTCTCTCCCTCTCTCTCTGTATGACTCTGTCTGAGCCTCAGGGAACGAGTGTTATGGTATGTCTGGCCCGGTCTTAGAGATGTTTTGGGGCCTCATTAGTTTGTGTAAAGAGCTCTGTGGTTCTTGGAAGAGGAGACGCTGCTCTCTAAAAATTGCAAAGTATTATTTATTTTCTCAGAACTACAAAGCTGTCGCAACCACTATAGGCAGTAAATGTCCTCTTACTTATGAAACGCGGTGCTTTGCAGAGTGGCAGTAAAAAGAAGCTTTGTAAAAGCCACTATTCGGATACCCGTAATGATCCATTACCAGGATTCCTTCGGGAGCCTCCTCTGACATGAAGCCAGTGAATCACAACTGAGGAGGGAGAGAGTCTTTCACTCCACTCCAAACCATGATTTGAAACATCCCGGTTTGGGGGCAGTTCCCGCCAACCATAGTTTGCCCGACTCAGACGTCACAGCAAACCATGGTAGAATAAAAAGAAGACAAACACTCTGTGAGGTGAGTGGGGCTGAGAGACTTCAAAGAAGTGTGACTAGCCCAAGGTCACCCAGCAGCTGCATGTGGAGGAGCGGAGACGCGAACCCGATTCACCAGATTACGAGTCTACCGCTCTTAACCACTACACCACACTGGCACATGGTGATCACAGACCACAGAAGTGAGGAGAGAAAGGAGCCCAGGAGCCTAAAGGCCGAAAGGAAAGAGAGGAGTACAAAGCGGGAAACTCCATCAAGCCCCCGTCTCCTGTGAGGGGTCCAGCTGCCATCAAGTGAGGGAAGAATTGTGTGGTAAAGAGAGCTGTCCCGTCCTCTTGGCCCGCTCTGTTTATGGGTCTGATCTGGGAGGAAACGAATATGACCTAATAATGTAAGAAGGGACTGCTGGATCAGGCCAATGGCCCATCTAGTCCGGCGTCCTGTTCTTACCATGGCTGACAAGATGCCTGTGGGAAACCTGCAAGCAGGATTTGAACACAGGAGCGCTCTCCCTCCCTGTGGTTTTCAGCAACTGATACTCAAAATAATATGTGGATGCAGGGCATAGCCACCAATAGCCCTCTCTCCCACAAATTTGTCTAATTCTTTTTTAAAGCCATCCAAGTCGGTGGCCCTCACTGCCTCTTGTGGGAGTGAGTTCCACAGTTCAATTCCGCTTTGTGTGAAGAAGTCCTGGACCTTCCAAAATGCAGCTTCATAGGAGGTCCATGAGTTCTAGTGTTATGAGAGGGAGAAAAACCTTCTGGCGGTTCCCTCACTGCGAGAAGCCAAGTTACAAGGAACCAGGCAGAGGGCCTTCTCGGTAGTGGCACCCGCCCTGTGGAACACCCTCCCTTCAGATGTCAAAGAGAACAACAACTACCAGACCTTTAGAAGACATCTGAAGGCAGCCCTGTTTACGGAGGCTTTTAATGTTTAATAGATTATTGTATTTTAATGTTCTGTTGAAAGCCGCCCAGAGTGGCTGGGGAAACCCAGCCAGATGGGCGGGGTATAAATAAATCCAAGATACGACTGTACTGAACTCAGCAGACCAGGGGTCGGCAATAATAATAACAATAACAATAACAATAACAATTTATTATTTATACCCTACCCATCTGGCTGGGCTTCCCCAGCCACTCCAGGTGGCTTCCAACAAAATATTAAAATACAATAATCAATCAAACATTAAAAGCTTCCCTAAACAGGGCTAAGGGACCTAGGTGGCGCTGTGGGTTAAACCACAGAGCCTAGGGCTTGCTGATCAGAAGGTCGGCGGTTCGAATCCCCGCGACGGGGTGAGCTCCCGTTGCTCGGTCCCTGCTCCTGCCCACCTAGCAGTTCGAAAGCACGTCAAAGTGCAAGTAGATAAATAGGAACCGCTCTGGCGGGAAGGTAAACGGCGTTTCCGTGCGCTGCTCTGGTTCGCCAGAAGCGGCTTTGTCATGCTGGCCACATGACCCGGAAGCTGTACGCCGGCTCTCGGCCAATAAAGCGAGATGAGCACCGCAACCCCAGAGCCGGACACGACTGGACCTAATGGTCAGGGGTCCCTTTACCTTTACTTTTAAACAGGGCTAATCAGATTTACCTCGCCTGGGCTGGTTCACTAGAGGCGAAGATCCTCCGTGGGCCAGATCGCACGTGCTTCTGTGCAGACACGGTTTCCGGCGCCGTGGAAGCAAGTCCCCACGCTGCGCCGCTTTAGCACAGTGTGCGGGGACTCGCCAAGTGTGTGGCTCAGTTCGGGTGTGGCTCGTGGGCCGGTTAGACGACACCCGCGGGCCGCTTGTGGCCCATGGGCCTTAGGTTGCAGACCCCTGTCGGTAGACCAATGGTTCAACCTGCTATATGGCAGCCTCCTGTGTCCCTAACAGCAGTGAACTGAGTCAGACGCAATGGACTCCTGAGAGGGTCCTTGCAATATGCAAACCTATCCCGCCATTGCTCCATCATAACAACAGGTTATTTCAACCATCCCGAACAGCTCTGCGTAAAGGCATTTAACACGCTGGGATGCTGAAATATCTTACGGATTTAGAATACTCCAGGACTTTTACCAACGATAGAAGACTGGCAGATGAAAATGATGGACTATATGGAGCTTGCTGAGCTGACCGGGAAACTTCGTGACCAGAGGGAGGAAGCGGTGGAAGAAGATTGGAAGAAATTCAAATTATACTTAAAAAAGTATTGTAAGATTAAAGAGTAGAAGTAAGCTGGAAGATTAATGAGGCTGTAGAGGTACAAGTTAGATTTAAGGTTTATGGCTGTTGGAATTAATGTAAATGATCTTAGATAAGAAGGAATATTGAGGTTAATTATTGAAAATGTTTTTAATGATGTCAAGAAATTACTAAAGATGATATACAAGGAACGCAGGAAGGGAGGACAGGAGGAAGTCAACCTACAATGATATGAAGAATGATTACGTTAAAAGGATGTATGTTTGTTTTTAATGTATTTTTTCTTGTTGTTTTTATATATGTTTGTTTAATTATCTTTTTTATGTTTGTTATTATTATTTGTTAAAATCTAATAAAAATTTAAATAATAAATAAAGTAAAAATAATAGAATACTCCAGGACTTTGTTTTGCAGGATAGAGATAGAGAGAAAAAATACGCCAGTGGCTAGAACAAATGAAAAACCTTCAGGAACCCGGTGTTGCTTGCAGGAGGCAGGGAGTTGCCACCTTCCCTACAGTCAGATTCACCGGCACCCTGAACTCAGCTGCCCTTTCAAACATTATCTCAGGTACGAGGGAGCCGCTTTGTACGTGAGCAGAAGCATTTAAATGACTTGCCTTACCCACACAAGGGCGGGTGCTAGCTGCGTGGGAGAAAATATCTAAAGGGCACCTCAGCACCCGGGTTTCCCTGGATACTAGGCTGAGAGAAACACAGTGAAGTGGGCTGCAGGAGTCGGGAACAAAGCTATTTTTTGCTACCATTGTTGCCTGAGAATGCAGCTGTGATAGAATCATAGAGTTAGGACCCCGGGAGTCATCTAGTCCAACCCAATGCACTGCAGGAATCTCAACGACATTTAAGCTCTAACGATCACCAACTGTGATTTTTATTGCAATTTTCTCCTTTATACAGTGGAACCTCGGTTTTGGAGCGTCTCGGAAGCTAAATGATTCGGAACCCAAATACCAAAAACCTGGAAGTAAGTAATTGCTTCCGTTTTCGAACGCACCTCAGAAGTCAAACGGCTTCTGAGGCGCGTTTCTCCATTTTTTTCAATGGGTTTTGCCGACTGCCCATTGATCCTCGGTTCTCAAACGGTCTTCCAGAATGGATTACGTTAAAAAAACTAGTACAGGTATATCCGCTGTACAGGTATATCCATCAACTAAGATTTCATTTCAGGAATCTGAAGTCTGCAGGAGTCCATGACAGCTTACGTCGTAATACATTTGTTAGCATTTATTTTGCCACAAGCCTCTTTGTTGTTTTTACACAACGGTATGCATTTTGCTCTGCGGTCTGTGAAAACAAGCATAGCCCTTGATAACTTAATGTATGTTATCAGTTTATCACCTTCATCATGAGGACTAGAAACATCTCTGTTTTCGTTTTAAGCAGAAAGCCAGTCTGTTTCCATTTCTCTGGAAATTCCTTAGTCACATAAAAATTTTTGTGTTCCCAGAGATATATGGCTACCCAACGGCAGTCACGGCAGTTTTTAGCACATAATAATAATAATAATAATAATAATAATAATAATAATAATAAATTTTTATTTATATCCTGCCCTTCCCAGCCAAGACCGGGCTCAGAGCGGCTAACACCAATAAAATCACAACAAAACATACAAAACAATCAAATAAAATGCAGGTTAAAATACAATTTAAAGTTTAAAATGCAGCCTCATTTATAAGTAGCCCACCAATCAAACCATAAAGGAATGAAACATCAGGGTTAAACTAAAACCAACCCAAAGGCCCTGCGGAAAGATGCCAAATCCCGCAGGGCCCTGGTCTCTTGTGACAGACCGTTCCACCAAGTCGGGGCCAGTACTGAGAAGGCCCTGGCCCTAGTTGAGGCCAGCCTAGCATCCTTGTGGCTCGGGACCTCCAAAATGTTATTATTTGAGGACCTTAAGGTCCTACACGGGGCATACCAGGAGAGGCGGTCCCTTAGGTACGAGGGTCCTAGGCCGCATAGGGCTTTAAAGGTCAAAACCAGCACCTTAAACCTGACCCTGTATTCCACCGGGAGCCAGTACAGCTGGTAGAGCACTGGATGAATGTGGTCCCTCGGCAAAGACCCCGGACGGAGCCTCGCCGCGGCATTCTGCACCCGCTGGAGTTTCTGGGTCAGCTTCAAGGGCAGCCCCGCGTAGAGCGAGTTACAATAATCAAGTCTGGAGGTGACCGTCGCATGGATCACTGTGGCCAGATCAGGGTGAGAGAGGTAGGGGACCAACTGCCTAATACGGCGGAGATGGGAAAATGCCACCTTTGCTGTGGCTGCAACCTTCAGCTAGTGCCCTGAGAACCAAGATTCTCAAGGCATGTGGCCTTCAGATACTGGCTAGAAAGTGAATGAAACCACAGTTTTTCTTTATACCAAATACAGGGGCCTGGATTCAAGCCTTCAGCCTCCCTCTGGGTCACAACTGCTTGCTTTGGTGCACTCAAAACGGCAAAGGTTGCATAACCTTAGGAAGGAGTATAAAAATAGCTCACAAAAGAAAATCCCTTTTGTTAGAAGGAATCAGCCAGTCAATGCAAAAAAATCAGCTACAATCTGATCTAGGAAATCCAGAGTTCTTTTCCCATGTTACGGCTGGGAATGGAACAATACCTTGCAAGTGGATGTGACTGTAATTGTTTTAACTGATGTTATTTTAGTTTTGTTTGGGTTTATTGCTTATTTGTATGCATTTCCTGTACCGGGGGTCACATTTAAAAACAGACTCTAGTATCAGGGTACCTGAGCACTGTCCACAAAACAGGAAAGAAACCATGGTTGGTGAAATATTGGGTAAATCAAAATAACATGGAGCCCATAAGTCTAATGATTGGGAAAGCCAACAAAAGGCAAAATTTTAGAAAAGAGCATTATAAAAAGCGTAAAGGCATGTCCCTGTGGCAGATACTCTTTACTGACTCTGCACCAGAAACTTTGGAAGTACACAGGATGGCTCTCACAGAGAACAAACCCTCCGCTTACCTACTGCAAAGGAAGCCCATTTGAGTCCAATGAGATTTATTCCCAAGCAAAGTGAGCACAGTCTTGCAGATTTTGAAAAGGTCAGACTCGTACAGGTCAAGTTGCATAAAGAAACTGGCAATGGGTACGGAATTCAGCATGTGTAGACTCTCAATAGTTTCTTAAAAAGCAAGTTTCTAGTCCTCAGGACTACAAAGATAAACACAAAGGGAGTTTGGGCAACGGCCTTGTGAAACTTGGGGAGCTCTCGAGGAAACAAAGAGTGTGCGAGAGCAAGTTGGGTTGGTTGACACCCGTCTGCCTTGGGAGACGTGCGCCTTTGCGGGAGAAGTTGGAAGGTTGGAGCACCTGCTGTGGCTCCAGAGACCGATACTGGAGAGACATGTTTTGTTGCAGCCGGGGCAGATGAAGGTGTCCGGTTGTGCTGCTGCGCTGTGATAAGAGCACACCTCAAGTTGTCTTTGTCCGTTCTCGTTCATGCTGCCAGTACCAAAGTGGCCTGTGCGGTTGTCCCAAGTGGGATAATCGTTCTCAACTCTGGCGTTGAAATCTCTCAGCAGGAATAGCGTATTTTTTGCTCCATAACGGGCACCGGACCATAACACGCACCTCGTTTTTAGAGGAGGAAAACAAGAAAAATATTTTTTTCTGGTTTTCCTCCTCTAAAAGGCTGGGAGGGAGGGAGGGAAGAGAGAAAGAAGGAAGGAAGAGAGAGAAGAAGAGAGAGGGAAAGAAGGAGGGAGAGAGGGAGAAGGAAGGAAGGAAGGAAGGAAGGAAGGAAGGAAGGAAGGAAGGAAGGAGAGAGAGGGGGGAAGCATCTCCCTCCCTCCCTCCTTGTGCTCTCCAGGGGCGGGGGAGGAATGGACGCTTTCCCGCCCCGTTTCCCGCTGTCCTGGCGGGTGTGGAGGGGTGGGGGGTGGGGAGCAACGGACATCCCAAGAGTGCTGCTTTTGGGCTGTCTGTTCCTCTCCCGCCCCCTTTGCCACTGTGCGGGCGTTAGCGGAGGGGTGGGGGGGGGAATGGACACCCTGAAAGTGCTGCTTTGGGGCTGTCTGTTCCTCTCCCGCCCCGCCAGGAGCCATGGCTCCAGTGGCAGAGGCATCCCTCTGCTTAGACTGCAGTGGCAGCCGAGGGATCCCGCTGCCGGCCAGTGCCTTCGCTCCATAACGCGCACAGACCTTTCCCCTTCCTTTTTAGGAGGAAAAAAGTGCACGTTATGGAGCAAAAAATATGGTAGGTGTTTTTGAAGTCTGGGAACCTCCTGACAGCCTGGTCTAGTTCCTTGAAAAACTGGTTCTTGGTTTGTATGTCAGAACACACAGTGGGAGCGTAGACGCTCAAGGTGTTAACCAGACCAGAGGTGGTTGAGAGGCAGAGGGAACGCAAGCATTCTGAACCCTCGGTTGGCGGATCTATTGCAAACAGGAGGGAGTTCCTCACCGCAAAGCCTGCGCTGTCAATGTCAAGCATTTTCAGCTCACGGGGAATTGCATCACGGACACGTTCTCCTCTACCAAGGAAAAAACCCCAAGTGTCCTGCAGACATCCAATCAATACTGAACAGTGTTCGTGTCCACAGTGCCGACTGCGCATGCTCAAGGACATACATGCAGGTGCAAAAATTGTAGGGCTCGGAAGTGCATTAAATGCCAGTTTATCGTGAGCCCAAGGCAGGGTGAATTCTGGATTTCACACTGCATTTCTCATTACAATGACGGCCAAGTGCTGATATCTATTGCAGTCTGTTCCCCCCCCCAAAGGTAAAGGGACCCCTGACCGTTAGGTCCAGTCGCGGACGACTCTGGGGTTGTGGCGCTCATCTTGCTCTACAGGCCAAGGGAGCTGGTGTTTGTCCGCAGACAGCTTCTGGGTCATGTGGCCAGCATGACTAAGCAGCTTCTGGCGAACCAGAGCAGCACACGGAAACGCCGTTTACCTTCCCGCTGGAGCAGTACCTATTTATCTACTTGCACTTGACGTGCTTTCAAACTGCTAGGTGGGCAGGAGCAGGGACCGAGCAACGGGAGCTCACCCAGTTGTGGGGATTCGAACCACCGACCTTCTGATTGGCAAGCCCTAGGCTCTGTGGTTTAGACCACAGCACCACCCGCGTCCCTTTCCCCCCCTACACCTGCATTATTTTAGCCTGCTGGAATCATTTTTATTCAAAGTGTTGGTGCTGACCTTTAAAGCCCTAAACGGCCTCGGTCCAGTATACCTGAAGGAGCGTCTCCACCCCCATCATTCAGCCCGGACACTGAGGTCTAGCGCCAAGGGTCTTCTGCTGGTTCCCCCCCTCCATGCGAGAAGTGAGGTTGCAGGGAACCAGGCAGAGGGCCTTCTCGGTGGTGGCACCCGCCCTGTGTAACGCCCTCCCCTCAGATGTCAAGGAGATGAGTAACTATCTGACTTTTAGAAGACATCTGAAGGCAGCGCTTTTTTAGGGAAGTTTTTAATGTTTGAAATTTTATTCTGTTTTTAATGTTCTGTTGAAAGCTGCCCAGAGTGGCTGGGGAAACCCAGCCAGATGGGCAGGGTAGAAATAAATAATAAAATGATGATGATGATGATGATGATGATTCTGTGAACCACCCTGAGATCTTATGATGAAGGCCGCTATATAAATCTAATAAATAAAAAATCAAATACGATCTACGCCTGTCTTGAATTTTAGACAGACTGTTGCATTTCAGACCGCTTTCAAAATTTATTTTAAGATCTGTAATGTTTTGGATCAACATTCCCCAACCTGGTGCCCTCTACATCCCAGCTGACTACAGCTCCCCATCCTTCTCACAACGTCTTGCTGGGACTGATGGAAACCCAACATCATAGGGGAGACTGTTATTTACTGCTTCTAAGATGTTGCGAGGAGCCGCCTTGAAAGACATCCTATAACCACATAAAACAATAAATTACAATTATAGCAGCAGACTCCCACTCTACTAACAGGCCTTCTATATTCGCAACTCTGGTGTTTTGGGATTTTCCGTTTTCTCTTTGCCTCCCCTCCAAAGCATGTCTGGATCCCCATGAATTTGTTCTCTTCTCTCTAGCCTGCACGTTCCCCCAACTTGACGGCTTAACTGCCCTGGCTTGAACGAAGAACTCTGCTTTGTGGGCATATAGGAAAACACTAAAAAATAAAATAAAAATGAACATTTAAAACAAATGTGTCGGTTTGCATCGGTGGTGACACCACCGCTTCTCCCATGCCCCAGAAGAGTCACGTTACTGATTTTTGCTCACCGGTGCATGAACTATATTAGTCGTCCGCAAGGTTGGGGACAGACCCTGATACTTGCCTTGGGCTGTGATGGCTCCATGGACCACCACCAACTGATAAAACAAAGGAAGATCTCCCACTAGATAAAGAAGGCTGGAGGTTAATATAAATTCCGTGGGCTTGGCAGGGGAAAGGGAGCCACATTCAAAGACTCGACAAGCAAACCACATTCCCTTTGTCTGGCAGCAGCCAGCTTCGTGGGGCTGAGTTATTGAGGAAGTTCGGCGAGGGTTATATTTGTTCCAGATGAACATTTCCCTTAACCTCTTGAAGTGGTGCTTCCCAGAGAGGAGTTCGTTCTTCATGCTTTGCTTTTCATTTTCATTTACACAATGCCGGAACAAATAACTTTAATCTTGCTCTTGCTGGGGGAAGTAGAGGGGCTTGGGCGGCGGGGTGGGGGTGGGGGGAGAGAGATAAAAACCACCACGTATGCACCCAGCTTCAGAAACCAGAAATAGAAGAGAAGACATCGCAAAAAAGAAAAGTGTTGAGGCAAAAGACAGGGGGGAAGGAAGGATAAGAACACACACACACACACACAAACAAACACATAGCATTTGCAATCAACCCTCTGCCTTCATTTTGTCTGAAGTTTTGTGTGTGTTTTTGTATTCTGTTGAAAGCAACCCAGTCAGATGGGCAGAGCACAAGTAATAATAATAATAATAATAATAATAATAATAATAATAAAAAACTTTGGTTTCTTTAAAGGTAAAGGGACCCCTGACCGTTAGGTCCAGACGCAGATGACTTTGGGGTTGCGGCGCTCATCTCACTTTACTGGCCGAGGGAGCCAGCGTACAGCTTCCGGGTCATGTGGCCAGCATGACTAAGCCGCTTCTGGCGAACCAGAGCAGCGCACGGAAATGCCGTTTACCTTCCCGCCGGAGTGGTACCTATTTATCTACTTGCACTTTGACGTGCTTTCGAACTGCTAGGTTGGCAGGAGCAGGAACCGAGCAACGGGAGCTCACCCCATCGCCGGGATTCGAACCGCTGACCTTCTGATCGGCAAGCCCTAGGCTCTGTGGCTTAACCCACAGCGCCACCAGCGTCCCTTTGGATTCTTTAGAAGTATATTAAAAAAAATAAAAAAAATTGTCCAGTAGCACCTTAGAGACCAACTAAGTTTGTTATTGGTATGAGCTTTCGTGTGCATGGCTACTTCTACAGATACCTGAATATCTGATATCTGAAAAAGTGTGCATGCACACGAAAGCTCATACCAATAACAAACTTAGTTGGTCTCTAAGCTGCTACTGGACAATTTTTTAATTTTTTTTATATACTTCTACTGCGTCAGACCAACACAGCTACCTACCTGAATTTGGATTCTTGGCAACTCTGCTGAGGATGCCTGGGGTTACATCTCTCAAACAATGCAATCGTCACCTGCATTATGAGGGCTGCACCCCAGTGGAATACTGCAATGTGTTCTATTTTATCATTTTATCATATTTATTTGTCACACCACCCAAAAAGTGACGCTCAAAACAATGACCCATAAAAAGAAGGATAAAAAGGAAGAGAAAACGCACAAGCAGTATCTAAATGAAAAACAGGGCCAACTCAACCCTATCCCACTAAGAGATATGCAGAAAAATAAGATCCAAAGGCCTGAGGGGAATAAGAACGTTTTTTGTCCAGCACCTACAAAAATGATGGGGAGAGCATTGCATCAACAGGGAGCCACCACTAAAAAGGCCCGTTCTCATGTCTCCATCCTTTGTACCTCCCTTGAACATGGAGAAGGGTCACAGGTGAAGAGGTTTTGTGTTGGTTCATGTGTGGAGAGGTAGCCCTTGAGGTACTGGGATCCTGAGCCGAATATGGCTTTATAGGCCAAAACCTACACTATGAATTGGGCCCAGAAACTAACTGGCAGCCAATGCAATCGGGCCAGGATTGGTGTTACACCCTCTGATTTTCTTGCCTGTTTCCAAACAGTCTTCAAGGGCAGCCCCACACATAGTGCATTGCAGTAATCTAACCCAGAGTCATGCCTCTCAAATCACACACTGCTTTGCTTGCACCTCCGAACACACTGGCGGCCCCAAGCGGGAGCTTAGATGGCTTTCGCTGCTCGGCCGGCCCTGAGCGAGTGAACCAGCCTTCCTGAAATCCCCACCCAAACAAACCCTGAAGAGAGGAAGCGAAGGAAACGCCTGAGGCTTCCTAGAGGAAAAACTATTCTAACACGCTTTTCAAAAGAACAATATTGCGCTAGGCAAATGACTCCAAGCTCTTTCTCTCTCCTCTTACCGAACATGGTCTCTTATCTGTGGTGATTAAGGAAAGGAGTTATCGTAGAAACACCTAATTTCCTAAGATGGAAACGTCCTCAATATTCATCTCGAATGGAGAAGTTACTCAGCGGCTGGAGCTGAAGGCCATAGCAACAAAACAACACAACACCAATCGGAATTACGTGATAATACACACATTTATCTGAATTGTCCTATCCTGTACATATTTACTCGGAAGCACGGTGCACTCAGTCCCAGGAGTGTTGCTCCTAGGCTAACAAGATATGGCTGAGGTGTTTTTTATTTTATTTATTTCACCCAATTTATAGACCGCTTGATAGTTGTTTTTTTTAAAAAAACACCCCACAAACACTGTAATCAGTTTACAAAAAAGATAAAACAATAAAACTATTACTAAGATAAATTAACAACAGTAATCAAAGAGGATGATTAAACCAAGTTAAAATAAATAGATGTTATTATCAGAACCTGAATATAGCAAGTTCCCTTATGACATCGGGAAGCAAGCACACGGCAGCTTTTACCAGTCGTAGAATTGTAGAGTTGGAAGGGACCCCTGAGGGTCATCAAGCCCAGCCCCTTGCAATGCAGGAATTTCAACACGCAGTGCCTTTCCAACGTGAAACCATACCAGACCCTGCTTAGCTTCATAAAAATGCTAGGGATTTTGTTCTTCACTAGCTGACCCGGCCACGCCTTGCTGTGGCTGATTTTATGCTTATTACCATCAGTAGCAGCCGCAGCCAAAATAACCCCCCCCCCCAGGCTATGGGCTTTGTCCTCCCCCCCCCCGTTGTTGTCTCATCCCTGTGATTCCTCCCATCCTATAGTGACCCATGAGGTATCCAGTCCCCCCTCCCCCCGAGTCATCCCTGTGACTTCCCCCACCCTGGGTCAGCCCATTACCTATTCGGGCCCCTCCTCCCCCCACCCGGCTCCACTCGGGATAGTCTGTAAAGTAGAGGCGAGACCTAGTGAGGCCTAGTCTGTAGGCTGTAAAGTAGAGGCAAGGCCTGGGAGGGGGGGAGTGTTTTTGGGTTGTGGCCTGTGGCTGTGGCTCTGGGTTTGGCCGTTTGCCTTTGTCTGGTAATGGCTCTGTGGGTTGTCTGGTAATGGCCGCCTTGGTGGTTTCAGTTGCTCAGTTGATGACGTCATTATTTGGTGCCACCCTCCAGAGCTTTTGCTGGTGACAGTGCGCGATCTGCCTTTCTATTGGATGCTGCTGGTGTCTTCAGAGCTTCTGCTGGTGATGTCATATGTGCGCCCCAATTTCTTTTGCGTTTTTTTCTTTATTTTAGGTATGACAGGTGTGGTTTTTTCTGAATTTTTATTATGCCAGATTACTTTGAGATGGTAATGGAAACGCTGTGTCCAAATTTGATGCGATTTGGTCCAGCGGTTACGCAGCAAGGGTGTTTCAGACAAACGCGCAATGGGAACATTTATATATATATAGATTTTAGAATAAGAGCCTTCTCATCTCTGATATCCACAACAGCAATATAAAGAAAGTCAGAGAGCAGGGCTCCCCCCCCAAAAGGGGGAACTCACCAGAACTCAGTTCCGGCACCTCTCAGGTGGGTGCCATTGCCATTCTAGGAGAAAGAGTGAGGGCATTCGTGGTGAGTTCTGGCACTTCTTTTTCTCGAAAAATAGCGTTATAAGACACAGGCGACACTTGTGGACTAAACCACTGAGCCTCTTGGGCTTGCCAACGGAAGGTTGGCGGTTCGAATCCCTGTGACAGGGTGAGCTCCTGTTGCTCTGTCCCAGATCCTGCCTACCTAGCAGTTCGAAAGCACACCAGTGCAAGTAGATAAATAGGTACTGCTGCAGCGGGAAGGTATACGGCGTTTCCATGTCCTCTGGTTTCCGTCACGGTGTCCCGTTGCACCAGAAGTGGTTTACTCTTGCGGGCCAGATGAACCCGGAAAGCTATCTGTGGACAAACGGCGGCTCCCTCGGCCTGAAAGCGAGATGAGCACCGCAACCCCATAGTCGCCTTCAACTGGACTTCACCATCCAGGGGTCCTGTACCTTTTTACCTTTACAAGGGAGAATAATGCAAAACCCCAACCAACAAAAACAGTCTTGTTGCTACAACCCCATCTCACTCTTGCCATTCATTCTACCCATCCATTTCCTCACACGTTGTCTCTATTAACCAATCCCATCAACACAAAACCTCTCCTACTCCTTACGACGTGCTTACAAAGAATTGCTCCCCATCTCTGAAGCATTGATGGGCTTCATTTACAGGACCACCTAATACTCCAGTGTGGTGTAGTGGTTAAGAGCGGTAGACTCGTAATCTGGTGAACCGGGTTCGCATCCCCGCTCCTCCATATGCAGCTGCTGGGTGACCTTGGGCTAGTCACACTTCTCTGAAGTCTCTCAGCCCCACTCACCCCACAGAGTGTTTGTCGTGGGGGAGGAAGGGAAAGGAGAATGTTAGCCGCTTTGAGATTCCTTTGGGTAGTGATAAAGTGGGATATCAAATCCAAACTCTTCTTCTTCTCTTCTTCCTCTACCATCTCTCACCCGGGAGGGGTCTGGAACAGGCTCTCCCCCCTTTTTTGGGTGTGTGTGTGGAGCCCATAAAACTACTTCCAGTTTTCTCACTTCCAACTACACAGAATCACAGAATTGTAGAGTTGGAAGGGGCCGCGGGGGTCTTTATCCAGTCCAACCCCCTGCGACGCAGGAATCTTTTTGCCCGGAGAGAGATAACCATCATAATACGAAACAAAATAAAATAAAAAAAAAATCCTTCCAGTAGCACCTTAGAGACCAACTAAGTTTGTTCTTGGTATGAGCTTTCGTGTGCATGCACACTCTAAGGTGCTACTGGAAGGAATTTTTTTTATTTTATTTTGTTTTGACTATGACAGACCAACACGGCTATCTACCTTCATCATAATACGGGTAGTTTTCACTTGGGTAGGCGGGGGAAACTCCTCAGGATGCGGAAGGCCATTCGGAGCCCAGAACGTGACACAAAAACGGGCGGCCGCGATGCGAGCACAAAATGGGTCAGCCAAACTCGGGCACGTAAAATCTTTTTTTCTTGCCTAGCTGCAGAGCAAACCCTGTCGCGGCGGATTGGCATCGCCTATGTTTGCACTAGGGTGTGAGGCAAAGCGCTCCCAGGTTACTCATTAAATGCAGGTCTGAGGGAACTTGTGTGAGTGTGTGTTTCTAGGGATGTGTGGAGAAGGCCAAGGTGGAGTTTACCTTGCATATCCTGCAATATACAATAGACGTCCCGTCCCCCCTTCTGCATTTACAGGATTTACCAGAGGCCCACATACACTCCCCACAGGAGAGCAGAGGGAGGGGCGGCATTTCCCTCGCCGCCCCCCCAACCTCTGGTTCCCTACAGATTGTGTCAGGCAGCACGTACTTAAGGCCGGGCCGTATAGCTCTGTGAAAAGAGGGAACCTGCCCTTTTCGCGGCAACTTCCTCCCCTGCGAGAAAGCCTGTCTCCAGGAAAGCCACTCAACCTCTGAGGAAATCCTTGGCTCCAGCAACCTAAAAAGGTTGCAGCAACGCGTTGCGGTGTCCATTTACATGGAGACGCTTCCCAAAGGTTGACGTTGGCCCAGGGCCACCTTTTTGTCAGTTGAAGTAAACCCGTTTACAGGGATGGGGGGAATAAAAATCCTTCTGTTTTATGGAGGGACGCTTGCTGTACAAAATAGGTAGAGCGATGCCTTTGGCCGGGTCAATGTATAGATCGTAGAATTGTAGAAGGGACACCAAGGGTCATCTAGCCCAACCCCCTGCAATGCAGGAATCTCAGCTAAAGCATCCATGACAGATGGCCATTGAAATTCTGCTTAAAAACCTCCAAGGAAGGAGAGTCCACCACCTCCCGAGGGAGTCTGTTCCTCTGCTGAACAGCTCTCACTGTCAGAAAGTTCCTTCTGATATTTAGTTGGAATCTCCTTTCTTGTAAAGGTAAAGGGACCCCTGACCATCAGGTCCAGTTGCGGCCGACTCTGGGGTTGCGGCGCTCATCTCGCTTTATTGGCCGAGGGAGCCGGCGTACAGCTTTGGGGTCATGTGGCCAGCATGACAAAGCCGCTTCTGGCGAACCAGAGCAGCGCACGGAAACACCGTTTACCTTCCCGCCGGAGTGGTACCTATTTATCTACTTGCACTTTGACGTGCTTTCAAACTGCTAGGTTTGCAGGAGCTGGGACCGAGCAACGGGAGCTCACCCCGTCGCAGGGATTCGAACCGCTGACCTTCTGATCGGCAAGCCCTAGGCTCTGTGGTTTAGACCACAGCGCCACCCGTGCCCCTTGTAACTCCTTTCTTGTAACTTGAAGCCATTGGTTCAAAGCCTACCCTCCAGAGCAGGAACAAACAAGCTTGCTCCATCTTCCATGGGACAGCCTGTGAGACATTTGAAGATGGCTATCATATCTCCTCTCAGTCTCCTCTTTTTCAGGCTAATCATACCCAGCTCCTTCAACCATTCCTCACAAGGCTTGGTTTCCAGACCTTGATCATCTTGGTTGCCCTCCTCTACACACGTTCCAGCTTGTCAACATCTTTCTTAAACCCAAATGGGTGAAAGGACACACAACCTTTTCCACGTTTCAGGCGAGACTCGTGTTTTGTATGTTCCACTCGATAAAAGAACAGAGAGCTAGCTTCTCAGGGAGAGGTTAGCCTTCTCCCTGAGCTGCTAGCTTTCAAAGTGCAATGGGATTCTCCGGTCTCCTTCAGCATGTGGAGTCAATGTGGTAACGGTACTGGACTTCACCATGCCCAACAACTGGCCATGCTGACATGGGCACCACTTTGGATACACCTGTTCTGCTAGGATAGGACTCAAAACTTACCATGCCTTATTTGCAGTCTGAGGCTGCACAAGCAGGAGCGAGGAACTGGATCAGTGTGGCGGACCAGATCTTTGTCTTCTCCATGCATGCCACAAAGTTTGACAGGCAGGTGGAGGCTCTCTGCTAGTTATTATCAGCCGAGAGGGACAAGGGACCAGAGTGCAAGTGGTTGCCCTGACTGATCCAAGTACCTTGCCCGCATATTATTATTATTATTATTATTATTATTATTATTACTCCACCCATTTGGCTGGGTTTCCCCAGCCACTCTGGGCGGCACCAGAGTGGAAGGGTAAAAAGCAAGGACAAATAGTTGATTAGATAACTCCGGCGTTTGAAGCATGGGAAACCTCAAAATAAATTTAAATAATAATTTGGCAGAATTGGAAATTTTCTTTTATTATTATTATTGATAATTGGATAAATAATTTGAAATGTAATTTGGAATGTTTCAATGTGATTATGTTGTACTGAAAACCTTAATAAAAATGATTTGGCCAAAAAAAAAAAAAAATGTCAAACATTAAAAACTTCCCTAAACAGGGCCGCCTTCAGATGTCTTCTAAAAGTCAGAGAGTTGTTTATTTCCTTGACATCTGATGGGAGGGCGTTCCACAGGGCGGGCGCCACCACCGAGAAGGCCCTCAGAGCTGGACCTCAGTGTCCTGGCTGAACGATGGGGTGGAGACGCTCCTTCAGGTATACTGGACCGAGGCCATTGAGGGCTTTAAAGGTCAGCACCGACACTTTGAACTGTGCTCAGAAACTTACTGGGAGCCAATGTAGGCCTTTCAGGACTGGTGTTATATGGTCTCGGCGGCCACTCCCTGTCACCCGGTCTAGCCGCCGCATTCTGGATTAATTGTAGTTTCTGGGTCACCTTCAAAGGTAGCCCCACATAGAGCGCATTGCAGTAGTCCAAGTGGAAGATAACCAGAGCATGCACCACTCTGGCGAGACAGTCCTTGCCTTGATTGCCTTGGGATGCTGGACTTCCACAACCTTTGACGGCTGTAGGTTATTCCAGCCTCCCAATGCTCAAAACTGGAGGCCTTGGGAGACTAGAAGCTCCTGCATCTTCTAATATCTCTGCTAAGTCACCACACACCAGCAGCACACGTAGAGGAGATGCAGGAGGCCCAGGAGACCGACTGCTTTGTTTGGTGTAACCAAGAATAATAATTTTTTAAAATCGCACTGGGCCAGTCCAGACATCCACCCCCCCACCCTCAGTTATGTCATGTGCCTTTGCTCTATTCTCTTAGGTCTCTAAGGCAGCATGGATAAATCTCACAATGGAAGGAAAAGGGTGTAGGGGAAAGGATCAAGTCGCTGACCCCTTTATTGTTTTTGGGCCAGAAGATAGCTTCCTCCTGGCTTCTGAACTGCCACACTGAGAATATTTTCCAGCCAAGTCGAGCCACACAGAGTCGCTTTCTGATTCCTCCCCTCGCTGTCGCCTCCCAACCCGGTTTGGCCGAGCCACGGGGAGTCACAGGGTTGAGGTCCATTCACAAATACCTGCCAGAGATCACGTACTTTCCCGCCCGCAGCCCCAAACACACGCAGGCAGACACAGCCAGGAAAGGAGCAGAAATCTAAGCAAACTAAATGAAGTTTTGAATGGGTTGGTGGAGAGAAATTGTGGGGGGCGGGGGGGCGGAAGCGACAGACTCCCAGACTGGCCCGTAAAGGTTTGAACTTGGGGGGAAAGGAACATGTGTGCAGAAGGAGACACAGGTCTGCAAAACAAAACAAAACAAAACAAAAAACCCACCAAACACGAAAATGAAATCAAATATGGTTTGTATTTGCTGGTAAAGGAATAGTGAGAGGTATTTTTCCAAAAAAACACAGGGCAGAATTGTGTAACGATGTTTTTAAACCGAGTGTCACGAGGGTCGCCCTGAGCGGCCGACTGGAAAAACCCAAAGTGCCGTGTCGCCTTTTAATTGCTAAACCAAGCATTTAAAAAAAAAAAAAAAAACCAGCACAGAAAAACGATAATGTGATTGCAAGGAAGGCTGTTCTTCACACACTGATGGGCTTATTTTTGTGCTCGTTTGTTCTTTCAAGCTAAGAGGCCCTTGGGCGCACGTTCGACTTGGTCAGCGATCTATTTAGTCTAGACTCGACCGAGGTCAGTTCTGACCCCCCTCTAGCTGGACATATGGGAGACAGCGGCTGCAACTTAATAATATGGTGCAGCCTAGAATAGCATTAGCTTTTTTTGCTGCTGCATCACATTCCTGACTCAACTTAAGCTTGTGGTCCACTAAGACCTCTAGATCCTTCAAAAGTGCAGAACCTGACATTTGATTTCATTCGGCCTGAAGCAAGATGAGCGCCGCACCCCATAGTCGCCTTTAACCGTCCAGGGGTCCTTTACCTTTACCTACTGAAAATCATTTTGTTAGTTTGGGCCTGGTTTTCCAATCTGATAAGGTCATTATGAATCCGAATTCTGTCTCCTGCGGCATTAGGTTTCATCCTTCCCAACGGCACAAACCTAAATTCCTCGTATGCCATTGGCACTCCAGGAAAATGCTGTCAATCTGGAGGCGACCTCTGCAAACCAAGGAAGTTTCTGAAGTGGTCCCTTCTTAAAGGTAAAGGGACCCCTGACCATTAGGTCCAGTCGTGTCCGACTCTGGGGTTGTGGTGCTCATCTCACTTTATTGGCCGAGAGCTGGCGTACAGCTTCCGGGTCATGTGGCCAGCATGACTAAGCCACTTCTGGCGAACCAGAACAGCGCACGGAAACGCCGTTTACCTTCCCGCTGCAGCGGTTCCTATTTATCTACTTGCACTTTGACGTGCTTTCGAACTGCTAGGTGGGCAGGAGCAGGGACCGAGCAACAGGAGCTCACCCCGTCGCAGGGATTCGAACCGCTGACCTTCTGATCAGCAAGCCCTAGGCTCTGTGGTTTAACCCACAGCGCCACCTGGGTCCCTTCTTATATGACAGCAAAAAGCTGCTTGCCCCCGTCTGCCGCGAATTAGGCCCATTTTAAAATGCAGGCCGCGTGAAGCAACACACATAGGAGAGCAACTTGCTCAAACCAGCTTACTTGTGAGCATACAGCATTAGCACGTTTACATGGCCCCTGCCCCACATCTCTGGCGCGCTGCCAACGAACATCTCGTGTCTCCTGGTTTGAATGAGGCACGTGGAGCACCACACGCCACCTTTTTTCTTAGATGTCTGGCGTTTGTTAAAATTGGGCCTTAGTTCCACACACTTGAGAGAAAACACAGGATCCCAGACTGGAAGGGAGCGTTTGACAATGGCTCCTAAGTGATTACCTGCCTGCTGCAGACAGGAAGCCAGCATTTTAAGAACTTCTGGTCTCCTATATTGTATTGGTTGCTATTTTCATAACATCAGAGGAAATGCTTAAAGGGGGGATGGGAAGGGGGGCGAGAGAGAAAAAAAACAAAAGAGAGGATTCAGTGAGTTACGAACCCATTTTTAGTCTCAACAGGAAACATTAACCGGTTAAGTACCAAACAAAGGATGAAACATTAGCGTAGACTTAGCAAGCAGCCCAAAGTTTAATACGCTAATATTAGGCGCCGCCAAAGAGGGAGAACGACTTTGATCGTAGCTTTAAAAAACAAAAACAAAAAAGTTTCCCCAAACTTTTTCTACTAAAGGCAGATCTAAAGCAAATTTAGAGGGTCCTGATCAGGCATAATGACTGTGTAGAAATGTGTCACAGGTGACACAGAAACATATCTGCATTTATGCATGTACTTATGACCTTTATTACAGTGTTGTTGGTTGCGAAATCAATCCAGGTTAATTTAAATCCCCTTCCTAAGTCAGAGCTGTAGCTAAGGGGGCGGCAACGAGGGGGGGGGGTAGCCAGGTTTTCTTTTTCCCCTGGGTGAAGCCTCCAGAGGGGGGCCATTGAGGCTTCCAGCCTGTGTGTGTGTGTGTGTGCGCACACACATGGGGTGTGTGTGTGCCAACCTGGGTCTTTGACTCAGGTGAAATAAAGCCTAGTTTCTTACGATGGGCTCTACCAAAGCAAATAGTCTAATTCAGGGGTGTCAAACTCAAATTCATCGGGGGCCGCATCAGCAGTTTGGTCACCCTCAAAGGGCCGGTGACCCTCAAAGGGCCGCCCTCCCCCTCTCCACTGTGTGGAAAAAATATTTTTTTCTGGTTTTCCTCCTCTAAAAGGCTGGGAGGGAGGGAGGGAAGAGAGAGAGAAGGAAGGAAGGAAAGAAGGAAAGAAAGGGGTGAGAAAGAGAGATGGATGGATGGATGGATGGATGGAAGGAAGGAAGGAAAGAAAGAAAGAAAAATAAAGGGAGAGAGAGAGAGAGAGAGAGAGAGAGAGAAGGAAGGGAGGGAGGGAGGGAGGGAGGAGGAAGGAAAGAAGGAAGGAAAGAAGGAAGGAAGGAAAGAAAGAAAGAAAGGAATGAGAGAGGGGGGAAGGAAGGAAAGGGTGAGAGAGGGGGGAAGGAAGGGGTGAGAGAGAGTGAAAGAAAGAGGGAGAGGAAAGGAACGAAGGGGTGAAAGATAGAGAGAGGAGGGAGGGGAGGGAGGAAGGAGGGAGGGAGGGGTAAAAGGGAATGAGACAGAGAGAGAGAGAAGGAAGGAAGGAAGGAGTGAAAGAGAGAGAGGAGAGAGGGAAGATGCTGCTTGCTTCTCCACCCCCCCCACCCGAAAAAGAAGGCTTTTGCGAGGGGGGGCGGCCGGGAGGAGCAAGAAACGTCTCCGCTGTAGCGGAGGAGATGCTGCTCATTCTCCCCCCCCCTCCACCGCTGCCTGCTGTTCGCAGGGATTGGCGCAGCGCGGGGTGGTGGTGGGATCGGCAGGCTGGTGCGGGGGGCTTCCCCGACGCGGGAGAAAGCCGCGCGGGGTACCCCCGAGGCGGCAAAAAGCCGCGCTGGGCCAAAACGGCCGGGGAAAAAAAACCTTGCCGGGTTCTCCCGGCAAGGCAAAAATGGTGTGGGGGGCTTCCCTGAGGCGGCAGAAAGCCGCGCGGGGCACCCCCGAGGCGGCAAAAAGCCGCGCTGGGCCAAAACGGCCCGGGAAAAAAACACCTCTGCTCCCTTCCTCTCGCGCGCGCTGACCTTCGCCGCCCACCGCCAATCAGCGCACGCTCGCGGGCCACATGACGAGGTCTCGCGGGCCGCATTTGGCCCGCGGGCCTTGTCCTTGACACCTGTGGTCTAATTGGTCAGCGCTTAAAAGATATTAAATCTTTTTAAAATCTTTAAAAGAAATCTAAATCAAATTCCTTATGAATACACAGTTGAAGTGAAGAACAGGTTTAAGGATTTAGATTTGGTGGATAGAGTGCCTGAAGAACTGTGGATGGAGGCTCGTAACATTATACAGGAGACAGCAACAAAAACCATCCCAATGAAAAAGAAATGCAAGAAAGCAAAGTGGCTGTCCAATGAGGCCTTACAAATAGCGGGGGAGAGAAGGCAAGCAAAATGCGAGGGAGATAGTGAAAGATACAGGAAATTGAATGCAGATTCCCAAAAACTAGCAAGGAGAGACAAGAGGACCTTCTTAAACGAGCAATGCAAAGAAATAGAGGAAAACAACAGAATGGGAAAAACCAGAGATCTGTTCAAGAAAATTGGAGATATGAAAGGAACATTTCGAACAAAGATTACCACAATGAAGGACAAAAGAGGAAAGGACCTAACAGAAGCAGAAGACATCAAGAAGAGGTGGCAAGAATACACAGAGGAATTATACCAGAAAGATGTGGAGGTCTCATACACCCCAGGTAGTGTGGTTGCTGACCTTGAGCCAGACATCCTGGAGAGTGAAGTCAAATGGGCCTTAGAAAGCCTTGCTAACAACAAGGCCAGTGGAAGTGATGATATTCCAGCTGAACTATTAACAACCTGGCTACTATAAAGAAATTCTGCCCCTGGTATGCTCATTTTCCAACTTCCCACTTCAATTCCCTGGCCCCATACCTGCACAAACTTATTATCCCAAAATATAGACGTGCTTTTACACTTGCAAGGCTGGATGTTCTGCCATCTGCTGTTCTTGAGGGTCGGTTCCAAAAGATCTTACCTGAGAAACGACTTTGCCCCTGTGGAGATGGTAGTATAGAATCAGTGGCACATGTCCTCCTGTCTTGTTCCCTTTACAAAGACCTGAGGAACGAGATCATCACCCCACTCCTTCTAACCACCCCAGGGCACTCAACCATGGCCACAATGCATTTCCTTCTATCAGACCAAAATGACCAGACAACAGCTAAGGTTGCTAGCTACATAATAATAATCTGTAGCCCTCCAGTTATTGCTGAATTGCAACACCCATCATTCTTGATCACTGGCTATGCTTGTGAGTGATGGAATATTATCAGATCAGATTACAACCCAGCAGGCCTAAAGATTCATTGTCTCTGCAGCCTAGAGTCTGTCTGTCTGTCTGTCTGTCTGTCTGTCTGGAATCTAACTTTCTTGATATAAGCAATTCACCCACTCCTAGCTGGAAGCAATATGGTCCAAGCACAGTGGCCAGCCATTTCTCTAGAAAGCTTCCCAGTCAGGACGACAGAACAGGCAACGAGAGGGGCAGCCAGCTGCAAAGCTCTCTCTCTCAAAATAAAAATTAAAGGATTTGATATCCCGCTTTATCACTACCCGAAGGAGTCTCAAAGCGGCTAACAATCTCCTTTCCCTTCTTCCCCCACAACAAACCCTCTGGTGAGGTAAGTGGGGCTGAGAGACTTCAAAGAAGTGTGACTAGCCCAAGGTCACCCAGCAGATGCATGTAGAGGAGCGGAGACGCGAACCCAGTTCACCAGATTACAAGTCTACCATTCTTAACCACTACACCACACTGGCCCCTGTATACACACACACACACACACACTCTCTCTCACACACACACGGATGACAAACGGCGTGAATGCATGCAGGGAAACCCACAGCAGCTCTCGCTTTCCCCACCCACCCCCTTTCCCGAGAGCCAGGATCATGGCAGGGTACTCGTCCTGCCTCCGCAGAGCAAGGTTCCTTTCGCTTGGGTAAGCCTAAGGTCAGCGTGCGCCCTGACCCTTGTTCAGGATGTTGTATAGAAAGGCTGCTACTAACACATGCTATATTTCACTATTTGGGGAAAGCGACACCACCAGCTTCCTCTCCAGAGAGCTCTCTGTTTAGTCAACATCCAGCCACCAGCTCACCTTGCTTTGGAAAAGCCACATCGCCCTCTGCTGCAGCCTGGGGGAGGTGCACCCTTTAAAAAGACATTCCCAGAGGATAAATTGCAAGGTGAATTCATGCTTTTGTGGGAAGGGAATAATCAGTGCCGGATTTACATATAAGATACACAAGCTATAGCTTAGGGCCCCACTCTCTTGGGGGGGCCCTAAAAAAAATTCATTTTAATATACTTCTTCTTAATTGTATTTCAGTTCAACAATTACTTTGATAAAATCAAAATCAAAAAATCAAATATTATTTATTGCATTAGCCATATGGCCATAGCACACAATGAGAAACCAGGCGGAAACCCGCCGCGAACGTACACAAAATACAACAGATACACCCTACACACTTTGCACAAATACATCTAAAAACTTTAAGTATAAAATCATGCTGAATGAAACAGATAAAACAAGAAGCAATAACAGGGCATGTCAACAGTGACTATGCCAGGAAGTTACATAGGTCTAGGTCTAGGGCAAGTTAGCCGAAGAGGTGGCCCTGAGTTTCAGTGCCTGAAAAATGTAGATAGCCACACCACGTGTGACCAGAGGGTTGGTGTCTACCAATAAGTATTTCATGCGGTCATCATCCCAGGCGATGGTCGGCGGGATTAAGAGGTTAGACCCAGTTAGACCCAGTCTTTTCCTCTTAATCCCGCCGACCATCGCCTGGGATGACGACCGCATGAAATACTTTGATAAAATACATATTTTGTTATGTTCAAATGGCATTAGATACCTATTAAGTCCATGAATTACCATATAGCACAGCCTTTCTCAACCCTGGTTCCCCAGATGTTTTTGGCCTACAACTCCCATCATCCCTGACCACTGGTCCTGCTACCTAGGGATGATGGGAGTTGTAGGCCAAAAACATCTGGGGACCCAGGGTTGAGAAAGGCTGATATAGCATATATCCAACGCAAAAAAACAGTGACAATTTGTTGTTGACAAAGGACAGCTGGACATATAAAGGGCCCCATTACCTTCAGTAGCTTAGGGCCGCATCAAACCTAAATCCGGCCCTGGGAATAATAACTCAGTCAGATGGGTGGGGTATAATAATACAGTGGTACCTCTGGTTACGTACTTAATTGGTTCCGGAGGTCCGTTCTTAACCTGAAAACGTTCTTAACCTGAAGCACCACTTTAGCTAATGGGGTCTCCCCCTGCCGCTGCGCCGCTGCTGCCCGATTTCTGTTCTCATCCTGAAGCAAAGTTCTTAACCTGAGGTAATATTTCTGTGTTAGCGGAGTCTGTAACCTGAAGCGTACATAACCTGAAGCGTATGAAACCTGAGGTACCACTGTAATTATTATTATTATTATTATTATTATTATTATTAGGGTTTGTTTGTTTGTTTGTTTAGTTTCTCTCTCTCTCTCTCTCTCTCTCTCTCTCTCTCTCTCTCTCTCTCATCAGGGCCATTTCACACTTTATGCTTTAAAAACCATTTTTTTAAAAAGGCCCATGAAGTGATGCTACTTTGAAGTCCATCTTGAAAGTACTGCTTAACAAAGTATTTTGCAAATGACGCGACCTAAAAACTGCATTCATTATTTGCTTGAAAGGATTCTGAAGAGACGACCTGTTGCACCCTCCCCATTTGAAAATAAAATAAAATAAACGCATTCTTGTGATCTTTGCGTACGATTCCAAGCACACTAATTTTTTGTCATACCGCACATTCTGTAGAACGGAATGCATCCAGGACATGACAGTGGCAGGATAAGTCAGAGCGTGGGTATCTGCTGCCGCCTCCTGGTTCCCAATAAGAAATGCATCCAATTCAGGGTTTCACAAATTCTGGACGTTCATTGACTCCTTTGACAAGCTTATAAAATTATCACCAACCCCAGCCCAGGTTCTTAGCAATGTAAAGAAAGCAAATTCAAGAAATATAACTGATATAGCTGTCAGGTTCTCTTATCGGTTGTTCAATAGAAATGCCAAACCATTTGTCTTTAAGTCTTTTTATTCTGTGCCAAGCTATTTACAGTGCAGAGCTCAGTCTTATCATGTCTGCTCAGTCACTAGCAGAATCCGGAAGTGCCTCCCTCCTGTTTTGGCGCCAACACCAAAACTTTGGCATCCTAAATTGCCGCCTTCTCCTCCTACGTGGGATATGTGCCGGAACTGACGCCTCCCCCTCCGAGCGAGTCTGCTGGGTGGTGCCAGGTCTCCCAGTAACGCCCTGGACACCTGGCACTCCCTGGTTCCCAGCCACTAACTGCTCCTCCCCCAAAAGGGGACTGCCAGATTCACTCGAAGATGAATCTGTTAACACAGGTTGCGGCTCTCTGTGAACACTCAGAGCTGGACTGGCAGGGGCGGGCACATCCCTGACAATGGTTTTTATAAAATACAGTTTCTCACTGCCCTTTATTTCTGAGGCTCAGAGTTCCTAAATACATATTTTGTACCTCCTAAACTTATTTTCCTCCAAAGGCCATTTTGAACCTCCTTTTGACCTCCCCCCTCCCCGCCACTTCCACTGACCCCAGTGAGTCAACATTGACCACTCTGGCAAATGCTGCCTTACTCTAACGTTCTTGGATGGAACTGCACATTTATCAAAATAACTGCAGGGGTGCCTGAAACAAAGAGGGACTAGAGGACATGCACTTAACCCATCTGGTAGAGCCTCTTCCCCTGAAAAATACCCCCTAAGATCTGGAAATATGCACTGAACCTCAGAATAATGGGGCAAGGGCTGCAGCTCAGTGCACGTGCTTTGAATGGAGTAATAAAGGTAAAGGACCCCTGACGGTTAAGTCCAGTCGCGAATGACTCTGGGGTTGCGGCGCCTGTTGACGACTGCAATTGGTCTAACGGGAAAAAGCAATTGCAGTTGTTAACAGTCGTCAACAGGTTTACCACAGCTATCAGCCAATCACCCATTCCCACCACCCTTCTGAGTAATACCCCTCCCCACCCTCTCACTATATATAAGGGTCTGGTGACTTCTGTTTCAGTGTATCTGAAGAAGTGTGCATGCACACGAAAGCTCATACCAAGAACAAACTTAGTTGGTCTCTAAGGTGCTACTGGAAGAATTTTTTTTATTTTTTATTTTGCTTTGACTATGGCAGACCAACATGGCTACCTACCTGTAACAAGCCATAGAAGTATAGAGTTTGAAGGGATCCTGAAAATCATCTAGATTATGGGTAAGCAAACTAAGGCCTGGGGGCCGGATCATGCCCAATCACCTTCTAAATCTGGCCCACGGACGGTCTGGGAATCAGCATGTTTTTACATGAGCAGAATGTGTGCTTTTATTTAAAATACATCTCTGGGTTATTTGTCGGGCATAGAAATTCGTTCATTTTTTTTTCTTTTCAAAATATAGTCCAGCCCCCCACAAGGTCTGAGGGACAGTGGACCGGCCCCCTGCTGAAAAAGTTTGCTGACCCCTGATCTAGCCCAACCCCCCTGCAATGCAGGAATATGCAGCTGTCCCAAACGGGGATCGAACCTGCAACATTGGTGTCATCAGCACCAAGCTCTAACCAATTGAGCTATCCAGCTGAAAAGTCTATGGTGTCTTTCACTAGCTCCTTTGGAAGGAAGGTGGGATGTACGTTGAATAAATAATAATAAAACGAAACGAAACATTAGGGAGTCTGGCGCCATTTCAGCACTTCAGGTTTTCAGTCAGACGACTCTGCTACAGGAAGGTGTCCTTACACCGGTGGCCGCCAGATGGCACAACATCCGCTACAAAACCGACTGTTCAACTAAAGAGAACAGCAGTGTAAAATACGTTCTGAGTATAGGCCTCAAGTACGTTCAACGGTCACTCCTGCTCCTCAGGGAACTTTGAAAACTGCACTTCCGTCAGAGAGGGTAGAGGTCTCTGAACTACAATTCCTAGGATCCTTCGAGGGGCGTCGAGGTAGGAAAACTGGCGTAAAGGCAATGTTAAGGCTGCAGCATAAATATGATATTGGATGGTATATATATAAAAAGGTAAAGGTGAAGGACCCCTGGACGGTCAAGTCCAGTCAAAGGCAACTATGGGGTTGCAGCGCTCATCTCGCTTTTCAGGCCAAGGGAGCCGGCGTTTGTCTGCAGACAGCTTTCTGGATCATGTGGCCACATGGCTAAACCGCTTCTGGCGCAACGGGACACTGTGACGGAAACCAGAGCGCATGGAAGTGCCGTTTACCTTCCTGCTGGAGCGGTACCTATTTATCTACTCGCACTGGTGTGCTTTCGAACTGCTAGGTTGGCAGGAGCTGGGACAGGAGCTCACCCCGTCGCATGGATTCAAAACACCAGCCTTCTGATCGGCAAGCCCAAGAGGCTCAGTGGTTTAGACCACAGTGCCACCTTCGTCCCATGACAACAGGGGTTGCCAACATTTCTGGGGTGCTGTGAGCATTTGCAAACTGGAAAAAACTGTGCTTGGCACCACACACACCCTGCAATCCAGCCCACACCACAATCTGGCCTATTCTCTGCAACAGAATAGATTTTTCTGAATGTCATTATTTTTTAGGGGTGGGCTGTTCTTGGCACCAGATGTCCCCGAGGGCGCAAGTGGAGCTGCAGGCATTGTGCTTTCGTTTGAAGGAGTGCTTGACCCCATTTACCCATCCTATTCAAAGCTTTTGATCTCTGCGGGGCGACAGATACCAAGGAATGAATTCAAGCCGCTAAATGAACATCGGGTACAGGCATTTCCCCCCACTGACGCACGTTCTAACTCACCCGTGACCGTGTAGATGCGCGGGAAATAAGCAATTCAATTCGTACCTGGAAATGACGGGAAGGAGCTGGAAAGTCCTTGTGGCTTGCAAGGGGATTCTCCCCACAGCCTGAAGGTGTCAGTGAGGGTAGAGGAAGCCCCCAAAGAGATCATAGGCACGGCGGGGGGGGGGGGCTTTGTTTACACTGCTCTGCCTCCCCGCCTAGCAGCTGATGTGCGGGGTAGCACAGCAGCAGCCACGGCTTTCCTTCATGTCCTCCAGTCTCCTGCCAGCCCCGGTGCTTCAATTCTTGTTGTGGATATTTTTGGACGCGGTAGTTTTGGTATGGATTGAAGAGAGAGCGGCAGAGGGGGTGCGTTTAAAGACTGCTCCCCACTTTATGCGATTTGTACTTACAATGAAAATAGAAAAAAGTACTGAACACTTTGCGAAGAAACTGCGGCCTCGACACGATTCATTAATAACCGACAATCTTTTGAGTCTCCACAGCGCTGAGAAGCAGATACTGTGCATAATCTGACGTCCATGTATTCAGAATATCCAGCTGTGCTGGCCGGCTGTACCTGTCAAGTTCTGACTGCACCACAGCGAGGAAGTACAAAGATACAGTTGCCCAAAAACCTTGATATTCTGGAGACTGTTCCTAACAGATGCGCTTCAGAAAATGTGCCAGAAGCCTTTCAGTCACGTAATACTGGAAAGGGGCATTTCCTTGTGCCTGGGCTCAGAGGGCAAATTCTTAAAAAATATATGTAAATAAGACTACTTTTAATCAGTGCTTTTTTTCTGGGGGTACGCTTACCCCTAAACATTTTGTGAATCTAAGTTTGGCCTCATTGAGGGGCAGTATTTCAATATGAGTAGGAAAATGAGAGTACCTCTAAAAACATTTTTTTAGAAAAAAAGCACTGCTTTTAATAAGATAACATGCCCACACCCCTGTGGAAAATATTGCAGACAGGATATAATTATACAAATCACTTTAAAAAAACCACACATTTTTATTAAAAAGCAATTACCTCCTTATAATTTTCTTTTAACTCACCAATGACTTTCAGTCCACACATCTGTGTGAAAAATGAACCTGTGCTCCTCTGAGTCCACAACTCAAGGGTAGTAAGAATATTTATACCACTTATACAGTCATACCTTGGTTACAGACGCTTTGGGTTGCGCGTTTTCGGGTTGCGCACTGTGCCAAACCAGGAAGTTCCAGAACGGGTTACTTCCAGGTTTCGGTGCTCGCGCATGAACAGAAGCGCTTACTCACGCTTCGCAAATGCGCAGAAGTGCCGAATTGCAACCCACGCGTGCGCAGACGCAGCGCTGCGGGTTGCAAATGTGCCTCCCACACAGATCACATTCGCAACCAGAGCATCCACTGTAACTGATTTCACCCCTGGCCTAAAACATTAGCCCAGTGATGTGTTTGATGCAACCCTTTACACTGATGTACATGGGCTTCATTCTGCAAATACCAAATGTGCTGTGTGTATTCTTACTCAAAAATCCATAAATGCAATTTAGACAATAAAAAAAGCCCTTTATAGAACATAATGCTCCAACGACAGCAAGGAATGGTTCTTGGCCTGAATGGCCAGAGACCTGGCATATTTCAGACACAGTTGGGAGCTTGGGGGACGGACGGCTCTCCTGTTTGTGTGTCAAGCAGACAGAACAAGTTGTACAAAGCAGGGCTGGGAAAAGACTCACCTGCCAGGCTGGGAGAACCTTCCCTATGTCGTTGAGGTTGATTCCATCTCCGTCCTCGCTCTTCCCTTTTCCGATCCTGAGTCAGGGACACACAAAGGGGCGAATGAACACCGTGCGCGAAAATGCGTTCATGCACACACAGGTTGGCGGTCCATGGCTTACAAAGGGGTGACAAGCAACACAAAACAAAACTCCGGCAGGTGTTTCTCCAAACATGGCAAATGCCGAAAGATCTTTCTTCTTCTCCACGCCCCTCCCCGGTTCCAATTTTCATTTCCAGGTCTTAACGATCCATCTTACACGAAAACGTTCCTCTTCCATATTATTATTATTATTATTTCACCAGGCCTCTGGCTGATCAACATCCGATACCCTTTCAAATGTGAGGTGGGGGAATTGTTCATTTGAGTTCTTATTTTTATTATGCGTTTTGTGGTTTTTATATTGTCTTTCTATGCAGGGCCGGATTTAGGTTTAATGAGGCCCTCAGCTACTGAAGGTAATGGGGCCCTTTATATGTCCAGCTGCCCTTTGTCAACAACAAATTGTCACTGTTTTTTTGGTGTTGAATATATGCTAAATGGTAATTTATGGACCTAATAGGTATCCAAAGCCATTTGCACATGCAGAATGTAGGCTCCCTATATATAGAAATGAGCAAACCAGTGATATTTTAGGGAGCAGGCTAGCAGGCGGGGCCCATTACTTACATCATAGCAGCCTACACAACACAAAACACTGTTGCTGTATGTGGGTTTTTATTTTATTTGTTTTTTATCTTATATTTTGGAAATGTACATCCAGTTGTTTTTCCTTTAAATTTTTCTGGGGGCCCCCAAGAGAATGGGGCCCTAAGCTATTGCTTGTTTAGCTTATATGTAAATCCAGCATTGTTTCTACGCTGTGAACCACCCCCCTGAGATCTACGGACAAAGGGCAGTATACAGATTTAATAAATTAAATAAATAAACTTTGCTTTCAGCTGCTGAGATGCGTACCAACATTAACACATTCCCAAAAGGAATCATGGCAGCTCGAGAGAACAGTAATAAGCTCATTACAGGTCTGTGGTAGAACACAGAGGTAGCTGCAGTTTGAGTTAAGAGTGCTGGACTAGGAGACAGCGGTTCAAATCCCCAAGGCAGCCATGAAGCTGACTGGGGTGACCTTGGGCCGGTTTACTGCCTCTCAGCCTTACCCATCTCACAAAGGTAGGAGATGGAGAACCATTTATACCATCCTGAGCTCCTGGGTGGAAAAGGTAGGGATATGAGTGAAACCTAGACAGCATTTTAAAAAGCAGAGACATCACCTTGCCGACAAATGTCCGTATAGTAAAAGCTATGGTTTTCCCAGTAGTGATGTATGGAAGTGAGAGCTGGACCATAAAGAAGGCTGATCGCCGAAGAATTGATGCTTTTGGATTCTGGTGCTGGAGGAGACTCTTGAGAGTCCCATGGACTGCAAGAAGATCAAACCTATCCATTCTGAAGGAAATCAGCCCTGAGTGCTCACTGGAAGGACAGATCCTGAAGCTGAGGCTCCAATACTTTGGCCACCTCATGAGAAGAGAAGACTCCCTAGAAAAGACCCTGATGTTGGGAAAGTTTGAGGGCACAAGGAGAAGGGGACGACAGAGGGCGAGATGGTTGGACAGTGTTCTCGAAGCTACCAAGATGAGTCTGACCAAACTGCGGGAGGCAGTGGAAGACAGGAGGGCCTGGCGTGCTCTGGTCCATGGGGTCACGAAGAGTTGGACACGAGTAAACAACCAAAGTTGGTCACTGTGTGATGCTGGATGAGATGGGCCTTTGGACGACCCAGCAGGGTTTCTCTTCCAATGGTCTTTGGGCTTTCTGCCTCCCAACCAGAAAGTAAACAAAATCCGGCGTCCTACTCACCCTTCTCTGTCTATGTGTGGGAGAGGGTGCTTGGGGGTGTTGCGGAGCTTTCTGTGGAATTGCGTGAAGTCAAGTTTTTCAGGTTGCAAGTCCCAGGTGGCACCGCTAGGAAGAAAAGAGAGAGCGGAAGAGGGGATGAGACACAGAGCAGTTGAATCGCGCGCACACACCACAAAATGATTTTTAAACATTGTGCATGGCTCTACTGAACAGGGCACTTGGGAGTTGAATGAACCACCAACCTCATGTGCTTTTATTAGACTGCAGTGGGCGAATGAGGACTAGATGAGCACAGGCACTCGTTCCTTGGTGCCTATTTATTTTGCAGTAGGTACCACCTTATAAGTAGCATTTGCTTTGGTGTGAGAAGTGGAGGTTGCTTCTTCTAAAAACCTCCAGGTGGCATCTTAGAATAATTTCTATTAACAAAAATAGTGAAGATTTTCCAAAAAGGTATCTTGCCTAATTTATTAGGGCATCTTATTTTAGTCCCCTGCCTCCCTGCACACACACACACACAAAAAGCTTTTGAGGCAATCTGACTGATTTTAATAATCAACTGAAATGTTATAGCCCATAAAGGCAAACATCCAGCTTGTTGAAACAGAATAGGAAGCTCATCAAGGCAGATGGCCTGGAGCTGGGAATTTTACGTTTGCTTCCTCCCAGCAATCCTCACCAACCAGAATAGATGAAGAAGAGAAGAGTTTGGATTTAATATTCCCCTTTATCACTACCTGAAGGAGTCTCAAAGCGGCTAACATTCTCCTTTCCCTTCCTCCCCCCCAACAAATACTCTGTGAGGTGAGTGGGGCTGAGAGACTTCAGAAAGTGTGACTAGCCCAAGGTCACCCAGCAGCTGCATGTGGAGGAGCGGAGACGCGAACCTGGTTCACCAGATTACGGGACTACCGCTCTTAACCACTACACCACACTGGCTCCCAGATATTGCAACTGTAATGGTAGAACACTGTACAGCAGTGAGATTAAAAGGTTTAGAAGCAAGCAGAAAAATTTAGCAGGTAACTGAATGGCAATGCGGGGTGGTATGGTGACATTTTAAGAGCTGAACTGACCTGAAGGACTCGAGAGTATTGGCTGCCCAGATATCTGTTCCCAGCATGTCAAGGGAATTGTCTTTGTTGCCGTTCTAAAAAGAAGGTGTAAAATCTTCATTACTTTCAAGCAGAACGACACGTCCACCATGCAGCTTGCCTTAAATAACGGAGAGCGCTTTCAGATTACCCATTTACTGAGCATTCAGCAATATTTGCTTGCACAAAGTTTGCTTATATACAAATCTAATACATGAAAATAATCATCTTTATTGCTGAGCATTCACCCTGGTCTTCTTGTGAGATGTTTTATTTCTTTGCCCCACTCTTCTCAATGCGTTTCGCCCCCATCACTTTCCAAATTGCAAAAAATTAAAATTAAAAAATAGTCTTATTCCTTTCCTTTGCTGGGCTAGGGCGCATTGATCCAGTTTAGCTGTGCAAACTTGAATCCCTTTCATAAAATACGGATGATCTGGAGGCAATCCTGCCGAATCTCAGCTCCAGACAACAATATGAGCCAATGAGACTGAGATGAGTTTGGACACTGAATCAGGAATGAAACTGATAAATGGATTGTGACCGAAACCTACCCCAGAGTACATAGGCAGCATGGCTCAGAACAGATTTAATGATGATCAGCCTTTGTCATTCATGGAGTGAATTGGAAGACGAAGAGAGTTAAAACAGCAGATCACCCTAGCGAGATCAGGGATCTTTCCCTCATTCCCCCCTCCCCCACCTAACCAGAAGCGACCATATAACTGCAGGCCTGTTATTCTCCGGCAGGCGACGCTTAAAACAGATAATCAGCAATAAGTTCTGGCTGAAACAACAGTTGTAGCTGGAAGTTTCTCATTCAGACAATCATCCTTTTGATGGGCTCACAGTTTGGAGGCTAACACAACACCTAGCTTGCCGAGACATTAAAAGCTGGATCTCACAACAACTTGTGACCCTCCACAAACTAAACACAGTCCACAAGCAAAGCACAACGGCTAATGAGGGCCAACTCCTCTTTTGTGTGTGTGATTTATCAGGTCCTGACAGGCTTCATTACCTGGGAGTGCCTTAAAGGTAAAGGGTAAAGGGACCCCTGACTCTGGGGTTGTGACGCTCATCTTGCTCTATAGGCCGAGGGAGCCGGCGTTTGTCCGCAGACAGCTTCTGGGTCATGTGGCCAACATGACTAAGCTGCTTCTGGCGAACCAGAGCAGCACACGGAAACGCCGTTTACCTTCCTGCCGGAGCGGTACCTATTTATCTACTTGCACTTTGACGTGCTTTCGAACTGCTAGGTTGGCAGGAGCAGGGACCGAGCAACGGGAGCTCACCCCGTCGCGGGGATTCGAACCGCCGACCTTGTGATCGGCAAGCCCAAGAGGCTCAGTGGTTTAGACCACAGCGCCAAATGCTGTACTCAAGTGTTACTCAAATGATACCCACACCTTCCCCTACATTTTGGTCACAGTAGCCATCAGCATTGCAGTTGTGGCAGCCACATTCCCTCAGGATGCTGAGCGCATGTGGACATAGTCAAACTCTCGCGATGCCTGGGAGAGTCTTAAAAACATTTTGCAAGAGTGAAATCCCCATATAGCAAAATACTGGGCTCAAGAAGTGCACCCTTCATTATTGCTTGGCTTGCTCATTAATAGTTTGAAAATTTTGAAACTGGACTTAACGTAAAAGTAGACTTATGGATTTTTATTTTTATTTTAAATATCCAAATCTGTAAACTTTTGCTATCTACTCCAACGAGTTGGGGGTCTCTCGCTAGCAACCATTCCAGATCTCTGTTAATTTTATTGAGAAGAAACGCATTCATTTTTGTTAGTTGAATTCTTGTTCTTCTGCACGGATACTTTACTTTGCAACTTACACCATGTGATGCCGTATGATTTCTTTTCATGTCCATAAAAAAAAAAATCAGTAAAAGAGAGAGAGAGCCTAGAATTTTGTTTTTCCACTGAAAAGGAGATTCAGTTGGGGTTTCATTTTTCAAGCATTTAGGAGCTGCCCTTTTTCTCTCCTGACTACCATCCATCAGTCAGCACCCCCAAAATCAATAAGTCCGTTCTCTTGTTTGCATGATGCAAGACTCTAATTCTTTTTTTTAAGGAAAAAAAAGGAAAAGGGAGCTACATTTTGGGCCAACCTAACAAATTATAGCTTTTCATATAAACGTGTGCAGATGTGTACCCTATATACTCGAGTATAAGCCTAGTTTTTCAGCACATTTTTTCTGCTGAAAAAACCGCCCTCGGCTTATATTCGAGTGAGGCAGGCAGTGGCTCCTATGAAGCTTTCCCAGGTTTTTGTGGTAAAATTGGGTGCCTCGCCTTATATTTGGGTCGGCTTATACTCGAGTATATACGGTAATTTACTATCAAGTTGTAGGAATGTGGGGTGTTATGGTCACAGAACGTGGGCCCTTTTTGAGGAGTGAGGCCTAGCTCATTCAACCACAGACTCTATGCCACACAGATTACATCCACAACACACATTTAAAGCACTATCATACCACTTAAAACAGAAATGGCTTCCCCCGGAGAATCCTGGGAGCTGTAGTTTGTTAAGGGCGCCGAGTGTTGCTAAGAGACCCCTGTTCTCTCCTCGCGGAACTACAGTTCCCAGAGTTTCCTGGGAATAGACGATTTGTTATATCGCTCTGGGAACTGCAGGTCTGTGAGGGGGAACGGGTGGAGGGCCTCCTAGCAATGCTCAGCACCCTTAAACTACAGTTCCCATTATTCTCCCGGGGGGGGATATTTATAAAGCGGTGCGTCGGTGCGTCGAATGTGTGGATGTGGCCGCACACACACACACACTGAAGACTCATGCCCTTACAGGATGAGGCCTGCAATGAACAGCCACCACCAGACATCTCTTCCAGCTTTTCCTAGTCTTGTCTTCCACCACCAGCAAAACCACTAGAGGATACCTTGGTTGAATGACTGACATGGCTGCTTCTCCCTCGGCCGCCAGACTTTGACACAGACCCATGTCTGCAGCCTGAGCTAGGCTGGGATCCTGAGCTGCCACTGCTGCTGTGATCCCACTCTTCCTGGAAACATCAAAAACAACAACTCACTTTAGTTAAGGGCAACTTATCAAAGCTAATAAATGCCTTTTTTTGTAGGGCAGGGGGCCGGAAGCAGGTGGGAGAGAGCTGAGCCTGGGGTCCCTAGAGGAGGAGAAGAAGAAGAAGAAGAAGAAGAAGAAGAAGAGGAGGAGGAGGAGGAGGAGGAGGAGGAGGAGTTTGGATTTGATATCCCACTTTATCACTACCCAAAGGAGTCTCAAAGCGACTATCAATCTCCTTTGCCTTCCTCCCTCACAACAAACACTCTGTGAGGTGAGTGGGGCTGAGAGACTTCAGAGAAGTGTGACTAGCCCAAGGTCACCCAGCAGCTGCATGTGGAGGAGCGGGGAAGCGAACCCGGTTCCCCAGATTACGAGTCTACCGCTCTTAACCACTACACCACACTGGCTCTCCCACACTAGAGACAACTGCTCATCTTGAATATCTGAAACCCATCTGTTATCCTGAACTAGGAATCCTGACAATTTTGCACCGCATTCGGTCCTGAGAATTCTAAAGCCTCAAATTTGGAATAAATATTCATAAAGGCACACATATCTAAAGATATAAACCATGTGTCTGAAATGGTACAGGAGAGCAAGGCATTTTGACTCTCCCAAGGACCTAAAATATTCCTCTGAAGTAAGGGAGGCAAATGGGGAAAGCCTTCCCATTTATGACAATAAAATATATTCTATTCTATTCTATTGTCTTTTCGCTTCCAAATGCTACCTTAAGGGCATATTTGTGTATGAATAGGGTGAGCCTGTGACCTGGATTCTGGCACCAAAGTACGGTCTTACCTCGGATCCCAAACGCCTTGAGAGTTGAACCTTTCGGCTCCCGAACGGCGCAAACCCGGAAGTGAGTGTTCTGGTTTGCGAACATTCTTTGGAACCCAAATGTCCGGCGCAGCTTCTGATTGGCTGCAGGAGCTTCCTGCAGCCAATTGGAAGCCACGCCTTGGTTTCTGAATGTTTAGGAAGTCGAACGGACTTCTGGAACGGATTCCATTCGACTTCTGAGGTATGTCTGTATTAACCACCACAAAAGAAAGGCCAGGCTGCCCAGGCAATGCAATCAGTGACCATTACAGTGGTACCTCGCCTAACGAAGATAATGCGTTCCGACGCGATCGTCGCTAGGCGAAAAAATTTGTTAGGCGAATCCCCATAGGAACGCATTGGGGAAAAATTCGTTAGTCGAATAAATCCTATTCAAAAATTCGTTAGTCGAATAAATCCTATTCAAAGCGGCCGCAACATCTTTTCTTAAGTCGAAGAAATTCGTCAGCGGCGGCCATTTTGTTTTGCTGGAAGTCATTCATTAGGCGAAAAAGACGTTAGGCGAGTTATTCGTTAGGCGAGGTTCCACTGTATTAGGTATCCAAGCAGACAGGATTTCTGCTGTAAACCGCCTCCCATGATGTATGTATGATTATTTTGGGGTGGTCTTTGACTAAGGGGGTTGGGCAATGTCAAAAGTCTTTAAAGGTTCCTGCACACTTTTGTTCAGGGCCTCTCCCTCCTTGGAAGGAGGGGAGGGAAGTCTGTTGCAACAGAAAAATAAAGATCTGCCTTGCTTTCCGCTAGATCAGGCCTCCATCCATTCTTCTCTGACAGATCATGGACTTAAGGGAGTTGGGCAGCAAAGCCAAACCCCAATTTTACATCATTCTCCCTGGCTCACGTATCTCAAAAGCACCCCTGAAGTGCTGCAGGAGTCTCTGGTCTGCAACCAATTCTTTACACAGTTTCCCTCTTGCTTGCATGTATGCATTAACCGCTTTGAAAAAGCAGTCGAAGGGGGTTGGACTAGATGATCCTCAGGGTCTCCTTCCAACACTATAATTCCAATCTCTGAGTAGAGAAGGGGCTGGGAAGGGCCACAGCTCTGTGGCAGGACACCTGTTTGGTATACAGAAGGTCCCAAGTTCAACACACAGCATCCCCAGGAGAGACCTCTGCCTGAAACCCTTATCAGCTGCTGCCAGTCAGTGCAAACAATACTGAGCTGGATGGTCCAAGGGCTTGGTTTTGTAGAAGGCAGTTTCCTACGTTTTGCAGTGACAGGTCGAAAGGTGTCTTGACAGAGCTCGGCTTAGGAATGTAGGATTTTATACCAAGTCAGACCATTAGTCCATCTAGCCCAATACTGCCTGCACCAACTGGCAGTAGCTCTCTGGGTTTAAGGCAGCAGCTTTCCCCAGACACCAGGGATTGAATCTGGGGTCCTGTGCGAGGCAGAGGCTCTACCACAGAGCTATGGTATTTTCCCATGTGGCCAGAGAGATGAAACCTCGGACAGCTGCTGCCGGTCAGTGTGGACAACACTGAGCTAGGTACAGCAATGCTTCAACTGTGCACCAGGCAGCTTCCTATGTTCCTGTAGCTCAGTGTCAGAGAACATGGTCTGCATGCGTAACATCCCAAGTTCAATGCCTGGCAGCTCCAGCTAAAAAGGATTCTCACTGCTGGGGAAAAGATCTATAGGCAGTCACTGTCAGTCCGAGTTAGCACTACTCTGGTAGAAAGGCAACTGATCTGATTCATTAAATATATAAACGTAAAGGTAAAGGTACCCCTGACAGTTAAGTCCAGTCGTGGACGACTCTGGGGTTGCAGCGCTTATCACGCTTTACTGGCCGAGGGAGCCAGCGTACAGCTTCCAGGTCATGTGGCCAGCATGACTAAGCCGCTTCTGGCGAACCAGAGCAGCACACGGAAACGCCGTTTACCTTCCCGCTGCTGTGGTACCTATTTATCTACTTGCACTTTGACATGCTTTCGAACTGCTAGGTTGGCAGGAGCTGGGACCGAGCAATGGGAGCTCACCCCGTCGCGGGGATTCGAACCGCCGACCTTCTGATCGGCAAGCCCTAGGCTCTGTGCTTTAGACCACAGCGCCACCCGCGTCCCATTATATATATATATATATATATATATATATATATATATATTTCAGATCTTGTCTGGCCAAGCAACAGATTGAGGTGATTCTATCTTGAGAGAGCAAAGTGCACTGTTTCTCTTCCACCAGGGATGCTAAAACTCTTTGCAAGTTAAAACAAAACTGATCTCAGGTGAGCCCAGCTTGGGAAGGAACAGAATAAGCAGGGTTCAACAGCGCTTAAATGCAATGCACACTCAGGTGAAGACAGACACATGCGCACACTTAGCTGGAAGGATCGCCTACACTTAAAGCTATCCAGAAGAGAGGATTTGGGCTGCCAAGAGCTGCCCTCTTGAGCTTCCATTAAAAAAAGAGTTAAGTTCCCCCCCCCCCCCAAATGGAATTATGAAGTAAAAGGCACAGATACCCTTCTAAGTGATTTCTGTGAACTGATGTATGAAATTCTAAATTTACACTAATAAATTCAGAGTAGGCCCCAAGGATGGGGAACCTGTTGGTGGACTACAAATCCCATGATCCCTGCCCATGAGCCATGCTGGTCGGGACTGATGGGAGTTGGGAGTCCACTGGTTCTCTGCCTGTGCAGTAGCTTTTGCCAACCTGGTGCCCACAGCTGTGCTGGCTGAGAATGCTGGACATTGCAGCCCAAAATATCTGGGGGGCACCAGGTTGGCAAACGCTGCTTTGAAGAGATTATAAACCCTTTTCATGTGTGAACATGCCTGAAGGTTCCATGAAAACAGCCTCGATGCCATGGGCAAGGCACACCAAACAGGAATCCTGCCCACAAGCAGAAATGCAAATACTGTGAGTCCTCCCAACACACATTGATCTGTAACACCAGCAAAAAAAAATTCGCTCTATAAGGCGCACCTGACCATAGGACGCACCTAGTTTTTAGAGGGGAAAAGCCCCATTTTTTGAGGATCAGCTCAAATTTCTGCAGCTTCTTTTGCAAAGGAGAAAAGCCCCATTTTTTGAGGATCAGCTCAAAGTTGTTGAGCTTACTTTGCAAAGGGGGAAAAAATCCTGTTTTATGGGGTTTAACTCACAGTTCTGCAGCTTCAGGAAGCCATTTCTACAGTTTCCAGACAGATAATCTAATCAGCCAGTCACATGTCGCTGGGGAAACAGCCTCCCTCTGCAAGGGGGTGGGGCTGGAATCTCTCTCCCTTATCTCTCTCCCCAATCGTTTGCTGAGCAGCTGCTCAGCGGGCTTCCTTTCAACCCCCCCCTCTTTTTTTTTTTTTTAAAAAAAAGCAGGATCTGCTTTTGCCCCTGGGCAGTTCAGCTCCAGGGAACACACATTCGCTCCATAAGACACACAGACATTTCCCCTTACTTTTTAGGAGGAAAAAAGTGAGTCTTATGGAGCGAAAAATACGGTACTCCACTTTTCAAAGCTCTGCTTGTTCCGATAGGCAAAATGATAACACAGTGTGCATATGCCTTTAAACAACACCTTTGAATTCATGAAGCTGAGACCATTTAAAACCATAAAGACATAGCAGAACTCTGGTGTACAGACAGACAGTACTCAGCACATACCGGTACGTTTTCGAGTTAGAAATGAGACATTTCTAAAACATGGAGACGTTTGAGTTTAGAACATGCATGCCCCATCCAGAATGGCTCATGAACTACAATGATGGGATGTGTAGTTAAGTGACATAGGGAGGGCTACTGGCTGTCCAATCCTTGGGTTTTTTTTTGGTGGTGGGGGGAGTGACCCAGGTGGGGTATGGTGCCAGTTTTAGAAGTTAGGCATGGTATGAAAATAGTCAAGAGGATTAGAGAAGGTACTCTGTCTCTCTCTGCTAGAATACTAGAACTTAGGTCACCCGATGAAAGTGGCTGGCAGGAGATTCAGGACAGACAAAACCAAGTATTTATTTGTGGAACGTTAATATATAGAATTTGCTGACAAAGGCTTACATGGCCTAGAAAAAAATAGTAACAGTAATAAGACAAACTGATGGGAGGATAGATCTCTCAGAGGCGATGCACAATCACAGGTAAGCCTAGGGCAAAGAGCCCTTTCTCTCGTCTCAAGATGACAATGGACTACAATTCACATCATCCCTGTTCATTGGCTCTTCTGCAGGGGCCAAATTGAGTCTGAGTCCCACCACAAATGGTACCTCCATGTGCCGCCTATTCCCCGCGCGGAGCTACAACTCTCAGTGTGGTTTAACAGTCAAACCCACTTCCCAGGAAACTCTGGGAATTGTAGCCCCGTGCGGAGAACAGGGGCCTCCTAACAACTCTGAGCACCAATAATAAACTGCACTTGCTGCAATTCTTTTCTGGGAAGCTGTGACTGTTTAAAGTGGCGTGATATCGCTTTAAATGCATAGGGCAGAGGGGTCCCTAGATTGCATCCTTTCCCAAGATCTGTTTCTCCTCTGAAGTAATCATATCTATTACTGTAGCACTGCCCTTTATATACAGCTTTTTCTCCCCCTCTTTCCCAAATTGCAGCGGGGGAGGAGTGGGAGCGCTTAACCCTTTCCCCATGGACAATGGCCCCAGTAAAATTACTGTATTTTTCGCTCCATAAGACGCACTTTTTCCCTCCTAAAAACGAAGGGAAAATGTCTGTGCGTCTTATGGAGCGAAGGCACTGGACGGCAGTGGGATCCCTCGAGCGGAGGGATGCCTCTGCCGCCGGAGCCATGGGGCGCTCATCCCGCAGCTGCTTCTTGCAAGAGCAGGCTTCTTCCCCCCGTCTCTTTCTCTCTCTCCCTTCCTTCTCTCTCTCTCTCTCATCCACCCCTTCCTTCCTTCCTTCTCCCTCTTTCTTTCACTCTCTCACCCCTTCCTTCCTTCCTTCTCTCTCTCTCACCCCTTCCTTCCTTCCTTCCTTCCTTCCTTCCTTCCTTCCTTCCTTCTCTCTCTTCCCTCCCTCCCTCCTCTCTCTCTCTCTTTCACCCCTTCCTTCCTTGTCTCTTTCTCTCTCTCTCTCTCTCTCTCTCTCTCACCCCTTCCTTCCTTCCTTCCTTCCTTCCTTCCTTCCTTCCTTCCTTCCTTCCCTCTCTCTCTCACCCCTTCCTTCCTTCCTTCCTTCCTTCCTTCCTTCCTTCTCTCTCTCTTCCCTCCCTCCTTCTTTCCCTCTCTCTCTCTCTCTCATACCCCCCTTCCTTCATTCTCCCTCTTTCTTTCACTCTCACCCGCCAATCCCGTTCGCCAAAGCAGGCTTGTTTTTGCGATCGGGGTTGGCGGGGAAGAACCAGCAGCATCCCTCCGCCGCCCCTCCCAGCCTTTTAGAGGAGGAATAACCAGAAAAAAAATTTTTCCTTGTTTTCCTCCTCTAAAAACGAGGTGCGCCCTATGGTCCGGTGCGCCCCATGGAGCGAAAAATACGGTACCTTTCTCCCAATAACTGGGGCTGGAGAAAGGAGGAGTGATGATTCGGATGCAGGTTTTCAGAAGTCTGGAAAGAGCAGCTTTCCCCCTTCCAGCTTCAAGCAGAACAGCAATGATTTGGCATTGCTAACTCTTCCACATCTGGAAACACCTCTGGTTAGGGTACTTGGCAAAACAGCTAATGAAGTTGGAGAACTTTGCTAAACCTCAGCAAAACTAAGCAGCCCTACAAAGTTTGCAACCTAGCAGCTTAAGTTTGTTCATTTAGTTCAGGCATCCCCAAACTCGGCCCTCCAGATGTTTTTGGACTACAACTCCCACCACCCCTAGCTAACAGGACCAGTGGTCAGGGATGATGGGAATTGTAGTCCCAAAACATCTGGAGGGCCGAGTTTGGAGATGCCTGATTTAGTTGATAAGATTTATATACCTCTTGATTGCAAAAACCCTAAAAGTGGCTTACAGAGAGTTAGCTTGCAAACAAGCTAAGGTTTATGAAATACTGTTAATAAAAGGCTGTTTCGCACCGCTGCAAGGTCTTTTGTTTTGATTTAGTTAGCTTGGCTTCTGTAGCACAGTAAGTGCAGGTATCAGAGTCCAGGTGTTCCCAACAACTTTTCATGATCTAGCAAACAGCTTCGAAAGCAAACTAAGGATAACATAGGCAATGCTGGAAGATCACAACACAGAGGAACAAGCAGCTTTCAAAACTGGCTCCCACCAGTGCTATTTTTCTAGAAAAAGAGGTGCCAGAACTCACCAGGAATGGTTCTCTTATAATGGCAATGGCGCCCACCTGAGAGGTGCCGGAACTGAGTTCTGGTGAGATCTGGCTGGGGCAAAAAGTCCTGCCTCCCACCCAGTTCAAATGGCAGAGTAGGGTAGTTGAAAATGAGACTTCTTCAGAAACCACCTTCTTACTTTTTCAGGAGGATCTCCCAGAAATAAAATTTCCCAAAGTCTTACATTGCAACTGAAAATTCAGGTGGATTTAAGAGGGAAGAGGTTTGTGCGCAGCTATCAGCAAGAACCCAAAGTCATGCTTCAAAATCCTTTGGGGGAACATTATTTTAAGCTGTCAAGGAATCTCAAGTCTTGGAGGTGAAACCTTGAGGCAAGGAAGAAAGCCACAAAACACACACACAAACACACACAAACTTCCAGTGGAAGGTTCCTGTTTCCCTTACCTGGTTTTGATTATGAGGTGCTACGTTCTTGCTTCTCGAGGAGGAACGGTTGCCTTCTACCTGTTCATTGCAGTCAGCTGTCCACTGAAAAAAAGAGAGAAAGGGACAGAAAGGCGCTGTGTGAAACAACTGCTTTGAGGGAGCCCCGGAAAGTCAATTCTGGAAGGAGAACAACTTCACAAAGAATTTCGTTTGAGCTTGAAACTGGAGATTGACGGGGAATCGTTTTAAACCAGCCCTGATGCGAGTCTATGCAGAAAGTTACTGCCCCACAGAATTATTTATTAGCCTGCCTGCCCACAGGTCAGCCACTTGTGGAATATCGATAGCCTAAAATTGATAGGTAAAGGGACCCCTGACCATTAGGTCCAGTCGTGACAGACTCTGGGGTTGCGGCGCTCATCTCGCTTAATTGGCCAAGAGCCGGCGTACAGCTTCCGGGTCATGTGGCCAGCATGACAAAGCCACTTCTGGCGAACCAGAGCAGTGCACGGAAACACCGTTTATCTTCCTGCTGGAGCGGTACCTATTTATCTACTTGCACTGGTGTGCTTTCGAACTGCTAGGTGGGCAGGAGCTGGGACCGAGCAACGGGAGCTCACCCCGTCGCAGGGATTCGAACCGCCGACCTTCTGATCGGCAAAGCCCTAGGCTCTGTGGTTTAACCCACAGCGCCACCTGGGTCCCTGTTGGACCAGGAGCAGGGTTCAAATTCCCACTCGGCCATGAAGCTCCCTGGGTGACCTTGGGCCAGTCACTGCCTCTCAGCCTAACCTACCTCACAGGGTTGTTTGGGGGATTAAAAGCTGAGGGGGAAAACCATGCTCACTACCTTGAGCTCCTTGGAAAAAAAGTTGGGATATAAATGAAATAAATAATATAGCTGGAAAAGCAGCTTCACACAGAGAGAGAGGGGGGGAGGGGGGAGAGAGCTGTACACCACCTTGGGAAGATAACAGGGCAGTTCACAACACAACACAAAATACAAATACAAACGAGAAGAAAACCAAAAACTAGCCAATAACCTTCTTCCTACAAATACATTTATAAAAGGCATTTAAAGAGGAACGTTTTTGCCTGACGCCTAAAGGTGTATAATGAAGGCGCCAGGCAAACCTCTCTGGGGAGAGCATTCCACAAATGGGGAGCCCCTGCAGAAAAGGCCTCATCCTCGTGCTGCTGCCCCTCCGGAGCTCTGGCTGAGGAAGCACACAAAAAGGGGCCCTCAGACGATGATCGAAGGGTCTGGGTCCATTCGTATGGGGAGAGGATATAAATGCCATCCATCATCATCATCGCAAATGGCGCCCAATTCGTTGTACTCTCCCCACTGCACCTTACAGCCCCTTGTCCAAGTCGCCCACCTGTACGCACCTGCGAGACATTAGACTGCGTTTTCTCACTCTCCCCGTCCCCTTCCGTCTTGTCCGTTAGCAAGCCTTGGACCTGATACTCCAAAACGTAGCTGTCGATGAAACGCTCCAGCTCTTCGATTTCCTGCGAACGGTTGCTCCCTGCCTCAGACGAGGCAGAAGCCGCAGAGGAATTTTCCATAACTCTGGATCGGGAGCCAAGAGCGGAAGGGGCCTAAGGGCAGGAGGGAAGGAGAGAAGGAGAGAGAAGACATGGTTTTTACCTATGTGCCAATATTCGCATTTGAAAACAGAGAAGTCTGAGGAACTGCTCACTTGCACTTCTCAAAGCCTATTAGAATTTTAAATAATAATTTTAAAATTATTATTATTAATAATAATAATTTTAAAATTATTATTATTATTATTTAAAGGACCTCCCCGCTCCTCTGGGTCAGCCTACAAATATCACAGGGCACTTATTAGACTTTTATCCAACCTTCCTCCACCCCCCACCCCCCGAAAGGAGCCTACAACACAAAGCAGCAAATACAACACAAAGTTTAGAAAAAACAACATTTAAAAACGGCCAGTCAAATATCCTCACAGCTCAATAGCTGAGAACTGGGAACTGTAGTTTGTTAAGGGCGGATCACTAGGACGCTCCTATCCCTCCCATAACCAGCGTTCGAAATTCACCCGGCGCATTTTTGCACCTATCGACCACTTGAGACCAAGTGAAGATGCCTGGGTGCTGGGATGGCGCTGGGATGGCTGGGATGTCTCCACCATCTGTGGGTGCATCCCTGGGGACCCTTGGACCTGGGCTGTTTTCACACACCAACAACACAGCCTTTAGAATTTTGTGATATTTCATCTGCAGAGTCATAACGAATTTCAGGAACGGGGGGGAAAGCCATATTGAAAAAATACGACGAAGAAGAAATGGGATTAAGACATGGGATTAAGAAAAGGTACAGTAGTCACAATATTATTATAACACAGCGAATAAAAGAAGACAAACAAAGGAAGTCACACATAGGTGGAGGGAAGTCAAGATTTTTGTTTGTATGTTTAGTTGCTTTCTTTTATGGGAATTAAGGAATGTTATGTTTGTAGTTGTAATAATTTGTTTTGTGTTTGATTTTATGTTTGTGTGTGTTGTATTTATCAAATATAATACACACACACACACACACACTACATACCCCGCCCATCTGGCTGGGTTTCCCCAGCCACTCTGGGCGGCTCCCAACAGAAAATTAAAAGCACAATAAAATGTCAAATATTAAAAACTTCCCTAAACAGGGCTGCCTTCAGATGTCTTCTAAAAGTCAGATAGTTGTTTATTTCCTTGACATCTGAAGGGAGGGCATTCCACAGGGCGGGCACTACTACTGAGAAGGCCTTCTGCCTGGTTCCCTGTAACCTCAATTCTCGCAGGGAGGGAACTGCCAGAAGGCCCTCGGCGCTGGACCTCAGTGTCCGGGTAGAATGATGGGGCTGGAGCCGCTCCTTCGGGTATACTGGGCCGAGGCCATTTAGGGCATTAAAGTCAACACCAACACTTTGAATTGTGCTCGGAAACGGTATATTCTTCAAACCATGATATCTGGCTGGTGATGCACTGCAATGTTGAACATCTAACATCGCCCAGCCCTGCACCAGACACACGTGAAACAATTGAAACAGCACAGGAGTTCCCTCTTTCGCGCACCTTCACCACCCTTGAATGGTGGTTCCAAGAAGCCAGCCATTATTAGCTCCTTCCAATCTGCGCGAGCATGTGCTCTGAGCCCTGTGGCAAGCCAAAGATGGCCGAACAAGAGACCCAATTACCAAGGTCAGCTAACAATGGGAAATCAAAAAGGGCGAGGCAAAGAAAAGAGGCGACAGCGGGGGACACATTTAGCTCTTCGAGCGGAGGAGGCTGAGAGATTCTTCCGAGCTCCGCTCTGCAGCGTTGCAGGCGGACCCCCGAAAGAAGCGGAGCTGCGACAAAAGGTTTTGCTTAAACCTCCACATGAAAGCGCAGCCCATTGTAGTTCCCCCTGCAACACGACAATGGAGAGAAGCCGTTAAAGGCCGCCACTCACCAGGGCTCTTATTGCAGAACTGACAGATGGACAATGCCAAGCCAGGCGTGACATATGGGAACATGAATAAACACGGCACAGGGGGCGACGGAAGAGTAAATAATTAACTGGTTCTTAGAGGATAGCGGGACAGAATGAACTGCTGACTCCGGAGTTGGGACTGCAAATGGTCCGGATTCGGGTTTTGGCTCATTGGCCCCCTTAATTTTTTTTTTTTAAAAAGTTAATAACTGAGGATAACTCAGCATACCTGCTGCAATTACATGCAAGCTATGCATCTCTCGGTGGGGCAGCATCAATTCTCTGGAACTCACTGCCTATTGACGTTTAGGCAGGTGCCTCCATTGTACTTATTTCAATGCCTGCTAAAAACTTTTCCCTTAAGGCAAGCCTACCCAGACATGTAATTTTATTATGCACCATTGTGAGGTTTTGGGGTTTTTTAATTAAAAAAAAAATCTGCTAGTTTGTTATCTATTTACTAGGTCTGCCATTTCTATTTGCTACTTTAAGCATTTTACATCAGCTAGGGATCAGCTGAAGGGACCCAGGTGGCGCTGTGGTTTAAACCACAGAGCCTAAGGCTTGCTGATCAGAAGGTCGGCGGTTCGAATCCCTGCGACGGGGTGAGCTCCCGTTGCTCGGTCCCAGCTCCTGCCCACCTAGCAGTTCAAAAGCACGTCAAAGTGCAAGTAGATAAATAGGAACCACTCTGGTGGGAAGGTAAACGGCGTTTCCGTGCGCTGCTCTGGTTCGCCAGAAGCGGCTTAGTCTTGCTGGCCACATGACCTGGAAGCTGTACGCCAGCTCTCGGCCAATAAAGCGAGATGAGCGCCGCAACCCCAGAGTCGGACACGACTGGACCTAATGGTCAGGGGTCCCTTTACCTTTTACCTTTAGGGATCAGTTAGGGATGACATCAGCTAGGGATGATGGGAGTTGTAGTCCCACAATGGTTGGAGACCCACGTTTGAGAAACAGTGGTAACTCCAGTTAATTCGGACGACGCTGAGCTACAGAGACCAATGGTCTGACTCCGTATCAAGACCAATGTTTGAAATTAGCCAGGCGCATTTTGCACCCAACTATCTGCCCCGCGACCAAGTGAAGATGCCTGGGCGCCAGGAAGTCTTCACCATCTGGAAGTACATGCCATGAGATCACTGGATCTTGACTGTTTTCACACACTAATAATATCACATCCTGCAGAATTCTATCAGTTATATTTTAGCTGCACCACCAGAATGAATTTCAGAAACCAAAATGCTTCTTCTGTGTATACTGGGGCAGGAGCTTGTCTTCACTTACTGCCCCCCCACTGCGCTGCTCACAGCTGTGAAGAATATTCCTGTGTTATGGTCCATATCACCATTAAGAAAAAGAGGTAGGAATAGGCCAATATATATGGGAACTGTCCCTGGATCAAGTGACTTTTCTTCTTTAAAGTTCTCAAAGCTCTTAACCTAGCTCAAGGTCAGGCATCCCCAAACTTCGGCCCTCCAGATGTTTTGGACTACAATTCCCATCATCCCTGACCACTGGTCCTGTTAGCTAGGGATCATGGGAGTTGTAGGCCAAAACATCTGGAGGGCCGCCGTTTGGGGATGCCTGCTCAAGGTTGTCATCTGAGCTAGCCAGATGTTTTAACTGAGAATCAACCACAGCCAGCCCATCATTTGAAAAATGAAACTTTAGAACCATCTTGTCCCAAAATGTCAACTAGACATTCCATTTCGGCGACTGTAACCTTTGGTGTTTAAGGAGCCAATTGGCGTCTAGCTGATATATCTAACGCTGAATTCAAGACACTTTCCTATGCGATGTTCTGCAAACAAAGCAAGTGCTGTACCCACAAGCTACTGTCTGGTCTTTCATTCTGGAGCTCTCTAGAACAGGCGTGGGGGACCTTTGGCCCTCCAGATGTTCCTGAACTACAGCTCCCATCAGCTCCAGCAAGCATGGCCAGGAATGGTGGGTGATCATCAACATCTGGAGGTTCTCCACACCGGCTCTAGAAGTTTGGAAGCAAGAGCTATGGTGAGGCCTGCAAGCCAATAAGTTCTCTTTCACATTCAAGGGTCCATGTGAGAAGCATTGCCCACATTAAATGGTAAAGGTAAAGGTAAAGGTACCCCCTGACCATTAGGTCCAGTCACGGACGACTCTGGGGTTGTGGTGCTCATCTCACTCTATAGGCCGAGGGAGCCGGCGTTTGTCCGCAGACAGCTTCCGGGTCATGTGGCCAGCATGACTAAGCCACTTCTGGGTCTAAACCACAGAGCCTATGGCTTGCCGATCAGAAGGTTGGCGGTTCAAATCCCTGTGACAGGGTGAGCGCCAGTTGTTTGGTCCCAGCTCCTGCCCACCTAGCAGTTCAAGAGCATGCAGTGCAAGTAGATAAATAGGTACCGCTCTGACGGGAAGGTAAACAGCGTTTCTATGCGTTTATTGCCCACATTGCTCTACAGCAATCCCTCTGGAGTTAATTCCCCCTGAAGCTCTCCTACCACACTTCAGTCCACGAGAAGAACTTCCAGCAATATCCCGAGCAGCCGTCTTGCTATGCTTTAGCCTTCGGCTCCTGGCTTGTATCTTTAGGCTGTAAGCTCTCCTGCCAAGGTAACGTGATGAGATTTGGCCTTTGCGCACCTGGGCTTGCTGCGAGGTGTCAGATATGCTTAAGAAAGAGGAATGCCAAGATATAATCAGGGTTTGTACATGTTCGGTGCCAAAAGAAAGAAAGAAAAATATCCCAAGCTCTGTGTCAAGAAGAAAGCTGAATTCTACAACCAGGGACGTTTTCTAATTATGCAATGAACAAGTGTGATTTGCAGTTTCTCCTGCATCCAGATTCAGCTTTTGAAAACCGGGCTACTAACTTAAACGAGCCACGTTGGGAGAGAAAAATTCTTTATTAAATTTCCGTCAAATAATGTTGAGCTTAAAAGCAATCGTTGCCTCCGCCTGAAACTCTTCCCCCACCTCTTACATCAGATGGTGGTGGCACCAAAAACTGTTCTCAGTGTCACGATATGGGTTTCGTTGCATGTTATGTTTTAAATTTGACTATTTTGCTCTGTATGTCGCCCAGAGAACATGTTTATTAGGCGACTCCTAAGCTGAATTAATGATGATGATTAGAAGTAAATGAGCCGGTGGAAATTAACACGCTGCCAAGCTGAATGGGGATGGGAATATGAATAAGGATAAGAAATAATTTTATTGGCCAAGTATCAATCATACTTGGAATTTTGCTTCGACTACATTGCAATGTATGGAGGCGAAGTTTATCCTTAAAAAAAAAAAAATCATCACCAGGCATTTTTGAAAGGCTTTGATCATGAAGGAGGAAGGTCTGAGAGGAGGTAGCTTGGGAGATCTGAGAATGTGCTTCGCATGCAGGAGAGTCCCAGGTTCAGGCCTGGGCTGCGATTCTCCTGGTCTCGGCTGCTACGCCAAAGGATAAATGGACATAAACCTGACATCAGGAATCACAAGACAGAGAAACCAGTAGGAGAGCAATTCAATCTCCCAGGACATTCTATACAAGATCTCAAAGTAGCTGTCTTATTGCAAAGGAATTTCAGAAAAAGACTGGAAAGAGAAGTTGCTGAATTGCAACTCATTACCAAGCTTAAAACCATGGAGAGACCTGGTCTGAACAAAGACATTGGATTCTTATCTCATTATACATGACAAAGCTTTTTTAACCTTCTCACCCCTTGCTTTTTCCTGTAAGACTAATTGCAGTCGTTAACAATCGTCAACAGGTTTACCACAGCTACCAGCCTTTCACCCATTCCCACCACCCCTCTGAGTAATACCCCTCCCCACCCTCTCACTATATATCAGGGTCTGGTGACTTCTGTTTCAGTGTATCTGAAGAAGTGTGCATGCACACGAAAGCTCATGTTGTCGTTCAGTCGTGTCCGACTCCTCGTGACCCCATGGACCAGAGCACGCCAGGCACGTCTATCCTTCACTGCCTCTCGCAGTTTGGCCAAACTCATGTTAGTAGCTTCGAGAACACTGTCCAACCATCTCATCCTCTGTCCCCTTCTCCTTGTGCCCTCAATCTTTCATACCAAGAACAAACTTAGTTGGTCTCTAAGGTGCTACTGGAAGGAATTTTTTTATTTTTTATTTTGTTTTGACTATGACAGACCAACACGGCTATCTACCTGTAACTAAGCAAAGATGCCAACCAACATTATTAAATACTGGGCCAGTGTTTAAAAGTACCTTGCAAGGTGTTTTGCAAATTAGCCAGGTGCAACTGCAACCACATGGAGATCTGGACACCAGGTTGGCCTCAGACATGTCCGCCTGGCTGGCCTTTCTTAAGCAGGTAAGCTTGTTTTTATTATTATTATTATTATTATTATTATTATTATTATTATTATTATTATTATTATTATGTTCTTATTTATTTATACCCTGCCCATCTGGCTGGGTTTATTGCATTTATATCCCACCATTTTCTCCAGGGAATGCATGGTTCACCCCCTGCTCCTCAGTTAATCCCTACAACGACCCTGTGAGGTAGGTTAAGAGGGTATGACTGACTCCAAGGTCACCCAGTGAGCTTCATGGGGATTTGAACCCTGATCTTCCAGGTCCTGGCCCGGCACTCTAACCACTACACCACCCTGGCTTCCGAGAGTTCTTCTTGCTATGGGGCAACTCTATAAATTAGGTCGGTAAATAAATATGGGGAAAGCAAAAGGAGAGAAGGATCTGAAACATTTTCCTTGAAGCTTGGCTTCCGTTTTATTCTGCATTGTTTTAATTGATGTTTTAATGCGTTGCAAACCGCTTTGAGATTTTTTCTTTAAAATATAAAGCAGTGTAGAAATGAAATGAATAATGATAATAAACTTCATTGCAAAAAAGAAAAGAAAAAAGGCACAGATAGGTTTAAGCCTTAATCTAGGTTTAAGGTGCCATTTGGTGATTAGCTTATATATCTAAATTTCTAACAATGCTGAAGTCCTGACTTTAGGAGTTCACAGCACCTTGCACCTGATGTCATCGTGATATCAGGGGGCTGACTATTTGCAGAGCCAAAATTGTCCACCACCCCTGCTGTAAAAGGCAGATTCTTCATATGCTCAGACAGCAATGCCAAGAAGAGAGACGTTAGCGGTGTAATAGCACCAATCAATCACCGAAAGGCTGGTGGCTCTTTCATTTAATTTAGCATTTCTAATCTGCCCATCGCCACAATCAATTGCAGGACAGGGTACGATAAACTCAAATTAAAACAATAAACTAGTTGATTTGTTATCAAGGCAACAAGAAAAGTAAAGAAACCACAATTTCAGAACTACGTCCTTCTAGTCCAGATGTGGGGAACCTTTGGCGTGTCAGATGTTGCTGAACTACAACTCCCATCAGCCCCACGGGGGCTGGGAGTTGTAGCTCACCAACAACAGGAGAACCCCAGGTTCCCCACACCTGTTCTCACCTGTCCTGGACAACTGACACCCTACAGTTCCCCGAGTAAATAATTGTGTGGACACCATTTTAACGAGGTACAAGATTTTGGCAAGAAAAGGGAGGAACCAAAGCAAAGGGTAGCAGGCCACAGCATGCAACACAAACCATGCTTCTCCCATGTTGCAAAGAGATCAGAAGGAGATTTCCCAGTGGAAGTGACCAGCAGCATGTCGGAATGCTGGTGTGGCAATGAAGGTTGGTGTATTTGGAAAATGGAAAGCGTAATGCTGGTGGTCAACAAAAGAGGTTTAAAGATTGTCTTAAGGCAAATTTTTAAAAATGTAGTACAATTGGGAAACAGTTGCCTGCGAGCGCTCCAATTGGGGAACAGCCTTTACCAAAGGTGTCATGGGCTTTGAAATAAAAAAATTCCTTCCAGTAGCACCTTAGAGACCAACTAAGTTTGTTCTTGGTATGAGCTTTCGTGTGCAGAAGAAGTGTGCATGCACACGAAAGCTCATACCAAGAACAAACTTAGTTGGTCTCTAAGGTGCTACTGGAAGGAATTTTTTTATTTTTTATTTTGTTTTGAATGAATTCTTGAATATGTTACATATAACAACAGACTATTAGCAGGAACAAACACACACACACACACACACACACACACACACACACACATTCTAAGATGGAATGGTTAATTAAAATATGGCATGTCACCAAACTGAAGAGACTGGCAGTGTGTGTGTGTGTGTGTGTGTGTGTGTGTGTGTGTGTGTGTGTTTTAATGTAGAGAACAGTTTCTTAAAAATACTGTTTTTATGTGATATGGGGTCCTTTTGGTATTGGTTGGCAAAAAACTGACGGAGCTGGAGGTATCTTTTACACTGTAAACACTGCATTTGTTGTTTAATGCCTTTGCATATTTTATAGGTGCTTGTTTGTATTTTAGCACCATTACACGAATTTTCTCACATTGAACAGGCTGTGTTTGCATTTGCTTTTACTACACAAAAAAATTATTCCATATAAGGAGTGATGGGAATTTCCAGACCCAGTATTTTTTTTAAAAAAATGAAAAATGCTGAGAGGTAAAGGTAAAGGTACCCCTGACTGTTAGGTCCAGTCATGGACGACTCTGGGGTTGTGCGTTCATCTTGCTCTATAGGCCGAGGGAGCCAGTGTTTGTCCGCAGACAGCTTCCGGGTCATGTGGCCAGCATGACTAAGCCGCTTCTGGCGAACCAGAGCAGAGCACGGAAGCGCCGTTTACCTTCCCGCCGGAGCGATACCTATTTTTCTACTTGCTCTTCTGGCGCAACGGAAAACCGTGATGGAAACCAGAGCGCACGGAAATGCCGTTTACCTTCCCGTCGCAGCGGTACCTATTTATCTACTTGCACTTTGAGGTGCTTTCGAGCTGCTAGGTGGGCAAGAGCAGGGACCGAGCAACGGGAGCTCACCCCGTTGCGGGGATTCAAACTGCCGACCTCCCTGGGGGGGGGGGGTAAATTTATTGTAGTTAAACAAGCCCGATCCAACTCTTCCATTGTTTTACTTTGAACCCAGACCACCCTGGAAAAATTATTATCAATGCCATGGCCCCAACTTCTACCCTTCCCTATGCCATGGCTGCAATCAAAATTGAAGCTCATTACCTCTCAGCATAAGGGACGCGGGTGGCGCTGTGGGTTAAACCACAGAGCCTAGGGCTTGCCGATTGGAAGGTCGGCAGTTCGAATCCCTGCGACGGGGTGAGCTCCCGTTGCTCGGTCCCTGCTCCTGCCCACCTAGCAGTTCGAAAGCACGTCAAAGTGCAAGTAGATAAATAGGTACTGCTGCGGCGGGAAGGTAAACGGCATTTCCGTGAGCTCTGGTTTCCATCACAGTTTTCCGTTGCGCCAGAAGTGGTTTAGTCATGCTGGCCACATGACCTGGAAAGCTGTCTGTGGACAAACGCCGGCTCCCTCGGCCTGAAAGCGACCCCATAGTCGCCTTTGACTGGACTTAACCGTCAGGGGTCCTTTACCTTTTTTTACCTATACATGTAGGAGCATTTCCCCAGCCCCGGAACAGCAGTATCAGTGGCCGATACTGCAACAATGGCTGGAAGAAATGCAGAGAGTTCAGGGAACGAGCAGGGAAATACACAGATATAATTCTGCATGAGGCCAGGGGTGGTGGGGCGGGCAAGAAGCCCCAGGTCATGTGACCGCTGGGGAGACCTTTTGCAACCTAAGCTAATCCCCCCTTTATAAAGCCTATGCCTACAGCCCCAATAGCAACCGGGTTTTTGTGCTTTCTTTCTTTTTTTGCTGTTGTTCCTGCACACAGACCCGCGGCTGGTATTCAGAACACATTCCAGAGCCGACAGCCAAGCAAAACAGCAGTGCTGCCTGAGTGCAAGTCTCCCTGTATGTATGTGTGTGTGCTTGCGCACGCCTCACGATGTGCATACCAGGGAGACAAAAATAGGCCGCGACAGCCGTGCCAAAGATCCCAGTAATGCTCTGCAAGGTTTCAAGTTGCATTTCTTGCATGAAGCAGGTTTCCCCCGTTCCCATAACCAGGTACACCAATTTCCCTTTCTGCATCTTTGGTTTGGAGGTTTTCCCTTTGAACATGCACACGCACACACACACACTGTGTGGCAGAGAAGAAGCCAAAACGGTGTTCGTTTCAATATATGGTGTGTGGGTATATAAAATCATCCATTAAAAAAAAAAAAAACTTCCTTTAATTAAAAGTGGGGTCTTTTTCCTTTGAAGTCCCCCAGAATAGATGACCAAGCCAGATACTGTTTTTATTCACCTGGAAATTCTGGCTGATGCCCATCAAATATTGCTGATATCATTTCATAGGAATCACAGAAGCAGTAGGTGAAAAATTTAATCATACCTCAGGTTGCGTTTGCTGCGGGTTATGCGATTTCGGGTTGCGCTCTGCACCGAACCCAGGAGTACCGGAACAGGTTACTTCCAGGTTTCGGCGCACGCGCAGAAGCACTACACCGCGCTTTGCGCATAAGTGCCGAATCGCACCGTGCACATACACAGATACGGAGTTTCAGGTTGCGGGCTTTTCATGTTGCGAACTGGCCTCTGGAACGGATCCCGTTCACAACCAGAGGTACCACTGTACTAGGAAAATAACTGCTATGCTCTGCATCTTTTTTTAAAAAAACAAAACATGGGGCTACAAAACCTTCCAAAGGGCAAAGTCACAAGATCCTCAAAGCAGTGGCGGAGCTTCATGCTCCGGCACCGGGGACGGAAAGCAGGCGGGGTGCCACCTAGTACAGTGCCACCTGCGGGGGCGTGGTGCCCAGCACGGGTGGGGGGGGGCAACTGTGATGACACCCTGCTGGGATCGCGCTGCCGGGGGCGGTGCGCTCCCCCTGCACTCCTCTTCCTCCACCAGTGCCTCAAAGCACAACCGAAAAAGCCCTTTGGCCTACAGCAGGTGAGAAACCCTTAAGCAAAACTTATAAACGCCAAACTGGTTCTTGGCACATAGGGATTTTGATACGCCGTTGGCTAAGACCAAGGACTTTGGCAGCCTTTTTATAGATGGCTTCTAAAGCAATTTCGCAGAGGGCAGATTTATCAATGGGTGTACCGATATGTTCCAATGCCTAATCCGAAGGGGAAGGTGCCTTACTCAGTGGCAGGACACCTGCTTTGCATGCAAACGGCTCCAGGTTCAAATTTGGCCCCTTGCTTCACCTTGCAACCATCTTGGTGGTCTTTCTGGCTCCAGGAGAAGACTTTTATTTTCACTCTAGCCATTGGGGGGGGAAGGGAAAGGAGATTGTTAGCCGCTTTGAGACGCCTTAGGGTAGTGATGAAGCGGGATATCAAATCCAAACTCCTCCTCTTCTCCTTCTTCTTGTCAATAAGTCAAAAACGGCTGCGCTTTAACTACATTTCGGTTGTTATCGTTTCACACGGCGTCTAAAATGGTTGCGTTTTATTTGCAAGCCACCAGGAGAACTCGTGTTTTTACAGGCCAGCCGTATCAATCAAGCAAATAAACGACTGCTTCTCTGCGGAGCTTTGCTTCTGCCTTTTGCATTCCACATGGTCACTTGATCCCGGATTCCTGCCGCCATTCCTGCCCTGCTTCCATCAGCTGCCTTGATAACCAAGCGAATGGAGAACAGATGGCTGCTTGTCCTCTAGCGTGGAGATGAATCAGGGCCAAAACTGTGTTTACTTTCCAAAGGAGGTGCTTAAGAAGGAAAAAGAAATCGAAGTGATGCTTCCTTGCAGGACTGAGACTTAGGAGGGTGGCAGGATCGGAGCACAAGAAGGGGGAGGCGCTTGTACCAGGATCAGACTCATTTGTCCATCCAGCTTAGCCCCACCCTCCACCAGCTTGACCAATCGCGGAGCTAGGTGGAGTCATAGATCTAAAAAAAAAGAAGTGTAGACCTGCACACACTGGCCAGCTTCTGTTTTGACTTGAAATGTTCATTTGGGGCTTTCTCAGAAGTATGTAAAGGCAAGAGGTTGGTGGGGGGAACGCCGGCCCACAATGACACCAACCTGAGAGGTGAAGGAATTGCTCTCCGGCTTGGGGGGGGGGAAGCACTGGAGAAAAGTCTAACAAACTTGACATGAGTCAACAGTGTGATGCAGCAGCTAAAAAAGCTAATGCAATTCTGGGCTGCATCAATAGGAGTATAGCATCTAGATCAAGGGAAGTAATAGTACCACTGTATTCCGCTCTGGTCAGACCTCACCTGGAATACTGTGTCCAGTTCTGGGCACCAAAGTTCAAGAAGGATACTGACAAGCTGAAACGTGTCCAGAGGAGGGCAACCAAAATGGTCAAAGGCCTGGAAACGATGCCTTATGAGGAACGGCTTAGGGAGCTGGGTATGTTTAGCCTGGAGAAGAGAAGGTTAAGGGGTGATATGATAGCCATGTTCAAATATATAAAAGGATGTCATATAGAGGAGGGAGAAAGGTTGTTTTCTGCTGCTCCAGAGAAGCGGACACAGAGCAATGGATTCAAACTACAAGAAAGAAGATTCCACCTAAACATTAGGAAGAACTTCCTGACAGTAAGAGCTGTTCGACAGTGGAATTTGCTGCCAAGGAGTGTGGTGGAGTCTCCTTCTTTGGAGGTCTTTAAGCAGAGGCTTGACAGCCACCTGTCAGGAATGCTTTGATGGTGTTTCCTGCTTGGCAGGGGGTTGGACTGGATGGCCCTTGTGGTCTCTTCCAACTTTACGATTCTATGATTCTATGAGTTGCTTCAACACCTGGAGGCATTTAATGAAGAATCTGATAGCCACCTATCAGGGCCGCTGGAGATTCCTGCACTGAGCAGGAGACTGGTCTTCGTGGCCCCTTTAAACTCTAAAATCCTTACGATTCAGTTAGCTTCAGTTAACCCAAGAAGAATATCCGACAAACTGCGGTGGCAGAGCAGAGCCATCACAGCTAGTAGCCGTCAACAGACCTCTCCTCCTATGAATTTGTCTAATCGCTCTTTTAAAGCCACCCAAGTTAGTAGCTGGGACGCGGGTGGCGCTGTGGGTTGAACCACAGAGCCTAGGGCTTGCCGATCAGAAGGTCGGCGGTTCGAATCCCTGCGACGGGGTGAGCTCCCGTTGTTCGGTCCCTGCTCCTGTCAACCTAGCAGTTCGAAAGCACGTCAAAGTGCAAGTAGATAAATAGGAACCGCTCCGGCGGGAAGGTAAACGGCGTTTCCGTGCGCTGCTCTGGTTCGCCAGAAGCGGCTTAGTCCTGCTGGCCACATGACCCGGAAGCTGTACGCCGGCTCCCTCGGCCAATAAAGCGAGATGAGCGCCACAACCCCAGAGTCTGTCACGACTGGACCTAATGGTCAGGGGTCCCTTTACCTTTTAAGTTAGTAGCTATCACCACTTCCTGCGGGAGTGAGTTCCACAGATTAACCCGCTGGCGTTCCATGGCAGTGTAGCTGTGTGGAAACAGCTCTCTGAAAGGCTGAAAGCTGCCGAGCCACGCTTTCCAAGCCGGAGCTCTTGAATCCAAGCCATTTGGAAACTTCCCACCATTCCCCCACCAGCTCTTATCAGCAGAGTTCAGGGAGGAGAGCGGCATTAGCAATCGGAACAAAGCTGTTGTTCCAGGCATGTTTTCAAAACAGCCCTGCTCCTGCCACACGCTCCCCATGCGCGTCTCAAAACTGGGCACTCGTCCCAAGGCTTCTGCCCCACGCTTCGCTTTCTGACTCTGCCGGCAATCGCATTTACAACTCTGCCGCAGAGACCTGGCGAAATCACCCCCTGCGCCTGCTTCTCTCTATCCACACAGAGCAGGTAAACGCAGGCTCACCTGTTGCCAGCTGTTCCCGGCAGCTGTTTAATGCTACCTAGAGCACGGTGAAAGTTTGGAGCGCATCCATAACAGCAAAACTCTTTTGAGCCTTAATTCCAAGCGCCCCAAGGCATCCGGCTTCACTATCTGCCAGAAAGAAATTAGGAGCAGTTGTTGTACATTAGAAAAAAGAAGCACTTCCCAATTAGGCTCGTTGTGAGATACGGCACTTGTGCCAGAGTTCCTCCTTTTAAAATAAAAGCTGGGGGAACGAGATGCCAGGGGCCTTCTATGTACAACAACACATGTTTGTATTGCTGAGTTACTACCCCTGTCCTGCTACCCAAGATGATGCAATTCAGAGTGTTCATTTTCTTAATATCTAGGCCTACTTTGATCATGGGATGTGGGAGTCACGTAATGGGGTGCATGAACACACACACACGGAAGGTTTGTTGTGAACCTCCCTGAGATCATCAACATCATTATGCTTCCATAGTTCAATTTTGGAAAGCGCTCCCACAGCAGGCGGTGATGGCCTCCAACCAAGTTGGCTTTAAAAAGATTGGACAAATTCATGGAAGAGAGAGCTATCGGTGGCTACTAGCCGTAATAGCTGTGCTCTGCCTCCACAGTTGGAGGCAGCAATAAATAAATAAACAAATAAATAATAATAATAATTTATAATTTATACCCCGCCCATCTGGCTGGGTTTCCCCAGCCACTCTGGGCGGCTCCCAACAGCATATTAAAAACAGGGCTGCCTTCAGATGTCTTCTAAAAGTCAGATAGTTCTTTATTTCCTTGACATCTGATGGGAGGGCGTTCCGCAGGGTCGGTGACACTACTGAGAAGGCCCGCTGCCTGGTTCCCTGTAACCTCACTTCTCACAGGGAGGGAACCGCCAAGGTGGCCCTCGGAGCTGGACCTCAGTGTCCAGGCTGAATGATGGGGGTGGAGACGATCCTTCAGGTATACTGGGCTGGGTCCATTTGGGGCGTTAAAGGTCAGCACCAACACTTTGAATTGTGCTTGGAAACGTACTGGGAGCCAATGTAAGTCTTCCAGGACCAGTGTTATATGGTCTCGGCGTCTGCTCCCAGTCACCAGTCTAGCTGCCGCATTCTGGATTAGTTGCTTCTGAATGCCCGTTGCTGGAAACCGCAGGAGGTGAGAGTGATATTGCGCTCAGATCCTGCTTGTTGGTATCCCACAGGCATCTGGTTGGCCACTGTGAGAACAGGATGCTGGACTAGACATTGGTCTGATCCAGCAGCCTCTTCTTATGTTATTATGTCCCATAAGCACAACTCCTTGCACAATGGAGAATTCCTCTCATCCTCCTCCTCTCACACCACCCCCAAAATCTTTTCTGGGTTCCCCCCAACCTTCCAGAGCAGATGGAGATGGGGTGGCCCCACTGCACAGTTGGAAGCCATTGAGCAAGCAGGACTTCGTTGGATGTATCTCATATAGATCAATGACATCTATGGGCGCTACAGACTCTCTATGCATATCTATGCACTCCGAACTGATATTGTCTTTGTATCATTTTAGGCTGCTAAGACTCTCCATACCCACCCACCCCAAAGCCCCAGCAATGGTAGCTGCTAGACATTTCCAGCTTCAGATTACAAGTCTTCTCAATGACTTGTCGTCTCCAGAGGTCCTCAGGAGAGAGGAACCAAGTAATGACTGCAATGAAGAAAATGCCAGTCACGATTATCACTGAGAGCCGTAATACTTGCACACCATTGCAAATAATCCACCTAAAATTAAAGTTTCTACCTCGGGACACCTCAGCAAATGCCCCACGACAAGTAGCCCTCAGGCAAACTGCCATCGTTCAACCTAATCCACCTGACAGGGCAGTTGTGGGGATAAAGTGGGAATAACCCTAAGCGATCTCTACCCCATGGAGCGCCATAAGCGGAAGAGCAAAAGTACAAAAGGCGATTTAAGTCAACAAGTCAGGTCTGGTGCACTTCCCATTACACAAAGTTCCTGCAATGCGCAGATCCTTGCAGAATTTCACACTTGAAAAAACAGGGGGGGAGGGCCTTATTTTTCTCAATCTCCGGGTCCGCTGCAACTTCAAACAAATGATTTTCGCCATACATGTTCAAGTCGGGTTGAAAATGGGTTTTCTGGAGATCTGTGATGAAAATCTGCTTTCCTGGGGAAAATACGCTTAATTAATTTTGTATGACAAAATTATGCGGGTCAATCAGTTTGATTCACTTTAAAAAAAATAATAAATAAGCCTAGGCGTCTCCAACACTTCAGCAGTTAATGCACACATTAACTACTATTAATATTGTAACTAGTAATACCCCATGTTGCAGATCCTGCATTGGTCACAAGGGCAGACGAGATGACCCCTATGACTCATTCCAATTCTAAAAGGTAAAGGGACCCCTGACCATTAGGTCCAGTTGTGGACAACTCTGGGGTTGCGGCGCTCATCTCGCTTTATTGGCCGAGGGAGCCGGCGTACAGCTTCCGGGTCATGTGGCCAGCATGACTAAGCCACTTCTGGCAAACCAGAGCAGCGCACGGAAACGCCGTTTACCTTCCCGCCGGAGCGGTACCTATTTATCTACTTGCACTTTGGCATGCTTTTGAACTGCTAGGTTGGCAGGAGCAGGGACCGAGCAACGGGAGCTCACCCAGTTGCGGGGATTCGAACCGTTGACCTTCTGATCGGCAAGCCCTAGGGTCTGTGGTTTAACCCATAAGCTGCTATAATACTATGGAGCCAGCCATGGGCTCAGCTCAGTTTTCCCACTTCCCATGGAATGACATCATTACCATCTTACCAAACGGAGCACCTACATATCTTCTTCAGCCAATCCTGGCATCCCCCTTTGGTACTAAAGAGATCACCAGGCCATTGTCCAAGTCGCCGCTGAACCGGGAAGAATACCGTGTTCAGCTCTGAATTGTCAACTCATCCTCATCCCAAAGAGGAAAGGACTAACATTTCTTAAAGAGGACACAACACAGAGTCCAACACCTAAGGACACTTGCTTGTATCCTTTTCTGCGCGAGAAAATTGCAAACAGGAAAAGCTAGCAAAACTTAACTGATGGGGGAGTCAACACAGCAGAGAAGCTTCCATGTCCTCGGTGAAAGACCATGGGCTCAGTGGTGGAGTATCTGCTTTGCATGCAGAAGGCTTGATCCCCAGCATCTCTAGGAAGGACCAGGAATGGTTCCCTATCTGAAATCCTGGAGAACCATTGTCAGTCAGCTAGAAGGACTGTGTCATTGTCTGACACAGTATAAGGCAGCTTCCGATGTCCTAGTGGTCCGGTTGAGAGTTGAAAGGCACTGAAGATGGAAGAATAAGCTCCGTACCAGAAGACACTGGCTCAAGGAAAGAAGGCTCAAAGCCCAGGAATTGGTGGTGGGATGACAAGTGATCAGAGAGAGAGAAGAGGAAGCAGACTGGGAGGAGGAGGTGTAGGTACCGGTAACAGGGTTTAGTGAGAAGGGGCAGTCGGTGGCAGAGAGAAGTCCAGAATCAGAAGTGGAAGCAGGGGAGGATGGAGGCCAGGAAGCAGAGATGAGTCATGTTGGTGAAGAGGCAAGGGCGTCTCTCCCTCCTGCTGCGAAAAGCTCCCCTCCCCTCTGGTCTCCTAGGACCAGGAGAGACATGAAAAGGGTGCAGAAAAAGTTATCTTCATGCAGGCACAGTCTCAGATTGCTTGGGGAAGACCCTGGAGAGGAGGAGACATAGGCGACTGTGGGGAGGTGGGGGCCTTTAGACTTGGAGGAAATGAGTTGCTGTGCTCATTAGGCCTGACCCTCCTGTGTAGATCCTGTTTTGCTAACAAAGAGTTAACGATAGCCCGCTCACTGTGATTTACTGCTGCTTGCTCCTGTCACCATGCCACAGAAACCCCAATTTTTTTCCACTTAAATGGGAAACAGACTTTCCTGGGGAAGCATTATGCATTGAGAAACAGAAGTGTGTAGGAACACTTATCTTATACCACTGGCACATCTAGTTCCGTACAGTCTACACTGAACGGCAATTAAAACACAGTCTTATGTAGAGATATCAGGGATTGAAACAGGGATCTTCTGCATGAGACGTAGATGCCCTGCCACTGAAGTGCCTGGACAAATCTGTAAATCTAGAGAGAAATCAGACAAAAGTAATTAGGTCAGGTTGAGATAAGTCTTTGTAAATACCCGCAAAAATGGCAAGTAGGGTCCAGAGCCCTTTATTTATTTTTAATTAATGCTGGAAATTCAGCAAAGGGGCTTGGAATATTCTCAAGGGCTTGAGGTGACTACAGCTCTGGTGACCACAATTTCCTAGGGAGCGGAAGAACCTTCCTTTTAAAAGGGAAGGTGACAAGGACTGAGAAGAGCTTGTCATTTGCCCCAAACCAAGCTAAGTCTCAGTAACTGTGCTTTGTTAAAATTAACCTTCCTACCCAAACAATTGGCCGTGTGGGCCTAAATACAAAGAGCAGGTGACAAGGCTGGGCAATGCAATCAGTCTGCATCATGACAAGGGATGCGGGAGGGAGCGTCATTTGATTTAGTTTGCATTTTGAGGCTCTAATACTTTGGCCAGCTCATGAGAGACTCCCTGGAAAAGACCCTGATGTTGGGAAAGATGGAGGGCACAAGGAGAAGGGGACGACAGAGGACAATGTGGTTGGACAGTGTTCTCGAAGCTACCAACATGAATTTGACGAAACTCCGGGAGGCAGTGGAAGACAGGAGGGCCTGGCGTGCTCTGGTCCATGGGGTCACGAAGAGTTGGACACGACTAAACTACTAAACAACAACAACAAAAATATCTAAAAATGCTGAAGTTTTGGCAATACAGTGGTCCCTTGACTTACGAAGTACTCGACATCCGTATTTTTCGACTTACGAATGAAAAAAAGTGGCTGCACGCATACGAATTTTTCGACATCCGAATGGAAATCGTTGCCGGTTTAGATGCGGTTTCCTCGACTTACGAATTTTAGATGCGGTTTTTCAACTTACGAATTTTTCCGAATATTTTTCTCCCAATGCATTCCTATGGGAAATCGACTTACGATTTTTTTCGACCTGCGAATGTCCATTTGGAATGGATTAAATTCATAAGTCGAGGGACCACTGTACAAAAATTTACCTAAACTTAACTGATTAGCTAGTTAAATGACTAATGATTAATCACCTAAATATTCTTTCATTGGTTGGTAGCCTATTTAGCTCTCTTAACGCCAAAGCCGGCTTCCTTTCCAAACCTCTAATTAACTGCTGTTCTCTACACTCATTATCGGTTCCCCACCAGCCTGGAGGAACAGTCAACTCTCAGCTTCTCCAACCCATTCAGAGTTGGCGTTTTGCTGCACTGCCTTATTTTAACTGGCTAATCAAACATTTTGTCTCATTTGACATTGCAGCCACCTAATCTTTCACTTTAAATAATGCGGTGATTAGGCATTCCCGAGCCTTTCCTTGGTTCTAGAAAGGCCCAGTGTGTGTGTTTGTGTGTGTGTGTGTGTGTGTGTGTGTGTGTGTGTATATACAGGTGTGCTTGCAAAATTCAGAATGCAGAGAAACGAATGAAGTTAAAACACAGAAGATTGCCAAGCACAGATGATCTCGCACTGGGTAATATTCACCCAGAGGAACATACAACTGTGCAGCTGTACAACGCTCACTTATATTTGCCACACATGCCTGCAGGCTTGTGATTTAGCTCACTTGCCTACTCATGAACCGTTGACCATTTCTGCTGACAGAGGGGCTCCGTGAGCCCAGAGGGTGAGAACGGGAAAGAGCAGGGCAGATCTGATATCCCTGCAGTCTACCATCTCGCAGAAAACTAACCCAAATCTCTATGTCCTCTAGGAACTAAGGAGGTGAAAGCTACAGAATACTGGCTGAGCAGGCAGGATTCTGAGACATTTTGATGTCGCCAGCCAACGCACCAGTCACATCACTCATCTCATACCCAGCGGCATGATTCCAGCTCTCCAGAATAAGCAACCCCTAATGGGTGGCCTGCATCCCAAGGTTAACCAGCCCACCGTCGCTAGGTTCTGTAGCCGTTTAAGTAATCACTTGCGTCCTTTAGGTGGGACTTTAAACATTACCAACATATTAAACCGCCTCATACAGACTCAGACATTGAGAGCAGAGAGCAGGAGTGACCAAGATGGATCACCCCAGGTAGTATAGGAAAGACTGACTTATTAAAACCAATAATAAACTATGCAGACAACAGCAGCAACAATAACCGCAAACTATACCACCACATATGGGACGCAGGTGGCGCTGTGGGTTAAACCACAGAGCCTAGGGCTTGCTGATCAGAAGGTCAGCGGTTCGAATCCCCGCAATGGGGTGAGCTCCTGTTGTTCGGTCCCTGCTCCTGCCAACCTAGCAGTTCGAAAGCACGTCAAAGTGCAAGTAGATAAATAAGTACCGGTCCGGCGGGAAGGTAAACAGCGTTTCCGTGCGCTGCTCTGGTTTGCCAGAAGCGGCTTAGTCATGCTGGCCACATGACCTGGAAGCTGTACGCCGGCTCCCTCGGCCAATAATGCGAGATGAGCGCCGCAACCCCAGAGTCGGTCACGACTGGACCTACCGGTAATGGTCAGGGGTCTCCTTTACCTTTTATACCACCACATACACACAGAACAGAGGAATTATCGTCAAAGATACTCCTATGGTTCGGTTCATTCCACATAGCCAAGATACATGATCAGCAGAACGATGTGGTGAGCTCCTTTTACTAGTCATACATGAGTCATACCTCATGTTACATCCGCTTCAGGTTGCGTGTTTTCGTCTTGCATCCTGCGGCAACCCGGAAGGGGTTACCTCCGGGTTTCGCTGCTCGCGCCTGCGCAGAAGCGCCAAATCGCGTCGTGCGCCTGCGCAGACACGGCGCTTCAAGTTGCGAGCTTTTCACGTTACGGACGGGCCTCCAGAAAGGATCCCGTCCGTAACACAAGGTACCACTGTACTGTAATGTGGGGGAGTCCAGTCCATGCTTTGTGTGTGCCCCTATTCACCAGAGTCTTGAGCAGTTCCAGTCCAGGTCTTACAGAAAGCCCTAGAGACCAGTCCCCGAGGCAGCTGAGGAGATGCCTAATATTTCAATTTCTTCTAAATAGAATTGTTTTGGGCACCATCCTTCATGCAAGAGAGTGCATCTTACGGGTACCACTTCCTATTGCTGTGTGAATTCTGTGACGGAGAACGGACTCTAGTTTAGGTGTCACCTTCTATGTGCAACGAGCATCTTATATGGGGTGCGGCGCATTCAAGCATGCGAGGTCCCCACACTGCAGTCTCAAAGGGTTCAGCCTGGCAATCCTGCACAGCTCGGGTCTTACTTCCCTTGTGAGGGGCAAGTCAACAGTTAACAGAGGAGTGAAACCCTGTGGCCTCTGCAGCTAGGCTTTGTGTACTGGACTGACAAGCAGACAAAGCCAGGAAGCCTTTTAAAGGCACGGTTAACAATGCCGGGAATTCTGAGTATGGATTCTGAAGCTCCTGACTCATTATGAGACTCCCTGGATGAATTGCTTAAGGTGATTCAACACCCCTCCCCCTACATTTTAGCCAGCTGAGCATTTCTTAAAATTCACCTGCAGGTAACATGAATATTCAGCTGGCAGTCATCAACCGTTCCGAAAAATCTAGTATCTAAATCGAACACAAACTCTTTCGGAAAGCTATCTGTGGACTGTGCCTGCCCCCCGCTAAACTTGTTTGGTGCTACCTGGCAGAGAATAGCTTCACTGTATTCAGTAGGTCCGGTCGACCAACTCCCCAGGGACATAATGTGTTGTGTTTTGGAAAACAGCTGCAGTTCATTCATTTTCAGTGGGACGCGGGTGGCGCTGTGGTCTAAACCACTGAGCCTAGGGCTTGCTGATCGGAAGGTTGGTGGTTCGAATCCCTGTGATGGGGTGAACTCCTGTTGCTTGGTCCCTGCTCCTGCCAACCTAGCAGTTTGAAAGCACGTCAAAGTGCAAGTAGATAAATAGGTACTGCTCTGGCGGGAAGGTAAATGGTGCTTCCGTGCGCTGCTCTGGTTCGCCAGAAGTGGCTTAGTCATGCTGGCCACATGACCTGGAAGCTGTACGCCGGCTCCCTTGGCCAATAAAGCGAGATGAGCGCCGCAACCCCAGAGTCGGTCATGACTGGACCTAACGGTCAGGGGTACCTTTACCTTTACCTCATTCATTTTCAGCTTTGTATTCTTGTTATAAAAAGTGCACCGAGAAACTCCATTGCGGTACCCATAACCTAGGTCTAAGGTGCCATTTAGCTCCTAGCTCTCATATCTCAGTTTCTAACACTGCGTGACACAGTTAAATGTCCTGCCTTAGTCCAGCCCCGAGTCCTGACTACAGACAATCACATTAGCTTGCGAGGGTGGGAGCTCACAGGGGAGTATAAAGAGGCACTCTGCCTAAGCTTTGGTTCAGGTGCTGAGGGATCATTCTGCACTGGCAATAATAGCAATTGACGTCCATTGCATCACCTCCAAAGGCAGGCGGACGCGAAACAGGCTGAAAGCACAAAGAGATTCTGCTGCCCCAGCCAGCAATTTCCAGTCCATCAATCATCATCTCCCCACAGACACATGTGAACAAAGCACACATGCCGCCAGCACCCCCCCGCCCAACGCACACACCCCAAACTGAAATGTAATGGCGACTACTCTTGCTTCGAAGAAAGAAATTAATTCCTAGGAGGGCATGCATTGGCTCAAGGAATCTCAAGTTGGAAAGCCAGATTTTGGTAGGGGTGGGAGGAGCAGGAGGAAGACTTAGCAATCTTCATAGAACAAATATGAACTGAGGTTGGCTATTCTTAACACATAAAACTGCCTTACACCAAGTTGGGCTTATGGATTATTGACTGGTTATTTATTCCATTTATATACCGCCCATCCTGCGAAGATCTCAGGGCGGTTCACAATATAGAAAAGCACAAAAGAGATAATTAAAACAAAAAACAAACCAGGGCCGAGAAACCTTTCTTAAGCCTGAGGGCCACATGACCTTGTGGGCAACGTTTTGGGGGCCACGTGCTAAAGATGGGTGTGGCCAGACACACCGGAGGGTGCAGAGCTGGGCCAGGGAGAACTGCAGCCTGTTGTTTGTGTGTACGGCCTCAGGGGCCAGACAGGGAGCCCTGAAGGGCCACATTGCCTTCCCCAGACCCTGATTCCCTCCCACTGGTGACAGGAACAAGAGTTCATTTCCAGTACTGAAAACAAATTCCAGGCCTAAGAATCCTTTTATTCTGTGTCTGCCCACATTTCTAAGCCCCTATTTTGCACTTGGCTCCATCTGGTGGACCTCGAAGCTTTACGAAAGAACAAAGTAAACCCCATAAATTTGAAGGCCGCCCACTGCTGCCCCAATATCTCAGAACCAGGGTGGATTTGATTTAAATCAAATTGATTTAAATCAATTAAAACAACACTATTTAAATCACTAGTCAGTAAGACTTGATTTAAATATTTTTTTTTACAGAAAGACTCATTCTTGCTGGTATAATCTTAATATTTACAACCATATGAAGGTTTCATTTTTGGAATAATAAATTTTCAGAGTAGTTTTTACAGTTATATCAAAAATTACTGATTTGGTTATACTACTAGAAATACATAGACAGATAATTATGAAATTATGGTGAGGTTTAATAAGTTAACTGTTTATATTTGGACAACTTTTCTGCTGTACTTTATTGGAAGGAGAAAAATAATCATTTCCTTAATAACAATTTAAACAATTTATTTAACTAAAACAATAACAAGATAGCATATGTATCCATGTTTGTTAACTGATGTGGTTAAACATTTTTTTAAAAAAAACTTAGACTGAGTTTTAGCACACTTGATAAACTTAAAACAAATCCTTATTTCCTGATGAATAGCCTTTGGACTATAGGGACCAGGTGGCGCTGTGGGTTAAACCACAGGCTTGCTGATCAGAAGGTCAGCGGTTCAAATCCCTGCAACGGGGTGAGCTCCCGTTGCTCGGTCCCAGCTCCTGCCCACCTAGCAGTTCGAAAGCATGTTAAAGTGCAAATAGATAAATAGGGACCGCTCCAGCGGGAAGGTAAACGGCGTTTCCATGCGCTGCTCTGGTTCGCCAGAAGCAGCTTTGTCATGCTGGCCACATGACCTGGAGGCTGTCTTCGGACAAACGCTGGCTCCCTCGGCCTATAGAGCGAGATGAGCATGCAACCCCAGAGTCGGACACGACTGGACCTGATGGTCAGGGGTCCCTTTACCTTTACCTTTAGCCTTTGGACTACAGTGTAACTTAAATAGAAGACTATATTTAGAAAGATTTTTCCTCCAAAAGCATTTTATTTTAAAAATCCAATTTAAATCAAAAATATCCAATTTTTTTTAAAAAAATCATTGATTTTTATCCACCCTGCTCAGAACGCAAGACTGGGGGTGAAATACCCTCTATCAAGGGTTCTCCCCTAATGTTCAAAACAGATGCTACAGAATACACATGGCAGCAAAGAATTCTACCATTATTTTCTGCCTTATTTCCTTCTATCAAAGGGGGAAGGCCTTTTTTTTTTTTACCTCCCTTACATACCCAACTTACAATTACGGCAACAGTTATGGCTCAGTGGTAGAAGGTCCCCAGTATCTCCAGGTATGGCTGGAGAAGATTCCTGATCTGAACCCCTGGAGAGATGCTGCATTGCAAATAGAAGTGAGATAGATGGACCAATGATGTACTGTGCCAGTATACTGCTCCCCAAATTCAAGCTGGGTGCAAACAACTGGTGTGTGTGTGTGTGTGTGTGTGTGTGTGTGTGTAGAGCTTTCTTTCTCCAGGATGCATTAAATTCCATGCACTAACAAAAGTACAAACCATCACAATCCAGAATGTGCAGCATTGAGGTGCAGGAGGGCATATGGCCCTCAGAGTTCCATTTAGAAATCTGATACAACAGATTTCCTGATCGTTCTCCGTAATGAAAAACAGTGGCTCGCACAGCACAAATCACCCTACGGCTAGATAGTGCATTAAATGGATTTTTAAAAAATTGTTTCCTCCCCTCCAGAGCTCACATAGTGGACAAAATGCCCCCAAGACGCCTATCCCCCACCCCAGATCATAAACACAGCAGAAGAACACGAAGTGAAGGATCTGTGAGAGGTGTCCTTGCCGTCACCCTTGACTTTTCTGAAGTTGGACATTGACAATGCCAGGCGATAACCAGGGTTATGTATGCTGCCTGTCAAGCAAAAGAACGTGCTATGACCCAAAGTAACCCAAAGTCGACACCGAGAAAAGCAAGCTGTTGGAGTATCAATAAAGTTTTCCGGTTTGGCAGGTTTTAGGCTTACTTTGGTGACGGCCGAATGCCCTGATGAAAAGAAAAAGAAAGATAAAAAGAAATGTAGTAGTTATCACAAGCACAGAGCCCTATGATCCTGTGACATATTTGCATATAGATTCCAATTTTTGTGTGGCTCCTGCATTGCAGGGGGTTGGCCGAGATGCCCCTTCCAATGCCACAATTCTGCGATATTTCGATATTTGCGAGGGCTTCCAGATCAAGCCTCAAACTTCACCTGGGCCTTCCGTGTCTCCCTTTCTCAATCCTACACTTGTAAACCTACCTAGTCCTATTCTTTTTCACTCTCTGCTGGCTTCCCTTACAGGCTTTAAAAGGCAAAGGACCCCTGACAGTTAAGTCCAGTCGTGAACGACTCTGGGGTTGTGACGCTCATCTCGCTTTATTAGCCAAGGGAGCCTGCGTTTGTCTGCAGACAGTTTTTCTGGGTCATGTGGCCAGCATCTGGTGAAACCAGAGCAGTGCACGGAAACTCCGTTTACCATCCCACCGGAGTGGTACCTATTTATCTACTTGCACTTTGATGTGCTTTCGAACTGCTAGGTTGGCAGGAGCTGGGAACGAGCAACGGGAGCTCACCCCGTCGCAGGGATTCAAACCGCCGACCTTCCAATCGGCAAGCCCTAGGCTCAGTGCTTTAGACCACAGCGCCACCCACGTCCCCCTTACAGGCTTACACCTGCGCTTCTGTTCCACCAATTTAGATGGGATTCTTTGGGACAGTGGTTCCCAATTAGCTAAGTACTGCAGACCACCTGTTTTTCAAAAGCCAAACTTTTGAAAACTGCGGTATCTCTATGGACGTTTTTTGTTATGTGAATGGTGCCACAACCCCCTGGGGTCCACGGACCACCAATTGGGAACAACTGCTTGGGGGGGGGGGTGTCACGTGCTGGTCAGAAATGCCCAGGAATCAGGCCTATCACTAAATCTGTTTGCTCTGCTGCGACGGAGAGGAGGAGAGTCCCTGGGATGTCAAACAGGAGATAGATGGGGAAGTTCTCCGATATGTGGATCTATTTGCTTGGATGTCTGAGCATTGGGTTAAGAACATAAGAGCCTGCCGGATGGAGCAAATGTCCCATCTAGCCTACGATCCTGTTCTTAGAGCGGCCAACCAGTTTGTCTTGCCCAGGGCAAACCAAAGTGACTTAGAAGCTCACAAACAGACAAAAACCCCATGTAGATACATTAAAATTAAGAGGAAAAAGAAATACATTCAAAACATCCCACCCACCTCTGAAAGGCCAGATAGTTAAAGGTCAAAGGCCTGGTTACAGGTAGGTAGCCATGTAGGTATCGTGCATGCACACGAAAGCTCATACAATAACAAACTTAGTTGGTCTCTAAGGTGCTACTGGAAGGAATTTTCTTATTTTGTTTCGTCAAAGGCCTGGTTACAGAGGAAAGTCTTTGCCTTGTGCCTGAAGATATACTGATAGCGCCAGGCGAGCCTCCCTGGGGAGAGCATTCCACAGGCGGGGAGCCACTGCAGAAAAGGCCCCGTTCTCCTGTTGCCACTCTCCGAACCTCTTGTGGAGGCGGTACACAAAGAAGGGCCTCAGATGATGATTGCAGGGTCCGGGTTGGTTCACATGGTGAGGGGCGGTCCTTGAGGTATTGCGGTCCTGAGCCATGTAAGGCTTTATAGGTCAAAAACAGCACTTTGGAATTGGGCCCAAAAACTAATTGGCAGCCAGTGCAATCGGGCCAGGATTGGGGTTATAGGCTTAAAAATTTCTTGTCTTGGTGAGCAACCTGGCTGCTGAATTCTGCACCAGCTGAAGTTTCCGAACAGTCTTCAGAGGCAGCCCCACGTATAACGAGTTGCAGTAATCCAACCTAGAGGTTACCAGAGCATAGACGCCAGAAGTTAGGCTATCCTACGGAGCACAGATGGGCCAATCACTTCATATTGCTTAACTGTATTTGTTTGTTTCTGGAAAACTCAATTAAAACAACAACAACGAATTAGAAAAAACAGGAGATAATAGGCATTGAATTCCTCTATATGAGTAGGCAAGGTTTTTTGTTCTGCTTTAGATTAGCCGGTTCTCTTTGTTACATGTCACTAAACTAATTCTTTAAATATCGGTCAGTCAACTGATCACAGGGTTGCAGTTTCTCTAGTGAAACCTGCGCTCCGGGGATTCTCCACCATCTGCAGCTAACACACAATTTTCTTTCTTCCAAGGCTCTTAACCTTTTCGTGAAATTATATTACAGGGCGGGGAGGGCATAGATCCCAATCTTCACCAGAGATTTTTTGTGGAGCTCAGATGGGTCAAACTGAACTATCCGGATGAAGCAGAAGAGGGTCAAAGTTCAGCGAGCTCATCAGCCACATTTTTTAACCATCCTCAACGAAAGCAAAAAAACACACGGAGATAAGTGCTTAATGAAAACCCGGAACAGCGGGATTGTGGCCTTTAATTAATCCTGCAGACCAACTAGGCTCAAAATCCTGCATTACAGGAATTTCAGCTACCAGGAAATCCATTTCAGGCTTCCTCCAGTATCCCCCCCCCCCCCGGCAAGAAATCTATTTTTCTTAACTGACTCTATAAAAGCTTGTGCTGTGTTAAGTTTTAGTCTTTAAATGGGCCACAAGACTGTTGTTGTGGTTTTTTTTGCTGCAACCAACCCTAAACTGAAATGGAGTTGTAATTCACGATTCCTGCAATGTTTTCAGCATGCAAAGTCAGAACTGTCAATCCCATTCTTCATGTTATTAAGAAGGGATGACAATGTCCAGAGCAAAAGAAGTGACCCTCCGGCCTGGAGGTCAAATAAGGCCCTCAAAGCCCCTCAACCTGGCCCTCAGGAAGTCTCCCCAGGACACACAACCTCCTCAGCCTACAGATATTACTGGCCCTGCTCCACACCCTGCTTGGAAGATTTTACCTGACTGGGATGTGCCCTTGAATTCCGATAATGCCTCTTGCTTCCTGGGATGGAGAATTAGGAGGGGTGTGCACAAAGGTAGAAATTACATTCATTGTTCCACTCACTCTTGTCCCTGGCCTCGCACTGGCATGTGGCCCCTGAAAACCACTGGCATGTGGCCCCTGAAGACTGCCCAGAAGCAAATGCGGCCCTCAGGCCGAAATACATCCCCTACCACTGTTTCACATGCACTCAAAATGTCCGGTCCCCATTAGATATTGTAATGCCCTGTTTTGGGTTATTCGAAGCTGCCCTGGTCATTTTCAAAGGCAGTCGGATTTACAGCGTGTTGCAGGGTGTTCAGCCTGTTATGGAAGGTGCTGTGCTCAGGATCAGGATCACAGTTTAGGAATGTTTCTGGATACAACACTGTCAACTAGACAGGGACCTAGGTAAGTATTTTCCACCAGCACAAGCCAATGTAAAAAGGACTCTGCCATGTGTGTTCATTCTGTGTTGTTTTTAAACCTATACCCGGTGCTGTTTTTAAAACTTCTTTAGCTGTTTTTAAGGTCAGGTCGCAACTGGACTAGTTGCCAGTCGCAAAAAGCACCTGGCGCCTGGCTAATTTCGAACACGAATTAGATGTGCCAAGTTAAGAAGGACAAGGGTTGTACATACTGATGGTGCTCAGTCAGACTTGTCCACATCAACAGACCACAATAACTGGGGGGGGGGGGGAGAGATCCTCTAATACAGGGGTGGCCAACTCCCAAGAGACTGTGATCTACTCACAGAGTTAAAAGCTGGCAGTGATCTACTCCCTTTTTGGGGGTTCAAGGCAGGTCAAAGTTGTTGAACTTTTTTAGGAAGGAGGAAGGTTCATTTTTGGGTGGTTTGGGTCAAAGTTGTTGAGTTTTTTCAGGGAGGAGGTAAAATGTTGAGCTTTTTTTCAGGGGAGCCACAGTTGTTCAGCTTCTTTGGAGGGAGCCAATGATCTACCAGTGATCTACCGCAGACGTCCAGTGATCTACCAGTAGATCATGATCTACCTGTTGGACATGCCTGCTCTAATGAGCCAGGATCGGACAGGACTCTGAACACACCCATTGGCAAAGCCACCTTACCTCGACCGCTTTGATCTGCAGAACTTACACAAGTTCCTTATAATGTTTGTTTCTTTGTTCTGCATCGGTAAGGTGTCTATCTTTTAGAGCGACATGATCAGACTAAAAGGGTTGATGTGCCCATGGATCTACACACAGATAGATCTCCTTCCAAGGCAATGGGAACCCCAGGCAACGGAAACTGTTTTTTTTTTTTTTTTTAAATAAATAAATTGAGAACTGCACAGATAATGTTGTGTTACGGGGTGGCCCACAAATGCCAAAAATATAAATACAGTGGAACCTCGACTTACGAATTTAATGCGTTCCGAAAGCACACTCGTAAGTCGAAATACGGCATTCCCATAGGAACGCATTGGGAACGTAAGTTGAAAAATTCGTAAGAAAACCCTATGTAAACCTTCGTAAGTCGAGTAAACCCCATCTAAAACTTCGTAAGTCGAGTAAACCGCATCTAAAATCCAAGCGGATTTCCTTTCGGAAGTTGAAAAATTCGTAGGCGCGCGGCCGCTTTTTCCCTTTCGTAAGTCGAAAAATACGTAAGTCGAGTCATTCGTAAGTCGAGGTTCCACTGTAACTAAATAAAGCCTGGCTGTGCACCAACAGAAACCTGCAGCAGAATCTAAGAGCTGAGTCAGTCCTGCTTGATGTCGAGAGTGTCTTCTTCACGCATCTGATATTGAATTGCTTGAAGGAGGTCATAGCGTGCAAACCCCACATTGTCCCAGACTGTGTCCAAAAGGACTCATGTGCGCAGCAAAACAAGTTTGGCTACTGCTCCCTAGGAGTCAGCTTGCAACATCCCTTGCCAAGCGGCTAATCGCAAGAGGATGTGAGTGTAACAATGTACAACTTGCAACCTGAACCTGGTTGCACTTACTCAGGAGTCAGCTCCATTCAGGCCGACAGAATTCACTTTCGATCTGCAAGGTTGAGGTTGCAGACTTGAGAATGCATAACTGCACACTCTCCAAGATCTGATCCCTTTCATCCAGACATCCCCAGGTTTCTAAGCAGCCAACTCACATTTCTTTCTAAACCAAAACTGGAGGGATGCCATTTTAACTACAAATTGGAGCCTTTAAGAGCATGTGTAGCTAACAATTATTTTAGGGGAAGCCTCTTGCTGGGGGTGGGTAACTCTGCAGACTAACGCTCTAGACGGTGCCAACACATGAAATGTTAAGTCCAAAATGTCTAAAGGGCACCAGCTTGGGGAAGCCGGCTGTGAAATGAACACGGACAGATCAACAACAACAACCGTAATAATATCAGCACATATGATATTGTTCATATATGAAGTGCCCTTGTACTGCCGGAGGTCTATTCTGGCTGGCTTCCAGAGTTTTGAGGAATGCACATCTCCCCAGGGAAGTGTGTTTGTGTGAGCGCACACATTTTCGAGGAAAGGTATATATACAATGTCAGCATATGTGCCTTTTATTTATGAGCAGTTTATCCTGGGCATTGAGATTTTTCACCTTTTGCTTTGCACAACATATACGAGCCTCCAAATTACGCCCAATCCTACTACAGGTTGCGTCATTTCCTACACAAAGACTTGCACTCAGAGCAGCTTACAGTACAATACAGTCGTACCTTGGATCCCGAACGCTTCGCGAGTTGAACATTTTGGCTCCCAAACGCCGCAAACCCGGAAGCGAGTGTTCCGGTTTGCGAACGTTCTTTGGGACCCGAACATCCGACACGGCTTCCTGCAGCCAATCGGAAGCCGAGCCTTGGTTTCCGAACGTTTTGGAACGGATTCCGATCCATACGGATTCCAGAACAGATTCCGTTCGACTTCCAAGATACGACTGTACACGCAAGAAAGGGAGAACCACAGCTCAGTGGCTGGACTGTCTGCTTTCCATGCAAAAGCGTTCAGGTTCAATCCCCGAGAAGAAGCAGGTGGATGGAAAAGACCCAGGAGAGATGCTGCCACCCAGAGCAGACAAAACTGGGCAAGATGGACGCACTTTTGACCTGCTGTAAATGCACAGGAACTTGCCTTACACCAAGTCGGCCACTGGTCTATCTATAGCTCAGTACTGTCTACACTGACTGGCAGCAGCTCTCCTGGGTTTTAGTCAGGAGACATTCTCACCCCTACATGGAGGTGTCAGGGATTGAACCTGGAGCCTCTTGCATGCAAAGTATTCGTTCTACCACTGCCCCACTCAACCTTTCCCCATGGAAAAGTCACAGGAAGACAGCTGTTTCTAAGAACAGCCTGCATCAAGAGCAATTTGTTCAAAATAAAGTACCTCGGTTCTAATCTGTGTAACAATCTATTCCAGCTTTCCCCAACCTGGTGCCCTCCAGACCAACCTGGTGCCCTCCAGCAGTGGGGAAGGATGATTCCCCAGACAAGTTACAGGTAGATAGCCGTGTTGGTCTGTCATAGTCAAAACAAAATAAAAAAATTCCTTCCAGTAGCACCTTAGAGACCAACTACTAAGTTTGTTCTTGGTATGAGCTTTCGTGTGCATGCACACTTCTTCAGATACCCCAGAGAAGGTAAGAAACTCCATCTAATATTTGATGGAGAGTGGCTAGGGAAACCCAGCCAGATGGGCGGGGTATAAATAATAAATTATATGATGATGATGATCATGATGATGATAATGTGCAGCCCACCAATTGTCCAAGCTTCCCAGCATCCTCTGAGACTCTGAGAAAGAGACTGTGGCTTACACCTGGAAGGCATGTTTGATGCAAAGTCAGGAAAACTATCAGCTGTGGTTTAACCCACAGCAGGTGGCGCTGTGGGTTAAACCACAGAGCCTAGGGCTTGCGTATCAGAAGGTCGGCGGTTCAAATCCCTGCGACAGGGTGAGCTCCCGTTGCTCGGTCCCTGCTCCTGCCAACCTAGCAGTTCGAAAGCACATCAAAGTGCAAGTAGATAAATAGGTACCGCTCCGGCGGAAAGGTAAACGGTGTTTCCGTGCGCTGCTCTGGTTCGCCAGAAGCGGCTTAGTCATGCTGGCCACATGACCCGGAAGCTGTACGCCGGCTACCTTGGCCAGTAAAGCGAGATGAGCACGCAACCCCAGAGTCGTCCGCGACTGGACCTAATGGTCAGGGGTCCCTTTACCTTTACCTTTCAAGCAGTATAAATACCGGACAGCACTCTCTGCAGAGCAGAGAGCATGAGTGCGTGTTTGCTGTTCAGCCAAGGGCAACATAACTAACCTGATCAGATTGCATGATGCAAGCTTTAACCTTGGACCCAAAGTACAAAATTCTTGCACGAGCATTTGCATATCCAGATGGCAGGAACTGCTGCACCTTACAGAGAACTTTAAAAAAAGAAAGAAAGGTGTTTCTCAGCCTTCCTCCCCTCCCCTTCGTTACAAAGCAGGTTGGAAATCAGAAAAATAAAGTGGGGACAGGACTTTCCTGGACTGTATCCCTTCAAACTGCAGGTGCTGGTTTTTGTTTTCTGTCTCTCCCTGTGGAAGAATTCAACTACTGTCTGAACCACTGAAAAGCAGCTCCGAATACTGAATACCCCCATGATAAGGGCATGCACTAACTTCCCTGGTGGGTGGCTGTTGGCATCCGTCTGTCTTGAGACACAAAGGAGTGTTCCCCCGGGGGTGAAGTCAAACCGCCACATTAGTATTGTGACTTCTATGGGGCGCAGGCCTGGGCAGTGCGCCTGGAGGTCCTGGGTTGCGCAGACAACAAGAACACACACGGCCTCGCTGATGTGGTCCAAAGGAAAGCAGAGCAATGCGTTTGGCACCAGCCTGGCTGTGGGAGTTGCCAGAAGGAGGCGTACAAGGCACCATCCAACTGTCTTAGGGACTCCACTCTGGACTTGGGTAGGATTTACTCTAGGACTGGGCGATGTCAGGTTTTCAACACTGCGATGTATCACCAGCCAAACATCACGATCTGGCGATACAGTTGATAGGGAGGAACAAACCAGGCAAGCTTCCCGGATTCAGGTAATCACCTGGGTGATGTGCCATTAAGAGAACAAAGGAAATGGGTGGGGCTCCTTCTCCAGCTCTTAAAAGATCAAAGCTGGAGTTTGAGGGGGTCAGAATTTGCTGTGGTGTGACCTAGAGGGCTGCAGGCTGGAAAGCCAGAGATCAATACAACTTTCCAAGGAATACAGAGAAGTAAATCACAAACTAAATACTTCTGTATGTGGTTTACAAAAATTCATTAACAGTAACGTACAAAAATTCAACGCCTTCTAATACTTAAAGTCTCAAATGCTATTTACAATGCCAAAATAATAATGACATACACAACTCAATACAGTGGTACCTCAGTTTTCGAACGTAATTCTTTCCGGAAGACTGTTCAAGTTCCAAAACGTTTGAAAACCAAAAACTCAAAACTGAAATCTCAATATGGAAGCCGCGTTTCCAGTTTGTCTTCTGAGCTGCGTTTGAAAACCAAAGCATTTACTTCCAGGTTTACGGCGTTCGAGTTCCGAAACGTTAATCAACGGAAACATTCGAAAACCGAGGTACCACTGTATTGAGTTGTGTATGTCAGTGTTCCCCAACCTTGGGCCTCCAGCTGTTTTTGGACTACAATTCCCATCATCCCTGACCACTGGTCTTGCTAGCGAGGGATGATGGGAGTTGTAGTCCAAAAACAGCTGGAGGCCCAAGGTTGGGGAACACTGGTGTATGTCATTATTATTTTGGCATTGTTAAAAAAACCCATCCAAATATTCTTGCAATAAGTCCAAGACAATAACTATATGTATACTTGTTCCTGGTGCAATTCCAACAGAACTCCAACAACAAGATAACCGGATTTCAATCTGTTTTGTGAATCTTCTTCTGGTCAGCCCGAAAAGGAACTATGCAACGGCAATTCGATGCTCAACCAAATAGGTCAGCTCCAACCTTGAAGAGGCACGTTGCTCTTTTTGAAAAGGCTGCAACTATGGGAGAAGCAAGACCCTCTTGGAGTGTTAATGATGTGAACCCCTCCATCGTAGGCTCAGGTTGTATATATGTGTAAACCATATATCATAAAGACACTACAGTCTCCGCTCTGCCTCATTGCCAAAAGGAAACACGAATCCTGGGTATGCGCCTGGAACCCCTGGACTCTCGGGAGACTGAAGAGGCGTGCAACACTAGGTAAAGAACCAAAAAGAGTCAGCAGGAGAACATGCGTGCATGAAAGTGTGAGAGAAGCTCACCTTGCTACAGAAAGGAAGCATACATGCCATTATTTTTAACACTCGATTGGGAGCTGCCCAGAGTGGCTGGGGAAACTCAGCCAGATGGGTGGGGTATAAATAATAAATTATTAGTATTATTATTATTCATTTAAAGCACCCGACTTCACCCAAAATATCCAACTATAGTTTGTTAAGGATGCTGGGGACTGTAAATAATAAACTACAGATCCCAGGATTCTTTGGGTGGGGGAGAAATGAGCCCTAAATGCACACAGACCAAAGACAAAGAGCAGCCATGTAACTCAGGAAGGCTTTGTTTAGCAGGGCAAGATCCTGACAGGCTGACGTAACCATGCTGACATCATCGGAGTAGCTGTGGATTTAGTGTTGATTGCACCATCATAACCAGGATCAGAAATCCCTTCCTCTGGGGGAATCCTCAAGGGGCTACTATGGCAACGCGAGAGCTGTTTGATGCCAAGTGAGCCAGACCACGGATTCAGCAACACGAAAGGATACTGAACTTACCTGCTATTCTTTGCCTGATCTTACAAAAATGGCAAGATTCAATTTTGCATTCTACACAGCAATGGTATAAGGCGACATAAATTAACTGAACCTGTTAAATCCTTTAAAAATCCAATCGGGATGTTTCAAGCAACACACTGCTTGAGGGGCACTTACAGAAAACGCAACAGATATTTCAACTTGGGGCAAAGGGAAACCATTACATATCGTAATGGATACTGCCTTGTTAAGGTATTAATCTGACTTGCAAACATTTCAGGTCTTCTCAGAGATGGAACGTACCGAGTAATGGGCAAAAGAGGCACAAAAGGATGGTTGGGAACACGGAAGGCAGTGTTCATTTCGATATATAAGGCTTTTCTTTTATCCCAAGTTTAAATATCTAATTGCGTTCACATAAGGACCCGTGAAGAATAGGGAGAAGAAGAAGAGGAGTTTGGATTTGATATCCCGCTTTATCACTACCCTAAGGAGTCTCAAAGCGGCTAACCATCTCCTTTCCCTTCCTCCCCCCCAACAGACACTCTATGAGGTGAGTGGGGCTGAGAGACTTCAAAGAAGTGTGACTAGCCCAAGGTCACCCAGCAGCTGCATGTGGAGGAGCGGAGACGCGAACCCGGTTCCCCAGATTACGAGTCTACTGCTCTTAACCATTACACCACAATGGCTCTTGAAGAATGTACGCCAGAGTTTCCCAACCTTCAGCCCTTCAGATGATGACAGGAGGGGGAGTCTGACAACACCTGGAAACGCATCAGGTGGAGGAAGGAAAACGTGTTTTCTTCAGAGATATTGGTGTTGGAACACTGCATCCCATCATCATCTATTTCCACTTATGCAACAGGACTCCCCACCCCACCGGCAGTCTCCCCAAATTTGCTGTTGTTGTTGGGGAACCCCTGGAACATAGCTGTGGAGTGGGAAATATTTTGTTTTCAACACGTTATATATAAACATCACACTATACTGTTATATCATGATGTCTGAAACAAGGATGGAAGATGATGTCCCATCAGGCTACGCTGATATTCATGTGGGCAAAGAAGAAGAAGAAGAAGAAGAATAGAAGAAGAATTTGGATTTGATATCCCGCTTTATCACTACCTGAAGGAGTCTCAAAGTGGCTAACATTCTCTGTGAGGTGAGTGGGACTGAGAGACTTCAGAGAAGTGTGACTAGCCCAAGGTCACCCAGCAGCTGCATGTGGAGGAGCGGAGACACGAACCCGGTTCACCAGATTACAAGTCTCCCGCTCTTAACCACTACACCACACTAGCTCTCACTGGAGCTATGGAGAGGCATTGACTAGCTTCACAGTTTTTCCCATATAATGGTTTTTTTTTACATAGCACAGACCCCACACACCACAATTCACGATATATTGCCAGGTCAACAATTATGAAACCGATATGGACTTCTAACCGGTTTTGAATGTCGCCCAGCCCTACTGGGGGGAATGCAGAGAAAGGAGGTTCCATTCTGCAAGCAGGAATCCTCGCACTGATGGAATGTTCACTTAGCACTACAGTAGATACCACTCACTGGTTTTTCCCATATGCAAATTTGCACTGATCTATCCGTTGATTCAGCCAAGACTTGTTGGCACAGTTGGCTGAGATTTCTGCGATTGTGAGAATGCCACTGCAAGACGTGAGGGCTAGCAAGTGGAATGTGCGACCCGACTCCACTGAAAAGTGTCGGCTTGGAGGAGACACCTGTTAGCTCTGCTATGCCTGTATTCCACATATCAAAGTTGCCCCACCACCACACACACCCCAGCCCAGTGCTGCTGTGAGATCTCTAGAATGTGCACGGCCAGCTTCATGCCCCCTAAGTGTGTGATATGACATTTTCTCCATTCCAGAGAGGCGTTTTATGCCAGTACTCCCAGCACAAATAAACTACCCTGTGATCCTCGGATGAAAGATGTTATAGAAATGTAACAAAATAATTAAATAAACTAACTAGGCCTGCAGATTCCACACACTTTCACTATATACCCAGTCGACGGGTCTCCTGCAGATACCTCTGTGGACAGCCTCCTTCTGATACCGTATTATCAGGAGGTCTGTCCCCCCCCCACAGTATAAGATCCAGGCCCTTAGAATTCTCTCCCATTGAAAGTTGGGGACCAGCTCTGTCGTCTTTTCGTCGCCTACATAAAAACTTCACTCTTCCTAGGAGCCTTTTCAGGCCTGGGCTTTCCAGGTCTGCATTTCAATAGTTTTAAGGATGTTTTTTGTTTTAGCACTTGTTTGCTACCCTGGGCTCCTTTGGGAGTAAAAGTGGGATTAAAAATTAAATTAAAATAATAGGCAGGATTTCAGTGGTCAAACTTTCAGTGGTCAAATAATAGGCATGATTTCAGTGGTGATGCAGGAGGTCCCTGGTGCATCACCAGTTAAAAAGGGCCAGGTATATCTGGTGCATGGTGGGGGGGGGGGAGCCCTTCTCGCCTTGAGAAACTGGAGAACTGCTGCCAGTCAGAACAGGCATCACTGGGCTAGATGGACAAATGGTCTGACTTTGCGAAAGGCAGTTTCATTTACCACCACTCAAAGTGGCCCAGCCCCGAGGCCCATTCCTCTCCCTGCGAAAAATAAGGTTGTTTCCATTTCAGACAAGGTATCTTGGAAAGGTATCTTGGGTTCCATGATCACTGCAGATGGTGACAGCAGTCACGAAATTAAAAGACGCCTGCTTCTTGGGAGAAAAGCAATGACAAACCTAGACAGCATCTTAAAAAGCAGAGACATCACCTTGCCAACAAAGGTCATAGAATCATAGAATCATAGAGTTGGAAGAGACCACAAGGGCCGTATAGTTAAAGCTATGGTTTTCCCAGTAGTGATGTGTGGAAGTGAGAGCTGGACCATCAAGAAGGCTGATCACCGAAGAATTGATGCTTTTGAATTATGGTGCTGGAGGAGACTCTTGAGAGTCCCATGGACTGCAAGAATATCAAACCTCTCCATTCTTAAAGAAATCAGCCCTGAGTGCTCACTGGAGGGACAGATGCTGAAGCGGAGGCTCCAATACTTTGGCCACCTCATGAGAAGAGAAGACTCCCTGGAAAAGACCCTGATGTTGGGAAAGATTGAGGGCACAAGGAGAAGGGGACGACAGAGGACAAGATGGTGGGACAGTGTTCTCGAAGCGACCAACATGAGTCTGACCAAACTGCGGGAGGCAGTGGAAGACAGGAGTGCCTGGCATGCTCTGGTCCATGGGGTCAAGAAGGGTCGGACACAACTAAACAACAACATCTTGGAAAGAAGTAGTTCCATTGGCTGAACTATGACCTGCGGAGGAACATTATGCAGCAATGCATCCTGTGGTGGCACCAGATATGTGAAATCCCCTCTCCTCCAATGAGTTTTCAGGACCTACTGCTTAGAATTCTTCTAATTACTAAGGCACTCCTGGGTTGGTCATCCCTAGCTTGGTTGCAGTACTGTATATTTATTAGCAAGAGTTGTTGAACTTTTGTTTTTAAATATTTTAAGATCTGGTTCTTATTCCCTTCCCAGATAGGTTCACGCTCAGCTCTCCCCAACCTGGTGCATTCTAGATGTTTTGGACTACAAAAGTCATCATGACAGTGCTGACTGCAGCTGATGGGAGTTGTAGTCCAAAGCAGCTGGAAGGCACCAGGTTTAGAGTAAGAATGGTACAGAAACGTTTTAAATAGAAAAAGAAAACAGCAAGGTCTACATTAGCTTTCCCAGTGACATCAGTGTCTGGGGCTACAACTGTAAAACTGCATGCACACTATACATTTAAAACACACACACACACACACACACACACACACACACACACACATCGTGGGAACTGTAGTTTACCCCTCACAGAGCTAGAGTTCCCAGTTCTGGATTCACGCTGAGAGCAATGTGCATAGCTATCTTTGCCATCACTTAACCATGGTACTGGTATAGATTAGGTGCAAGATGTCGAATATCTTATGATCACTCCTCTGCCTGAGGACAGGTGCAAATCCCCCTCTATCCTTCCTAATCACCATTAAGTGTCGCCTTAAGTACTGACCTCACCTACTGTTAAAAGTTTGCCAGGCTCTCTTAGCCAGAATTTGCTAACCAGCACCAAAACGCAGCTTCAAACCAGGGTTAGGCCTAACCATGGTTGCTGATGCCAATGCAGCAATTAACCATCTTTAAACCCATGTGTGAGAGGTTGGGTTTTTTTTGGGGGGGGGGATTTGCAAGCTAAAAGGTCTACTTTGAACTCAAAGGTCTTTCTTTGAAGAGCAAGCTGGAGTATGGCTTACCATGACTTCACAAACATGGTTTCCGAGGAGAAAATCACAGGTGTTTTGCTCTTCCCCAGTTTTCTTAGGTCAGTGTGATATGCTTGTTTGGCTTGGTGTGTCATCCAAACCTGGGATTGTGGCCGAGGTCTCACCTCCTTAACCATGGCTGTAATCAGAGGACAAGCCTTGGATTATGATTATATCCTATTGCCAAATGCAGCAGTTTTGCTCTAGAAATAGCAAACCCACTGCGCTCTGTGCCACCCCAAAGATTTGCTAATGACACACAAGGATTCATAAAGCAAATTCTTCCTGCATGTACTGCAAAGGCCCACTAGATAAATCATTGCATTTCACATAGAACAACATTACTTCTCTGTACAAGTTTCTAGCTCTCATTGAGAGAAAGTGCACTTTGAACGAGAAAAGGGGAAACGGTTTGCTCCTAAAATACAGTACACGCTCGTGTATCCGGGCTCCATTCATTTTTCTTAGCAGAGCGCCAATTTACCCACCTACAAGAACTTGGGATGGAAGAACAGCAGTTTGTGTTTCCGATTCAGAAGCCCCCCATTCAAATCTGGCTGCCCGCCAGACTACCGAGAAGCAGCAGTACCCAGCCGTCAGATATCGGACATTTCGGCGCCTGATTTCACAAACCTGACACCACATGGAGGCAAGCGTCTCTTAAATACAGCAGATAAAAAGCAGGGGCAGCTCTTTGCAGAGCTGCTGACGCTTTTGCTAAATGCAAAGATCTGTTTCCCCTGAAGGAAGCTGGAGGAAGGGAAGGACGGAGGCAGCCTTGCTCTCTGATCTAGCTGCTCGCTCCCCCCACCCCACCCCGCAATCTGTTCTTCCCCTCGATACTGCAGCATAAACTCATGTACAGAAAGCTCTTACGTGGCACAGGCTAGGCGCAAGAGCCCCCACCCCACTTACCTTCCTCTTTCTGGCCTTTGGAAGCATTTATCCTTCCCCATAACTAAGAATGGCAGGAATGATCACCTAGGAGTTGCACCTTGTTAAGGGCAGCAGGTACAAAAATCACCCCGAAGCACCAGAATAATAACCACTGCAGGAAAAATATATTACTGTATATTTTTAAAAAATGGACCGCACCCATAACGTGCCTGAAAGCTGATCCAGCCTAGGATTGCTCCCCGTTATCAATGCAGAGAGGATGGGTCTTAAGGCTACAATTCTATGCTCACATGCCTGGGGTAACCACAGCTAAATTCAATGGGACAATGCAGGAAATGTCACCAATGGCAAAGCACCTTAGCCTGCTCTGTGATAGCACTAGGAGACCATGCTCTGGGTTGTTCTGTTCTTATCTATCGCTCAAACCCCTTTCCTTCCCCCTTGGTAACAAGGCAGCGTGAGATTAAAAACGATATCAGGGATTTCGGAATGGAAATGTTCCTGCCACGTCAAGAATTAGCACTCAAAACGAGGCCACCGGCTTCCGTGCAAACTAAATCTAATTATTTTAATGGAAATCCGCTAGATATTTTTTTTTTTTGATATATGGAAAAGGAATCCAGCTAGGATATGCCCCAAATCATATTGTCACCCAATAGAGCGTTCTGTAGAAATGCACTGCCTGAACATAATATGCTGCCCGCACACACACACACACACACACACACACACACACAAAGGATACCCTTTGGCTTGCTTAAAACCCCAGAACATTGAAAATCCGGATAATCTAAGATCTGCATTTTAATAACACTGCAAACCTGAGTTTTGCATGACATCAACGCATGACATTTTAAAAAACCCATGTCTCTTCCTTTCCATAATGCAATCTTGAAACATTCCAGATTTAACCAAAATTGCATGAATCCAACCACCTCTCAGACAGAGTGAAACAATCCAAGCCCTTGATTTCCCGGTGTGTGTGGAAGTGGAATCGGACAGAAAAATCTGTGTAACGCAGCAAGGGCCATTGGGCAGCTGAAAAGGATTACAATAGCCTCTGAACAATTAATCCTGTATTACGGAGGAGGGAGGGAGGGAGGGAGGAAGATGACCTCAAGATACATCATCAATGGAGGAGGGTTATGATTCTGGAGGACTTTTTAACACAGGAAATCCTGGAGAGATCACAAATCTTTCATTCCAACTCGCCCCCCCCAAAAAAAAGACATACGCAGTTGCATAATATGCGCTCAAATCAAATTACACACATGCTTTCAAGGATTTATAGGCGAGGGGGCATTAAATAGAGGGGGGGCAGTCTGAATCCTTTTACTACACACAGCGCAGCTTGTGAAAAATTACAACTACTGTACGAGTAGCATCCATTCTCTTTCTCTCCCCGCCCAGATTCTGGCAAGGGATCCTATCTGTGTGTCTCGGGAGAGATCACGCCGGAATGTTGCATTTCATAAAAGGGTTCGAGATAAATGCCACCAGGCCAGGGCTGCAAATCAGAAAAGACTTTCCCTGACATAAACTGCATTGGCTGGAAACGAAGAGGTGGGGGAAGAGAAAGCGGGAGGGGGAGCCGACATGAAGGGGGAGGGAGGAGAAAAGAGGGAGGGGGAGTTTAAGTCTAGACAACATGCAATCGACACGCACATATCCACGCAGAAGGGGGGGGGGGAGAATCACATGGGACCGATTTGGTGGGGAGGGGGGTGGAGAAAAGAAAGCAAAATAAACTCCGTTCCAGTTTTGGCCTATGCAGACGCAGGAGGAGGAGAAGAGGAAGCGAGCTACCGGCTCTTCCTATTTTGATCTGAAGCAGAGATTCCCTCCTCCCCCCCGCAGCAAAAACGCAGGAACACCTCGCAACTTGGTCCCCCCCCCCCCCATCCCGGCAGAGCGGTTGCAAAACAAAGGGGAGCCCCGCCTCGCCTGAGTTACGAGGGTGTCACGCAGCCGCCACAACAACAGGGGAGACACCACGAGCGCCCTTCACCTCCTCTCCTCTCCCCGCTTCCCCCCGGGAGAAAGCCGCAACAGGGCTCCCCCGCCATCACCTGCGCGCGATCCAAGAGACCCCCCGACCGAGGAAACGCAGTTGGAGCCAATGCGTAAAAAGGAGGACTCCGACACCAGTATGCTGGGAGGATTCGTGGTGTGTCGGGCGCGTACGCATGGATATATATCACCATCAGTCATTTGCTCTGGCAATCGAGGCGCAGCGCGGGTGCCCACAAAAGGACCCTCGCGCGCGCGCGCGCGCATTCACACAGCCCTACAGATAACCCCATAGCAGCCCAAACCCACAACAGCGCCTGATGATGATTACCTTTCTGGAGAGCCAAGGCTGGGCTGGAGAGGAGGAAGAGGGTGCCTCTCTGGGTGGATTCCGAGGGAGGAAGGAAAGGGGAAAGGGGGGTCAGATTCCTTCTTGGAGGTGCATGAGTCCCGACTAGGGAGAGCTTGGGAAGGTGGAGGCAGAAGGAGGGCTTATTTTCGCTCTTATTTTCCAGGCTGTCCAACAACACAGAAACCGGGCTCCTGTGACACAGGCTAAGAGAATGCAGGAATGTGACGTTCCCAACTCCTCCCAACGAGCCACGTGCATAGACTTTAAAAAAGAAAGGGACGCGCTAAGCTTCCTGGGAAATGTAGTTCCTCTTCGAGGGGGAGAGAGAGAGAGAGAGAGAGAGAGAGAGAGAGAGAGATGGATGGAGGGATTGTATTTTGGATGTGCGCGATCGGACGCACCTGGGAGAGTGTTTTTTCCTCCAGGCGCTGCGATTGCGCAGGGCCGGATTTAGGTTTATAAGCTACTGAAGGTAATGGAGCCCTTTATATGTACAGCTGTCCTTTGTCAACAACAAATTGTCGCTGTTTTGTGTGTGTTGAATATATGCTATATGGTAATTTATGGACCTAATAGGTATCTAAAGCCATTTGCGCATGTTGCCATGCAACCAGTCCATGCAGAATGTAGGCACCCTATATATAAAGGTAAAGGGACCCCTGACCATTAGGTCCAGTCGTGACCGACTCTGGAGTTGCGCGCTCATCTCGCATTATTGGCCGAGGGAGCCGGCGTACAGCTTCCAGGTCATGTGACCAGCATGACAAAGCCGCTTCTGGCGAACCAGAGCAGCACACGGAAACGCCGTTTACCTTCCCGCCAGAGCGGTACCTATTTATCTACTTGCACTTTGACATGCTTTCGAACTGCTAGGTTGGCAGGAGCAGGGACCGAGCAATGGGAGCTCACTCCGTCGCGGGGATTCGAACCACCGACCTTCTGATCGGCAAGCCCTAGGCTCTGTGGTTTAACCCACAGCGCCACCCGTGTCCCCAGTGAGGCTTACTTATCGGTTAAAAAAAGTACAGGACTGCAGCCTGAAGGCATTCTTCCATTTTCATGGCTAGCAATACTTTTTGTTTGTCATTTATTCATCTCTTTCCCACACCCAACACCACTTTCCTCCTAATCATGGTCCCACGGCAAGTTGCAAAAATACCACAAATAAGGTAAGTACAATTTACATTCCTATAATAAACGAAAACCACAAAAAGCAAAGCATGACAAAGCAACAAAACAGCAGCAAACAAGAGTGCAGGGGAAGAGAAAACATCCAGTCATCCTGTTGCAAAGGCCTAGACCAGCCCCTCTCAATCTAAGGCTATTAGGATGTTTTGGACTACAACTCCCATCAGCCTCAGCCAGCTCAACCTGGCTGAGGCTGATGGGGGTTGTAGTCCAAAATAGCCAGAGGCTGGCCAAGGTAAAGAGATTTGTCCCTAAGCTGTATACTGGGGATGGAGTTGAGAGATTACCTAACCTGGGGAGCAAACAGCAAAGACCTGATGAAGAGAGCACAGCAGAGGTTATATTTTCTGAGAATCCTCCGGAAAAATAATCTCTCAAAGGACCTGCTGAGGGCATTTTACCACTGTACTGTTGAGAGTGTATTAACCTATGGTCTCTGTGTGTGTGGTTTGGGAGTTGCACGGTCAGGAAAAGAACAATGCTGTCCAGGGTTGTAAAGATTGCGGAGAGAATAATTGGGTGCACTCTTCCCACCTTGGATCAAATCTATGCCTCCAGGTGCTATAAGAAAGCTGCAGAAATAGTGCAGGATAGTGCACACCCCGGAAATGATCTCCTTCAGCTTCTGCCTTCTGGAAGAAGGTACAGGGTTATAAAGACCAGGACTAGCCGCCTGAGAAATAGCTTCTATCCAAAAGCAATTTCAGTTTTAAATGCAGGGTAAGGCAGTCTCTAAGGGAGTGTCTGTATTTAGTTGTGGGGCATCAGAGTTTTTAGGGGGCTAACCAGGTAGGGTATTAAAGTTTTAGGAGGTTAATTATGCATAGGCAGGATGGGGAATAATAATAATAATAATAATAATAATAATAATAATAATAATAATAATAATAATAATAAATAATTCATTATTTGTACCCCGCCCATCTGGCCGGGTCTCCCCAACCACTCTGGGCAGCTTCCAACAAATATCAAAATACATTAAAATATCACAGATTAAAAACTTCCCTAAACAGGGCTGCCTTCAGGTATTTTCTAAATGTCAGGTAGTTGTTTATCTCTTTGACCTCTGCTGGGAGGGCGTTCCACAGGGCGGGCGCCACTACCGAGAAGGCCCTCTGCCTGGTTCCCTGTAGCTTTGCTTCTCGCAGTGAGGGAACCGCCAGAAGGCCCTCGGCACTGGATCTCAGTGTCCGGGCTGAACGATGGGGGTGGAGACGCTCCTTCAGGTATACAGGAACGAGGCCGTTTAGGACTTTAAAGGTCAGCACCAACACTTTGAATTGTGCTAGGAAACGTACTGGGAGCCAATGTAGATCTCTCAGGACTGGTGTTATGTGATCTCGGCGGCCACTCCCAGTCACCAGTCTAGCTGCCACATTCTGGATTAATTGCAGTTTCCGGGTCACCTTCAAAGGTTGCCCCACGTAGAGCGCATTGCAGTAGTCCAAGCGGGAGATAACTAGAGCATGCACCACTCTGACGGGACAGTCAATTTTTCGACAAGCATTTTCTGGATAGTAGGCTTGTCGGTTTTTGTATGTTTCATGTAGATTCTCAATTTCGTTCTGTATGGGACGACAATAAAGATTATTGTATCGTATCGTATACTGGAAACAGGTTTGACACTTCACTCCACTGAGCTTCCTCCAGGGCAATCAGAAAGAGACCAGAGTCAGCTCAAAGATGAAAGAAACTGGGAGTATTTATCAAAGCACAGAAATGATGAAAATACAGGAAACTGGCAGTAGCTGAAATGTTAAGAATGAAAGGAACGTATGAATCAATTTATAAATGGACAGCTATTAGATTGGCAGTTGGGTTGCCACCTTTGGTCGGGCAAATTACGGGATGGGAATTTGCGGACACAACACTCTCATGACACCAAAGCACTCTTGGAGGGGGCACATGGCCAGTTAGGGCTGTGGCCAGAGAGCCCAGAAGTTTGCATTTGGCCCAGGGCTTCACTGCTGTTCCATAGGATTTGAGCCTAAAATTCTAGTGCTAGGCCTGGAAGGGTGATAGTGCACTCGTAATAACACTTAGTTTAACATACAGTCAGTTTACAGAACAATACAATACACGTCTGCTCAGAGATAAGTCCCATTGAATTCAACAGAGCTTATTCTCAAACGAATGGGTGCAAGATTGCAGCCTAACACAGTGTTTCGCAAACTTTGGTACCCAGCTGTTGTTGGACTACAACTCCCATGGTTCCTGGCCACTGATCCTGCTAGCTAGAGGTGATGGGAGTTGTAGTCCAACAACAGTTGGAGACCCAAGGGAAATATAACAAATTTGATTTGGAGTTACTTTGCTGGTCTTTAAATTAAAAAAGAAACTTCTGAAACTATTGGATCCTGCTGTTCTTTATTTCAGGCCTCCTCATACACAGCATTTTGTGGGCATGTTGCCATAGCAACCTCACACCTCTGGTGGGTATCAGTACTTGGGGAAAATACCCTTTTGTTCTGTGTTTTTCCCTTTCAGACCTTTTGCCCAAATTCTAGCACTCCAGACCCACCCACACAAAACAGTTACTTTGCTCACCATGGGGCTGCCAGCTTTTTAACAGGCCCCTACAGCTGCGTGCTTAAGAGTAGCTTGACGTGTGGCTGCCCGAAGCGAATACGGAAAACTGATGGCAGGACAATCCTAGGTATAGGAAGCCACAACAAGTTGCCTCTATTCTAAACTGCCCTTAGAAGCGGGGCTGGTGCCAGCATATCCATCGAGCCAGGCAGAGGAAAATCAAACCTTTATAACAGAGTTTGACATAACGCCATCTTTTTGCCACTGTAAGTTCCACATTTGAGCAAGCTGTAGAGATGGCATAACCCACAAGTATCCTGTTATGGCTGCCATGATGTCGTGCGATTTCATGTGGCAATTCCCCCCCTCCCCAGAAAAAGCACTTTTCTTGGAGCTGTGACCTCTGTGTTTGGAGGCGCTGTGCCCCCCCCTTCACTTTCTAGGGGAGAAAACCATGGTGTGAAATTGCTCGAGAACACAGCAACTGAAATGGCCACCGTAGTCCCATGATAATATGATGATAGCTGCATCAATAGGAGTATAGCATCTAGATCAAGGGAAGTAATAGTACCACTATATTCCGCTCTGGTCAGACCCCACCTGGAATACTGTGTCCAATTCTGGGCACCACAGTTCAAGAAGGATACTGACAAGCTGGAACATGTCCAGAAGAGGGCAACCAAAATGGTCAAAGGCTTGGAAACGATGCCTTATGAGGAACGGCTTAGGGAGCTGAGTATGTTTAGCCTGGAGAAGAGAAGGTTAAGGGGTGATATGATAGCCATGTTCAAATATATAAAAGGATGTCATATAGAGGAGGGAGAAAGGTTGTTTTCTGCTGCTCCAGAGAAGCGGACACGGAGCAATGGATTCAAACTACAAGAAAGAAGATTCCACCTAAACATTAGGAAGAACTTCCTGACAGTAAGAGCTGTTCGACAGTGGAATTTGCTGCCAAGGAGTGGGGTGGAGTCTCCTTCTTTGGAGGTCTTTAAGCAGAGGCTTGACAGCCACCTGTCAGGAATGCTTTGATGGTGTTTCCTGCTTGGCAGGGGGTTGGACTGGATGACCCTTGTGGTCTCTTCCAACTCTATGATTCTATGATAAAAGAAAACAGTGAAATAAACGGGAAGATGGTGTCTGGGAACGTGGTGAGCCAGATTTTGGCTTCCAAGTGTTGGGGGGTATGAGGCGGTCTCTGCCCCATCCAGCTCTGGCACAAGTATAACAGCACCCCTTTTGCATCTAAAGGAAATTTGATCTCACCTTGAGACTAAGCTGGCTCCAGATAAATCTGAGCGAGGTGGGAGGCAAGACAAGAGCCACTGCCATTTGTTATCCACAGCATTTCAAACATGTAACTTGGTACTAGCCAGGGCAGCATCGATTTTCATTAAAGACCAGCACATCAAGGGATGACTCAGGCTGCAGGAAGGGTACCATTTATTAGGCTACAGGCTGTCTGTGTTCTCCAGATTTGCACTGACTTGTAGCTTCCGGTGCTCAACATCGCTACGCCTGACACACTTTTTTTTATTAATGTTCTTGTCAGAGCCAAGGTGAAGCTCTTGCAAGGAAATAGGCAGGGGTCTGTTAGCAGTCTCCATCTCTGGACACTTTTAGTGAATGACAGATTGCATTGTAAGTACTTCCAAATGACTGACTATAGCACAGTGGTTCTCAATTTTGCCCTCTCTGGGCCACACTGTTGGGATAAAAACTAGCTTGCGCCACACCAATTTTTTAACTGATAAGAAATACACTGGAAAACAAAAAGAAACGGCTCCTAGCAGTGCTTGAATCATAGAATCATAGAGCTGGAAGAGACCACAAGGGCCATCCAGTCCAACCCCCTGCCAAGCAGGAAACACCATCAAAGCATTCCTGACAGGTGGCTGTCAAGCCTCTGCTTAAAGACCTCCAAAGAAGGAGACTCCACCACACTCCTTGGCAGCAAATTCCACTGTCGAACAGCTCTTACTGTCAGGAAGTTCTTCCTAATGTTTAGGTGGAATCTTCTTTCTTGTAGTTTGAATCCATTGCTCCGTGTCCTCTTCTCAGGAGCAGCAGAAAACAACTTTTCTCCCTCCTCTTGATTTTTAACACAGAACACAACTACTTTATAATATGATCCTGAGACATCCAGAAAGTATAAAACAATGCAGCTACATATGGACATGAATAATTCCCAAAATATGATTATATACCAGCCTCTTGCATATGTACCTTAAACTCAATGAGAAGTGTGAGCTACACCGAAATGTTTAAATGTTTCTTTGATAGTCCTTGCATCTTCCCACCAAAGTTTCCACTAACTTTCAAAACAAAATACTAGACTTTCGGTTAGCTGCGAGTCCCCTACCTGTGTTTTCCAGTATAACCACTTTGCAGCTCCAAAAACATTTCCATTTCCATAGCATTGTGCTATGTTAGCAAGCAGCATTAACAATGCCTGCTTAACCAAGTTCCTTGTCTCTTATGCCCCTTTGCTTTTCTCAAGATAGGAATAAAACAGGGGAGTTGCGGGTGAACAAACATCTGGCCATGTTGGCAGATTACAAAATGTTAACAGTTCATAGGTAAAAGGTTAACTCTGTCAAGCTTAGTATGTGGAGCTGTCCCTTGACGACAAGTTAAAAACTTCAATAGGTCCCAGAAGCCGTCAGGTTACTAGCCAAAGTTCCACTTAGAACTCACACAGCCTGAATTTTAATAAAGCTGCATTTGCCATAGACAATGTGCTTCCATGTCACTGCTCATGGAACATTTGTGTGTACTTAATGGCCGCGTAATCTCTGTATTCTGCAAGTCTTAAGGTAAAGGTAAAGGGACCCCTGACCATTAGGTCCAGTCATGTCCGACTCTGGGGTTGCGGCGCTCATCTCGCTTTATTGGCCGAGGGAGCCAGCATACAGCTTCCGGGTCATGTGGCCAGCATGACTAAGCCGCTTCTGGCGAACCAGAGCAGTGCACGGAAACACCATTTACCTTCCCGCCAGAGCGGTTCCTATTCATCTACTTGCACTTTGACATGCTTTCGAACTGCTAGGTGGGCAGGAACTGGGACCGAGCAACGGGAGCTCACCCCATCTCAGGGATTCGAACCGCCGACCTTCTGATCAGCAAGCCCTAGGCTCTGTGGTTTAACCCACAGCGCCACCTGGGTCCCTCTGCAAGTCTTAGTTGAAATAAAAATGGCAAATATCAATAGTGAACTGTTTTTTCTCTACTTGCAACCTTAATTATACAGAATCATAACAGCAATTGCCCACAGAGAGCTAAGCGCACACATTGTTTGTCTAAAATGTGAACAATGCAATTAATAGTCCGGGGGGGGGGGATGAGACAATTCTCTTGCTTACAAACTTCGCAGTCAGGTGAAGATGTTGGGCACTTCAGAGATGCTTAGAGGCAACTGCAAAGAAGTAACAGGACAGCCGGGACGTGGGTGGCGCTGTGGTCTAAACCACTGAGCCTAGAGTTTGCCGATCAGAAGGTCGGCGGTTCGAATCCCCACGATGGGGTGAGCTCCCGTTGCTTGGTGTCTGCTCCTGCCAACCTAGCAGTTCGAAAGCACGCCAGTGCAAGTAGATAAATAGGTACCGCTCCAGTGGGAAGGTAAACGGCGTTTCTGTGCGCTGCTCTGTTTCGCCAGAAGTGGCTTAGTCATGCTGGCCACATGACCCGGAAGCTGTACGCCGGCTCCCTCAGCCAATAATGAGAGATGAGCACCACAACCCCAGAGTCGTTCACGACTGGACCTAATGGTCAGGGGTCCCTTTACCTTTAACAGGAAAGCCAGAGCAAATGGCAGGTTTAGGCTACTACCGGTATATGTACATATTAGTGACTTCAAACACAGCAAGGTTGTTCCCCGCCTGACTTCAAACACAGCAAGGCTGTCCCCTGCCCTTCCGGGGCATGTTTCAGTTCACATTTATATATAGGTGTAAACAGCAGAGGGGACAAGGATGTCTTCACCTGATACATGTTACCTGATTTGTTTTCACACACCTGCGCCCCCCCCCCCGCATAGGCGCCATCTAGGGGAGGCCAGGGGCACAAGGGCCCCCCAATTTTTTCAAGAAGGGAGCCGACCCCCCCAAATCGCAGCGGCTGCCCATGCACTCTGTGTGACATGCTCACCTTAATCACACAGCCCACATGGCATGCCTGCATCACTCATGCACACTCTGGCATGTGCGTCACACGTCAACACAGCACATGATGTGTGCACAATGTCAGCACATCGCATGGAGCAAGGTAGCATGCTTGCCCCCCCAACTCTTATTCAAGGAAGATATCATCTGCACATGCCCAATGGCTGTCTCAAATACCTGTAGACACACACCAGCTGAACCACAGCTTACTTTTTCAAGTCAGATGGAAGCTGGTTTGCCTAAAAGCTCATCAAACAACAGTGTTTCACAAGAAACTACAGGGTAAATATGGATTGTGGATAATGTCAGGGGTAAAGGTAAAGGGACCCCTGACCATTGGGTCCAGTCGCAGACGACTTTGGGGTTGCGAGCTCATCTCGCTTTATTGGATGAGGGAGCTGGTGTACAGCTTCCGGGTCATGTGGCCAGCATGACTAAGCCACTTCTGGCGAACCAGAGCAGCGCACGGAAATGCCGTTTACCTTCCCGCCGGAGCGGTACCTATTTATCTACTTGCACTTTGGCGTGCTTTCGAACTGCTAGGTTGGTAGGAGCTGGGACCGAGCAACGGGAGCTCACCCCGTCGCGGGGATTTGAACCGCCGACCTTCTGATCGGCAAGCCCTAGGCTCTGTGGTTTAACCCACAGCGCAACTTCAAATTCCAGCAATGGGAGCACATTGGAGCCAGAGTAAACAGTAATGTGTACACAACCTTATAAATTGCAGTTTGAAGGACACTGCCTTGCAATACAAGACAATGATAACACATAATACCAGAAATTCAAAGTTTCTGAGCGCACCAAGTGGAGAAGCTCTTCGCCCTGCAGAACTTGACAAATTATTTAATCTGTTTTGTGGCAGCCCCACACGTTTTAGCTCCACGGTAGCTGCAAAAAAAGGGAGAGTGTTTTTCGTTTAATTGCCCTGACATGAGGATAACCAGATTTTATTATTCAAGACACTCTTTGTAGACTGCGAGAGCCATACTCCTGCTGCTTATTCATGCCTCTGGAGTTTATTGGTCCCTGGGAAAAATGCTAAATATGGCATTTACTGCTTAAGTGCTTTTTATGTTGGAAACAGAAAAATGCAGCTTTAGTGCATGTCTGCAAACTGTCTGCTCCCTAAAGTGTCTGGCTTCGGAACCACATCATTTGTTTAAATGAGTGCATATTTTATGAACTTAAAATTGGATTTGGCCATCATACGCTAGAGGAAGTTCAAAGCTGCATTATATCTTGTTTTTATAAAACACAATAATATGGTAAAAATAAACAAATCTCACTTTGCTATTTCTTGTACTCGCATATGAACGGTTGTCTCCATATGTTTTCCAACTGAAAACAGGGCATTCTGCACCTCATCCCAGGCGTAAACCACAACACATAATTAGTTTATGGGATCCTCTCACATTACAGGTAGGGTTGGCTGCTGGCTTAAGCCCTGTTCAGGTGGAAAAGGGGCTGTAGCTTGATGGCAGGTGTCTGCATTATACATTTAAAGCCACATCATACCACTTTAAACAGTCATGGTTCCCCTCACAACCAGGAATCCTGAGAGCTGTAGTTTGCTAAGGGTGCTGACGCACCCTGAGGAACCAAATGACTCCCCACTGCTTGTTGCCCTAGTAGTACAGGGCCTCCAGCCGACCAAAGACTATGAAATCAAGAAGGGAGTGTCACTCTGTCTTCAGGCCTTTAAGAATCTGAAGTTCCACAAGGTGGCGGAGCCTAGAAGAGGTGGCCTGAAGCTTAAAAGCCCCCAGTCTGCTCTCAACCTCAGTGGGATCAGGTTGCTCACGTTGAGCTATCCGTGGTCCTGAAATGCCTTACCTATGGGCTCCAGCACCAGACCCAAGCATGACAGGTTACCGGTATAAACATAATGAACAGGGACTCATGCAGAAACACAGAGAGGGGCTCCTTGGAGAGAGAGTGATTCTGGCTCTTCCTTTTCTGCATATCTCTGGATTTTAATTCAGGGGGTTGAAATGAGCAACTACAGTTATCAGGAGTACAGGGAACACTGTTCTACAGTATACAGATTATTATAACACTATTGTGAAATCCCGTCATTTGGAGAGACTCCCATTTAATTTTTAGCAATAACTTGTCTAGACATAATCTACAGCAGAGGCATCTTTATAAGGTCCTGTGTCTTCATAATTTGAAAGATATTATCGCTCTCATCCTCCTTTGTTCAGATGTCAGCTGAAGCTCAGTAAATCATTCATAACACATTCCATATCAGATGAATGGAGGTTCTCTTTCTGGGTGCAGTGCACCGTTTACAGTTTTATTGCATTTATTAATATAATATTTCAAAGCTAGACAGCTTTCTTTAAACATGCACACGTACGCACATGCACACACACACACACACACACACACACACACACACACACCATAGAGCATAGATCAGAATTATCTAGGTATATGTTCCATTTGGCTGGGACTGATTAATGTTTATACAGAGGTTTGACAATATAAAGTATCTTGCACATACTATTTTTTGTCTGAAGGGGAAGGAAATGATACTCAAGATCTGTGAAGCTCAGCAAGCCTTTAATAATTTTGATTTGATCTTACCAAGTATATCCTCCGAACACTTAGACTCACAGGCACTGTGCATTTCCTGTGCCTTACTCAAAACTTAGTTTTACCTGTGCTGTGGTTTATAAGAGTCTTCTAAGGAACTTAACTGGAAGACCCTTGTCTTAAAACACTCATAATTATTGGGGGGGGGGGGAATTACACAGGGATGCCAACAGGATTTCCTGGGTCTAGTACACAGTATGTGGACTGGGGTTACCACCCTGCAATCCATTGGCAAGAACTGCTGCTTTATGCACATGCATTAACTTAGCCTTGCCTACTTCTCAGGGCTGCTACAAAGATTAAAGGGGGGGGGGAGAGTGTAACATACACAATCTTGAAGTCCTGGGAAGAAAGGCAAGATACAAATATGTAATGAAGAAAGATAAAGATGCACAAAGCCAAAAGAGCTGCCCTCCTCTACTTTAACTGCAGCATTTCATAGTTCTGATATTTACAGCATAATACGTGGGTGGCACTGTGGGTTAAACCACAGAGCCTAGGGCTTGCTGATCAGAAGGTCGGCGGTTCGAATCCCTGCGATGGGGTGAGCTCCCGTTGCTCAGTCCCTGCTCCTGCCCACCTACCGGTAGCAGCTCAAAAGCACGTCAAAGTGCAAGTAGATAAATAGGTACTGCTCAGGTGGGAAGGTAAACGGCGTCTCCGTGTGCTGCTCTGGTTCGCCAGAAGTGGCTTAATCATGCTGGCCACATGACCCGGAAGCTGTACGCCGGCTCCCTTGGCCAATAAAGCGAGATGAGCGCCGCAACCCCAGAGTCATCTGCGACTGGATCTAATGGTCAGGGGTCCCTTTACCTTTACCTTTACCTTTACCAAAATGAAATGAAAAACTTGCCAACACTGGATATGTATATACACTGCAAATAATACTGTCAAAATTAGTATGTTATTGCAGAATAATCTCCCCAATTGCTGGGGCCTGCTGCAATTTGTGTGGATGGTGTGTACTGCTACAACACACATTGTTATTTTGTGCATAGGACATGGCAATACAACCCATTTTCCTGACTGTGTGTGTGTGTGTGTGAGAGAGAGAGAGAGAGAGAGAGAGAGAGAAAGAAAGAAAGAAAGAAAGAGAGAGAGAGAGCATCTTTTGTTTGTTGGTGCCACAGTTTTAGAGGGATGAAATCCTCAGAGCTGGACATTTGGCAGCATGAATGTAGAATCTTCTTTGTTGGCGATCCCTCGTAGCCGAGTAAGATTGTCTTCCATAAACACGGTTTTAACAATGAGTCCGTAAATGACTGTGGAGGCCAATTCTGGGTCCACACGTCCTTCCACAGTGGGGACATTGGTTCCCGGGCAGGAGTTGATCACGGTGTGGATTTGCCAAGCGTGCCTTCCTCTTAGCACATTTCTTCCTCACAGCCTGAGTTTGAGTGTCTTCAAAGCCCATGATACCTTTGGAAAAGGCTGTTCTCCAATTGGAGCACTTGCAGGCAAGTGTTTCCCAATTGTTGGTGTTTTTTTTTTTACTACATTTTTAAAGATTTGCCTTGAGACAGTCTTTAAACATCTTTTGTTGACCACCAGCATTACGCTTTCCATTTTTAAGTTTGGAATAGAGTAGTTGCTTTGGAAGACGATAATCAGGCATCCGCACAACAGGACCAGTCCAATGAATCTGATGTTGAAAAATCATTGCTTCAACACTGGTGGATCTTTGCTTCTTCTAGTACACTGCCATTAGTTCGCCTGTCTTCCCAAGTGATGTGTAAAAATTTTCGGAGACACCGTTGATGGAATCTTTTGAGGAGTTGAATAATGTTATATTCAAACGTCACACAAGAAGCAGGATGAGCTCCTATGAAACTTGAAGGATACAACCCTGCCTTCTCCCCCCCCCCAAAAAATAATTATTAGCAGCATTGTCATAGTTATTGTGATAAAAGGAAATCACAATGAACACTCTCAAAATGCCCCTGGTTTGTTTGTTTGTTTGTTTGTTTGTTGTTGTTGTTGTTGTTGTTGTTGTTGTTGTTTTAATTGAATTTTTATTGAATTTTTAATAGCATACAACCTCCCCCCCCCAAATACCTGAAAGTATACAGAGATCGACAACAACAGTTCAACGCATTCATGGAAGTTGACTTTCACAACTATATCTTACTTTAAATAAAAACTTTATACATTTATTGTTCGTCTGTTGTTATTGCTTCAGTTGACCTTCTTCTAAGTGTGGCTTATGACCCCTCTGTATATTTTGTCAATGTTAAATAATTTGTTCTCCTGACCTCCCTATTTCCCCTCTCCCCCTCCCCCTCCCCCCTCATTGAAAAACAAAAAAAACAAAAAAAAACGAATAATAATAATAATAATAAAAAAAAATTACCACAGTGACTTCCTGTCATCTCCCCAAGCATATATTTCCTTAAATTGAATGTACATATATATTCCTTATTTCTCATTATTATCCTTCAACGTTCACAAAACTTTTTCCCTATTCATCACCTTGTTTAATCATACATTAACCCTCAAATGCTGGCAAAGGTATCTGTTTTTTGGTAATTTTTTGTAAATATCTTCGATAACCGTCCCATTTTTCTGCAAATTTTTGTTTCGAATTGCCTCTAATTGAATTTGTTAATTGTGCTGATTCTGCAAATTCCTGCATTTTCACTTGCCAATCAGTAACAGTTGTTTTTGTTGTTGTTTTGGCAATGTGCAGTCCAATCCTATATACGTTTACTCAGAAGTAAGACCCACGGTGGCCAATGGGACTTAGCCCTGGCGAAGTGTGCATGCAAAACAACTCACTCCCAGGAAAAGCTATGGGGTGGTTTGCAAATTCTCTGAGCGTTTGGCTGCATAACGTCACAGTGGAGAGGTAATAAAGACAGGCGACAACTCCGCATGAGGATCATAACGCCGACCTTCCTCACAAGATTACTGCACAGATGATTGAGACAATGTATGTGCAATGCTCTGGACACTCAAAAATGTCTCTGTAAGTGCTAAGAATTATTAATATCATCCATCACAGCAACCTGGCTTAGGCAATAGTTCAAGTTTCCCTGTGGACCTGTGTGTTGCTTGAAGCGAGATGCTTTTGGTTAAGCCGATGCCTAACTGCCCTCTAGTGGATAGTTAAACACAGCCCAATGTAAAGGCCTCATATTTAGAATGAGTGGCCTGAACGTAAAATCTGCATCAATAATTTTAAAAGTAAGCCTGTGCAATGGAAGTTCACACCCAACCGGCCTCCCTGCTCTACACATCTTGCATCAGTCCCATCCTCCTTCATTTCGTAGCATGGCAGCTATGCAATAAAATTCTTCTACATTTGTGTTTCGGGAACCCTTCCCTAATATGGAAAAGATGCTATTTAGACTGATCCTTCAATACTGGATATTCCCCTAATTGCAGAAGCATGCCTGGTGCCTGCTGACTATTGCGTGTGTCAGTCGGGGGCGGGGTGTGGAGACAGAAAAAATGTGAATGGAAAGTGGCATAGAAATATAATAAATCCTGGACAACAATCATGCAAGAAATAGCTAAAATAACCAAACAAGTACTAGAAACCACCCCAGAATTGGTCTTGCTAAACATCTTCCAAGACAACAACGCCCACTTACACCACAAAGAACTCATAACCCATCTACTCTCAGCAGCCAGGAACATCATTACCAGACACTGGAAAGACCTGTCAGGAGCAAACATGGACCAATGGTACCAAGTAGTATGAGAAACAGCCCTACTAGAAAAACTAACCAATAAGCTAAAACTGACACGGGGACAAACAGAAGAAGACACCTTCATCCCGGTATGGCTCCCCTTCATCACACACACAGCCCAAATAGACAATGACAGAAATCTACCAGCAGCATACAAATCAATATGGCTAACCTGACCAAAAACACTCACCCACCCCTCTCACACAGGAAACCAAAGATCTCCACAGCCTACCACAAATGAACGATCACACCCTACGCCAACCCTGACCTCTCTCACCACTAAAAGAGCATAAGCATACATCAGAGAACCTGCACAAAAGACGCTGACACCTAACCCTGCATATATTAAGTAAAATAGAAATACCGCCACCCCATCCTACCCATCTCCCCATCCTACCCACACCTCTCCCCCTTCTTTTCCTAATGTCTCAACAAACGAAATTGCTGTATAAAAATGTTACATGGAAAGAACAAGAAAGAGACAATGCATATACCTTTGTAAATCAAGAAAATCCTTAATAATAATAATAAAAAGAAATATAATAAATCAAAACAAAACTTGGAGGGAGAATGGGGCATAACCCGCTGAAATCCTGAACATGAGAATCCAACCAGAGCTTGGTGCAAAAGACATACACTGAAAACAAAAGACTTTGGCATCCACAAATTTGTTCCGAGTACCGAAAATGAACAGAGCTCACAGTCTTCCCCCACAAAATACCATTCCTGGTTACACCCAAACCTGTTACAATTTTTCTTCATTTCAGCAGAAAAAGATAGGCCAGGACCTTCTTGGACCAGGGAAGTCTGGCCACAGCAGTTCATGTGTTGGTTACTTCAAGGCTGGATTACTGCAATCCGCTCTAAGTGGGGTGTCCCTTGTGCTTGATCCAGAGGCTACAGTTAGTGCAGAATGCTGCAGCACGGTTGCTGACAGGAGTGAGGCCTTGTCAGCATAGAACACGTGACCTGCGCTTTGAGATCGGCACCGGTTGCCGATCTGCTACCTGGCCAAGTTCAAAGTGTTATTATGGTCACATGCCACCCCAATCTCCACAAGCAGTGTGTGGTTCCAGGCGTGCTTACCAGGGTTTGTGTTCCCTTTTGAGGCAACGAGGCACAGCAGAGACTGTGGTGTCTTTATTATATATGGTTCTATCTACATGTCATGGGACAGCCAGGGAACACAGAAGGGGAAGACAAGGAAATGACGGAAGAGGCAGAGGGGGAGAGGGCAGAGAGCAGCCAAGGGGTGTCAAGGCTCTGTGATGCTGAAGAAGAGCCCAAACACCACACAGGCAGTTCAGGAACAGAGGGAGAAACGGTGCCTTTGGCACAGGAGAGGAGAGGCACACTACTAGCCTTGTCCCGAGTGCTGGCAACCCACGCTATGCCACTGGTTTGGCTTGCTTGTTAAGGGTAGCATCAGTTTCAAAGGACAGCAAAAAGCCATCCTCTGTATCTCTCTGTTCCAACCTACCACCCCCGGCTCACTTGGATGTCCCGACCCCCTGGCCTCCCTGGCAGCAAGCCAGAACGTCAAGTCCCCAGTCCAGGGTCAACCCATGTGTCCAGAGGGGTCAACCCATGTAACCCATGTGTCAACCCATGTGTCCAGAGTCCATACTAAAGCACATTCTCACAGAGATTCTGGAGCATCTAAGCCAGGCATCCCCAAACTCGGCCCTCCAGCTGTTTTGGGACTACAATTCCCATCATCCCTGACCACTGGTCCTGTTAGCTAGGGATGATGGGAGTTGTAGTCCCAAAACAGCTGAAGGGCCGAGTTTGGGGGTGCCTGATCTAAGTCAAGGTCCACCACCAGAAACGAAAAGAATCTAAAAGAAGAGTTAGAGGCATTAAACAGATGTGGAAGAGCATAAAAGGTTAGTATATAATGGACTACCAACTACCAATTTAGAGAGCACTCTGATGTGAATGTTCGTTAAATCTAGTTTGTGGCACAGGTCATCATCCGACCAATTTTGAGCGCTGCTGTGCAGAATCTGGCAACGTCGTATGTTGTAGCAGGGTTGGTATCTGAAAGCAGCAGGGAGGCACAGAATTGCCCTGTGCCCCCTGGGTACTTATGGGGAGATGAGTGGGGAGATGAGGCTAATACGAATGTCTCTATAATAAGGCACTGGAGAAACTCTATTGTTTCTATTTGTCCAGAGTCACAGGGGCATTGCCAGGGCTGCCATTTTTGCCAACAGCAGGTTTCTCTTAAGAAGGGCTCCGTGGGTATAAATGCAAGGAACAGTTTAGTTTTCTGGAAGTTGTGCAAGATTATATATATATTTGTCAATCTGTCATGCATTCATATTCCAGTCTGGCGACTTTTATCAGAATTCTCTGGGCCTCCCTGTTGTTCTGAAATTGGCCGCAAGGGGATGCAAGAACTTTCCAAATATATTATGGCTGCTATAAAACGCTAGCAATTCATGCTCATTGCTCTCAGGGGCTGGTTTGCGGCGAGTTCTTGTTATTCCCACGGGCTCACTTTCATTCTACCTTAATCCAGCCTTTCAGGTAAGTAGGAGAGGGGAAAATACCCACACCTGCTCACAAAATATTTGGGTAGACCATCTGTTTCACCTATCTTCATTTGCAACTGGCCTGACTTTGGTGAGGATGACGGCGATGCCATTTATTACCTGCCCTTCACCAGCAGGTCCCAGGGCGGGTAAGGACAAGTTAAAATTCAGAATTAAAAAGATCTCACCTTCGCGAGAATGAGAGCCAGAGGGATCTTGGGCCAGCCACCATCTCTTCAGCTGAGCCTACCTCGCAGGGCTGTTGAGGAAAGCATTTTTCTAGAGCCGACCAGAGCAGGTTGTGGCGTGCACATAGTTGGGGCGTTGTACAGCCCAGAGGCTCAAAAAGAGTATGGTAACCCCTGTTCTGGGCGGTTGATTCCATTCCATTCCATAACCTTTCATTCCATTCCATAACCTTTATTGGCATAGCAAATTCAAATACTTAAGGACAGGGTTATTAAAAAGGGTTATTAAAAATAAAACAATCCTTTCCAAATACTTAAGAACAGAGTTATTCCAATACTTTATTCCATAAAGTGATTGTTTTATTCTTTTTAATAATAACTCTGTCCTTAAGTATTGGGCGGTTGATTCCATGGTTGAGTCACTCTTAAAGGTAAAGGTAAAGGGACCCCTGACCATTAGGTCCAGTCGAGGACGACTCTGGGGTTGTGGCACTCATTTCGCTTTACTAGCCGAGGGAGCCGGCGTACAGCTTCCGGGTCATGTACAGCATGACTAAGCCGCTTCTGGCAAACCAGAGCAGCGCACGGAAACACCGTTTACCTTCCCACCAGAGCAGTACTTATTTATCTACTTGCACTTTGACATGCTTTCGAACTGCTAGGTTGGCAGGAGCAGGGACCGAGCAACGGGAGCTCACCCCGTCGCGGGGATTTGAACCACCGACCTTCTGATTGGCAAGCCCCAGGCTCTGTGGTTTAACCCACAGCGCCACCACTGCCCAATAATTTCCCCTAATGTTCAGCTGAAACAGAAACCCTTTATAGTTCGCCTGTTTTTAATTGTTTTTAGACATTTTGCTCTTGTTTTTGATTTGATGGGTTTGCCGCCCTCCTGAGCTCCTTCGGGAGAATGGGCGGAATAGAAATCCAGTAAATTGGATCCATTTAGTCTGGCTTTCTGGGGTGGTGGGGAGACTTGGATCTGCTCCTACTGATCTCATCCCCTCTCTGTTCTTGGGATTTGACTTCCAGAACCAGATTAACAGGATCACGATGTCCTGTATTAAGGGACATTTGGCCGCCCTGCCTGTGTGTCCTGTCCTCACTCCCCATTCCTAATGCCTGAGGAATGTTCATTGATCCATTTAATACATCTCATATTTATTTATTTTCCATCTCCCCTTGCAGCCTCTCCTGGAGGGTTCTTTCTGTCCATCCTATAAAATGCACCATTTGAGTTTTTGTCGTCCATCCCCCCCGTGACATCCTCCCCCTCCCGTTTGTTTAACGCAACCCAAGGAAAAGTTTATGGGGACCTCAAAAGCTTTCTAGGTACTTTGCAACATATTTTAGCTGGTCCTGTTGTTGTTGTTCTTGTTGCTGATGCTGCTGTTTTTCCCAGTGGACCAACAAGCTATCGGCATTGTTTCAGGGTGCCTTAAAAAGGTAAAGGGACCCCTGACCATTAGGTCCAGTTGCGGACGACTCTGGGGATGCGGTGCTCATCTCGCTTTATTGGCCGAGAGTCGGCATACAGCTTCCGGGTCATGTGGCCAGCATGACTAAGCCACTTCTGGCAAACCAGAGCAACGCATGGAAACACTGTTTACCTTCCCACCAGAGTGGTACCTATTTATCTACTTACACTTTTTGGGCGTGCTTTCAAACTGCTAGGTTGGCAGGAGCATGGACCAAGCAACGGGAGCTCACCCGGTCACGGGGATTCGAACCGCCAACCTTCTGATCAGCAAGCCCTAGGCTCTGTGGTTTAACCCACAGCGCCACCCGCGTCCCATCAGGGTGCCTTAATTACCTGTAAAATGCAAAATAAAATGCGGGAGAAAAACTTAAACAGCAGAGGAAAAGGAAACTACAAGACCCACAGGAAGCATATGATATGTCCACCAAATGCCTTTCTAAACAGGAAGGTGTTGAACCTCCCTCCTAACCCAAGTGCCTATCCCTATCACATACATCCCTGTAGACAAGGAATTCCATACCGAGAGGCACCACCACTGAAAAGGCCCTCCTCCTCACCTGTGCTATTATTCTAGAAAAAGAGATGCCAGAATTCACCATGAACCCTTGTTCTCTTAGAATGGCAATGTGCTGTCAGGGATCTGCCTCCCCCTGCCAGTCCAAGCCTTAGTGTTTATAGAGAGCAGCCACCTGTTTTAACTACAGCTACATCTTCGAGTGAAAGCAGCAGTCCCTCGGGGGAGAAGCAGTTAGTGGCTGGGAGAGAAGAAGTGCCAGGGCTCCAGGGATTTAGTGAGAGGCCTGGCACCACCCAGCAGGCTGGATCGGAGGGAGAGGCGTCAGGTCCGGCGCGTAGATTACGTAGGAGGAGGAAGAGGCAGTTTAGATTGCCAAGACTGTGGTGTTGGCGCCAAAACTGGAGGGAGGCACTTCCGGATTCTGCTAGTGAGTGAACAGACGTGATAAGATTAAGCTCTGCACTGTATATAGTTTGGCACAGAATAAAAGGAACTAAAAGATGAATGGCTGGGCGTTTCTATTGAACAACCGGGAAAGCAACCTGACAGGTGCCCACTTGAGAGGTGCCAGAACTGAGTTCCTGTGGGTTCCCCCTGGAAAAAAAATGCCCTGGTTCCAGCTGGACAAAAAGGCCTGCACACACTTTTTAATTGCCTGCTTGTGCACGCACACACGCACACACGCACACACGCACACACAAACACTTCATATGTAGAAAGAATTATTCTATCACAAAAAGCTGAATGAAGAGATCACATTCTTCCAATGCCTGGGCCTTGTTTTGTTTTTAATATTATTATTTTTTATTAATTTCCCAATATTTACCCAATATTACCAGAGTTTCCCCAATTATACAGATTCCAATTAATATCAAAATAATTCCAATTATTTCCAAATTTAAACCAGCATCGCTGTCTACTACACTTTGGGTCTCTCCTCGGATGTCATTGATGAGCTCTTGTACCACTAAACACACGCTTTTATTAAAATGGGTAAAAAAATCACAAGATAAACATTCCTCCCTTTTCCACAGATGGCCTTATTGGACATTTATGATGATTCAGTAGGCAGAGTGACGTCTGAAGATCTAGTTACTGTGCTATTAGCAGCAGCAAAGTTGACAATTGCAAAAAATAAAAATAAAAAATATAAAAGCTTGTATGTGAACTTATTAGAACGATGGCAGCAAGACATATGGAGATATGCGCAGATGGAAAATTTAACCTGTAGCCTTAAAGAGATGAGGAAAGGCTCCAAATAAGAAAAATGTGTAAAAGTATATCACTTTGTTGAATATGCCACTAAAAAAGAAAACAATTTTACACCACCAAATACTCACGGTGATCTTTGGGATAATGGTTCTGGATTAAATGTGAGCCTCTCTCAAGTCCAATAATGTGTATCTGTTGTATTTTTTGTCATACTGATCCACCTCTCAGTGTAGGGTATAGACATGTGTTTGTTGCTGTCTTTGTTATGCTTTGTTTAAATGTTTAAAAAAATCCATAATACAGTTATTTTTCAAAGAGGACTTCTCCACCACTGCCATTCAACTATTGGTAATACAGTGGTACCCTGTTTGGTACCTTAGTTCTCAAACGCCTTGGTTCCCAAACGCCAAAAACCCGGAAGTAAGTGTTCTGGTTTTCGAACATTTTTCAGAAGCCGAACATCCGATGTGGCTGCTGGCTATTGTTTCCGGGGCGCCTGCACCAATCAGAAGCCGCGCCTTGGTTTTCGAACATTTTGGAAGTCAAATGGACTTCCGGAACGGATTCAGTTTGGCGCTTTTGTTTTTGCTATTTATTTTGCATTTTTGTTTTTGCGGCTTTTTCGGTTAATTTGTTTTTGTGACTGCGTGGGACCCAGTTCAGCTACTGATTGATTGATTGTGTGACTGCAGAAATGGATAAAAGCCCCCCAGCCAAACAATGACTATCATCAGTGCAGCTAAGGGAAAAAATTGGTTGGGCGGAGCCACGGGGGCGGGCCAGCGAGGGGCGTCATGCCAGCCACAAGTGTGACGCCTCGCTGGCCCGCCCCTCGCCCCCGCCCAACCAGGGCACAGAAGGGAGAAAAAACCGCATGGCGGCCGTTTTTGGGAGTCGCCGGTCGCAGGGGGGGCACAGAGTGTTGCCCCCTAGAGGCTGGAACCCGGGGCGTCCAGCCCCCATCGTCCCGCCCTTACTCCGCCCCTGCCTGTGTCTCAGAGGGAGCGACTGCCTGGATCTATCCCTGGGAACCAGAAGGATGAGGTTAGCAAATCCTGCCTGAACAATCCTGGTTCCTTATGGACACCCTATGTCATTCCTGTTGAAGCACTAGGTTTGAGCATCTTTTGGAGACCACTTTGAGAGCCCCTTGAGGCTATGAAGCAGGATATAAATATTATGAATGAAGGAATGAATACAATTTAGTAGAGGATTACACTAGGAACAGGCAGGGATCAATGCAAACTGTGTTGCTTAATGAGGCAAAGCAGCCTTTTTAGGATACATGTTTGAGGAGACAAAGCAACCTGGGCTGCTTCAGTGCTTTTTACATGTATCTGCCTTTAAAAACAACTTGGGAATTGCTCCAAAATATGGCTGCTGCTAGATGGTTTTCTGGTTCCAATTGACTGGACTATGTAATTCCAATTTTGCATCAAAGTAACTGGCTGCCTGTTTGTCTCTAGGCTCCATTTTCAGAGTTTCGGAGCTTATTCTTCCTTTGCTTAAGAGACAGAGCCTTTTCAGTGGTGGCCCCAGAGACTCTCAAATAGCACCCCTGAGGAGATCCATCAGATCGCCTCTCTGGCCTTGTTTTCACTCTAAGCTGAAAAGGCTTTTCTTTTGGCAGATTTTTAATGTTCAAAGTTCCACTGCTGCTGGCCTTTCAAACTATGTTTTGTATTGTTTTTACTGTGTTGTGGCCTGCTGCTTTTCAGTTTATTTGTGATAGTTTTTAATTCATACTTTCACTTTCTGAAATAGGTTTTCTGTTTTGCAGTTCTGACACGTGAAGCTGCCCCGCGGGCCCCGCGGGCAGAAGAGTTGAGTATATATTCCTTCCTTCCTTAGAGAACGTTGCATTGTGGCTAAGAGACAGCCGCTAAATGGAAAACCTTCAGTTCAGATCTCATGCCTCAAGCAAGTCTCCCTTTCACTCTCAGCAACCTCATCTGTCATATGGGTATAATAATACTGACCACCCTTAAGAGGGTTTCTTTTCTCTTTCTTCTCTCTCTCTCTGGTGATCGTTCGTAGCTGAGTAAGATTGTCTTCCTTGAACCTGGTCTGAATGGTGTGTGACTGTGGAGGCCAATTCTGGATCCACACGTCCTTCCACAGTGGTGGCTTAGGTTTCCGGGTGGGAGTTGATCAAGGTGAGGGTTTGCCAAGCGTGCCTTCCTCTTAGCATGTTTCTCCCTTTCCTCCAGAGTTTGAGCATCTTCAAAGTCCACAACGCCTTTGGTGAAGGCTGTTCTCCAATTGGAGCGCTCGCAGGCCAGTGTTTCCCAATTGTTGGTGTTTATACTACATTTTTAAAGATTTGCCTTGAACGAGTCTTTAAACCTTGTTTGTTGACCACCAGCACCACACTTTCCATTTTTAAGTTTGTAATAGAGTAGTTGCTTTGGAAGACAATAATCAGGCATCCAAACAACATGACCAGTCCAACAAAGTTGATGTTGAAGAATATTGCTTCAACACTGGTGATCTTTGCTTCTTCCAGTACACTGGCATTAGTTCGCCTGTCTTCCCAAGGGATGTGTAAAATTTTTTGGAGACACCATTGATGGAATCTTTTGAGGAGTTGGAGACGGTTATTCCTCTTGAAAGGATGGCAACAATGTGATGTATGGGAAATGCTTTGGGTGCTCAATGCTACGTAACATCATGATGTGATCGGATATTGTGATATTAGCCCCAAGGGGTAAAGTTGGCAGGTCTGATGCGTGAGTCAAATTTACCTGAAATGTGATGTACCTGGAGAGCCCAAAGCAGCCACAGTGTCCTGCCTCTTATATGTCTGATTCTGCATGCAAAGTGTTTGATTTTGCATGCAAGCCTGGGAACGTGCAGAGCAGGAGCACATGCAAGAGAGCCAGTGTGGTGTAGTGGTTAAGAGCGGGAGACTTGTAATCTGGTGAACCGGGTTCGCGTCTCTGCTCCTCCACATGCAGCTGCTGGGTGACCTTGGGCCAGTCACACTTCTTTGAAGTCTCTCAGCCCCACTCACCTCACAGAGTGTTTGTTATGGGGGAGGAAGGGAAAGGAGAATGTGAGCCGCTTTGAGACTCCTTCGGGTAGTGATATCCCTATCAAATCCAAACTCTTCTTCTTCTTCTTCTTTGCCCACATGAATATCAGCATAGCTCCTGCTGGGAGGGACAGAGGCTGCAAAATGGGTGGGGCCATCTGGGCAAAACAACTTGCAAGATTCCCAGATGGCAAATGATCCGTGGAAAACTGTCCACATCACTAGTTCCTTGGGTTTTATTGCAAGCATCATCATCATCACATTTTCGGGTTGTTCATAATGTCCCATCCCTTGGTGTCAGGAATTTCCGCTTCAGTTTATGTGCTTTTAAATGCAGCGTTGCGTGTTTTTGTGTTTTAACCCTCTTGGTTAGAAGTGAAACCTTCCGGATGGAAGTCTTACTGAAGAACGGAAGAACTGCAGCCCTTAGAAATAGCACCAACAAGGAGGGGGAAAGGTTGTGAGCAGAGGGTAAAAAGCAGGTGCTCAGATGTGTAGTTGCTGGATATGAAATTCTACTTTGTGTCAATATCCTTTTTTTTCTTCTTTAATAAAATTTTATGAGTTTTCAAACAATTTAACAAATTCAGTTCAATTTCAGCACAATATTCCCTTATAATTTTGGCTTCCCACCCTTTGTTCCGTGATGTTTCAATTCAGATCATTCATCTACTGCCATAAAAGTAATATTTCTCCAAAACATATATCCTACATTACATTCCTTTATCATTCCTCAAGTCCTGCCTATGATTTCATTTGACTACAATATTTTCTCAGATAATCCGAAAAGGGTCCTTTCCCAGGTTGACGAGTCCCATGTGCCCCTCACTTCCCTCTACAGCACGTGCAGGAACCACCTTCTTGACTGTTGGACCTATTGGTCTTGTCTGCTCAATCCACCAGAGCCTGTCTTCACATGCAGGTGAAGTCCCTAACCCACCAAGGGCAAGCTGCCCTCACCTGGTTTAGTCAGCCAGTCAAAGCCTTTTCCCGTGGTGTGGCCACTGTCAGTGTTGCAATGTTGTCATGCTGACAGTTTCTAGGTGTGGGAATGTTTGGAATGTGGATGAGGATCTATTGCTTAAGATATCCTTATCCTAACTTGTGTTTACAAGTTCCAACTAAGTCAGCAGAGTTACATTCCCCTTTTAAATCACACAGCAGAAGGTTGCTCAGGTTTGTTTAAACCTCTGTAAAATAGTTTCCTGGTATTACCCCTTTATCCCTCTTCAAAATAAGACACTACACAAGTCTTCTATAAAAGTATGTTAAAACGTTTACTCACAGACATCAAATGTTCACAATAAGATCCCAGATGAAGGCAGACTTAAGCTTAGAAAATATATGTACATGTGGAGACTCTCTATGTGGGAGAAGGCTCCATTTGGGCCCTCTTGGCTAGAAGCCAAGAGCCCATCTCTGCTCTAAGATGTTGCTTGCTTGAAGTCCCGATCCAAGAGAGGGAAAATGGCCACTGACCTGTGGTTTTGTCCTAACCTGCCCAGGTGAAGCCACTCCCACTTTCAGTTATTTTGAGGAAGTTGTCTCAGTCCAGGTAAACAGGAAGTTACGGCTGGAGGACTGAGACACCTTCATGTCCACTCTAGCAATGTTATATTTGACTGCTCTGTGTGTTTACATCCCACACTAGGAGCCACAGGTGAGCTCTGAGTGCAGGGTGTTCAAACCACCTCAGGAGCACAACATATCCCCCACCAGAGGTACTCCTCCTCCCCTAATGCTCCAAACACTTCTTAGCAGAACTTCCTCCCAGGAAAACGTGCAAAGGATTGCAGCCTAAATCATCATCTTGGGACAGAGGCTAAAGATCTGAGACCGTTTGGCTGTCAGTAAAGTATTTGACCCAGGAATTAATCTGGGAAAAATGAACACGGCAAGAATGGTCCAGTTCACACATGCCTAAGTGCCTCACATGAATGTTCAGGGCTTGACAACTCACAGCTGAATGTTCACTGGATGCTTTGAGGCGTCATGAGAGTTGCATTTGTGCTGTCAGATCTGTAGCGGCTCATTCACACACATTACTGAACAATCTGTTTCTGTTTTTGCGTATGCACTTATTTATGCAATTCACGATTCATTCAGGTCTCATTATCTGACTGACTGATTAGGCTTGGCTACTGCTATAAGGGGGAAATAATTTCCTTGGTACTTGTCAATGGCAGCCGGGTAAACTCGCTGACCCTTCAAGATCTCTCAGAATCCTATGATTCCATGACAACCGGTTACCGCTGTTTCACCCTCATTAGAAACACTTTGGCAGATGTTCCTCACCAGCCAGCTGTGCTCTCTTACTTAAGCATATGGTCACCCAAAATTGGAATTCTGCTAAATTTACCCTTTGCAACAGAGATTCCCTTGGTAAGGGTGGGAAATGATTCAGAGTCAGGAAGACATATTTGACCTAGGAATCTCTCCAGACAGGACTGCAATGTCTTGTCAGTGATTGCACGGGGTGTTCCTGGAAATGAAGACACAAAACTGCTTTGGGGATGGATCTTTGTCAAACCACTGGTCCACCTCGTCCAATATTGTTTCCATTGACTGAGAAATACGGGGCTAGGTAGACTCCAGGGATCTCTGGCGGTGGCGCTGCTTTTCCAAATTGCATGGAAAAGGTTTTAGAGTCCAGTGTTTCCCAACCTTGGTTCTTCAGCTGGTTTTGGACTACAACTCCCATCATCCCTAGCTAGCAAGACCAGTGGTCAGGGGTGATGGGAATTGTAGTCCAAAAACAGTTGAAGATCCAAGGTTGGGAAACACTGGTTTAGACTAAACTGAAAGAGACCAAAACAGATTGAGACTAAACTGTAGGGAGCCCCCACTGATGGCCTGAGGCATTCAGCTGTGGAATAGACAGAGTTGGAAAACAGCAGACTTTCCTTCATTAGAGCTTTTAGACAGAGGCTGGATGGGCACTGATCTGGGATGCTAGCCTAGCAGACCCACACTATACATTCAAAGCATATCCACTGAACATTTAAAGCACAGATTGTGGATAGCTCAGTTGGTTAGAGCATAGTTGTGCTGGTCCCGAGGGTTACCCAAGAGATGACATCCTAGTCCGGTCCATGGTTCGTAGGTTCAGGGTAGAGACAGTCCAAAGTAGCCAAAGCTGGAAGCAGGGCAGGGCATCAAGTGAGGTCAGGAACACAGGCAGGAAACCAGGGCAGGGCAGGAATGCAGGCAGGAACACTAGCAGGATCTAGCAACCACCAATCTTGCTCCCACAACTTGGGGCTGGGGCTGGCCGCCTTTTATCTGCCCCGAGGCATAGGGCGGCCCTGATCCTCTGGTGACTCACCTCTCCTGGCCTTGAGGCGAGCACTCCTCCTGCGGGAACTCAGTTCCCTTCGCCTCTCTGCCCTGAGCCTCCCCAGCTCAGGAGAGGCTGGAGCCGGACCCAGAGGCAACCTCAGCTTCCCCTGACGGGGCTGATAGTGGAGCACCTGCAGGCAATGGGTCCTCTATCCCATCAGGAGCCAGATCAAACTCAGCCGATGCCTGCACCTGAGGATCCAGCACAGATGAGGACTCTTCAGGCTCAAGCCCTAGCCCTGGCTCTGCTGGTTCTGGAGGCGGGGAATCCTGTGCAGGCTGGGATCCCTCGGGTTCAGCATCTGAGTCTGAATCCCAGGCCATCACAGTAGTGCTGATAACACCAAGGTTGCAGGTTCAATCCCTATAAGGGACAGCTGCATATTCCTGCATTGCAGGGAGTTGATGACCCTCAGGGTCCCTCCCAACTCGACAATTCTATGATTTTATGACTCCCTCGGCTGCCAGGGGTGGACTTTGGTATTATGTCACCTTGAGCAATTTGGCACCCACCTAAACATCTTATTTTCCACAATAATTTCTTTATACTTTATTATTATTTTGCGCTCCCTTGGCTTGCTGCCCTGTACAGAGGAACCACCTGCACTGCCCTAAATCCGGCACTGCTCCCCCACCGCATCCTGGGAGCTGCAGTTCGTTAAGGGCGCTGTGAATTGTTACTCTGAGAGGGGGAAACTACAGTTCCCAGGATTCTAGGATGGGAAAGCCATGCGCTTTAAATGTGCATTGATTTGATTTGATTTATTATATTTCTGTGCCGCTTTTCATTCAAATGAATCCCATTGGATGGACTTTAAACGTATGGTGTGGATCTACTGGAATCTTTTATCAGCGGGTGTGACCAGATGACTGGTGGTTCTCTTCTGTTGTTTGCACATGTGCAACAGCTGCCTGAAATGCAGCCGTCTCAGCTCGACAGCAGCTTCAGATGGAAGCTGGATGGAGGAAAGGGCATCAGACTGGAGTATTTCTCAAGCAACTACAGAAAACCTATATGGCTATTATCTGTGTACTTGGTTATTATCGGTGTACACCTTCTTCTTTGGCAATCACTTGTAGGCAAGTGTGATGGCCTGGGATTCAGACTCAGATGCTGAACCTGAGGGAATCCCAGCCTGCACAGGATTCCCTGCCTCCAGAACTAGCAGAGCCAGGGCTGGGGCCTGAGTCCGAAGGGTCCTCACCTGTGCTAGATCCTCAGGTGCAGGCATCGGCTGAGTTTGATCTGGCTTCTGATGGGATGGAGGACTCATTGCCTGCAGGTGCTCCACTCCCCGCCCAGTCAGGGGAAGCTGAGGTTGCCTCTGGGTCCAGTAACCCTCCAGCTTCTCCTGAGCTGCAGAGGCTCAGGGCAGAGAGGCGAAGGGAACAAAGTTCCCGCAGGAGGAGTGCTCGCCTCCAAGCCAGGAGAGGTGAGTCACCTGAGGATTGGAGCCGCCCTATGCCTCGGGGCAGATAAAAGCCGACCAGCCCCAGCCCCAAGTTGCAGGAGCAACATCGTTGCTGTTAAGTTCCTGCTTGTTCCCTGTCCTGTTATTCTGCCTGAGCTCCTGACCTGCCTTGGTTCCCTGTTTGTTCACCCGTTCCTGACTTCGCCTGACTCCCTGCCCTGTACCCTGCTCCAGTTAATTCAGACTGCCTTTACGTGTACCTCTGACCTTGGACCGGACTTAGACTTTGCCTTCTGGATACCCCACGGGACCAGCACACCAAGGAAGATTGTCTTCCATAAACACAGTTTTAACAGTGAGTCTGTAAGTGACCGTGGAGGCCAGTTCTGGATCCACACATCCTTCCACAGTGGGGACATAGGTTTCCGGGCGGGAGTTGATCACGGTGAGGGTTTGCCAAGCGTGCCTTCCTCTTAGCATGGTTCTCCCTTTCGTCCTGAGTTCGAGCGTCTTCAAGCCAATGGCAACTTTAGTAAAGGCTGTTCTCCAATCTTAGCACTCACAGGCCAGTGTTTCCCAATTGTCGGTGTTTATACTACATTTTTAAAAGATTTGCCTTGAAAGAGTCCTTAAACCTCTTTAGTTGACCACCAGCACTACGCTTTCCATTTTTAAGTTCGGAATAGAGCAGTTGTTTTGGAATACAATAATCAGGCAACTGCACAACATGACCAGTCCAAAGAAGTTGATATTGAAGAGTCATCACTTTGGTACTGGAGATCTTTGCTTCTTCCAGTACACTGGCATTTGTTCGCCTGTCTTCCCAAGTGATGTGTAATTTTTTTTGGAGACCCCATTGATGGAATCTTTCCATCAACACCAGCAGTGGGAGCACACCAGCGTTAGAGAAAACAGTACCTTAGCTTGGTCCTAAGCAATGCGCAGAAGCTCAGACTGCACTACTGCTTGCTATACTTCAGAGGTGGGGAACCTCAGGCCCATGGGCAAATGTGGCCCTCAAGGTGTTTATATTCACCACCCGGAACTCTCCCCCAGGCCACACCCCTCGCTGGCTCCCACACCCCAAGCATCTTTGTCTGGCAGTGGCAGGAACATGTCCTTGAACTCTGATGATGCCACTTAATTGCCTGAATAGAGGACAGAGGAAAGTGTTGGTGAATGTAGAACCTAGCCTACTGTTGTCGTTGACATCTGTCTCTAAAGACAATGGAGCGCATCTCCTTAGCAGCACCGAAGTGACTTCCCCGGAGCTAACCTGTTGAGAAGACCCCCGTCTTGGGCTCACTGATGTGTTCCAACAGAATGCAGACCAGCTTGGCTGCAGGAGTTGCAAGAAGGAGGCGTACAAGGCTCAATACAACCGTCTTAGGGACTCCGGATTTGTGTAGGGTTTACTCCTTAGCCTTTTCTCCTCCTAAAGATATCCTGCAAGGCAGCGCAAGTTTAGGATCAGAGTATTCCTTCTCCTAGATGGGCTATTTTCCCAGGTGGGTGAGCCCAGACCCTCCAAGTGTCCCTATTTTCCAGGGACAGTCCCAGATTTACAGAAGCCGTCCCGGTTTCTGATTTGATCCCTGAATGTCCTGCTCATCTTTAGGATGTCCCTATTTTCATCGGAGATATGTTGAAGGGTATGGCGGGAGGCAGTGGAAGACAGGAGTGCCTGGCGTGCTCTGGTCCATGGGGTCATGAAGACTCGGACACGACTAAATGACTAAACAACAATGGCGTTATCCAACCCTCGAGCCATCTGACGGCAGCCCTTTATAGGTAAGTTTTTTAATGCTTAAATGTTTTATTATCCTTTTATATATGTTGTAAGCCGCCCAGAGTGGCTGGGGCAACTGAGTCAGATGGGCGGGGTATAAATATTAAAATTATTATTATGGAATAGGGCCAGTGATGGCTAACCTTGACACTCCAGATGTTTTGGAACTACAACTCCCATCATCCCTAGCTAACAGGATCAGTGGTCAGGGATGATGGGAGTTGTAGTCCCAAAACATCTGGAGTGTCAAGGTTAGCCATCACTGGGAATAAGCCATCCTTATTTTCATTGGAGAAATGTTGGAGTGTATGTGAGCCCCATCTGCCTCTCACTTCCCTCTGCAGCATGTGAAGAATCCGCCTTCTTGACCATTGGACGTGGGTCTCATCTGCTCAATTCGCCGGAGCCTGTCTTTAGGGGAAGTCCCTAACTCACCAAGGGCTTGAGATCCATCGGCTACCTCCACCTGGTTTAGCTGGCAAATCAAAGCCATTCCTGGGATTGTGGCCGCTGTTGCATGCTGACAGCTTTTAGGAGCCACAGACAGGTGAGAGCTGAGTGCAGGGTGGGGATCAGAGGTGGCCAAACTACCTGAAAAGGGGAACAACAATTCCCTCACCAGAGGTTCTACCCCTCTCCTAACACCCCAAGCCTACTGTGCAATGGGAAAGGTTTACATTTGCTGCTCTTTCCCACTTCTGCCTCTGGCCTCGGCCACCCCTGGCATGTGGCCTCTGGAAAGCTGTCCAAATGGGAATGTGTCCCTTAGGCCCACAAAGGTTCCATTTTCCTTTACTACCCCTTGCCCAGGTGGGCAAGGGAGGGACCCAGGTGGTGCTGTGGGTTAAACCACAGAGCCTAGGGCTTGCTGATCAGAAGGTCGGTGGTTCGAATCCCCGTGATGGGGTGAGCTCCCATTGCTGGGTCCCAGCTCCTGCCCACCTAGCAGTTCGAAAGCACATCAAAGTGCAAGTAGATAAATAGGAACCGCTCTGGCGGGAAGGTAAACGGCGTTTCCGTGCGCTGCTCTGGTTCGCCAGAAGCGGCTTTGTCATGCTGGCCACATGACCTGGAAGCTGTACGCCGGCTCTCGGCCAATAAAGCGAGATGAGCGCCGCAACCCCAGAGTCGGACACGACTGGACCTAATGGTCAGGGGTCCCTTTAACTTTACCCCTTGCCTTGGAGTTTAGGGAAGGAAGGCTACTGCGCACACGCCGCCCTGCGCCACCACAATCTTCCTCCGCGCGTTCACTACCGCGCCCGCTTGCGCAGGGCTCTCCCCGGTTTCCTTCGGCTGGAGGAGAAAAGGCGTCTCTTTTGTGCGTGCAAGAAAAGCCCGGAAAGTCCAGACGAAGGCGGCACGCCTCCTTTCAGCTAAGCGCGAACACGCCAGCAATGCAAGCAGGAACTCCCCCAGTGCAAACAATCATAAAGAGCCCAACCCTGGCAGGCGGTTCTCCCCGCTCGCTTTTCTTTTGGCAATGAATTACGGGATCTCTCTCTCTCTCTCGCGAACGCGTTTCATTAAGGAAACCCAGCGTGCTGCGTCTCAACGAAACGCCTCCCCTCGCCCACAATATGCAAAGAGAGCGACGCCAATGCCGGGTGCGCTGAGAGCTTTCCTTCTTTCCCAAATGACGCGGCCAATCTCTCCGTCTCTAACCTACCTCACAGGGTTGTTGTTGTGAGGATAACTTTAGGGAGGTGCGCCTGCTGAATTAAGAATAGATAGGATTTTATGTGCGTATAAACAGGTAAATGTTTAATGCCATCCCTGTACATATAGCTCCCTACAGACGAGAAATCAGGCCCCGCCCGACCTAAACGATTGCTAAAATAAATAAAAAAATACTTTAACAGTTCTGCATAGTTCTGGTGTTCTCTCAAGGGCGCAAAATCTCGCAGGGGTTTAAAAAGTATTTGGAATTAATTGGGGGTTATGTCTTTCTGTCTATCTGTCTTTCTCTGTGTGTTTTGCACAGCATTACATAAATCTGACTGGAGCAGACTGAGCGTTCACTCACCTCTCCGGCTTCTGCCTTCTTAACACTCACCAGTCAAATGTTCCAAGGGGAACCTAATGGAACTCCCAGGTATACTGCCTTTGGCCATGGAGGTTCCATCTAGCTTACCATGTCTTACAGCCATTGACCGGGCTATCTTGTCTCCCGTGATCTTGTCTGGCGGCCGTGAAAGCCGCACGCTGCTGCGCTCCTGCCGGCGCGCGCCCCTCAAAGAAGCGCTCCCCTCTTTCCTTATTCTGCTCTGATACCTCACCCGCTGCCGCCGGCCGAATATACCCGCCATGCCTTTGCTCCCAGCGACCTGTGCCAGGCTTTTAGCTTCGCACACTGGAAACAGGTGCCAGGGGAGTCTGAGGAAAAAAGGACAATGGTTTGCAAAGAGGCGCTTTGGAAAGGCGCGGGGAGCGCTTCAATCTTTGTGTGTGTGCTTATTTCTTTTTAATTAAAAAAAAATGCTCCCTCCCCGTAGGAAAGGACAGAGACGACTAAAGCTCCTCCTCCTCCTCCTCCTCCTTCGCCTCCAGCAACAGTTTGGCTCCCCAAGGAGCGCGCGCTGGAGATTCCCCGCCACGCCAAGTGGCTGCGCGTAAAGGGGGCGGCGGAGGAAGGAGGGAACAGGCTGGAGACACCAGACATCCGGGCCCTTTGCACATTCCTGATCTCTCCCACCACCCCTCCTTTCCTAGCCCCTTTGCTGCAGCCGTCACCTCCACAGCCTGGAGAGAGAGAAAGAGAGAGGGAAGGTGGAGGACGCCAGCCAGCCAGCCGCTAGCCAGCCAGTCCTTCGAGGCTGCCCAAGTTCGGCGGCAGGTGCTGCCGCGTCCGCCTGCGCCAAGGCGCGCCGAGCCGCCCTGGGTGCCCAGCAGTCGCTGTCACAGCCCGGGGAAGCGGACAGCGGCCGCGGCGACGAGGAGAAGGCGCGCCTCCGCCGCGGCTGCCCAGGAGGAGCCGGGCCGAGAGGATTCTCCCACCTGCAGGCAGCCTCGTCGCCAGGTTGGTGCCGCTCCTTCCTTCTTTTCCATCCATCCACCGAGTCTCCTCTCTCTCTCTCCGCCCTCCTTTGGTTGGCGGTGGCAGCAGCTGCCGCCGATTTCTCCCGCTGGCGAGGGAGGGTTTCGTCGCAGGTCCGGGAGGGAGGGAGGGAAGGCGAGCCGAACGCCGGGCGAGCGGACAGCGGCCACGGGCTCCGTGCCAGCCGGATCGGGGTTTGCGCACGGAGCTGTTGCGCGCAACGGTGGCGCGAGCGCACAGGTGGTTGGTGGGTTTTGCCTCTCCTATTCTCTTTTTCTTTCCTTCTTAAGAAGGAAGTTTTTGGGTGCAGTAGTTTGCCGAGAGAATCCGAGTGGATTTGAAATGCGCCCGCGTGGAGCGTTTTCCCACAAACCTTCATTCTCCGTTTTTGTTTGAATTTGCAAGGAAGCTGTCTCGTGGTGTGGGGAGCTGGCAAATGGGAAAGCCGTTTCGTTTGCAGCGCTTTTCGATGTGCGGCGCTTCTCGTTTCGACCAGACTTTTCCAGCTTACCCTTAAAAAAAACAACAACTACCCCCACCTAATTGACATTTCCCAAATAAAATAAAACCCAGGGTCAGTACTTAAAACATACTGCCCAGTAGATGTATCGCCATGCGCAGCTGGCAAAACCAAGGAAATTTATGGCCTTTCTGGAAAAACGACCCTCCAACATGAGTAAAGGGAGGCAGGTGGGCGATTGTTCTCGGTACCCGCGGTAGCAAAACATCTCAGCCGGTACCGGATATTGAAAAAACGAGTTGGCTTTCCGTCTAGATTTTTTTCGTGTCCTCCCTTCATTTGGAGAACGATGGCTGACCAGGAAGGGGTTTTCTGACATCGGTGGCTGTTTCCTTGAAAGGGACAACAGCCCTGTGAGGTAGGCTGGAACAAGAGAGAGGTTGTGTCATGTCTTCGAGGGCTGAGCAGGGATTTGAACGTGGGACTTCTTTGGTCATAACATCACTTCAGGGATGCAGTTCCGTGCACACTTAGGAGTAAGTGCTACTTAGGAGTAAGTGTTACAATGGGACTTGATTTCTGGTAAGCTGCTGCTGCTGCAGGACATCACTGTAAAGGTGGGAGTTCTGTGCACACTTTGGAGTAAGCCTTATGAGACGCAGGAGGGCTTACTTCCATGTAAACATGGGGTGCATCAGGTTGCAATCATACTGGGACCCTCTTATTTTCCGTTCTTGAACGTTGTAAATTGTCAGATTGCCAGAATAACAGGATTACAGTATTATTATTTTTAGCTGCCTTCGCAAGCAAGCTTTTTGTTTGTTGTTTAATAGATGCAACTTTATGGCCAAGGCTGCAATCCCACACATTCTTCCTTGAGACAAAAGTCCCATTTATCTCCAATGGGCTTACTTCTGAGTAAACATGGTGTAGGATTGCACTGAAGTCTAAGTGGATTTTGCCTTTGAAACAGGTTGCCTAGGAAGTCCTGTGACCTTGTTATCCAGAGGCTTTGTATTGATGCCCCTTAGGGACATTTTATGGAATCTAATTGTAGTGTAGGGAGAACCGGATAACAGGTAATTCTGGAAGTCTCTCATTATTCCCAACAATGCGATCCTGTGCATGTCTATTCAGAAGTAAGACCCACTGAGTTGAGGTCTGTGAGCAAAGGATTGCAACCTCAGCGTGCATTCCCTTAATTTCACCCATGGAGGAGCGAAGAGAAACAATTGGAACAATTGCTTATTTTCAATCACTCTCATCTTTGAAAAAGTCCTTTTGCAAATAAGGTAAAATGTTATTACAAGTGAATTATTACTGAGAATGTTTGATTTTTTTGGGGGGTGGGGTGTGCAGGGCTGCAATCTGAAAAGGACAATTGCTAGGAAGTACCGGTAGGTTGGATTGGGCTCAAACTGGCTTTTACCATATTTAGGCTGCATGCTTACTCAGGAGTAAGCTCTCTTACATTTAATGGGACATAGGAATTGGCTACATGTCATGCCATTTAAGAACATTATTTATTTATTTATTTACCTGGCAGTAATTCAACAAGGATGTATTCAGTGACTACTGGTCATCATGGCTACACAGAATCCCCTTGCTCAAAGGCTGAAATCTAGTTTTTAGGGTGACACAGCTGGCTTCCCTACATGACCTGTTTATTGAGCATCCATCTGGATTTGCTTGTGTGGAGGTTATATATATCTTCCGGTCCATGGATCATTTATCCCACACTTAATGTGCATTTTCCCACCACTTTCCTAACTGCAAAAGACAGAGCGGGTTTTTTTTTTTGTTTTTTGTTTTAAACCTTTGGATTTGTTTCACCTGAGTGCCAGAGCGCTTTTTAATAGCACAAACCTACATTCCTGGCCTGCTTTTGAATTCCCACACAATAGCCTAAGGGTGACTGTCATGAGATTATGATTGGCCATTGAGGGAACAGGATACTGGACCAGGTGGGCTTTTGGTCTGATCCAGGGGTAGGCAACCTAAGGCCCGTGGACAGTCCGGGAATCAGCGTGTTTTCACATGAGTAGAATGTGTCCTTTTATTAAAAATGCATCTCTGGGTTATTTGTGGGGCATAGGAATTCGTTCACCCCCCCCAAATATAGTCCAGCCCCCCACATGGTCTGAGGGACAGTGGACCGGCCCACGGCTGAAAAAGGTTGCTGACCCCGGTCTGATCCATCAGGGCTGCTTTTATGTCCTTGATCCCTTGCCTACCAAGAGCACGGTGTAGATTCTGGAACAGAAGCGGGTTCGAGTGCTGGCGGCAGCGGCGGCGGCGGCGGGGCGGGGTGTCCAGATAAGTCCCAGCATTTCCCCAACCCTTTGCTGCTTCTCCTTTAACGGCTACTGGCCTTACAGCCCTCTTGACTCCTTTGGCCAAAGGGAATCGCCATAGCTCAGTGGCAGAGAAAGGTCCCTGGTAGGAATGACCTGGAGAGCTACTGCCAGTTAGTTTAGACAGTAGTACTGAGCTGGGTGGACCAACGCTCTGACTTGCTATAAGGATCCTTAAGGGAAGGCTTGTAAACAGCACCAACAAGAAATATAGTGGTTGAGGCTGGAAGGTAAGTGAGTAAGCAGTACATGGGATGAATGAAAACAACGTGTGTGAATGGGAGTAGCTCCCAAATTTAATTGACTACCAGGTTGCCTATTCGGAGCTAAGATGATGTGCTGGTACTCCCTTGATGCTCTGCCACAGCCATATTTCTTTTAACCTATTGCGGGAGATGTCCTTGCAAGGCCTCAGGTGCTTAACGTGTGGAGCCAGTGTGGTGTAGTGGTTAAGAGCGGTGGACTCGTAATCTGGTGAACCGGGTTCGCTTCCCCGCTCCTCCACATGCAGCTGCTGGGTGACCTTGGGCTAGTCACACTTCTTTGAAGTCTCTCGGGTCCACTCACCTCACAGAGTGTTTGTTGTGGGGGAGGAAGGGAAAGGAGAATGTGAGCCGCTTTGAGACTCTTTCGGGTAGTGATAAAGCTGGATATCAAATCCAAACTCTTCTTCTTCTTCTTCTTCTTCTTCTTCTTCTTCTTCTTCTTCTTCTTCATCACGTAAACTTGTCTCAACCTGGATTGCCTTGCTGTCTAGCCCCAAAGCCTAATCTTACAAAGCCTCCTTTGCCATTGGGATTGAGCTGAATGAGCTGCATCTTAACCCCCCCCCCCAGTTTAATGGGTTGCACTCGGGGTGGGGGGCTCCCACTCGCTTGACTCGTTCCCTGCATTGGCAGGGATGGATTGTTGAGGAGGTAGAGGCAATGGCCTCCTCCATCACATCATAGAATCGTAGCATCGTAGAGTTCGAAGGGTCATCTTCTCCGACCCCCTGCAATGCAGGAATCTTCTGCCCAACGTGGGACTTGAACCCATGACCTTGAGATTAAGAGTCTTATGCTCTACCGATTGAGCCACCAAGAGGTTGCTGCTGCTGCTGCTACTACAGTAAGGCATCAGGAGGAAGGTGAAGACCTTTTCCTTGTTTGCCTTGCTGTTGCAGTAGCAGTATTGGATCCGGCAGGGATGCTGAAGGCACTGCCTCCTTCTGCACCCACCCACAGAGACCTACTGATGGCTCCCTGCCTCTTGAACTTCCCAGTCTACAGATGCCCCCTAGAGGACAGCAGAAGCCTAGCATGACTTCAGGTTGCAAACCTGTCATTGGAGTTTATTTACTTCTTAACTTACTCTTCATTGCAAAAATAAATAAATAAAAATAAAATAAATCTCTATCCTAGTTGTGGGCCAAATAGCCAGGGCAGGCCATTCAGACCAGTCTCTCTCTTTTGGGTTTGGAAAAGTTGGTGTATGTTTCTTTTTCTTTTCTTTTCGAAACGAGCAATAAGCCATGATGATGTTCAGTAGCAATATCCTTCCCTGGAGGTTCCTTATCACATTTACAGCTCTCTCTCTCCCCTTCCTTCCTGTGCACTGCAGGTCCCTAAATTATAGAAAATAAAGACGGGAACAGCCCTATTAGGTCAGCTAGCCTGTCTTCCCTCCTAGCCAGAGAGGATATTCTCCCCTGCGGTGCTCTTGAGTGCTTTCTCCTGCCAGTCAAAGACTTCAGATCTTTTTTCCTGGAGGGTTTTGGCCAGCTTGCTCTCTTATTCTCCTGGAAGATAGCAACACCATCTCTGCTTAATAGCTTTTGCACAGAGCGAGAAACAATAGTTGAACGAGGACTCCTTTCTCAGTTGAGATAGCCTCCTAGGGTGCATTGTGGAAATTGCAACGTAATTTTATTTTATTTTTTTATTAAGCAACAACCCCGTTTGCTCAATCTTGTGCATTAAGAACAGGTGTCGCTTTCCGGAGAACCGCTGTTAGGATTGATCACTTCTCTTCCCCTCGCTCCTCCGTGCTAAATTTCACAGTGTCTCTCTTTAAGACGCAGGACTGCTTGAAATTGATTGCAAAGCTTCCATAGACGTTAATAGGGGGAAAGGTTCAGGGCACTGCTGTGTGAACGAGAGGCAGACTTTTTAGCTTATTACGGACATAATTGCAACACCTCTGTAGGCCAATTCCTCTGAGCCATGTTAGGCTCAGAGCTGTGGCTGGAACTGTGGAAAAGTTAGAGGAAGCGGGGGCAGGGGGGAGAGTTTGGCATGAGCCATTTCCTAAGCTGAACAGTTTTCTTGCAAATTTCCCAATTAGCCATGATTACAACCCAGGTGTAGCTCATCTCGCTCATCTCAACAACCCCAGACTTCACATTGCAATATTTTATGGGAGGTGTTCTAACTCAGGGTTGCTGCTGTTTTGGGTTTCTGTTCAACCTGGAGAGTTCACAGGCTATTGCTACAGTATTTCCTAAATGGATAGTTTTGCCAGTGTGCCTTCAGTTGGTTATTCACCTGCTATTTTATATTTTCTTGCTCCCGAACCAAGAGTAGGTTGGTGTGGGATGCAATTGGTGCCCCATGGATGCTATGTTGCTGGGATGTCACCACAAAAGGCTTTGTAGGTAGGTGGAGATCTCCAAAAATGGTTTGGGGAAATGCTCTCTCCAGGGAAACTCGCCTAGCTCCGCCATGGTCAGTTTTTATTTGACAAGCTAACACATTTCTGTTTACTCAGGTCTTTGGTTGTTAAGCTAACCTCTACTGTAACACTCCTCTTTTATTGGTGTGGGGTTGGGCTTGTCCTCATTGTGGTGTTGGATGAGCATTTTAGGAAATCTGTATTGTACATTAAAAAAAAAGAATTATAGTTTTTGATTTATTTTATGTGTTTGCATGTTATCTCGTAAAGTCGCTTTGAGGCGGCATACACCATACATTTAAGGCACATTCTTTCCCCCTGAGAATCCTGGGAAATGCAGGTTGTGGTGCTGGGAAGTGTAGCTCTGCGAGGGACAAACTACGGTTCCCAGGATTCTCAGGGGGAACCAATGCACTTTAAATGTATGGTGTGTGCAGCTTGAGACCTCTTTTGTATCAAGTGACAAAAAAATGGAAATAATAATACAGATAGTAATACCTGATGAAATCTTAGTGGGAAACACAGGAGCACCCAGGAACACAACCTGCCCCCTTCTTTACGTGACCCCCTTCTGTCAGGATGTGTGTATGAGGGTGGGGATGATGTAACTTTAAATCTCTATCCCTTATGAGCTACAAAAGAGATGCCGGCCAGACAGGAAATATTGAGATAGAAAAGGAAATACTTCAGCTCTGTAACAAATGGCGCTTGGCAAGCTGAGAGAAGGAGGATGTGGAAAGCAGGGGTCGGGGGGGGGAAGGGGAGGGGAGGCAGGTGTTCCCAGGGAGTAGGGTGTGCCCCATTTTGTATTTTAAACTCAGCACTTGGGAGTGCTGCTAATTTTGCAGCCCACTGGTGCAAAAAGGGATGAGATACTCCCTCTTTGAGTAAAGTGATGTTAAGAAAGCAGCTACCTGGTTTGCACTTAAAAAAAACTCAACAATGACTGGCGAAGGGATCTGTGATTTGAAAGAAGTTTCAGAAATGCGCTGCTGTGTGTTTTTGTTATTTTGGGGGCTTTTATCGTTTCCAGTGTGGTGCAGTGGTTAAGAGCGGTGGACTCGTAATCTGGGGAACCGGGTTCGTGTCTCCGCTCCTCCACATGCAGCTGCTGGGTGACCTGAAGTCTCTCAGCCCCACTCACCTCACAGAGTGTTTGTTGTGGGGGAGGAAGGGAAAGGAGAATGTGAGCTGCTTTGAGACTCCTTCGGGTAGTGATAAAGCGGGATATCAAATCCAAACTCTTCTTCTTCTTCTTCTTCCTTGCACTGCATCGAAGTTTTGTTCAACACCGCAGTGCATCGTATTCCATCTTGCATTTCTTGCTTTGTAAACAGCTCAGAGACCCATCCAGATGGGTGGGGTAAAAATAATAAAATTATTATTATTATTATTATTATTATTATTATTATTGAGACTGTTTTTCAGTATATAAATATATGAAATGAATAATAAGAGCTGAACCAGATTTCCTGTAAAGAGGGGCTTAAGCTGTGCAAACAAACCAGCTTTTCAGGAGCTTGGAGGTGGCATTTCTGGGACATGCCGGTAATTATCCAGGGTACCCAATAGTCCCAGGGACGCGGGTGGCGCTGTGGGTTAAACCACAGAGCCTAGGGCTTGCTGATCAGAAGGTCGGCGGTCCCTATTATTATTATTATTATTATTATTACCCTCACGAAATCCTATATGTTTCCATACCGCGATGGTTTTGGGGTGTGTGTCCTGCTTTTGTTGCCGTACAGGGCAAGAGTCCCCTTCCAGACCCCATCGATGCTGTAACTTTGGGGGGAAGCATTGCAGAGAAACGCATAAAGCCCAATGGTGTGTGGACGGTTCAGCATGAATGCGCTATTAATGAGTCAATGACCTGTTGCAAAACAACAACAACACACACCCTAAGTGTCTTTTTCTTTGAAACTGCCAGGAGGAAACTCATTGCGCTGATCTAATTCCCAGTCTGTTTGGGTTCTGGCAGTACCATCACATCGTCTCTGGGCAGAGAGTATAGAGAGCATCTTGGACTGCTGCTTTTGCCTGCTTTGCTTCCTCCTTCTGTTTCCCTGTGCTTTAGGAGCACACGGGGTTAATTCTGTCCAGCCGCAGGAACCTCTTCTCACCCTTCTCCAGCTGTCACTGACACCTCTGTGACTTTGGCCCTCTTCCTTATTATCTCTCATCTCTGCCTCCTGGTTGCCTGGCAACACCCATCACTGTTGACAGGACTTCGTTCTTACACACTACTTTTATATCGCACGCTCCCTCTCTTTTTATTGTTGTAAAAAAAAAAAAAGGAGAAAAAGTTAAAAATGTGCTCATTAACAGAGAGGCTCAGGCTGCCCTTGGTGAGGTCAAAGGGCATTTGGTGCCTGTTTTTTTGTTTTTTAAAGTTTTTGTCCAAATGAGGGGAAGAAACTGTTTCTGCACTAATGCTTTGCTACAGAAATAGATATTTGGGGTTTTTTTTTATTTCTCTGTCCCTGAAGCTCTGGCAGGTCACATTTAAAAATAAAGATGCAACACTGTTTGTCTTTAGATTATTAGATAACGTGACACGTCATCCATCGGTTGATTCAGACGTATCATTTTGCGCAGACTTTCCCTGACCTGTAAAATTAGATCCTGTTCTTACTGAATTCCTGTTTCTCCCTATGTTTATGATACTGTCTTATTTTTTAAAATGTCTTATTGCTTTTATGTTGTATTTTTGCACGCCGCTTAGAGAATTAGAAATAGAAAGTGGTTTAGAAATGCTTTCGAATTAAGGTAAAGGTAAAGGGACCCCTGACCATTAGGTCCAGTCGTGGACGACTCTGGAGTTGCGGCACTCATCTCGCTTTATTGGCCGAGGGAGCCGGCGTACAGCTTCCGGGTCATGTGGCCAGCATGACAAAGCCGCTTCTGGTGAACCAGAGCAGCGCACGGAAACACCGTTTACCTTCCCGCTGGAGTGGTACCTATTTATCTACTTGCACTTTGACGTGCTTTCAAACTGCTAGGTGGGCAGGAGCTGTCTTCCAGTTCCATAGTCACCTTAACCACTAGTCAAATGAACTATCCATGCCTTGTGTCCTAAACAAGTCACTCCCGGTGACCGTATGTCCTTAATGACACTGCTCATGCGTGTCCTCGGTTCATAGGATCCAACTCCTAGGGGCTGAGGGACCTTTGGCCCACCCCATAAAATATTTGAGGGTCTGGGCCCCCACAAAGTTGATGGGCATTGCCATTCAAATGGGGTGTGCATGCTGTGTCTTGTGATTGATTATGTGGGGCAGGGCTTACCTGGCAACCCCCCCCCCCAATATTTTATTCAAGTTGGCACCCCGACTGGCTGCAGGAATGTCTGTGAGTCTCTTTGCAACAGGGCATCTTGCTCACGTGGGTCTGAGGATCAAGTCCCCCACCCCTGCAAAACCATATATATATTTATGGAGGCGGTAGCAGGAGAATCAAGTATAAAGTTTGCATGTATGCATTTCTTTATTTATCTTCATTGCTTTCTACAAACTGTCTGAAAGCAACTTACAAAATATTAACATTCAGAACAAATGTATTTGAAACCCCACAAATAAAACGCCAAGCCAAGTACAGTCGTACCTTGGAAGTCGAACGGAATCCGTTCCGGAAGTCCGTTCGACTTCCAAAATGTTCGAAAACCAAAGCGCAGCTCGTGGGCCGGTAAAACGGTCTTCGTGGGCCGCATCCGGCCCATGGGCCAGAGGTTGCCAACCTCTGTCCTACAGCAATGTGTGTTTTTGACTAGAGTTGGTCTTTCTTAGTGGTCTAAGTAAAGTCACAGAGCTCAAATCAGCCAGCCCTGATCACCGGCTCCCCAGAATTGAACCCTCCTTCCTCCCCGATGCTGCTGGTTTTTCAAAAAAACCTCTAGCAGGCCAGAACAACTCTCCACCCATCCCCAGTGCTGCCAGCTTAAACATCCTGGTCACTCAAGTCTCTTTCTCCACTGACTAAAAGTCATTGCCACCAATCCACACCCTTTCCTCTTGGCTGCAAACACAGGCAAATTGCAAGTTTCGCACCCTGTCTTGTTCACTGCAGTTCACTGCTTCCCACTCTGTTATAATCTCCACCCTTCCCAATAGCTGCACTGCTCTTTTCAATGGTTGGCTAGCAGAAGTCTGTTCTGCTTGCTCATGGACACCGTTGGATACAAACTCCCATCAGCGGCAGCCTGTGTGTCCGGTGATCAGAGAAGATGGTACTGTAGACCAGCAACATCTGTAAGGAAGATGTCTGCCTTAGGAAGACAAAATGTATCTGCTCCTTCTTATCCTTGGAGATTGTGTAGCAGTTTCAATGAAGGGTTAGGGGTGGTATCTTGGTGTTAGAGAATTTGCTTTGTGTTCCATCCCTGCTATATCCAGCTAGTGCTGGGAGAGACATCTGATCAAGCCCTGGAGACTCGCTGCCCATTGCTGTAGCTAGATGGGTCAGTGGTTTGTCTCAGTGCAAGTGTTAAAGGGTTGCTGTGGGTCATGCCTGGGCCCTTGTTGAGCCCAGGTTCTGTGTTTGACAAGCTTCACCAATAAACCATGGCTAGCTCCTGTTTTGCTCATGGGATGCCAAGCGAAACTTGGAGGGAACAGACCTTTGGAGGAAATCATCCTGCAGTGGGTAGCAAACCTATGGAAATGGCCTTCAGGACCAGGGAGAGCTCCCAGGGAAGGTTGATGTTGACCCAACAAGCTCCACAGCTCTGTCAAGCCTTCTGTCTCCAAGAAGGGCCTGATGACGGCATTTCCCAAGCAAGTCAGCTGATTCTTTGAATGCAGAGGTAGAAAAAGTGATGCCTTCCAGCGGTTGTTGGACTCCAACTTCCATCCTCCCTGACCATTGGCTTTGCTGTTTCTCTACAGCCGTAGGCTTTCCTTCCCTAAGCAGATGCCCTACTGTGCTGGCCGAAGCTGTTGGAAGTTATACTCCAAAACATGAGCTTGGGGAAGGCTGTCCAGATCTAAGAACTACGCTCTCAGGAAAGACAGCAATTTCTTTCTCTTTTACCGGAGAGCAGTGAACGATATACGCCCTGGAAATGACATTGTTGACTGTTGATGATGCCAAGCAAATGCTCAAAAAAGGTGTGGGGAACCTTTGGCCCTTCAGATGTTGCGGAACGACAACTTCCACAACCCCTGGCCATTGGCTTTGTTTGCTGGATGGAGTTGTAGTTTGGCAACATCTGGAAGACCAAAGTCCCCCCACCTCTGGTCTAAGCATTCAGTACATCTTTCGTAGTTCTTTGCATCTTCTGGTTGTAATCCCCAGAAACTCAGTTTGCAAACTGCTGGCTTACTAGAAATATATTGATAACTGGGTTGAAACACTTCAAGTTGGAGCAGTGTTTGTAATAGTATAATGGGTGGGTTGCCTATGTTGTTCAAGAGGTTAGATTATTTTTGAAAAATGGTCTTTCCGCATGTGTTAGAAATGTAACTGAAATGTATGCTGGTTTAATTTTTTAAAAAAATGGACATACACCATTATAATTCTTTCTTTCTTTCTTTCTTTCTTTCTTTCTTTCTTTCTTTCTTTCTTTCTTTCTTTCCTGACTTTGGGGTGTTTCCCTCTAACTAAGGGAGTGTTATTTATACCTCTCACTTCCTCATCTTCTGGAAACTTCCTGTCTCTTTGGCTTGTAAAGTGCCAAATGTAAAAATAATTGGGCATAAGCCCAATCTGGTGGGGTTTCCTCAGAAGTAAGCCCCATGGAATCGAACGAGGACAATTTCCTTTTAAAAATGCTTAAGTCTGCAGCCTTGATGAAGTTTCATAAGAGACAAGGCTGGACCTGAGCAGTTTATGTTTAGATCTGTGCCGTTCATCTCCTTAAAAAAAGGAAAACTGCGAGCCCTTTTAAACTACCTCTGTGATGAAATCAAGAATCGATGTGTGCGCTTATGAGCAGCTGTTTATAACTGGAGCTCTTATTGCGGTGTGTGTGTCACATTCTCTTTAATAGTAATTGCCAGCTTGCTTCGATAGCAGCTCTTTTTTCCTGGCATCCAGGGGATTCTGTCCTTATCCTGCAAATTAGAACTATTAATTTATTTACATTATTTTTCGTGCCGCCTTAAAACACGGGTCCAGCGAATGGCTTGTGCCGACATATAGACAATCTCTTTGAGCAATAATCATTCCGTTAAAAGCAACAAGTGGAAAAACGCATCAGTAATAAAACCGAAATGGTTAATTCAAAAAGGATTATATCAAAATATAAACATACAGACGTACGGATTTAAAAATGGAGAGCAGAGGGATAAAAATCCATAGAGCTGAACAATATTAGAACAGCAACGTAGTTTGAAAGGCCTGGGGAAATAAAAATGACTTTCTCAGGGGCTGAAAAGATATTGGAGTAGGTATCTTATGGGTCTCCCTGGGGATGGTTTTCCATAACTGGGGAGGGGGAGACACTACTGAAAAGGTCCTTTGCTCTTCTACTAACCCAGCGTATCTCACTATGGCCACATCTACACTATGTATTTAAGTATCATGCCACTTTAAGCAGTCATGGTTCCCCCCCAAAGAATCCTGGGAAATGTAGTTTAAGGGTCCTGAGAGTTTTTTTTTGTAGACTCCCTAATCTTCTTCCAATTCTCTTCCCAGGGAACTTTGAGTATTGTGAGGGGAATAGGGGAAACAAAAGCTCTTTCTAAGCACAAACACATGGCTGTTCTTTAAAACAGTATCTGGGAAAGTGGAATTCCTAAAAAAAAAAAAAAAATTGGACATGGACAGCATGCCCATTGCACACACATGTTTATGGGGCAATATCTGACCTGATATTTGTGCATTCATAGGTGTAAAAGGATGGCCAGTAGGTGCAAGTCCTTACAATGGATGTGGGCATGCTGAGGGCAGAGGTTGCTGCTGTGGTGTCACCCTCTATATCTACCAGAAGAAAGGCCATAGCTTAGTAGTAGGACACCTGTTTTGCATGCAGAAGGTCCCATGTTCCATCCCCAGCATCTGCAGATAGCGCTGGCTGAATTCCTAGGGAAAAACTGTGCAGACAACACTGAGCCGATGGTCTGATTCAGCATAAGGCACCTTCCTATGTTCCTACTAAGAATTGAGAGGAGTTGGAGGCTGCTAGACTGGGCTGACACAGTGGTCTAAACCACTGAGCCTCTTGGGCTTGCTGATCGGAAGCTCGGCGGTTCGAATCCCCACGATGGGGTGAATTCCCATTGCTCTGTCCCAGCTCCTGCCAACCTAGCAGTTCGAAAGCACGCCAGTGCAAGTAGATAAATAGATACCACTGTGGCGGGAAGGTAAACAGCGTTTCCATGTGATCTGGTTTCCGTCACAGTGTCCCGTTGCGCCAGAAGTGGTTTAGTCATGCTGGCCACATGACCCGGAAAGCTGTCTGTGGACAAACACCGGCTCCCTCGGCCTGAAAGTGAGATGAGCACTGCAACCCCATTGTTGCCTTTGACTGGAGTTAACCGTCCAGGGGTCATTTACCTTTTCCTTTTTTTTTTTTTTTAACAATCTTGAGAAAACAAGGCCTTTCCTCCAGGGGGAAGCGATGTCCTGTGCTCCTCCTGCCTGCCTGTCCTAGTTCACTCATATTACAGGGCTTCTCTATGCACCTGTGAACATCATCCGCTGGAAATGCGTGCATAGGATGTAAGATGCTCATATCAGATCACAGAATCATGAAGTTGGCAGGGACCCCAAGGGTCATCAAGTCCAACCCCCTGCACTGCAGGAATCTCAGCTGAAGCGTCAATGACAGATGGCCATCCAACCTTTGGTTAAAAACCTCCAAGGAAGGAGAGTCCACCACCTCCCGTCGAGGGAGACGGTTCCACTGTCAAACAGCTGAGTCAACAGTGTGATGCAGCAGCTAAAAAAGCCAATGCAATTCTGGGCTGCATCAATAGGAGTATAGCATCTAGATCAAGGGAAGTAATAGTACCACTGTATTCCGCTCTGGTCAGACCTCACCTGGAATACTGTGTCCAGTTCTGGGCACCACAGTTCAAGAAGGATACTGACAAGCTGGAACGTGTCCAGAGGAGGGCAACCAAAATGGCCAAAGGCCTGGAAACGATGCCTTATGAGGAACGGCTTAGGGAGCTGGGTATGTTTAGCCTGGAGAAGAGAAGGTTAAGGGGTGATATGATAGCCATGTTCAAATATATTAAAGGATGTCATATAGAGGAGGGAGAAAGGTTGTTTTCTGCTGCTCCAGAGAAGCGGACACGGAGCAATGGATTCAAACTACAAGAAAGAAGATTCCACCTAAACATTAGGAAGAACTTCCTGACAGTAAGAGCTGTTCGACAGTGGAATTTGCTGCCAAGGAGTGTGGTGGAGTCTCCTTCTTTGGAGGTCTTTAAGCAGAGGCTTGACAGCCATCTGTCAGGAATGCTTTGATGGTGTTCCTGCTTGGCAGGGGGTTGGACTGGATGACCCTTGTGGTCTCTTCCAACTCTATGATTCTATGATTCTATGATTCTAGCTCTTGCTGCCAGAAAATTTCTCTGAATGTTTAGTTGGAATCTCCTTTTTTTTGCAACTTGACTCCATTGGTTCGAGTCCTACCCTCCAGAACAGGAACAAACAAGCTTGCTCCATCTTCCATGGGACAGCCCTTGAGATATTTGAAGAGGGCTATCCTATCTCCTCTTTTCCAGGCTAAACATACACAGCTCCTTCAACCACTCCTCATAGGTCAGACTTTCAGTCCATCCGTCTAAGGACTATCTACTAGGAAGGGAGGTAGCTCAGTGGTACAGCCTCTGCTTTGCATGCAAGAGGTCACAGGTTCAATCCCCGGTGTCTCCAGGTAGGACAGGGAAAGATCCTGGCCTCAAATCTTGCTGCTAGTCAGTGTAGGCAATACTGAGCTACATGGAGCAGTGGTCCGACTCAGCACAAGGCAGCTCCCTGTGCTCTGTGTCCCTCCAGAAGGCAAATTGGCAGCCCACGTGCCTCCCATCACAGCGTGCAACTAGGAAAAGGCCTCTTCCCTTGGAAGCTGCGTGTTTGAGGCTGTTTTTGCAAATTATTTCCTCCTGCAGCTGCCGATTTTTCCATGCCTTCCGGGCAGTTGAGTGTGACATTTGGGAACTCGCTGCGCATCTTTCCGCATCAATTCTCAGCGGTGTGCCGCTGACCATGTTCTCTGTCAATTAAAAACCGAAGAAGGTAAGTGGCTTCTGTGCTGATACGGGAAGAGGAGAGGCGGGAGGACGAGAAAGGGGAAGGTCACACACACACCAGTTGCCATTCATCTCAAAGGAGACAGAAATTGGGTGTGCCGTTTGCTTCCTGATTGTGTTACACTGATTGTGTTATACAGGTGGGGGGAAAGCATTTACCCCTCGTTGCTTATGGAAAAATCTGAAGAACGCCCCACTAGTTATAAGGTGTGTTGGAGGCATTTGGAGGCTGCAATGCGTCTGAATACCATTTGCTAGAATTCAGTGCTCTAGTGCTCAGATCCTGATTGCGGGTTTCCCACAGGCATCTTGTCGGCCACTGTGAGAACAAGATGCTGGACTAGATGGGCCATTGGCCTGATCCAGCTGATCCTCTTATGTTCTTATGTGTTGTATAGTTCCTAATGCTCTAGGCCCATCTTTGGCTGCCTGGTGCCATCCAGATGTTTTGCATGGCTGCTCCTCCGGGCTGGCTGGAGCTGATGAGAGTTGCAGTCAAAAACATCTGGAAGGCACCAGGCAGCTTTCACCTAGCGGAGTTGCCGTCACATCCAAACATACCCTGGGATCCAGTTTTTTAGAGCAGACCTTGCTGTGGGTTAAACCACAGAGCCTAGGGCTTGCCGATCAGAAGGTTGGCGGTTCGAATCCCTGCGACTGGGTGAGCTCCCGTTGCTCGTTCCCTGTTCCTGCCCACCTAGCAGTTCGAAAGTGCAAGTAGATAAATGGGTACCGCTCCGGCAGGAAGGTAAATGGCGCTTCCGTGCGCTGCTCTGGTTCGCCAGAAGCGGCTTAGTCATGCTAACCACATGACCTGGAAAAACTGTCTGCGAACAAACGCCGGCTCCCTTGGCCTATAGAGCGAGATGAGCACCGCAACCCCAGAGTTGTCCGCAACTGGACCTAACGGTCAGGGGTACCTTTATCTTTACCTTTACACTCGTGCTGACACCTTGAATGACAGCAGCTACAATTTCAGAGGGAGCTGGCATGGAATTGGCTTCAAATCATTGCCGTCGTCATCTACATTTATATCCCACATTTAGGACCTCGAGGAGACATGCATCATTCTCCCCATCCTGTCTGTTTTGCTCTCAAGAACCCTGCAAGGTAGGTTAGGCTGAGAGGCAGTGATTGACCCAAGGTCACCCAGTGAGCTTCTTCTTTTCTTATTTTTTAAAAAAGTTTTTATTTATACTTTTCAAATTTATACATTTCATTAATTTTACAATCATTTTAACATTTCAAAGTTTGACTTCCTTCCCCCTCTTTCTGCGGTTCCTTAAAATTATTTTTTAATATCTACTGCACATCCAAATTCATTTAATTTTCTCATTTAATTATCTCCTTATATACTGTTAAGAAACTGCATGTTATTACAATAATCCTGCCAATGTTTTATCTGTTTGCAATTTATCTGTAAATATTCAATAAACCGTTTCCATTCTTTTATAAAAAGTTTGTTATCTTGATTTCTTATTCTTCTGGTGAGTTTTGCCATTTCTGCATATTCCACAAGTTCTTGTATCCATCCTTCCTTTGCTGGGACTTCTGCTTCTTTCCATTTCTGGGCAAGTAGCATTCTTGCTGCTGTAGTAGTATTCTACATTTCTATACAATTTAGGTAGTTCTGTCCTATAATTCCCAAAAGCTTCATGGCCAAGTGGGGATTCGAACCCAGGACCTCCCCAGCTTTAGTCCAACTCTCTAGCAATAGTAGTTCTCATATAAATTTCCAGGCGGCTCTCTTGAGACCTCCATTCTCACAGGACCCGCATTGCAACTGGGTAGGGCGAGAAAGAATCTTGCGTCTCTCAGCAGAATATTATATTAATTCTGCTTTACGTCTCAAAAATTGCCATGCTATCTTGCCTTTTTATAGAGTGTATGTGTGTTTGTGGATGTTTGCTTATGGGTGGCACTTTGCCAATGGAAGCACTTCAGTTTGGAGACAAGGTTATTGCCTTGCAAATCAGCATGAGGTTATTGCTAATGCCTTTTAATTAAAAACCTAATAATCAGCTGCCTTTGTTTTAACTCTTAAGGAGAACTGTAAGGGCCAAGAGTCTTGTTGGCATGGGCTGGGGGCAGACATGCACAGCTGGCACAGACATCAGTACTCATTGTCAGAAGATGAAAATGAAATGTTATTATTATTCTTTCCCATTCTCCAGTACACTGACGTAGCAGAGCCCTTTAGCTCTCCTCCCCTCAGCTTAAAAACGGGCCATTCAACTTATTTCTTTTCCATATTTAGAACACTTATAAACTGTTGGATCAAAAAAGATTCGAAACCATTCATTGTGCGTTTTCTTTTAAAAGAGATTTAGGGTGCTGGATTACTAGCTTGAATTGTGTAACAGTACAAACCTTTACATGCCTGTTTCAGAACACTGTTCAGCCAGACTAGGGGAGAGACTTCGGGGTGTAGAGACTCATTCTCATTACAGCTTGAGAAGCCAACTAACGGATGAATTTAAAATGGCATATATATCTATCTATATCTATATCTATATCTATATCTATATCTATATCTATCTATCATCTATCTATCTATCTATCTATCTATATCTATCTATCATCTATCTATCATCTGTCTGTCTGTCTGTCTATCTATATATAATCTATCTATCTATCTAACTAACTATATCTATCTATATCTATCATCTATCATCTATTCATCTATCTATCTATCATCTATCTATCTATCTATATCTATCTATCTATATCTATCTATCTATCTATCTATCTATCTATCTATCTATCATCTATCTATCTACCTATCTATCATCATCATCATCATCATCTATATCTATCATATCTATCTATCTATATCTATCTATCTATATCTATCTATCTATCTATCTATCTATCATCTATCTATCTATCTATCTATCTATCTATCATCATCATCATCATCTATATCTATCATATCTATCTATCTATATCTATCTATCTATATCTATCTATCTATCTATATCTATCTATCTATCTATCTATCATCTCTCTCTCTCTCTCTCTCTCTCTCTCTCTCTCTCCCGGTATCTATCCATCTATCTATCTATCTATCTATCTATCTATCTATCTATCTATCTATCTATCTATCTTTCTATCTATCTCTCTATCTATATCTATCTCTATCTATCTATCTATCTATCTATCTATCTATCTATCTAATCTATCGATCATCTCTCTCTCTCTCTCTCACACACACATCATCTACCGGTATCTATCTATCTATCTATCTATCTATCTATCTATCTATCTATCTATCTATCTATCTATCTATCTAATCTACCATCTATCATCATCTATAGATATATATATGCCTACATTTGTCCCTGACTTAATTTTGCCATTTCCTTTATTAAAACGGGTTTCCTCGGGTTTTCCGGAAACATTTGATTATGTTGCATATGACTCTCTAGAGTTCTGGGTTTTTGTTTTTGTTTTAAAAATGCGCATTATGATAAAAATGAATGAAAACTGTATGTCGCTGGTGTTGCCATAATTTAATCACATTCAGCAAGTGCGGGGGGGCGGGGGGGGAAGGTGCATCGTGTCTTTTAAACCGTAACCACGAGTGTAACAACGATCCCTTAAAGGTTAAGTTTCCCAGGCAAATCTCATGCCCCTGAACTTCAATTAGGGTTGATATTTCTGTGATTGCCCTTCTCCCATTCCGAAGCCGGTGATTATGCCTTTTAAAGAACTGATTAAGCAGGGACCCACAGGAGTTTATTGCGGTGGTGGGGTTGACAGGAGGGGGGCGGAAATCACGTGCGATATTCTCCGTTCTGCAGAGGGGTTTTTTCCCCCAGCGACCTTCTCTTTTGCCCCATGAATACAGATGTCTTCCATCACGGCCTTTGCATTGCAGCTGTCACAACAAACTTTTCTGCGATCGGAAGAACATGGAACGTTTGAGGAAGCGGGCTGGGCTTTATAGCCACTGGACTCCAGAAGGAAAGAAAGAAAACCTCATTCAAATATTCCCTACAAATAGGGGGCACAATCGCTTGTCTGTATGCTTATAACGTAGCTTCCAGCAGTGTCAACAATAAGAACTGGGGTGCGTTCTGTGATTCTCCCTATGCAAGCACATCTTTTGAATGTGGATGCAAAATTCTGCAGGCCTTCATAGGAAATGTAGAGTTCAAAGGGACCCCAAGTGTCATCTAGTCCAACCTCTTCCAAGTATCCCTATTTCCCAATGACAGTCTTGGATTTACATCCTGGATTTGATCCTGGAATGTCCCACTTTTGCTTAGGACGCCCCTAATCTCACCAGACATGGGTGGCGCTGTGGGTTAAACCACAGAGCCTAGGCATAGCTGTCAACCCTCCCTTTTTTGACGGGAAACTCCCTTATTCCAATGCCGTTTCCCGCTGCTATCCCGGATTGTTGATATCCCTTAAATTTCCCGGATTTCAAAGGAAGCAGCTCCTCTCCCTCCCTGCCGACCGGGGAGGCTCCTCAGCTGCGTTGCTCGGCTGCCAATAAGGAGCCTGAGACCGACTGGGGGCGGAGCTTGCATGCCTTGTGCAGCCAGACCCTCATGCCCAACCAGACAGACAGCCTGCCTGCCATCTATGCACTCGCTCTTTCGCTCACCCGTTCGCGCGCAGCCTCTGGAGTGCAGGGTGGCGAGGCTACTTGGTGCCATTGCACCGCCCTCGCAGCATCCCTTATTTTCAAATCCGAAAGTTCGAAAAAATCCATTATTTTTAAATCCGAAAGTTGACAGCTATGAGCCTAGGGCTTGCCGATCAGGTCGGCGGTTCAAATCCCTGCGATGGGGTGAGCTCCCGTTGCTCGGTCCCAGCTCCTGCCAACCTAGCAGTTCGAAAGCATGTCAAGTGCAAATAGATAAATAGGTATCGCTCCGGCGGGAAGGTAAACGGCGTTCCTGTGCGCTGCTCTGGTTCGCCAGAAGCGGCTTAGTCATGCTGGCCACATGACCTGGAAGCTGTACGCCGGCTCCCTCGGCCAATAAAAGATGAGCGCCACAACCCCAGAGTCATCTTTGACTGGACCTAACGGTCAGGGGTCCCTTTACCTTTAATCTTACCAGAGAAATGTTGGAGGTTATGGTAGGGTGTCGCTAATTTCATTGGAGAAATGTTGGAGGGTACGGAGTTATGTGACCCCCCAAGCCAAGGAGATAAGTAACTCTATAAGATTTCGAAGACATCAGAAGGCAGGGAAGCTTTTTAATGTTTAATGTTTTTATATATGTTGGAAGCCACCCAGAGTGGCTGCGGCATCCCAGTCAGATGGGCGGGGTATAACAACAGCAGCAGCAACAAAGCCACCACCACAATAATAGAATAGGACACCCCTATTTTCATTGGAGAAATGTTGGAGGGTATGTGCTTTTATTTGGAATAGGTGGGGGGGAAATCCTCTGCACCTGTAGCCCTTAGCATATTAAGGTTTTCGTCTTGGGAATTTGACCCTGGTAGTACCTACACTCACAGAAATGCGCCTAGGATTGGAGGTGTGTTCTCTCTCTCTCTCTCTCTCTCTCTCTCTCTCTCACACACACACACACACACACACACACACACACACACAGTGTGGTGTAGTGGTTAAGAGTGGTAGACTTGTAATCTGGGGAACTGGGTTCACATCTCCGCTCCTCCACATGCAGCTGCTGGGTGACCTGGGGTCAGTCACACTTCTCTGAAGTCTCTCAGCCCCACTCACCTCACAGAGTGTTTGTTGTGGGAGAGGAAGGGAAAGGAGATTGTTAGCCGCTTTGAGACTCCTTCGGGTAGTGATAAAGTGGGATAACAAATCCAAACTCTTCTTCTTCTTCTCTCTCTGTCTGTCTCTCCCCCCCCAAAATAAAAGGGCATTGAGCAAGAAATAAAACAAAAAATGTGTACAGCTTCCCTACGCCCATGATTCTGCTTATTCTGCATGGCCAGGCACTCTCCCATATTTATAAATTTTAGTCTCAATATTTGGGCCCGGGATTTAAACACCACTTCCAAATCTGTGTGGGTTCCCCCTCCCCCGCCTTCCCTACCCCTTTAAAAAAAAAAGCATGTGCAAAGGTCAAAAATAACAAACGCGTAGGAGATGGTTAGAAGCGGATCCCTCAAAAAAGAGAGAGGCAGCTGTAAAAATCTCTGCAGATTGTTATTATGACCTTTGCGTAAGTGTTTTTATAGTTTCCCTCCCGCTTCACTTTTCTAGCTAGGAAACATGATTATACTTTTGGGTGGGAAGCATGAACTGGGAGTGAGTAACAGAATTACATGGCACAAGCAGCTTCCAAACCCAGTTAACTTATGCAAGTTTTTTTTTAAAAAAAAGTGTGAATAGAAATTTTGAATTAAAAAAGCAATTGCCCTGATCCAGTAAGGGAGAGCTGTTAAAGGTGTGCAGCATGACTCTTGATATGTTTAAAAGGTAAAGGTAAAGGGACCCCTGACCATTAGGTCCAGTCATGACCGACTCTGGAGTTGCGGCACTCATCTTGCTTTACTGGCCGAGGGAGCCGGTGTACAGCTTCCGGGTCATGTGGCCAGCATGACTAAGCCACTTCTGGCGAACCAGAGCATCGCACGTAAACACCGTTTACCTCCCACCGAAGTGATACCTATTTATCTACTTGCACTTTGACGTGCTTTCGAACGGCTAGGTTGGCAGGAGCTGGGACCGAGCAACGGGAGCTCACCCCGTCGCGGGGATTTGAACCGCCGACCTTCTGATCGGCAAGCCCTAGGCTCTGTGGTTTAACCCACAGCGCCACCCGCATCCCATCTCTAATAAATAAGTAAGAATAAATCTTAGTCTCCAGGGATTTTTGAAGAGGGAGGAGGAGGGAGCCCCCAGGTTTAGGAGCAGAGGTTGGGTCATGGCTGCTTTAGTGGAGATTCCTGCATTGCAGGGGGTTGGACTAGATGCCCCTTGGGGCTCATGGTTCATACCTGATGGTCTGTAGCCAAGTTGCTCACTGCTGAGGGTCAGAGTCAAGCTGGGCATTGGAGTCTTCCAAGTCTGCAGCAGTAGTGACACGTCAACACTGGCATTGTTGGAACTGGGCTTGGCCAGGCTGGCAGTGTGGTTGGGGCTGCACAGGTGACAGTGCCAGATTGGGTTGGTTGCTGTGCCCCACCAAAGAGCTCACCACCACTGATGTGCCCTGCCCCATCTCCATCTCAGTAAACTGTGGGGTGGGCATGAGTTTATAGCCTGGCAGACAGAATGTTGACATCTATGTGGGGCTACCTTTGAAGGTGACCCGGAAACTACAACTAATCCAGAATGCGGCAGCTAGACTGGTGACTGGGAGCGGCCGCCGAGACCACATAACACCACTCCTAAAAGACCTACATTGGCTCCCAGTATGTTTCCGAGCACAATTCAAAGTGTTGGTAGTGACCTTTAAAGCCCTAAATGGCCTCGGTCCTGTATACCTGAAGGAGCGTCTCCACCCCCACCGTTCAGCCCAGACACTGAGATCCAGCGCCGAGGGCCTTCTGGTGGTTCCCTCACTGCGAGAAGCCAAGTTACAGGGAACCAGGCAGAGGGCCTTCTCGGTGGTGGCACCCGCCCTGTGGAACGCCCTCCCACCAGATGTCAAAGAGAACAACAACGACCAGACTTTTAGAAGTATTTTAATGTATTTTTATATCTGTTGGAGGCTGCCCAGAGTGGCTGGGGAGACCCAGCCAGATGGGCGGGGTACAAATAAAAGAATTATTATTATTATTATTATTATGAGAAGACATCTGAAGGCAGCTCTGTTTAGGGAAGCTTTTAATGTTTGACTGATTTTTGTATTTTAATATTTTGTTGGAAGCCGCCCAGAGTGGCTGGGGAAGCCCAGCCAGACGGGCAGGGGGTGTGTGTGTGTGTGTGTGTGTGTGTGTGTGTGCGTTATGCTTTGTTATGCTGGCTATATATATATAAATTATCTGTCTGTCTCAAGAGACAATGGATTGCTCCTCCGGAGATGAAGCCAAACCATCATGTTAGCAGCAGCAATGTGACCTACCCCAGTGTGTCTGGAGGTCCTGGGCTGCCCAGATGACAAGACCCCCCCTCTCAGCCTTGCTGATGGGATCCAAAGGAAAGCAGAGCAAGACGTTTGGCACCATCTTGGCTGCAGGAGTTGCCGGGAGGAGGCATACAAGGCGTCATCCAACTGTTTTAAGGACTCCACTCCGAATTTTCTTTAGCCTTTTCTTCTCCCGAAGATATCCCAGGAGAATGACGGACAGAATAAAACAGCCATCCAGGTAGAGGAGCAACATGGTGATATTTATTAAATTTACACCCTTCCCTTCCTCGTAAAGGGAGCCCAGGGCAGCAAACACAGCAGTGATAGAACTATGAAATTAAAAAATAAAACAAAAACAATTAAAAACATCTAAAGGCCATGTAAAATGTCTCAAAAGGACTACGTACTCTCACAGCTCATAATGTCAAAGTTCGCCAGGAACAGAATCTGAGCCATCAAATGCCTGGGTGGACAGGAATGTTTTGAAACCCCTCCTTAAAGTTAGTAAAGAGGGAGACAGAGAGAAATCACCATGGAGGGAAGTCCAACAAATGGGTAACCTCAAATGACAAGGTCCTGTTGTGGGTCAGCGTTGTTGTTTTTTTTATTCCCCCCCCCCGAAAAGTTCTTTATTGAAATTTTTCTAAAAATTACAATGCAGTTAAAAATACCAAAGAAATAAATGTGAACTGAGTACAATCTAAGAGTACATAGAATAAGTTGTATTACAAAGAGACTTCTTTTTCTTTCTTGCCTCCTTCCCCTGAGTCTTATCCATACAATTCTAGTTCATCAACTTCTTTTTCTTTACAGAAAGTGCATCAGAGAGGAGAAAAGACTAGTATGGTAAATTGTTCTGGTATTCAATTAAGAAAGGGTCAGCGTTGTCAAATGGGCAGACACCTGTAGCCCCTCTTCCTGATTGTAGGGGCCAAAATGGTGGAGATTGCAGAAGGAGCTGTTTTAGGTAATTGGGTCACGAGCCATTTAGGGCTTTGTACACTCGTGCTGAGAGACGTGGGGGGCGCTGTGGGTTAAACCACAGAGTCTAGGGCTTGCCGATCAGAAGGTCGGTGGTTCGAATCCCTGTGATTGGATGAGCTCCCGTTGCTCGGTCCCTGCTCCTGCCAACTTAGCAGTTCGAAAGCACAAAGTGCAAGTAGATAAATAGGTACTGCTGCGGCGGGAAGGTAAACGGCGTTTCCGTGCGCTGCTCTGGTTCGCCAGAAGCGGCTTAGTCATGCTGGCCACGTGACCTGGAAGCTGTACGCCGGCTCCCTCGGCCAGTAAAGTGAGATGAGCGTTGCAACCCCAGAGTCGTCCCCGACTGGACCTAATGGTCAGGGGTCCCTTTACCTTTACCTTTACACTCGTGCTGACAGCTTGAATGCCAGCAGCTACAATTTCAGAGTTAGCCTGTTGCTCAGGTTAGCAGCTGGCCTGAAAGTATTTAGCATAAAAGTATATTATATAAATTTAATAAATAGTAATGGTGGTGAGCAAGATCAGGAGGAGCCCATCAGAAGAGAAGTGATGTTGCCAAGGTAGGACAAAAGGCAGCTATGTGAATCTTCAAATCTCAACGAGTGAATGAGGTAAAACTATTTAAACAGGTACATGAAATAAATGATTCCCATGTTCCAAAGATTCTTTTCCTCCTTGTAGAGCTAAAGAGGTGGTCGCTGATCCTGAGGTGGCCGTACTGTAGTAGTACATTAATGCTTCTTCATTCTGCATGTTTTTTGATAGCTCTCGCCAGTAAGTTTCCGATTCCTTGGGAAGCCTGACTCCTTGAAAGCAAGGAGTCAGCTTTGCCAAAAGAAGTATGGAAACGACCTCTGCTCCATTATTTGCTTTATGGTGGTTGTGGTGAGCCACCACGAGCGCTTGGGAAAGGCAATGGGACGGTGATTTAAAAAATAATAATGAAATAAATGGTGAAGGCGAAAGGGTTGGGTTCTTTGATGCCAAATTAGGTTCTTATGGTTTTTGGGTGCAGGAAATTTGGAGCCTTGCATGAAATGCTAGATGTTTCATTTCTCCATTATTATTATTTTAGCTTTCTTCTGAAACGCCCAGCTGTCCTTAATGAGTTATATTTGCTTGCAAACAGCAGGGGGGAAATATATAACCCATCTATTTGAATGGCCAGAGGATTGGAGAAGATCAGTCTATATCCCAATCCCAAAGAAGGGCAGTGCCAAAGAATGCTCCAACTACCGCACAATTGCACTCATTTCACACGCTAGCAAGGTTCTGCTAAAAATTCTACAAGGCAGGCTTAAGCAGTATGTGGACCGAGAACTCCCAGAAGTGCAAGCTGGATTTCGAAGGGGCAGAGGAACCAGAGACCAAATTGCAAACATGCGCTGGATTATGGAGAAAGCTAGAGAGTTCCAGAAAAACATTTACTTCTGCTTCATTGACTACGCAAAAGCTTTTGACTGTGTTGACCACAGCAAACTATGGCAAGTTCTTAAAGAAATGGGAGTGCCTGATCACCTCATCCATCTCCTGAGAAACCTCTATGTGGGACAAGAAGCTACAGTTAGAACTGGATATGGAATAACTGATTGGTTCAAAATTGGGAAAGGAGTACGACAAGGCTGTATATTGTCTCCCTGCTTATTTAACTTATATGCAGAATTCATCATGCGAAAGGCTGGACTGGATGAAGCCCAAACCGGAATTAAGATTGCCGGAAGAAATATCAACAACCTTAGATATGCTGATGATACAACCTTGATGGCAGAAAGTGAGGAGGAATTAAAGAACCTTTTAATGAGGGTGAAAGAGGAGAGCGCAAAATATGGTCTGAAGCTCAACATCAAAAAAACTAAGATCTTGGCCACTGGTCCCATCACCTCCTGGCAAATAGAAGGGGAAGAAATGGAGGCAGTGAGAGATTTCACTTTCTTGGGTTCCATGATCACTGCAGATGGTGACAGCAGTCACGAAATTAAAAGACGCCTGCTTCTTGGGAGAAAAGCAATGACAAACCTAGACAGCATCTTAAAAAGCAAAGACATCACCTTGCCAACAAAGGTCCGTATAGTTAAAGCTATGGTTTTCCCAGTAGTAATGTACGGAAGTGAGAGCTGGACCATAAAGAAGGCTGATCGCCGAAGAATTGATGCTTTTGAATTATGGTGCTGGAGGAGACTCTTGAGAGTCCCATGGACTGCAAGAAGATCAAACCTATCCATTCTTAAAGAAATCAGCCCTGAGTGCTCGCTAGAAGGACAGATCCTGAAGTTGAGGCTCCAGTACTTTGGCCACCTCATGAGAAGAGAAGACTCCCTAGAAAAGACCCTGATGCTGGGAAAGATTGAGGGCACAAGGAGAAGGGGACGACAGAAGATGAGATGGTTGGACAGTGTTCTCGAAGCTACTAACATGAGTTTGGCCAAACTGCGAGAGGCAGTGAAGGATAGGCGTGCCTGGCGTGCTCTGGTCCATGGGGTCACGAAGAGTCGGACACGACTGAACGACTGAACAACAACAACATTTGAATGAATTTTTCCAAGGCTCTTGAGTCTGCCCTGATTTCTTCCTGTTGAGGTCAGAGGGAGGACTGGCAGTGACTGCAGCAAAACACAACAGATGCCCAGTGCTGAGTGTTTGGAAAAGTTACCACCTGATGCATGCCTGAATTTGCTCATCTTTTCCCTTGCTCCCACCACCAAATCTGATTATGAATCAGTGCTACGTAACTTAGGTGCTTTAGGAATATGCAGTGGTGGTGATGGTGGTGATTTTTGATACTCCCCCCCCCCTTTTTTGGCCTATTGGAGAAAGGGAAGCTCTTTTTTCAGCAGTGCCTCATGCCAAGATTGCAGCCTAGAATTGGAAGGGTTCCCAGGGGTCATCTAGTCCAACCCTCTGGAGTGTTGGAATCGCAGCTAAAGAACCCCTGGCAGATGGCCATCTAACCTCTCCAATGAAGGAGAGTCCATCACCTTCTGAGGAAGCTTGTCCCACTGTCAAACAGCTCTTGAGAGCCAGTGTGGTGTAGTGGTTAAGAGCGGTACTCGTAATCTGGTGAACCGGGTTCGCTTCCCCGCTCCTCCACATGCAGCTGCTGGGTGACCTTGGGCTAGTCACACTTCTCTGAAGTCTCTCAGCCCCACTCACCTCACAGAGTGTTTGTTGTGGGGGAGGAAGGGAAAGGAGAAGGTTAGCCGCTTTGAGACTCCTTCGGGTAGTGATAAAGCGGGATATCAAATCCAAACTCTTCTTCTCTTCTTTTTTAGGGTGCTAAGAGTTGTTAGGAGACCCCTGTTTCCAAACAGTTCCCAGGATTCTTTGGGGGGAAGTCACAACTTTTTAAAGGGGTGTGATAAAGTGGGCTGTAAACCGGATGTTTTCCAAGAGACATGTATCAGAGAATAAGAACTCTCTCTGGTAAACAGTTAGCGATGATGCCTTAACCTTCTGACAACAAGTGTCTTAAAAAAATACACGGTTTCTGAGCATGCGCAGCAAGCAGCCCTGAAGGGTATTTTTGGGGTTTTGAAATTCCATTCACCATAGAGCACAGATAAAAACACAAATCTGTACCCCTGTGAGTGCTTTTCCATTTCTCTTACTAAAGAGAAAGGTAAAGGTAAAGGACCCCTGGATGGTTAACTCCAGTCAAAGGCGACTATGGGGTTGCGGCGCTCATCTCGCTTTCAGGCCAAGGGAGCTGGCGTTTGTCCGCATACAGCTTTCCGGGTCATGTGGCCAGCATGACTAAACCGCTTCTGGCACAACAGAACACCGTGACGGAAACCAGAGCACACAGAAACGCCGTTTACCTTCCCGCCGCACCGGTACCTATTTATCTACTTGCACTGGTGTGCTTTCAAACTGCTAGGTTGGCAGGAGCTGGGACAGAGCAACGGGAGTTCACCCCGTCGCGGGGATTTGAACCACACCGACCTTCCGATCGGCAAGCCCAAGAGACTCAGTGCTTTGAGACCACAGCGCCGGAGTGTGTGTATGTCCAGTGAATTTTTGCCCAACCTGAAATGGCAAAGTGTAGCAACCTAAATACCAGCCCTGGAAGTTTTAGTTTTCTCCTGGGCCTGTGTTTACGATGATCGTTCAAGAGACCGGGCCCGGGCATAAAGCTTAAATGGGCCAGTTCTCATTAGCTATACCCTCGAGCCACTTTTAAATATAGGCACTGCCTTCTTATCCTTTAGGTCGCAGGAGGAACCTGTCTCCATTTCACATTTTGTGTGGGTATTTTTTCCACCCCCTGTCTTTCCACGCTTTCCGGTATGTCAGGCGGAGATGAACTGACAGCCCCGATTCTCTTCAGCGCAGGGTATGGAGCGGCAATGGCTGCTTGAGCATAAGGTGAAATCTTGATGAGCACCGCGGTGAACCCAAGGGAGGCAAGGCCTGTTTTATTAATGAGATCAGCTGCTGCCAGCTTACTCCTGCCGAGGAGTAGGAGGGAGGTCAGGCAGGTGAGCTCAGCGCTCAGCACCTCGTTCGCCTGCCAAGCTCCGCACTTTAAAAGACCCCCTCAAGCCCCCTTTGGTCCACATATCCATCTAACCTGCTGGTTTGGGAGCAAATGAGCTCAGGTCAGCAGTAGGGCCAGGGAGTGGGAGGGAGGAAAAGGGTCTTTGCAACCAATTTCCCGCTCAGCGCAGAGAGCTTTGCAACTGTCACCATAATAGGTTCATCTGTTGCATTAGCCCGCAAGACTGATAGGAGAATGATTTGCGAAATATACTCAGAGTCGCATAGTGATTTCATGCTCTTTATTGCAGCTCTAAAACGGTGAATGAATCATGAATCCCCCCCCCCAAAAAAAACCTCAGGTTTTATATACATTATTGCTCCTGCAGGCCAATCAGCTGTTGCCTTCTAGGATCCTACTGGCCTAATAGGCTGATTATCTGCCTCCTGGGGGTCTGATTGGGCTGCTCCTGCAGGCCAATCAGGTTGTTGCATTCTAGGATCCTACCTGCCTATTGTTCTAGGATCCAAGCTTAGTACATAACAATTTGGGACCCTGTTTGTCAGTAAGTCGAACTCCCACCTGCCCAGAAGGATTAACTAATTCTATCACCACGTTCGTCCGCTGCTGTCCTTCCAAGGGGCACGAGGTGGTGTAAGCACATAAGAAAAGCCCTGGTGGATCGGAATCTAGTCCAGGTTCCTGTTCTCACGTTGGCTGACCAAGATGCCTGTGGGAAGTCCACAAACAGAGCCTGAGCACAACAGCACTCTCCTCACCTGCGATCCATAGCAGAGGTATAACTGTGTGCTCTTCCAAGCCCACATTCCCAGCTTGTTCCCACTCCTGCTTCAGCAGGATCCCCAAGGATGTGCTCTACAGGGAGCTGACTTCAGGCACCAGGCCCGCTGGCAGACCAACTCTGCCCTACAAAAATGTCCACCAATGTGACATGAAGGATGGCTCCTGGATGGTTAATTCCAGTCAAAATTGACTATGGGATTGCTGCGCTCATCTCGCTTTTCAGACTGAGGGGGCCAGCTGTCACGGCCCGGGCTGTTAATGAACAAAGTCCCAGCAAGGCACGTCGGGACCCGGGGCAAGATGGCAGGAACAAGAGTCCGAAGAGCGGGGGTCCGAGGGTCGAGCAGCAAGAGGTACGAAGTCACAGTCCAAGGGTCGAGAAACCAGAAGCACGTAATCACAGTCCGAGGGTCAAGAAGCCAGAAGCACGGAGTCACGGTCCAGAAGCAAGGAGGCACGCAGCGAGGCAGGGAAGGCGTTGCTGTGGCAAAGAGCTGAGGGGAAATGCTGGCCTTATATCCCCTGCTGGCTCTTGACACCAGGTGCAGCGAGTTACCAATCAACCTCACCAGATTCAGTAAGTTACCAAGCAGCCTCACCTGTGTGGCCGCACCCTGCCTCTCCAGAACAAGCCGAAGCTCTGCTGGTCCCAGGGTCTGGCTCTTGCACGCACTCCTGACACCAGCATTTGTTCACAGACAGCTTTCCGGGTCATGTCGTCAGTAGGAATACACCGCTTCTGGCATAACGGGACGCCGTGACAGAATTCAGAGCGCACAGAGACACCGTTTATCTTCCCGCCATAGTGGTACCTATTTATCTACTTGCACTGGTGTGCTTTCGAACTGCTAGGTAGGCAGAAGCTGGGACAGAGCAATGGGAGCTCACTCCATCATGTGGACTCGAACCTTCTGTGGTTTTGACCACAGTGCCTCCTGCTTCCTCCAGCAGAGGTACTACCTCCCTCCTAACACCCATATCTTGAATTGTTGTTGTTGTTTAGTCGTTTAGTCGTGTCCGACTCTTCGTGACCCCATGGACCAGAGCACGCCAGGCACTCCTGTCTTCCACTGCCTCCCGCAGTTTGGTCAGACTCATGTTGGTGGCTTCGAGAACACTGTCCAACCATCTCATCCTCTGTCATCCCCTTCTCCTTGTGCCCTCCATCTTTCCCAACATCAGGGTCTTTTCCAGGGAGTCTTCTCTTATGTGGTGGCCAAAGTATTGGAGCCTCAGCTTCAGGATCTGTCCTTCCAGTGAGCACTCAGGGCTGATTTCCTTAAGAATAGATAGGTTTGATCTTCTTGCAGTCCATGGGACTCTCAAGAGTCTCCTCCAGCACCATAATTCAAAAGCATCAATTCTTCGGCAATCAGCCTTCTTTATGGTCCAGCTCTCACTTCCACACATCACTACTGGGAAAACCATGTTGTTGTTCAGTCGTTCAGTCGTGTCCAACTCTTCGTGACCCCATGGACCAGAGCACGCCAGGCACGCCTATCCTTCACTGCCTCTCTATGAAAACCATAGCTTTAACTAGATCTTGAATACACCTGCAGAAATACACAGAGAGAACCATTATGAAAGGGCACTAAGCTCAGCCCCATCTCAGTTATGGGGATGGCAACTGTTATGTACTGAGCTGAATCCTAGAACAATAGGATCCAGAATGCAGCAGTCTGATTGGTCCGCAGGAACCACCCAATCCAGCTCCAGGTGGAAGTGAATCAGCGACCTGATTGGCCTGCAAGAGCAGCCAATCAGGCTCCTGGATGAAGTGAATCCGCAACCTGATTGGCCTACAGGAGTATCCCGGAATTAGCCAATCACGTGGGGCCCATTGTGTAAATAATGTATATATAGCAGACGTTTTGGGGAAAGATTCATTCCTTGCTACAATGAGCTGAATAAAGAGCATGAAATTCACACTTGACTCCGAGTATATTTCAGCAACACTGACTAACCTTTATTTTATTATTTAAATAAGGATACGAATATGGGAAGCCCTCTGAGTTCTCGGGGAGAGCATCGCACAAATCCCATTACTGTTGCTTCCCTGCTTCCGTTCTTCGCTTTAATTGTCAATACCAATAACAGCAGGACGCGTCTGTTTCTGACTTGCCTGGCCTTTCCCCTTTGCCGCAATGCAACCACCAGAGATCTCCCATGGCCGCCGGCAACTGCATCTCTTTCGGTATCCTGGCATGTGAGACGGGGTCAGGAACCCTTGGATGAATCTTCTTCACAGCTTGCGACTGCAGCTGTCTTGTTCTGCTGCAGAGTTTGGGGAGTTGATGCCTGAATTCTCATGGCGTCTAATCATCTTTAGCTTCTTTCTTTATCGGTGTGTGTGTGTGTTTGTTTTTAAATCACTGTAGGACTAGATCGTGCCCTTTAGATGGAAGGGTGGAAAACTGTTAAGGCGATATTGTCTCTCCTCCCCCCCCCCCCAAAAAAATCTTTTTTAAAAAAATCAAGTTGTTCTGCTCAAAGTGCCACACTACTTTTCACGTTGTGTCAAACTCCTCACTGGGCAGGAAGGAAGTTGTTGTTTTCTTCTTCTAAATTGTCTGCTGTATTTTCACTCAGCAAAATCATCTAATAATGGAAATATGGGCGGGTTTCGCAGACAGCTTATGAGGCGGTAGACATTTGAAGTAGACATTTGAAGGTTTGAAGGTGCTTCACTGCAAAATAAATAAATTCCTGCACGCAGAAAACTAGCGTGGCAGGGAGCACCATTCTTCTTGACATGCTAGCATTCTGCGTGCAAGGATTTTTAGAATTATTATTTTTTTTATTTTTGTATGGGGGAACCATTCTAACATGTACCCAGCAGTACCCATCTACAACTAGATCCTGAAGCAGATTTGCATTAATCATCTGGAGAGACCGGCAAAATCCTACACTGCTTAGGATGGGACCTCAGCTGCAAACCGTAATTTTGGGGTTATTATTATTATTATTATTATTTATTGTAAGATCTTGGGGCAGCTCGCAGAATAAAATACAGGATAAAAATGAGTAAATAATTGAGATGAAACACCAATACAATACCACCACCCCTTCCCATAGACACATTTAAAAGTCTCATGTCTCAAAGGAGAGAACTCACCATGAAATGATTACAGTAAGTACCAGAGTTTTTAACGGCATAAAAAGAAGTGTCGGCAGGCTTTTTTCTAGAAAAAGAGGTGCCAGAACTTACTGACCTTTGTTTAGGGGGAACTGCACCCAAAGTTCGTGAGCTTTTTTTAGGGAGCGTGCGCCCCCCCAATTTAAAAGGCTGTAGAATATTAATCAGCCAGGCCTGGTTGAAGAGGAAGGTTTTCACCTGGTGCCTAAAGACATATAATGAAGGCACCAGGCGAACCTCCCTGGGGAGAGCATTCCACAAGTGGGGAGCCACCACAAAAAAGGCCCGTTTTCGTGTTGCCACCCTCCAGATTTCACGTGGAGGCAGGACCGGTGCTAGGGATTTTGGCGCCCTAGGCGAGGGGGCGGGGCACGTGACGTCATTGCGCATGACGTACGGTGCCCCGCCCCCTGCCCGCCGGGCACCCCTGCGATTTTCGCTGCTGGTTGGGGCGGCACCGGGCGGCGGCACTGGGCGAGGGGCAGGCTGGCCAGCGCCCCCTCCATTTTGGCGCCCCCGCCGCCGCGGTTTTCGCCCCAACCTGCTCGCTCCGCCGCTGGTTGGGGCAGCGGCGGGGGGCAGGCTGGCCAGCGCCCCCTCCATTTTGGCGCTCTACGCAACTGCCTAGTTCGCCTAAATGGACGCGCCGGCCCTGCGTGGAGGAGGCACATGCAGAGTCCGGGACGGTGTATATGCGGAGAAGCACTCCTTGAGGTATTGTGGTCCTGACCTGTTTGCCACCCCCCTGCATTCCCCTCAGCTGTGAGAAGTTGGCAGGTGGCTGTGTAGCAGTACCTCCACCGTTGGAGACTGTAGACAAGTCCCTGCGAATCACAGCTGAGGAGCGCAGTGCTATGTTCAGGTCCTGCTTTCGGACTTGCTATAGGCAGTCTGGTTAGCTGCTGTGGAGACCAGATGGAGCAGCCACACCCTTGCAGACAGCAGCTTAGACCTGGGCAACAGTTTCTTTAATAGTTTCAGCTGCCAGTCAGTGTTGAGAGCACTGGGTTAGATGGGCCCAAACGTCTGACTTGGTACCAGCCAGCCAACTTTCTATGTCCAAGAGCGTCTGTCCGTCTGAAACTCAAATGTCCTGCACCACTGTTCCCCACAAGGAGCAATTTTGGAACTCGGAAGCAAGGTAGCATGGGGAGTGGCGTTTTCTGACATCTAACCAAAGTGGCTCTCTTGGCAACTCGAGTTAATCTCCAGTGTAGTCTCTTGGTACCCACAGAGATAAACGCTGCCAATCAAGGAGGTCTCCAAATGACACACCACCTTATTTCATCAAAGCAATCTCAGAACCAGTTTGATATCTGACAGGGAAGAGAGGCAGTATCCTTTGGGAACTGGATGACAGACTGGGGGTTTTCTCAGGTCTTCCCCCCGCCCTCCCCAGGATCTCATGAAGCAGGGGACCTCTTGTGCAGACCCAGGCATCATCCTTGGTTGACTGAAATGTCACAAAAATAAAAATATATTGGGGGGTAGGTAGCATGTATATCTTAAAGTGCTTTGCTGTATTTGATAGGTTTTGCCTTCGCGGCAACCCTGTGATGCTGGTAACGATTATCAGTGGTGCAGCCAGATAATTTCATTCCCTGTATTATTATTATTAATAATAATAATAATAATAATAATAATAATAATTTTATTATTTATACCCCACCCATCTGGCTGGGTTTCCCCAGCCACTCTGGGCAGCTCCCAACAGAATATTAAAAACATGTTAAAACATGAAACATTAAAAACTTCCCTAAACAGCACGTATGAAAGGAAGGGAAGGGAAGGGAAGGGAAGGGAAGGGAAGGGAAGGGAAGGGAAGAAGGAGAGGCTTCCCCTCCTCTTCTTCTTTCTCCTCCTCCTCCTCTTCCTGGTGGGCCGTATCTAATTTAGTTGCCTATATTTATTTTAAGGGTTTTGCTGAACTTACTTGTGTTTTAATGATAATTATGTTACGTATGTTTAAATAGTTTTTTGGATTTAAGCAGTGTAAAGGTAAAAGGACCCCGACCATTAGGTCCAGTCGTGACCGACTCTGGGGTTGCGGCGCTCATCTCGCTTTATGGGCCGAGGGAGCCGGCGTACAGCCTCTGGGTCATGTGGCCAGCATGACTAAGCCACTTCTGGTGAACCAGGGCAGCGCACAGAAACGCCATTTACCTTCCCGCCAGAGTGGTACCTATTTATCTACTTGCACTTTGACATGCTGTCGAACTGCTAGGTTGGCAGGAGCAGGGACCGAGCAACGGGAGCTCACCCCGTTGTGGGGATTCGAACCGCCGACCTTCTGATCGGCAAGCCCTAGGCTCTGTGGTTTAACCCACAGCGCCACCCACGTTTAGCAGTGTATATTATATTATATTATATTATATTATATTATATTATATTATATTACTTCTCTCTCCCAGCTCACTAAACCCCATTGCCCCTCCAGCTTCTCCCTGCCTGCTCCATCTTCTCCCTCTGACCACTCATGGTCATCCCACCACCAACCCCCTGGCTCCGAGCCTTCTTCCCCTGGGAGTTCCTTTGGGGGTTCCCTGTCTGTTGCCTCCCACCACTCACCCAGTCCATGACACTGCCATGCTCCTGACACCCCATAAACACAATCACCAGAAGGGATACCCTTACTAGGAGGGAGATGGGTGACAGAGTCAGTACTGTGTTGGTGCATTGGTGGAGCCAGTCCTTCCAACCTCTCTCCCGGTAAGCAGTTGGCACTCCACTGCCGGGGGCGCATTGGCTCTGCTCTCCACCAACAGCTCCTGGGCAACACTGTTTATTATCCCCATTTTGCAGAGCGAATGGCTTTCATGATCCGTGCATGGAGGCCAGGACGTTTGGTATTCCCGTTCTGTTTGCCAGTAACTTGCAAAGGAAGGGAATGGGACAATTTCAGGGGAGGGAAGACAGGAAGGAGGGGGCATCCTTAAGCCCCCCCTGCACCCACCCTTTCCCTCTCTGCACCCCTCATCCTGCACTGTGCCTGGCCCTTTTTCCACCATGAAATGGAAATGTATAAATAACAATGGGACAAGAGGAAAAAAGAGAACACTGGGACTTTTTACAGGAAGTTAAGATGGAAAAACAGTTCCAAGGGAATTTGTCATTTGCAAGGCAGATGCCAGCAGCTGAAATCCCATTATTGGCCTCAATTAAATTTTCTGTTCCAGGTAATTCTAATCAGCATATAACAGAGGGTACCGAATTTGTGGTAGAAGTTGCATCAAGTTGCATGTGGAGTGTAACACAATCTAGATATGCAATATGGAATACGTTGATGCAAAACAAATCTAGAAAGCCCCAGCGCTTCCAAGCATTTATTTTTATTTGGCTTTCTACAGCAGGAGGTGGGTATACGAGCCTGATGAACAATGGCCACGTTTGCACGTAATATTATGCCAAACCGTGGTTTGACCTTGGTTTACAGCTCATGGTCAAGGAGGTGAGAGCTTAACCGCAACCCCAGATTCGGATGACACACTCCAAGTTTCTCTCTTGCAAACCAGCACATCTGCTCAGTCCCAGTAAGCCATAGTTTGGCATACTGTCACGAGTGAACCAGGCCATTGTATAGAAGTAGGACAGTCACTGTGTGGAAATAGCAAACAATCTGTTTTTGTGAGCTGGTGTCAAATAATTACAGTCATACCTCGTGTTGCGTACGCTCCGTGTTGCGTACGTTCGGTATAAGACCGGAGGCGACTCGGAAGTCCTCCGCAGAGCGTGCGCAATGCGTGGGTGCGCAGAAGCGTTCTGCGCAGTTCACGCATGCGCAGAAGCGCATAAAACCGCGAACTTCATTTTTTTCCTCTTGTGCGTTCATGTTACGCATGCCCGGGTTACGCAGCGCGACCCCGGAACAGATCGCGTGCATAACCCGGGGTTCCACTGTATTTGGTAGCTGAAATGTTGAGAATTGGAGGCAAATGCAAGGTGAGAACATGACACACAACATTACCTGTTGCTTAAACTTATTGATTACATTGTGTGTAGCTGCTAAGGAGACTTAAGAGTTGCGCAAGTTTTAGCATTTGGAGAAAACATAACACATGAAGGTATATGGACCCAACGCAAGGTAGGATGGCTTTTAATCATGCTGCTATCAGTGCAATCCTAGGAAATCAGAGCTCACTGGAGATAGACTTCTTTCAGCCTTAATCATATTTGAATGATTAATAATTTCTCTCTGCATAACAATTTGAGGGTAAACTGCATCCAAGTGATAACCAGCTGCTGCAGAACTCCTAATAAGTTTCATAAAATAACTAATACATAACTTCTGCTGGTGTTGGAAACGTAGAATTGTAGGTTGGCTCCGTATACCTCCAGGTATAGGACGGTATAGAAATTCAATAAACAAAATAAAATAAAAATATTTCCATGGGTGGTAGATAGAAACCAAAGCACAAATATACTGGGGCACAATTCAGGGATGCTTTATATTATAAAAAAAATAGAATTGTTTCTTTGTGGTATAAGAAGCTATACATTTATCATTTTTATTTGTGTATAGGCAAAGTTCAAAAAAGTAAGGCTGTGAATTAGTTTCGTAGATGATCACCAGTGCAAGGGTTTTGAAAGCACAACATTGTCAAACAATGAGAAGCCTTTCTGTAAAAGAGACTGGAGGAAAAGTTGTTGGACTAGGCGGTATTTGGTCCAACCAACTAATGATGTGAGGGCGAAATAAGAAAGACGAGAGAAATTGGCTTTTCTTTATTGGTCATAGGGAAAATAGAAAGCAAATCATACTGTTACCTCATGTACTGTCATATATATATATATATATATATATATATATATATATATATATATATATAGGTAAAGGGACCCCTGACCATTAGGTCCAGTCGTGTCCGACTCTGGGGTTGCGGTGCTCATCTCGCTTTATTGGCCGAGGGAGCCAGCGTACAGCTTCCGGGTCATGTGGCCAGCATGACTAAGCCGCTTCTGGCGAACCAGAGCAGCGCACGGAAACGCTGCTTGGGCTTGCCAATCAGAAGGTTGGCGGTTCGGATCCCTGCGACGGGGTGAGCTCCCGTTGCTCAGTCCCAGCTTCTGCCAACCTAGCAGTTTGAAAGCACACCAGTGCAAGTAGATAAATAGGTACCGCTACGGCGGGAAGATAAACGGTGTTTCTGTGCGCCCTGGCTTCTGTCACGGTGTCCCGTTGCGCCAGAAGCCGTTTAGTCATGCTGGCCAGATGACCTGGAAAGCTGTCTGTGGACAAATGCCGGCTCCCTCGGCCTGAAAGTGAGATGAGCGCCGCACCCCATAGTCGCCTTTCACTGGACTTAACCGCCAAGAGGTCCTTTACCTTTTTACTTTACCTTTCTGTGGATGCTATCAGGAAACACAGATTCCCCCCACCCCCGAGTGAAATAATTATATTTAGGAACCAAACAAGCAAACTTCATTTCAGAAGCCCTAGCGGTTGCAAGGAACGTCTGTGGTTTGCTGCACACTTTCCTCAAAAACCAATTTGCACCTTCTTGGTGCACTTGACTAGCTTGCTTTCAGTTTCACTCACCCCCCCCATCCACCCCGCTAATGTTCCCGATGCCATTTGCGTAGCCCACACTTTTAAGAAGCGTTCGTAACATGCAATTGTGTCCCGAGACAAATATAGGGACTGGGATTCTAGGGTAGGCAGCCTGCCTTTCGGACAACAAAGCCATCAGAAAGGGTGTTGCCTCTTCTCAACATCCTCTTGCATAAATCCTTGATCTGGTTGCATAGTAACCCAGTGATTGGGCACAATTTAACCTCCCCACCCTCCTCCTTTTTTAAACCCTGGGACACCACAAATGGCTTGATTTAGCTGACCGGGCCTTTTGCTTATAGGCTGCCCAGTCAACTGCATTCATCTAGTATTCTCCCTGCTTAGCAATGAAAGAATGTGTGATCCATTTAGGGACCGCAGGGGAGTTAGATATTCGATTCACTTTGCATTTCAAGGGGAACCTACCTAATCTGAGTTAACCTTCCCGACATAGCTGTCAACCCTCCCTTTTTTTTGCGGGAAACTCCCTTATTCCAATGCCGTTTCCCGCTGCTATATTGTTGATATCCCTTAAATTAAGGGAAACTCCCTTATTCCAATGCCGTTATATCCCGCTGCTATATTGTTGATATCCCTTAAATTTCCCGGATTTCAAAGGAAGCAGCTCCTCTCCCTCCCTGCCGGCCAGGGAGGCTCCTCAGTTGCGTTGCTTGGCTGCCAATAAGGAGTCTGAGACCGACTGGGGGTGGAGCTTGCATGCCTTGTGCAGCCAGACCCACACACCCAACCAGACAGCCAGCCTGCCTGCCATCTATGCGCTCGCTCTTTCGCTCACCCGTTCGCGTGCAGCCTCTGGAGCGCAGGGTGGCGAGGCTACTTGGTGCCATTGCACCGCTCTCACGGCATCCCTTATTTTCAAAGAGCTCTTTGCCTACACTAGCCCTGTACATATATTCATTACCTTTATATACCACCTTTATCTTCCAAGGGTCTCACATGGTTCCACGTGGTTCTCCTGCTCCACATTTCATCCTCACAACAACCCTGTGAGGTAGGTTGGCCCAAGAGATGGTGACTGGCCCAAGGTCACCCAGTGAGCTCCATGGCCGAGTAGGGATTTGAACCCTGGTCTCCCAGGTCCTAGTCTGGCACTCTAACCACTACACAACACTGCCTCTCATGAAACAGTGATGTATCATGCAGCTGATGCCCTCTCCTTCCTTAAAATTGTCAGGTGATGACAGACCTCCTTCTTCTCTGCTCTGCACTGGTGTTGGCCTCCATTTGGGATATTTCTCAGTGAATTTATGCCCCTGGAAATTCAGGCGTGAGTCCTCATAATGCTTAAAAATTACGGAAAAAGTCAAGTCTATAGGTGCACTGGGATAATTTATTGTTCTAACACAACCTATAGCTATCACAAGATTACGACTCTCAAGACTCAAGCTATAATGAGACAAAGGAAAGAGCTAGTCTGCTATGAAAGCAATCTAATGAAATCGGTTGAGAAAAACAGAGAATACTGTCAACCTGTTACAGGTGCTGACAGACAGATTCATCAGGCAAAAGGATGAAATTTGCTAAGCCGAGACTGGATTTCAAAAGGACTGTTTTGGTAGGATGCCAAAGATTTGAGCTGCAGATTCAGTGGAACTGAGTTTTGGCATCAGCCTTATCTCGCTTGATTGCTGTGAGCTGGAGGGGCTCCGAGGAATCTAACTGAAGGGTATGGATAGAATTGGCCGGAGAGGCAGGTCAATGCCTATTCTCATAAGGTTGTCCCAACAGGCAAGGCAAGTGTGGAGCTAACAGCAAAACCAAGAGTTGCGATTTGCAGGATTTGGACACAGAGGAGAAGCCAGCAGGAGGAGAATGTTGGATCCATGCTGAGATTCTAAAATTGTGTTTTAGTGGTGTTCCAGTTTTAAAATCAATTCATTGACAAGTTTTTTGTTTCATGTATTTTAATACTGCATTTTTATTTTATTTTGGGGGCTGCCCAGAAAACTATTATTATTGGACAGCTATATAATATAGCTATTAATAATAATAACACCCCAATCTCCAAGCAGGTGTTCCAGACCCAGGGTTCGGTTTTCTTCAAATGAGGGTCAGAGGAGACTGTAGTGTCTTTAGGATATATGGTTTACTTCATTGGAGAAATGTTGGAGGGTATAGAGCTATGCGACCCCCCCAAGCCAAGGAGATAAGTAACTATACAGCCTCTACTATACAGCCAGTGTGGTGTAGTGGTTAAGAGCGGTAGACTCGTAATCTGGGGAACCGGGTTCGCGTCTCCGCTCCTCCACATGCAGCTGCTAGGTGACCTTGGGCTAGTCACACTACTTGGAAATCTCTCAGCCCCACTCACCTCACAGAGTGTTTGTTGTGGGGGAGGAAGGGAAAGGAGAATGTTAGCCGCTTTGAGACTAACAAATCCAAACTCTTCTTCTTCTCTTCTTAAAGGTAAAGGGACCCCTGACCATTTGGTCCAGTCGTGTCCGACTCTGGGGTTGCAGAGCTCATCTCGCTTTATTGGCCGAGAGCCGGTGTACAGCTTCCAGGTCATGTGGCCAGCATGACAAAGCCGCTTCTGGCGAACCAGAGCAGCGCACAGAAACGCTGTTTACCTTTCCGCCGGAGCTGTTCCTATTTATCTACTTGCACTTTGACATGCTTTCGAACTGCTAGGTGGGCAGGAGCTGGGACCGAGCAACGGGAGCTCACCCCGTCGCAGGGATTCGAACTGCCGATCTTCTGATCAGCAAACCCTAGGCTCTGTGGTTTAATGCACAGCGCCACCTGGGTCCCTCTCTTCTCTTCTTACACATATATAAAACCTGAGCAGAAGATGGAGGGCTTCATGGCACTTACACTCCAAAACGGTGTCGCTTCTTCATCCATCACAAGTTTAGATGCAGCCTGGATCAAGCATGTCTCCGTCTCTAGCTTTGCAGCCTACTTCCTGCTTAGCTCACACACTACTCTCCTATTGGTCTTCTATCTACCAGCCACACGGGGAAGAGGAAAGGCTTTCCTATCTGTCCTATGGCACAGAATAACTCCTTTGGAAAAAATAAATAAAAGAAAAAAAAATTGTCCATTAGCACCTTATAGACCAACTTAGTTTGTTCTGGTACAGGTATAAGCTTTCGTGTGCATGCACACTTCTTCAGATACACACACGAAAGCTTATACCAGAACAAACTTAGGTGCTACTGGACAATTATTTATTTTATTTTCATTTCAACTGCGTCAGACCAACACGGCTACCTACCTGAATCTAATCACTCCTTTGGTTATGCTATTTATGGCTCTTAAGTAGCCACCTAAGGCCATTGTCTTGCAATTGCATAGTTCAGCAACATAAAGGTAAAGGTAAAGGGATCCCTGACCATTAGGTCCAGTCGTGTCCGACTCTGGGGTTGCGGCACTCATCTCGCTTTATTGACCGAGAGCCGGCGTACAGCTTCCAGGTCATGTGGCCAGCATGACAAAGCCGCTTCTGGCGAACCAGAGCAGCGCATGGAAATGCCGTTTACCTTCCCGCCAGAGCGGTTCCTATTTATCTACTTGCACTTTGACGTGCTTTCGAACTGCTAGGTGGGCAGGAGCAGTTCAGCAACATACCCTCCAACATTTCTCTGAGGAAAATAGGGATGTCCTATTTACATTATTATTATTATTATTATTATTATTATTATTATTATTATTATTACTACCCCACCCATTTGACTTGGTTGCCCCAGTCACTCTGGGTGGTTTTCAACATATATAAAACCATAATAAAACTTTAAATGTTTTTCCCCTAGAAAAAGAGGTGCAGAAACTCCCACCTTTTGGGAAAGACCCTAAGCTCTTTTTAGGGAACGCCAAAGTTGTTCAACTTTGTTTTAGGGGAACCCTGCCTGCCAGAACAACAGAACAATGCTGGGTTGCTGTCGTGTGTGTGTGTGTGTGTGTGTGTTTTGCAAAGACCTGCAGAGTCAGGCATGTCCAACGAAGCTCATTGTAAGAAAGCAAACCACTGATTCTTTCTTTTCAAATCTAAAGATCTGAGGCGATTCATTCCGTAGAAAATGGCACAGTTCGCCCGGAGCTTAAATGTACAGGGTAGGGTAGTTCTGCCTCTTTTAAGCTTTGTTAGATATCGGCTCTTTAATTTTTTAAAACTTTTGTTGCTGCTGCTGCTTTTGATCCCTGACAATAGTCATTTAGAGCATTCTGCTCGTCTGTCAGACTTCACCCCCCAAAAGCCACCCAACGGGATCCCGACAGAAGCAAATCTTTGTCTTCATATAAGCGCTGCGCTCCTCTTTCATCTGATGCGGTGCTTATAGGACAACAAAGGGATTAACAGACCAAGGAATGCTTTATGTATTAGCTCACCCAGACAGCCACGCCCTGGCTTGTCATAATATTGCTGATAATGGTTTTGGGGTGCAATGTTCCTGTGTGGCCGACTCCCATCTTGCGGGGGAGGTTGGGAACTGGGGGCATTTTGGGGGCACTCCCTCTGTCCTGGCTGCTGGATGAAGAACTCGAACTTTGGTTCTGGCAAACTCTTTAGTGCATAAATCTCAGCAAATACATGGACAAGGGCTAAAGGCACAGCTGTTGAATTGCACAACTACGGATGAGCTGAGATGTTGACCCAACAAGCTACACCCCTCTCCTGTCTCTTCCTTTTGAAGAAAGGGGTGGGCATGGCCAATGACTGGTGTCTCCGGTCCAGCCCTGTTGTAGGTTACAGAGGAGAAAGCTCTTCCTTATTCTACTGTGCAATGCCATAGCTGTCAACTTTCGGATTTGAAAATAAGGGATTTTTTCCAAACTTTCGGATTTGAAAATAAGGGATGCCGTGAGGGCAGTGCAATGGCACCAAGTAGCCTTGCCACCCTGCACGCCAGAGGCTGCGCACGAGTGGGTGAGCGAAAGAGCGAGCGCATAGACGGCAGGCAGGCTGTCTGTCTGGTTGGGCGTGAGGGTCTGGCTGCACAAGGCATGCAAGCTCCGCCCCCAGTCAGTCTCAGACTCCTTATTGGCAGCCGAGCAACGCAGCTGATGAGCCTCCCTGGCCGGCAGGGAGGGAGATAAGCTGCTTCCTTTGAAATCCGGGAAATTTAAGGGATATCAACAATCCGGGATAGCAGCGGGAAATGGCATTGGAATAAGGGAGTTTCCCGCAAAAAAAGGGAGGGTTGACAGCTATGCTCATAAGTCAACGTTAGTAGACTGCAGCTGCTTGTAAGATCGATCTGGAGGAGTGAGCCCCTTCTACCACGTCCCTCAGAAGGTGACCCATGGGGGCTTGGGAGCAGATGACGATCAGTGGGAGCCACGCAGGTCCCCGGAGAGCAGGCGAGAAGCCATTTCACACCCCCTCTCCCCTCCACACAGACATTGTAACTGAACGTAGTGGTTTCTCTCCTATCCGGCACGATCCCATTACAGAGCATCTCACAACGGGCTTTTCAATGTTCCTGCTCCCCCCCTTTCTCTCTCTCTCTCTCTCTCTCTCCCTACACACACACACACACACACACACACACACACACACACACACACCCTCTCTCCTTCCTTCACAAGTCCAGGCTTTTCGCTCCCCCCTTTTTCTTCTCCTAGGTACCCATTATCTGCGCTTACAAGTCACGCGGGAGGTCAGCTTGGTCTATCAACAGCTGCCGAGAGAGAGGCTTGCTCTGTTTGCCTCATGAACATCCGCTTCTGTGATCTCCGCATAGGCTTAGCTGAAAGGCGAGGTGAATCCTAGGTCTCCGCTTTTGTTTGGCACGCGGAAAACATCCCTGAGCAGCCTCACATGGGAAAGACGGCTGGTTGCCATTGCTGGTGTGAGTGAGTGAGTGTGTAAGTAACACACAGCAGTTGCCGGAAACCGCAGGAGGGGCGGGTGCTCCTGTGCTCGGGTCCCGCTTGCTGTGGGGCAGGTGGAGATGCTGTTGGATCAGCCGCACAGCCCAGTTCCCCATGGGGAGCCCAGTGGGGCACACAGTCCCTGCAGAAAGCAGCATTGTCAACCCATAGGCTTGGGACCAAGCATCTGACGGCCTGGATAGCTGAGTTGGTTAGAGTGTGGTGCTGATAACACCAAGGCTGTAGGTTCGATTCCTGTATGGAACAGCTGCATATTCCTGCATGTACAACAAAGGAAATCCCCTGTGTTGCAAAACAGAGAACTCTAAACAACCAAAAGCAACACGCGGCTAATAACGTACTTGTTTATGAATTTGCATAAACACTTGTTAGAAGTATGTCAGTCACACATATAATGTAGAATAACAGTTTTTCCGGATAACTGAACTGTTTTGGTGATGATTCTTCATCACCTGGCAATATTAGAAATAGAAATCCATTGAATTAAAATATAATACAGAAATTGAAATGACAGGCCTGTATAAACAATAATAATAAATACATACCCAATGAATTGTCCCTATAGGTACATAAAGTAGCAATGGATTAGCAATCACTTGATATTGTAGTAAGCTGACACCGAAGGCAAACCCCTAGCAGCATTAAAAAGGCTGCCCACAGGTGTACTGAATCACATATAATTTAAGGAAATTTAAAGATACAGTTCTACGTTCGGAGCACCTGTCACCACATATTTGCAGCTTTTTGACTGTTGAAAGGCGTTTGGCCTCCTTCTTAGTGATACTGACGGACTACGCCTTCTATTTCTGTTCAGTGAACATTTATATGTGTGACTCTGACATACTTTTTGTTTATGAATTTGCATACATACTTGTTAGTACATTATTAGCCATGTGTTGCTTTTGCTTGTTTTGCATATCCCTGCATGGCAGGGGATTGGACTAGAGTTGGCCCACAGGCCGTCTATAAATTACAAATAATTTTTTAAAACCCTGCATTTCTTTGGCAAGCATCACCCACCCAGAAGGGGCTACTGTGCTAGCAGTTCTTATCCAATTTAGTCAAAAAGGCAACCAATAGTCATTTGCTGGTTTCCCCGTGATGGCACAAAGCTTTGGAAGGAGGTTCTGATTTGAACTTGAGGCAAAATGGCCGCCCTCGGAAGTGGTCTGAGGAGAATCGACTCACTTTCTGAAATGCTGAAGTGGAGTCTGAATAAAATCTTGTGCTTGGTGCACACCTCTAGTGTAAGGTTACCAGATGTCCCAGTTTCCTGGGGACAGACCCCGGATTTACAAATCAGTCCCCATACAAAATCCATTGAAGTTGAAAAGTGTCCCTGGATTCATTGAAAAAAATCTGGTAACCTTACATCTAGCGGGTAGCTGTCTCTTGTGCTTGAGTGGTTGTGTTTTGTTGTTGTTCAGTCGTGTCCGACACTTCGTGACCCCGTGGACCAGAGCACGCCAGGCACTCCTGTCTTCCACTGCCTCCCGCAGTTTGGTCAGACTCATGTTGGTAGCTCCGAGAACAATGTCCAACCATCTTGTCCTCTGTTGTTCCCTTCTCCTTGTGCCCTCCATCTTTCCCAATATCAGGGTCTTTTCCAGGGATTCTTCTCTTCTCATGAGGTGGCCAAAGTATTGGAGCCTCCGCTTCAGGATCTGTTGTGTTTTAGCTTGGAGCAACCCTCAGGGACAGTGTTTGCAATAAGTGCTGACTGGGGCGGATGGAATTGTTATCCGAAACATTTTGAGGGCACCAGGTTGGCAAAGGCCACTAAATCGAATGCACCCCCAAGCGGTGTGACCTGGTAATTAATTCAGTAGTTCCCTCATAGCTTAAGTACCGGTTCTCACCAGGTGAGGGCACAGATTCTCTATATGGAATTGGCACTATGGAATCTCTTTGGCAACGTTAGGATACCCAGAACTCAGGTATGAATTGGGTGTCAAACCCCTTTCTCACACCCTAGAGGCCATCACCAAGCCCTGTGTGCAACTCCTTCACTGGAGTCATCTGAGGTGGGTTGGCCCACCATTGGGGGGGGGGCGAATCAGAAGTCACAGTAGGCTTATACTTTTATTATGACCTAATAAAGGCGCCGATATGTTATTAAAATGGATTGCAATAAATAAATAATTGGGCACAACAGTTTTAGTTTAGTTTTTAGTACTTTGCGAAGACGGAGGCTCTCCTTAGCCATCATAGCAGAAAGCAACTGGCAGTTCCATCTCTCCTGGTGGAGGCTGCTCTGCTCCGTGTCTTAAAGACAATGGTTTGGAAACTCTTTGAGGACTAATTAGGTAGCGTGCCAAAAGCACAGCGTCTCAAGTTGCGTGAAACGAAATGGGTCAAGGAAGCAATCGATGCTGTCCCTTTGGAAAAATATAAAAGCCATGAGTTATTTGGATCTGTATCTAGCATTAACTGGAGCACACGAATCCCTTCCGAGGCAGGGAGCAGCAGCAGAAGAAACAAAATCTTATAATAACAAAGATAGATATTAATTTTAGCTGGTCCACTTGGCTAAGAGTCAATAGAAGCCAAATTGGATAGCTTTACCTGGCGACCGGAGGGCATTTTGCTTCCCCCTCAGGCAAGCCCAAGCTCCTGTGTGTATTTTAGTGTCTATGAATTGTCAACGTCAGAAATGCTAACAAGTGTGTTATAAATTGAATGAGAATAGCTATTTTTAAGTTCTTTTACCTACTTCCTTAAATAGACACTTTGTGCGAAAGGGGCAGGTTTACAAGACGGGGTTCTGCAGCCTAAGTGAAAGTTAAGAGTAATGGAAAATAAATTAGAAACACCTTTGATTAGACTATGGATATATGTTTTTGTTTCATAGGAATAGCAGGCAATCGCCCTGGATGATCACGATCACCTGGGGAAAAGAAAACCCCAGCATTCGAACACTCATTAGGAACATAACAGAATTGCCCTATACTGAATTGCCCTATACTCTTTGGTACATGTGGGATATCTTCAGGAGAAGAAAAGGCCAAGGAGTAAACCCTACACAAATCTGCCTAAGACGGTTGGGTGGCTCCTTGTATGCTGGTGCCAAAGATCTTGCTCTGCTTTCCTTTAGATCTCATCAGCAAGACCGAGATCTTGTGGTCTGGGCAGCCGAGGAGCTCCTTACACACTGCCCAGACTTGCACCCCAGGGTGTGATGGCCTGGGATTCAGACTCAGATGCTGAACCTGAGGGATCCCAGCCTGCACAGGATTCCCCGCCTCCAGAACCAGCAGAGCCGGGGCTAGTGCCTGAGTCGGAAGGGTCCTCACCTGTGCTGGATCCTCAGGTGCAGGCATCTGCTGAGTCTGCTCTGGCTCCTGATGGGATGGAGGACCCATTGCCTGCAGGTGCTCCACTCCCAGTCCCGTCAGGGAAAGCTGAGGTTGCCTCTGGGTCCGGTAACCCTCCAGCCTCTCCTGAGCTGCAGAGGCTCAGGGCAGAGAGGCGAAGGGAACTGAGTTCCTGCAGGAGGAGTGCTCGCCTACAGACCGGGAGAGGCGAGTCACCAGAGGATCGGGGCCGCCCTATGCCTCGGGGCAGATAAAAGCCGGCCAGCCCCAGCCCCAAGTTGCAGGAGCAACATTGTTGGTGACCAGTTCCTGCCAGTGTTCCTGCTTGAAACCTGTCCTGCTTTCCTGCCTGAGCTCCTGACCCGCCCTGGTTCCCTGCTTGCTTACCTGTTCCCGTTTTTGCCTGACTCCCTGCCCTGCACCCAGCTTCAGTGACTACGGACTGCCTTTATGTTGTACCTCTGACCACGGACCGGACTTGGACCTCGCCTTTCGGGTAACTCACGGGACCAGCACACAGGGAGGTCACTTCAGTGCTGCTAGTCCAGAGGTTTGACTTCACCCCGGGAGACGCACTCCATTGTCTCTCGAGACAGATATCCATGGAGTGCGCCAACAACAACAAAAACACCTGTCTCCGAGCAAGAAGGCAGAACAGAGCCATCATGGCCAGTAGCTTATGATAACCCTCTCATCCATGAAGTTGTCTAGTCCCCTTTTAAAGCCATGTAGGCTGGGGGCCATCACTGGCTCCCGTGGGAGCCAGTTCCATAGTTTATGCAATGTGTGACCAAGCACTTTCTTTTATCTGTCCTGAATCTTCCACCGTTCAGCTTCTTTGAATGTCCACGAGTGCTGGTGTTATGAGAGAGGGAGGGAAACTTCTCTCGCTGCTTGCACCATCCCATGCATAATTTTACAGATTTCCATCAGGTCAGAGGACTCGCCTTTTCTCTAAACTAAAAATGTCCCAACACTGCTGCCTGACCTGTTAGTGTAAAACCCCACTGCCTTCCACCAGTAGGAACAGCATCGGATGAGAACAGTCAGGTTCTCTTATCGGTTGTTCAATAGTAACACCAAGCCGTCTTGTCTTTAAGTCTCTTTATTTCAGTGCAAAGCTATTTACAGTGCAGAGTTCAGTTTATCATGTCTGCTCAGTCACTAGCAGAATCCGGAAGTGCCTCCCTCCTGTTTTGGCGCCAACACCAAAACCTTGGCATCCTAAATTGCCGCCCTCTCCTCCTACGTGAGATATGCGCCGGAACTGACGCCTCCCCCTCTGAGCGAGTCTGCTGGGTGGTGCCAGGTCTCTCAGCAACTCCCTGGACACCTGGCCCTCCCTGGCTCCCAGCCACCAGTTGCTCCTCCCCCGAAGAGGGGCTGCCAGATTCACTCGAAGATGAATCTGTCGTTAACACAGGCTGCGGGTCCCTGTAAGCACTCAGAGCTGGACTGGCAGGGGTGTGCAGATCCCTGACACCAACCTGGTTCCTTCCAGATGTTGGCATGCTGTGGCAGGAGCAGCGGTAGAGGAAGGCAGGACTTGTCAGGGTTGCACCAGATGAGCAGGAGTGGTGGTAAGCCCCCCTAGGCGAAGCGGCAACCACGGAAGAGTCCAGAGGAATGGAGGGATTCTTACCTGAAGAAGACTGGTGGCGACACTCCTCAGAAGAGGAAGAAGCAGATAGGGAAGAGGGAAGGCCAGAACAGGAGGAGGAAGAAGCTGAGCCAGAATCAGGCCCTTGTGAGGAGAGGAGCCAGAGGGCCCCCTCCCCTCCTCCCATCTCAGCTGTAGAGCGTAGAACTGAGAAACGGAGGGAGCAATTGGAGGTAGTTGCAGCTCGTAAAAGGCGTGGTGATGAGCTGGCTACTTAAAGAAGGCTGGCTGCTTCCCTCACTAGCACCTGCAACTGCTGTGCTGAAGCATGTGGTTGTGCCTGCTCATCCTGATCCTGTGTACCTGACTTCGGCTGGTTCCTGACTCAGACTGCTCCTGACTTTGGCTTCTCTTGACCCCCGGTACTGACACCTGACTTCGGCACGCCATCCTGTTGGCGCCATAACAGGACTTCCCATTTCATTCCTGGTTGTAGTTCAAAGCATCTGAAGAGCACCAGGTTGGGGAACGCTGAACTAGACCATGGCCAAGTCCTGCTACTCCACTCCTGCTAGTTAGGATGTTTTGTATGTTCCGACCAATCATTCTTAAGACAGATTTCATTTTCAGATCCACGGCATCTTTGATATACATTGACTCTGCCCTTTTCAGTTCTGTGTTGCTCCTAGCAATCACGTTAAGTACCTCCATGATCTTTATTTTAGTTTCTTTTTCTGGTCCTAATTAACGACCCCAGGAGGAATGTGGCGGTTAAGTGGTACAGAGTTTTCTCCAGCAGCTACCTACCATCAGCTTTGCTCTACATGCAACCACTTTTGAAAACAATAGGGCAATCAGAGCCTCTTCATAAGAGTGCTCATATCTGCCTGGTTTTTTTTTTTTTTTTAAAGTGGGAGAGAAACAGATTGGGAGAAAGAGGTCAGCCATTTAGGTTAATTGATCCCAAAGAAAGGCTTGGAGAGGTCAGGATTGTAGGGGCTGGGTCCCTGCGGAACAACTTTGGTCTGCAAGAGTCCAATAGCTTGGATTCTACAATTGCCACCCAAATGTTCTCTTTGTGCGTGTGAGCACCTATGCACTGTCTGTCCCAGCATGAAATTAGGGGTGCTGTTGTGCGCTTTGCAAAATACACAGTTAGCTGTGTTGGTCCACACAGTTGGGCAGTTTATTGGGACCAGCATAAATGTCATGAAATATTGGGCGAGCTTCGGAGTCCTCTATAAATCTTCATCAGATTGCATGTAAAGTAAAACAGAGGCGAAGCGGAAAAGGAGAAATCGTGCATTATTCTTTTGGTAAAATTGGAGAACCACAGGGCCGTCTTAAGCTTATCTGGCGCCGTGGTGCAAGGATCCCTCCTGCGCCCCCACCCCCACCCCACCCCCACGTTTCCCTCTGGGCGGGCAGCAGCTGGAGGGCGGCTCCTCAGCGGAACGGAGGCTCCGGGTGGATAAGGTTAACAAGTTCGGCAGCAGCAGCTCACAAGCCCCCTGCTGAATTAAGGGGGTCTGGAGTTGCCAAGGGCGCAAATTCCCCCGTTGCGTTTGGGAGACGGGGGTGGCGGGTGTGCTTCCTCTCGAGTAAGTGCGTGGCTGCACTTTCAGCCTCACAGCCTGGTCCTCCGATGCATGTGTTTACGCGGCTCGGCGTGTTTACGCGGCGCTTTACTCTGCAGCAAACACGAGGAGGGCCGCAGGGCTTGGCGCAAACTTTGCAGCCAGGTATTCCGCTTTGGCTGGAGAGGGCTGCTGATGGAGGCGGGTGAGGGCGGCGCTGCTGGCGGGGCTGGAGGACGGCTCCTCCAGCAGGGAGGAGGCTCCGGGCGCAGCGTGGCATGGTGGAGGCGGACGAGGGTGGCGAGCTGATGCCGGGAGGCGCCACGTCCAGCCTCCGCCTCTTCCCTGGCGCCCTCCAGAACATGGCGCCATGGTTCCCCGCTCCACTAGCCTCTATGGCTAAGACGCCCCTGGAGAACCATAAGAGTCTTTTCTTTTCTTTTCTTTTCTTTTTTAAATATCATTTTTATTCATTTCAAAAAAAGTTTTTTACAATAATAACATTCACATAGTTTTTTCACTTCTTATACCTTTTTGGCTTTTTATAGCCTTGGCTTCCTTCAGACCTTCCTTCAGACCTTCTAATATCTATACTTTAATTTTATATTTCTTATTTTTTCCATTGTTTAATTATATCTCTCACTTCTTTAATCACTATAAATTCATATTAACAACAGCATTTCTTCCTTGATCTACAAAACCTCTTGCAGTCCTACTAACGTATTCAATTGAGTACTTTCTTTTAAGTAGTCTGTAAATTTAGTCCAGTCTTTGACGAACTTCTGGTCCCGCTGTTCTCGGATTCTCCCCGTCATTTTGTCCAGTTCTGCATAGTCCAATAGTTTCATTTTCCATTCCTCCACTGTCGGTGTTTGTTCTTGTTTCCATTTTTGAGCTATTAACATTCTTGCCGCAGTCACTGCATATTGGAAAAGCTTAATGTCTTGCTTTTTGATATCTGTACCTATAATTCCCAACAAGAAAGCTTCTGGTGTTTTAACAAATGTATATTTCAACATTTTCTTAATCTCACCATATATCATGTCCCAGAAGCATTTCACCCTTTTACATTCCCACCACATATGAAAAAAGGTACCTTCTTTCTCTTTGCATTTCCAACACTTATTATCCACCTTATACATTTTCGCCAGTTTGACCGATGTAAGAGTATTTTCTGTTATTGTCATTGGAAATGAACCTTGCCAGGCTGTTATGTGAGAGCGTAGTCTTCTCACCTCAGAAGGAGTGTTGAGGAGATGGGAAAGGTTCAGAAAAGGGCAAAACAAAAGAAAACGACACAAGGATAAGGTGGCCCTGAAAAATTTAGGTTTTTGTGGATTTGCACTGACAAGATTCCTTGCAGGAGCGCACTATGGCAGTCACATCCTTGTGCGCTCCCCAGAGGTGTCTGACTAGTTGCTGTGGCAAGCAGGATGCTGGACCGCATAGGCCTTTGGCCTGATCCTGCAGGGCTTTTCTTGCATTCATGCCCTCCTCTTCCTTTGCAAGAAGTACCACTTAGTTCTCCATTCACCTGTGGCTGCTGAATTTCTGATCTGCTACAGTTTCTTTAACGATTTGATACTATTGCATGTCTTCACACTCCAGGCTTTGCTTCGCTTCCTGGATCAGCTCCTTCTCCCGCTGGTTTTCTCTTTGGCTCTGCAAACGGCAAGGGCTTTGCAAGTTTAGGTCTTGCCGCTAACACACCACATCCCCATCACCTACTTTTTCTATGCTATTATCCCAGCCCATCCTCTTCTCGTTACATGCACCTATTGGCCAGTGGCAACTAAGCCTGGCCTGAAGCTATTGAAACGGTGTTGGGGTGAGCGTACACTGAGATTCTCTGGTGTTTGTTAAAGCCGTAAAGCTTCTGCGATTTAGGTCAAGAGGGGAGGCTAAAATTCTCTTTGCTTGAGCGGAGAAGCAGGAGATGCTCTGTCCCGTACAGGCAGGAAGATTTGCTGCAAGTAATCCTGCGTCTCTTTCCCTCTCATGAAGTTCACAAAAGCGGAATTTGCAGGGCAATCTTACCTGTGCACAGAGGCGTAGCAAGCCCAGGTGGTACCTGGGGCGGAATTTTTTTTGTCACCCCACCACCACTTTAATTTTTTAAAAAATTAAAAAGTATCACCCCCCTCTGATGGTGCCACTTTGTGAGGTGTGGGGTTTTTGTGTGTGTGTGTGTCTATTATCTCTTTTTTTTCAATAAAGTTAAAATAAAATAATAATAATAATAATAATAATAATGTAATAAAATAAAATAAATAAAAATAAAAAGTGTCACCCCTCTCTGATGGTGTCACTTTGTGAGGTGTGGGGGTTTTGTGTGTGTGTGTGTGTCTATTATCTCTTTTTTTTCCAATAAAGTTAAAATAAAAAATAATAAATAATAATAATAATAATTAAAATAATAATAATTAAAAAGTGTCACCCCCTCTGATGGTGCCACTTTGTGAGGTGGGGGGGTTGTGTGTGTGTGTGTGTGTGTGTGTGTGTGTGTCTATTATCTCTTTTTTTTCAATAAAGTTAAAATAAAAAAAATGATAAAAAATAAAAAATAAAAAAAATAAAAAGTGTCACCCCCTCTGATGGTGCCACTTTGTGAGGTGTGGGGGGTTGTGTGTGTGTCTATTCTCTTTTTTTTTAAAAAAAGTGCCACCCCCCTCTGGGGTGGAACCCGGGGCGGACCGCCCCCCACCTCCCGTTGCTACGCCCCTGCCTGTGCAAGCCCTGCTGAAATGAAGGGCATTGTGTAAATTTCAGCGGACGGTGCCCTTGGGTCGCCGGGAGAATTGATTGCGTAAAAATGGCAGATAAGCTGCCTGTTGCCCGACTTAATGGGAGAAAGTATCCAGCTTTCCCCTCAAAGGCACACCATGTTTTCAAAATGGACTGTTTCTTGGCACACTGGTGGGCGGGAGGCCAGCAGGAGTCAATGCTCTGCTTGTGATTCTCCATGGCGGGGAAACTAATTGTTGCAATCAGACGACAGCAAGGAATGTATTCCCTTTCACGTACACTTAAAAGAAAACAACCCTTTCTTAAGAAATTCAAAGCAAGCAGCCCATTGAGCTGAGTGGTCTCCGATTTGTGCTTCCATTAATGTACCAGGTTGGGGGTTGCTCATAATAGATAAAAAAAATATCCAAACTTTCCACCTTAATTAGGCCAACAGTATTTTGTCTGGTTGCCAGCTGTGCTTCCAGCCGTTCTCTCCCCCCCCACCGCCCGCTCCACCGTCCCATGTGGAAAAACAGGTCAGAGGTGCAAACTAGGACAGAGAACCCATTTGCCTGAGTGTTTATTTACTTATTGTGTTGCAGGAAGATTTGTTGCCTTAATGTGGAGATCACAGTGCTAAAGCAAAAAGGAAGGTGAATGGAGAAAAAACTTTAATCAGATATGAAAAAAACCAAGACCCTGCCCCCTATGATTTGGGGGCAGGATTTTGAAAAGGCATTGCATTGCTTGCTCCTTTGTGAAGGCTCGTCCTTTTTTTCCAGTTGCAAGTAGGAATGGGCAAATCTGTCAATTTCATTTTCTCTCAGTTTCTCATTTTGCCATCCTTAAGTTCAGTACCACATTTCCACATCAGGTTGTTGTTGTTGTTGTAAAAAAGAAGTCCTCATGAAAATTCACCCGCGTTTTAGTGTTAATTGCTCTTAATACACACAGTTTTGCACACAACATTGCCTAATACAGTGGTATCTCGGTTTAAGAACAGCCCTGTTTACAAACTATTCGGTTTACGAACTCCGCAAAACCGAAAGTAGTGTCCCGGTTTGCTTTACCTCGGTCTAAGAATGGAATCCGAATGGTGGAAGGGTACCAGCAGTGGGAGGCCTCATTAGGGAAAGCACGTCTCAGTTTAAGAATGGTATCGGTTTAAGAACGGACTTCCGGAACGGATTAAGTTCGTAAACTGAGGTGCCACTGTATAGACATTTTTGCAACGCATATTTTCCTTACTATTCATATTTCCCCCTAATATAATGCATTTCTATCTGTTACACTTATATATGCATTTTAACGTGCACTTTACCCTAGCAGATGTGTTTTTGCATATATTACCGGTACTTGACTGCACTGCAGAATCCAGAGTAGTACAAATTTGAGGGATGTCTGTTTTGGAAGGTGCAAATTAGTGAATGCAACTTCGAATGCCAAACTGAATCAAATTTCTCCTTTGTCCCTAATGCAAGAGCTTTGTCGAAAGAGGAAGAGGAATGGCAGTGCAAATCGTGATAATAATTAATAATAATAATAATAATAATAATAATAATAATTTATTATTTGTACCCTGCTCATCTGGCCGGGTCTCCCCAGCCACTCTGGGTGCCTTCCAACAAATGTCAATATACATTTATACAGCCAATATACAATATACAGATCACCTCCCTTAAATTTGAAAATTGGTGGATCCCATCCCTTTTCTTGTCAATTTGCAAACACTCTGACTGCTTGGAGGAGAGGTAATTCTTATGATTTTTGTCCAAGTCGAGCGGCAGCTGCAGCGAGGCCTGGTCTGACTTTTGCCTGTCTCACTAAGCTGTGAGAAAGCTGCCTTATCTTTTCCTACATGGAATGTTTACGTTTCACTGTACTGTACTACTGTAATCCTAGCCTTTGTGCTCTCTCTTCTGGCTTGCTACGATGCCGAAAGGACGTGCTTTATGGCAGCTCTGTCTTATTGAGCTGCAGCAGAGATTCTCTCTGCACTATTCCTACAATAAATAGTTTAGCCTTAATTATGGCTTGTGTGTTGTTCTTCATTCTGGGAACAATCACATATGACTCTCTGGAGCCAGGGATGTGCGCACACGGCTTTGCTCTGGCTTTGGGGCAGTCTCACAAACTGCCCCAGGCAGGGTATTTGCTGACAGTAAGGTGCTCTGGATTGGTTAGGGTCACCCACCTGACCAATCCAGGAATCATTGCCCTTGCTAGCTGTGCTGTGCTTGATCTTAGTCCTGTCATCACATCATGGTCTCCGATTGGCTTGGATCACTTATGCACAAGCCCAGGCCTGATCTTGGCTTGGTTGTGGCTGTTCTTCCCTTCACCATGAAATTACAATTCTCAGATTCTCCCAGGACCAGTCTGTGAGGGTGGGGGAGAAATTCAATTCAGTTCATGCTTGAAGGCGGACCTACCTGGTTTGCACTTTCTGAAACAATACGAGAACTGGAACACAGCCAGGCGTCAGCATTCACACTGCTCCGAATTTTGCGGTGCAGTTCTGCTGCCAAGCAATGTATACAAAAAATGCAAGCACTAGGGTGAAGTTTGCACAAAAATGCACATATTTGTAAAATAATAATAATAACGTAAAAGGTAAAGGTACCCCTGACCGTAAGGTCCAGTCGCGGACGACTCTGGGGTTGCGGCGCTCATCTCGCTTTATTGGCCGAGGGAGCCGGCATACAGCTTCCGGGTCATGTGGCCAGCATAACTAAGCCGCTTCTGGCGAACCAGAGCAGCGCACGGAAATGCCGTTTACCTTCCCGCCGGAGCGGTACCTATTTATCTACTTGTACTTTGACGTGCTTTCAAACTGCTAGGTGGGCAGGAGCTGGGACCGAGCAACGGGAGCTCACTCCGTCGTGGGGATTCGAACCGCTGACCTTCTGATCAGCAAGCCCTAGGCTCTGTGGTTTAGACCACAGCGCCTCACGTGTCCCTAATAATAACGTACTAAACTGCATTGTGTGGGGAAAATTGCTTTGCAAAAACTGTCTGTTGGGCAAAATTGAATACAAACCTGTATATTGTTAGTAGTTTTTATTGGCGGGTGTGTGTGTGTGTGTGTGTGTAGCCCTAAAACCTATAAATTAATAAACGTTAGGATTTTGATTATGTGGGATATGAATGAAAATACAAGCTGCAGAAAATACAAGCTACAAAGAATCCCTGGGCTGGCTTCTGCAAACCAGCCTAGGCAGGCTAGTGGAGAGCAAAGCCGTTGACATGACAAAAGGTGTTGATGGCCATCTTAAGAGGAATCCTTGGGCCTGGGAAGACAGAGGTTGCCAAGATGGCAGTGTCTCTCTGTGTGAGGTGACAGGAAAAGTGTCTTTTAGCAAGGTGTGCTTGGGCAGGCTGACTGAAAGCAGGCTGGGAAATATAATAATAATAATAATAATAATAAATTTTATTTATACCCTGCCCTCCCCAGCCAAGACCGGGCTCAGGGCGGCTAACATATGCCTTGGTCTCCAGTGCTGTGGGAAATAAGCCCCTCTTGAGATGACCGTGCTGTAAGATCTGGACTCCCTCCAACTAAACTCAGGTATAAAAATGTGAACAAATCCTATTTCGTAAGACTTCAAGCCAAGACCCCTGGAATTCCGTGCACAGCATGGCAGGGATTGGGGTGGCTGGTAACAGTGTATTGTGATAATTATGCATTAAGATGCTGGTGGGTTTTCATGGGGACTTTGAGAAACAGTAATAATTCACAAACTGAGTAGAAATGCAGAGTCGTGAGCCTAAGAAGGGAAAATGGGAAACTGAGAAAAACTGAAATGGACAAACTTGTCCCTCCCTTTCCGTGAGCCAGTTTTATGACAGCTGTGATGTGTGTTAACAGCGCCAGTAGCCGAGGGGGCAGTTGAATGTGATGAATTTGTAAAAGCACAAATGCCTGAAATTTTTTACAGCAGGTGCCCAGTATGGCTTGGTCCTTGCTCTGTAGACTCTTTCTCCCAATGGTTAATCCTACTCTGATTCAGTCAACTTGCTAATATACTGGTTCCTCACCCAACAATGTCTTTTTGTCTTTCCACTGCATTTGCTTCACAACTGGTCACCTAACTCAACGTTGGTTAAGGGGACCAGCCGTGAGGCAACTATGGTGGAATGAACAAGATGGGGGAGTGGAACCAACCCCCTCCTCCGATCCCCTGCTGGATCAGTCGGGAATCTTGAGTCTGACAGGCCCATTCAGTGTTTACTCCAGAGTCCAGGGGCGTAGCGTGCCGCTTGGCTGCCGGGGGCGGCAAGCCAAGCGGCACCCCTGGGGGCAGGGCGTTGCTCCATGCGCATGACATCACGACGCGCATGCACACAGAGCGACGCCTCCCCCCCTTGCCCCCATGCCGTGGTGGAAAAAGCCGCTGAAAGGGGGGGGGGGAAGGAAGACAAAGCAGGCGCTTTCAAGTGCCTGCTTTGTTTTCCTTGCCCCCCCCTTTGAGTGGCTTTTTTCGACGCTGGGCGGAGCCACGGCATGGAGGAGAGGGGCAGGCCAGCCAGGAGGAGAGATAGTTTGTGTCTCAGGGTTTCTCTCAAAAGGGGTGAGTGGTGACTGGAAGAAGAGGGAGTGGGGACCAGGATAGTGGTGGGTAGGATAATAAGTGAAGATAACTGGATGTTATATTTGAGGCCACAAATCTGTGGAGTATTGAATGAGATATATTCAGATTTGAATTCCTTTTCACCCCACCTCTATCCTTTGAGGTCTGTCTGAGTTGTCAATCCCTCTGTCCCTTCAGATCCCTCACTGCGTCAGTTAGCTAACTCCTTTAGCAACTGTGTAGCTTTACCAAGGCCACTACCCTCCTATCCTACCCACCACTATCCTGGTCCCCACTCCCTCTTCTTCCAGTCACCACTCACCCCTTTTGAGAGAAACCCTGAGACACAAACTATCTCCCCTCCTGGCTGGCCCGTCCTTCTCCTCCATGCCGCGGCTCCGCCCAGGGAGCCCAGCAGCGAAAAAAGCCGCTGAAAGCGGGGGGAAGGCTATTTTTGGCGCTGCCGGGGCAGAGCCGCAGGGGCAGCCAGCGAGGGGGGGGGTGTCACATCAGTGACAAGCGTGACACCCCTCCTCGCTGGCCGCCCCGGCAGCGCCGAAAATAGCCTTTTTTAAAAAAAGAAAAAGCCCAGGGCAGCTTTGGAGGCGCGGGGGGGGGGGCCCGCCTCGAGTGTCACCCCTACCAGGGCGCTGCCCGGGGCGGCCCGCCCCCCACCCCCTTGCTACGCCCCTGCCAGAGGCACTCTCCCCAGGTTTCCACAGAGCTTCAGAGGTGGGTGGGAATTAAGTGAATCAAGACTGGGATAAAAACACAGTGTACTCTCTCTCTAGTGAGGAAACCAACACCGTGTGCCAACCCACCCCTTTCATTGGGCTAGCAAGCTACAGCTCGATCCAGAAAGGCTCAATCCTGGGAGCACTTTGCACGTCACTCCCTTCGCTTGCCTCTCTGCATTTATATCCCAACATTTGTCATAACTTGCAGCTTAGTGCCTGCCCCAGGGCGAAGGCGGGAAGGGGAACGGATTAGGGGAACAGGCCCTCTACCTTTGTTCCCTTTTTGCAAACGAATATTACAAGAGAACGTCGGAGGATTTCTTCACCGTATCAAGAAAGGAGCTGGAAAGGAAAGAAGCTGGTTGAGAGATGAGCTTCTGGTTTGCATTTTTAAACTTAGGGACCAGAGAATTTTGCGTCAGGAGTACACAGACAGGATTTTTAAGAGAGAAGGAGACAGACAGAGACCAGCCAGTTCAAGGCTTCTGATCTTTGGGATTGCTGTTTTCCAGTAGTTCCTGCTTCAAGATCTGTCTTGTTTTTCATGGTTCAGGGTGAAAAAATGTCTCCACAGTTGCCTCCCATACGTCACCCCGTGGGTGAGGTAAAATGACCATGAGGCAGGAACAAAATGCAGCCTCCTGTCAGTGAAGTTCTCATCTTTGCACTAGGCATGGAGGTGGAATTCAGTTTTGCATTTTAATGAGGAACCACCCGATTCTCACTTCTTGAGCCAATGGGTGAACCCAAACACAGCCAACCTTCGAAGTTTGCGCTTCTCCAAATTCTCTGATGCAGTTCGCTGACCGAATAGTGTCTACCAAAATGTATGTGTTAGGGAAAACTGTGCATAAAAATGCATATTGTAGTGAAAAGGACATTTAAAAATGCATTACATTATGGAAAATTACTTGCATGTGTTAGTATGTATTAGTTAAAATGGCATGTTGATCATTTTTTAATGCATTCTAAGAGCAGAAATTTCTGGGCCACCCTTGGAGTGCAATGGAACATTAGTTTTTAGGATATCTCTCTCTTTCTCTCTCTGGGAGATGGGTCATAGCTTAGTGGTAGAACGTCTGCTTTGCATGTAGAAGGTCCCAAGTTCAATCCCTGGCATCTCCAGGTAAGGCTGGGAGAGACTTTCCCCAAAGCCGGGAGAGCCACTTCCACTGAGTTATATAGACCAACAGTCTGACTTGGTATAATACAATTTCCCATGTTCCTATGCTGCTATTCCATGGAACAAAGCAACTCACACGTAAGATCGAATGAAGGCCAAAATACAGCATCCTAGAAAAAACACCGCAAAACATTCCAAAGTTAAACAGGACAAAGTATTACAAGAAATCTGGAGCTGAGTCCTTTCCCATGGAACTTGCACCACTTTATCCTAATGATGAATTGTCACCTTTCCAGCAGAAAGAGCAAGCCGTGGCTTCATCCAACGATGGCAAAATTCTGGGCCATCGCTAGTTCTGCAATGGCCTCTTGTTATGCAGAAAGAAAGGGAGGATTTCTCTAGCTTCTTTTACAAACACCCGAGGAGGTCGATTCTCTCTTTTGATTTATTTGCTTTAATATTCTTGAGCACTGGCTTTGGACCTTTGGACTCCCTTTAAGCCTCAAGAGAACAAAGCCATTCCCAAGTTTGTACTTTTTAATTTCTGCTTCATGGAAATCCCCCCCTTCCCCCCTCTCTGGTTTGGAATGAATGTGGCAGTTAAGGAACTGGAAAACCTTGTCCATGAACAGGAAGATCTATGGCACTCTTAATTTTTTTTATTAGTCTCCTTTAACCTCCAAGCCCAGAGACCCAGAAGATTTCCTTCCCACATTTTGCTTCCTTGCCCCACACCAGGCTCTAGAACCACTGGGCCAACGTGGTTGATGGGGGAACACTTTTTGCACATATCTACAAGAATTCGGCGGTTTGAATCCCCGTGACAGGGTGAGCTCCCATTGTTCAGTCCCTGCTCCTGCCAACCTAGCAGTTCGAAAGCACATCAAAGTGCAAGTAGATAAATAGGTACCGCTCCAGCGGGAAGGTAAACGGCGTTTCCGTGCGCTGCTGTGGTTCGCCAGAAGCGGCTTAGTCATGCTGGCTACATGACCTGGAAGCTGTACGCCGGCTCCCTCGGCCAGTAACGCGAGATGAGCGCCGCAGCCCCAGAGTCGGACACGACTGGACCTAATGGTCAGGAGTCCCTTTTTGTTGTTCAGTCGTTCAGTCGTGTCCGACTCTTTGTGACCCCATGGACCAGAGCACGCCAGGCACGCCCAGGGGGTCCCTTTACCTTTACAAGAATTACGGTGCTGGAGGAGACTCTTGAGAGTCCCATGGACTGCAAGAAGATCAAACCTATCCATTCTTAAAGAAATCAGCCCTGAGTGCTCATTAGGACAGATCCTGAAGCTGAGGCTCCAATACTTTGGCCACCTCATGAGAAGAGAAGACTCCCTAGAAAAGACCCTGATGTTGGGAAAGATTGAGGGCACAAGGAGAAGGGGACGACAGAGGACAAGATGGTTGGACAGTGTTCTCGAAGCTACCAACATGAGTCTGACCAAACTGTGGGAGGCAGTGGAAGACAGGAGTGCCTGGCGTGCTCTGGTTCATGGGGTCACGAAGAGTCGGACACGACTAAATGACAAAACAACAACAGCAAAAGTGGACTTCTGTTTCAGTGTATATGAAGAAGTGTGCATGCACACGAAAGCTCATACCAAGAACAAACTTAGTTGGTCTCTAAGGTGCTACTGGAATGAATTTTTTTTATTTTTTATTTTGTTTTTAAAAGTGTACTTAACATTTCCGTTTTTGCATGCAGACCTTATGAACCACAATGTGTCAAATATTGGCTCATTTGCATAGCATTCCTTTGTAAAATGGATGCCGTCATAGAGCATATGCACAAATCAACTGGGATTTAGTCTGCACTTAGTCATGTGCTACCAGACTGTAAGCTGCACCAGTGGGCAACCACTACCTGTTTGATGCAGATGGTAATAACTAGCTGCAAGGTGGTGCAATTTCCATAGCTGGATTGTGACTCTCGGTGAAGAGTTGTCTGTCAGAACTGGCAAGCACATGGAGCAATGAAGGTGCAAGCCCACAGGCAGGCAACATGTCACAACAGGCTAGATCCAGGATAGCCAGTATGATGCTTTACAGATGTTTTGGACTACAACTCCCACAATCCTTGGCGAGTGACTGCTGACTGTGGTTTATGTTGGTGTTGGAGTCTGCAGCAACTAGAGGTACCATGGTGGATTAAACATTTCATAGGACAAGCAAGGAGGGGTGCGTAGTTGGTCAAGTACCAGGTCAGTTTCCACAGCTGGAGGTAGTACAGTATTGCTTATGAATACCAGTTTGCTGGAAACCACAGGAGGGGGAAGAGAACTCTTGTGCTCAGGTCCTGGTTGCAGGTTTTCCACAGGTATCTGGTTAGCCGCTGTGAGAACAGGATGCTGGACTAGATGGGCCATTGGCCTGATCCAGCAGGTCTCTTATTAGTCTTGACCGTGAAGATAGAGTTGCTCCAATGGAAGAACTGGGAGAGATTCTGCAGACTTACAGGGCAAGGTGGAACATCATTGGTCCCTTGTGACATCTGACATAGCTGTTTAACAAGGTTCAGGCTGTCCGATAGTACTTTCTCCTCCCCTCCCAACTGCTGGGGAAGATTTGAGGTGAGATAGCAGAACCGAAAAGTCAGCTGGCCAAGAGCATCTCCTTCCTTCTTGGTGTCATTTCACAGAACACCCTTCAGTTTCCCAAGGCTGTTAGGAGAGAGTCAGAGCATGGTTGCTTCAGCCCTACTGAGGGTAACGTGTAGCCCAGCTACTAAGCATAACATTGAGTTATCCAGTCACACTGAGTTTTTTCCAATGACTTAAGTCAAATAGCAGAAACATTTCAAGTTTGTTCCACCCATCCCATCTGGGCACACTATGTGTTCCCCTCCGCCTCCATGCTTGGGCGTTAGTTGAGATGTGGATCCTGCCATTCCCTAGCAAATGATGTCCATCTTTTTCTTTTCCGTTGGCCTGGTCCCAATAAGTGACTAGCTGGGGCCCCAACTGAAGTTGCAATGTGAGTTGGTGGTGATTATAGATTTGCTTGACAACTGGTGGCCCAGCGCCTCATAGAATCGTAGAGTTGGAAGGGACCTCAAGGGTCATCTAGTCCAATTCAGGAATCTCAACTGAAGTATTTGTGACAGTTGGCCTTCTAACCTCTGCTTGGAAGCCTCCAAGGAAGGAGAATCTACCACCTTCTGATGGTGTCTGTTCCATTGCTGAACAGCTCTCACTGTCCGAAAGTTCTTCAGAATCTTCTTTCTCGTCCCAAGGAAGGACCAGCTACAGAAAATGTATTCTCCCCTTCCTCCACCAAGGTAAAGGTAAAGGGAACCCTGACCATTAGGTCCAGTCGTGTCCAACTCTGGGGTTGCGGCACTCATCTCGCTTTATTGGCTGAGGGAGCCGGCGTACAGCTTCCGGGTCATGTGGCCAGCATGACAAAGCCGCTTCTGGCGAACCAGAGCAGTGCATGGAAACGCCGTTTACCTTCCCGCCAGAGCGGTTCCTATTTATCTACTTGCACTTTGACATGCTTTCGAACTGCTAGGTGGGCAGGAGCTGGGACTGAGCAACGGGAGCTCACCCCGTCGCAGGGATTCGAACCGCCGACCTTCTGATCAGCAAGCCCTAGGCTCAGTGGTTTAACCCACAGCGCCACCTGGGTCCCTCCTCCACCAAAGTTGCCCCTAAGTCTAGAAAATGATTGGGGAGTGGACATTTATGTCAAAAGTTCAATTCAACCTTCTGTTCTCCTTCCCTCCGGTCTTCTCTCCCCCTTGCTCACTAATGGAACACTTCTCGGCATCAAAGAGGCAGCTGTATTCAGAACTCTTTATGATTGCCTCTATCTCTTCAAGATTTCAAAACCGCCAACTACTCCTTAATTTGTTATAACCTGAAAATAATGGCAGATAAAGGGAATTTGTACCGGGAAGCATGCCAAGCTAAAGACATTAAATTATTGAGTGATCTGTATCTGGATAATGGATTTATGGCCTTTAACAACTTTTTCAGAGAGAGGAGGGGGAAATCTAATGTTTTTGTGTGTGCCTAGATTGGGAATTTCTGTACAAATTGTGACCCACTTTTTCCCTTCTAATTGTGATAATTTAAAAACTGATGAAACTACATTTGGATGCTATCTGCTGATTTCTTTATATTGGAAATTAACAAAAGGAGCTAATCAGTCATTTTAAGGCACTTTACAAGTCACTGTGTATTGGAAAAGGTACAACCATTCATCAAGGCAGAGCTTGAGGACAAAATAATTAGAAACCATACAAGCATAGCAAGGGAAGATTAGGCCAGAATTAGAACCTATAAAGTTCGGTTTATTTTGGGTTACGACAAAATCTGAGCAGGGCTTTTGCTGTATAGCGTCTTGCTTAAGAAATATTTCATATACGGGCTGGCTCATTCAAAATGATTTGTGTTGGGATAAAAATGATCTTCTGTCGTTCCCTAGAGGACAGAGTGGTTCTTCAGAGTGTACCTGAAATGGTGCATGGGTAGGTTTTGACTTTTGATGAGGTTGTGAGAATCTTGCTTTCTCTGCAAGTATGAGGATTATTGTTGACCAAGGCATGGGGTATTGTGCAAGTTCTGTGGGCCACTAGCTATTCATAGAACCATAGAATTGGAAGGGACCTTGAGGACCCAGAAACTGCAATTAATCCAGAATCCGGCGGCTAGACTGGTGACTGGGAGTGGCCGCTGGGACCACATAACACCGGTCCTGAGAGATCTACATTGGCTCCCAGTATGTTTCCGAGCACAATTCATAGTGTTGGTGCTGACCTTTAAAGCCCTAAACGGCCTCGGTCCTGTATACCTGAAGGAGCGTCTCCACCCCCACCGTTCAGCCCGGACACTGAGATCCAGCGCCGAGGGCCTTCTGGCGGTTCCCTCATTGCGAGAAGTGAGGTTACAGGGAACCAGGCAGAGGGCCTTCTCGGTAGTGGCGCCCTCCCTGTGGAACGCCCTTCCAGCAGAGGTCAAGGAAATAAGGAGCTATGCTATTTTTAAAAGACATCTGAAGGCAGCCCTGTTTAGGGAAGTTTTTAATATTGAATGCTGTATGGTTTTAACATTTGACTGGAAACCGCCCAGAGTGGCTGAGGAAACTCGGCCAGATGGGCGGGGTAAAAATAATAAATTATTATTATTATTATTATTATTATTTATTATCATCTAGTCCAACCCCCTGCAATGCAGGAATATGCAGCTGTCCCATATGGGGATCGAACCTGCAACCTTGGCGTTATCAGCACTGCGCTCTAACCAACTGGGCTATCCAGTCTTTCAATGACCTCATCCCACAACATCCCTTAAGGTTGATAAGCATTAGTGCCCAATAGCTTCTGGAGGGATACTGATGCCCCATTCCTCCTCTTTGGTAGTTGACCTCTAAAAGTTGTTTGGGGATATTCCGGTCACTGCGAGCCATTGCAGGCGAGTGGTATCCTGTATGAGTGAATTTGGTGAAGGAGCAGCCAAGGGTGTCTTGTCTTGGCAAAACAGCATGTCACCTGCCACCTACCATCATGTTTCAGAGCAACCCAGATCCAGTTTTGCTACATCTCTAGCTCCAAGCACTCAGGTTTCCAAACGAGAGGAGCACATTGCCAATTTTGGCAAGCTTAGTTGGCTACCTGTTGCTGTACTGGCTGGTTTGTGGGCTTATCCTACCTTTCCACACCATTTAATTGTGTATGCATGCTCTTGACTCGGTCTCCCTCCTTAACAGTGCCACACCTTTCTTTCTGGCTCACTTTTCCAACCATGCACATGTGCCAGCCCAGAAACATCTGGGGGGGGCACTGCATTAGCAACCCATTGCTCTGGGCTGTATGTGGTACCCCCACCACTGTAAGCCCATGGCTACTGGTAAGGTACCCTTCATAATAGTCCCTTGCCTAGTCATTAATGCCTCCTATTTCTTCCCGTCCCTTTGAAAGATAGCCCTTCGCTCACCTCGTCCAACATCCTGTTCTCACAATGGCCAACCAGATGCCTGTGCAGACCCACAAGCAGGATTTGAGCACAAGAGCCCTTTCCAGCAACTGGTATTCAGAAGCATTGCTGCCTCTGACCAAGGAGGCAAAGCTAGTGGCCGTCACGGCTAGTGGCCTTCAATAGCCCTCTCCTCCATGAATTTGCCCAGTCCTCTTTCAAAGCCGTTGAAAGCCCTCATTCCCACCACCATGAGCAAATGGTGAGGGGAAACGATAGGTGTTGGGGAATGCCAATGTACTACTTTGCCCTATGTTCAAAACTTGTTTTCAAACAAAAATAGTTAGCAAGATTAAAAAAAAACCCTCTGTGTTGCAGTCTTCAAACAGAAACCAAGAACGAGCAACACGACGGCCAATGAAAGTAGTATATATTGTTTTTCATGTATGATAACAGAAAGACAACGGGACAGTGATCCGGTATTGACACTGTTTCGTACACGTCTTCTTCAGCATATAACTACAAAATATTTTCATGTTTAGAACACTTCATCCGGAAGGGTTGAATTCGGAAATGGATCTTGGCTGCTTTATTTAATTCTGCATTAGGAGTGATGTTGCTTTAACTGTGTTCATTCTTGATTATTATGGAATTCACCTGGTGCCATGAGTGGGTTTATAAGCTTCTGTACTTCTGACAACTAACAGCAGTGGTTACATATTCATATGACCACTGCTCCTTGAAAACTTCCATTGTATGTTGAGGTATGCTATTATATTTCATTATTATATTGATGCTATGTTTTAGTGAATTATGTATATTTGCATTAGATGTATTGTTTTCATGGATTACTGTGATGCATGTCCATGCAGGTTTTTGGTTGTTTATTTGTTTATCTATATTTTGCAGTTATATGCTAAAGAAGACGTGTATGAAACAGTGTCAATACTGGATCACTGTCCCGTTGTCTTTCTGTTATCATACATGAAAAAATATATACTACTTTCATTGGCCGTCATGTTGCTCATTCTTGGTTTCTGTTCAAACAAAAATAGGCAGGTAAAAAAACTCAAGTCTGAGCTGTCATTGTGCCTTTAATACGTGCCCAGCTACATGGTGCTGAATGCCCTCACCTATAAGATTTAGTCTCTCTGCCAACCACATGGCATACACAGCAGACACATAAGCCCGACAGCAACATGGGATGAGATAGGAAGATTCAACTGGACAAGCATCTCAGCCACTTGGCTACTGGTAAGCTGCCCTTCATAATAGTCCCTTGCCTAGTCATTAATGCCTCCTATTTCTTCCCGTCCCTTTGAAAGATAGCCGTAGATAACTCATTAATTTGCCATTCGTCCATTTGTCAACCCGAATGCCCACACTCGGACAGCCGAGACATATTCCGTGTTCCGCATGCCTCCCTTGGCCTGCGCAGGGAGGGGATGTTGGATTAAAGGAGGCACGTACAATAGGACTCCTCCAGAGCATCTCAAACGCCGTCTCGAAAAGATCTGATGGAATGTATCAATCACGACTGCCAGGTCCCCCACAATGCTCCGGCCAATATTTCCTCTCTCGGCGTGCGAGGTTGTGCGAGAGCTATTGTTGAGCTCATAATGACTACTCCACTTGGCTACACTCGCGGTATTCAGCTCATTACCTTGCGAAGCACTTTGGGGAAAAAACGCACGGGAGATGAGAGGTGCCCTGTCGGGCCAAACTCGGCTCCATTTGGTAGTACAATAAGGTGCATTTTATCATGCAACTCTTGACAGACTTTCAGGAGGCAATTGTCTCCCTAATTCAGTATGCCGAGGAGAGTCATTAGCCAGAATTAGCAAAGCCACCACAGCCCCACACTCTCCCTTTTCGCAAGATTTCAAAGCCCGACAAGTGAATCTCTGGCACTTTTGCCGTCACTTAAAATCTCTTTCAGGTGGAGTGCTGGGGGGGGGGGGAGCAGCCACAGAAACGGCAACTCGCTCAAGCTCTGCGCACACACGGCTCCAAAATGCTTCTGCAAGTGCAGATTAGCATGCCCGACTGATCTGCAGCACCCTTTGCATGCAAAACAACATACCGCTAATCTGATGTCAGCAACCGGAATGCCATCCCATTGGAATTTCTTTCGGAGGCACAGTGGGGAGGGAAGGGCTAACTTGAAGGGGAGTCAGCACCTTCAAAAGATGCTCGTTGCACCGCCATGTTTATTTCTGCACTATGGGCATTTCTTATGTGGGTGCATGCATGCTTTAGACTCCTAAATTGGTGGCAGGCCATAGGCTGGAACCACAAAAGGCATGGAAGATCCAAACCTTCCAGCCTTCCTCCCGTGAGCCAGCACAGGGGCCCCAGTCAAAGATCCAAACTGGCCAAATTCAGGTATATTCAGATCTTAACTCACCAGGCAGGTATCAGCACCTGGTATCTTTGGGCAACTTCCCAGGGCCCCAACCCGCAATGTGAGGTGGAAAATTTCTGAAGAAGATTTTCCATTTCATAAGTTCATTGGTCAGAGTGGGTCGAAGTCAATTGCAGATGCAACAGGAGGCAAGCTTGGCCAGATTTGGTTTTTTTCTTTAGCTTAGCTTACGAAACACGAATAAAACACATGTGCTAAACTAGGTTGCGTTCTAGGGCCCTTCCTCAGACAGAACAGTTTCTTCCAGACTTTTGATTCCTCATTACATCTTCTCAACTTCCTTATTGAACTGTTTCCAGAGGGCCATTTAGTTAAAATAACCTTGTGGCACTTAAAAGACTAGCGGCTCCATTGTAGTATAAGCTTTTGTGAACAAGAGCCTACATCAACAGGTACGTAAACCTCAGTTGGCAGAGCTGTCAGTCCGCCCATCCATCCATCTGTCTTTACCCACACAAAGGCATAAAGACAGAGAGAAAATATTTAATTATATTTATTTTTTACATTTATATCTGCCCTTTCCTCTTAGGAGCTCAAGTTAACATACATAGCACCTCCCATTTTTCCCTCACAACAACCCTGAAAGGTAGGTTAGACTGAGGAACAGTGTCTGGCCCAAAGTCACCTAGCAAACTTCATGGCTGAGTGGAGATTTGAACCCTGATCTCCCAGATCCTGTTCCAACACTCTAACCACTACACCACACCAGCTGGGGGCCATCGGCGATAACACAAGTGACATTTATTTATATTTGTTTTATGTATTAAATTTATATACCACCCTTCTTCTGAGGGTCACAGGGTGGTTTAAAGCCACAAAATTACATAATGACAAACAAAACAATACCATGCATCGTTTGAAAGGCCATAGATTGTTTAATTAGCCTGGGAGAAGAGGAAAGCTTTTGCTTGGTGCCAAAAGATATATAATGGTGGTGCCAGACGAATCTCCCTGGGGAGAGCATTCCACAAATGGGGAGCCACTACAGAGGCCTGTTTTGTGTTGCCACTCTCCAGACCTCTCTTGGTGGAGTTACACGAAGAAGGGCCTCAGAAAATGAGCTCATGGTCCGGGTAGGTATTGCGGTCCTTGAGGTATTGTGGTCCTGAGTCATGTAAGGCTTTGTGGGTCACAACCAGCACTTTGAATTGAGCCCAGAAATTAATTGGCAGCTGGTGCAGCTGGGCCAGGACCAGTGTAATATGCTCAAACAGTCTTTCCTCAGTAAGCAACCTGGCTGTTTAATTCTGCACTAGCTGAAGTTTCCAAAATGTCTTCAGAGGCAGCCCCACATATAACATGGTAAAGTAATAATAGTGATAATAATCATAGTTATTTATACCCCACACATCTGGCTGACTTTCCCCAGCCACTCTGGCCGGCTCCCAACAGAATATTAAAAACACGATAAAACATCAAACATTAAAAACTTCCCTAAACAGGGCTGCCTTCAGATGTCTTCAAAAAGCTAGATAGTTGTTTATTTCCTTGATGGAAGATATTTCAGATGATGGGAGGGCGTTCCACAGGGCGTTCCTTTATTTCAGATGACGGGAGGGCATTCCACAGGGCGGGCGCCACTACCGAGAAGGCCCTCTGCTTGGTTCCCTGTATCCTCTCAGTGAAGGAACCACCAGAAGGCCCTTGGAGCTGGACCTCAGTGTCCGGGCTGAATGATGGGGGTGGAGACGCTCCTTCAGGTATACAGGGCCGAGGCCGTTTAGGGCTTTAAAGGTCAGCACCAGCACTTTGAATTGTGCTCGGAAACGTACTGGGAGCCAATGTAGGTCTTTCAGGACCTGTGTTAATCCAATCTGGACCATAGACCGCTGAGCATAGACCGCAGAAGCTGGTTGCTGTCGTAGGACAGGAAACCACCGTCATGATTCACGCCAAAGTGAATAGAATCGAACTTCCTGGCCAGGCATTTCACACTGCAGTCTCCCGCTGATATTTCCTCTGTTGCAGAATGACAGCACCTGGGTCTGCAGCCAAGGGTATCTCAGTCTGCATGGCAGTGTGTGCCACACTGCCATTTCCAGTGCTGGACTTGCGTCTCGTTCTCCTCCTTTCATTTTACAAAGGTGTGCTATCCGGAACCGAGCCTGGCCCTTCGGCACGGGCTTGCTGCCTCTGCTGCAAGGGCAGGAGAGTCTTTGCTGACCGTGGACGGACGAGGGTTAAAGCTGGGGCACCCTGCAGAGGAGGAAAAGCACCTGCCCCACCCTATAGGACTCATGCAAATCTGTCAGCCACTGAGGGTGGGAGCTGACAGCTGGGGCCCATCCAGGAATTCGCCCTTTCATGGGGAAGGGCTCGGGGCCTGGGCGAGGCCCCGTTCTCAGGGCGGGGTGTTGGCTGGAGAGCTGCCTGCCGGTGCCCTTCCCTGCCTGCCAAGTGCCAAGCAGGGCGGAGGGTGAGATGGGCTGTGCAGAGAGACGAGGCTGTTTGGCAGCTTCCGGCTGCAAACATCTTCTGACCAGCTAAAGATCTTTCCCAGAACAGACGGTCATGGTGAAGCCAGTTTGGCTCGTTCCCCACCAGACGAGCTGTTTACTGAGCTCTCGTCCTGATTTGCTCTCACAAAGCTTTTTCCGGAGGTTAGATTATAGCCAGTCTTTGGCTGTGTGCACACTATGCCTTTAAAGCACATTTAATGCACACACCCCCACACACAATAATTCTGGTTTAACCCTTGCAGAGTTATAATTCCCAGCAACCCTTGACAAATTATGGTGCCCAGAATTCTTGACTGGGAAAATGTGCTTCAGTTGTGCTTTAAGCGTATAGAGTGTGCACAGCCTTAAATGAGCGTTAATTCTGACTTGTTAATCAGGAACTTGTCAGCTGTGATTCCTGCATCACAAGGGGTTGGACTAGATGGCCCTCAGGATCCCCTTACTTCTACACCACACTTTCCAAATGTACAATTCTCTGATTCTGTGACAATGAGCATTTGTCCTGCGTTCATCCTGGTTTCTCTATGGGGTGTTCACATGCCTTCCTGTTGGCTGATCATTCGTCCCACCCCCATTGTTTTCCAAACTGCAAAAAGTTCTGTCCCCACCCCCACCTCTTTTAAAGGTTAATTTGTTGCACCAGCTTGATAGGGTGCTTAAATGCACTTTAAATGCACAGACCCAAAATTTTGGCATGCACTTGAATCTAAAGTCTCCTCTGATTCCACGAGGCTGTAACGCTTCCTCCCCCAAATCTCCTCTTGTAAGCCCTACATCGACTGCTTTCCTCCTTTTGCCTTGTGCATTTGAAACAAGGTGCTTCTGAGGCCTGATAGCAGTTTTGTAGCTTTCCACGATCGCCGCTGTTGTCTGCTGCCTGCTTCCAGTGTGGTGTAGTGGTTAAGAGCAGTAGACTCATAATCTGGTGAACCGGGTTCGTGTCTCCGCTCCTCCACATGCAGCTGCTGGGTGACCTTGGGCTAGTCATACTTCTCTGAAGTCTCTCAGCCTCACTCACCTCACAGAGTGTTTGTTGGGGGGGGGAGGAAGGGAAAGGAGAATGTTAGCCGCTTTGAGACTCCTTCGGGTAGTGATAAAGCGGGATATCAAATCCAAACTCTTCTTCTTCTTCTTCTTCTTCTTCTTCTTCTTCTTCTTCTTCTTCTTCTTCTTCTTCTTCTTCTTCTTCTCCCCTGCAGACCCCTGGATGCTTTTCCTTTTAGCCCCTCGCGGAGAGCCTGGTTTCCATGGTGGGAGCCTTGTTGTGCAGCACAAATTTTAGGAGCCATTTTCCTGATTGCGACCTGTGTGAAGGAAGCACCTCTGCCCGTCAAGGTGGCAGAGGGAAGCGGGCTAAGATCAGAAGAAGAGGAGTTTGGATTTGATATCCCGCTTATTCACTACCCGAAGGAGTCTCAAAGCGGCTAACAATCTCCTTTTCCCTTCTTCTCCCACAACAAACACTCTGCGAGGTGAGTGGGGCTGAGAGACTTCAGAGAAGTGTGACTACCCCAAGGTTACCCAGCAGCTGCATGTGGAGGAGCGGGGAATCGAACCCGGTTCACCAGATTACAAGTCTATCGCTCTTAACCACTACACCACACTCAGCTCGCCTCCTGTTTTAAATCCAGCTGATTTGCCCTCATGAGTGACAGAGAAACCTAGAAGGCAGAAGAAGCATGTGAGCCTCTGCGATGGCATGGGAGTTTATGGGATTAGGCTTAGAGGCTAGGCTGTCTGCCCCCCCCCCCCCGTTTTTCGTCACCCTTGTGCTGAGTGAGTTTCCAAGCATGGTGCAGAGTTTGTTTCTCCCAAGGCGAGTAAAAGTTCATTTCTGAAAGAACTTATAGGAAAGGGCTCACTATCATGTGCAGAGTGCCCTTCTCTAATGTGGGGAACTCTCATTCATTTGTCCAAATTCTGTTGTGTTGCAGCTTAAGAGCACAGCAGGTATTGGCAGTAAAAGCAGGCGCTCTGTGATTTTTCCGAGGCATTGCTTGCTCCAAGTCAACAAACCCAGAGAATAGCATTATCGCTGGGCATGTTAATCTTTGGTTCCTCCCATGCCATTGTTACAACCTGACAACGACTGGCACAGAGGCAACTGGTACCTTAGACATGGCATGGAAGAAGAGCGAAGAGAGACAGACATGGCAGGAGTCAGTGAATTTTTCACCACTCACCTGTGTTGTGAATCGGACTCGAAAACTGGATCTGCTACTAGCAGGTCAAATACTGGATCTGCAACCTGCATTGGCCCTCCTTCATGTCTCAGGGGGCCTGTTGGTTGGCTTTCTAAAGCAGCTAAATAATTATTATTGAAATACCTGAAGGCAGCCCTGTTCAGGGAAGTTTTTAATCTGTAATATGTTAATGTATTGTTTTTTAATATTTGCTGGAAGCTGCCCAGAGTGGCTGGGGAGACCCAGCCAGATGGGCGGGGTACAAATAATAAATTATTATTATAAATTATTATTATTATTAGCTGCACGTATGTTTATATTAGTTTATACAACCACCCTTCACCGTATGGAAATAAAACCTGCAGGTATATATATATATATATATTTAAAAAGAAACAGCTGCAAAAGTGCTCCAGGGGTTGTAGGCTGCTGGATGGAGAAGGTCTGAAAAACTGCAGAATAGGGTGGTATGTCCCTCTCCCCGCTCTTTCCCTCCCCTCCGGCACTCACACCGGGAGAGAAATGGTTCTGTTTTGGATTGGAAATGCTAAGGGCGTTTGGATCCAGCACTTTGCTCCAAGGGTGCTTGTAAAACTGGGTGGAGCAGGGTGAGCCTCGGAAAGTTGTTTCGGCACTGCAGTAAAGCCACAGTGTCCTTTTATTCGAAGCTGCCCTTGAGCCTTAGCTATTAGATGATGCACATTTCCTAGCAGGCACCTCCTGGAGGAGTTGGTGAGCTAGTTCAGACAAATGATAAACCATAGTTCAGGATTACAGGAAGAAGCCGCAGTGAGCTTTGGGGAAGGGCAGCGGCTCAGAGCATCTGCTTTGCTTGCAGATGATCCCAGGGTTCATTCTCCAGCATCTCCAGGTAGGGCTGGGAGAGGTCTCTGTCTGAAATGCTGGAGAGCTGCTGCCAATCAGTGCTGCCAGTACTGGGCTAGATGGACCAATGGTGTGATGTGGCATAAGGCAGATAATTATCTTCCTGATGCTCACACTGGACCTCAGTAACTCAGAGAAGTAAAAAGACATTCCTTCTCTCTTCAGTTCAGCTGTGAGGTAGGGCTGGGCAATATCTGGTTTTCAACAACGCGATATATCACCAGCTAAATATACTGCGATATACTGATATATCATGATGTCCGAAGTAAGGATGGAGCCACGTAGAGGCTGGCTTCACGGTTTTTCCCTACATTGTGATTTTTGCAGAGTACACACACATACACCATGAATCGCAATATATTGCCAGGTCAAAAATTATGAAACCAATATTGTGAGATGGACTTGAAACCAGTTTTGGATGATATATCGCCCAGCCCTACTGTGAGTTGGAATTCAGAAGCTCCTGCATCTTTTTTTTGCTTAAGCACAGCTTGCCATGGTGTCTGAGCTTGTGGACTGCCTTGCTCTGGTCTTGTGGAGCAAGGGAGGTTGGTTCTTGTAGGACCAAGGAGAGCTCCTTGTGAGCCACTTTCTCCAAGGCGAACCAAGGCCTTTTAAGTCACCCCTCTCATGCTCCGCTTCCTTTGTGGGGCACAGTCTCTTATAGGGAGTCTACTGGCCTGAAGATGGACATTCTCCATGTTCTCCCATCTGGTTCACTCCCTAGGTCAGGGGTCAGCAACCTTTTTCAGCCATGGGCCGGTCCACCATCCCTCAGACCATGTGGTGGGCCGTACTATATTTGGGGGGGGGGATGAATGAATTCCTATGCCCCACAAATAACCCAGAGATGCATTTTAAATAAAAGCACACATTCTACTCATGTAAAAATACCAGGCAGGCCCCACAAATAACCCAGAGATGCATTTTAAATAAAAGAACAATTTCTACTTATGTAAAAACACGCTGATTCCCAGACCATCCGCGGGCCGGATTGAGAAGGCAATTGGGCCGCATCCGGCCCACGGGTCTTAGGTTGCCTACCCCTGCCCTAGGTAGTTGTTGTGCAAGAGATGCTTGGCTCCTCAAGCTCAAGAGAAGATACTCATGGGGGTCATGGTTCCAGTTCCACAAGTCCTGGTGCAGTTGGACTGCTGCTTGCTATCCCCAGGTTCAATGGCCACAGATTACCAGTTCAGGAAGTACAAATCAAGGGATTGTAACAGATGCAGTTGGGTTTTGATGGCCGGCAGTATTATAGTTAATGATTATTTGTTGTCAGCATGTCTCATCCCTTCCCAGCCTTCGAGCAAAATCAGCTGTTAGGACAAATTTCTTTCAAAAGGCATAACCAAATAAAAAGGTAGTTAGAAGGAACATACTTGATGTGTGCTGTCAAATAATGGCCCAACCAGAATTCGGCAGCGATACGAAAAGTGAAGCTGTGGGCTGTGGGGAATCCACACCCCACATTTGAGGTATTTTGAGATGTAGATAGTGGCAAGCAATTCCCAGTTACCGGGAGAAATTAAAAACGCAAAGTTATAGCTACTGATAAAGCAGTCACTCGTCTGGATTAGGGCTCGTTCGGCAAAAATTCGTTATCAGCATGCAGAAATAGAAGGAGAGAAGGGTGGAGGGAGGAAAAGAAGAAGGAGACGGCTATCTGACGGAACAAAACCGAGCACAAAAGGTTTTATCTGGCATTTGTTCGAATGAATAGATTTCTTTTCAAAAGGAGGGGGAATGAATTGGTGGAAAATCTGTATATCTGCCCCGTCATTTTATTATACAAACAAGTGCGCAGCTCTCCAAAAAGGAGATCAGTCAATTTTCAAATAATGAATGTAGAGACTTAAAAGAAAAAAAGAAGAAAACCTGCATTAAGATCTGGAGGGTGGGTGGGGGAGAAACACAGCGATAGTCTTGTGGGGAATATAAGTTTTTGTTCCTCATGTCGATGGGGAGAAATTAGACCTGCCGTAGAGCAATTTGAATGAGACATTCATGTAGGATCCTGAGTTGTTGTTTATTGCTTTCTCCAATCTGCTCCTCCCAGCTGGAAAGGATTGGTTGATGTTCTTGGGGTTTCTCAGAGTCCATCCTGTTGATAGTATGAGTAAAAATGACAGTGTCCTTCAGAAGAAGGAGGACCAACTTCTTCAGCCTAGGATGGAGGAGGGTGGAGGAGATTATTCTCAGTCAAGCTGCTTGGGAATGAGACTCCATAAGAGCCCCAAAAGAGCCCTGCTGGATCAGGCCCATCATCCATCTAGTCCAGCACCCTCTGTTTAAGAGGGGCTATCTGTTTAAGAGGGGACCCAGGTGGCACTGTGGGTTAAACTACAGAGCCTAGGGCTTGCTGATCAGAAGGTCAGCGGTTCGAATCCCCGCGACGGGGTGAGCTCCCGTTGCTCGGTCCCAGCTCCTGCCAACCTAGCAGTTTGAAAGCACGTCAAAGTGCAAGTAGATAAATAGGAACCACTCTGGCGGGAAGGTAAACGGTGTTTCCGTGTGCTGCTCTGGTTCGCCAGAAGCGGCTTTATCATGCTGGCCACATGACCCGGAAGCTGTACGCTGGCTCCCTCGGCCAATAATGCGAGATGAGCGCGCAACCCCAGAGTCGGACACGACTGGACCTAATGGTCAGGGGTCCCTTTACCTTTACCTATCCAGATGCCATGGGTCTCAGGTGCTCAGCGGTGGAGCACCAGCTTTGCATGCAGAATGTCTCGAGCTCGGTCTCCAGCATCTCAAATTAAACAAATGGTGTAGCAGGCTGTTGAAAAGACACTGAGACTCTAGTCTAGATCAGTAGTGGGCTTTTTCTGACCAGGAGAAACTGTCACGGACACCACACTCACTCACTCACTCACTCACTCACTCACTCACTCACTCACTCACTAACTACAATAGAATGCTTCTTTCAGAGCTAACGTCAGCGGTGGGAGGGGACCCTGCAGGCACATATATATTTGTGGGTGTTGCATTGTCGGCCCTGCCCTAGACAGCCAGTAGGTGCCAAGGGTACTTCCCAGCCAAAGGAATGCACACAGCAGAGAGTTAACTCTTTACTGTCAAAGATAACACAGTCGCTTCTGCAGCTCTAGATACCCCCTATCTAGCATCTAGGCAGCTATTCCCAGGTCTGCGCTCTATGGAGCAGTTGCAGCAACAGGGGACCACTCCCCCCCCCCCCGCCAGTTTATGCACCTTCTGCTGATGGGCTGCACACTCGCAAGCAGAGACTACACCTGCATGGAAACTTCATTTGCTCATCCCTTTTCAGTCCCCTTCTGGTTCTCGGAGACACTGGTGCAGGAGAGGGTGGGGAAGCAGTTGCCTGATCTGCCTCTTCCTTCTCTTCTTCTGGCTCATCCTGTGCCCCACACCCTCCAGCTCTGAAGCTTCCCCTGCCTCCAACTCTTGCCTCCTGGCTGGTACAATTCCCCACAAATCATTCCTGAGTCAGACTCTAGCCCCTTTTTCTCCCGTGCACAATTGTCAGTGTCCTGACAGTCCCTGACAGAAGGAGTAGGAAGCTGCTTCATGTCCATCTAGTTCAGCAACGTCTACCTTGACTGGCAGCTGATCTCCAGGATTTCAGACAGGGAGTCTCTCCCAGGCTGGACCACTGAGCTACCTTCCTTCCTGGTAGACAGTTCTTAGATTGACTAGTAGTCTGACCTGGTATAAGACAGCTTCTTACATCCAGTGTTCCCATCTCCAAAAGATGACGTTCACAGGTGCAGAGAGAAGCCCTGTAATCTGAGTGAACTAGGACAGGCAGGCAGGAGGAGCATCAAACATATCTTCCTCCTCTTGTTTTCTCAAGATCCCTAGTCTAGGTAAAGGTAAAGGGACCCCTGACTGTTAGGTCCAGTCACGGACGACTCTGGGGTTGCAGCGCTCATCTCACTTTACTGGCCGAGGGAGCCGCCGTTTGTCTGCAGACAGCTTCCGGGTCATGTGGCCAGCATGACAAAGCCGCTTCTGGCGAACCAGAGCAGCGCACGGAAATGCCGTTTACCTTCCCGCCGGAGCGGTACCTATTTATCTATTTGCACTTTGACGTGCTTTCGAACTGCTAGGTTGGCAGGAGCTGGGACCGAACTGTTATGATATTTGTCCAAGCCGAGCGGCACGCTGCTGCAGCAAGAATGTTTCACTTTTGCCTGTCTCACCAAGCCATGAGAAAGCTGCCTAATCTTTTCCTACGTGGAATGTTTATGTTTTACTGTACTATTGTAATCCTAGCCTTTGTGCTCTCTCTTCTGGCCAGACCTCAAGCTGGAAAGACGGCATTATGGCAGCTCTGTCTAAATGAGCTGGCAGCAGAGATTATCTCTGCACTATTCCTACAATAAATAGTTTTAGCCTTAATTATGGCTTGTGTGTGTTGTTCTTCATTCTGGGAACAATCACATATTACTGCGCCACCGGACTCTCTGTAGCCGGGGATGTGCGCACACGGTTTTGCTCTGGCTTTGGGGCAGTCTCACAAACTGCCCCAGGTGGGGTATTTCCTAACACGAACAACGGGCGCTCACCCCGTTGCAGGGATTCGAACCGCCCACCTTCTGATCGGCAAGCCCTAGGCTCAGTGGTTTAGACCAGTGTTTCCCAACCAGTGTGCCTCCAGATGTTTTGGGACTACAATTCCCATCATCCCTGACCACTGGTATTGCTAGCGGGGGATGATGGGAGTTGTAGTCCCAAAACATCTGGAGGCACACTGGTTGAGAAACACTGGTTTAGACCACAGTGCCACCCACGTCCCTATGTATCCCTAGTCTAGCAGCCTCCCAATCTCGATTTTTAATAGGAACGTAGGAAGATGCCTCATGCCGAATCAGACCGTCAGCTCATCTCCTTTGGTATTGTCTGCACAGTTTTCCCCTGGGATTTCAGCTGGGGTCCTTTCCAGCCCTATCTGGAGATGCAGGAGATTGAGCCTGGGACCTTCTGCATGCAAAGCAGGTGCTCTTCCACTGAGCTACGGCCCTTCTGCATAATAAGCTCTGCAGCTCTTTATCAACCAGCTGGTTGGAGAGCCGCTAAAATGGAGATTACAGGGCAATTGGGCGAGGCTCCTGGGATCCCATAGTCACGAGCCTGCAGGGTTGGCATGTCGTGAACAGCAGTGATTCTTCCACAGCCCAGGTGTGAGGTTGCGGATAAGTGTCCTGAACTTGCTGCAAGGGTGTAAATGTTATCAGCAAATCTATGGCTTATTAATGAATGATGAAAGCTTTCTTTGCGCAATAATACCATAGCTGTCAACTTTCGGATTTGAAAATAAGGGATCAGCACATAGCTGTCAACCTTTCCCTTTTCTCGCGAGGAATCCTATTCGGAATAAGGGGATTTCCCACAAAAAAAGGGAAATGTTGACAGCTATGCAAAGTAAGCCTGTCCACGGTGAAGCGAGGAGGGGAAGCAGAGCGAGCTCGGGGCCCCTTCTCAAACAGGCAGACAGCTCAGGGATGCCACGAGGGCGGTGCAATGGCACCAAGTAGCCTCGCCACCCTGCACTCCAGAGGCTGCGCGCGAACGGGAGAGCGGAAGAGCGAGCGCATAGACGGCAGGCAGGCTGTCTGTCTGGTTGGGCATGAGGGTCTGGCTGCACAAGGCATGCAAGCTCCGCCCCCAGTCGGTCTCAGACTCCTTATTGGCAGCCGAGCAACGCAGCTGAGGAGCCTCCCTGGCAGGCAGGGAGGGAGAGGAGCTGCTTCCTTTGAAATCCGGGAAATTTAAGGGATATCAACAATCTGGGATAGTAGCGGGAAACAGCATTGAAATAAGGGAGTTTCCCGCCTGAAAAAGGGAGGGTTCACAGCTATGATAATACTATTTGCACATGCGACGCATATGGTGATCCAGATGTACATTTGTGCTGCTTCAGAATGGGAACGGGATGGGGTTAACTCATGCAGATGTGATGTGCAGTGGTGGTTTCTGTGTTGTCAAAATGGCATTTCTGCCTCTGATTCTGGACTTCTCTCTGCCACAAACTCCCCCAGCTCATGAAGCCCTGTTACTTCTTCAGCTTCCCAGACCTCCTCCTCCCAGTCTTCTCCCTCTGAGCACTCACTGTCGTCTCACTAACAGTGATGGCTAACCTTGACACTCCAGATGTTTTGGAACTACAACTCCCATCATCCCTAGCTAACAGGATCAGTGGTCAGGGATGATGGGAGTTGTAGTCCCAAATCATCTGGAGTGTCAAGGTTAGCCATCACTGCACTACCACTCCCTGGGCTCTGAGCCTTCTTCCCTTGGTGGTTCCCTAACTGGTTCCTTTCACCCTTCCTCTGCATCCAACCACTACGCGATATCAGAGATTGAGGACAGATTCCAGCCAGGCCAAAACACCAAAAGAGGGTGCAAAGGAGAGCCGGTGAAGGGCATGTCCCAGAGAGAGAGAGGATCGGTTTGGGGATGGCGGATGATGTGGGGAGAATACCCCCTGGCCAAATAGAGAGGCCTGAGCTTCCCCACCCCTAATCAGGACTTCCTCCTGGGCATTGGTGTCACCCCTGTAGTAAGACCGCTTTTTGAGCAGGCTGCGCGAAGCATTTCCCTTCCCCTCCTTGTTGATGGCTTGCTGGTGTTTATCAGCTTTGTGGCCAGGGACCAAACCATTAGCTTTGAGCGTGGCCGTTGCACATCAGCCTAATGATCTCGGCTGGCGCGGCAACGAAGGAGAAGCGACAGGCTAAAGGGCAGGAGGTCGGATGCTGTTAAGGGTCTCCGCAGCAGAAGGAATCGTTAGCAGCTTTGGGGAGGGGAGAGCGGGGCGGCGGATGGTGCTTGTTGCTGACCTTAGTGCAAGTCTGTGCTTGCGCTCTGAATTAAAGGATATTGACGAGCGTTCTGCAAACTGTCGCATGGCACAGTTTGCCTCCTGGGATTGTTGGCTGCATCTCGATTTCCTTATTAGTGTGTGGTTTTTTTTAACACCACTGCTTCCCAAAGGGGTGCACCTGTCAGGAAGGGTGGGGGGTGGGGAGATGGTTTTGGAAGTACGGCAAATGCAAAGAAGAGTTGGGCGCGTTTTAAAAAACCAATTTTTTTGCAGCTACAGCAGAGAAAAGGGAAATAAATATCTGCATCTGGTACTCACCATGAAAACATTCCGTCGGTCCTGGCTTAAATGTATCCATTAACACAGGCAGTCCATATGTTCAAATGGATATTTGAACAAGGCTGCCAATTACATCCTGTCCGTTCCAACGTAGAAAGGGGCAGTGGGGTGTTCAGACCACTGAGGAATGGATGGTGGCTGTTCACCCTTTCTAGCCGTGCAGGATGAATCCCTTTGCAACCGTCAAGGCTCGAAGGGTCCATGCTCATTGCCTATCTGCCAGGAATGAAATTTCAAGAGTGCGTGGACACCTGCAAATATAAAGGATTATGCTTTTTTTGTTTCTTTCCAGTTATTTCTGCTTGAGTCAACCCTGATGAGATAGCCAGCTAATAATAATAATAATAATAATAATAATAATAATAATAATAATTTATTATTTGTACCCCGCCCATCTGGCTGGGTCCCCCCAGCCACTCTGGGCGGCCTCCAACAGATATAAAAATACATTAAAATATCACAGATTAAAAACTTCCCTGAACAGGGCTGCCTTCAGGTGTTTTCTAAAGGTCATGTGGTTGTTTATCGCTTTGACCTCTGATGGGAGGGCGTTCCACAGGGCGGGTGCCCCTCTGCCTGGTTCCCTGCATCTTCGCTTCTCGCAGTGAGGGAACCGCCAGAAGGCCCTCGGCGCTGGATCTCAGTGTCCGGGCTGAACGGTGGGGGTGGAGACCCTCCTTCAGGTATACAGCTTCTTAGTAAAAGGAGCCAAAGTGGTGAATGATTAACATTTCCCAACAGTATTCACTGCAATTGTGCAGCATTCCCCAACCTGAGGGCCTTCAGTTGTTTTGGACCGCAAGCTCCTCCAGCTGCAACCAGAATCCTAACCCAAAGACAGGTGCATTGCTCTGAGGAGCCTGTACAACCTAACACAGCGAAGGCAGAGTAAGGGATGGTGGGAGTTGTAGCCTAATAAATTCTGGACGGTCCCGAGTTTATTTTATTTTTATTTATTAGATTTATATGCTGCTCTTTATCAAAAGATAAAGGTAAAAATACAAGACAAAAGCACAAATAAATAGCTAAGACAGAAATAACAAAGCAACAATGCCCCCCTCCCACAAATACATTTAAAAGACTGTATAATATTAATGAGCCAAAGGCGTGGTTGAAGAGGAATGTTTTTGCCTGGTGTCTAAAGATATATAATGAAGGCACCAGGCGAACCTCCCTGGGGAGAGCATTCCACAAGTGGGGAGCCACTGCAGAAAAGGCCCCGTTCCCATGTTGCCACGCTCCTGAGCTCATGTGGAAGAGGGCCTCAGATGATGAACACAGAGTCTGGGTTGGTTTTTATGGGGAGAGGCGGTCCTTGAGGCGTTGTGGTCCTGAGTCGTTTAAGGCTTTATAGGTCAAAAACAGAACTTTGAACTGGGACCAGAAGCTAATTGGCAGCCAGTGCAGTTGGGCCAGGATCGGTGTAATATGATCAAACCGTCTTGTCCCAGTGATCAAAATGGCCCAGGCTGGGAAAGGCTGTGACTCTTAGCTTGTGATTCCAAAATGCACCCACAATAGCCATTTCCCTTTGAAATATACTCGGAGTCAAGTGTGAATTTCATGCTCTTTATTCAGCTCATAGTAGCAAGGAATGAATCTTTCCCCAAAACGTCTGCTATATATACATTATTTACACAATGGGCCCCACTTGATATGCTAATTCCGGGCTACTCCTGTAGGCCAATCAGTTTGTGGATTCACTTCATCCAGTAGCCTGATTGGCTGCTCTTGCAGGCCAATCAGGTCGCTGATTCACTTCCACCCGGAGCTGGATTGGGTGGCTCCTGCGGACCAATCAGACTGCTGCATTTTGGATCCTATTGTTCTATGATTCAGCTCAGTACATAACACCCTTGTTTATAAAAATCAGATGGGGTGGGGGGCTGCCTATCTAGACTGGGAGGAAGGTTATTCTCCCCCCCCATGATTTCCCTGCCAAGTGTCAACTTGTCATTGGGGGAGGGGGACAGGTGCTACCATATTCTACAGCACCCTTCCTCAATTTGGCCCCTTCCAGAGATTTTGGACCAATGGAAATTGTAGTCCAAACATTTGGAGGAGGCACCAGGTTGGGGAATGCTGCCCCTCTCTCAAGGCTATGGTGCTTGGAAACCTCTGCTAGTTTGAAATAAGGGCCTCTACCACTTACCTGTGCGAACAAGGACACGATCATTATCTCCAATATTCTTCTTTTTGAACTTTCTTCCTTTAGGAAGTGATCAGAGCATCACGGGCAGAAATGCCTTTCTGAAGTTTGACACTGAGGCGAGACAAACAGTGAGTATATAGCGAATTCCTCTTTTACTCCCATCAATGAGCTAGTTAAAGTTGGCTGCGTCTGAGAAAAAAGAGCAAGACTATTGACTTAAGGGCACACGCTTATTTCCAAATAAAGTTAAAGTATGTGGGACTTGCCTCTGAGCAGACCTGCTCAAGAAGGAGAGAGCTGCAAAGAATATTTACTTTTGTTGCTTTTTAAAGAAACATTGGAAATAAAGCCAGTCACCTGTACACAATACAGCTTGCATTGTGGTGTAGTGGTTAAGAGCGGTAGACTCGTAATCTGGGGAACCGGGTTCGCTTTTCCGCTCCTCCACATGCAGCTGCTGGGTGACCTTGGGCTAGTCACACTTCTTTGAAGTCTCTCAGCCCCACTCACCTCACAGAGTGTTTGTTGTGGGGGAGGAAGGGAAAAGGAGAATGTTAGCCGCTTTGAGACTCCTTTGGGTAGTGATAAAGCGGGATATCCAATCCAAACTCCTCCTCCTCCTCCTCCTCTTCTTCTAGAATGTTATGGGAAGAAGCAAATTAAACAGAAATAGGGAAAGCAATGCACCAGGCTGGACTTTGGTAATCTTTGGTAATATGGCACCCTGAGCGAGGCTAACATTTGCCCCCCTCCCAAATAAAAGGTAAAGGGACCCCTGACCATTTGGTCCAGTCGCGGGTGACTCTGCGGTTGCGGCGCTCATCTCGCTTTATTGGCCGAGAGCCGGCGTACAGCTTCCAGGTCATGTGGCCAGCATGACTAAGCCGCTTCTGGCGAACCAGAGCAGAGCACGGAAACGCCGTTTACCTTCCCGCCGGAGAGGTACCTATTTATCTACTTGCACTGGCGTGCTTTCGAACTGCTAGATTCGCAGGAGCAGGGACCGAGCAATGGGAGCTCACCCCGTCACAGGGATTTGAACCGCCAACCTTCTGATCGGCAAGCCCTAGGCTCTGTGGTTTAACCCACAGCGCCACCCACGCTGTACCTTTACTCGTGTACCTTTAGACTGTAAGCTGGAACAATGAGTGTTACAGCTTGGTTTTGCTCAGTGTCCTGCAACACCCCTAATTTTTGCCCCCATACTTTAGCCTTTTGCTCTTCCTCTTTCAAAGGAACATTCTTTGCCTGCTTTTTAGGTAGTGAGCAAGGGAAGAAAGTTTGCTACAGTAGATGCATACACGCAGACTGTGGTTATGACGATCCCTCCCCCCCCCCCCAAAAAGCGAAACTCTAATCTATGGCAAAGTGGTTAGAATCGCTATCTAGGCCTGCATAATTCCCTCTTCCATCCGGGAAACTGATAAAACATCAAATTGGTGCTGTTTTCTTATCAGCACATGGAATTTGGAGGATGCGAAGTAATGACCTGTCAGCTTGCTGCCAGCAAGCCAGTTTTGCAACACGCGGGCTTCCCTTAAAATACAGAACAAAATACATAAATGCCTCGATTGCCTTTTTAATAAGGGCTTCTAAGACATCTACTTAAACAGAGAGAGAGAGTTGCAACTATATGCATAGCTTGAGTGCCGAGATCGCGGTATAGCTCATTATTTTGGGTCTCTTTACGCTGCTGTATTTAGAGTCTGTTGCGTTTAGAGTCAAAAGGTGATGCAAGGTGGGACCCCAATAACAAGGCGACCCAGCTCGAGGGACTGGAATGAGCCTCTTTCAAACCTGGGGACTGACTGTCTAATGGCAGGCTAGCACGGCAGGGTGGTAGCATAAATTGCTTGCTGAGAAACATACTTCCAAGTGCTGTCAGCAACTCAGCCACAGGCAGTCTTGTCATTATGGGGTTCTGCAAAATGCCAGTGTCCCAAACATGCCAACAGGAGAGTTCAGCTTCCTGGGAAGAGGGAGCATCCGGGTGGATTGTTCTCAGATTGCTGGTTCTCTGAATGGAAGCCTCTTTGCACGGTGCTTTAAGCAAGTCCAATGGAGTCCTGAAGTTCTGTGATTCGAATCACACCGCACATTTAAAGCCCTATGGTGCCGGTCATGGCTTCTCCTCAAGAACCCGAGAGCTGCAGTTTGTTAAGGGTGCTGAGAGTTGTTAGCAGACCCCTGTTCCCCTCACAGAGCTACAGTTCCCAGAGGCATTTAATGGTCAACCCATCTTCCCAGGCAACTCTGGGAATTGTAGCTCAGTTGCAGGGGGAAGGCAGAGCCCTCTCCTAGCAAGGTTCAGCTCCCAGGATTCTTTGCAGGTAGCCATGATTGTTTAAAAGTGGCATCGCAGTGTTTTAAATGTATGCTGTCAATGTGATCTGAGGGAGGGAGGGAGGGAGGAGCAGACATATCAATTTTGGTTTCTCTCAATTTCTCATCTTTTGAAGCCTTAAGTTCACTTCTCCATATTTCCATATTAGTTTATGAAGGATTTTTGTTTTTTAAAGAGCCTTCAGAAAACATTAAATGGCACTTTCGAGCAAATTTCTCCTCCTAATTATAATATATGCCATTTTTGTATGAAATTTACAATTACTGTAATGAATTAAATTTATATACAAACCTTCATCCAAAGATTGTGGGGAGGTATTATATTATTATTATTATTATTATTATTATTATTATTATTATATTAATTTATTGAATTTGTAGACTGCCCTCTGTTTGTAGATCTCAGGTTGAATTAGATATATACCGGTATGGAGGCACCAAAATCTTTTAAGTGCTTGGGGCCTCTGAAGGTCTGACCTGTCTGCCAGTCAGTGTCTAGGGTTTCCTAAACTTGGGTCTCCCGTTGTTTTTGGACTACAATTCCCATCATCCCTGACCATCGGTCCTGCTAGCTAGGGATGATGGGAGTTGTAGTGCAAAAACAGCTGGAGACTTAACTTTGGGAAACGCTGCTGTAGGCAGCACTGAGCTAAATGAACCAATGGTCTGATTCAGTGTAAGGAAGGTTCCTGTGTCCCCAAGTCCATATGGCTCGTGGTTCTCGGGGAAGCTGTGCCTGATTTTCCTACACGTAGAAGCTCCCCTCTCCCCCCCCCTAAGTCTTCTGGCTTCCATCTGAGGGATGCGTTCATAAAAGTTCCCTTTTCTATAGCGCGCCTCCTCCTGAAAGGAAAGGTCTGCTGCACCTCTGGGGATAATAGCAGGACCACTGTTGAGTTGTAGGCATCTGACAACGCTCTCGTGGGGTGGATGCGAAGCAGGGCGCGATAATGGACGGTTTGCAACATCGCTAACAAAAAGAGAGGGTGCCTTTTCAAAAGGAAATGAATCTAGGTTGGCCTGACTTCCTGCTGTGCTCCCCTCCAGCCCTCCCGTCCTCGCGCGCCCCAAAGAGAGAAAGAGATTGCGCTGCAGAAGGGGGTCACTTCTTAGCGCAGACGGGCCAGCCGTCTCTGCATCCAATTTCATTGGTTTTCCATGGCTGGGGGGGGGGGAGGGGGGGCTGTAGATAATGCCCTCCTGTTAATAGAGAGCCGTGAGCGTTTACACTTCTGTATTGATAGGAGCGGCTGTTTCATCCTTGCACGTCTGAGATTTCAGCCCTTTCAGACACAAGGCAGGTCACGATTCCGACGCCATGGAATGCATTGTGCAGAAGAGAACGGAATTCATCCGATATGAAAGCGTTGGCTTTCTCTCTCTCTCTCTCTCCCCCCCCCCCCGGCTTAAAAAAAGAGTGGGGGAGAGTCTTCTTCCTTCTTCAGGTGCTGGGCTTTCAAGTCGCACAATGCATCAAAGATCCTACGCGCAGACTTTGAAAAGGGCAGAAGGCGCTCGCTAATATTTGGACAAAATGAATAATCAGTATCCCGAGACCCCGGCAACTAATTTGGAAGTTCTCGAGGCGCCTCCTGGCAGAATCGCTCCGCTGGAACCCGAAGGCTCAGAGCTAACGAAACGTTTCAAAAAATACCGCTTGGAGACCAACTTTCTGGCCTCTGCGCGCCCCCTTTCAGAATGGTTCCATGGTTAAGAGCTGCTTGTGAAAAGATAAAACGCTGTCCATCCTGGAAAAAAGCATGCTTCAAAGAAAGTCCAGGAGCCAGCAAGGATTCCCCCCCCCCTTCCTCCCCTTTCTTGTGTCTTGGTATTGAAAGTGTCGCTTGCAGGACTTCGTAATGGGGACCTTACAATGCAAAGGAAAATATATTAGCATGGGGGTCCCGTTTGGCAGCGTTGTATTATACGGAGGGGTCTAGATTAGATGAAATCTCGCACTGCTGTGGCTTTTGCTTTAAAAAAGAAAGTTTTTTGTTTTGTTTTGTTTTTTAAAGATGTTTCATTGCATCTTTAGACACTTTAACCTGTTGGTCTTTTACAATGGGAATAAATGCATCTTTGCAGAACGCCCGTGGGATCAGTTATTTTCTGGTGGTGTTGTGGCTTGCCTTAAAAAGCTGAAGCAAGCCATCTCCTCTTCTTAATTAAGCTAGGGGATAAATTAGACAGAATGTAGGCACCACCCCTGTGGTTAATTCCCATTTTCTCACAACTTGCGGAACCAGCCCCTTAGAGCTCATCTGGATGTTATGGTTCTGCAGGAATCTCCAACCCTGTTGTGGCTTCTGCCTTCCAGCTTTACTATTTTGGGGGGTGGGGTCCTCCTCACTGTGTGAGCTTCCCCACCCACAGTCCACCTCCATTGTATTTGCTGGTGACACCAAGGAAGCTTTTGAGCTAGATCAAATGAGGGCTAGGGTACCTTCCTGATGTTATCACAGCGTGATGAGGTTCACTTGCCCCAAACCCCTCTATGATCTAAAGATTAAGGGCTCGTCCCTCTTGTCCCATGTCTAGAAAGAACATGTCTAAGAGCTTTTCCGCTTCTTCCACGCTGCCTAGGCACGGGTGCGAGGGGTTTCACGACCGCCACACAACTTTCCCCTGGAAAACATGTTCTTTACTGCTGAATTGGAACAAACAGCAATCTGCAGAAAACCCCCATTGCTGTCTGGTCTGATTCAGCATTACAACGCGGGTTTTCTCGGGGAGAAGCGGCGAGACAAAGTGGGGATGAGCCCTCAGAAAGTAAGGGGTCTTGCTTTATCATGATATTCAGGGAACATATAGAACGGCAATTTATACCGAGGCAGATAGTTGTTCCACCTAGCCCAGGGGTCGGCAAATCTTTTTTGGCTGTAGGCCACTCGACTGTCCCTCAGACCTTGTGGCGGGTTGGAGAAGCGGCACTGGGGGGGGGGGAAGCTGGAAGAAGAGGCGAGGTGGGCAAGTAGTTCTTCCCCACCCCCTAGCCCCAGCCACTGTGCTGACCTTCCCTGGGGCTGCCGCCACCACCACCACCGCTGCTGCTGCTGCTTCTTGTGGGTAGGCAGAGCGAGCTCATCTGCTCTCTGGCCCACAGGAGCACTAGGGCGGCGGCAGCGGAGGTAAGGGCTGGCTCCGGAGAGGGGCTGCTTAAAATGGCGCTCAGCCAGCTCAGCCCAGCCCCCTTCCTCCTCTAGGCAGGGCGGGGAGAAGCCAGGAGGAGGGAGGGAGGAAGCGCCGCCGCGGTGTGTGAGAGGGAGAGGAGGGAAAATGGAATGGCGCAGGGAAAAAATGGCGTAGGCCGAACGAACAGAATCCCCAAGCCGATCCATGGACAGTCCGCGGGCCAGATCCTGAAGGCAATTGGGCCTGATCCAGCCCACGGGCCTTAGTTTGACAACCCCTGACCTAGCCCAATGTTGTTAACACCAATCTGGAAAATTTTGCCTGCAGGGCACTTTCTGGAAGCTTCCTGCAGTTATGGGTTATGGCCATTCTTGGGTGACGCTTGCAAAAGACCCAAACCCAAACCTCACCCCTCCAAACAATGCCAAGTAGACTTTGCACCCAATTGTGGGGTGGTGGAATTTTAAAAAAAAAAATTTTTTTTTGGCTCAGCTGCAGAATTTTCACCCCCAGGCCTTTCCCGGGAGAGACAGCTTTCATGGCCTCTTGAAAAAACACGCCATGAATAATATCAAGCGGGGGGGGGGTGTCACAGGGACACCCAAGGACCAAATAATTACAACGTCAGCACAGTTGCTCCAGCTATGGAAGCCGAAACTGCAAAAGTGCCCGACCACAAAAATCATTAAGTGAAATAGAGAACACGCTAATGACTGGGACCAGATTCATTTTATTTTTTTAAGAGCAAGATATTATTACGAAAATCCTTTTTTTTTAAACAGCAAGTGTCTACTCCGAAACCAGCTCCCTATTCCCCCGGCTGCCCTGGCTTGTCACATCAAACTTTATTTTTACCATCTGTGGAGCTGTAGCTAAAGTTTTAGCACTCACTTATCTCCTTCTCCCCCAGGCCACAATTAATTGAGGCCAGGAGAGAAGCTGGATCTCTCAGGCAATATTTACAAGACGAAGGGAATGTTAATGGCTTGCTTGGGCTGAGGCTATGGGCTTTTTTTTTTTTTTTTTTTTTTGCAAAATGGTGCTGGGGAGAGCTGGGTGAGGAGGAGATTTCTGGGAAGGAGTCTCTGGGAATTTGACTTCTCGGTAAATAAATAAGAACTCTCTCTCCCTCCCCAACACCCTCCCACTGCTGTTGTTGTTCAGTCGTTCAGTCGTGTCCGACTCTTCGTGACCCCATGGACCAGGGCACGCCAGGCACGCCTATCCTTCACTGCCTCTCGCAGTTTGGCCAAACTCATGTTAGTAGCTTCGAGAACACTGTCCAACCATCTCATCTTCTGTCGTCCCCTTCTCCTTGTGCCCTCAATCCTTCCCAACATCAGGGTCTTTTCTAGGGAGTCTTCTCTTCTCATGAGGTGGCCAAAGTACTGGAGCCTCAACTTCAGGATCTGTCCTTCTAGTGAGCACTCAGGGCTGATTTCTTTAAGAATGGATAGGTTTGATCTTCTTGCAGTCCATGGGACTCTCAAGAGTCTCCTCCAACACCATAATTCAAAAGCATCAATTCTTTGGTGATCAGCCTTCTTTATGGTCCAGCTCTCACTTCTGTACATTACTACTGGGAAAACCATAGCTTTAACTATACGGACCTTTGTTGGCAAGGTAATGTCTTTGCTTTTTAAGATGCTGTCTAGGTTTGTCATTGCTTTTCTCCCAAGAAGCAGGCGTCTTTTAATTTCGTGACTGCTGTCACCATCTGCAGCATCTGTCTCCCACTGCACTTCCCAATTAAACTTATGGCTCGGCGAGTTTTGCATTTCCCTGGGACCCTTTTGGGGACGGAGTCGACATGTAAAACGGGCCGCTGCATATTACGTATGCACACACACTAAGAGCAAATTCACTCTCTGCACGCTCTTAGTTTTGCAGTCAACACAACAGCATCCACACACAAGCAGGAAATGCCAGTGGCATCGGGGAAACTCAGGTTTGCAGGAGTCTAAAAAGTCATAGCGGGGGCAGTGGCGTAGCAACGGGGGTGGGGGGGCGGTGCGCTCCCGGTGCCACGTCTCCGGGGGTGACACTCCAGCGCCGTACGGACGGTGCCGGGATCCTCTGCTCGCGGCTGCAGACACATGTAGAGGATCATTCGTTCACAGCTGCAGCCGCGAGCAGAGGATCCCAGCACCGTCCGTACGACGCTGGAGCGGCGCCACCGGCAACCCGCTATGTACAGAGCATGTGCAGCGTTGCTACGTACGATGCATGCACATGCGTGCTACGTAGCAACTCCCCGCCTCCGGGTGCGTGTCATGTTTGCCGGTCCGGGTGCCCAAGCGGCTTCCTACGCCACTGAGCGGGGGCGGGGGGGGGGGCTTAACTGAGGGCAGGGGACCCCAAATCATCAAGATGATCAAGGGTCTGGAAACCAAGCCTTATGAGGAACGGTTGAAGGATCTGGGTATATGTAGCCTAGAAAAGAGGAGACTGAGAGGAGAGAGGATAGCCTGCCATCTTCAAATATCTCAAGGGCTGTCCCATGGAAGATGAAGTTGGCTTGTTTTCTCCTGCTCTGGAACGTGGGACTAATGGCTTCAAGTTACAAGAAAGGACATCAGGAAAAACTTTCTGACCGTAAGAGCTGTTCGATGGAGGAATGGTCTCGCTCCGGAGATTGTGGACTCCCCTTCCTTGGAGGTTTGGAAGCAGAGGTTGGATGGTCATCTGTCGTGGATGCTTTAGCTGAGATTCCTGCATTGCAGGATGGGACCCTCATGGTACCATCCAACTCGATGATTCTGTAGAATCATATGATTCTATGACTAGATCAAGGGTCAGCAAACTTTTCCAGCAGGGGGCCGGTCCACCGTCCCTCAGACCTTGTGGGGGGGGGCTGGACTATATTTTGGGGGGAAATAAAATGAACGAATTCCTATGCCCCACAAATAACCCAGAGATGCATTTTAAATAAAAGGACACATTCTACTCATGTAAAAACATTGATTTCGGGACTGTCCGCGGGCCGGATTTAGAAGGCGATTGGGCCGGATCTGGCCCCCGGGCCTTAGTTTGCCTACCCATGTACTAGATCAGTGATGGCTAACCTTGACACTCCAGATGTTTTCGAACTACAACTCCCATCATCCCTAGCTAACAGGACCAGTGGTCAGGGATGATGGGAGTTGTAGTCCCAAAACATCTGGAGTGTCAAGGTTAGCCATCACTGGACTAGATGAACCTTTGACCTAATCCAGCAGGCTCTTCTTATTTTCTTAAGTTATTAAGTCAATAAGAGCATAAGAATAGCCTCTCTTATTCAGAAGAAATTTCTGGTTTCTGTTTCCATTCATTCCCATTGCTAAGCCACCTGCTTCCCGCAGCTTGGGCGAGTCCAACTTTAAAAGCAAGACCTGTAATATATCTAGAAGAGTCAGTCTTGAAGCAAAATGTATTCTTCAGCCTAAGGGAGGGGAGGGGGGGGGAACGGTTAACCCGGGTCAGAAAGGTAGCAGAAACCACCTGTGGAGAAATTATCAGCTTGCTGCTTCCTGTATGTTTTGGAAAGAGAGTGGGGCTGTGGGTGGTTTTCTTTCTTGAGGAGAAACTTGAAAGCAGATAAGGTCAGGGCTTTAAGGATTTTGCCTGGGAACAGTTCCCAGTCTTTTTATCAGCACAGAGCAGAAGGCTTGTGGCCCACAAAGGTCCCACATTAACCCTCTGCATCCTGGCTTCCCAAACTGCGAGACAAGTGGAGGGTGCAAGTGGTTGCCTGGGGACTCACCTTCCTCTCCAGTCTCCCCCCTTTTTTGTGTTTTAATTGACGTTGAGTATGTCTGATCTGCTAACTGAGGACTTGAACTCGGAGTTTCATAGGCTGCCTCTGGCCTGTTGAACAGGGCTGGGAGATGGATTGATGATGGATTATTTAAATTCCAGACTACTTAATATATTTTAAAAATTCTCTAAACGGCACACACACAAAAACCCAAAGCCACAAGAGACAACGTAAATTAATATTTTTTTTACACTAAATACGTGTAAAAATGTTACATACCAGGTTACTAATAGGTAAAGGTAAAGGGACCCCTGACCATTAGGTCCAGCCGTGACTGACTCTGGGGTTGTGCGCTCATCTCGCATTATTGGCCGAGGGAGCCGGCGTACAGCTTCCGGGTCATGTGGCCAGCATGACAAAGCCGCTTCTGGTGAAACAGAGCAGCACACGGAAACGCCGTTTACCTTCCCGCTGCAGCGGTACCTATTGATCTACTTGCACTTTGATGTGCTTTCGAACTGCTAGGTTGGCAGGAGCAGGGACCGAGCAACGAGAGCTCACCCCATGGCTGGGATTTGAACCGCCGACCTTCTGATCGGCAAGCCCTAGGCTCTGTGGTTTAACCCACAGCGCCACCCGCGTCCCTAATACCAGTTACTAATATATATAAATATACAATCAATATTGATTCATTTTCCTTCTGACACACCCTCCCTCTCACCCAGGGTCCAAGGAAACTTTGAGCTTGCCCAGAAAAGAGTTCCTGGAAACAGTAGACACCACCCTAGTTTCTCACTCTAGATTTGTTTTTTATGGGCAAGCCCAAGGCGGATGGTCCTTCCTAACAGCTGCATCTCATTCAGCTGTATTCTCCACACCCAGTTCCAGTTGCAGCAGGTTTGTTGAGCTTCCCAGAGGGTCCAGAGCAGGCATGGCCAAACTTGGCCCTCCAGATGTTTTGGGACTACAACTCCCATCATCCCTGACCACTGGTCCTGTTAGCTAGGGATGATGGGAGTTGTAGTCCCAAAACATCTGGAGGTCCAAGTTTGGCCATCCTGGTCCAGAGGATGGGGAAAGAACACCCTTCCACTCACAGCTCTTTCTAGAATACCGGTAATACTAATATAAGAATAAGAATAAGAATAATTTAATATTTATACCCCGCCCATCTGGCTGGGTTTCCCCAGCCACTCTGGGCATCTCCCAACAGAATATTATTAATAATATTAAAAACACAATAAAACATCAGTCATTAAAAACTTCCCTAAACAGGGCTGCCTTCAGATGTTTTCTAAAAGTCTGATAGTTGTTTATTTCCTTGACATCTGGTGGGAGGGCGTTCCACAGGGCGAGCGCCACCACCGAGAAGGCCCTCTGCCTGGTTCCCTGTAACCTCACTTTTCGCACTGAGGGAACCACCAGAAGAGCTGGACCTCAGTGTCAGGGCTGAACCATGAGGGTGGAGATGCTCCTTCAGGTATACTGGGCCTTAGGGCTTTAAAGGTCAGCACCAACACTTTGAATTGTGCCCGGAAACGTACTGGGAGCCAATGTAAGCCTTTCAGGACCGGTGTTATGTGGTCTCGGTGGCCACTCCCAGTCACCAGTCTAGCTGCCGCATTCTGGATTAGTTGTAGTTTCCAAGTCGCCTTCAAAGGTAGCCCCACGTAGAGTGCATTGCAGTAGTCCAAGAGGGAAATAACCAGAGCATGCACCACTCTGGCGAGACAGTCAGCGGGCAGGTAGGGTCTCAGCCTGCGTACCAGATGGAGCCATTAGACAGCTGCCTTGGACACAGAATTGACCTGCGCCTCCATGGACAGCTGTGAGTCCAAAATTACTCCCAGGCTGCGCACCTGGTCCTTCAGGGGCAGTTACCCCATTTCTCCATCCTCTGTCCTGTCCTCTCCTCCTCCAGCTTTGGCCCTCCAGATGTTTCAGGACTACAGTTCCCATCATCCCTGACCGCTGTCTATTCTGGCTGTGGATGATGGGAGTTGGAGTCCAACGGAAGTATGGAGGGCTCCCATCTCTGGCTAATGGAGTTCCTTGGGAGGATGTGCACTTGAGAGGATGTGAGGGTCTCCTTCAGCTGCAGAAGCAATCAGGGTGTAAGTGGTCTTGCTGTTCTTTAAAATGATGTTGTACCACTTTCGCCAGCCGCGGCTTCAACCTTAAGGTAAAGGTAAAGGGACCCCTGACCATTAGGTCCAGTCGTGTCTGACTCTGGGGTTGCGTGCTCATCTCGCTTTATTGGCCGAGGGAGCTGGCGTACAGCTTCCGGGTCATGTGGCCAGCATGACAAAGCTGCTTCTGGCGAACCAGAGCAGCGCACGGAAACGCCATTTACCTTCCCGCCAGAGCGGTTCCTATTTATCTACTTGCACTTTGACGTGCTTTCGAACTGCTAGGTGGGCAGGAGCTGGGACCGAGCAACAGGAGCTCACCCCATCCTAGGGATTCGAACTGCCGACCTTCTGATCAGAAAGCCCTAGGCTCTATGGTTTAACCCACAGCGCCACCTGGGTCCCTGGCTTCAACCTTAACCTGTTTAACTGCAGCTCGGTTCAGCAAAAATTCTCTTTGGATTTTCTGTGCATCTGGCGAGATCCGATTCAGTGAGAAAGGCCTGATTTTTACAAGGCTCAGAACGGGGAAATCTCTCGCACCAGGGGGAATTAATCGGCATACGACACGATCAAAGCATGCGTCAAGCAAAAGGGAATCCCAGGAGCCTCCGATTAGGAGATCTCCAGAATGCCGTTCTGTGTGGCCCCTGGAGCAGAGCCAGTAGATTTCAGAAGATGTTTTTGGCCTGTTACAGATATAGCAATGGGGCAGAGGTAGGGGAGCAGTCCTTTGCGCAGAAGGGACCTAGCTCCCCTCCTGCAGAAAGAGTACACTTTGCCCTCATTGCAGCAACTTTCACGGAAGGCTATTAATGCAGAGTCTGTGCCAGATTGGAAACTAATTTGGGAAGGGGAATAATAAAACCCGGACCTCCCTGAAGATGCACCAGGAATCCAAACACCTGGGCTTCTCTTGGGATGCTAATGACTAGCTCTCTGCAAATGTGATTCAGTGGAGAAGGGAGGAGACCAGCGCCCTCCCTGAATGATACCACAATGTCTCCCTTATTAATACAGCATGTTCTTACATTGTGTATACATTAAATACGCTTTAATTGTTATTACCTTGGCTTAATTGCCTCTGCGTTGCCCCAAGCACCTGGGTGGAAGGTTGAGGCTCGATGCTGCCAATATTTTTGGTACAGTTAAACCTATACAGTATTATTAAAAAAAGCCTGCTATGCTTGCTTCAACCCAGGACAGCCTCTCAAAATGGCTTCCAGCCGTGAACGGCATCCTAGCGCATGGGTCTGTGCTCTTGCCCACGTGGGGTGGACTTTGCAGAACAATTTAGACCAAGTTTTCCCAACCTGGTGCCCCACAGATGGGGTGTTGTTGTTGTTTTTTAAATCACAAATCTTGCAGTCATTTGTTTCACTTGACGCAACTCGGTGCATTTGTTTCAAGCTGTGTAAAAATGCTTCGACTTACAGGAGGAATATTTTTATTTTTTATTTTTTTTGATAATATCTTTATTGAATTTTAAAATTAAAACAAACAAACAAACAAAAAGCATACATACATACACATACATGTACACTATTAAATCAAGTCATATATTGAGTATAACTAAATATACATTACCATAAAAAGAAAATAACAACACCTAAGAGCCAGTGTGGTGTAGTGGTTAAGAGCGCTAGTCTCGTAATCTGGTGAACCGGGTTCGCGTTCCCGCACCTCCACATGCAGCTGCTGGGTGACCTTGGGCTAGTCACACTTCTCTGAAGTCTCTCAGCCCCACTCACCTCACAGAGTGTTTGTTGTGGGGGAGGAAGGGAAAGGAGAATGTGAGCTGCTTTGAGACTCCTTCGAATAGTGATAAAGCGGGATATCAAATCCAAACTCTTCTTCTTCTTCTCTTCTAAAAACAAAACATACATAAAAAAATAACAACAGCTTAAGACAAAAACATACATAAAGCTTCAATCACTTGGCTTCCGCTTGCTGTCATCTCAGGTGTCTTTACTTTAACTTATATTGTAACTGTTTTAATAGTCCTAATTCTGATATTCTATCCTTTATATTGCTTTCTAATACTATCCATTGGAGCTTTCCAATACGGAATGCTTAGAAGTGAATCCAGGAGGAATATTTTAAAATACATCTATCTTTGCGAATGAAAGATATGATTGTTATTCTTATTGTTTTCAGCTCTGTGTTTTGTGGCTTTTTTTGTGGATTGCATTTGTACTCAGGTATTAATGCAGAGATACATAGTTCCGTTGATGCAGATTCTGGGTGTCTAGGAGAGAAGCAGCTCCCTGGAAGCACCCTCCCGATGAGCTCACTGAGCAAAACAGTTTGCAGGTGGCTTGCTTTATCTCAGGATCCTAGGTGTGTAACCTGATATCTCTGTCTGGCACCTGGGAGGGGCAACTCGGCCTGCAATCTCCACCTTGGAACAGAGTCTACAACAGGGGTAGGCAACCTAAGGCCCGTTGGCCGGATCTAGCCCAATCGCCTTCTAAATCCGGCCCACGGACAGTCCGGGAATCAGCGTGTTTTTATATGAGTAGAATGCGTGCTTTTATTTAAAATGCATCTCTGGGTTATTTGTGGGGCCTGCCTGGTGTTTTTACATGAGTAGAATGTGTGCTTTTATTTAAAATGCATCTCTGGGTTATTTGTGGGGCCTGCCTGGTGTTTTTACATGAGTAGAATGCGTGCTTTTATTTAAAATGCATCTCTGGGTTATTTGTGGGGCCTGCCTGGTGTTTTTACATGAGTAGAATGTGTGCTTTTATTTAAAATGCATCTCTGGGTTATTTGTGGGGCATAGGAATTCGTTCATATTTTTTTTCAAAATATAGTCCGGCCCACCACATGGTCTGAGGGACGGTGGACCGGCTCACGGCTGAAAAAGGTTGCTGACCCCTGGTCTACAAGATGACCTCCAGGTTGCCTTCGCTCAGGATTGTGGTGGTGCCAGACTAGCCTTCATCCTTTTCTCTAGAGCAGTGATGGCTAACCTTGACACCCCAGATTTTTTGGAACTACAACTCCCATCATCCCTAGCTAACAGGATCAGTGGTCAGGGATGATGGGAATTGTAGTCCCAAAACATCTGGAGTTTCAAGGTTAGCCATCACTGCTCTAGAGGAACAGTGAGCTAAAACCAGTGCTTTTCTTCTTCTTCTAGAAAAATAGGCGCCAGTACTCACCATGAAATTGTTACAGTAAGTGCCACACTTTTTAACAACAACAACCAACAAAAGAGGTGCTGGTATCCCCTGGAAAAAAAATGCACTGGCTAAAACCGTGTTAAAGTGCAAATGTTTCTGACATTACGCTGTGCGCTCTGCTGCTCCCATGAACACAGAGAATGGAGTATCGCAGGCTGAGTCATCAGGCAACTTACAATTTTCCACCTGTGGTGTTCGGATAGAGTACCGAAAGTGCTCATTTACGGGAGAAGAGGGCCACCCTAATTGTCTCCGACAATCCCAAAGGGGCGTTGCGAGACCAAGTTGCCCTCCACCCGCTTCAGACAGTGCCCTTGTTTGCAGGCTCACACTTCACATTCCTCCCATGCCGACAGGAGCTGACAGCCTGTGCCCACCTACTGAACTAGCGTCGAAGGCTGCGGTGCATTTTGGGCAGCGAAGCCACCGGATGCCTTGTAGTGCTTTGGGCAGGGCGGCAAGTGGGCTTCTGTGCTTGCCTTTAAAAAGCCCAAGAGCATCTCTCCCCGTTCCCTGGCCTTCTGCACCGCCAAGCTGAGGCAGTCTTGTTGCCATGAATGAAGCGTGACGACGTCTAGGCTTGTGTTCCACCGAGACAGCGTGTCGCCCCGGAGGAAAATAGCCGCCTGCCAACTCTTCTCATTTGTTTGTTGTTTGTAAATTGCATTTATTCCCCATCCTTTTTCTCCAAGGAGCTCCAGGTGGCATAGTTGGTTTCCCCCGCCTCATTTCATCCCACAACAACCCTGTGAGGTAGGTTAGGCTGAGAGGCAAGGTCCCTCAGTGAGCTTCGTGGCTGAGTGGAGATTCGAACCCAGGTCTCCCAGATCCGAGTCTGACACGCTAACCACTACACTGTACTGCCTCTCACAAAGGACTTGTGTACAGCCCTCACCCCACACTGTCCTCGGTTTAAGGTTGCTGGTCTGTAGCATGGATGCCGTTCAGGTTCCCTTATTTGTTTTAATTTCTTTATTAAATTTACTAAAGTCCCCTGCCGTGGAAGGAAGCAAGGCAGTCTCCTAATGCAGGAGTCTCAGTTAGGTCATACATGACAGCTGTGGTAAGCGATCTTCGTTGGCAGGGCTTCATGTGTGTCCTGCAACTCTTACCGAATTTGGTAGGTGCTCTGGCTGAGGTTCATAGAAGCGCAGAATTGTAGAGTTGGAAGGGACCCCAAGGGTCATCTAGTCCAACCCCCTGCGGTGGAGGAATCTCAGCTAAAGCGATTCTGGGCTTTATTTTGTGCTTTGATTAAACGCATGAATCTACAGCTTCAGATGTAATCTCTCTATCTTCTTAGCATTCCTCAGGGTAGAGTAAGGATGGAAAATTTGGATCCTACCACTCCTCAGGCACTTATGTGACACGAGGTATTTTGGAGGTGCTTTATGATCTTTTGCACTTCTCACAACAACCCTGAGAGGTAGGTCATAATTATTTCTGGTGCGCAGATGGATTTTTAAAAATAATAATAATCAATTTTTTTCTGTTGCAATTCCTCCTGCGCAAAGGGGTGGGAATTGCGGTAGTGGATGCCAAATTCAGGCCACTGAGATTCTCAGCTGCCACTGTTTTCTTAAACAAGTTTCTAGTCCTTATGGGTGCAAAGGATTACCTGGAGGTTGCTGCCTCGGAATTGTGAAACGATGCGCTGACAAGATTTCCAGCATCCGAGGGCAGTCCATTCATGCCTTGCGTAACCACGGCTAGCGTCATCGGGACAAAATTTGCAAATCCAGAGACATGATTATGTAAGTTGGCTCCCTATTTGCATAACTTATGCAGGTTGCTGCCTTCATTATTTTTGGGGTGTGGGCAAAATTAATTAAATACTAATAATGTTGATGATAATGACAACAACAGCTCGGATTACAGCCTATCCACGAATATAAAGTGCAGGAGGAACTTTAGTCCAGGCTTGGCTGATATCTCCTGCAGGCTGTGGTCATGTTAATCCTGTGTCAAAGTCATTTTTCCCTGGAAAAGAGGAACTTTGAATTGGCAGCTGGGGAGAACCATCCCCGATGTGGGCGGACTCCTCTCTTTTCCTGCTGGTGCCAGTTTTTTCTTTTTTCTTCTTCTTTTTACGAGGAACTTAAAACGGAGGGAGAATAGAGAAGCTTCTCTTTTCAAAACATGTTGTTCAGTCCTAATAGCTTGTAATGAGAGCTGGAGCAGTCTGGGTCTCTGAAGTGGCCGGAAAAGGGCGCCCAAGTGTGTGTGTGTGTGTGTGTGTGTGTGTGTGTGTGTGTGTGTGTGTGTGTGTGTGGAATCTTTAGGATTGAGAAGCGTCATTAATCTTGTTGACGTGCGTCCTTGCTACTTCACTGCACTATGCTCCTTCCCTCAAGAAACTCATAATAGTCCTTAGTATTTACTGCAAGTGCGAGCGCTGTCATTTGTTGTCTCTACGAAGCCAACAGCGTTTGACAGGGCTTTTCGGAGCTCTCTTAAGGGAAGGAGAAGACAGGCAGGGGCGGAGTGATGGGGGGGGGGTGGTGGTTCCAGCCTTTTTTTTAAGGGGTTTTTTTCAGCGCTCGGCTGGGGCTGGCCCTGGGTGGGTGGATCCGCAGCGCAGAGGCAAGGGGTGGGCCAGCGAGGAGGGGTGTCACGCCAGTCTGTCACCCCTCCTCGCTGGGCCGCCCCTCACCTCCACCTGGGCCAAGCGAGCCAGCCGCCGCCCCCGGCCCCGCCCCCGGCAGCCAAGCGGCTCGCTACGCCCCTGAAGACAGGTCTGTGCCCCAAGGAGCTTCAAATATAGGTTAGGAGGTAGGGAGGAAAGCAAAGGAAGGGAGGGGAAGGAGGGATAGACGAGGGGAAACAGGGATGAGTGTCATGCCAGTGAAGTCACCCCCCCCCCCTGCTTAAAAGGTAAAGGTAAAGACCCCTGACCATTAGGTCCAATCACGGACGACTCTGGGGTTGCGGTGCTCATCTCGCTTTATTGGCTGAGGGAGCCGGCGTACAGCTTCTGGGTCATGTGGCCAGCATGACTAAGCCGCTTCTGGAGAACCACAGCAGCGCACGGAAACGGTGTTTACCTTCCCGCTGGAGTGGTACCTATTTATTTACTTGCACTTTGACATGCTTTTGAACTGCTAGATTGGCAGGAGCTGGGACTGAGCAACGGGAGCTCACCCCGTTGCAGGGATTCGAACCGCCGACCTTCTGATCAGCAAGCCCTTAGGCTCTGTGGTTTAACCCACAGCACCACCCGCGGCCCCCCTGCTTAGGCTGGGTTAAAGATGGAGCTGAGGGAGACATTGTTTATTTACTTCACAAAATTTACACGCTGCTTTCTTTTTGTTGTAGCGAGACCTCAGAGCAGTTTACGAAGGGAATGAAGCAAATAATAATAATAATAATAATAATAATAATAATTGCCAGTAAAAAAAAACCAACAATTTAAAGCAACTTCGAAAATTTTAAAATAAATAAAACCAACGATAAGCTGAGAAACAAATTAAAAATTGCTGCCTCCGACAGCGAAAGCAGAACATAGCCATTGTGGCTAGCAGCAGTCGATAACCTCCTCCCCTGTGAATTTGTCCAGCCCCTTTTAAAATCTACCCAAGTTGGTGGCCACCACTGTTTCTTAGAATCATAGAATCATAGAGTTGGAAGAGACCCCAAGGGCCATCCAGTCCAACCCCCTGCCAAGCAGGAACACCATCAAAGCATTCTTGACAGATGGCTGTCAAGCCTCTGCTTAAAGACCTCCAAAGAAGGAGACTCCACCACACTCCTTGGCAGCAAATTCCACTGTCGAACAGCTCTTACTGTCAGGAAATTCTTCCTAATGTTTAGGTGGAATCTTCTTTCTTGTAGTTTGAATCCATTGCTCCGTGTCCGCTTCTCTGGATCAGCAGAAAACAACCTTGTGGGAGTGAGTTCCATAGTTTAACTATGTGCTGTGTGAAGAAGTACTTTCTTCCTCCCCCCCCCCCCGGCCCTCTCATAAAAGCAGCCTGCTGGCTAACCATGGGGGAAAAGAAATCTTTTCACAGTGGCGAACATTTGCAGGATTGTGCCCTCGGGGAGAGCGGACTGGTGGCCAAAGGCAGCATGAGGTTTGAAGAAGAAGAAAAGAATAATTATGGAGAGAGATTTTCAAGAGGGAGGAGGAGGAGGAGGAAGTGACTCAGTTGCTTGCAGGGAGGGTGGAGAGGAGTGAAGATGGAGGAAAGGGAGGGTAAAGGAAAAGAGTTCCAGAAAGAGAGGGGGGTGGAGGGCATGAATGAAAGAGACGCCCCTCCCTGGGCTTTGGAGATGGACAGAGATGGAACAGGCGTGGAGAAGCCAAAGTGCGTGGGAAGCAGAGAAGGGAGGAGAAGGAGATGTCGTCAGAGAGAAAAGTCTCTCTGCACAGAAAGCCTTTTCTTACCAGATGGAATCTTAATAGAAATACCCTCCCTGCCTCTGCCTGAGCAGCGATCATCATTATTTATTTGACGTGTTCGTTGCATTTATATCACACCTCTTTCTCCCAGCAACTTGAGGCGGCGAACATGGTTCTCCCCCTCCATTAAAAAGGTAAAGGGACCCCTGACCATTAGGTCCAGTCGTGTCCGACTCTGGGGTTGCGGCGCTCATCTTGCTTTACTGGCCGAGAGAGCCGGCGTACAGCTTCTGGGTCATGTGGCCAGCATGACTAAGCCTCTTCTGGCGAACCAGAGCAACACACGGAAATGCCGTTTACCTTCCCGCCAGAGTGGTTCCTATTTATCTACTTGCACTTTGACGTGCTTTCGAACTGCTAGGTGGGCAGGAGCTGGGACCGAGCAACGGGAGCTCACCCCATCGCAGGGATTCGAACCGCCGACCTTCTGATCAGCAAGCCCTAGTTTCTGTGGTTTAACCCACAGCGCCACCTGGGTCCCTCCCCATCCATTAATCCCCACCAAAACCCTGCGAGGTTGGTTAGGCCAAGAGGCAGGGACTGGCCCAAGGTTACTCAGTGACCTTCATGGCTCAGTGGGGATTCGAACCCTGGTCTCTCCCAGGTCCCGGTCCGACACTCTGAACCAGGCAGAGGGCCTTCTCGGTAGTGGCACCTGCCCTGTGGAACGCCCTCCCAGCAGATGTCAAGGCAATAAGCAACTATTTTACTTTTAAAAGACAACTGAAGGTGGCCCTGTTTATTGAAGTTTCTAATGTTTGATGCTGTATTGTTTTTAATATTCGGTTGGAAGCTGCCCAGAGTGGCTGGGGAAACCCAGCCAGATGGGTGGGGTATAAATTATTATTATTATTATCATTATTATTAACACTACACCACACTGGCAGCGCCCCTGCGTAATGCTGTTTTTTGCATTGCTCGACCCTTTGTCCCTTGACTCTTTCTTTCCAGATCTGAGCAAAAATACCCCCTGAATTTAGAATAGAATAGAATAGAATATAGAATATATTTTATTGTCATTGTCCCCTTTGGGGACAACGAAATTACTTGGCTGCTCCATCCACCCAGATAGGGCACTCCACGCAAAAACAAAACAACTACAAAAACACTGATTAAAACCATACAATGATAAAACATAACAGGCAAGATTAGATGACTTCAAAGTCCAGGCTTCCCATTCAAGGCCGCGATCGCTCTGGAGAAGAAGCTGTTTCTAAGACGGCTTGTTCTTGTCGTCATCATCCTGTATCTCCGTCCCGATGGCAAAAGTTCAAAGAGACGGTGACCAGGATGCGATGGATCTTTCACTATGTCCAGTGCCTTTCTGTGGCACCTCATGGCATAAATTTCTCCGCCTTATTTGCAGACTGCAAAACTGTGGGGGTACACCATCTTGGCAAAAAGTTTGGGTGGAGTGGGTAGGGACTGCCCATCACCGCCAGCACAGCTTTTCCCTCTTCCTCCCCTTCAATTTTTATTTTTTGCAACCCTGCTTGCAGCGTATCTACCATTTTGGACCCCCAGCAATGTCCCAGTCTGAGTGGGGGAGGAGGGGGACAAATGGGAGCTGCCATTCCAAAAACGCTGGGGCATATTTGGAGAATATTCCGCAAAACCGACCTCTTTTTGAGGGAGGAGGCCAAAAAGAAAAGATGGAAGACTCTCAGATATCTTCTCAGAAAACTCCTTTCCAAGAAATTCCAGCTCGTCTCTGTTTCCCTTCTCCCTCTTTTTCGTAAGGAGATCAGTCCTGCTGGATCTAGTCCAGCATCCTGATATCAGAGTGGACAACCAGATGACATAATGGGAATCCCCCCAAGCATGATCTGAGCGCAATAGCACTCTTCCCACCTGTGATTCCCAGCAACTAGCACTCAGATGCATGCACCGAGTACCCATAATAGCAGTCTCTTCCGCGTTAAAACGGACCTTTCTGTTTAGGGTCCCACTTCATGCCTCTGATGCCAGAAGCTCTGCTGCAAGTCATATATGTTGTTATAGATCAGGGGACCTCCCACTAACCCCTAGAAATTAATGAATGGCAGGATTTTGATTAATTGGGATATGGATAAACCACAGAGCTAGGGCTTGCCGATCAGAAGGTCGGCGGTTCGAATCTCCGTGACAGGGTGAGCTCCTGTTGCTCAGTCCCTGCCCACGAAAGCACGCCAAAGTGCAAGTAGATAAATAGGTACCGCTCCGGCGGGAAGGTAAACGGCGTTTCCGTGCTCTGCTCTGGTTCGCCAGAAGCGGCTTAGTCATGCTGGCCACATGACCCAGAAGCTGTACGCCGGCTCCCTCGGCCAATAAAGCGAGATGAGCTCCGCAACCCCAGAGTCGTCCGCGACTGGACCTAATGGTCAGGGGTCCCTTTACCTTTACCTTTTTACAGGCTGCAGAACTCTGCCGGACGAGGAATTCCTGGGCTGGTTCATGCAAACCAGCCTGGCTGGCTTAGCAAAGAGCAAATCTGTTAACATGACAAAGGGGGTTGATGGGCCAATTTACCTGGGGAGACAGGTGGTGCCAGGGTAACTGGGCGTGAGGAGACAGGAAAAGGGAGACTTTTAGCAAGGTGTTCTGGGAAGAAGAAGGAGTAGGAAAAGAGACAGGGATCCATCTTGGGTAGGCTGGCTGAAGGCTGGCTGCACTGCTGTGGGGGACAAGCCCCTCTTGAAATGACCATGCTGTAAGATCTGGACTCCCTCCATGCAGACTGAAGGTATGAATAGGTGAATAAACCATATTTCTTAAAGCTAAGACACTCTCTGCTGTGTCTCAATTCTCCAAAGGAACGCAGACCTGAGGGAGTGCCTGGAACCCCCTGGAATCTTGCAGGGGGGGGCAACACAAAACTTTTGTAACAATATTCTTAGTCTTTAGGGACCCAGGTGGCGCTGTGGGTTAAACCACAGAGCCTAGGGCTTGCCGATCAGAAGGTCGGCGGTTCGAATCCCCGTGACGGGGTGAGCTCCCGTTGATCGGTCCCTGCTCCTGCCAACCTAGCAGTTCAAAAGCACGTCAAAGTGCAAGTAGATAAATAGGTACTGCTCTGGTGGGAAGGTAAACTGCGTTTCCGTGCGCTGCTCTGGTTCGCCAGAGGCGGCTTTGTCATGCTGGCCACATGACCTTTTATTCTTAGTCTTTAAGCTGTCATGAGACCCTTTGCTATTTTGCTGGGGGTTGGGGAAGTTGGTTTGTGTTGCCGCAGCGGACTAACCCCGCTGAAATATGCCTGCCCTGCATCTGTTAAATGTCCTAGAAGCTCCTGGAGCCTTATCATTCACTCAAAGTCAGTAGGACAAAAAGGGAGAGAACTCCCCCCCCCCCACAAACCATTCGTGCGTTAATTGCAAGTTAATAAAAACCCTGGCCGCCTCTGTGCCGAACTCGGGTGCATTCGGAGACTGAAGGGCGAGCTGTGCGAAAACGTGTAGGAAGGGATAAGAAAAACATCCCGGCCTCAGGAGCGAGATTGGGCTGGGCCGGAGGGGGAGAGGGAGTTGAGATCATCTCTCCTTTGGAGAGGCGAGAGGGTGTTTGTGGTCACAGTGCATTCCTCAATCTGCCTTCACAGGAATTAAGGCTGCAGCGGCTGGCAGAGGGATTGGAGGCGGGAGAGTCAGGCAAGACCAGCCTGGCAGTAAGGAAGATGCTGGGGTGGCATTTCTATTTCTGAGGCAGGGAGGGGACAGTTTTAGGCTAGAGCAGTTCCAAGCACTGGGAAAACCAGGAGGGACTTGCTATACAGTCCGATATTTCAGAAAGGAAGGCCATCACCTGGTCACGTTCTTCCTCCTTTGCCATTTCAAGAAACAGCCGAGCTGCCAAAACGTAATTCGGCTCATGTGAATATTCAAAAAGGAATAATAATAATAATAATAATAATAATAATAATAATAATTTATTTATACCCCGCCCAGCTGGCTGGGTTTTCCCAGCCACTCTGGGCGGCTTTCAACAGAACATTAAAATACAATAATCTATTAAACCAGTGGTGGCTAACCTTGACACTCCAGATGTTTTGGAACTACAACTCCCATTATCCCTAGCTAACAGGACCAGTGGTCAGGGATGATGGGAGTTGTAGTCCCAAAACATCTGGAGTGTCAAGGTTAGCCACCACTGTATTAAACATTAAAAAAAAACCCTAAACAGGGCTGCCTTCAGATGTCTTCTAAAGGTCTGGTAGTTGTTGTTCTCTTTGACATCTGAAGGGAGGGCGTTCCACAGGGCGGGTGCCACTACCGAGAAGGCCCTCTGCCTGGTTCCCTGTAACTTGGCTTCTCGTAGTGAGGGAACCGCCAGAAGGCCCTCAGGACCTCAGTGAATGATGGGGGTGGAGACGCTCCTTCAGGTATACTGGACCGAAGCCATTTAGGGCTTTAAAGGTCAGCACCAACACTTTGAATTGTGCTCGGAAACGTACTGGGAGCCAGTCTTTCAAGACCGGTGTTATGTGGTCTCGGAAAGCAGAATTTTATTGGTTTAGGTTGATGCTCCTTCCGAGGGGTCACTGATGCCACACAGCCTTGTTTGTTCACATGCTGGGTTAATAAGGCAAAGGAGGCCGATGAGAGGGGCAGAGGAGATGGAGGCGAAAGGGGAATTCTTGGCAGAGGAATTATGGGTCTCTTGAGAGGCTAAACTGGACGCCTCTAATGAGGCCAGACAACGGTCAAAGGCGACACGGGTGAAGGAGAAGACCCAGAGAATGGGCTGTGAATCAGGCTGTGGAGTCTGGCTGAGAAATAAGAAGTGAGGAGAGCCTGTCCAAACCAGCTTGACAGCAAAGAGGATGCATGAGAACATTCTCCCCCATACGGAATTTATTTATTTATTAGACCTTGCACACTGCTTAATTGTAAATAAAACCTCCAAGTGGTTTAGGAGAAAAAATAAGATCGTTTTTTAAAGGTCAAGGTTAAAATCAGTTTCAAAGTATAAATTACTGAGTTTGGGTTATCCACCTCATAGCTGTCAACCCTCCCTTTTTTTGCGGGAAACTCCCTTATTCCAATGCCGTTTCCCGCTGCTATCCCGGATTGTTGATATCCTTTAAATTTCCCGGATTTCAAAGGAAGCAGCTCCTCTCCCTCCGTGCCGGCCAGGGAGGCTCCTCAGCTGCGTTGCTCAGCTGCCAATAAGGAGTCTGAGACCGACTGGGGGCGGAGCTTGCATGCCCTGTGCAGCCAGACCCTCACACCCAACCAGACAGACAGCCTGCCTGCCGTCTATGTGCTCGCTCTTTCGCTCACCCGTTCGCGCGCAGCCTCTGGAGCGCAGGGTGGCGAGGCTACTTTGTGCCATTGCACCGCCCTCGCGGCATCCCTTATTTTCAAATCCGAAAGTTTGAAAAAATCCCCTATTTTCAAATCCGAAAGTTGACAGCTATGATCCACCTGCCTAGATGAGAGACTGTTTCAGGACTATGTGTAAGCTTTTCTTAGTTTGTTGGCATCTGTCCGTCTTGCACATGTACAGCTTCCCAGTTAACATTTTACGCCTCTTGCTTTGCATTGAAAGCCTTTGGATAAATGGGTGTGGTTTAGCTCAGGGCCAGCTAACAATGTGCCCTCTCAAAGTTTTGGACTACAGCTCTGCAGAGCTCTGACCATTGGCCCTGCTGGCCGAGGTGCTAGATCAGTGATGGCTAACCTTGACACTCCAGATGTTTTGGGACTACAACTCCCATCATCCCTGACCACTGATCCTGTTAGCTAGGGATGATGGGAGTTGTAGTTCCAAAACATCTGGGGGTGTCAAGGTTAGCCATCACTGTGCTAGATCTTGTAGGGCACCATGTTTGCTACCCCTGACTTAGACACACACCCGCTGTGGTCCCATGTTTGAGGATCCTGCTCCATATGACATACTGGACTTGCACGGTGACCTGGCCTTAGATAGGAAAACATCCCTCTGCTTGCCAGCAGCTGAAGTCGATAAATGAAGGTTGCTATGGTTAAACACCCCGGGTTTTTAATCATTAACACACACTCTCACCCTTTCCCCTTCACTAGCCTCTGGCCCCTCCCTCTGGCCCCCAGCTTCCTAGAAGGACCAGCTCCTAGCAGAAGCTACGAGGAAATTTTTTAAAAAGGTGTGTGTGTGACCCCCCCTGTTTTTTCCAGACTGTATATCGGGTGGCAAAGTCAAATGCAAATGAAAATCAAGGGGAACAGGCAGCCATTACCCACAATCCTTTTCCCAAGACATCAGGCGGTTGCCGTATGTTCTTGATGAGTTAATTAATGCTCAAGGACATAATAGGGCAGATTTGTGCAGCCAGTTAAAATGTCGCGCAGGTAAAACGAAAACGGATGGGGGGGGGAGGGTCTGTCTGGAGTTGGGTAAAGGGCAGCGGGTGCTCATCTTCTCGTGGAACAACTCCTTAGCAATCTTTGGATGAGTGAGATGCCCTTTGGACGTCACAAGATTATAGGAGTGGCCACTGTGGCATTTTTGTAGGGCTCTTCCTTCCTCCCTTAATCAGCCGGCTAAGTAACTCTGTCGATCGTGGGTTCGTCACAGAAGTGGAATTTACGAGGCTGACACCTGACGCCTCTCTTGACAAGTCTGTTCTTCAGGGTTTGGAGATGCGCAGATTCAGAAGTCCCACTCTGAAACAGACCCAAAAAGTCCTGTTGTTTGTAACTCAAACACTGCAAAATAGTGGTCCGGCAAGATCCTCAGCAGTTTTCAAGTCGTCCGTGGGGAGGAAAGGTTTAGGAAGTACTCTGTATCTCTGTTGCACATGGCTTGGAAACGATGGTATTGAATAGCATCTAAATTTCTAAAAAAACCCAAATAGAATTATAGTATAAACTCCCATCATCCAAGCCACCTTTGCCAATGGTCAGGAATGATGGGAGTTGTAGTCCAACAATGTCTGGCGACCCAGGGTTCTTAAACGCAGATGTTCCCAATACTGAGATGGGCCAACAACCTGTGTTGGCGCAAGGAAGCATTTCGACTTGCAAAGGTTATCCTACCATTTGCAGAATGCAATGAGCAAGGCTTGCTTGAGCCATTTGGATTGGTTTCAGCATACATTTCCCACTAAGCGGCCAACCCCATGCCCCAGAAGCTGGCTTAAAGCAAGCCTGGGTAGGTTAAGCGGGGATACAATTGCACCAGATCCAAACCTGGTTCATCAGAGGGGCTGGTGCGGCTCTGTCTGAGCGTGGAAAAGAAGCCTTTAAAAGCAGTGTTCTGTACTGGGTTGCCAGGTCGTGTGACCAAACTGAATGCACTTAAGATTCAGACTAAGTCTCCTCCTCTGCCCCCCCCCCCCGAATGCCCCTTTTGGGGGGGGATTTACACTGACTTTTGGCTCAGCTCACCCAAATGTTTCATTGGCTGAGCTACGATTGGAGACTTAACACCTCCTGAGCCCAATGGACCTTACAATAGCAGTGCCCTCTAATTCTCTGCCAAGGCAGATCTGATCTCTACTGCATATTTTGAAACAGAATCTATTAGTGATATTTGAAGGGTGTTCTCTCGCTGTTTATTCTTATGGCCATGTGTTCTGTCATGATCCCCCGAGGCTTGGGGCTTATCCACACTTCCCTTTCCTCTGTGTTTTCCAAGCATGGTCCGTGATCAAAACCTCTGTTTCTGAACACCCTTTTCCCCTGCTCTGGAGCTTTCCCTGTGAAAACCTGATCTTTAGCACTCCGTCGGAGCAAACAGCAACGCGCAGAAAACCCCAATTGAAGTTTGCTCCGATTGAGCGCCAAAGAGCGGGTTTTTGCAGGCAGAAAAACTCACGTTTGGACACAGAGCTTTTAAGAAAGGATCTGTGGCTGGAAAGATCGGGGCGAAAGGGATAAGCCCTTAGTCTTGTAGTCAATCTATCGATAATATCCCAGCAGCTTTGGGATGTGGGATCTCTATTACTCTAGGAAGGGGCGCTTGAAGCCAGATATTGAGGGACAGGAAACTTTAAGTGGGTCAAGCGAAGATCTGAACCAGGGTGATATAAACTGAACAAGGAAGTTGTTGCAACATCCACCCACTTCCTGCCTCCCCAGCCCAGCTCCCAGCTCCCATTTATCTTTTCTCCGTAGACCAGACCTCTTTGCAGTCATTGTGCTGTGGGCACAAAAACAGACCAAGTTCCTTCCTTTGCAGTACAGATGTCCAGTGTGCTGCCCTCCACCCAGGCTGACCCCGACACAGAAGATTGGCTGCGTCCTTTCGTTTGCTGGGCTTTTGTGCGGGTTTTCCTGATGAAGGCAAACAGATGCTTGACACTATCTGTGTGCTGGTCCCGTGGGTTACCCAAAAGGCGAGGTCCAAGTCCGGTCCGTGGTCAGAGGTGCAATGTAAAGGCAGTCCGTAGTCACTGAAGCTGGGTGCAGGGCAGGAAGTCAGGCAAAGTCAGGAACAGGTAGGCAAGCAGGGAACCAGGGCAGGTCAGGAGCTCAGGCAGGAAAGCAGGACAGGTTTCAAGCAGGAACACTGGCAGGAACTGGCAACCAACAATGTTACTCCTGCAACTTGGGGTTGGGGCTGGCCGGCTTTTATCTGCCCCGAGGCATGGGGCGGCCCTGATCCTCTGGTGACTTGCCTCTCCTGGCCTGGAGGTGAGCACTCCTCCTGCAGGAACTTAGTGCCCTTCGCCTCTCTGCCCTTTGCCTCTGCAGCTCAGGAGAGGCTGGAGGGTTACCGGACCCAGAGGCAACCTCAGCTTTCCCTGACGGGGCTGGGAGTGGAGCACCTGCAGGCAATGGGTCCTCCATCCCATCAGGAGCCAGAGCAGACTCAGCCAATGCCTGCACCTGAGGATCCAGCACAGGTGAGTACCCTTCAGACTCAAGCCCTAGCCCCGGCTCTGCTGGTTCTGGAGGCGGGGAATCCTGTGTAGACTGGGATCCCTCAGGTTCAGCATCTGAGTCTGAATCCCAGGCTATCACACCCTGCCCTCTCCATGATGTCCCCTCCCTGCTTTGAGGAATCACTGTCCCTGCCTCCTCATGGCTTATGTCTTCCCAGGGCCTGAGTCCAGATGCCAACCATTGGCTGATGCCTCTTTCAGGTCATGTTATTGCACTTGCCTGGCAAAGCTGCTCTTTCCCCAATTGCTGCCTCTGTGACGGGTCTGATTCATCCCAAATTCCTCAAAAGTGGGCATGGCCTGCCTCTCCCCATTTGAACCGACCTGGACCCTGCAATCATCAGCCGAGGCCCTTCTTCATAGTGGGAGGGTGGGGTGGGGTATTACTCAGAAGGGTGGTGGGAATGGGTGATTGGCTGATAGGTGAGGTAAACCTGTTGATGACTGTTAACGACTGCAATTGGTCTTGCAGAAAAAAGCAAGGGGTGAGATGGCTAAAAATAGCTTTGTCACGTATAATGAGATAAGAATCCAATGTCTCTATTCAGACCAGGACTCTCCAGGGTTTTAAGTTTGGTGATAAGTTGCAATTCAGCAACTTCTCTTTCCAGTCTATTTCTGAAATTCCTTTGCAATAAGACAGCTACTTTGAGATCTTGTATAGAATGTCCTGGGAGATTAAAGTGTTCTCCTACTGGTTTCTCTGTCTTGTGATTCCTGATGTCAGATTTGTTTCCATTTATCCTTTGGCGTAGGGTTTGGCCTGTTTGTCCAATATAGACAAACTCCAGTTCAGCTCCCTCCCACTGATTCATATGTCATCCCTCCTTTCCTGGTTCTTTCTGAATTCAATTGGGATCACGTAGGAACATAGGAAGCTGCCTTATACCATGTCAAAACTTTGGCTCACCTGTCTCTGCACTGCCTACTCTGACTGGCAGGGGCTCTCCAGGGTTCTGGGCAGGTGACAGTCCCAGGCCTACCTGGAGGTGCTGTTGAGGATCGAACTTGAGACCTTCTGCATGCAAAGTGGGTGCTCTGCTGCTAAGCTATGGCCCTCGTGAGCAGGAAGCCAACCAATGCTTGCAAAATCAGAAACCGTCAGTGTGCTTCGCAATGATGCCATCATGTTGTTTAAGTAAAGGTAAAGGGACCCCTGACCATTAGGTCCAGTCGTGTCCGACTCTGGGGTTGCGGCGCTCATCTCGCTTTATTGGCCGAGAGCTGGCGTACAGCTTCCGGGTCATGTGGCCAGCATGACAAAGCCGCTTCTAGCAAACCAGAGCAGCGCATGGAAACGCCGTTTACCTTCCCGCCGGAGCGGTACCTATTTATCTACTTGCACTTTGATGTGCTTTCGAACTGCTAGGTTGGCAGGAGCTGGGACCGACTAACGGGAGCTCACCCCGTCGCGGGGATTCGAACCGCCGACCTTCTGATCAGCAAGCCCTAGGCTCTGTGGTTTAACTCACAGCGCCAACTGGGTCCCCTATCATGTTGTTTAGTCGTGTCCAACTCTTCGTGACCCCATGGACCAGAGCACACCAGGCACTCCTGTCTTCCACTGCCTCCCGCAGTTTGGTCAAACTCATGTTGGTAGCTTTGAGAACACTGTCCAACCATCTTGTCCTCTGTCGTCCCCTTCTCCTTGTGCCCTACATCTTTCCCAACATCAGGGTCTTTTCCAGGGAGTCTTCTCTTCTCATGAGGTGGCCAAAGTACTGGAGCCTCAGCTTCAGGACCTGTCCTTCCAGTGAGCACTCAGGGCTGATTTCCTTAAGAATGGATAGGTTTGATCTTCTTACAGTCCATGGGACTCTCAAGAGTCTCCTCCAGCACCATAATTCAAAACCATGCCATCATGGGGGCAGTCAATCTGGGTAAGCAGATATTTTAGGAAGGAGCTACCGAAACTCAGCAGAAAGGGGTGTGGTTTCCCCTGTCTCTCTTTGGACAGTATTCAAAGTACCCGAAAAGAAAAACGGCGAGTAGTTCGGGGCCCTGGCGCCTACCGTTAATTATGAACAAGTTCAGCTTGGGCTTGTGCAAATAACTTATTGCTATTGAGCGCCTTGTATGAATCAGTGTTGTGCTCGGTTCTGCTGCTGGAAACATTAGTAAACACAGAGGTTTTTTGCATATGCTGCTGCTTTATCGATCCTGTGGGTTTGGCCCAGCCGCCTCTTCTGGAGCGCAAGGACTGAACGTACAAGTTCTTCGTCACGTGAGCTGATGCCATTGATTGCAAAAGGGCAGCTCCCGGGGAAGACACCGGCAGGAATGAGATCTGCAGCATGTTTCCTTTATTGCTACATGATTGTGCACAGATAGTGCCCCGCCTGATCCGGGGTGAATTTGTTTCAGAGTTTATCCTTTACAGTGTGATTTCGCTGCCTGATCTTTATCCTTGAGCAGCAAAGAGAAATGCTGGATTTGGCCTGGGGCTTGGCTTTGCCCTTATCGGAGACTGCAGCTTTACTCATGGGAAAAGGAACAGAATCTATGGGAGCCTATTATTATTATTATTATTATTATTATTATTATTATTATTCCGTGGGGATTCAGGTCTGCTTGAAAGTTGTGTAGTAAAGAAGCAGGTTTTCCTAACACCCCCTAAAACTAAGCTAATTGGGGAAATGGGTGAACTGCTCAGGTGTATTTATTTGTCTCAATATTTCGACCCAGTCTCTCCATTTCATGGTTATGCACTCAAAGGAGCAACCATATTCAATGAATTATTATTATTTTTAAAGCAAGCAAGCAGAAGCACCAGACAAATAACAGCAGAAAGTAAAAAATAAATAAAAAAATGTCAGTATCAAAAGCGCAGATTGTAAAGATGGGGTAAAGAAAAAATTAACATAAAAACTTGGCCATATACCTGTTTAAATGAAGAAAGGTCTTCAGAAATTGGCAGAAAGTGAGCCAAAGAGATGTCCTGTTAGATATCCTTGATAATCTAACTCCCAGCTCCCAGTATGTTTCCGAGCACAATTCAAAGTGTTGGTGCTGACCTTTAAAGCCCTAAATGGCCTCACCCAGTATATCTGAAGGAGCGTCTCCACCCCCATTGTTCAGCCCGGACACTGAGATCCAGCGCCGAGGGCCTTCTGGCGGTTCCCTCACTGTGAGAGGTGAGGCTATAGGGAATCAGGTAGAGGGCCTTCTTGGTAGTGGCGCCCACCCTGTGGAACACCCTTCCATCAGATGTCAAGGATATAAGCAGCTATCCTATTTTTAAGAGACATCTGAAGGCAGCCCTGTTTAGGGAAGTTTTTAATATTTAATGCTGTCTTGTTTTAACATTCGATTGGGAGCCACCCAGAGTGGCTGGGGAAACTCAGACAGATGGGCGGGGTACAAATAATAAATTATTATTATTAAATTATTATAAGAAGAGCCCTTTATGTTTGTTAACAACTAGGCTTTCCCTCATTTTTTCTAAATTATTTCTTATTAGAATGTATATTCTATGCATATCATAATACGGTTAATATGTAGTTCTTTTAATAGGATACAAACATGAAAATACCCACGCCCTAGTGCAAACAGAATGAAGATTTGTGTTATTTTTGCAATGTTGGTAAACGGCTTTGACACTCCTTTGAAGTATGAAATGGAATACATGTTATTTAAAAAAGAAAAACTGGTTGTCGGTGTAGTTTGTACAAAAGAGCAGTTAAAAAAAAATAATAGCCTGTTTCTAGTTAATAGCCTGGCTGCTGTGTTTGGAAATACCCTAAGTTTCTGAACAGTCGTTAAAGACAGCTCCGCAGCAATCCAGTCTACATGTTGCTAAGGCTTATATGACCATCATAGCAGATTGGGTGAAGGAAGAAGAAATAGCTCCAGACACTGCGTCATACGGGAGAAGCAGGTTGAGGGGCTGAAGCCAGGCTTCTAACAAACCATTTGGGATTCAGGGCTAATTCTCCATCTATTGGAGAAATAACTTATCTAGAGATTATGCGGCAATTCCCATTAAAGTACCAAAATTTTCTGTAGGTGTGTAATATTTTTCATGACAGCATCTTCCAATAGAATAGGAGTGGCCAAGTTTTGAAGAGGTGTGTTGAGTCTTCCTTTAGAGTACAGGAACGTCTGGTCTTCCACATGTTGTTAACTCCCATCAAGCCCAGCCACCATTGCCAATGGATGATGGGAGTGGTAGTTCAACATCTCGAGAGCCACAAGTTTTGAAGAGGTGTGTTGAGTCTTCCTTTAGAGTACAGGAACGTCTGGTCTTCCACATGTTGTTAACTCCCATCAAGCCCAGCCACCATTGCCAATGGATGATGGGAGTGGTAGTTCAACATCTCGAGAGCCACAAGTTTTGAAGAGGTGTGTTGAGTCTTCCTTTAGAGTACAGGAACGTCTGGTCTTCCACATGTTGTTAACTCCCATCAAGCCCAGCCACCATGGCCAATGGGTGATGGGAGTGGTAGTTCAGCATCTCGAGAGCCACAAATTCTCCATCCACACTAAGGAATGCCAATGGAAGTACCAGTGCTCAAGTATCCTCTGCGACCAGTTCCAGTCAGGCTGGCAGACAGCAGTCCTGAACACCCTTCAGAAACTGGGTTTTCTCCTCAAGCCCTTCTAAGTCTGGGGTAAAGGTAAAGGTAAAGGGACCCCTGACCATTAGGTCCAGTCGTGTCCAACTCTGGGGTTGCGCGCTCATCTCGCATTATTGGCCGAGGGAGCCGGCATACAGCTTCCAGGTCATGTGGCCAGCATGACAAAGCCGCTTCTGGCGAAACCAGAGCAGCGCACGGAAACGCCGTTTACCTTCCCGCCGGAGCGGTACCTATTTACTTGCACTTTGACGTGCTTTCGAACTGCTAGGTTGACAGGAGCAGGGACCGAGCAACGGGAGCTCACCCCGTCGCAGGGATTCAAACCGCCGACCTTCCGATCAGCAAGCCCTAGGCTCTGTGGTTTAACCCACAGCACCACCTGGGTCCCAAGTCTGGGGTAGGGCCCAAGCAAAAGCACTCCTTGAGCACCTTGAGCACTCCTGTTGTCTCTCGGTGTCTATGATTCTTTGCCTAACCGTAGCTTTTGCTTAGTCTGGGGTAGGGCCAAGCAAAAGCTACAGTTAGGCAAAGAATCATAGACACCGAGAGACAACAGGATTGCTCAAGGTGCCCCGGCTATAAAATTGGAGAAATCGAGAGATACATAGCCACACCGGCAGCATATCTCTTCTTTCTCGTATCCAAAAATGCAAGAAGGGCTTTTACACTCGCCAGAAGCTTGGCTCTGCCCTCACCGGTTCTGGAAGAATCCTATTAAAAAGTCCCTTATGCTCAGAGACTTTGCGCCTGTTCTTTGGGGGAAATAGGAAGCCCAGAGCACTTATTTTTTAGATGTCCCTTCTATGAAGAGGCACGTAGTAAGACAATTGAACCCCTGCTGGTTAGGCTCGTTGACCTCCTGGAAAAGCAAAAATACGACCTTTTCCTGTTAGGCAAAGATCAGAAGACGACCCGGATGGTTGCTAGATTCTGTGTACAGATCTGTAGGCGCAGACCATCCCCCGATTCAATCTAGTTCGTTAAGAAAATCCCCAAACTCGGTTCCATGGGCGAGTCTGGGTCATTTCTCTGCGGCAGCTTATCTTAAAGTTTTAAAGTGTCTAGACGATTAACACATTTATAAATTTTAATTTTACTGTTGTACAATGTTTTAAATGTTTGTTTTCCTGCCGGGATTGTACCCCCAAGTGTGTTTTATAAGCTGGTCTCTGACCGTAATAAATTATCTATCTATCTATCTATCTATCTATCTATCTATCTATCTATCTATCTGTGAGGTTTTGAGCTTACAGGAGTAACAAGCTCAGTCCCTGCCCACAGGGAAGACATTACACACGTCCGGGGTCTATCTATGTACGGAAGTCTGTGTAATGTGTAAATCTTCTTAATTAAGCTGGAGTTGCTGTGATTTATTGTCAGAACTAAATACAGAGGCAAATTTCTCTGTGAACTTTTCCGCTGTGAAGACCTCTGCTTTGAAGAAGAAAGGAAAAGGCTTTAAAAGCAAAGACGCGCAATGGAAGCGTGTGGACATTGTGACGCAACCGGTAAATAGTCTGTGGGTATAAGAGTTATTTACCTTATACCTCGGCTGCTGCGTTGAATAACTGATAGTTACCGTATTCCAACACTATCTATCTATATCATCCATCTATCTATCTATCTATCTATCTATCTATCTATCTATCTATCTATCTATCTATCTATATCTATCTATCTATCTATCTATCTATCTATCTATCTATCTATCATCTATCATCTATCTATCTATCATCTATCTATCTATCTATCTATCTATCTATCTATCTATATCTATCTATCTATCTATCTATCTATCTATCATCTATCTATCTATCAGTGCTCAAGTATCTGGGGTTGACTGACCTCCCTACCCCATGCAGGAAACTGTAGCATTCAATGCCCTGATGTTGAAAATAGGCTCCAGAGTTGAGCCTTGGGAATCCCTCACTCAGTTCATGCTCTGAAGCCAACCAAGAAGACACAACTGCTGCTGTTAAGACCTTCCTTCCCTCAGGCTTGGCACCTGAGCTCCATGTGGGCTGCTTAATTGCAACACAGTGCCGGGAAGAAAAGGCTGGCTTTGGATCAAGAAGTGCTTTGATTCTTTTCAAGGGTATTTCTGGAGCCATCTCCTCTTGTGCAGAAACCAACAAATAACTTGCCATATTTGATCTGCAGGTCTTAAATTGCTTGCGTTCCAAATTGCTCCGGCCCCTTCAGAGGCTCTCCCTTCCCTTGTGCTCTATCACCATCTGTAAGACCGATTAAAAAGTGTTCCCTTTGCTCTCTCTGTCAACGGGCGATCACAGTAGCTCTCCTTGGACAGTTGCCAAAGGGCTTTTCTGTCTTGTATCAAATGATCCGAGACCCTGAGGGGTGCCAGGGACAGTCTGAATGGGGCTTGGCTGCAGCTGGAGTCATCTATCACCTCACGGTCCATATCAGGCAACAGGTATTGGCTTCCAAGGAACTGGATCCAGATTACAAGGGCAGAGTGAGCTCAACAGGACCCTGGAGAGCTTCCTGGCAAAGCAGACGTTGCTTTGACCTAAATTGGGGGCGAGGAACCTCTGTTTCCCCTAACAGAGCTACAGTGACAAAGAGAGTTCTCAAAGAGAGCTGCCATTGCGAGGTGGCAGGAGGGCATCCCTGTTGGTTTGGGGTGGGCTGGAAGCCACAGCTGCCAGGACCTGCTTGTTGCTGGGCAGTTTGGAATGTAGCAACTTTGGAGGACGTCCCAGCGTCCATATAAAGATCCCCACGTGGATCTTGGGTCACTCTTTTCAGAGCTTCGGATCTCCCACCCCCCCGTCCCTGGTATAGGTGGTTGGCCTTGCTGTGCCGGGTAGGGGTCGCCTCCGCTTGAGAGGGGCCTGGTAGGAATTTTGTCCATTTGGCAGATTGGCTGAGCCACCTGGTTTTTGCCTACTACACAGCAATAGTCACATTTTGTAAGGTTGGCGGTTAGGCATTGGTTCTGTGGTATGGGTGGGCGTTTCCCACCAAGAAGTGATCTGAAAATGGGAATTCCGCAAAGGAATCCAGGGACTCAACATTGCTGTCCAAACCTAGTGGGTGCAGGGCCATGCAGGAGTCCCTGTGGACCCCTGGGGAGGGTGAGGCACCGCGTGATCCGGGCCCTGTTAACTCTCCCCAGCTAATGGTTTCCCTTCGCTGACAAGTGGTCAGCTCTGTCCCGCTGCGACAGCTAGTCTTGCTGCTGACTAGGGTCAGCTCTGTCCCGGAGGACAGCGTGAACCAATGCCTACGCAACCACTCACGTGATTTGTATTCAATAAATGTGGCCAAAAATGCCCAAAAACCAAACCAAAATTATGTCTCCAGTGTGAGTTCATTTTGGTGGGGATGACCGGTTGCCTACGCACGCAAGAGTGATGCAACAATCAATGCCTCTTCCAATGGAACTCTGGGAACTGTAGCTCAGTGAGGAGAATTCGGGCCTGCTAATACCCCTCAGCGCCTTTAACAAACTATACCACCCAGGATTCTTTGGGCAAATTCAGGACTGTTGAAGTGGTACAATAGTGATTTAAGTGTGACCTAGATGTTGGACCTAGTAGGGACCCAGGTGGCACTGTGGGTTAAACCACAGAGCCTAGGGCTTGCTGATCAGAAGGTTGGCGGTTCGAATCCCTGCGATGGGGTGAGCTCCCGTTGCTCGGTCCCAGCTCCTGCCCACCTAGCAGTTCGAAAGCATGTCAAAGTGCAAGTAGATAAATAGGAACTGCTCCGTCGGGAAGGTAAATGGCATTTCCGTGCGCTGCTCTGGTTCGCCAGAAGTGGCTTTATCATGCTGGCCACATGACCTGGAAGCTGTACGCCGGCTCTCGGCCAATAAAGCAAGATGAGCGCCGCAACCCCAGAGTCGGACACGACTGGACCTAATGGTCAGGGGTCCCTTTACCTTTACCTTAGATGTTGGAACTCCAACTCCCATCAATCTTGACCAGTGGCCAAGTTGTCTGGGACTGATGGGAGCTGGACGCCAACAACCACTGGAGGAGCACAAATTCCCCTAAATGGTAAAGCAGATGTGCTGAGGGTCTCAAGTCCCATAAGCAAAGAGGTGGCCCAAGTATAAATGGCTTGCTGAGCAGCCCAAGTTCCAGCCTTTGTCTTCTCTGCCACGAGCCTCCAGGAGAAGTTAGATATATTGGGTAGTTAGAGAAATAGAGGAACTGTGCTTTCTTGCTTCCTTGTGCTTGAACTCCTGGACTCTAGCCTTCTCTCAGGAGGTCAGAACTGGCGAAGTTGTGGCCCTCAACATTTTGTGGGACTGCAGCTCCCACAAACCCCGGCTATTGCTCATGCTAGCAGGGACTGATAGGAGTTGAAGTCCAGCAACATGGAGCGCCGCAGGTTCCCCCTTCCTTGATTTAGGGGGCCAGCAGAGCTCTCTCTCTCTCTCTCTCTCTCTCTCTCTCTCTCTCTCTCTCTCTCCACACACACCTTTTAGGGGGGTGGTGGGAAAAAAGGGAAGAAGACGTATTTCGAAATGGCAAGGCATTCAAAATGACATGATGTGAAAGAGCTACGGACATACCTCACAAAGGTGCCACAGGCACAATCTAAGACAGGGGTCAGCAACCCTTTTCAGCAGGGGACCACTGTCCCTCAGACCTTGTGGGGGGCCATACTATATTTTTTTTTGGGGGGGGGATGAATGAATTCCTATGCCCCACAAATAACACAGAGATGCATTTTAAATAGAAGGACACATTCTACTCATGTAAAGACACACTGATTCCCGGACCATCCGTGGGCCAGATTGAGAAGGCGATTGGGCCGCATCCGGCCCCTGGGCCTGATCTAAGAGATGCCTGCATCTTGGGTTGCCACTTTCTCTCTCCTTTTGTTTACTGCTCTTCTGCCGATGTCTTTAACGCAACCTGACGCAACCTGACGCACACAATGCAGGCAGCTGAGGCTTTGAGCACCCCTTATATCCTCCACATTAGGAAAAGCTGATACATTTCTGTGTGTCAGGTTGCTGTTAACTACACAACGGGAGGGTGAGTAAAACAAGCTTGCATCTTTTAAACTTTTTATTATTATTATTATTATTATTATTATTATTTCTCTTTTTCTGGAGATTCCTCATTCCTCTGTCTGCATGCATTATACGACGTAGCATTCTAAAGAATGCTAGTAAGATATAAAGAATATAAAGATAGTAAGCCCCCCCTCCTTCACTCTAGAATATGCATATTTCATAAAGACGTGTTGCCTGCTGGATCACACCAAAGGCCCATTTAGTCCATTGTCCCATTCACACAGTGGCCAGGAAGGAAGCCCACATGCAGAAATCGAGTGCAAAAGTGCTCTCCCCACTTGTGATTCCTCAAAAACTGGTATTCAGAGACATATTGCCTCTGACAGCGGAGGTAGAACATAGTTGTTGTGGCGAGTAGCCATTGATAGCCATGCCCTCCATGATTTGGTCAAATCCTCTTCTAAAGCCATTCAGGTTGGTAGTGATCACTAGGGCTGGGTGATATCTGGTTTTCAATATTGCGATATATCACCAGCTAAACATCGTAATATACCGATATATCGCAATGTCTGAAATAAGGATGGAGCTGTGCAGCTGGCTTCATGGTTTGCCATACATTGCTGGGTCAAAAACTATGAAACCAATATCACAATATGGACTTCAAACCGGTTTTGGATGATATATTGATATATCACCCAGCCTTAGTCATTACCGCAACTTGTGAGAGTGAATTCCACAATTGAGCTATACATTCTGTCAATAAATACCTCATTTTGTCTGCTCCGAATCATTCAACATCAGGTTCCTTAGATGGCTCCTGGTATCATGAGGAAGGGAGAAAAAAATTATCCGTATCTATTTTCTTCAAACCATCCACCATTTTGTACCCCTATATCACACACCTTTTATTCTAAACTAAAAATCCCCAAATGTTGTCGCTTTTCCTCACAAAGGACGTTGCTCCAAGCCCTTGACCATTTTTGTTGCCCTTTTCTGAACCCTTACCCTTTTTTGAGTTGAAGAAGAAGAAGCGTTTGGATTTGATATCCTGCTTTATCACCACCCGAAGGAGTCTCAAAGCGGCTAACATTCTCCTTTTCCTTCCTCCCCAACAACAAACACTCTGTGAGGTGAGTGGGGCTGAGAGACTTCCAAGAAGTGTGACTAGCCCAAGGTCACCCAGCAGCTGCATGTGGAGGAGCGGGGAAGCAAACCCGGTTCACCAGGTTACAAGTCCATTGCTCCTAACCACTACACCACACTGGCTCACTGGCAGTTGAGGTGACCACAGCATTTTTGGGCCATTCAGACTGCCTGCAAGGGGCTGGCTTGCTCTGCTTTCTATTGCTGTTTAACAAAAGCTTGCCCTTTTATATTACTATTATTAATGCCTGTATTTCTTTTGACTCAATAAGGCTTTGCGCTTTTGCCACCTCCACCCATCCCAGGAAGGAGAGGGGAGAGTTCAGGGTGGATATGGGAACTTGAGTTTCTGTTGGGCAATGAATCATAGAATCATAGAGTTGGAAGAGACCACAAGGGCCATCCAGTCCAACCCCCTGCCAAGCAGGAAACACCATCAAAGCATTCCTGACAGGTGGCTGTCAAGCCTTTGCTTAAAGTTCCAGCTTGTCAGTATCCTTCTTGAACTGTGGTGCCCAGAACTGGACACAGTATTCCAGGTGAGGTCTGACCAGAGCGGAATACAGTGGTACTATTACTTCCCTTGATCTAGATGCTATACTCCTATTGATGCAGCCCAGAATTGCATTGGCTTTTTTAGCTGCAGCATCACACTGTTGACTCATGTCAAGTTTGTGGTCTACCAAGACTCCTAGATCCTTTTCACATGTACTGCTCTCAAGCCAGGTGTCACCCATCCTGTATTTGTGCCTTTCATTTTTTTTTGCCCAAGTGTAGTACTTTACATTTCTCCCTGTTAAAATCCATCTTGTTTGCTTAGGCCCAATTCTCTAATCTGTTAAGGTCATTTTGAAGTGTGATCCTGTCCTCTGGGGTATTAGCCACCCCTCCCAATTTGGTGTCATCTGCAAACTTGATCAGGATGCTCTGCTTCCCCTCCTCGCGTCACCGTGGACAGGCTTACTTTGCATAGCTGTCAACATTTCCCTTTTTTTTGTGGGAAATTCCCTTATTCCGAATAGGATTCCTCGCGAGAAAAGGGAAAGATTGACAGCTATGTGCTGATCCCTTATTTTCAAATCCGAAAGTTGACAGCTATGGCACAGAGTACAAGTGTAGTACTTTACATTTCTCCCTGTTAAAATCCATCTTGTTTGCTTAGGCCCAATTCTCTAATCTGTTAAGGTCATTTTGAAGTGTGATCCTGTCCTCTGGGGTATTAGCCACCCCTCCCAATTTGGTGTCATCTGCAAACTTGATCAGGATGCCCTCAAGTCCATCATCCAAGTCACTGATAAAGACTGGGGTGAGAATGCAAGTCTGGGGTGAGTCTCCTGCTGTGTTTAGACTATATGGTCAAGTTATGGGCTCCGACTGACAGCAGTCTGATGGGGAGAGTGATAGCACAAAGCTGCCTATTCCCTGTCGGGTGTTCACTGCCCATAGGAAGCAGTATTGTGTGACTGAATGTTCCCCAGAAGGTGGGGAGGGAGACGTGATACGGGTCCGTTCTATACATAATTCATCTGTTTCATTAGACGGCAAGTGGGAAGATTATTTCCGTGTTTCCGAGCATTGTCCATCCCAGATGGGCGCCCGGAGTTTTCAAACCCCGTTTATTTAGGACTTCCGAACAATATCCCCAAATAAATGAGCTCTCTGTTTATCCAACAGAAATCCTGTCAGTCCTGTGCCAGGTCTCTTTTGTAGCATGGCCACAGCGAGAAGATTCCTCCAAGTGTTTTGTGCCTGGGACTCCCGGCTAGCAGTGCCTGAAGGGATTTTATTTATTGATGTGTTTATTTTATTTAATGACATTTATAGACTGCTTATGAAAACAAAACCTGAATGCAATTGACACAAAACAGTATATAAAACAGCTGAGAAAATGCCAATTCAAGAGAGGTTAAAAACAAGTAGCTATAATACAATTATCAAAATGTAGATGGTGGTGAATATTGACCCGCCCTTCCCCTTAAGGTCCCAAGGCGGGTTACAACTATTTAAAAAGCAAGATTGAGATCTGTTTGAATGATACATCTTAGGCATCGAAGGCTGAGGTAAAGAGGTGCATCTTCAGCATTCCCCGAAAACTCTGTACTGAAGGTGTGAGGCGCACCTCTGTGGGGAGGAAGTTTCACAGCTTAGGACAGTGGTGGCTAACCTTGACACTCCAGATGTTTTGGAACTACAACTCCCATCATCCCTAGCTAACAGGACCAGTGGTCAGGGATGATGGGAGTTGTAGTCCCAAAACATCTGGAGTGTCAAGGTTAGCCACCACTGGCTTAGGAGCTGCCACAGAAGCTGCCATCTCGCAGGCCATCCCTCCGAACTTCTGAGGTGGCAGTGCTACCAAGGGCACCTCCTCTGTTGATCTTAACCCCAGAGAGGGTCTGTAGGGAAGGAGATGGTCTTTCAGCCTTATGAAATCAATAGCTGAAGAGCAAGTAGACATAACTTTTTAAAAAATGATTTTGTCTCAACTTTTAGCCTTGGGAGTGCAGATGATGGATGTCAGGGACGTGCCCTCCCCTGCCAGTCAGGCACTGAGTGGGTACCGGCAGCCTCAGCCTCTGCTGTCGACGGACACGTCTCCCAGTGAGTCTTCCAGCTCCTCCCCGGGGGAGGAGGAGTCACCAGGAAGGAGCCGGGTGGGAAGGGGTCTCCAGGATGATGCAGAGAGACCTAGCACCGCTCAGCAGACCCATTCCAAGGGGTGACACCGCTTCCGGCGCCTGCTTTACGCAGAAGGGTCAGGGGGAAAAGGAGGTGGCACTTTAGGGTGCTGAGACTCTGGTGTTGGCGCCGCAGCAAAAGGGGGGCACTTCCGGATTCTGCTAGCGACTAGGTGGTCATGTTTTAGGATAGCTCCGCACTGTACATACTTTGCACAATAAAATAGCTGAAAGACAAGACGGTCGTTACTCATGAGCAACCGTTAGTGAACCTGACAATGATGATGATGATGATGATGATGATGATGATGATAATTTATTATTTCTATCCCGCCCATCTCTGGGCAGCTTCCAACAAAATATTTTAAAAATACATCAACCATTAAAAACTTCCCTAAAAAGGGCTGCCTTCAGATGTCTTCTAAAAGTCAGGTAGTTGTTTATTTCCTTGACATCTGATGGGAGGGCATTCCACAGGGAGGGTGCCACTACCGAGAAGGCCCTCTGCCTGTTTCCCTGCAACCTCACTTTTCGCAGTGAGGGAACCGCCAGAAGGCCCTCGGAGCTGGACCTCAGTGTCTGGGCTGAATGATGGGGGTGGAGACGCTCCTTCAGGTATACAGAGTCGAGGCCGTTAGGGCTTTAAAGGTCAGCAACAGCACCTTGAATTGTGCTCAGAAACGTCCTGGGAGCCAATGTAGGTCTTTCAGGACCGGTGTTATATGGTCTCGGCGGCCACTCCCAGTCACCAGTCTAGCTGCCGCATTCTGGATTAGTTGTAGTTTCCGAGTCACCTTCAAAGGTTGTTGTTGTTGTTCAGTTGTGTCTGACTCTTCATGACCCCATGGACCAGAGCACGCCAGGCACGCCTATCCTTCACTGTCTCTCACAGTTTGGCCAAACTCATGTTAGTAGCTTCGAGAACACTGTCCAACCATCTCATCCTCTGTTGTCCCCTTCTCCTTGTGCCCTCAACCTTTCCCAACATCAGGGTCTTTTCTAGGGAGTCTTCTCTTCTCATGAAGTTTATAAACGTCCAAACCAGCCCTGGTTTATTTAGAGATCTGTTTCTCTCTGTCTCTCATTTCCCCAACTTTGAATTCAGTTGTCCACAGTCCCGCAGCAATTTGCAGATTTTCTAGCCTTCTAACGCTTTGTACGCTTGTGTTATGAGCGCAGCGAAAGGTCTCATAAAGTTTCTCCCTCCTCTTGCCCAACTTTCCAAAGCCACCCTTCCCTGCCTCTTCCCCTCAACGCCCTTTCCTTCTCTGGAGTCAGCATCATCCACCAACCAGTTCCAAAACCAGTTCCTTAAAGCCAAAAGTTCTTCCGTCCCAGCCTCATGCAAATGGGCTGCAGGTTTTCCTTGATGCCAGTGCCAGCCGCCCAATTAAGCAAATTAATTTACCCTTCCCTGCCTATCTCCACACTTCAGCATCATGCCACATCCCTCGCCCCACAAGCAATGTTTCTGTTGTCATGGAATAACCAAGGGTGTGTGCATGTTTAAGCGGGGGGGGGGGGGAGAGATTGCAAATAATAGTGATTATAAATGGAAAAACATTTTTTTTCCCTTTCAACCCCCCCCCCCCCCAAAAAAAACTTTAGGAGGGTTAACGTTTTTGGAGAACATAGTCAACATGTTTATTGTATTTTAATGCTCTGTTGGAAGCCGCCCAGAGTGGCTGGGGAAACCCAGCCAGATGGGCGGGGTATAAATAATAAATTATTATTATTATTATTATTATTATTATTATTATTATTATTATTATAACACTGGTTGGGGAGGGCACCCCCCACACTGCCCAGTGTCTCAGCAATGTTGTGTCTGAGGCGTTGTGAGGGGGGGAAATGGTGGTCTTTGGCGGCAGCGAAATAAAGCATTAAAAGTGTTTTAAAAATCTGCCTCTCATACTCTTCTAGATAATAATAATAATAATAATAATAATAATAATAATAATAATTTATTATTTATACCCCACCCATCTGCCTGGGTTTCCCCAGCCACTCTGGGCGGCTTCCAACAGAAAATTAAAATACAATAATCTTTTCTGAACCAACAGAAACTAACCTACTGTATGAAAGTGAAATTTGTATGCATCTCTCTCTGTCCACTGTTGTCTCTGGCCCTGCCACTAGTGACATGGGGAATCTCAACTGCAGATATCAGCAACTTCTACTTAAAAGTGCATAAAACCCACGGCTTTTCGTTTCGAACCTGGAGTGAAAAATGCAGCGTTCTACCGGATTGCTAAGACAGGTCATCTATTAAACAACAGGTGGTGCAGAGCCAGCCTTTGACTGTAGCACATTTTCTTCATGGACATGTATATATTTTTCATTGGATTCGTAGGAAGGCCGTAAACAGTTTAATTTCCAACTGAAACTCGGTCAATACATTCTCAGTCTTGGAGCACTTTCGAGATGTAATACGGAGGATGGGAGCACAGGGAGGAAATCGGGTCAGCTGGAAATTTTAGTTCGGGAGAAGCAACATTAAATGTTTGCCCGCAGCAAAAATAGGCGGAGGGAAGGAAAATGGGAAAGAAAGAAGGAAGGAAATAAAGTTTTGTTACTATAAGCAGAAGATACATCGGTGGCTCAGTTCAACTCAGGAAAATGATGGGGAGTTTTTTCTTAGCCTGCTGAAATCCTTAAGGCCCTGTCCATACTATACATTCAAAGCAGTATCATATAATTCCCAGCAGTCACAGCTTCCCCCAAATAATTTTGTGAACTGTGCTTTGTTAAGGGTGCTGAGAGTTTTTAGGAGGTTCCTATTCCCCAGGGCGGCCGTCCATCAACAGAGAAAGCTGGGTGTCATCAGCATATTGATGACAACCCAGCCCAAAACTCCGGACAATCTGGGCAAGAGGGTGCATAAAGATGTTGAAAAGCATTGGGGAAAGGATTGTGCCCTGCAGGACTCCACACACCAAGGAGTGCCGCGGTGACAACTCCTTCCCTAGCACCATCTTCTGTCTCCGACCTGAGATAAAGGAGCGCAGCCATTGTCAGACTGTGCCCTGAATCCCCATATCGGCAAGGCAGTGGTCCAAAAGTTCGTGATCAGCCATGTCGAAGGCTGCTGACAAATCTAAAAGAATCAGCAGTCCCGACCCGCCTCAATCCAGCTGTCTACGGAGATCATCTGTTAGGGCGACCAAAGCCGTCTCGGTTTTTTATTAGCTGTTTTACAATGCATGTGCTTTTACTATCTAAACTTTTCTTTTCTTAGTTCTTTCAGTAATCCACTGCTTCTATTTCAAATCCTGTCTGTGACTTCATTTGATAGATAATCCATCAATGGTCTCTATTCCTCTTTAAACGCTTCGCCTTTATGCCCTCTTCGTCTGGCAGATAATTTCGCCATTACAGCATAAGTTTCCAGAGAGATTTCTACAACATCCCTGTTAAAATGCAGGTACCACAATGTAGCCTAGAATGGGTCTTCCAGCCTGCCAGTGCCAAGTGCTGACTCCAAGCCTCCAAGAGGTCTTTCCTTTGCCTTTTCCAGGGCGTTGGAAGGGACCTCAAGGGTCCTCTAGTCCAGGCCCCTGCGGTGCAGGGATCACAGTTAATGAATCCCTGACAGATGGCCATCCAACCCTTGTTTAAAAACCTCCAGTGAAGGCATGTCCAGCATCTCCCAAAGTAATGCATTCCACTGTCGAACAGCCAGTGTGGTGTAGTGGTTAAAAGCGGTAGACTCGTAATCTGGGGGACCGGGTTCGCGTCTCCGCTCCTCCACATGCAGCTGCTGGGTGACCTTGGGCTAGTCACACTTCTCTGAAGTCTCTCAGCCCCACTCACCTCACAGAGTGTTTGTTGTGGGGGAGGAAGGGAAAGGAGAATGTTAGCCGCTTTGAGACTCCTTCGGGTAGTGATAAAGACTCCTTCGGGTAGTGATAAAGTGGGATATCAAATCCAAACTCTTCTTCTTCTTCTTCTTCTTCTTCTTCTTCTTCTTCTTCTTCTTCTTCTTCTTCTTCTCTTGCCACCAGAAAGTTCTTACCAACGTTTAATCGGAATCTCCTTCCCTGTATTTTGATTCTGAGGTGTAGGAAGGTCAGGTGGTACCCGGTGCAGAAAATTTCTTGTCACCCCCCCACACACATTGATTTTTATTTTATTTTGCCTGCAAAAATGGTTTTACGTTATTTCATATTTTCTTACAAAAGAATAATAATAAGTAAAAATAAACTTTTATTTATATCCCGCCCTCCCCGGCCGAAGTCGGGCTCAGGGCGGCTAACATCAGATACATAACATTGATATAAAATCAAACAATAATTAAATTACCTCCTAAAAACATGTCAAAATCAAATTAAAGTCTAATTAGATGGCTTCCGCAGGGTTAGGGTTGGGAACAGTAAGTGCTCCACTGAACTGAAATTTCAGCCTTCACGACATAGGAAAACAGCCAAGTAAACAGCTATTTTCATGGAGGAGGGTCAAGATATTAACTGAAATGCATGAAATTTCATATATAGCTATATAATCCCTAGTGTAGTAAGATAAGACCTTTGGAGCAGGGATTTTTTTAAAATTTTCTAAAAGTTTTTTGAACCACCCTAGTAGGGCAGTAATTGTTCCTTGATAATTTGTCACCCCCTCCATAATGGAACCTGGGTCGTCCCGCCCCCCGCCTCCCAATTCCTACGCCCCTGCCTCTGGGGCAGCAAAAAAACAAGCTTGCTCCATCTTCCATGTGACAGCCTTTAAGGGGAGACTTTTACTGCCTTTTGACTGGTTATGCCAGGGGTTTCTATGTACAAGGGACATGTCCTGCCCTTCAGCTTCTCCTCCTATGGTCGACTTTACGATGCTGGCCTTCTGTTCTTTCTACACTTCACCCTCCTCCCAGAAATCTCGATGGGTGGAGGCTCAAACAGGGAGGTGGGAGAGCAGATATACACAAGGGTGTATTCCTCTTAGGGTGATATAACCGGAAAACCACTGGGAGGCAATTTTTTTTCTCTCTCTCTCTCTCTTCATTTCCAAGGCTGGGTAGATTGGCATTTACTGGACATGGCCCAGATTTTGCTAGGACCTTATCTTGGGGCAGGCATATGGTTTGCACTGGCTCTGCTGATTAATGTACCCAGACACTCCTTAGAAAGCCAGTAGCCAGAGAAGTTGCTGATAGCGGGTTGGGTGTGGGATCGTAGGAGAAAGGTGGGAGAGGACGTTCAGAAACCAAAGGATTCCAAAACCTTTAAAAAAAAAAAAATACCCTAAGCATTCAACTTCTGCAATTAAAGTAAAGCCTCGCCCAACTTGTCAGCACACAGATTGTTCATCATTTGAATTGGCTGGTCGTATTTCAGGAGCTCTGCCCTTAGCAAGCAGAAAAATTGGGCTGGATAAAGCTTTGGGTGTCACTGATAAGAGTAATCCAACTTAGCCTTTCCATGGGACTTTTTAGAGTATTCCGATCTCGGCGATCCTTACAGCAACCTCATAAATTCGATTAATATTATTGCTCCCATTTGGCAGATGGAATGACTGAGGCTGGGGGGGGGAGGGGAGACATGCCTAAAGGCACCCAAAGAGTGGTTCATAGTAAAGTCAGGATTTCAATGGGGATCTTCCAAGTTGATAGCTCAGAAGCTGAAAGCTGGCAGGCCAAGCATGCAGAATGAGAAGGGAATTGAGAGGTAAATTGCTCCTGAGGTGGTAGAGCAGAATACGGCGGCCTGGAGATTTAGGATTGCCATATTTTGAAGAGCAAAAAAGAGGACACATTTGCCGACTTCTACTTTTAACTATAAGGGACCCAGGTGGCCCTGTGGGTTAAACCACAGAGCCTAGGGCTTGCTGATCAGAAGGTTGGCGGTTCGAATCCCTGCGACGGGGTGAGCTCCCGTTGCTCAGTCCCAGCTCCTGCCCACCTAGCAGTTCGAAAGCACGTCAAAGTGCAAGTAGATAAATAGGAACCGCTCTGGTGGGAAGGTAAACGGCGTTTCCGTGCGCTGCTCTGGTTCGCCAGAAGTGGCTTAGTCATGCTGGGCACATGACCCGGAAGCTGTACGCCGGCTCTCGGCCAATAAAGCGAGATGAGCGCCGCAACCCCAGAGTCGGACACGACTGGACCTAATGGTCAGGGGTCCCTTTACCTTTACTTTTAACTATGGATTGCTATGACGACTCTCATTTTACATACCCATGAGAAAGAGGTGTCCTAGAAAAAGAGGACATATGGCAACCCCTAGATTTAGAAGCAAAGCAAATTACCCTCTTCCCTGGAAGTAGAAGTTAGCACAAGAAGGAAGGAGCTGAGCTAATTTCTCCTTGGTGCAAAAGTTTGTTGCTGCTTTTAAAGGGTATTATTTTAAAAATAAAAATGTGGTAGTGAATTCAAAAGAAAAGACTTCTAAAACCTGTAGTGGTACTATCTATTCCATACCCTCCAACATTTCTCTGATGAAAATAGGGGTGTTCTAAGGAAAAGTGGGACGTGGGTGGCGCTGTGGTCTAAACCACTGAGCCTAGGGCTTGCTGATTGGAAGGTCAGCGGTTCGAATCCCTGCGACGGGGTGAACTCCCGTTGCTCGGTCCCAGCTCCTGCCAACCTAGCACTTCGAAAGCACGTCAAAGTGCAAGTAGATAAATAGGTACCACTCTGGCGGGAAGGTAAATGGCGTTTCTGTGTGCTGCTCTGGTTTTGCCAGAAGCGGCTTAGTCATGCTGGCCACATGACCCAGAAAAACTGTCTGCGGACAAATGTTGGCTCCCTCGGCCAGTAAAGTGAGATGAGCACCGTAACCCCAGAGTCGTTCGCGACTGGACTTAACAGTCATGGGTCCCTTTACCTTTAAGGAAAAGTGGGACATTCCAGGATCAAATCAGAAACTAGGACGGCTTCTGTAAATCCAGGACAGTCCTTGGAAAATAGGGACACTTGGAGGGTCTGTTATTCCACCACCACCACCACTGGATTCTACCACTTCATTTTGCTGCAGTTGTATTGTTGTTTAGTTGTTTAGTCGTGTCCGACTCTTCGTGACCCCATGGACCAGAGCACACCAGGCATTCCTGTCTTCCTCTGCCTCCCGCAGTTTGATCATACTCATTTGGTAGCTTCGAGGCAGTTGTATTATATATATATTAATAATAGCATGGCATGTGCCAAGTTATCAGGGTAGGGGTTCATTCCCTTACGTGCAGGAATTCAGCCTGGGATGGATGCAGTTAGGACTCGTAATCTCCTACACACATTCCTGCCCAGATAATCGCCTCTACCCTCCTCCTCCATTTTTCCTCTCTTCCAACTGGCTGGATCCCTCTGCAACTGCCGTTTCATACTCCGCCAACATCCCAAATCTACTACCCTTAAAATGCCCTATATCTGCCCTCCAGAGGTTTTGGACTAGCCAGCCTGATGGGAGTTGTAGTCAAAACCTTTGGAAGGCACGAGGTTAGCAGAGGCAAACCTACGTCAAACAATTTCCTCCCTGCTCCCCTCTAAACACATACCCCAAACACAGTTCACTATATATTCCAGTACAATGGGTTTAAACCTTGCATGGCATAGATATTTTATAGCCTATTGCATGGTGTGTGTGTGTGTGTGTGTGTGTGTAAATTAAGCTCCCTGTGATCCACAGATGTCTTCTAAATTTGCACAGAAGGAATGCATTCTTAATAGTTAAGGTGCAACTAATTGCATTTTCTTTTCTAATTTAATTATGATTTAACTATATCTGCCTTTTAAATCTGCTGTTTGTCTGGTTAGTTATTCGGAGCCTGTGCTCTCGGTTTGCAAAACTGCTGCTTAGATGGGCAGAAGCCTGGGCAAGAGCCTGCCTTTCTTTAAGAAGGAAGGAAGGAAAAAAGAGAAAGTCTTTCAGAAGAACTCAGTTGGAGAGAAGGGAGCATCTAATACAGGCGCTGGCTTCCCCCGCGTACTGTTAAGCCTTTCGTACAGGTGGACAGCCAGGGCTGGGTGCCAAATTCTTTTGGTTTACAGGGAGTGGTGGGAAGGAATCCTTCAAACCGCTCCTAGAAGGGCTTAACTTTCCTCTTTCAAATGAGGGACAGGCTACTACGTTCTGCTGCAGACGCTCGGGGAGAATGCTTTTTCGCAGATGTCTTTCTAAAACAGAACAGCACGTTTTTACAACCGAAGGCTCCAGGGGAAAGGAGGAGGAAAGAGTTGCGGAGGTAGGTCAGGCTTGTCTCCTCTCTCTCCCTCGCTTCGCTCTTTCCCTGAGAAGGGTGGTTGGAGTTTATTATTTCCAGTGCTTCCAAGTTTATTTAATCACAAGGAAGCATCCTGTCTTCTCTGTGCAGAGGCTAATTTGGTTAATTAAAAAAATGTTTCCAGTCTGCCTGAAGTGCCATAGCGTGTTTCGGTTTGCTGTTCTCTTTTACAGTCTATCACAGCCAACATGTTTTGTTAATTGCTATTCAAAGGAGAAGCTGTGATTCTCTCTCTCTCTCCTGTCTTTTTAGTGCTTCTTAAATCCTTCCAAAACACACTGGCATCTTGGCTTGACGTCAACCCAGCAGATAGTGACAGCATCTTCAATTTTTGCATGTTTCCCCCCATGTTGGATTCAATACATTATTTTTAATCTTCTTTTTCTTTTCTTTTTTTGGCTGGAAAAATGTGGCATGGACACACCTTGTTGTTTTAGTGTCTTATAGTGAGTTTGGGGATACTGGATTTTTGTATCCGGCAAGATTGTCTCTTTCAGCTTTGTTTGAACCTCCCTTTTGCATGGGGGTTGATTCGTACATCTGACAGTCGCCTTCATGCTCCTTGCAGATTTGTGTCTCAACAAACATGTTGAGTAAAAACTTATTCTGGAATTGAATGCTGCGGATACTCAGGGCTGTAGTTTTAAAAGCCACTCAAGGCGACTGGTTCCACTGCTCTCAGGGAAGAAGTCTGTCATTATGTACGGAAAACAAGAAACTATCTTATAACCATTGTGCCATTGTGATCCGAAACTCGGGACGGAATATCCTGTGAATAGCTTTGTGCAACTTTTGTGTGGCTTTTTTTTTTTTTTGCAAATCAGATACTAGGAAACAGATGAGATACTCTGGAGCCTTGGCATTTTGTCTTTTCACGGTTCAACCTGTGTGTGTGTCTACTCAGAAGTAGGCCCCACGTAAGTGTGTATAGGACTGCAGACTCAGGTGTATGTTGGTTTTAAAAAGAATTGTTGCAAACATTCTCTGGATCATCATGGTGAAAATAATATTTTATACCTTATGGTGAGACATAGAAATTGTAGCGATGTGCTTGATCAGTATAACCGCTTGCCTCTCATAGCTGAATGAGCCCTGAATGAGGTCAGGATTAGAGATGAGCAAATCTGTCAATCTATGTTTTCCATTTTTCCATTCTTAAGATCATTTCTCCACATTTCTACATCTGTTTTCTTTTTAAAGAAAAATTCCCTTGTGAAAGTTCACCATCAAATTATTCCTAAAGTTTTGTGTGCAATTCCCCTGATAAACACGTTTTTGGAAAGTATTCCACCCCCTGAATATAACTTATTTCTGTATGCTGTCATTAATAATAGATGCAAAGCAGTCCATTATATGCATCTTTGTACAGATTACTTGCTTGGAGACGTGCCCTGAAAAATTCAGAGGTGCGAATTTTTTAAAATAAAAAGATGGCTGTGTTTCAGTTTGCGTATTTTTCTGTAAAGTACAAATTAGGCAGGTTCACTTTTAAATGTAAACGGAATCAAATTGTCCCCCTTCCTTAGCCAGGATGTATACATTTGCTTTTTCTTCTTCTGCGCAATATGTACGTGAAATCTTCGTGGAAAACTGCTGTATGGCCTTTTGGGAATAGTGCGTTGTTCAGTTTCTTTAGTAAAGAGCAGCTTGATATCATCAGTCTCGTAGGAATTGCTTTGACTGGAGTACAGATTGTTTAAACAATCTATTGATGGCTGGACTGTGGGGTTCCTTAAATCACACCAAGGTTAGGGACACTGAACTTTTTGTCACTCTTGGGATTTCTGAGGCACAGTCGTCTCATGGATATCTGTTAAGAAATTGCTCCTCCACTTACACACACACACACACACAAAATATGTTTATCACGTTTGTACACAAACACACATTTTTGTCCAAAGACTTCAGAGCCTTAACATTTCCCTCAAACTTTGCTGGAAAACGTTGCTAGCTGTACCAAACAATTCCTTGAAATTTAACTGAAGAAGAAGCTCAAAATTCGCCTCGAATATCTCTTTAGGAAAAATCCAGCGATTGCTTTGTGACATGCAGGAAGTACATGCAGGAAGCCACTGCCACCCCATGAATGTTTACTAGTCTTTACAGAACTCAATTTTTGCTTTCCTCCCAAATTCATCGCATCTTTCGCATGAGAAACTATCCGGATTTTGCTTTCACTGTTGCTCTAGGCGAAATGTGGGCGGTAACTCTAGGTTCTCTTTATTTTCTGACAAAATCGGTTCGCATCGTAGAAAGATGGTGCGCGAGCCAAACAAGCAAACCTTTTAGTGTTGCTGTTGACGTTGTCATTATATGTGCTGCTTTCCTGTGCAACATAGGCAAGCAACTTTCAATGATCCAAGGAGGTTGCTCCTTGTAAAGGGGAGCTAAAAACATAGGGGAAGGGGGCAGAGGAAGTAGCAGGTGTAGCAAGGGTTAAGTGCAGGAACACACAGGGAACACACACACAGAGGCTTAAGACGGCAGTTGAATGGGTTAGCCCCGATTCCAGTGGTATTCATTCCCCAAGAATAAAGTTAGACAGAACTGTCGATTTCTGTTTCTCCCAGTTTCTCATTATTTCAGTCTTACGTTAAGTCCACTTTGCCACATTTCCACATCGTTTTGCCTTTTTTTTTGTTAAAGTCTGTCCTAATGAAAATCCATCAGCATTTTAGAGCAGATTTCTTCTTCTTTTTTTGCAAGCATTTTTGTTTGCAAGCAATTCCCCCTAATATAATGCATTTTAAATGTTATTTTTAATAATATGTGTATTTTAATCCATACTTTCCCCCGATATATGCATTTTTGGTTGGAGAACTACACTGCAAAATTCAGCAAAGTGCAGATTTCAAAAGATGGATCTGTTTTGCTTTGCGTATTGTAAACTACAAACCAAACACAAGTTTTCCTCCATCATTACCTGAGAGAGCCTCCATTTCCAAAATATAGATTCCCTTGCAACCACCACATTATATTTTTCACATTTCAGAGTATTAAACATGTTCTTACAATTGCTCTGATTGCATGACATTCACTGACAGCAATTTTAAGGGTTGTCGGAGCCCTGTGCATGTTTGCAGAGTTAGTTTCAACAGCTAAGCAAGGAAACATAACATTGTAGCCCGATTAAGTGCACTTGACAACCCTCCACTGCTAGGCAGAAGACCAGCATTCACCAGAAAGTAGTACAGTTCAGTAGTGTGCATGCAAAAAATAAATTAAATGAAATTGAGAACTGGCATAACATAGTGTCTAAAACATCTCACCCATTGCTTTTTCCTGTAATAATAATAATAATAATAATAATAATAATAATAATAAATAAAAAAATAAAAAAAATTATTATTTGTACCCCGCCCATCTGGCTGGGTCTCCCCAGCCACTCTGGGCGGCTTCCAGCAAATATTAAAAAACAATAGGACCAATTGCAGTCATTAACAGTTGTCAAGAGGTTTATCACACCTGTCAGCCAATCCCGCATTCCCACCACCCTTCTGAGTAATACCCCTCCCCACCCTCTCACTATATATAAGGGTCTGGTGACTTCTGTTTCAGTGTATCTGAAGAAGTGTGCATGCACACGAAAGCTCATACCAAGAACAAACTTAGGTAAAGGTAAAGGGACCCCTGGCCATTAGGTCCAGTCGTGTCCGACTCTGGGGTTGCGGCGCTCATCTCGCTTTATTGGCCAAGAGCCAGCGTACAGCTTCCAGGTCATGTGGCCAGCATGACAAAGCCGCTTCTGGCGAACCAGAGCAGCGCACGGAAATGCCGTTTACCTTCCCGCTGCTGCGGTACCTATTTATCTACTTCCACTTTGACGTGCTTTCGAACTGCTAGGTGGGCAGGAGCTGGGACCGAGCAACGGGAGCTCACCCCGTCGCAGGGATTCGAACCGCCGACCTTCTGATCAGCAAGCCCTAGGCTCTGTGGTTTAACCCACAGCGCCACCTGGGTCCCTACAAACTTAGTTGGTCTCTAATTCTTTTATTTTGTTTCAACTATGGCAGACCAACATGGCTACCTGTGTCTAAAATATAGTTATCAATTCAGAAGCCATAGAATCAAGGAATTGTAGATTAGGAAAGGACCCCTGTAAGCTTTGGAAGGCCCCCTGGGATGCCTAAATCACAGCTAGGTTGCTGCTTCAAATGTCACCTCTGCCATGAGCTCACCAAGGCGCCTTAAGGAAGTGTCTCTCTTGACTCTTCAGCCCATTTGTCTACAGTAAGTGGACATTACAAGCTCTCGCAGATGATCTCGCAATCCTGGGTCCTTTTTTGCTGCCATGCCTGGTTTGGTTTAGCGCAGGGGTCAACAACGTTTTTCAGCCGTGGGCCAGTCCACCGTCCCTCAGACCATGTGGTGGGCCGGACTATATATTGGGGGGGGGGGGTTGAACGAATTCCTGTGCCCCACAAATAACCCAGAGATGCATTTTAAATAAAAGCACACATTCTACCGTCTTTCCCCCTTTTTAATACACCGTCTTATAATTTTTTCCCCTCAAAAAAACACAGGGTGGCTTATTTTCGGGGGGATGTCTTATTTTTATTACGTCAGTATGGTACGGTACAGCCTCCCCCTGCGCGCTGAGCAGGCGGGGCAGAACTCCTAAAGAGGCGCGTTTTCCCCCCGCGCCTCTCGCTGGTTCGCTGGCTCCCTGCGTACGGGGAACAGGCGGGGCAGAAAGAGGCATCTCCCCCCCCGCACCTCTCCCTGCACGCTAAGCAGGCGGGGCAGAACTCCGCAAGAGGCGCGTTTTCCGCCTGTGCCTCACTGGTTCGCTGGCTCCCTGCGCACGCAGGAGAGGCTGAGGAGGCGACGGGAACAATGGCGGCACCACGGCTTACTTTTGGGGTACGTCTTACTTCTCACAAAGGTAAAAAAACCCTGCCATGGCTTACTTTATGACTACGTATTAAAAAGGGGGAAACAGGGTACTCATGTAAAAACACCAGGCAGGCCCCACAAATAACCCAGAGATGCAATTTAAATAAAAGGATACATTCTACTCATGTAAAAACATACTGATTCCTGGGCCGTCTGCGGCCTGGATTGAGAAGGCGATTGGGCCGCATCCAGCCCACGGGCCTTTGGTTGCCTACCCCTGGAGTGTGTTGTTTGAACTTGGACTCCCTCTGAACTGGACCAAACTGCCTCTTCAAGCTGTGGTCCAAAAAGAAACGAGGTTTGGCTTAGCATGTCGTGCGAACCAACTCAATGCATGTGGGGCCCTTTGAACAGTTGCGCTATGAAGATGAAGGTGATGGGTGGTTGGTGTGAGAAGCAGGGAAGAGAAGATCTCCCAGGATGGGAGGCCAGGAGAAGAAAGGGAAGCTCCCAGGTGAGAGCTGGGAGAATCCACCTCTTTCTGAGTGGTGTAAGAGTTAAGATTTACCTGTGTGAGAGGACTTTGTATTCTTCATTTTCTTTTCTTTTCTGTTGTTTTTGTGTGTGTAATGTGTTATGAAAAGTCTTAATAAAATCCTATAAAAAGAAAAAAAGCAGTTGTGTTACAGAATAACTTCTTCCTGTTGTTAAATCCCTGCAGCCGGGATTGAAATCTGAATTCAGCTTTCTGAAACTGCACTTTGTTCAGGTGTACAGTTATGTTCCTAGCAAAGGAAGCGTGAAAATTCATGTTGTTGCCCCAATCCCACAATAGCATTTAAGTTTGTGGTCGAAGTAGTCAATTAGAGCCTCTGAAGACTAGAGCTGTGGTTGTTCGTGATATTTTACCCCACGGAGGGTCTTCATATCTCTCCGTTTCAGCCAAAGGTCTGTTGTGGGACCTAATCACTTTCCCGCTGTGTTCATGTAGAAGTCAGCATTTTCTCTCTCTCTACACACTGCATGGCTGAAACCACACTGTAGCAATGGATTTCACCACAAAACTATCACACCCCCTGAATCCCTTTGTTGTGGGTCTTGTCGATGGCTCAGACTGGTGCTAAAGAATGCTTTTTAAAGTTATTGCTTTTGTTTTGATTACAAAGGCAATGTGCTCCAGCAAATATAGCTCAGTTGGAAGAGCATGGAAATTCAAGTCCCGTGTTGGGCAAAAAGATCCCTGCATGGCAGGGGGTTGGACTAAATGACCCTCATGGTCCCTTCCAATTCTACAGTCAGGGGTGTAGCAAGGGGACGGGGGGTGGGGGGTGGACCGCTGCGGGCAGCGCCCCATGGTGGGGGTGACACTTGGGCACCCCCCGCGCCTCCAAAGCCGCCCTGGGCTTTTTTTTTTTTTTAAAGGCTATTTTCGGCGCTGCCGGGGCGGAGCCGCAGGGGCGGCCAGCGAGGAGGGGTGTCACGCTTTTCGCTGATGTGACACCCCCCCTCGCTGGCTGCCCCGGCAGCACCGAAAATAGCCTTCCCCCCACTTTCAGCGGGGGGAAAAGCCGCTGGGCTCCCTGGGCGGAGCTGCAGCATGGAGGAGAGGGGTGGGCCAGCCAGGAGGGGGTGACACCCCTCCTGGCTGGTCCGCCCCTCTCCTCCATGCCGCAAGCCAGCCAGTGGCTTTTTTCGGAGCTGAAAGGGGGGGAAGGAAGACAAAGCAGGCACTTTAAAACGCCTGCTTTGTCTTCCTTCCCCCCCCTTTCAGCGGCTTTTTTCACCGCGGCATGGAGGCGTCGCTCCGTGCGCATGCGCGTCATGACGTCATGCGCATGGAGCGCCGCCCCGCCGCCAGGGGTGCCGCTTGGCTTGCTGCCCCCGGTAGCCAAGCGGCACGCTACGCCCCTGTCTACAGTGCTGTGAATCTATTATTCTAAATATGCCCTCTGGAGCGAGATGAGCACGCAACCCCAGTGTCATCCACAACTGGACCTAATGGGTCAGGGGTACCTTTACCTTTACCTTTTTTTTATTTATAGAAAGAGAGAGAGAGCCAAAAAGGTTCCCAGAGCCACAGACTTACAGTCTAAAAGTCATGACACAGAAGGGGGGGCAAGCAGAAAAGAGGGGGAAAGCAAACTGAGGTGCTAGTTCTTTAAACAAAACAGAAGTTTTTACAATGACTAATTAAGTAGTTCTTAATTAGAAGCTTTCTTATTGTGCCTCCTGCCCCTCTAATTCCTCCTGACCAGTGGGGGATATGGCATTATTTAATTGCCTCTTAATGAGCCTCCCTGTATTCCCCGCTTTAGTTATTGTTGTCTGTTGTTAATTTTACTTTTTCATCATGTAGAGCAATAAAAATAAAAAACAGTGAGAGGAAACAGTAATTAAAGCCCCTGGAACTAAGGAATTAAGTGGGGCAATTCAGGGGCAATTCATCAATAATTTTTGGGCATGATGAACAGGAAGCAATTACAGCCAGGCACCACACCGAAGAAGCTTTTAATTAAACATGCAGTAGAGTTTCGTTGGGTGGCACATACTTCTCTGTGTTATGTGGTTTTTAGTGTGTGCTCTTAGAATCTCCTCATGCCAGTAAAAACTGTGTATAAATTTGTACTTCACACTGGAATTTAATACATTTTATAAGACTAGGCTATCAATTTACATAAAATTGCAAATAATCACCACTTGAATTAATCTGAATTTTGAATTGTATTATTGCTTTGGTTACTTCTGTGACCCTTTTTGATCCAGAGCTTTATTTGCCTGTAAAGTTAAAAGGGTAAATGACATGGGCGTAGCCAGGATTTTTGTTGGGGGGGGGCAGAATTCAGTTGGGGGGAAGGACTTTTGTTAGGGGGCAGAACCAACATGATTGTTCAGTTAGTTAAGTATTTATATTGTTTTACTTGATGGGGGGGACAGCTGCCTCCCTTGACTACGTCCATGGTAAATGACCCCTGGACGGTTAAGTCCAGTCAAAGGTGACTATGGGGTTGCGGCTCTCATCTCGCTTTCAGGTCAAGGGAGCCAGCGTTTTGTCCACAGACAGCTTTCCAGGTCATGTGGCCAGCAGGACTAAACCGCTTCTGGCGCAACGGAACACCGTGATGGAAACCAGAGCAGCGCAAGGAAACACCGTTTACCTTCCCGCCGCAGCGGTACCTATTTATCTACTTGCGCTGGTGTGCTTTAGAACTGCTAGGTTGGCAGGAGCTGGGACAGAGCAACGGGAGATCACTTGGTTGCGGGGATTCGAACTGCCTGTAAGTCACCCTGGGAAATATATGTGGGAGGCAATTCACAAAACAATGAAAGCATTTGTTTTAGATAAAATCATTTCTAACCCGCTTCCTAGTTCAAAAATCTCTGAGCCGTGTACGGTCTAAGACAAACGAGCAATATATCATTAAAACCAAACTACAACCTAAAACCAATAGAACAGCAATATAAAAAGACAAGGAAGCATATGGAAGGAACTAAAACAGATATTTGGGGATCCAGGGAAAGCCTGGGCAAAAAGATACGTCATCATCACCATCATCAGAACAACAACTGGAAGGAGAACCTAGCATTTATGATGTCAGCAAGTTACTGCATGACCCCATATGAACTTTAATGAAATTCCCAGCACTAAAATTTCCACATTTTCCTGAAACTTGTGAATCATATGAGGAAAGACGGAGATGAAAAACTGGAAGTGCTTGGGATATGACGAAAGAGTGGAGACTTGTCAGGTTTTTTTCTTTTCTTTTGAAAATTGGTAATAAGGCTGGGGTAAAGGGGAGGTTTACCCCAGCCTTATTACCAATTCTCAAAAGAAAAAAAACCCTGACAAGTCTCCACACTTTTGTCATATCCCAAGCACTTCCAGTTTTTCATCTCTGTCTTTCCTCATATGATTCACAAGGGGAGGTTGATGGGATGCGGGTGGCGCTGTGGTCTAAACTACTGAGCCTAGGGCTTGCCGATCAGAAGGTCAACGGTTCGGATCCCCGCGACGGGGTGAGATCCCATTGTTCGGTCCCAGCTCCTGCCCACCTAGCAGTTCAAAAGCACGTCAAAGTGTAAGTAGATAAATAGATACCGCTCTGGCGGGAAGGTAAATGGCGTTTCCATGAGCTGCTCTGGTTCGCCAGAAGCGGCTTAGTCATGCTGGCCACATGACCCGGAAGCTGTCTGCGGACAAACACCAGCTCGCCTATAGAGCGAGATGAGCGCCGCAACCCCAGTGTTGTCCGCGACTGGACCTAACGGTCAGGGGTCCCTTTACCTTTAAAGGGGAGGTTATTTTGTTGGCTTTTTTTAACCCACAAGGGAATGTAGACCTCAGGATGGAAAGGGATGACCATTTGGAACAATTGAAGACTCTCCATAATCAGAGCTTTTAAAGAACTGAGCAGCGTGTTACAGCCACCATGGGTATGTGCTCAAAAATGGCCATCACTGGCGAGTTGTCTGCTCCACTGCGATGATATCTAGGTTTCCTCCACTGGCATGGCACACAGGAACAGGGAAGTCCACAATGTGATCATGTGACAGGGAGCACTCCAATATGCTATGGAAAGGAGGGGGTGTCAAATCCTGATTGAACCTTGAGCAGAAGCCCTCAGCAAGTGAGGGGGCGGCTGATCTCATTCACATCCCATACGTGAGCCCTCAACTGCAGTTGAAGTGGTACATTCCAAAGTAGTGCCGAGTCAAACTTTGGGTAAAATTCAAGAGCAGGGCTGTGAAACATTCCCCCCCCCCAACAAAAAATCAGAGGGCCAGTTTTGATAGAGAATAAAATAAAGTTTTATTAGCTGCGGCACACTGTGTTTCACTTTTTGTTCTTGGTTGTTGTTTTTTGTCTCTTCCTGATGGCCAGCTGTCACCAGATGCCATTCCCCCCCCCCCCAATGTCTCTGGAATGATGCTAGTGGGATGTATTCAAGTAGCCACCCATAGAGATCACCATTTCCTACCCAGAATGCTCCTTGGAACAACGTTGTGTCATGGCATAGCATCCTACTGGGAGATATTAAGGAGAATTCAACATGGTGGCTGTCAGCAGTCAAGCGGCAGAAGTCATGTTTTGAGTTTTGAGTCCTCCCTCTACATGCCCCCTTAGCTGAAAGAGTTCCACCCCCCATGGATGCGGGCCGCGAAATGGAGGGAACATTCCATCTCAGCCCTTTCGCAAACACAACTAACCCTTCCATGGAGAACCAGGTCTAGGTTTGTCAAACATTTTGTTGACTAAGCATGGATGAGTTCAGTCCCTGAGACAGTGAGATCACTTCCAGCCAAGGTCACCCTCTCACATGAAGATGATCACTCCTTAGTCTTTTGAAGTAAGTATTTCTAAGAAAGATTCCTGCTTCTGGGGAGGGGCTGGACCTGATGACTCATGCAGGTGTCCTTGAGATACCACTGACATTTGAGAGAAATATTAGGCTCTGGCATCCTAGACATCTTTGAATGTCACCATGTAATTTGACATGGAATGGTAATAATAGTGTAAGATACAAGAACACGCAGATTGGTCAAGCTGACCCTGAGCTGCAGCTCAACATGCTGAACACACAGAAACTATTAATTCACATCTCCGTGGGTGTAATTATAGGGGAGACTTGTCCCCTCCCAAATTTCAGAATGGGTGTGGGGATATAATTAGTCTATTTCCCCCTCTCCCCTCCTACATCTTTTCAGCCCACAGTCTCCATAAATTCAACTACTTGAGAACATTGTAAAGAGGTAAAAGTGGGAGGGCAGGGATCAGTGCCACTCCGTCTGTCTCCATGGATTGAACTAAGGTTCAGCATCTGGTCCTATTATTTCATAAGTAAAAATGAATATGTCCATATGTTACGTTGTTCAAAACAGTACTTTTTTGGGGGGTGGTAGTGGTGGTCCCAGGTGGTGCTGTGGTCTAAACCACAGAGCCTAGGGCTTGCTGATCAGAAGGTCGGCGGTTCGAATCCCCGCGACGGGGTGAGCTCCCGTTGCTCGGTCCCAGCTCCTGCCCACCTAGCACTTTGAAAGCACGTCAAAGTGCAAGTAGATAAATAGGAACCGCTCTGGCGGGAAGGTAAACGGCGTTTCCGTGCGCTGCTCTGGTTCGCCGGAAGCGGCTTTGTCATGACCTGGAAAGCTGTACGCCAGCTCTTGGCCAATAAAGCGAGATGAGCGCCGCAACCCCAGAGTCGGACACGACTGGACCTAATGGTCAGGGGTCCCTTTACCTTTACCTAGTGGTGGTTTGCTCCAAAGTAGAAATGTTCTCTACAGCAATGGCCTTCAAGCTGTGTTCTGGTCAATGATATGGGTTTTCCAGAACCTTTCCTGGGCAAGTTTCGGTAATTTACACTGCAAATGTTCCATGTGCATTGGGAAATTTCCTGGTGCCCTAGAGCAGGACGGGGGAAATCTCTGATCTGCAAGCATAGTTAGGCCTCCCCATCTGGCTCGCAAGGTTGCTTTCGCCAAGCCATTTCTACCTGCCCTGTGCCTGATGTCATATATGGGGCAGGTGAAGTTGTGACTAGGCCCAAGGGGCATGTATAGCTCCATGCAAGCCCTGAAAAATCAGCTGGCCATTGGAGTATGTGCAGGCCCTGAAGGCCAGCCGATTGCCAAGGCTTGCATTGCTCTGTGCATAGCTGTCACCACCAGGTGATGGACAGGGGTCAACTTTGTTCGCCTGTCATACTTGGGCCACAGGATGTCAGAATGATAAGGATCTGGCCTGCCAGCTGGATCCAGTTCCCCACCCCTGCCCTAGACAATTATCTAATTTAGCATTTCAACTTGTATTTAGTAAACAAAGCTAAGAACATGGAAACAGCCAAGCTTGCCTAATGCTGTCATTCCATTGACTTTCCTCAGACTCGTCACTGAAACTCCCGCCTCTCTAGAAACCAAAGCAGATTTTTTTTCTTCCACGTTTTTAAAAAAAATAAAATTTGCTTGCTTTTATTTCTTCACTGTTGTTGCTCAGCTTTCCTCTTCTTTTAAACTAGATCTGGCTATGACTTTACTATTACAGAAAGCGATCCAAGTTCCAGTGGCTTCCTGGCTATTATTGTCAGGTTTTGCATGGAGAGTTTGCAAGGAAAACCAGGGAGCGTTGTTCAAGGCTGTTGCACAATGTATTCCTAAAGCAGCTAGTGGTCCGAATCCACGGGTCCGCACAGAGCGTTTTTGCAAGAATGGCAGGGCTCCTGAGACCTCTTCCCCAGCACCGCCTGCCTGATTCTAATTTTAGCACTCTGCTTGCAACCAACCACCCCTGAAGGTTGGCAGGGCCTGGCCTGAGACAGTACAGGGCAGGAACCCCTTCAGCTCCAGCCAGCATGGACAATGGTAAGAGGTGGTCAGAGGTGCAACATAAAGGCAGTCCGTAGTCACTGAAGCTGGGTGCAGGGCAGGAAGTCAGGCAAAGTCAGGAACAGGTAGGCAAGCAGGGAACCAGGGCGGGTCAGGAGCTCAGGCAGGAAAGCAGGACAGGTTTCAAGCAGGAACACTGGCAGGAACTGGTAACCAACAATGTTGTTCCTGCAACTTGGGGCTGGGGCCAGCCGGCTTTTATCTGCCCCGAGGCATGGGGCGGCCCTGATCCTCTGGTGACTTGCCTCTCCTGGCCTGGAGGTGAGCACTCCTCCTGCGGGAACTCAGTTCCCTTCTCCTCTCTGCTCTGAGCCTCTGCAGCTCAGGAGAGGCTGGAGGGTTACCGGACCCAGAGGCAACCTCAGCTTCCCCTGACAGGGCTGGGAGTGGAGCACCTGCAGGCAATGGGTCCTCCATCCCATCAGGAGCCAGAGCAGACTCAGCCGATGCCTGCCCCTGAGGATCCAGCACAGGTGAGGACCCTTCAGACTCAAGCCCTAGCCCCGGCTCTGCTGGTTCTGGAGGCGGGGAATCCTGTGCAGGCTGGGATCTCTCAGGTTCGGCATCTGAGTCTGAATCCCAGGCCATCACATAATCTAAAGCAGCTGGAGAGCAGCACATCGCAGACCTCTGGTAGTAGGGCTGGCCCAATACATTTTGACACCTGAGGCAAATCACAAAATAGTGCTCCCCTCCTTTCCAGGGAAGAAAGAGTGACTGAAGATTTACGTCATGAACAAAGGGGGTGGGGATTTGCATTGGGATTTGTTGCCCCTGTGGATCCTGCCACCTGAGGCGGTTCCCTCATGGGTGGTCCGGCCCTGCCTGGTAGAAAGCACTATGGCTGGCACCTGAAACCCATGAAATAATCAAAATATGCCCAGAAGCAGCACATAGATCCAAGAACTTCTTAGGATCTTTTGGTGAGGTTTTTTTTAAGTCTTCAAATGCATGCTAGGACATCTCTGTGGCCGCACCTCTCCTCTCCCTCGTTCCTTTATTTAAATTGATTTATATACTGCTGTTCATAAAACAGATCTCAGTGTATTGCAAACTTAAAATAAAACAATAAAACAACTGTTTGTGAAAACCAAAACAAAAAACAACAACAACCAAGCACAGCAAAACAGCTCTAGGACACAGCATGGAGCAGTCAACTCTAATTTTCAAAGCTCGGCTGGGATACATGGACTTTTGCTTGTCTGCGAAAAGCTAGCAGAGAGGAGGCAGTGGGAACCTGGTTTGGGAGAAAGCTCCCAAGCATTGGGGCTACAGCAGAGAAGCCCCTGCTGCTTGAGGCTGAACTCAGCTCCCTATAATATATAACCCAGAGCAAGGTGGCAAGATTTGATGTGCCGGGGGGGGCATTATATGGGAGGAGATGTTCCCCAGAGATAGGGAACAGATATTGTCAGACTCCAACTCCCATCAGCCCCAGCCAACATGCTCAGTGATGATGGCAGCTGTAATGCCAACATTCCCTAGACCTGCCATAAGGGTGTCATACGAATTTCCTTGTTCCCCATCAACAATGGCTAACCACGTAGGGTAGAGAAAAGGAGGGGGAGATGAGAGCTCCCAGAATGCGTCGTTCCTCTTCTAGGCTCAGATCTGTTGCTGGCATGTACACAGAACATGAACTGAACCATGAATGACAGGATCCCCCCAGTCCTGTGCTGGTGATAGCTGCACACCCTGTATTTTGCACAGGCAAGCGGACTCCTGTTCCTGCTCAATTTAAAATATATATTGGGGGGGGGGGGACACAGGCTCAGTTGAGGCCACTGGCTCAAATGGCACTTAGTTTCCAGTCTGGCAGTGCCAGCGACCAGGTTTGCTCTTCCCTTTCTAAATATAAAGATTAGCACTGGGGATAAGGCTCAGTAGCATGTGGCGGGGTCTGTTCTGTGCTTACTGTAATTACACAGGTGTATAATTCTCCAGAAGTGTTTTGCTTGCCATGTTCCCATTCAGCAGCACGACTGTACAGGTTTGGTCAGTGAGATAGCTGCGTGGTTTATTTTCTTTTGGCTGGGAGCCCTGGAGGATGAATAGAGGGAGGGGATAAGAGGCTGGGTTTTTTTGTTTGGTTTTTTCTAATGCCAAGAGCCAACTGGAGACTCCCAACACATTAGTCAGGGCTCTTTCACTTCCATTCTTTTTTCTCTTTCTTTCTTCCTTCCTTGCTTACTTCAGTGGTGCACCAGGGCTGCCAACACACAGCGTTTAATAATTGCAAAGCAAACCCCACCAAAAACTCTAGTGTCATTATAAGAGAGGGGGGGAGACTCAGTTATTTCCCCAAAGCCTTGGGGCATTTTGGACTGCGATCATCTGAAGATAAGAATATAAGAATTGTAAAGTTGGAAGGGACTCTGAGGGCCATCTGGTCCAACCCCCTGCAATTCAGGAATCTCAGCCAAAGCATCCATGACAGATGTCCATCCAACCTCTGTTTAAAATCCTGCAGTGCATGAGAGTTCATCATCTTCCAAGGCAGTGCTCTTGCCATCAGAAAGTTCCTCCTAATGCTTAGTCAGAATCTCCTTTCTTGTAACGTGACTCCATTGTTTCATGTCCTACCCTCTGGAGCAGGAAAAAAAAAAGTTGGATCAGAAGAAGGTCTCTAACTCTAGTGCATCATTCTGCCTTACTTATTCTGCCAGCTGTTTGTAGGAAGCTTGCAAGCAGGGATCTCTGTGTAGCCTTGGGATATGGAGGTTCTCTTTAGCTGCCATTGATAGATTTATTCACAAATTTGCAAAACTCCAAAAGCCGCAGTAATTCCAAAAGAGGACATAGGAATCTATAGACCATTGGTCCATCTAACTCAGCATTGTCTGTTCTGACTGGCAGTGGCTCTTTAGGATTTCGCTGCCAGCCCTACCTGCAGATGCCAAAGACTGAACCTGGAATCTTCTACATACAGTGGTACCTCACCTAACGAATAACTCGCCTAACGTCTTTTTCGCCTAACGAATGACTTCCGGCAAAACAAAATGGCCGCCGCTAACGAATTTCTTCGACTTAAGAAAAGATGTCGCGGCCGCTTTGAATAGGATTTCTTCGACTAACGAATTTTTGAATAGGATTTCTTCGACTAACGAATTTTTCCCCAATGCGTTCCTATGGGGATTCGCCGAACGCATTTTTTCGCCTAACAACGATCGCGTCGGAACGCATTATCTTCGTTAGGCGAGGTACCACTGTATAAACCAAATGCTCTACCACTGAGCTATGGTCCTTCTGCAAGAGCAGGGCTGCATAAAGTGCATTGCGGTCATCTATTCAGCAGGTTTCCAGGGCACTGAGTAATGTGGCCAAGCCATCCCTAGCCAAGAATGGTCAGAGCAAGTTCTCAAGGGCTTCAGAACTCTGTCTCAGGTTGAACGCTCAAGATATAGCTGGGCTTTACGTTTTCAAAAAGAGTGCCAGCAGTCGCTTCCTTGTTGCTGAATCCTAGGCGTCTCACGATGGCAACAGTACCTGGCAGACTTTTAATTCAATCTGTCTCCAGCCTCCATCTTGAAACTGAGCCTAATGGCAGACTTTATGGCTGCAACATCCAGCCAAAGGTTCTTTTCTTTTGTTTTCCGCCTGCACTTTGCATATCATCCACCCTGAATAAAGAGTTCTAGAGAACGTGAAAGCTTTCTCACCATTTTGGGATATTTCGGCTGGTCCTAATAAATGCATTCTTGAACTGTGGAGTTTTTCTCATGGACCACCGGAGCATCCTTTGCTTTTTTTACGTTCCAACTATGGAATCTGCTTCCACAAGGGGTAGTGATGCCTAACACATTGGATGGCTTTGGAAAGGGGTGAGACAAATTAATGGAGGGCAAGGCTGTCAGTGGCTACTAGCCACAATGGTTGTGTTCTCCCTCCAGTGTCAGAGGCAGCGCTCCTCTGAAGATCAGTTGCTGGGAATCCCAGACTTCACATCTCGTTGGCCACTGTGGGAACAGAGTTCTGAACTAGACACACCTGATCCAGCAGATTCTTCTTAGGGCCTGCTTGATCATGATCTCAATAGGTGCCCTTGGCTCATCTGGTATCTCACACAAATGTAAAATAACAATGAATTGGCATGGGTGAGGGTCATAAGGAACTTTGTACCGTCTTTTCCCCTTTTTAAGACACCGTCTTATAATTTTTTTCCCTCAAAAAAAAACAGGGTGGCTTATTTTCGGGGGGATGTCTTATTTTTATTACGTCAGTATGGTATGGTACAGCCTCCCCCTGTGGCGGCACCACAGCTTACTTTTGGGGTACGTCTTACTTCTCACAAAGGTAAAAAAAACCCTGCCATGGCTTACTTTATGACTACGTATTAAAAAAGGGGAAACAGGGTACACTTTAAGTGGTTTTCAAGCGAACAACAGTCACTGGTGGGAACTGTGCATACAGCCAAAGTGATCTGCTTTGGGGCTGGTTGTTGTTGTTGTTGTTGTTGTAAGTTGTGCTGGGGTGATGAACCCTTTTCAGCTTGCAGGCTGCATCCATTCATGGACAACCTTCTGGGGTTCACATGTTGTGGCAAGCAGGGCCACCAGTCATTATTGCAATATACAGCTACTGATTTACACTTGTGTGCATGAAAGAGTTAACCTGAGCCCAGAGCTCAGGATGCAAGTAGGTGTGGCTTAGCAGGCCTGCGGCCAATGGCTCCCAGGTGCGAGAAAAGCCAAGTGAACTGAATATCTCAAAACAGCAAATTGTGCAGCCTGCATCTTTGCTAACCCAAATATTCCAAGATCCTTTTTGTAAAGAAAGCAAGCTCTTTACTTTTTAAAGTCGTTTGGAATCTTTTTCCAGTTTTATTTTACTGCCAGCAGATGGAGTCTTTGTTTGCTATAACTTCTGGAAACTCTGTGGGTAAAATCTCCACTTATTTGCAAAGCTAAGTGTCTGTGATTTATTCTAGCCTAAGTATTTTCATGGGAAATGTTTGTTTAAAGGTGGATGAAGACAGATGCAAATCTAACCCAAGTTTTAATGTACTTGGAGCAATGATCACCATTGTGCTTAACTCTGCTAATGGAGAGTAAGTTCTCTCACCCAACCCCCTCCCTCCCTCCAACAGTTGGCTGATCGAGGGTGCCGCCCAAATGTGCCTGTAGGGTGTGAGAGCTATGAATTGTTTATTGGCATTTCCAGGGATATTCGAGGAGAGAGAGATTTCAACCCCACCTGGGATAGTAAGCCAAGAGCTACTGTATTGCGGAATCTTGCTTGAGTTTCTTATTCATGTAGGCAGCTTTAATTGATTCAGGATAACACTGACTCAGCAGCCTCTGAAACAATACCAGGTATCCCTGATCCTAATAATTAAAGGATCATTCCTTTAAAATATGGGGACTCTGGCAGATGGCTCCCTAACTACCACATAAAGTTCTTTCCCCCGAGTCTTGGTTATGTGTTCAATAATGCACATAACCTTTGCACTGAGAAGGAGAAGCTGTGCTCACATCCCCTGTCCAATAGCTTCTGTGTCTTTGCACTAAACATCTCTAAAGGGCCACCAGTGTATGAGGAGCTCAATGTGCATTGGTGCGCCATGCAGTCAGGATCCCCGAGCGCATGATGCTCTCCATAAGTGGGCAAACCTTTGCAGATGTTCAGAGCAAATGCACAGACGTGGTAGTACATGTGATGGGGGGGACAGGGACAACAGTGCTATCTCCCTCCCCCCCTATCCACACAGAAATGCTGCACATGGCTTAATGTGAGAATATTAGACATGCTGCTCACTGGATTCCACCCCCCCCCCCCAAAGAAGAACTGAGGTTTGGAATTGGGTGACTAGACTCTCTTTTTTCTAGGCTACGGCTGAGGGTTGTCCACACAGACAGATGAGTGCAGGAGGCCATACCTCTTACCCCCACCCCCCTGCCCCGGGAGGAAAAAGTGAGACTTTTTTTATATCAATGGCTCTCTAGCGAATCAAACGGTGCCTAATCTGCATTGTGGGAGGAGCCCTGGGGCCGTTGCAAAATCCAAACAGGCTGTGCTTTCCCAAGATCTTGCCTCGAGTTCACATCATCATCATCATCCATTTGCTTTAATTGCTCCATAATTAATTGCAGCAAAACTGTTCCAAGTTTTGCCTGAATGCATGCACAGCTGAGAAGCTGGAACATCCCTATTGAACCCACTTCCCTTCCTTCCCTGCCTTTATTGCCACAAAAGAAGTGTTGGCGTTCATCACTCTGGCATCTTCTACGCTTACACAACGAAGAGCATGGTAGCTGTAGGTGGAACCGATATGGGAACTGAAAGTTCTGGTCCAGTGTCGGCTCTAGGGTCTTTTTTGGGGGGGGCACAGTTCTTGAGTGGACCCACCTCCTCCTTGCCACTACCACCAATGCCAGTTCCCTTGTCTGTGCCTTCTGGGCCCAGTCTTCACAACTGCAGAGAGAGAGAGGGGGGGGCAAAGTAAACAACAACAACAACAACTTATTTATATTCTGCCCATCTGGCTGGGTTGCCCCAGCCACTCTGGGAGGCTCCCAACAAAATATTAAAAACACAATAAAACATCAACTGTAATAATAATAAATAAATAACAACAACAATAATTTATTATTTATACCCCGCCCATCTGACTGGGTTTCTCCAGCCACTCTGGGCAGCTCCCAACAAAATATTAAAAACGCGATAAACCATCAAACATTAAAACCTACCCTAAACAGGGCTGCCTTCAGATGTCTTCTAAAAGTCAGATAGTTGTTTATTTCCTTGACATCTGATGGGAGGGCGTTCCACAGGGCGGGTGCCACCACCGAGAAGGCCCTCGGCCTGGTTCCCTGTAACCTCACTTCTCGCAGGGAGGGAACCGCCAGAAGGCCCTCGGAGCTGGACCTCAGTGTCCGGGCAGAACGATGGGGGTGGAGACGCTCCTTTAGGTATACTGGGCTGAGGCCGTTTGGGGCTTTAAAAGTCAGCACCAACACTTTGAATTGTGCTCGGAAACGTACTGGGAGCCAGTGAAGATCCTTTAGGACCAGTGTTTTATGGTCTCGGCAGCCACTCCCAGTTATAAACTTCCCTGAACAAGTAGAGGATGATGCTTCATCTCCTCAGTCTTGCACCTGCAGGTTTGGTCAGAGGAGTGGATTGTCAGCGTGGCACAGAGTTGTCCTTCGGGTGTTTCCCCTGGTGCCCCCGAAGCCTCTACGTGTCACCACCCTCAGTGGTGAGAGTGCTGACCTTTTTCTCCTTTGACAAGTACACAGAGCTGAAGAAGGTAGTTGTAAGAGTGACCCCCCAAAAAATTGTGCAGTTGGAAAAATGGGGAGAAAGGCACACTAGGTATACAGGCAATGTCAGGGACAATGTAAACAGGCAACCACCCACCCACCCACCCCCATTTACACACGGTCAACATGTGCACGAAATCGCACATCATGCAGAACCCAGGAGTGACCCCAAAGCATCCCAAAAAGGGGTGAGAACAGGGGGGGGGATGAAATGGGGTGTTGGCAGACTTTTTCAATGGCGTTTCAAAAATACGTGATTTCACTTGTGCAGAGCCTGGGAATGTAACCCCTGCATAAATGGGGGGTTCCCTGTGAACAAATACCCCATAAACTGTCCAAATCATATTAAAACTCTTTTGGGGCAGAACCTCCTCTACTTCACCATCTAAGTTGCTATACCGAAAAAAGAAGAAGCCATGAGCAAAGAGATTAACATAAGGGCAGAGGGGAGGGGAATGTACAAGAAGAATTAGCAGCTGCATAACTCTTTTTCCCTGCTGAACATTATCCAATCTGTGTTGGCAGAAAGATATATACCGTACAATAGGTAGGCCCTGTTTGCTGTCTGCCTCCTTTGAAGTTAATACCACAAAAAAACACCAGCCCACGCTTTATGTTGCTCGTATATTCCTTGCCCTCAGAATAGAGCTTCAGACCTTCAAAATGCAGCGAATGGCTGTGAAGGGGAAAATACATATGCCTTTTCTTCCTTAGCATTTCATCCGCTTCTAGCATTTCAGCCATTCGCGCATTCACCTGCGATCAGAAGGACTTTCGTCGCTTTTTACATTTTGAAGAAAACCCTCCCGTGCAAACAATGGCGGCTGCTTCCTATAAATATCAATCGCGGTGGGTATTCGTTAGAAAGTGGGATGTACTAGGGACCACCTGAAGCCTGTTTAGTTCTGTCACCTGGCGTTGCTCTTGTTTGAACAGATGCACAGATTCCTGCCCTGCCCAAGACTCTCCCCAAATAGTTTTCATAAACAAAGACCGTTCCGTACTACCCTAAACGCACCTGTGTCCAAACCAATTATGGGTCTCGCCAAAATAGTAATCATAGACAAATCTCTTGCTCGGTTATTGGCATGTTTTCATCCCATTTGGTGATGGGATACGCATGCAACCGCCTTCCTGCTGTCTGATGTGGTGATTTCAGCACACCCATTTTGCATTCTGGATGTTTCCTTTGAATGTGCCATTGTGCGCTGAGAGGCGGTATTTATCACCACTTCAGTGGGAACCAGTTGCTCTCACTGACGACCCTTCCAGACTGGTGGTTTTTTGTTTTGTTTTTATGTGTGGGCATATTCTGCAACCCAGCGATGCAATAATACTGCAATAAAGGTAAAGGGACCCCTGACAATTAGGTCCAGTCGTGTCCGACTCTGGGGTTGCGGCGCTCATCTCGCTTTATTGGCCGAGAGCCGGCGTAAAGCTTCCAGGTCATGTGGCCAGCATGACTAAGCTGCTTCTGGCGAACCAGAGCAGCGCACGGAGACACCGTTTACCTTCCCGCCAGAGCGGTTCCTATTTTTCTACTTGCACTTTGACTTGCTTTCGACCTGCTAGGTGGACAGGAGCTGGGACCGAGCAACGGGAGCTCACCCCGTCGCAGGGATTCGAACTGCCGACCTTCTGATCGGCAAGTCCTAGGCTCTGTGGTTTACACCACAGTGCCACCTGGGTTCCTAATACTGCAATAGTGGTGGATTTATTCTGGACTGTCCATACACCATTCAGTTTTATTTATTACTCCATAACGCTGCCCCAGTGTTATCACATTACTGCCACTCGGAGGGGTATATTGATCTATAGCGCAACAAAAGTGAGGCCAAACAACAACCCACCCCAATCTCAGAGTATCTTGTGTTATAAAAGTGACAGCGTTTCAGCAGGAAGTTATGGGATATGCACCGGTCAGAAACAAAGCAGTATATCCATGCTGAAATATTTGAAGGTGCAAACTGTATTTAAAGCAGGAAAAACTGCCTCAATACCATCATGAACAGGGCTTCCCCCAAGGGGGCACTCAAGGGTACGCAGTTCCGGCACCTCTTTTTTTTTTGCTGTTGTTAAAAAGTGTGTCCCTTACTGTAACAACCTCATGATGAGTAACCGGCACCTATTTTTCTAGGAAAAAAGCAGTGATCGTGAGCACAAATAATCAGGAATGCGCAAGAAAAGGGACATCTGGGGGGGGGGCCCTTAGTGAGGGCGCCTTCAAAGTGTGCAGCGTGCAAAACTGATCTAGTAAAAGAAAAAAAATGTTCAAAGGTACCATGAGCTGCAGAATGAATCAAAGTCTAGGTGGTTCTTTTTGGGGTGTAGCTTTCAAATGACAATGCTTTTCATTAAACAGGTGTGATTTTTAAAAAAAAATCTTGTTAAATGCCCAGGACAGAGGGGATGTGAGTTATAAGACACTAAAACATTCAGGAAAAGTATGCTGTTCCCAGGGCCCACCTATAACATTTGGATACCCTGTCCTTACTATGGTAAAGGTAAAGGTAAAGGACCCCTGGATGGTTAAGTCCAGTCAAAGGCGACTATGGGGTTGCGGTGCTCTGAGGGAGCTGGCGTTTGTCCACAGACAGCTTTTCGGGTCATGTGGCCAGCATGACTAAACCGCTTCTGGCGCAATGAGACACCGTGACGGAAACCAGAGTGCACAGAAACGCCATTTCCTGCCACAGTGGTACCTATTTATCTACTTGCACTGGTGTGCTTTCGAACTGCTAGGTTGTCAGGAGCTGGGACAGAGCAACGGGAGCTCATTCCATCGCGGGGATTCGAACCGCCGACCTTCTGATTGGCAAGCCCAAGAGGCTCAGTGGTTTAGAGAAGTGGACTAAGAAAGGAAATGCACTTGTGAATTCAGGTGGACCTTATTGCCCAAGCTGGGAAAGAAAGTCCATTATAAGTCCATCCTTGCCTAGGGCTGGAGCCAGGAGCCAGCCTGGGTGGGTGGAGCCTGCCAGATTCGAAGAGGCTGCAATTGCAAGGCTCCCCACACGGGGCAGTAGACACTACTTCCTGCCTGAAAGTTGTTCAATGAGAGACTGTGCTTACGCGGTGGTTCTGGACGTCTGAATTCAGGTGCATTTCCACCTGAGCTCCTCCCAGCTGGTGCCTGGCTGCTGGAACTGGAAGCTCCAGAGGCAGTTCCCTAGCAGGCCAGATTAACCCTAACCTAGCCTTGACCATTTTAGAGAGTCTCCTCTGGGAATGCTGCCGCTTGGCAGTTGCTCCAGTTTGGTCTGGCGCTGCTGAAATATCGGTAGCCCTCTCAGCTGGATTTGAAGCGAACTAAGCTCTTCACCTGAAACTTAAATGGGGCAGGAGACGGTTTGAAAAAAGAGGAGGCTCTGTTGGGCAGGGATTGATCAGTTGGAGGACAGGGCTCTGGCAGAAGGGCTGCCCCCATCCCCCCTCTTGGGCCAGAGAGGTATATCTGTCCTCCATTGCTCTGCTTGCAAAAAAGGAAAACCTTAGCCCCTCCAGCTGATGACCCTGTACCTGCTATGCATACTAAATCCACTGCCGGGATATAAAACTCTTTACACTGATTAATTTGAGCTCGCTGATGGCTCTTATCCTGGTTTCAGAGTAATTGTTTCTCTTGTCTGCGGTCTTCCCTCCTTACATTTCACTGCATATTTATTAGGTTCTCTGCCGAGGCTATCTGCGGCCACATTAAACCAATTTACTCCTTGAAACGTCTGACCTTCGATCTGCCAGCTGCATCCTTTCTAAGCCAGCAGTGGAGAAAGTGGAGCCTCCTTAACAATGGGCTGGCCGAGGATTCTTGTACCTCTGAATTGTCCAGGTCCGCAAAGAAATCAAGTTATTGCACCTTAATCACCGAAAGTCATTTTTATGCTAATAGAATTTTCTATTAGGCCCCCTCTGTTTTCCTGGTGGTGTCATCTTAGTTAAAAATATGAATGCTTAGCCATGTCTGCTCTGAAAGTGCTGTTGATCTTATCTATCTCTTGGGACTTTTATCTATTATCTTGGGAATCTTATCTATTATCTTGGGAATCTTATCTATTATCTTATCTATCTCTTGGGACTTTGCACACTGGTGCCCTTTGTGGGTCACACAAAGCTGCAGATGGAAGGGGGAAATGTCAGTATAGCCATCCCAGGATTTAACTTGGCTCCTCCCCCTTTGCAGCCCAATGGCTCCTCCTCTCTTGTTGTGCCTATGAGAGCTGGCCAGTCAGGTGTGCAGCAATTTTTCCACTTCCTGACCTTCTGTGGTGGCTTCCTGGTCATCTTCAAAGGGGAAATTTGCTAACCTGCTAGATTTCCAGCATCAGTGTTTTACTGCAGGCTGCTGCCTTCCCTCCGAGTCTTCTTCAGGCAAACATCTCAGCTCAAACTCAACCAGCAAATGACTTAGTCTTCCCTTCATTTGCTGCCTTTATGTGGCTTCCCCCCCCCCAAAAAAAATATCTGCCTTGGCTTTCCTATGAGATACCGCCCCAGTGCGCCATCCTAACTCCTGTTTTTGATGGGGCTAGGTTTTGGGCCCTCCTCGTTCGAACTGGCTTCACAATGAAGGGGACCCTGGGCATATTACACCCTGACGAGACCCCTCCACTGTTGACGGATTTATCTGGCAGCAATTCTGGCTTGGGCTGATGGCTGTGTTGGTTGAAAACCTCTGGAGGGCATTAGGCTGATACCAGCTTGGACTATCTGTCTGTCTGTCCCAAACAGATGGACAATCAAAGACTGTGCCTGCATATCTGTGCTCCTCCCACTTCAAGCCTCTTCTGGTCCTGGGAGACCAGGGGAGAGGGAAGCTTGTCGCAGCAGGAAGAGGGAGACTCCCGTGCCTCTTCACCAGCCTGACCTATCTCTGCCTCTTAGCCTCCCTTGCTTCAGCTTCTGCCTCTGATTCTGGACTTCTCTCTGCCACCGACTCTCCTAAGTCACTAAGCCATGTTACCTCTTCAGCTTCTGCCACCTCCTCCTCCTCCCAGTCTTCTCCCTCTGACCACTCATCGTTGTCCTACCGCCACTCTGAGCTTTCTTCCCTTGGTGGTTCCCCACCTGGTTCCTTCCAACGTTCCTCTGCATCCAACCAGTCCATGATCATAGCTGTCAACTTTTGGATTTGAAAATAAGGGATTTTTTTCAAACTTTCGGATTTGAAAATAAGGGATGCCGCGAGGGCAGTGCAATGGCACCAAGTAGCCTCACCACCCTGCGCTCCAGAGGCTGCGCGCGAACGGGTGAGCGAAAGAGCGAGCGCATAGACGGCAGGCAGGCAGGCAGGCTGGTTGGGCGTGAGGGTCTGGCTGCACAAGGCATGCAAGCTCCACCCTCAGTCGGTCTCAGACTCCTTATTGGCAGCCGAGCAAAGCAGCTGAGGAGCCTCCCTGGCCGGCAGGGAGGGAGAGGAGCTGCTTCCTTTGAAATCCGGGAAATTTAAGGGATATCAACAATCTGGGATAGCAGCGGGAAACAGCATTGGAATAAGGGAGTTTCCCACAAAAAAGGGAGGGTTGACAGCTATGTCCATGATACTGACTGGGGCTGATGGGTGAGGTGGCCCAAAACTTCTGGAGGACATTAGGTTGATAAAGATTGCTATACCAGCTTGGACTCTGTGTCCATCTATCCCAGAAGTGTCTGCTTTGACCGGCAGCGGCTCCGTAGGGTCTCAGGTAGAGAAGTCTATTTCCCATTATCTGCTAAGCTGGCCTCTCTTTTTTTGTTTCAAAGAGTGGAGATGGCAGGGATTAAACCTGGGGCTTTCTGCAGTCAAAAGGATGTGCTCCACAGCTCAGCTGTGCCCCTCATCTTGGGACTTTTCTGAATCGCCACTCTTGCATTTGCCTGGGCCTTCCCAGATGAACCTGAGAGGACTGTTTGCTCCAACACACACAGCCCAAAATGACAAATCGCAGCCGAGGGAAACATCTGCAAGACCGCATAATGTTGTTTTTGGCCTTGCAGCCCTTGCAAAGGTAGATTTGGTTTCTATTAATACAGGGATAATAGAATGGGGGAAGCCTGGCATCGTGGTGGCCTTTGTCCGGTTACGGCCGCCTTGCAGTTATAGCAGCAGTTGCTGTACAATTATCTGACCACACCGTAGAGCCACAGCAGAAACAGAGGCTGCCTGGCTTTTTATTCTTAGTAACAGTATAACGGGGAAGGTCCGGGGGGGGGGGGGCTTCGTTTGAACTCCTTCCTGTGGCTGAGGGGAAAGGCAGAGCCAACGGAAGGTCACATAGACCCCCTTCTGTGTGGTGTGGAAGTGAGTTTAGGGGCTGCGCTTGCGGGCAGAGAAGCAGTGAGCTTGGTTCGAACCCCTTCTTAGCCTTGAGCCATGTGGGTGGCCTCGGACATTGGTTTCCGGGTGGGAGTTGACCACAGTGTGGATTTGCCAAGCGTGCCTTCCTCTTAGCATGTTTCTCCCTTTTGTCCTGAGTTTGAGTGGCTTTCTCCAATTGGAGTGCTCACAGGCCAGTGTTCCCCAGTTCTCGGTATTTATACTACATTTTTTTAAGATTTGCCTTGAGAGAGTCTTCAAACCTCTTTTGTTGACCACCAGCATTACGCTTTCCATTTTTAAGCTTGGAATAGAGTAATTGCTTTGGAAGGCGATCATCAGGCATCCGCACAACATGACCAGTCCAACGAAGTTGATGTTGAAGAAGAAGAAGAGTTTGGATATGATATCCTACTTTATCACTACCCGAAGGAGTCTCAAAGCGGCTAACATTCCTCCCCCTTCAGAGAAGTGTGACTAGCCCAAGGTCACCCAGCAGCTGCATGTGGAGGAGCGGAGACGCGAACCCGGTTCACCGGATTACGAGTCTACTGCTCTTAACCACTACACCACACTGGCTCTCTGAATCATCGCTTCATCACTGGTGATCTTTGCTTGATGTGTTAACATTGGATTAATTTTGAGGGTCTGATCAAAGAATTTGCAATTAGAAAAAGTAGGAGAATCCCCCCCCAATACAAATAAAAAGTCTATGAAAAGAACAGGATAGACTGTACTTCCCCCTCCCTCCTGCTTACTCCCTGGGCGGATTGTGTGGGTGACATGCACTGTCCTTGCCTGTTGCTCCAAGTTCACAAACCCACTCTCTCATCCCATCCTCATGATGAAGGCACTGACGAGAGTCAGCAGATCTAATCCGCCCACTGAGAAGTCCCTTTGCCGAGTATAATTATTTCTGTTTCCTGAAAGGATTAGAGGATTTAATTAGTGTCCTGTTTGACGTGCCCAGCACAACAGGAGCGGGGGAACGCACAGCCTTCAGAGCACCAAAATACACATTGCAAAAGGCTAATAAAACGGCAGACATCCAGCGAGCGTTTGCGCAGGAGAGAGTGTGGCTGGTTTGGGGCCTTTCATTCAGTCCCCAATGTCTCTAGGTAGGGCTGGGAGTGGCCCCTGCCTGGAACTCCGGACGCCTGAGGCTGCCACAGAGTCCACTGCCTTCAAATAATTTGTGGGTGGCGATGGAGGAAGCAAAGTATGGTGTAAGATGAAGTTCACACACCCAGATAGGTAAAGGCACCTTGGAGAAAGAGACAGACAGACGGGCAGACAGACAGACAGGGTGAGATGTTGTAGGACACATTAGGGAGGAAGGGAGAGTAGCAGAATTGCAACACAGGAGAAAGGATACTGGTTAAAGGTGGTAAAAAGGTAAAGGGACCCCTGACCATTAGGTCCAGTCGTGACCGACTCTGGGGTTGTGGAACTTATCTCACATTATTGGCCGAGGGAGCCGGCGTACAGCTTCCAGGTCATGCGGCTAGCATGACTAAGCTGCTTCTGGCAAACCAGAAGCGCCGTTTACCATCCCTATTTATCTACTTGCACTTTGACGTGCTTTCGAACTGCTAGGTTGGCAGGAGCAGGGACCAAGCAACGGGAGCTCACCCCGTCGTGGGGATTCGAACCGCCGACCTTCTGATCAGCAAGCCCTAGGCTCTGTGGTTTAGACCACAGCACCACCCGTGTTCCGTTAAAGGTGGTAGATACCGGTAGTTTCAAAGGTGGGAGTGCTTGCTTGGTGGGAATGCAAAATTGCTTATATATTTTGGACCAGGGTCTTCGGTATTACCTCCAAAATTGTTAAACAACCCCTATTACCAAACCCAGCCTAAGCCCTGCTTTCTCTAAACCCAGATTCCAACCCTACTATCCAGTTTAAAGATTTGATTCTTTTTCTACTGGTAGCCGCACATCTAGTGATAGCGTAGCACTGGAAATCCGAGGTGGAGAGACCTGGCTCAATAATTTCTGGGATATAGCTAGTTCAGAACGACTAAATGGGCTTAAGAAGAGTTGCAAATGGGGTCATAAAGAAAAATATCTTTGATGAAACCTGGTTTTTCATCCGTACGGGAAGAAGAAAGTAAAGCTCTCCCACCAGCCTCACAAACCTGTCTCTGAGGAGAACCGATATGCACTGCCAATGTTTTAAGACCATGTAAAATGATGCCATAGCTGTTCTTTGCCTTGCTTTGCTATGACTGTATTGTATAATAAAAATATTTCTTTTAATTAAAGTGGGAGGGTGGGAGCATAAGGGATGTTAAAGGGGCCTTTCCAGATCAGGCCAAAAGCCCATCTAGTCCAGTAGCCTGTTCTCCCAGCGGCCAAGCAAATGGTCTAATGGGAAGGCCTCAAGCCAGACCTGGGTGCAACAACACTCTCTCCACTCTGTCTGCAGTGGTGGTAGAATGTAGCCATTGTGGCTAGTAGCTGTTGATCGCCGTGTCCCCCATGAGTTTGTCCAAACCGCTATCCAAAATGGTGGCCATCTTGTGGGAGTGAATTTTGCAGTTTAGCTAAGAAGGACTACAGTCATACCTTGGAAGTCAAACGGAATCCGTTCTGGAAGTCTGTTCGACTTCCAAAACATTCAAAAACCAAAGTGTGGCTTCTGATTGGCTGCAGAAACCTCCAGTCGTTGGACGTCTGGCTTCCAAAAATAGTTCGCAAACTGGAACAGTCACTACCGGGTTTGCGACGTTCGGGAGCGAAAACATTCGGGAACTAAGCTGTTCTACTTCCAAGGTACGACTGTACTTCCTTTGGTCTGTCCTGAATCTTCAGTCAACTTCATTGGATGACCTCCAAATTATAGTATTATTGTGGCGGCGGGGGCAGGGGGAACACGTCCCTCTCTACTTTCTTCACACCCTGCATAACTTCAAAAGACTTTGAAATGTGACATGGTTGATCCCGAATGACATCGCAGGAAACATCTGATAGGTACCCATTGTATCCAAGCAGTAACCTTCTGCATGGAAATCACAATAGCAACGAATGTGCCAGGAACGACTAGCTGCCTGTTTTCAGGTACAAACGTGATGCTGTTTTAAACGCTCAGAAAAGCGCTGTATCCGTGCAACAAGAAGGTAGCCTCAGGAGAGAGGATAGGCAAGTTATGGGCAGCAAACAAAAATCAAATGTAAAAAGTCGGAGGGCTGTAAGCTGAACCTTGGTAGTCATAAAACATTGTAAGTGCCTCAGGGGCAGCTATCATTTTTACGATAGTCTGTGAAGTGTGAATATTATTTGTCTTATATAGAACTAACAGCCTCATACCTAGTGTTATTTGGGAACGCTTAAGAAACAAACAAAAAAAAGCCAGTGAGGTGTTGACCAGTGGTTAAAATCAGTCCCGTTTCGAAAGGTTCACTCCACCATCTTGGTTCAAAATGGCGCCCAGTTGTATCCAAGCATAGATGAAGAGCTGCTTTGCCTTGTCAGGAACCATGGCGCAAAATGTGGATGCAATGTCTTAAGAGGTGTCCAAATGCATAGCAAACAGCTTTCCAAAATATATAGTAGATGCATGAATTAATAATAATAATAATAACCACTACTCATTATCCATGCAAGGCAAGTACTCGCTTCTCCCTGAAGCATTTCCTCAGTGTGTCTGAAGCCAACATCCTGCCTTTTCTTATGAGGCTGAAATCTCTTCAGGAGCCTTTTCCCACTGCTATCTGCAGATCATCTCCACTTTTTCGCTGTGAAATACGACACCTGTCTCAAGCAGCTCTACATCCCCTCCATCTTCCTTGAGGATGACAGGAAAGCGGCCGCTTAACAAATGGGCTGCGTCTCTGAATATCCTCGTTTCCGATGCGTCGCTATCATATTTTTAAGGCTGGCTCTTTCCCTCCGCTCTGTCCGCCCCTTGTGCAGATTGCAGAGAAGCTTTTATTGTTTGCCGAACGATTTCTTGAAATTTCCCAGCTCGTGATGTCTTTGGGGGGGCTCCTTTAATCTCCCACCTCCAAAGTGCTGCTTATTTTTTTTTAGTGCTCTCACAAAAATTGAAACACTTTCCCAGCTGTTTATACATCCCTTTCCAATAGGCTGAGAATGTACGGGCATAAGGAGCTGGATCAGGCCAATCTAGTCCAGCATCCTTCTCTTAGAAGGCCAACCAGATGTCCATAGGAAGCCTGAAAGCAGCACCTGAGGGCAACAGCACTCTTTCTTCCTGGCGTTCCAGCAATTCAGAAGCATTGCTGCTTCTAACAGAGGAAGTGTAGAGCAGGCTTCCTCAACCTCGGCTCTCCAGATGTTTTGAGACTACAATTCCCATCATCCCTGACCACTGGTCCTGTTAGCTAGGGATGATGGGAGTTGTAGTCCCAAAACATCTGGAGGGCCAAGTTTGGGGATGCCTGGTGTAGAGCATAGGCATCGAGGTTTGTAGCCTCTGACAGATGCTCTATTACTGGGGTAGGAGAGTTGGGGAAAATTCACATCTGGCAGCCAATGCACCCCTTCGGTTTCAGATAGTACATGGGTAGACGAGTCTAAAAAGCCCAGGACACAAATTTTACCAGAAGCAGTGTATTTAACGTAAGCTCTGGTAGTGTATGCACGATTCGGACCAAACTAAGCCTCCTACAGCAAAATATACTGTACATCAGGACAGGATGCATGGTTGTGATGAAATAATGTGTGCAAAAAAAAAAGTGTGTATTGTGATAAAGTAATAGATTAAAATGCACAATATTAGAGAACGCAATAATTTGAAAAAGCATTTCGTTAGGCCAGATCGCTTGCAAAAAATGTGCCTATCAGGCAAAACTGTACGCAGAAATGTGTATGTCAAGATAACTTTTATCTAAAATGCTGGCGAATATTCATGAGGACTTCATTTTTATTTTTATTTTTCATGCAAACCGCTTTGGAAATGTGGAGATGTGAAGTGGAGTCCAGAAAAATTGAGAGAAATTAAATGGGTGGATTTGCCAATCCCTATTGAAGTGAGCTGAGTGAAACTCCCTTCCCTTCGCAATAGGGAGCGGTGTCTTCAGCAGAACAAAACAAAAGCCCAAACCCACCCATAAAGGTGCAGAAGTTGGGTGGGAAGGTGTCAGAATGAGCTTTTGCCTTGGGCAATAGAATAGCTTGAACCAGCCCTGCATAAACGGTAATTGCAGCAATAGATTTTGGGGTGTGGGTTAATTATATAAATCCCCACACCCTTTAAGGGTGTGGCATTGTCTTTTGACCTCACCATGCTCTTTGGGGTTGCATCTTTGTTGTGGCTCGTTGCTGTTCTTCCTTTTTTTTAATTAAAAGTGGTGTGTCACCTCTAAAACTGGTTTCAGACGCTTCCCAAAGAGTCCTGCTACAGTGTTTCAGGGCTGTTATTTATGTGGAGTTTGGAATTCAGGTGTCTACCGTTAAGTCCTCCACGTGGATAGCTAGCACACCGTGGGCTCTTTGTCCGATGGGCTACCTTTCTCTATGCAGGGAGTTTTAACAAATGCAGAGGCATTAGAAAAGCAGACCCACTCAACGGAAGCTGTGAAGGCCCGATAGGACTCTTACCACGTGAATTTGTATCGATCAGGGGTCAGCACACTTTTTCAGACAGTCCACTGTCCCTCAGACCTTGTGGGGGGCCGGACTATATTTTGGGGAGAAAAAAAAAGAATGAATTCCTATGCCCCATAAATAACCCAGAGATGCATTTTAAATAAAAGGACACATTCTACTCATGTAAAAACACCAGGCAGGCCCCACTAATAACCCAGAGATGCATTTTAAATAAAAGGACACATTCTACTCATGTAAAAACATGCTGATTCCTGGACCGTCCGTGGGCTGGATTTAGAAGGTGATTGGGCCGGATCCGGCCCCCGGGTCTTAGTTTGCCTACCCATGTTATAGATCAGGGGTGGCCAACTCCCAAGAGACTGCGATCTACTCACAGAGTTAAAAACTGGCAGTGATCTACCCCCTTTTTTGGGGTTCAGGTCAAAGTTGTTGAAATTTTTTTAGGAAGGAGGTAAAATGTTGAGCTTTTTTTAGGGGATCCACAGTTGTTCAGCTTCTTTGGGGGGAGCCAATGATCTACCAGCGATCTACCGCAGACATCCAGTGATCTACCGGTAGATCACGATCTACCTGTTGGACATGCCTGGTATAGATCAATTACAAGACCTATTTTCATGGTCTGGCTTTTTGTGCTAGGTTGATAGGAGAATGAGGTATTAACATTTGCTTGATCTCTTTTATTAAATCATTTCATATCTTATTTTATGTGTGGTGTATCATGGCTGTAAGCCTCTCTCCATCTATCACGCGTTCAGATCCGCCTTCCTCTGAGAAGCTCAGAGAGACATACATGAGCTCTCTTCCTCCACGACACAGCCCATATCACCCCATCAGTTTCCTGGTCAAGTTGGATGGCAAAGCCCAGATCTTACTGGTCCAAGTCCTTGAGGAAGGAAGCCCAGGCCACTGAGCTCATGCTGTCAGCTCCTGAAACTGGCCTGAGAATATTTTTGTAGCATTTGTTTATTCTAATATTTGAAATTGGATGCCTTAGCAGAAAGGTGACATATAAATGAATTCACACGGCCCTACATTAGCTTGATGAACCTGAACAAAAATGCCCACAATTTCCAGCATTCTGGTCCCATGTCCAGAAATATGCTTTTGAAAAATTTACAAGTGTAACATGATGGTCATAATAATGTTTAAAAAGGTAAAGGTAAAGGACTCCTGACAATTAAGTCCAGTCGCGAACGACTCTGGGGTTGTGGCGCTCATCTCGCTTTACTGGCTGAGGGAGCCGGCGTTTGTCCGCAGACAGATTTTCCGGGTCATGTTGCCAACATGACTAAACCGCTTCTGGCGAACCAGAGCAGCGCAGGGAAACGCCGTTTACCTTCCCGCCGGAGCGGTCCCTATTTATCTACTTGCACTTTGATGTGCTTTCGAACTGCTAGGTGGGCAGGAACAGGGACCAAGCAACAGGAGCTCATCCCGTCGCGGGGATTCGAACTGCCGACCTTCTGATCACCAAGCCCAAGAGGCTCAGTGGTTTAGACCACAGAGCCACCCGCATTTAGGGAAGATTTTAATGTTTAATGCTGTATTATGTTTTAATATTCGTTTGGGAGCCGCCCAGAGTGGCTGGGGAAACCCAGCCAAATGGGCGGGGTATAAATAAATTATTATTATTATTATTATTATTATTATTATTATTATTAGCATCCACATTGAGCCTCAACATTACGCCTCCATTTAGCTGTCATGGTTAATGGTAGCTGGTTTGTCTTCCCTCCATGAAACAGCAGAATCTTTTCCACAAAGGCATCTGAGCTTGTAGCCACCTTAGCCAGACAGGGCTTGTCAATGTGATGTTGTTGGACTACAACTCCCAGCTAGCATGGCCAAGGATGATGGGAGCTGTAGTCCAACACATCTGACTGCCTACCCCTCCTCTAGGAGTTAATCCCATAAATGGATTGTTTCTTTTGTAAGGAACTGTTCCCTTTGTTTTTGCTTCTGAATTGACTTCCTGCCAACTTTAATGGAAGGAAAGACTAGTAGATTTAGGAGTCAATCTTGCTTAAATGGATATCAATGGCACTCCCATCTCCTTTTTTTTGGGGGGGGGGGACTTCGTTCTCTGAGAATCACATCAAGCCTGATCTGCTGGGGTTTCAGGAAACCAGCGATGGCAATATGGTCTGCTAGGCTTTAGAGAGGCGTTGATCATTTGATTCCTTTACTCTTCATTTCCTTTGAGTCTGTAATTGCGTTTGGTAGTAGGGTGCTGTTGTTTTTAGCTTCGTTTTTACGATGCAAGCTTTTGGATGGGTCTCGAGAATGCAAAGCGAAAAACGGGATGTAAATTTTAAAAACAGATTTTATTTTATTTTTTAAAAAGGCAAAGTAGTTCTGCACAAGTGTGCTGCTGTAGTAAATTAAGCCAGTCAATCAATCTCTAATGCGATAAATGACCTTGAGTTCACATTGACTCTGCTTCAAGCGCTGTCTTGCCTCATGTGAGTAATCCAGGCAGTCTGGCTGTTCCTTCAATGTACTCTCTGCTGCTTAAAGGTGATTTCTTTGTTAGCTCTGGTTAGTTGTCCTTTAGCCTACCATCCGGTGCTATAGACTGTGCAATGTTTTAAAGAGAAAACATGAGGGTATATTATTATTATTATTATTATTATTATTATTATTATTAAATAGCCACACACAAGGTGGGCATATGGAAGGGGGGGGGAACCTTAACCTTTCTCATGTTGTTGAAAACAGCCCCCTAATTAAAACCACATCCTTCCCACCCGGAATTAGAAGCCGAAATAAGTTTCAATGGCTGGGCTCGTTAGAAAGACTTTTCTGGTTAAAATGTCTGTTTAACGGATAATATACAAAACCGTGAACAGCTATAGATGAAAATGTATTGAATCATGAACTAAACAGACAATGTCATACAAAAAGCATACATAGGTATTCCCTCAGAGGCAAAAGCCTGTATATACTTTCAAACATTAAAGTGCTAATTCAAAGTGCAATATATAGTGTTGGAGATGGTTATGCAAAGTCCATCAGACGTATGGGTCTATCTTTCCAGTGTTAAAGATGGTTAAGCAAAGTCCATCAAACGTAGAATCATAGAATCATAGAGTTGGAAGAGACCACAAGGGCCATCCAGTCCAACCCCCTGCCAAGCAGGAAACACCATCAAAGCATTCCTGACAGGTGGCTGTCAAGCCTCTGCTTAAAGACCTCCAAAGAAGGAGACTCCACCACACTCCTTGGCATGGGTCTGTCTTCCATACGTCTGATGGACTTTGAATAACCATCTCCAACACTAAATATTGTACTTTGAATTAACACTTTAATGTTTGAAAGTATATACAGGCTTTTGCCTCTGAGGAAATACCTATGTAGGCTTTTTGTATGACATTGTCTGTTTAGTTCATGATTCAATACATTTTCATCTATAGCTGTTCACGGTTTTGTATATTATCCGTTGTATAGTTACCGTGACTGTCTGTTGTTGTTTCTACTGTGTACCATAAAATGTCTGTTTGCCAATTATAGCTTGGGGTTGGGGGCAGAATCATGACAGACGACCAACACTTAATGGTGACTCCAAATACTGCTTCTATTATCTCAGCAATAGAGTCTGCAGTCTTCCCCCCCCCCAAAAAAGGTGGGGGGAATGAAGAGAAATAAGGCGCTTAAAATATTCTTTTGAGATTTATGTTCCCATTAGAAAGCTGGCAGAAGAAAGTGAAGAGAAACATGTACGGTCATAACCAAAGAGAGCCCCAGCTACTGCTAAGGTGTTTGGGAGCACTGCTGTGCAAATCGTTTGATTAATAACCAGGTCCTTGTCATAAAACCATTGGGTGGAGCTGCTTCCCGCCATCGCTTGTGGCTTGGCTCACTTGCCCGAGTCATCTAGGTGCTGAAGCATGGTCAAAAGCGAGCAGGAATGGGAGTCACTGAAGTTGCTGGGGGCTTTCCATGACAAGTGTGTGTGTGTGGGGGTGCAAATGTAAAAATAAATAAATGTTGGCCCAGCTGGAAGCAAATGGGGGCTTGGAGTAGGGATTTGAGAAGGCATCATTTTACGTTCAACCCTAGATGCATCACACGCAGTTGTGTTTCTGTTCTGCTGCAGTTTGTCTTCTGCCAAAAACTACCTTATTTCTCTCTCTGTCTCCTGTGGCAAAATTACACCACTTATGCAATTTGCATAATTAATTCTGTTAATTATGTGAGTTGCATGGTCATGACGCTATTGCAACCCCAAAGGGAATGGGGTTATGAAAACCTTTAATAAAAATCTTAGCACCATCTCTTTCTTCTTCTTGCTTTTTTCCTCTTTCTTCCTCTTCTTCTTCTTCTTCTTCTTCTTCTTCTTCTTCTTCTTCTTCTTCTTCTTCTTCTTCTTCTTCTTCTCCCTCCTGTGTTTTCTTTCTTCTTTGGTACAGTGGTACCTCAGCTTACAGACGCTTCAGTTTACAGACACTTCAGGTTACAGACTCCGCTAACCCAGAAATAGTACCTCAGGTTAAGAACTTTACTTGAGGATGAGAACGGAAATCGCGCGGCGGCAGCGGGAGTCCCCATTAGCTAAAGTGGTACCTCAGGTTAAGAACAGTTTCAGGTTAAGAACAGACCTCCGGAACGAATTAAGTTCTTAACTCGAGATACCACTGTATTTTGTGCTTGGGGCCTTTGTCAGGGTCCAGGGATTGTAAAAGGTAAAAGGTAAAGGACCCCTGGACACTTAAGTCCAGTCAAAGGCAACTATGGGTTGCGGCGCTCATCTCGCTTTCAGGCCGAGGGAGCCGGCGTTTGTCCACAGACAGCTTTCCAGATCATTTGGCCAGCATGACTAAACTGCTTCTGGCGCAACGGGACACCGTTACGGAACCCAGAGCACACGGAAACGCTGTTTACCTTCCCGCCGCAGCGGTACCTTTTAATCTACTTGCACTGGTGTGCTTTCGAACTGATAGGTAGGCAGGAGCTGGGACAGAGCAACGGGAGCTCACCCCGTTGTGCGGATTCGAACCGCCAACCTTCTGATCGGCAAACCCAAGAGGCTCAGTGGTTTAGACCACAGCTCCACCCACATCCCACATGGTACAATCCTACCCACATGGGGAGTGGTAGATGGAGGGACCGTGGGTGGGAGGCAGAGAAATGTCGGTCTCCCAAGGTGAGAGAATGGAAAGAGAAAGGAAAAATCCCAGGTGAGAGCTGGGAGGGTCTACTACCTTCTGTGGATGGTAAGAGCTAGGTGGTACCTTTAAGAGAGGGCTCTGTTTTTTATTTGTGCTTTTTGTGGTTATCCATATCTGATTGTATTGTGAAAACCTTTAAGAAGCATCCTCCCCTCGCCCTAACTTCTGAGATTTTACAGGGCATTACCCACACAGTTTTGACGCTGCTTTCTCAGACGTAAAGGCTAGAAACTCCATTTTTTTTTGAAAAGGAAAATTTTCCAGCTTCCTCAGGAAGCTGAATCCTGCCTGACAATTCAGGACTTTTGCAGTGTTTCTCCAGCACTTCAGCCTAAGCCCAGGCCCCGGGATACAGCCACACCATCACATTCCCAATGGCATCATAGCACAACACTAGATCCCTTGTGCGTTCGGAGGGTTTTCGTGTGACATGTCAGGAAAGATCAACTAGATGGACTGCAGACTTTTCCGTGAAGTAAATGGAGTAGAGGGTGGAGGGGGATACAGTTTTGCTGAGAGTGCGGTAGGGAAAATGCATGTGAAAACCATCCACATGCGGGGAAGCCTGGCATTGTGGAATCTGCATTTAACCAGGCCGCAGGTTCCTCTCAGACGCAAAACAGCTTTGGTGGGTCTTGAGGAATGCCACAGAGTTACCTATCATGGTATCTTGAGAAATGGATCTGTTCTCTCAGCTCCTGGACCAAAGCTTAGCCTACCTCAAAGGGTTGTTGTAGGGATTATGTGAGGAGTGGGGAAGACCACGTATGGCACCTTGAGAGAAAAGTGGGATTTAAATGCAGTAAATAAACAAAATAATCAAAGGGCATTTTTAAAAAATCAGTATGGATCCTTACAGCCTGCCCTTTCAGATTTCTTTTTTGATGCCACTTTGGCGTAATAATGCATTTGTTTAATTATTATTCAGTATATATCCTGCCCTTCCTCACAAAGTAGCTCAGGGGGGTGAACGCCTAAGTGTTGAAAGACTTGAAAGATCTGAAAATACCGGTATCTAAAAACAATTCCAGCGCAGAAATAGGCTGGGAAAGAGCTCTACTTGCTGAAAAAGTAAAGTTTTCAGTAGGCTGAGAAGATGGCAAAGATGGTGCCTGGCTAATATTTAAGGGGAGGGAATTCCAAATGTTATGTGCCATGACAATAAAGGCCTATAATGTGAGGAACGGACCTCCTGGTCATATTTGGAAGATATTTCAACATATTTGGAACATATTTCTCCTGTGGAGCGCAGTGATCAACTGGGTATACCAGGGATGAGACGATCTTTTAGGCATCCTGTTCCCAAACTCTATAGGGCTTTGGGTGCCGGAAGCATGAATGGCATACAAAAAATGTGGAAGAGATGCACATGAAAACACACAAATTCACACACTGATGCAAAAGTGAGACAAACTGGAGATTGGAAAAATGAGAAAAGGCAATTGCCAGATTTGTGCATAGCTACCCTGAAGTCTTGGGAGGAATGCAAACAATTTGTCAAATCTTAGTTTTTCTCTTCCTAGTTGAGAGTATATACCATGGGGCTTGCTATAGCCACGAGTCTCTGAAAACCTCAGCAGTGATTATGGATGTTGCGTTGAGCAAGTGTGCTTTTCAGTCTTCAGATTGAAATTGGCACAAAACTGATTCTCCTCTGAAAGGCGATCCTGGGTGGGTGAGCTTTGTGCTAGAAGTAAAACAATGTTGAATAAGTACAGAGCTGTTAGTTTAACATCAGTGATATATGACATGGGTTCAGCAAAAGTACATTGCACCAGATAGACTTTTATTTTTAATATTTTAAGAGAGAGAGAGAGAGAGAGAGAGAGAGAGAGAGAGAGGAGGAGGAGGAAACAAAGAAGAAATTAACTGATTTATTCTGGATGGGAAGTGTGGCTTGATCAAACTGTTTGATTACAGCAACACAGAGTGAGCAGATTATTATTATTATTATTATTATTATTATTATTATTATTTATATACTGCTTTATACCCTCAGGTTTCAGGGCGGTTCACAGGATAAAATCAGAATATAAAACTACAAAATACATAAATAAAAACAACAGCAACCACCCAATAACAACCCCCCAAACACATTTTAAAAGTGCATAAGATGTCAATCAAATCAAATAATGAAATAGAAAGTCAAAGAAGCAGGTACTGCAAACTAGACTAAGAGCTAGTTGAAGGAAGGAAGATTGGAGGATATGCCAAGGAGCAAACTTCTGAGTCAGTAGAGCTCGATTCTTTCCTGTTCATATGTGCATTTGGTTGATCCTGCAAGTTACACATGTGGAGGGGCTGAGTCTTTAGAAGCATCTGCATTGTCAGAGTTGCCAGGCACAGGGGCAGCTTTCACGTCTGGGAAAGGATAGCAGGAATTTTCTTTCAAAAACGTCAACTGGACAAATGGGTCTGATCATAGCTGTCAACTTTCAGATTTGAAAATAAGGGATTTTTCCAAACTTTCGGATTTGAAAATAAGGGATGCCGCGAGGGCGGTGCAATAAGCCTCGCCACCCTGCGCTCCAGAGGCTGCGCGCGAACGGGTGAGCGAAAGAGCGAGCGCGTAGACAGCAGGCAGGCTGTCTGTCTGGTTGGGCGTGAGGGTCTGGCTGCACAGGGCATGCAAGCTCCGCCCCCAGTCGGTCTCAGACTCCTTATTGGCAGCCGAGCAATGCAGCTGAGGAGCCTCCCTGGCCGGCAGGGAGGGAAAGGAGCTGCTTTCTTTGAAATCCGGGAAATTTAAGGGATAGCAACAATCCGGGATAGCAGCGGGAAACGGCATTGGAACAAGGGAGTTTCCCGCCAAAAAAAGGGAGGGTTGACAGCTATGGGTCTGAACTTAGCGCCTAAGGGCTTCACCCAACACGATACATTAACATGTCTCTGAAAGCCTCTTCCTATGGGTCTCTCTCTCTCTCTCAGAGCTTATTTCCTTGGAAACTGGGCTACTTGATATCAGGTGATATGCAAGTGAGTGGCTCATGGGGGGGCAAGGGGAGCTCAGGCCCTGGCCTGCCAGCAAATCCTGTTTGCCACCCTTGCTTTATGCCAACTCGACAAGAAAGGTTACCCCAGTGTTACAGGTGAGGGAGCTGAGGCAGAAAGAGAGGCTTGCTTCATGAGTTGCAATTGGCATCCGTCTGCCTGGGGAGACAATGGAGGAGTGAGCCTTTGGGGGTGAGGTCAAACCGTTGGAAGGTTGCAGCGCCTGCTGTGCCTGTAGATACCGACATGGGAGAGACATGTTTTGTTGCAGCTGGGGCAGATGAAGGCGTCCGGTTGTGCTGCTGCAGATGCCCCATGGCATTTCTTCTCTCTGCAGTCATTTCTCCTCTAGTCACTGCTATGGATGCACAACTCGGCTGCCTGTCTCCAGGCACTGTGGTCTTCTGCAAGGGATTCTCACAGGCGGGGTTAATGTTGCCAGCCTTCCCATCCCATTTGCAGACATCTTTGTAACGCAGAATTGGTCTGCCAAAGGGCCTGGTGCCTGAAGCCAACTCCCCAGAGAGCAAGTCCTTGAGGATCCTGGCTCCTTATATTTTGTGGGCATGGCCAAGCCAGCGTAGACGTCTCTGAGACAGGAGTGCGAACATGCTGGGAATGTGGGCTTGGGAGAGCACCTCTTTGTTTGAGACTAATGGCAGGCAACTTGTTGAAAATGAGGATTTCCTGAGTCATCACTCAGATCTCTTAACCACAACATTGCACCAGCTTGATCTCCTTCCTAGCAAACCCCTACCTTGGCTGGATAAGCATATTGATTTTGTGTGTACGTGTGTTGTTTTTATCCAGTGGTGCTCACAGAGCTGAACACAGAAGCCTCAACAGGAGCACATGAGACATGTATTCAAAACATTGCAATTCATTTAGTCACTAAGGTGAAAGGCAGGTTCATTTATCCTGAATTCTCGTCCCATTAAAGGAGGGCAACTGACAGAACCCAAACATTATCAGGGCTGCTGAGTTGCAGGTGGAACCTGAGCCCCAGGCAAAGGAAATCTATTTTTGCAGGTCTCTGAGGATTACACGGGAGAGTAACATTTTCTTCCTTTCCCCCCTGCTTCTCAACCCGCTCAAGAACGAGAATTGTGAAAAGCAGGGGGCATTTTTGTCTTCTCGCTTGTTCACATGGCTTTCTTAACTGTGGTACTGTGCCTGGGATCCTTCAGAACAAAGGCCTCGAAGCAAAATCCAAGCCTATTCTATAGATTGGTGACATGCCAGACATGCCAGGGGTGCGTTTGGGACATGAGGCTGAAATCAGTGTGTAGGTAAAAGGTAAAGGTAAAGGACCCCTGGGCAGTTAAGTCCAGTCAAAGGAGACTAAGATGTTGCGGCGCTCATCTTGCTTTCAGGCCGAGGGAGCTGGTGTTTGTCCACAGACAGCTTTCTGGGTCATGTGGCCAGCATGACTAAACCACTTCTGGCGCATGGAACACCGTGACGGAAACCAGAGAGCACAGAAACGCCATTTACCTTCCTGCCGCAGCAATACCTATTTATCTACTTGTGCCGATGTGCTTTCGAACTGCTAGGTTGGCAGGAGCTGGGGCAGAGCAATGGGAGCTCACCCCATCGTGGGGATTTGAACTGCCGACCTTCTGATCAGCAAGCCCAAGAGGCTCAGTGGTTTAGACCACAGCACCATGCGCATCCCTAGACTAAAGGACACGATCCACTTTAGGAGGCACTGTGCCTCCAAATACATGCTCCCAGTACGTTTCCGAGCAAAATTCAAAGTGTTGGTGCTAACCTTTAAAGCCCTAAACAGCCTCGGTCCTGTATACCTGAAGGAGCGTCTTCACCCCCACCGTTCAGCCCAGACACTGAGATCCAGCGCCGAGGGCCTTCTGGGGAGTTCCCTCACTGCAAGAAGCAAAGCTACAGGGAACCAGGCAGAGGGCCTTCTTGGTAGTGGCACCCGCCCTGTGGAACGCCCTCCCACCAGATGTCAAAGAGAACAACAATTACCAGACTTTTAGAAGACATCTGAAGGCAGCCCTGTTTAGGGAAGCTTTTAATGTTTGATGGATTCTTGTATTTTAATATTTTGTTGGAAGCCGCCCAGAGTGGCTGGAGAGACCCGGCCAGATGGGCGGGGTACAAATAATACAGGATTGTGGGAGCTCTCGTTTGTTAAGGCTGCTGAGATGTCAGGGACTGGCTAGACGAGGAGGAATGGTGGGAGGCTACAGCCAGGGAAACCCCCAGGGAAGCATCAGAGCAGGAAGGCTCTGAGCCAGGATACTGGTGGTGGGATACAGGTCAGAGGAAGAAGTGTGGGGCAGATGGGTTGGAGGCTGGGCAAGCAGCAGGTTTGAGTGAGAGTGAGGCAGCTGAGGAGGAGGAGGCTGAGACTGCCACAGATCTTCAGCCCCTGCCAGTGTTCTCCTCTCCCTTCCTCCCTGTCTCCAAAAAACGAGGAGGGCATTACATGTAGCACAACAAAAGGCACAGAGAGCCCCTCCTTGAAGGGGTTTGCAACCGTTGGGAAGGCAGCCGGCTGGGGAGGAGCCTTAGGAGGAAGTGGGAGGCTCAGATCCTGGCAACTGCTTCATCAGGCTAGTCCTACCCATTGAGTTCTTTGTTCGTATTTGGTCTCTTTGAATAAAGAATCAACTTACTGCTCATCTCTGAGTCTCTGTGCTGAACCAGCCCTGACATGAGAGTTGTTAGGAGGTTCCTCATGGAGCTACAGTTCCCAGAATCCCCTGGAAAGAGGGATTGACTGTTAAACCACTTTTGGGAGATGCTCCCTAACTAAACGGCTTGGAAATTTTGGCATGGTCCCTTGGGGCAAGGCTCGGTTTCTTTTCCCCCATTATTAGTGGCTGTCAGTTACACCCTGTTGGCAGAAACCAAACAAAGCCTTATCTTGGGTGTAATAAAGTTCTCAATAATTGGGGGATTATTGTTCCAGAGCATTCTGGGGAATTAAAGATGGCAAGTGGGAGGAACAACTGGTAAGTTTCACACACACGCCTGTCCTAAAAACGTGCCACACCTCCTAAATAGGGTGACCCCATGCCCTGCTGCCAGTGAGCTGCCGGGCCCAGCTCAAGGTGTTAGTACTAGAGTACAGATCCCTAAATTGCTTGGGACTTAAGTACCTAAAAAGTATGTTTATGTAGTTGGCATCCATCTATCTCGGGAGACAATGGAGGAGTGTGCCTTTGGGGGTGAAGTCGAACCGTTGGGGAGTTACAGCGCCTGCTGTGGCTGTAGAGGCTGACATGGAAGAGACATGTTTTGTTGCAGCTGGGGCAGGCGTCTGGTTGTGCTGATGCAGGTGCACCATGGCATTTCGTCTCTCTGTGCTCCTTCTGGTGGTCATTCCTCCTCTGGTCAATGCAGTGGAAACACGGCTTGACTGCCTGTCTCCAGGCACTGCAGTCTGTAAGGGATTCCCACATGGCAGGGTTAATGTTGCCAGCCTTCATGTCATGTTTGCAGACATGTCTATAACACAGACTTGATCTGCCAACAGGCCTAGTGCCTGAAGCCAGCATGTCTTTGGGGATCCTGCCATCTTTTATTGTATAATAATAATAATAATAATAATAATAGTAATAATAATTTATACCCCACCCATCTGGCTGGGTTTCCCCAGCCACTCTGGGCAGCTCCCAACAGAATATTAAACAGAATAAAGCATCAACCATTAAAAACTTCCCTAAACAGGGCAGCCTTCAGAGGTCTTTTAAAAGTCAGATAGTTGTTTATTTCCTTGACATCTGATGGGAGGGCGTTTCACAGGGAGGGTGCCACTACCAAGAAGGCCTTCTTCCTGGTTCCCTGTAACTTAGCTTCTCGCAGTGAGGAAGCCGCCAGAAGGCCCTCGGAGCTGGACCTCTGTGTCTGGGCTGAACGATGGAGGTGGAGGCGTTCCTTCAGGTATACAGAGCCGAGGCCATTTAGTGTTTTAAAGGGCAGCACGAAAACTTTGAATTGTGCTCGGAAACATACTGGGAGCCAATGTAGATCTTTCAGGACCGGTGTAATATGGTCTCGGCAGCCACTCCCAGTCACCAGTCTAGCTATATACATGATTGTGTTAAAAGTTCTGTGAACTAAAAGAGTGCCTTCCCCAATATTTCGCTCCCCACAATTGGCAGGTGAGGCCTTTTTGCTGGTGCTACTCGGTTGGCTGCCTAGATGCTGTTGACCCATGACGGGGCCTTTTCAGTGGTGGCTCCTCATTTGCAGAACAAAGGTCTGTCCCTCGTTGTTGAATATTTGGAGGAATCTCAATACATTCTTTCTTACCCAGACATTTGAGGGCTGGAAAATACTTTTGCTGGCCGCTGTTTGAGAGAATACTTTAAAACTGTTTTTAGAATGCTTTTTAAATGTTGTTGTTGTTTGCTGTCCTGGGCTTCTTTGGGAGGAAGTGTGGGATATAGATTGATTGATTGATTGAATGAATAGTAAGTTTAATATTAATAGTAAGCTCCCAGTACGTTTCCGAGCACAAATCAAAGTGTTGGTGCTGACCTTTAAAGCCCTAAACGGCCTTGGTCCTGTATACCTGAAGGAGCATCTCCACCCCCATCATTCAGCCCGGACACTGAGGTCCAGCGCCGAGGGCCTTCTGGCGGTTCCCTCATTGCGAGAAGCAAAGCTACAGGGAACCAGGCAGAGGGCCTTCTCGGTAGTGGCGCCCGCCCTGTGGAACGCCCTCCCAGCAGAGGTCAAAGAGATAAACAACTATCTGACATTCAGAAAATACCTCAAGGCAGCCCTATTTAGGGAAGTTTTTAACTTGTGATATTTTAATGTATTTTAATGTCTGTTGGAGGCCGCCCAGAGTGGCTGGGGAGACCCGGCCAGATGGGCGGGGTACAAATAAAATTATTATTATTATTATTATTATTATTATTATTATTATTATTATTATTAACCTCCCATCTTACACTTGTGCATTTAGTTCTCCTTCACGCTCATCATTATTTAAAAAATTCATTTGCTTCCTATCGGTCGAACTGTCCAATTTATCCTTTCGAGCGTTCAGCCTACCCCACAAAGTGTCCTCGTACAAACATGGGCTCTGGCTCTGACATTGGCACAGCTTGCCAAGAGTCTTGTTGTCAGACAGGAAGACCCACCCAGCTGCGGGTTCGAAGTGAGGGACCTTGGGCCGGAGAAGAGGTGTTCATCCTGTCCTCAGTTTTTTTACAAAGCTCAGCAAATACTGTGGTCAGCTGGTAGCCGAGGTTAAGGCTGCCCTCACAGAGAATCCTCAGGAAAACTTTGCTAGTTTTGTCAAAAGGGTGATTTTTATTTTTATTTTTTGAAGATCCCCAGGTGTTTCTCCTGAGCAGAAACCTCAAAATTCACCTCAGAATTTTTCCTTCAGGTAAAATTCGGCGGCAGCTCAAGCCCCAGGTCTAACAACAGTGGCCGCAGTGTGGAGAGTTTATTTACCGTCCCGTTAACTCCGATGCTGCTTAGAGATAGATGAGATCGACTACACAGTTCTCAACTAGCAACCTGTTACCTGAGAGCCCCAGGTAAGAATATGCAAACCCCCCCCCATTTTTTCAGGGTGGGGGTGTTTAATTTAAATTGAGCAGTAAATGTGCATTAAAAATGGACATTGGGCATGTTCAGCAGACCTCTTGGAGAATGTGCACACCAGGCATCCCCAAACTGCGGCCCTCCAGATGTTTTGGCCTACAACTCCCATGATCCCTAGCTAACAGGACCAGTGGTCAGGGATGATGGGAATTGTAGTCCAAAACATCTGGAGGGCCGAAGTTTGGGGATGTCTGGTGCGCACCATCTACCCATGAAGAGGGAATTGTGCCCATTTCCCAGTCAACATGCATAATCTCCAAGAGGACTTGAAGAATATGCATTCTCCGGCCAATATGCATCACTACTACCAACAGACTTTGGGGGATGTGCACATCTTGACTGTATTTTGTCCATTTTCTGGGCAATATGGAGAGAGAGAGAGAGAATGAGAGAGAGACTTTAAAAGCCCTTAGATGTTTTGTCCCAGCAGGAACCTCCACATGCATTTCTGTACATGTATTAAGAGACTTGTGTGCCTCTTTTCAAGCAGTAAATGCTATCAAATAATAAAACCAACTGCCTTAAAAATTCACGGACAGACAACAGAACAGTAATAGGAAATAGCTGAGCAGAGGAATTACAGGGTCCAGCAAATACTTGGGTGATGAATGGCTTTCATTTGTGAAAACACATCTCCCTGGTACTGTATGTGCAAACTGTCCAGTTTGATTGCTATTTGTGTGGAAGAGAAAATGGAGGAGAGTCGTCCGTGAGGCAAAGGATCATCCTGCCCAAGGTAGCTCTCGCATCCACACCTTACTGAAGTACAAGTGACCAGTAGCAGTGTGTGTGTGTGTGTGTGTGTGTGTGTGTGTGTGTGTGTGCACGTGTCCGCACACACACAGACCCTCCAAGTGCCCCAATTTTCCAGGAACAGTCCTAGATTTACAGTTTCTGATTTGATCCTGGTATGTCCTGCTTTTCCTTAGGACGCCCCCATTTTCACCATAGAAATGTTGGAAGGTGTGGTGTTAGGTGCAGCGGCAGAGCATATGCCCATGTTCTTGACTCAGCGGTATTAAGGGGGAGTTTCAGAGGAGTTCCATATAGTCAGAGAACATGCCATTGTGATCTAGGAGAGGTAGAATCTACGGAACATATCCTACTGAGTTGCCCCTTTTACGCTGAGCTAAGGCAATATCTCATAGCCCCATATTTATTCCATCTTAGTTTTCGATCAAGAGAAAGGCAGGTTGCATATCTGCTGAACAAGCCCTCAGGGAAAATAGCCTTATCGGTGGCTAAATTCCTCTTCCTGGCGCTTAAGTGTCGGAAGCGTAAAATCGAATGCCTTGATGTGGGTTTACCTGTACAATGTTAATAGTGCTGCCTGTGTTTTTACTTGTGTATCTTTTCCATGTTTTTATTGATGTTTTTCTGACTATCGGTCGAATAAAGGAATAATTGAATTGAATTTAATATGCCCATGGTGCCCCAGGTGGGCGTGCTCCTGAGGGGGGCATGGCACGGAGGGTGCCCTCCCAGGCACGGGATAGCCGGTCAGGTGCCCAGAGCAGCGCGCGCCCTGCAGCCGGGGGCAGAGCGAGCCGCCCACAGGGACGGAGCGTGCCGCCCATGGCGGACATTCAACGCGCCACCCGTGCGCAACTCCCAAACCTCCCCCAAGCTGTCAAAATGAAGGGGGATGGGGGGAATGCCGCCGGCAAAGCGGCACAGCTCCCCCCTTACCCCAACGGCTCAGGGTAGGCTTGGGAGTCGCGGGCGGGCAGCGTGCCGGATGTCACCCCCCGTGAGGGCACCCGGGGCGGCCCACCCCCACCGCTCCCTTCCTACGCCTCTGGTTACCCCCAAGCTCAGGAGATAAGTAGCTATGCAACCTTTAGAAGACACCTGAAGGCAGCCCTGTATAAGGAAGCTTTTTAAAATGTTTAGTGTTTTATTATGCTTTTATATGTGTTAGAAGAAAGGAGTAATGCGCCCCGAATGATATGTTTTCTGCTGCCCCGAACCTTTCAAAAAATTGTGTGCAAATCTCCCTTTCCACACTCCCGCCCCCGCCCCAGTTTATGGGGCCTTCTTTTACTCCTCCCCACCTTCCAATATGAGCCAGTAATTCTCCTCGGGGAACTTTAATTCAGAATGGAGCAGAGGGAATTAGAAGCAATAAAATCTGGAACCAGCAACAGGGTTGGGCGAGGGGATGAAGAGCAAAGGAAGCCAAAAGCTGGACTTGAGGAGGAGTATGTGGGAGAGAGAGAGAGAGAAAGAGAAGGGGAAATTGTGGGCTGGACCTCTGGAAACTTTTCTTGCACGGTAAGGTCAATAAAACTTCCCTTCCAAGGGAAGTGGTGTGTGTTCCCTGCAGCTGGAGTGGTTCAGGCGCATCCTTGGAAAAACACAGTGCGGAGAGGAAGGCAATGTTTGAATTTGCAGGGAACAATCCTTTCTTGGCATGGGACGCACTGGATGTGCTAACAGGTCCCTTCCTTATTATATAGATGTATATGTTTATCATTAAATATCTGTAATTAAGAAACCCTCTTTCACACTCTTGCCTGGAGACTCTGTCCAGGGCTTGCCTGTACCTGCATTTAATCCAACCGTAAACCTGCTCAGACGCTCAATGGCTTCCTCGCTCGCATTGTTTCCTGTGCCCCACACCCAGCCCTGATAGAAAGATAACTCCCCTTACACACACACACACACACACACACACACACACACACACACACACACAGGTCCTACCCTCCTCTCGGTGACTCAGTCCTTCAGGCTGAGAGCTGCAGCCGTGTGGGCACATATGTTTCTGATTTAATGTGCCAACACGCCAACCTCAGCTTCCCCTTCGTTCCTCCCTGAGGGCTTTGCGTTGTGATTTCCCTCCCTGTTTGTATATATATAATTTGCTTTTGAAAAACACGCCTACGGCCCTTCCCCATCATCTTTCTCCTCACCTTCTCTCTCCCCCCCATTCCACTCGTCTCCCTTTCTGTGTTTTCTCTTTTCTTTTCCTGTGGCGAGTGGCCTATTTTAGGGTTTTCTCGACAAATCCTGACAGCTTCTGAGGACAGAATGCTGTCCAGGTTCGTCCGGCCTGGGGCGTTCTGGGCAGCTTTGAGCCAAACCAGTTTTCTGTGGGCAAGCCAGTCTCATATTCTGCAGAGTTTTCAGTCAGGAAGGAAACCCACCCATTGAGTCTGCTGTCAAACAGGATTTTATATATATATTTATATCCTCTTTGGGGACAGGGCAAGAGAGAATTCGCCTGACAGAATGAAATAAAGATCTGCTTAGTTGAAGCACCTTTGTGTGTCGAGGTCCCCCAAAACCACCCCTCAAATAACTCACACATCAGTCAGAATTTTAGTTTTGGTTTTGGGCATGATTTTGGCCACAACTTTATTAAAATACAAACAATGTGAGTGGTTGCTCAGGCATTGGTTAAGACTATCTGTCCCACAGGGGACAGAACTGACGGCCGTCAGTAAGGGGAAAACCCTCTGGAGAGATAAAGGGGGCCGGGTGGTCTGACCCTCCCCTCTCCCCTCAGGCTCCCAGGGCTCTTGCACGGCCCTAGCCCCCGACCGGCGGTTCGAACTGTGGGAGATGAGAGGGAATGTGGATGAGGGAATATTGATTAATATTTCCTATCCCAGCTTGTGCTAACAAGCTCCAAACTAGCAGAGTTTCTCATCCCCAATAAAGCGCAGCAAAGCGTGGCGTTTAAGTTCCTATGAACTTCTAGAACAAGGCAGATCCTGGCACATATTTCCCCTGGTTCCCTCTTAAAAGAAAATACACGACACATAAGCTTATAAAAGTATAAAGCTTTTACTTACAGACATTCCAAGAATATATAAGTCTCAGAAGGCAGGCTAGCTTAGATGAAATGTATTTACATGTGGAGATTCCCCTTAAGGGAGAAAGGCTCCATGTGGGCCTCTCTTGGCTGGAAGCCAAGAGAGCATCTCCTGAGATGTTGCATCCTCGGAGTCCTGGTGGGAAGAGAGAGGAGAATGGCACAGACCTGTGCACTTTCAGGTAAGGCCACTCCCACCTCTGGTCACACAAAGGAAGTGATCCTCCTCCAGGCACAGGAAACTAGCTGGAGGACCAAGGCCCCTTGTGTACACTCTAGGAATGTTGTGATTGACTGCACCAGTGTTATACATCCCACAAACCCCTTCTCAGTCTGAACAACATTTAACAAACATAAAACAACTTTATTCAACCACCCAGAGTCCCAGCTTGACACGCAGGTTCTGGAAACTCTCTCGTGGCAAGGGTTTCGTGAGAATGTCCGCAGTCATCTCCTGAGTATTACAGTAGGACATTTCTACTAGTCCATCTTGGATCATCTGGCGAATGAAGTGATACCTGACCCCAATGTGTTTTGAACGTGCAAGGAACTTTTCGGTTTGCGCTAGTTGCAGGCAGCCTTGATTGTCCTCCATCAAGCTGACAGGTCCTTTTCTCGGCAAACCAAAATCTGTCAGGAGTTGATCCAGCCAGATGATCTCTCTGCATGCTTCCGAAGCTGAAATATATTCACTTTCTGTGGACGATAAGGCTACACATTTCTGTTTATAACTGCCCCAAATGATAGGTGCATTTCCAAACATAAAAACATAACCACTTGTGGATTTGTAATCCGCCTTATCCCCAGCCCAATCTGCATCACTGTACCCAACCAACTTAGGGTCCCTTACAGCTGGCAATTTTAATTTACAATTCATTGTACCCTTGAGGTAACGCACCACCCTCTTGACCCCACCCAAGTCATGTTCAGTGGGAGAACTCACTTTTCTGCTTAGGATCCCCACTGCACTTGCTATGTCAGGTCTGCTGGTAGTAACCAAATACAAAAGTTTACCAATCGCTGACCTGTATTCGCTGTTGTCTGGCAGCAGCTTCGAATCTTGTTGATTCTTTAGAAAATCTGTGGCCATGGGTGTCGCGACAGGGTGTGCACCTTGCATCTGCATACTTTCTATCAGTTCTATTATCTTCTGCTTCTGGCTGAGAAGAAATGAGCCGTCTTCTTCTCTCTCAATTTGAATTCCCAAGTAATACTGGACAAGTCCCAATTCCTTTACTTCCACCTCTTTGTTGAGATGTCTGACTATGTCTTTATAGTCTCTGTCATTGGACGTTGATATTAATAAATCATCGACAAAAGCCAGAATGTAAGAGAATTGTCCATTTCTGTTCTTAGTGTACAGGCACTTGTCAGCTGTCGACTGCTTGTACCCAAGCTGAACCAGCATTTCATGTAATTTCTGGTTCCATGCTCTTGCAGCTTGTTTCAAACCGTAAATTCCTTTCTGAAGTTTACATACAAGATGTGCCTCATTTTGCTTGATAAAGCCTTTGGGCTGCTTCATATAAATCTGTTCAGAAATCGTCCCATGAAGAAAAGCTGTTGCTATGTCGACATGACGGACTGATAGGCCTTTAGATGCTGCAATACTTAGAAGTAATCTAACACTGCTGTATCGCACTGTAGGCGCAAATACTTGATCATAATCTTCACCATACTGTTGTGAAAATCCTTGTGCTACAAGCCTAGCTTTGTAGCGTTGCACCTCCCCTTCTGACCCCTTCTTAAGCTTGAACACCCACTTGGACCCAATTGCCTTCTTACCAGGAGGTAGCTCTGTCAGGGTCCAGGTCTTGTTGCGATGCAGTGCATCCATCTCTTCCTGCGCGGCTTGCTTCCAGAGACTGGCCTCAGTAGCTGGCAACCGTTGAACCTGTTCCCACGTGGAAGGTTCCTGTGGTGGCGCCGACCCTGCAAAGTAGGACAGTCGTAGTGGTGGAACGCCTTTGTTGGACCTGGAGGAACGTCTGACCTCTGGCTCTTGTTGAACCGCATCAGCTTCCTCATCTCCTTCCAATGGCGGCATCCCTGCATACGGGTCCTCTTCGTCTCTGGAGCCTTCTGACATCTGGTCCTCCGCGTCTTCTGGGGTGTCATCTGTAGGGGGTGCTACAACACTAGGAGGTACAATACTAGGAGGTGGATTAGTTTCTGGTATGGCTTCAAAAGGAAAACTTACAAACTCCTCTGTTGGTGGCTCATTGGAACAGTCAATTGCTGTGTTCCTTGTGTCAGCCTTTTCATACTCCTCAAAATGAATCACGTGATGTGAACTTGTTTTCCCTGTTTGTAAGTCCACAACTCTGTAGCCTTTTCCTCCAGAAGCATATCCAACTAGGATACCAGGCTTTGCTCTGGAGTCAAGTTTGTGTCTGTGCTCCTTGGGCACGTGGTAATAGCACAAACTTCCAAATACACGTATGTGTGACAAATTTGGGACTCTTCCATGCCAAAGTTCAAATGGCGTGCGCTCTGTGCCTTTTGTTGGCAGCCTATTCTGTATATAAATCGCAGTATTTGCTGCCTCGCCCCAAAGTTTCTTTGACAAGTTGGATCCTTTTAGCATACACCTTGTCATCTCTAGGATGGACCTAAATTTCCTCTCAGCAATAGAGTTCTGTTGAGGTGTGTAGCTAACTGTGGTCACATGTGCTATGCCTTCCTGAGCCATGAAGGCTTCCATTTCACGTGAGCAAAACTCCCCACCATTATCAGACATTAGGGTGGTGGGTGCTCGCCGGAATTTGTTCTTGACCATGCTTACGTATTGCTTGAACAATTCCACTGTTTCACTCTTCTCTTTGAGAAGGTATCCCACACAAAACTTTGAATAATCATCCAAAAAGATAAGAATATACCTATTTCCTCCTAAAGAAGGTATATTCATAGGTCCAGCTAAATCAGTGTACACAATGTCCAGAACTTTTGTGCTTCTCTTTTCTGCACAACGTGGGAAAGAAGGTTTGACTCCTTTTTCACTTACACAAGTTACACATTTTGGTGTGGGTGTGCTACTTTTGTTTACCTGTAGACCTCTCACAAGATCTCCATTCTGCAGTCCCTGGATGACTCTGATATCCCGGTGACCCAGTCTTCGATGCCAGAGCTCCAGATCTGCTTCATGCTTCTGCTTGGATTGGGCCACTTGTGCTGATTGGTTTTCTGAAACGTTAATCTCATAAACACCATTGATTAGTTTCCCTTGAGCATAAACCTCACCATTTTTCGTTACATTGCATTTTCCATTGGCAAATGTAACCTTGAAACCTTTCTTGTCTAAAGCAGACACACTAAGCAAGTTACAATTCAATTCTGGGACATATTGAACGTTAGGCACAGTTGTTTCAAGAGATTCATTGTTCACCTTGAATTTCAAACGCATTGAACCTGCACCTTGTGATTTTAGAACATTTCCATCAGCAATCTGGATTTCAGTCCATTCACTATCATTAATTTCTCTGAAATATTCTCGTTTATGCGCAAAATGGCTTGTGGCTCCCGAATCTAAAATAAATTGGTCACTTTTCCTTTCATTTCTTTGCACATTTAAACTCTTTTCTTGCAGTAGAAATGTACGCTCGTGACCCCCCTTCTTTTCACCTTTTGGTTGAAAGGGGCGGGACTTATTCTTGGGCTTCTGGCAACTCCTTGCAATGTGCCCTTTTAAATTGCAGTTATGGCATATTATATCTTTGGACACTTCCTTAGACTTGGGAAATTGTTTAGAAACATAACTTGTGTCCATTTTCCTTGGATTCCTTTGTGGAGAATCAAGGTAATCTCTGCATTCCTCTCTTAAGTGATTTGCTAGTTCATTAAAAGTCAAATCTCTTGTGTGATCCATTATACTCTTAAATGAAGCAAATTCTGGTCCCAATGATGCTAGCATAAAAGTCACTTTGGTTGCATCATCAAAAGCTCTGGGAGTTAGGGCAATCCTTTGAACAATTTCATTAAAGTCCTTAAAATGCCCTGTAAATTGTTCTCTAGAATTCATCTTTAACTTCAGCAGTTTATCCAATAAATGTCTATAAGAGTTCTCTGATGATTGTGCATAAACCCTCTCAATATCCTTTAGAATCTGAGATGCATCACTTTCATAGTCAATCAGAGATAAATGCTCATCTTTCAAACTGCTCAAAATTATGTGTTTAGCTTCTGCATCTTGCCTTTCCCAATCTGCTTTCTTGGTTAAATCAGCAAAATCAGGTTTGGGATCTTTCACCGCTTTAAGCACTTGTTTTGCACCAAGATGCACTAAAAGGCGCTGCTTCCATTGCACAAAGTTACGATCATTCAGCAGCATAAAGCTTGATCTTGCTTCACTATCAAATCCTGAGCTTGCCATCTTAATCCTCAAAAATTTAAAAAATTTCCAAAATTTCAAAAATTCCCAAAAATGGTTAAAATTCAAAAATCAAAACTTAAAAATCTCAAAATGCAAACTAATCTTCACTGCCTCTGAGGTCTGTGAGCTCTGAGGGAGGGGAGGGGTCGCTAATCCCCCTTTCACAGCACAATGGAGAACAAAAGACCATGTGCTTACCAGGAAGTACAAACAGAAAAATTCTACTCTGCCAAAAATCACAATCCAAAGCAATCCTTTAAAAATACACAAAATACGCAGTTCTGGGCCTCAAAACCCTTTGTGGGAGATGAGAGGGAATGTGGATGAGGGAATATTGATTAATATTTCCTATCCCAGCTTGTGCTAACAAGCTCCAAACTAGCAGAGTTTCTCATCCCCAATAAAGCGCAGCAAAGCGTGGCGTTTAAGTTCCTATGAACTTCTAGAACAAGGCAGATCCTGGCACATATTTCCCCTGGTTCCCTCTTAAAAGAAAATACACGACACATAAGCTTATAAAAGTATAAAGCTTTTACTTACAGACATTCCAAGAATATATAAGTCTCAGAAGGCAGGCTAGCTTAGATGAAATGTATTTACATGTGGAGATTCCCCTTAAGGGAGAAAGGCTCCATGTGGGCCTCTCTTGGCTGGAAGCCAAGAGAGCATCTCCTGAGATGTTGCATCCTCGGAGTCCTGGTGGGAAGAGAGAGGAGAATGGCACAGACCTGTGCACTTTCAGGTAAGGCCACTCCCACCTCTGGTCACACAAAGGAAGTGATCCTCCTCCAGGCACAGGAAACTAGCTGGAGGACCAAGGCCCCTTGTGTACACTCTAGGAATGTTGTGATTGACTGCACCAGTGTTATACATCCCACACGAACAAAAAGCATCGAGCCCCTGGATCCCCTAACACCAGCATCAATTGGAGGGGCAGACACAGTCAACCATACCCCTCCTCCAACCAACATAATAACCAATGCCTAACCGCCAACCTTACAAGTTGTGACGATTTGCTACGCAGTAGGCGAAAACCAGATGGCACCAGCCAGTCAGCCAAATGGAAAAATTCCTACCAGGCCCCTGCCCCAACAGCAGACGACCCCATGGCAAGGTCAACGCAGAGGCCTAAAATATAGGGAGGGAGGGAGGGAGGGTGATCCAAAGCACGCAGCCAAGAGGGGGATCATGTTGCAAACCCACCAATATATATCCATCAATAAATTGCAACATACAATTCTCCCCAACAACACCCAGGGTCCAATCACAACAGTGGCCATCCATACGATCCCGCCCAGCACCAGAGGGGTGACTTGCTGGCCCCCACCGCAACACGCGCTCTCCATGAAGGAGAACACGCTTTCCCAGGAGACAAGTTTAAAGCAGCCTTGTCTGACCTGATGCCCTTCAGACGTTCTGAATGCCTTGCAGACTACATCTCACACAAGCCCCAGCCAGTTTGGCCAGTGGTCAGGGATGATGGGAGTTGTGCTCCAAAACAGCTGAAGCCTGGGCTAAGACTTTAGTGCAGGCATAGGCAAACTTGGCCCTCCAGATGTTTTGGGACTACAGCTCCCATCATCCCTGACCACTGGTCCTGTTAGCTAGGGATCATGGGAGTTGTAGTCCCAAAACAGCCCAAAAGGGACTGAGGCTACAGTCCTGTTTCCACTTACCTGGACTCAGTGAGACCTATATCTGAGTAGATATGCATAGGATTGGGGAGAAACTTGGTTGAGTTCACTTTCGAGGCAAACCTAATTTGCACTTTCTGAAGCAATGCATAAATGGAAAATACAGCCATCCTTTGAAATCTGTGCTGCTCCGAATTTTGCTGAATTTTCACAATGACTTTTTTTTTAAAAAAAAAACAAAAAGATAGCAAGCTGATGTGTAAATGCAGAGAACCAAATTTAAGATTGGAAAAATGAGAAACTGAGAGAAACCCAGGGCTGGATTAACCATTAAGCAAAATAAGCACTTGCTTAGGGCATCAAGGAAAGGGAGACACCATAGAAATTTCCCATTGCCGGATTTTTAACGATAATGGTCACAAATTGCGCAGCTGAACGTTCATTTTCTCGGCTAAAGTATATTAAAAATCCCAACAGAACAACTATGCAACAAGGCAGGCTGTGTGCCTCATCTCTACTAAGTATTGAAGCAGATTTGTTTTGAGGATCTGATCAAAGACTTTGCAATTAGAAAAAGTAAGAGAATTCCCCCCCCCAGATATAAACAAAGTGGAAGTATACACAAATAAACATTGTTTTCCATCTTACTGTAGGTTGTTTCATTTCAAAAAAATTTTTTATTTTATTTTAACTTGGTTTATATTTTGAATTAGATATATATGGGAGCACCAAAATCCTTTTAAGTATTTATGGTCTCTGAATCCGGCCCTGCAGAAACCAAAATTGGTGGATTCATCTGTCCCCGATCTACAGATATAAAATAGGAAGAGGTAATCTTGTTGTTGTCTACAGCTGACCACTGAGTGTACAATCAGCACCAAACCTTAGTTTGTAATGTGTGGAACAGACCTCTGTGTTCTCACCTTCCGTGGTGAAATGCCACCCCTCTTTGCACCATGCCAGGCGGGCAGAGCAGCCAGATTGTCGAGGGCAGCCTCAAAGTCTGAGGGCCATGGAGTCTGATGCCAAGAGAGCCTGAAATCCCAGCTGCGCTCTGTGTTTGCCAAATGAGAAAACGCTGGGCGCTCTGCCATGCTATAGAGAGCCGCAGCCTGATCCCTGGAAGTTAGCAGCCAGGAAGGTGGAAGCTGGCAACCGGCCTCCCACGCACCGAGTTCTGTCCATAGAGGCTGGAAACTCTGCCGCGGACGTGTTTCCAGGTGAAATCCGAGGAAGGAAGAAAGACATCAGTGGAAAAACCTGGCCCTCGAGGCCTCCAGGATGCCAAGGGCCTTTGGAGACAAGAGCGAGCCTTTAGAAAAGAAGATCTCTGGGCTCGCAGGGGAATGTTGCTATTCAAACTGGGTAGAACGCAAGATAATTTAATCCCAAAATATATGATGAGGGCAGCAGTCCCATGAAATGCCCCGAAAGTGAGTGGGGCAAACACCACCACCTTTTTGTGAGAGTCAGTGTGGTGTAGTGGTTAAGAGAGGTAGACTTGTAATCTGGTGAACCGGGTTCGCGTCTCCGCTCCTCCACATGCAGCTGCTGGGTGACCTTGGGCTAGTCACACTCCTTTGAAGTCTCTCAGCCTCACTCACCTCACAGAGTGTTTGTTGTGGGGGAGGAAGGGAAAGGAGAATGTTAGCCGCTTTGAGACTCCTTCGGGTAGTGATAAAGCGGGATATCAAATCCAAACTCCTTTTGCACACAGGTGCAAAAACCACTACCGCCTGGTGCACAAGAGTGAATAAAGAAGAAGAAGAAGAAGAGTTTGGATTTGATACAACAAACACTCTGTGAGGTGAGTGGGGCTGAGAGACTTCAAAGAAGTGTGACTAGCCCAAGGTCACCCAGCAGCTTCATGTGGAGGAGCGGGGAAGCGAACCCGATTCACCAGATTACGAGTCCACCGCTCTTAACCACTACACCACACTGCGAGGTCCATGTGCTCACTCCTTGGCGTTTGCTCTAAAGCCATTGCACCAACCTGCCAGGACAGGGGCTGCCTGCCCCATTTCGTGAATAAATTTTGACTTTGGAGGACTCAACCAATATTTATGTGGATCTGCCTGCCTGTGAGCTTGCTTCTGTGCCCCTATAATGCCTGCTCGGCTTGAACAGCTTGCAAAGAAAGAAATCGGACTGTTGCAAAGACATTCTAACACTCTGGGACTCTTGCCTTTGAAGGATATTGTCAGGACCTCCCCCTCATCGGTCGTTCAATAAGGAAGCCAAGCCGTCTGTCTTTCAGTAGTTTTAATCAGTGCTCATTAATTTACAGTGGAGAGCTGAATCATATCATGTCTGATCACTCACTAGCAGAATCCGGAAGTGGCCCCCTGCGATTCTGGCGCCAACAAAGCAGTTTAGGGAACCGGAAACGCCTTTTCCTCCTACGTAATCTCTGCGCCGGACCTGACGGCTGGTTGGTGCCAGGCCTGTCTCTATATCTCTCGAGCCCTGGCACTCCTTCCCTCCCAGCCCCCAACTGCGTCTCCCCAGAAGAACTGCTGGTTTCACTCGCAGATGAGTCAGTAGTCAGAACAGGTGGCTGCTCTCTATAAACACTCAGGGCTGGACTGGCAGGGGGAGGCAGATCCCTGACAGATATGGACCATATAATGTCCGCCCCCTGTTATCTGGGGAAATGAGGAGCTGAAACAATACGATGTGTGATTTGGTGACATGCAAAATGGATGTATTGACTTGAAGTTAATAAAGAGCAATGGAGGACATAACCTTGGACGGAAACGACACACAAACTGCTTTAGTTAGTAAGATTAGTTAAGTATCTTCTTTTTGCTGGTTGCATCCAAGTAGACACACAACCCATGAAGTGTTGTACCAAACCCATATTCCCTTTCCATGCATCCACATGAATTTGTATTTATTTGCATGTCCAGAAGTAGCACTGAGTTTTTGGTACTGGTCTTGCTCCCCTCCAAGGAGCCTGGCTTGAATACAGTTCAGCGGGCAGCAGCTGAAGACTCCTGCCCTGGGAGACTCTCCCATATTACAGAATTGTAGAGTTGGAAGGGACCCCCTGCAATGCAGGAATCTCAACTAAAGCCTCCATGACAGATGGCCATCCAACCTTTGCTTAACAACCTCCAAGGAAGGAGAGCCCAACACCTCTCGAGATGTCATACAGGGTGACAAATACTCGTTTTGTTTTGCCTTGTCCCCTTCTGCAGCTCAGAGCTGCCTCTGCCAGCTTACATGGGAGGAAACTGAGGCAACAAATGAAAGTCAGATGACAAGCCATTAGCAAGTGCGGAAGGCAAGGGCCTCAATTATCTATTAACCAACACAGAGCATGACACAAAGGCAGGAAGGAGCGATTTAAGCTCTAGCAGGAAATCTTTTCTTCACGAGGACTTCTGTAGTTTGACGGATTAGCGTAATCTTGTGTATGGATCTTAATCCGCTCCTTACTGCCTTGCACAAATCAACATGGAAAAGGGAACCATCTTGTTGTTGCTGCTGCTGCTGGGTTGGTGCTGTTTGAGAGGGCAAGAGAAAGGCAGAGGTTGGGAGCTGGGAGCTTCACCCATCCCGTGGGCCTTGTTACTGGTGTCTGGGAAGCAGTGAAACATTCCTCGTTACTTTTGTGTGGAGTTGTGGTGTGTGGGTTTTTTGGTGTGTGTGTGTGTGTTTCAGCAGCAGATTTCATGTTGCCTCTTGCGTTAGAGAGCATGGTCACAGAATCATACAGCCTGTATAAGAGATTCTGGGGGGTTTTATGTTTGTTGTTTTGTTACGTTTTCATACATGCTGTAAGCCACCCAGAGTGGCTGGGGAAACCCAGCCAAATGGGCTTGATATCAATAATAAAATCATCATCATCATCAGAGATCATTTAGTTCAACTGCCTGCTGATGAAATAAATAGAGTACTATCTGGGTCCTTTTCAGGGGCGAATGAAGGCTAACCGACACCCTGTGCAGGGCAAACCGCCGGCTGGGCTCGTGTTGCATTGCTACATACGACGCATGTGTGGCGTCGCTACGTAGGCTGCATGTGCGGCGTTGCTACGTACAGCATATGCATGCAACACCGCGCATGTGTTGTACGTAGCAGTTTGCCACCGGCACTGCCTGAGCGCCGTACGGACGGTGGTGGGATCCTCTGCTCGTGGGTGCAGCGGCGGCGGAGGGATCCTCCACTTGCTGGAGGGAGGGATCCTCCACAGTGCATGCGTTGTACGTAGCAGTTTGCCGCCGGCGACGCTCGAACGCCGTATGGATGGTGGCGGGATCCTCTGCTGGCAGCTGCAGCCATGAACGAAGGATCCTCCACATGCAGCTATGGCTGTGCGATGGCTGCTCGTGCCGCCGCACCCAGGGGTGGCGTGGCGTGGTGAGCACCTCGCAGGGTGCCTTCTTGTCACCCCTCCAGACATGGCACCCGGGGCACACCGCCCTCCGCCCCCCTTGCAACGCCACTGGTCCTTTTACATGCAAGGCAGGCAGCTGTGCAGCAGGATCAGGCCAAAGAGCGATCTAGTCTATCACCCTGCTCTCACAGCGGAACCTGAATGCCACACCAGACTGCAACAGTCCCGATAGGTGGGATATTATGTTCTTTGTTTTGGTCTACGTGTATAGGATTCTACATGCACAGCCCGTATTTGAATGTTCAGACTGTGTGTGGAGCCATCGGAAGTGGGGTCAGCACCCTGGGTGACCATGGAGGGCAGTCTCTCTCTTGTCCTCTGTGCCAGGAGTGGGTTCTCTTCTTGGCCAAATTTCAAAAGCGCCCCGTGGGCGATCAGTTCAGACCTCTGGCAAGAGTTGACCTGCCCCTCTTCTGACATCCCAGGAAGAGACTAGAGATAGAAGGGGTGGCAGAGAGAGGGGGGACCCCTGAGAGATTGCTCCAACGGAAACGTGGGTCTTGAGTTAGGACAATGGCTGCCTCCATGGAGAAGAACACGTGCTTCTCCGTTGCCGTTTTTATAGGATTTTACGGAATGAACTTATCTCCCCCCTATTAAGGGAGTACCCGGGATGGCCTGAAGACTACTATATGTTCTGGCTACTCTCTGATTCCAATTCTAAGGTCACTGCCGCAGTGGCAAAGTTTTGCGTTGTTGCAATTAAGCTTTGGGCAGCGCAAATAAGAGGCTCCGGATCTGTTTTTTCGGGTTAAGCAACACTATTCTTTGACCAGTCGAGTCTTATAATTATCTTAATTTTAATTCTTATAAAGCAATGATTATTAATCATATTTTAATAGCAAGATGGTCACCCCCATTTAGTTAACATTAGACCGATTTTAATCTATATCTACAGCCGATTTGTATGTAATTCGGTGTGTATGCATGTGTATACTGGTTGTTGACCGTAATAAAATGATTGATTGATTGGTTGCCTCCACACACTCTGCATGGTTACAGTGGGGACGGGGAGTATTGGCCAATCTTAGATGGTAAAGGGGAAAAAACCAAACAAAGCCAGCCTTTCACTTCCACGGAACAGGCCCACAGTGCCGCAGAGATTGCTTCCTGAAATTTCTGCTTCCTAAGGCACGGGAACCTGATGCCACAATGAGTGATTATCCTGGAACTGCACACTAGAAGGATTAAGGAGGCTGTAACGTAAACCTTTATTTGTGTGGTCACTATTTAGGGTGGTGCTGAATATTCAAGTTGAAACTGGATATCTCAGCAGAGTTGAATCCCTTACCCCCTCCCCTCCTCCCGAAAAATACTTCGATTGTGTGAATGTTCACCTCCCCCACTCCCTTTGGAATAAAAGCGCTGTTTGGCATCATGCCATCCCCTGGCTCCTGCACCTTCCTAAATTAGTCACATGGGTGATTTCGACGGATTCGGCGTGCATGGGTTGGGGAGACATGCTGTAACAACCTCGCTTGGTCTTGAGTTTGGTCACTTCCTGGATGAACTTCTGGAGTTGCTGGGTCAGGGAGTGGCTCCCCCATGTGGTGAACTACTGAACAGCAGGTGGCACCTCCTTGCGAATTACCCTCAGGCCCTAAACTGGCTCTTCCCTCCCACCATAGCTGTCAACTTTCCCCTTTTTTTGCAGGAAATTCCCTTATTCTGAATAGGATTCCTCGCGAGAAAAGGGAAAAGTTGACAGCTATGCCTCCCACTGAAGTTCCCATTTGAAGTCGGCAAATGCATCCTCTTTTTTGGTCTTAAAAATATGGCAACCCTAATCTATCTATCTATCTATCTATCTATCTATCTATCTATCTATCTATCTATCTATCTATATCTATCATCTATCTTATCTATCTATTGGCCCAAACGTATGCAAATATCCCACCCCACTCCCCTCTGCAAGACGGAAAAACACAAATCCGCTGGGGTCAAAAACCGACAGCGACTGGGAGACCTGGCCATCGTGCTTTTTTCCAAAGGAGCAGCTTCTTCTCTCCGGTGTGACCTGCTGCGCTCTTGCTCTCTCAACCACATACACAGTTGTTTTCTTAAACAGCTCTCCTGTTTGCTGACACCGCATTTCTAATCACAGCTGTGGACTGCCCTGAGTGGTTTGTGGCAAAGGGGAATGACTCAGCAGAGGAAAGGGAGGAGGAGGAGGAGGAGGAGGAGGAGACACAGGGAGCATTGTCTTTGCTGGGAGCTTGGTTCCCGCCCCCATTCAAATGGGAAAGTCGGAGGAGGACGGGCACCCTAGTAGCCAAGATGGTGGCTTTTGTAGGTGGCTGTTGCCAAATAGATTTTCTGTTTTTACTGGCCTGGAAAAGAGCAGAGTCCCCTTCCCCTCACCCAGATTTAAAATGCCTTGTGGGTTTTTGTGTGTGTGTGGTTTTTTGAAAAGCTGTCCCTTAGCTCCATTTTCATTTGTTTCTGGCCCCCAGAAAGTAAAAGGTAAAGGGACCCCTGACCATTAGGTCCAGTTATGTCCGACTCTGGGGTTGTGGCGCTCATCTCACATTATTGTACAGCTTCCGGGTCATGTGGCCAGCATGACTAAGCTGCTTCTGGCGAACCAGAGCAGCGCACAGAAACGCTGTTTACCTTCCCGCTGGAGCGATACCTATTTATCCACTTGCACTTGACGTGCTTTTGAACTGCTAGGTTGGCAGGAGCTGGGACCAAGCAACGAGAGCTCATCCCGTCGCAGGGATTCGAACCGCCGACCTTCTGATCAGCAAGCCCTAGGCTCTGTGGTTTAACCCAGAGAGGTAGGGGAAACATATTTCAGACATTCCATGCACCATTTCTGTCTTTCTGATCTGCCCGCTTGAATCGAGGAGGTACTTCAGCTTGTCGTCTTGCCTTTCTGTGTGGTTGGCAGCTGTGGACTCTACCCTATTGGTTGGTACATTTCCTTTGCCTGCAGTGGTATTCTGTACCAGAGGGGTGAGCATAGCCTACACTGAGACCTGCTGGCTGATCCCTTGGCGATTTGAAGGAAATCAGCAAGGGTTTCTGATCTCGCCTAGCTTGCTTGACTAATGCCAACAAGCTGAACTCGCAGACAGCCGATGAAGCTGAACTTTGGAAGACGCAGGTCAGGCGAAAGGAAGAACTAAACTATGGAACTCATTCCCGCAAGAGGCCGTGATGGACACCAACCTCTAGAGGGGTTTAAAAGAGGATTGGACAAATTCATGGTTGAGGCCTGTTGACGGCTGCTAGCCATGATGGAGCCAATGCTCTTCCTCCACAGTTGGAGGCAATACATAATGGTTTTGAAAACCAGTTTCTGGAAACCACCGGAAGGGAGAGTGCTGTTGTTGTGCCTGAACCCTGCTTGCGGGTTTCCCATGGGCATCTAGTTGGCCACTGTGAGAACAGGATGCTGTGCTAGATGGGCCATTGGCCTAAACAGCAGTGTGCTGGTCCCGTGGGTTACCCGAAAGGTGAGGTCCAAGTCCAGTCCATGGTCAGAGGTGCAACGTAGAGGCAGTCCGTAGTCACTGAAGCTGGGTGCAGGGCAGGGAGTCAGGCAAAGTCGGGAACAGGTAGGCAAGCAGGGAACCAGGGTGGGTCAGGAGCTCAGGCAGGAAAGCAGGACAGGTTTCAAGCAGGAACTGGTAACCAACAATGTTGCTCCTGCAACTTGGGGCTGGGGCTGGCCGGCTTTTATCTGCCCCGAGGCATAGGGCGGCCCCGATCCTCTGGGGACTCGCCTCTCCTGGCTTGCAGGTGAGCACTCCTCCTGTGGGAACTCAGTTCCCTTCGCCTCTCTGCCCTGAAGCTCCACAGCTCAGGAGAGGCTGGAGGGTTACCGGACCCAGAGGCAACCTCAGCTTCCCCTGACGGGGCTGGGAGTGGCGCACCTGCAGGCAATGGGTCCTCCATCCCATCAGGAGCCAGAGCAGACCCAGCAGATTCCTGCACCTGAGGATCCAGCACAGGTGAGGACCCTTCAGACTCAGGCCCTAGCCCCGGCTCTGCTTATTCTGGAGGCGGGGAATCCTGTGCAGGCTGGGATCCCTCAGGTTCAGCATCTGAGTCTGAATCCCAGGCCATCACAAGCAGGCACTTCTTATGTTCTTATATGTTCTTATTTCCTGCCCACTCTGGTTGCATTGTTGAAATGAAGAAAGCAGGGTGGGTGTTGTCCACCACGAGTGGATTTTCACATGTGGGAGGACTGTGATCTCCTTTTGGTTCTGGAACTCAGAACAAGTTCCTGGCATCAGAATTGTTTAATTCAACGTGGAAGCTTGTTGCGCGGATATCTCTAGCATGAGCCAAAGTTAGCAGCGAGCAAATGGAAGCACCTGCGTGATTGCTAGCGCCTGCCTTTTCTCCGATCTGCACCAGCATCAGAAAGTGCTGGGAATGGCAATTCTGAAGCCTGTTTGCTCAGATGCAACTGAATGAGCCAACTCTTCTTGGGTAGCCGCAGCCGGTCACTGTGGACAATCCTGAGCTAGGTGAACCAATGGTGTGACTCGCTATTAGAAGAAGAGTTTGGATTTGATATCCCGCTTTATCACTACCCGAAGGAGTCTCAAAGCGGCTCACATTCTCCTTTCCCTTCCTCCCCCACAACAAACACTCTGTGAGGTGAGTGGGGCTGAGAGACTTCAGAGAAGTGTGACTAGCCCAAGGTCACCCAGCAGCTGCATGTGGAGGAGCGGAGACGCGAACCCGGTTCACCAGATTACAAGTCTACCGCTCTTAACCACTACATCACACTGGCTCCAGCTCCATTAGGCAGCTTCATATGTTCCTATTCTCCCCCTACTCTTAAAACAAAATATGTTGGGGTGTTAAGGTGAAGCATGCCTCCCCTGTTAATTCTGGAAGCCGTGTGGAATTGGTGATAAGCTCTTGGTGGGTGCAATGCGGGAAGGCATGGAGCTCAAGAGAGAGAGGGCCAGTTGATTGATGTCATTGCCTTGGTACGCGAAATATATTTTGTTGCAGTGGAAGTCTTGGAGCAGAAGCCACTGGGATGAGGAGGGTGGGGGAGGAAATCCCATCTCAGGAAATCAACTCCGCCGATTTGTATTTAATTGCCGTCCCCCTCGATAAGGAACGGTCCCAGAACCCAACAGCTGTCAGCACCCACACGGCCAGAGAGTTAAAATTATGGGCAGAGAGGAGGCCAGGATGTTTAAATATGGAAGAGGGACGGCTTGGACCGAAACTTGAGCAAATCGAACCTGCTTGTTATGATCATGCTATTACATGGAAATGTGCAATTACGTCCGAAAATTGCATGTTTCTGCTGGTGGGTCAGGCAGTCGCCGTTTTACTCATTTCCTCCACAAAGGGATAGAATGGAAATCGCCAGATGCCAACTGCTGAGGGGAGGGGAAGCACCCCTCCCCTTCCAACACATTTTGACTCGATGTAAGGTCATTTGAAACTCCATTACGGGGCTCTTGTCAAGGACAGACAATCCCAGGCTCCTGGTTGCCATGCACTTAGAATATTGATGCTGGTTCCTAGAAATGTGGTGGTGACCCCAGGAAAGCTTAACTGTCTTTTTTCAGCTCCACTGGCCCCTACTTGCTTGCTAAGCCTTCACTGGATATTTCTAGAGCTCTCCAGCTTACCTTATGCTGCTTGTTGTGTTTGGGTTTTGGTACTGACATTATGGAAGACTTTCCCAAGGTCCCTTATCAGGATGCTAGGAGGTGACCTAAGAGTTTCCCAGATACCGTATTTTTCGCTCCATAAGACACACTTATCCTAAAAAGTAAGGGGAAATGTCTGTGCGTCTTATGGAGCGAATGCGTGGTCCCTGGAGTCGAATTGCCCAGAGGCGAAAAGCAGATTGTGCTTTTTTTCTTTTTCTTTTTACAAAGAGAGAAGGGGGTGTTGAAAGGAAGCCACTGATCAGCTGATCAGCAAGCGATTGGGAGAGAGATAAGGGACGCTAGCAATAAAGGAGGCTGACTGGCTCCCTTTCCGGCCCCGCTCCCTTGCCCAGGCCTCCATTGTTGAATGTTCTGCAGACGGAGGCTGTTTGTTTCCCCAGCGACATGTGACTGGCTGATTAGATTATCTCAGAATCACAGAATCACAGAATCACAGAATCATAGAGTTGGAAGAGACCACAAGGGCTGTCTGGAAACTGTAGAAACAGCTCCCTTTCCTTTCCTAAAGAAGCTGCAGAACCGTGAGTTGAACCCCATAAAAACAGGATTTTTTCCCTTTGCAAAGTAATCTCAACAACTTTGAGCTGATCCTCCAAAAAGGGGGCTTTCCCCCTTTGCAAAAGAAGCTGCACAACTTTGAGCTGATCCCCCCCAAAATGGGGCTTTCCCCCTTTCCTCCTTTAAAACTAGGTGCGTCTTATGGTCAGGTGCATCTTATGAAGCGAAAAATACGGCACCTACTCCAGATACTTCAAGATCATCGCCCATTACAAGTTTGTAATGAGATTGAGCACATTCCGTGGGCACAGAATGCTGTCTGAGGGGGAAAGCGGAACACCCTGGGTGAAGTGGGAATGGAAGGGAGTATCTGGAAAAGGGTCCAGGGCTGCATGGCTGGAACCCTGAACAAGAACACTCTATAGCAGGGGTAGGCAACCTAAGGCCCATGAGAAGGGCCAATCGCTTTCTCAATCTGGCCCACAGACGGTCCGGGAATCAGCATGTTTTTACATGAGTAGAATGTGTCCTTTTATTTAAAATGCACCTGTGGGGCATAGGAATTCGTTCATTTCCCCCCCCCCCAAATATAGTCTGGCCCACCACATGGTCTGAGGGACGGTGGACTGGCCCACGACTGAAAAAGGTTGCTGACCCTTGCTCTAGAGGGCAACCCCATTTTTACACATATTTCCCTCCTCTCTCTTTACTTGCACTCCCTCCCTAAAAAATTAAAAATAAATACTGGCTGCTGCACTATTGCTTCTTTGTGGTCGGCGATTTTTCACAGCAGAGAAGCTGAAGTTGAAAAGAGGGGTGGAGTAGGGACACGACGAACCCCGAGATAAATCTCGAAGCACTGCAGATTGCAAAGCCAAGCCTCTTTCAGAGGCCGGGGTGGGTTTGGCTGCGGTTTCGCAAATACAGTCTCCAGGGTGTGTCCATGGGAGGTTTGCAATAACAAACTTGGCCTGAACCCCACATGCCAAAAGGAGAGACAATGGCAGGTTTCCCCCCTCCGGCTGTGAACTTGTGGTGTTGTGTGTGTGTGAGCGTTGGAGGAGTGGGGGGGGGACAGAAGAGAGAGCAGAGGGAGGATTGTTGATTGCCGGTGCTCATAAGGCGGTTCAGGAGATTTATGAGCCAAAGCCTGCCTCGCTTGGAATGCTTCGTGGCTCCGGGGAAGTGGGCGTCTCGGTGGATTAATGGATTCTGGTTTTTACTTTGCAAGCTTGAATTTCAAACCTCAGCCCTGTACAGACTGGCTTGAAGTTTATTTTCAGCCTGTGACGGCTGCCGCTTTTATATGCAGAATGGAAAGGGGTGCTCCCAACCATAGTTGTCAACCTTTCCCTTTTCTTGCGAGGAATCCTATTCGGCATAAGGGAATTTACCGCAAAAATAGGGAAAAGTTGACAGCTATGCTCCCAACCAAAGCTCTTTCAGCCCGTACACCCTCTCCATGTACAGAGTCCGTTCCCGAACCACTACAAAGACCGGGCTCCCGTTCAACCATTTTTGACCCCTCCCTGCACAAGTGTCTCCCATGAGCCCTGTGCGTAGGGCGGGCCTTTCCGCATCGCTCCTCAAAAAGCGAGCGCCGTTTTGCATAAGAATGCGCATGCGCTAACTTATATGCAGATTGAGAAACAATCGCAGTCATCTAAATTAGAAATAAGGGACGCGGGTGGCGCTGTGGGTTAAACCACAGAGCCTAGGGCTTGCCGATCAGTAGGTCGGCGGTTCGAATCCCTGTGACGGGGTGAGCTCCCGTTGCTCGGTCCCGGCTCCTGCCAACCTAGCAGTTTGAAAGCATGTCAAAGTGCAAGTAGATCAATAGGTACCGCTCCGGCGGGAAGGTAAACGGCGCTTCCGTGCGCTGCTCTGGTTCGCCAGAAGCGGCATTGTCATGCTGGCCACATGACCTGGAAGCTGTCTGCGGTCAAACGCCGGCTCCCTCAGCCTATAGAGCGAGATGAGCTTGCAACCCCAGCATCATCCGTGACTGGACCTAACGGTCAGGGGTCCCTTTACCTTTTAAATTAGAAATGCATCTCATCATCTTTTGGGAAGATTGGGACCAGGTGACAGCCTGCTGTCCAGTTGCTACTAACTTGGAGCTTCAAATCTCTCTTCTGCTCTCCCTTGTTTAGGTTCTTCATCTTCAAACTGAACCAAGCCGCCTTTCAAATAGAGGCTGGTCCTCTGTAACAAGGCCACTCGACCCACGAGAGAGCTTTGCCAGACAGGCTGTACCCCTCTTCTAGCAGGAGCAAAGCCCCATCTTTTAGGACACATCATTTGGTTGTAGAGAAGAAATGCATGTGGCATCAACTTAAAGTGTAGGACAGGGGCAGGCAATATAGTGCCCTCCAGATGTAATAATAATAATGATAATAATTTATTACTTATACTTATCCCCAGCCACTCTGGGCGGTTTCCAACAGAATATTAAAACATGATAAAATGTCAAACATGAAAAACTTCCCTAAACAGGGCTGCCTTCAGATGTCTTCTAAAAGTCAGATAGTTGTTTATTCCCTTGACATCTGGTGGGAGAGCGTTCCACAGGGCGGGCGCCACTACCGAGAAGGCCCTCTGCCTGGTTCCCTGTACCTTCACTTCTCCCAGTGAGGGAACTGCCAGAAGGCCCTCAGGGCTGGACCTCAGTGTCCGGGCAGAATGGTGGTGATGGAGATCCTCCTTCAGGTATACTGGGCCACAACTCCCATCAGCCTTGGCCAACGTGGCTGATGGTAATGAATTAAGAGAGTTGTGGTCCGCAACATTTGGGGTTGACCAGGTGTCTCCTGCTGGTGTAGATGATTATCAGGTTCTACAGAGCGTTGTCCATGTGTAAGGTGGTTTGCACAATTTAAGAGAACAGGTCCCTACCCCAAAGTGGAGATGGATTTCGGGGAGCATGGCAGGTTCCCCCATACTGGGCACTGAGCTGCAGAGGGGGCGCCGCAGGTCAGCATAACTATGATGTACTGAACACATGGAACAGAAGGCGAGAGGTGGGGGCACATTTTGACCTTGCATAGGGCGCCGCTGAAATTTGAATTACCAAAGTCCGCCCCTGCCCAAGAGTCATGCAGTCTGTAAATCAAGATGCGGGAGGCAACTGAGGAGGAAGAGAGAAATGTGGACAGAGCAGTATGCACTTATTGCAGTTCCCTGTACAGTGGTACCTTGGTTGTCAAACTTAATCCATTCCAGGACTCCTGGAAAGATTTGAAAACCAAGGCGCAGCTTCCGATTGGCTGCAGAAGTTTCCTGCACTCAATCGGAAGCCACGTCGGATGTTTGGTTTCCCAAAAATGTTCCCAAACCGGAACACTCACTTCCGGGTTTGCAGCGTTCAGGAGCCAAAACGCCCAAGTACCAAGGCGTTTGACAACCAAGGTAGGACTTTACTTAGGACCCCTCCAGCGTCCTTTTTATTGTGCAGTCATGACAGTTTGCGCTCCTGATGATGATATCGGGGCAGTTATATGCAATCCCGCTTCTGATACTGTTTGCACCTGGAAAGGTTTCCATGTGGATGTGCTGCTTTGCTTCCAGTTGGCGCACATCCTGCAACATACAAAACGAATATGAACAAAAGGAAGACAAAGCAATCCTCTGGATCCCACCCCTCTGGGATATTAACGGCCCATCCGTGGGTACTTCATTCAGGCTTTTATATGTGACTAGTCCAGGTGTCAGAGGATACAAAAAAGGAAAAGGAAAGATTATTAATGGATAAACATGCAGACACATATCCTTCCAAACCCCCATGCCATGTTATTGTTTGTTGCATGTTGACACCAAAGCTTTAATTATGAGCAAGCTGGGGCTGATGAGGGCTGTGGTTCAAAACATCTGAAGAGAACCAGTGAAGACTGGGACCGAAACAGTTTGAGAACAGATTATTCGAAGGAATGCCTGCACCCATATAAACCTCCCCCCCCCCCGGCCCAAGGTTGGCCTCTGAATCCCCACTTGTAGACCTGCTGTCAACATTCATCGAAATAGTGCGTTCTAGAGATGCGGTCTTTTCGATGGTGGCCCCATATCTCTGGAGCTCTTCCTAGAAGTTCAAATGGCTCCTTCCTCATTAGTTTTCAAATGTAACATAAAAACTAAATTGTTCAAACCTTCATTCGGTGAAAAGTGTTGCGAGCTGGGTTTTAAGCTGCGGCTTTTAGCTTTCGTTACTAGGATGTTTTATTCGCATATTTTTTTTAAAAAAAATTGTTACAGGGTTTTAATTCTCTGCCGTAAGCCATCTTGGGTGGTAGCAAGCCCCCAAAGGCATCACTTAATTGCACTCTTAGCAAGGAGCACGCCCGGCAGAACAAAACAGGACTGACTTCTGCTTAGCCTTGAATAGGACTGCCCAGTTAATAAATAAAACAGAAAGTGGCCAGGAAGAGAAATGGCCAGCTTGTTGTTAGGTGTCACCTTCATCCCTCTCTCTCTCTCTCTGTCTCGGCTTCTGCCAGTTTCACCCTGAAGGGCATGAGATTTTGAAGGTCATTGCAGAGCCGGCTGTTGCATCCTGTCCAGCAGTGCAGAGCAACACAGCTGTCGAATTGTCAGGCTGGCAAAAGGGCGGCTGGGAGAGTCCTTTTCTCCAAACTTATGTCAATGTTGTTTAGAGGGATAGTCAGGATAATTAGCAAATGATCGGAGGGGTGGGGGTGGGGGTGGACAGTGCAGTCCTTTTGCTGCAGGTAAACAGGCTTATTCCTCTAGGTGCCTGGGTGGAAGACACTGAACTGCGCAGAGATTGAGCCAGAGCATTAGGGTTGGGGGATACACTTGATTCACTTTGTATTGAAAGGAGAGCCTAACTAAGCCTCTCTTTCCGAAACAATATGTGAAGCGAAATGCAGCCAACAAATTTGCCCTTCTCTAAATTTGGCAGTGCCGTTCTCCAGTCAAGCAACGTGTACATAAAATGCATATGCTAGGGTAAAGCATGCATGTAAATGCATGCTCGTAACTTACGTGCATTTAACATGTGCACATTCAGCTTTGCAGGCTGGGCAAATTTTTTACAAACATTAAAATTAAAAGGCAGGCAGCCATCTGGGGCAGGGGGTGAGTGGGAGAGAACCTTTGGCAATCCTGCAGTTTCACCCAAAGTATTTTGACTATCGGGACGCGGGTGGCGCTGTGGGTTAAACCACAAAGCCTAGGGCTTGCCGATCAGAAGGTCGGCGGTTCGAATCCCTGCGATGGGGTGAGCTCCCGTTGCTTGGTCCCTGCTCCTGCCAACTTAGCAGTTCGAAAGCATGTCAAAGTGCAAGTAGATAAATAGGCACTGCTCCGGTGGGAAGGTAAATGGCGTTTCCGTGCACTGCTCTGGTTCGCCAGAAGCGGCTTAGTCATGCTGGCCACATGACCTGGAAGCTGTATGCTGGCTCCCTCGGCCAGTAAAGCGAGATGAGCGCTGCAACCCCAGAGTCAGTCACGACTGGACCTAATTGTCAGGGGTCCCTTTACCTTTACCTTTATTTTGACTATACAGTGGTACCTCGGATTACAGATGCTTCAGGTTACAGACGCTTCAGGTTACAGACTCCACTAACCCAGAAATAATACCTCGGGTTAAGAACTTTGCTTGAGGATGAGAACAGAAATCGTATGATGGCGGCGCTGCGGCAGCGGGAGGCCCCATTAGCTAAAGTGGTGCCTCAGGTTAAGAACGGTTTCGGGTTAAGAATGGACCTCAAGAACGAATTAAGTTCTTAACCCGAGGTACCACAGTACACCGTTTTGGCTTTAGGGATAAGCCTAGGGTGTATTGGTGAAAATAACAGAAGTTTGCATTGTTGTGTATGAGGGGGATTTGGTTTGCAAAAATGTGTATATTAGGCAATATGGCACATAACATCCCAAGACTGGGAAAATGAGAAACTGAGAGAAACCAAAAATGGGTGGCTTTCCCCATTCCTACAGGCTATAGATGTACTGTAACTGCTAAGTCAGTAACTGTAACTGTCAGTGCTAAGCTTTGTATCTGGAATATTTTCTATTGGGAAGTGAGCGATGACTAGGGATGGGCGAATCTCACTTTCACAAGTTTTTGCCCTTTGTTGCAATCCATTTCTACATTAACCTGCAATTAGAAACATAAACTTTCCCTCAAAAGATGTGTTTTCAGCACTGTTGCTGCTTTCGAGGTGAGCTGTACCACTTGCAAATTGTACAGACTGCTCCCCTCTGTACAGGTGGAAGGAAGTTCTCTGCACCCAGAAAATTAGCTGTTGAGGCCAGAAACCTCTCTCCCTGGCATTTTAGCTTTCTGTGTGCGGGAAACCCCTTGGCATGCAGGAGAAGCCCTCAGCCGTGTGAGCTCCTATCCCACAATCTGACACAACAAAGCCCAAGCGCAGGTCTGCCAGTGGGAACAACATAGCCCAGGTGGCAAAAGGGGTGGCAAAACCCTTAAAAACAGGTTTCTGCACATAAGGATGCCTTTTGTGCTGAATATAACCAAGGATGTATCATGAAGAGCCAGTGTGGTGTAGTGGTTAAGAGGGGTAGACTCGTAATCTGGGGAACCGGGTTCGTGTCTCCGCTCCTCCACATGCAGCTGCTGGGTGACCTTGGGCTAGTCACACTTCTCTGAAGTCCCTCAGCCCCACTCACCTCTCAGAGTGTTTGTTGTGGGGGAGGAAGGGAAAGGAGAATGTGAGCCGCTTTGAGACTCCTTCGGGTAGTGATAAAGCGGGATATCAAATCCAAACTCTTCTCTTCTTCTTCTTTATTAGCTGATTTCCCAAGGTTTAAGGTGTCTCGAGTTAATTTTTAAAACAAAACTTAAATAATACAGAAAACACAGCACCAGAAAAACCCAAATAAGCAGCCAAGCCAAAAGCTGCTGTTTTGTTTTTAATTATTAGTTTGTATTTATCCTGTATTTTATTCTGTGAACCGCCCTGAGATCTTACGGGGAAGGGCGGTGTATAAATCCTAATAAATTAAATTAAATGAATTGAGGAAGGTCGGCTTGCGAGAGCAGCTGCTCTCGGTTGCTGCATCCATCCCATCTCCCAAGGCCGGCCATCCTTCTCCCACACAGTAATTGCCAGGCAAGAGAGGCTGGCTGGCCGGGAGTGTGGGCAGTGGGCATGGCGCAGAGAGATAACCTCAAGGTCTCAGCTGCTGATTGATCTTCTGTGGGCGGGAGGGAAGTGGCACGCTTGAGGAAGGCCACGCCGTAAACATCGGACTGCTCTGCAGTCAGAACACATTCCTTTCCCTCCGTACCCTTAGACAAGCTCCCCTGGACTTTTCGAGGTAGATGAGTTGTTTAAGATGCACCAGCCATCGAAGCCGGTTCTACGCTTCCAGCAGTGGCCGGGCAGAGAGGTCTCTGAATCTCCTTCATGTATGTTTGCTGGTCGTTGCTTTGCTACATTTCGTTTGTTTGTTTTGCTATGTTTCTGAACAAGGAAGCATAAGTGTGGCATTCACACAGGGACCCCCAGTCATTTAACGGACTAGTGATCATAGCTGTCAACTTTCGGATTTGAAAAGAAGGGATTTTTTCAGGCTTTCGGATTTCAAAATAAGGGATGCCGCGAGGGCGATGCAATGGCACCAAGTAGCCTCGCCACCCGGCGCTCCACAGGCTGCGCGCGAACGGGTGAGCTAAAGAGCGAGCGCGTAGACGGCAGGCAGGCTGGCTGTCTGGTTGGGTGTGAGGGTCTGGCTGCACAAGGCATGCAAGCTCCGCCCCCAGTCGGTCTCAGACTCCTTATTGGCAGCCGAGCAACGCAGCTGAGGAGCCTCCCTGGCTGGCAGGGAGGGAGAGGAGCTGCTTCCTTTGAAATCTGGGAAATTTAAGGGATATCAACAATCCGGGATAGCAGCGGGAAACGGCATTGGAATAAGGGAGTTTCCCGCCAAAAAAAGGGAGGGCTGACAGCTACCGGTATGCTATTGATCCCTGTGCCACCACTGTACTGCTGTCCCGCTACCACCAACAAGGTACTCCCTGGTAATCACTGAGTCCAGTTAGGTTTTTAAAATTGAACCAAAAAGAACAAGTTTATTTTTTCACTCAGTAACAAGCTTATGGTTTCAAATACAGTGCTTTGCTTAAGTGATATCTTGTCAATATTTCTTCGCTAGTTCCTATACCATCCTATACCTTCCTATACCTTCCTAACCACAAGTTCCCAATCCGAACTAACCTCCTCCAAGTTCTCAAACCCGAACTGTCTAGGTTATCAACTCAGACTCTCACACACTGTCTGACTGACTAAAGCTCTCACACTGACTCTCTGACTAGCCTCACTCAACTCCCAGACTGAACTCCTTAACCACCCCGGCTCCCCACTGAACCAACTGACTGAACTCACTGACTGAACTAACTCTAAAAACCTCTGTGCTTCAATCTTATATGCAGTTAACGCCGCCCCACAGGGTTCTCATTGGACAGTCATTTACAATTAGTTAACTCTTTCCCTCTCATCTAATAATAATAATAATAATAATAATAATAATTTATTATTTGTACCCCAGCCACTCTGGGCAGCTTCCAACAAATATCAAAATACATTAATACATCCCAGTATGACATCACTAGCATAAGAGGATAAATGCCACAAGACCGGAAAGGAAAAGAAGGTTTTCTCCTTATTTATTCTTTTTTTTTAATATAATTTTTATTATTTTTTGCTTAGTCAAACATAGAATATCACCACCTTACAATAATACAATAATCAATCAAATACACTTGCTCTGCCGAGCTCGTGACTTCCTTCCCTCCCTTCCATTCCTGTTTATGGTCAGAAACTAGTTATTGTCTTATGTTGTAGAAGCTATGTCAGTCCTGTTAGTGTCTTCAAGTTTTTACAGTAATCTCTGAAATATTCCATGAATTTGCTCCAATCTTTCTGAAACTTCTGATTGCCTTGGTTCCGTATCCTCACAGTCATTTTTGCCAATTCTGCATATTCTATCATCTTCGTCTGCCATTCCTTGATCGTTGGTAATTCTTGTAATTTCCATCTTTGGGCTAGAAGGTTTTCTCATTCTTAGAGCCAAACAACATGTGATGTTAAGTGCATAGAATCGTAGAATTGTAGAGTTGGAAGGGACCCCAAGGGTCATCTAGCCCAACCCTTTGCAATACAGGGATCTCAACTAAAGCATCCATGGCAGATGGCCATCCAACCTCTGCTTCAGAGCCTCCAAGGAAGGAGAGTCCACAACCTCGCAAGGGAGACTGTTCCACTCTTACTGTCAGAAAGGTTTTCCGTATGTTTAATCGGGATCTCCTTTCTTGGAACTTGAAGCCATTGGTTCAAGTCCTACCCTCCAGAGCAGGAGAAAACAAGCCAGTGTGGTGTAGTGGTTAAGAGCGGTAGACTCATAATCTGGTGAACTGGGTTCGCTTCCCCGCTCCTCCACATGCAGCTGCTGGGTGACCTTGGGCTAGTCACACTTCTCTGAAGTCTCTCAGCCCCACTCACCTCACAGAGTGTTTGTTGTGGGGGAGGAAGGGAAAGGAGAATGTGAGCCGCTTTGAGACTCCTTCGGGTAGTGATAAAGCGGGATATCAAATCCAAACTCTTCTTCTCTTCTCTTGATTACCAATTGCAGCTTTCTTTCTCCGCTGGCTGGTTGGGTGAGCAGGCAGGCAGATCCTCACTGTATTTCAATCTATAACAGCAACATGTTTTATTACTGATAACCTTATTATCCTGGCCACCATCATGCACACTATCAGCAAATTCTTTCTCTGAACGTGAAACCGTATGTAGGCAAAACAGTGCCACCAATTCACAAAAAAAGCCCTAAATGGGGAGAACCATAAAAGCATTTTATGTGGGAGGCTAATAAATAAATTGCTGCTGCTGCTGCTGCTGTTATATTGTGCAATGCCTCTGAAAGCAAGTGCATAGAGGAGTCAGCTTGCCCCTGATGCAGGATACAAGCAGGCAAACAACACGCTCTGTGCTGCCCCCAGCCTCCTGGGGCAACTTTGCTGTGCTACAATGCTCAGGTGTGTCGCAGCGCCCCTGCCCGATCCTCTGCATCCGAGCAAGAGTTGCGCCTATAACCCCGAATTTGGAGCCGAGCTTGTGCTTCGCTCACGCAGTGAAGCTACACCCTCTTGTGCTTGGAAAACCCATGCGGCACAAAACAAGTATTTCAGGGGATGGAAGGATGTGGGAGACACTGCGACCAAGGAGGAGTGCAGCGGCAGGGATAATTAAATGAAGGTGGAGGCCGAAGGCACAGGAGAATAATGGGAGGCGGCTCCATTTGTCGGGAACAGTCTAAATAAAGACCGAGAGCAGACAGGGGAGGGGAGGGAGGGAAGAGTGCAGGGCAGGGTGTGGGATGAGATCACGGAGGGCCTTGAAGGACAGAACAAGGAATTCAATGCCTAGCGCACGGCGAGACGCGATGTGTCTGGGGCATCTGGGAGCAGCCACCGATGTTAATTGTGATTCCCTTAATGCGCTTTCCGACGGAGCAAAGATGTGACGGCGATAAGGAGCGCAGGAGTAGTGAGATGATAGATGTGGCATTTGGGGTGGGGGGTGGGGAAGCAGAGACAGGAAGGGCAGGGGGGGCACCTTTGGGGGAAGGTGGCTGGGGACGCTTTGTGCCGGGCACTGGGAATAAAAATTCAGTGTCAACATAAGCTGGAATCCATAGCCTGGGTAATCATGGCAATATTGAAGGGGTGGGGAAATACTAAATTGTGGAGAAACCTTCGAGGGGCCACATAGCAGGGTGGGCAGGACCAGGAGCAAAACTGGGTGGGCCAATGAATGGACTGGATTCGTGGGCATCCAGCTCTTGGCATGCATGAACGTGAAGATCAGCATCCGAGGCTGTTCGCCATTGAAAACAGTGAGGTTGACGAGTCCCAGGATCAGAGCATCATTCTCTGAGGTGGTCCTGTTTTGGCACGCCCAGCCCAGGAAAATTTGCACAACCCCTTCTCTGTTGGCCTTTAGGAACACTCTAAATGGCGCTTGCATTTCAGATGTTGCTTTTATCCTGATGTTTTGCATTGTTTTTGCCGCTATTTTAAATGTTCAAATGTGAACGCTGTGTTGGGCTGATTGGTTGCAAACAATCCATCTAGATCCAAGTGATCTAGAAATCCCTTAAAAGATGGTGGTGGTGGTGATCGATTGCCTGTATCAAAAGGCAGATTGAGTCCCACGTTTTGAAAGATTTTTCTTTCTGGGAATTTTGTGTCTCCCTTTTTTTTTTTCAAAAAAATTATTGGGTTTTACAATTTTAAAAGCACAAAACATACATAGTGGTTAAATTTTCATACTTCCCCCCTCTCACCATGGGAAGCCAAGATCCATCCCCCCCTCTCGCCACGGGTAAACATAGTCATTGTACATTTAACCTTACTCTTATTTTTACTAACATTGCTTAGGCCTGGCCCAATTCCGTGGGCCAGATTCTATCTTTCTCCATTACATATTTCGGTTGACTTCCTCAAATCCCCCTCTGTTGAATTCATTTTAAATCCTCTTTAACAGATTGATACATCAATTTTTATAACATCCTAAAAATGAAAAACAAATATACATTTACTTATTAATCCTAATTTTAAACCTGAGCCTACTGGTACTTCTGTTCCTTCCCTAAATTCTTATCATCTGTACTCTACTATACTCATTTTTTTTCTTTTTCCAATTAAAACTTTCCCCCCCTTCCTCCCATTGGTTTCAGAGTTTTTAGCCATATTTTCTTTTCTTTAATAATCATTTTATATTAATCATCATTATTAATCCCTATGCCGGACATCATTTCCATATATCATCCTCCTTACAGCCAGAAAAGTAGTCCAGGGGAATTTTGTGTCTCTGCTGTCTTCAAGGATAAATACGAATGTGCTAATTCATTTTGTATGTGTGTGTGTGTTTCATCCTAGGGCTCTAAGTGAGAATATGGCCAATGGGATTGAAGACCTTATAGGGATCCCATTCCCAAACCACAGCAGCGAAGTCCTTTGCGGCTTAAACGAGCAGCGGCACAACGGCCTCCTCTGCGATGTCATCCTCATTGTCCAGGACCAAGAATACAGGACCCACAAGTCCGTCCTGGCTGCCTGCAGCCAATACTTTAAGAAACTCTTCACTACCGGCACTTTAGCAGACCAGCCCTATGTTTACGAGATTGACTTTGTTAAGCCTGAAGCACTTTCGGCAATCCTCGAGTTTGCCTATACCTCGACCCTCACCATCACCACCTCGAACCTCAAGCACATCCTCAACGCGGCCAGGATGCTGGAGATCCAGTGTGTCATCAACGTCTGCCTAGAAATCATGGAGCCCAGTTTGGAGGAGGGAGACGAGAGGGAGGAGGAGGAGGAAGAAGAAGAGGACGATGAGGAAGAAGAGGAGGACGAGGAAGAAGAGGACGTGGGGGACTTCGCAAACCAGAACCTAACGGACGTCCAAGACGTCGGCTGCCACCAAAGTCCTTCCAAATCTGACCTCGCAGAGGAAGCTTACTCAGAGAGACCAAGTGGGTTCTCCAACCATTTTCAGGCCAACAGCTCCAATGGCTCCTTGGGCGTGATTAGAGACTTCTCCATCGAGTCCCTCCTAAGGGAGAACTTGTACCCTAAATCTAGCATCCCAGAACGGAGGCCGGCTCTGTCTCCCTTTGTCCCCGACCTCTTCCCGCACTTGTGGAACGGAGACTTTGGCGCCTTTTCCCAGGTGGAGGAGCAGCCGGTGGACAATGGCCCCTTGGATCTGGTCATCCGGAAGAGAAAGATCAAGGAGGAGGAGAAGGAGGAGCCCTCTCCCGCCCCGTTCCCCAACGACCTCTTCAAAGACATGTTTGCCAACAACCCGGTGGCCCATTTGGGCCACATCAAGGCGGAGAATGATTATGGAGCCTACCTGAACTTCCTCAGCGCCGCCCACTTTGGGGGAGTCTTCCCTCGGTGGCCGGAAGAGAGGAAGATCAAGCCCAAGGCCTCCCAGCAGTGCCCCATCTGCAACAAAATAATCATGGGAGCCGGGAAGCTGCCGCGGCACATGAGAACCCACACGGGGGAGAAGCCATATATGTGCAATATCTGTGAAGTCCGATTTACCAGGTCTGCACACGTTAAAAAAATACTAGACACCCCAGCAGTTATAAGATTCCCCCCCCATGTGGTATATAATAAGTGCATGCTTTATCCTGTTCTGTTTACACAGCATTCAGGCTGGCATATGTAGTTATTCCCCCCCTGTCTTAACCCTCATAGCAAACCTGACAGGTAGGTTGGGAGGAGATGCAGTAGGCGTCATGCGCAACTGGGGTCCTGAACCATGATCTCCCGGGTCTTAGTCCAATTCCTTGGCCCAAGGATGGAGAAAATGTAGACCTGCAGATGTCGCAGGGCTCCCACTGCCATCAACCCTAACTAAAAGGTTGAAAGGTTAGGGGTGATGGAAGCTGAAGTTAAACAGCTTCTGGAGGAAAACATGCTTCCCATCTTTGCACAAAGAATTCCTCAGTGCGAAGAAATCCGTTCGAAAACTCTCAGCGCACTTAACAAACACTCTGTACTCCTAACAAACCACAGTTTACAGGATTCTGTGAGGGAAACCATGGCTGTTTAAAGTGATATAATAGTGCTTTAAATGGATGGTGCAGGTGTGGCCCAAGTCTGTTTTTAATAGCGTTACTTGCACACTATGGGAAGACTTGGGTAAGGGCAAAGTTGGGCGTCTGCTTAGGGCTCACACCTCAGCAGGAGCCCACTGGTCCTTGGGATAGCTCAGTCGGTAGAGCACGGGACTCGTAATCTCAGGGTCGTGGGTTCAAGCCCCAGGATGGGCAAAAGATTCCTGCATTGCAGGGGGTTGGACTAGGATCCCTTCCAACTCTAGGGTGATTCTATGATTCTGTGACAAGAGCCCTCCCTCTTGCTGCAGGGAGGAGGTAGACTTGGTGAGGCAGGATGGGCATGAGGAAATGAGTTGCCTGAGAGCCCTCCAGAACTGGGAACTGATGCCGTCTGAGTGCCTTTATTAACAGGCTAAGTCAATCTCATGCCGACTGGAGATGAGAAAGGGGAGGCAGTGAAGAGAGTCAGAGACGCCCCCAGAAACCTGCTCGCTGGAATCAGCGTCTCCATCTCCCAGTTGTAATCTCCAATATCATGTTCTGGTTGAGAGTATTATTATGCTAAAAGACCGTGCTCATTAACCATTAATTATCATCTGCGAGAACAGGCCAGGGAATTGATTTGCCTCTGCAGTCCAATTTAATTCGCCAAGAGGATTTTTGAAAGGGTTCTCCTGCAGCAGAAGGTTAGGCCTGTAGAAGCTGCTGAAAGCCCATGGTGCCGGGGGCAGGGGCAAATCCCAGTCTCACTCTCCCCTAAGGATATGTGTGGGAACCAATGAGATGGGGCAAGGGAGTGTTTTTCCCCCAGAGAGTTGCATCAATCCTGTGCCAAGGACAAGAGAAATGGCATCTGAAGCTGCTGTTGAGAATTTTCTTTTATAGAAATGATCACATCCATAACATAGCATGACATTAACATTCCCACCAGTAGAAACATATTTACATTTTATCTGCTAGCTAGCTAGCTGGAGATATTGTGTATATATTGCAGTTAATGTGAGTTGAATGAAGAGAATGCATAGGAACCAGGCAATGTGCCTCTTTAGCACTCAGATGGTCATATTTCGGTTCAATAAGCTGAAATATATACGAGGCTTTTGGTCGCATCTGCTTCACTCCCTCCTTCTGCAGCCAACTCCCAACCATGGCTTCCTATCCTGCCTTGTTATATTAACCATAGTTTCCTAGCTTGGGTGTAACAGGAAACAGTGGTTCACAGAAGACATCCTGGTTTGTTTGCTCATTTTACAAGGGGTGCAAGCATCTGTGACCCAACCAGATGTTGGGCATGGTTGCCACTCGAGTGTGTGAAAGATGCACAAACCCCACATCTCTCAACGTTGCTTTTGGGATGATTCATGTTCAGTGTGAGCATTTGGCCTTGAGTTTATTTGGTGCGGTAGGGCTTGCTGATCAGAAGGTCGGCAGTTCGAATCCCTGCGATGGGGTGAGCTCCCGTTGCTCGGTCCCTGCTCCTGCCCACCTAGCAGTTCAAAAGCACGTCAAAGTGCAAGTAGATAAATAGGAACCGCTCTGGCGGAAAGGTAAACGGCGTTTCCGTGTGCTGTTCTGGTTCGCCAGAAGCGGCTTAGTCATGCTGGCCACATGACCTGGAAGCTGTACGCCGGCTCCCTTGGCCTATAGAGCGAGATGAGCGCCGCAACCCCAGAGTCGTCCGTGACTGGACCTAATGGTCAGGGGTACCTTTACCTTTACCTTTACCTAGCCAATCTGCACACCAGCAGCTAAGTAGACCTCTTGTAGCAATCTGGTTGTGTGCATTTGGCACCGTGCCTGGGGCATGGCTTTTGGCACCCCATCACCAAGGCCCCCAGCAATCAGCAGTTGCCACTTTACATCAAAAACCAATTTCAGCAGCAGTCGCTTGTGGCCAACCCTGCCAGTTCGGAAACAAATCGCTGCACGGGCTTTCCCCTTTCCCATCACACATGCAGTTAGTTTTATGACTGTGCTCCGATGCTTGTCTATTTCACTCTAAAGCCAGGTTGGCAGGTTCTGTTGGCCATAGCTCAGTAGAAGAGTATCTGCTTTGCATGCAGAAGGTCCCAGGTTCAATTCCTGGCACCCCCAGGCAGGACAGGGAAAGATTTCTGCCTGAAATCCTGGACTTTCACAGCCGTTCAGCATAGGCAGGCCTGAGCTAGAGGAACCGATGTTCTGACTGAGTGAAAGACAGCTTCCTATTTCTGCAATCGCTGAAGTTTCTCAAGAGGCATTGCCCCTCCTTTGTTGCTGCCTTCAAACAAAATTAGGGAAAGGAAGAAGCTGCGCTTCTGTCGCTGCTCGTGGAGACCCTCGGCCCCAAGGAACAGCTGAAGAATTTCTCTTTGCCTTGGAAAAAATTGATGAAATGGTACCCTGCCACTATACTGGTCCACAAATAGGGTAGAGAATTTCAAGAGGTCGTTAGTACCCAGCAATCATTCATTGTAGCTGCTCTATTTTCCAGGCAGCAGTCTGGGGGCTTGAAGTATATTCTAGCACGCAAGTATTACAGTCCCTATTACAGTCCCTTCTCTGTTGCTACCGCCTGACATTTCCATTGCAAAAACAAGGGTCTGGTCCTCCTGTTAAAGATGGCGAGGCTCTTTTATACAGCAGGCCTCACCTAGCAAGTAAGGATTTCCTAAGAAGTGCAGGGCATTATATACAAAACTCAAAGAGACATGCGCACATTCAGATCAGAGAATCAGAATTGTGGAGTTGGAAGGGACATCGAGGGTCATCTGGTCCAACCACTGCAGATGACTAGATGACTCAACTAGGTCCAAGAAAGGAGAGTCCACCACCTCTTGTGGGAGTCTGTTCCATTGTTGAACAGCTCTTACTCCCAGAAAGTTCTTCCTGATGTTTAGTTGGAATCTCCTTTCTTGTAACTTGAACCCATTGGTTCAGGTCCTACCCTCCAGAGCAGCAGAAAACAAACTTGCTCCATCTTCCGTATGACAGCCCCTTAGTTGTTTGAAGATGGCTATCATGTCTCCTCTTCTCCAGGCTCCTTCGACCGTTCCTCATAAGGTTTGGCTTCCAGACCCTTGATCATCTTGGTTGCCCTCCTCTGCACATGTTCCATCTTATCAATATCCTTCTTGAACTGTGTCTCCCCCAACTGGACACAGTATTCTAAATGCAGTCTGGCCAAGGCAAAATAGAGCGGTACTATGGCTTCCCTTGATCTGATGTGGAATCTTTCTCACGAATATGCACACACTTAACTTTAGGGCGGAAGTATAATCACAAGAAGAGCACTAGCAGATCATATCAAAGGTTCATCACCCTATCTCCCCCAGTAGCCAACTTGATGCCTATTTAGGAAGACCACCAGCAACAGGGTGCCTTTAACGTCCACCCTTAGCAAGGCAGGGTCTGCCTTTTTGTGCCGGTGAGCACATCTGGAATTTTGAGGAAGTGCTGTGGCCATCAGTCACAATTGACATTTAAAGTAACACTGCTCCTATACTGCTCCAATAATAATAATAATAATAATAATAATAATAATAATAATAATAATAATTTATTATTAATAATAATAATTTATTACCCGCCCATCTGGCCGAGTTTTCCCAGCCACTCTGGGCGGCTTCCAATCAAATATTAAAACAATACAGCATTAAATATTAAAAACTTCCCTAAACAGGGCTGCCTTCAGATGTCTTTTAAAAATAGGATCGCTGCTTATTTCCTTGACATCTGCTGGAAGGGTGTTCCACAGGGCGGGCGCCACTACCGAGAAGGCCCTCTGCCTGGTTCCCTGTAACCTTGCTTCTCGCAATGAGGGAACCGCCAGAAGGCCCTCGGCGCTGGACCTCAGTGTCCGGGCTGAACGATGGGGGTGGAGACGCTCCTTCAGGTATACAGGACCGAGGCCATTTAGGGCTTTAAAGGTCAGTACCAACACTTTGAATTGTGTTCGGAAACGTACTGGGAGCCAATGTAGATCTCTCAGGACCGGTGTTATGTGGTCCCGGCGGCCACTCCCAGTCACCAGTCTAGCTGCCGCATTCTGGATTAATTGCAGTTTCCGGGTCACCTTCAAAGGTAGCCCCACGTAGAGCGCATTGCAGTAGTCCAAGCGGGAGATAACCAAAGCATGCACCACTCTGGCGAGACAGTCTGCGGGCAGGGAGGGTCTCAGCCTGCGTACCAGATGGAGCTGGTAGACAGCCGCCCTGGACACAGAATTAACCTGTGCCTCCATGGACAGCTGTGAGTCCAGAATGACTCCCAGGCTGCGCACCTGGTCCTTCAGGGGCACAGTTACCCCATTCAGGACCAGGGAGTCCCCCACACCTGCCCGCCCCCTGTCTCCCAAGAACAGTACTTCTGTCTTGTCAGGATTCAACCTCAATCTGTTAGCTGCCATCCAGCTATACATTTTCCTTATGAACAAAAATGTTTTGACACTTTTCAATTACAATCTGGCAGGGCTTCCTGGGATTCACTAAGATGTGGCCTTAGAAGTTTGCTCCGAAATCAGACAGGGAACCCATATCTCTCCAGATAATCAATGATCTCCAGTTCCCATCAGCTCCAACCAGCATGACCCCTGGTCATGGATGATGGGGGGTTGGGAGTTCAGCAATCTCCAGAGCACTACGGGTTCCCCAGTCCATGGTTGCACCAAGTTTGTGCCAAGTGCCCTGGCGTTGCAAAAATAAATGCTAAGATCGTAGCAGTAGTTTAAAGTGCTGCTGCAGTTTTGTTTGGATTTTTTTAATTTTTATTTTAAGGACTGCCTCATGCCAAGCCATGATTCATGCATCCTTGGACTGGTATCAACATGCAAGTTGATGACGGGACCATTTGCAAATCCATTGTGCACAGAGGGAGGCAATTGCTCTTTCCTGACCTGCCCAGGTTGCATCATGCCGTTTGCAAACCCTCTGAAGGGCTGGTTCCAAGAGCACAAGCTGTGACCTTGCATGCCGGCACAGCTCACCTTAGAATGAATGGATGGGGCTGAGCTGTGGAACATGGTGGAATTATTGGGCGTATTAGTTTACATAGTGCCATCAATGGACGTGGGGCTTTCTCGCATAGACAAAAGGGGCATGCCCCCTACATGGAGGAGCTTACGGTGTAAAAGTTGAGGGCGATGGAGAATGGATGGGGGGAGGAGAGGGCAGGGGCGTAGGAAGTGGGGGGCGGGGGCGGGCCACCCAGGTTCCATCATGGAGGGGGTGACAAATTATCAAGGAACAATTACTGCCCTACTAGGGTGGATCATAAAAAACTTTTTTTTAAAAATGCCTGCTCCAAAGGTCTTATCTTACTGCACTAGGGATTATATAGCTATATATGAAGTTTCATGCATATCAGTTAATATCTTGACCCTCCTCCACAAAAATAGCTGTTTACTTGGCTGTTTTCCTATGTCGTGAAGGCTGAAATTTCAATTCAGTGGAGCACTTACTGTTCCCAACCCTAACCCTGCAGAAAGCCATCTAATTAGACTTTAATTTGATTTGCCGTGTTTTTAGGAGGTAATTTAATTATTGTTTGATTTTATATCAATGTTATGTATCTGATGTTAGCCGCCCTGAGCCCGACTTTGGCCAGGTTTATTTTTAGTTATTATTATTCCTTTGTAAGAAAATATGAAATAACGTAAAACCATTTTTGCAGGCAAAAAAAAATATTAAAAAAAATCAATGTGTGGGGGGGTGACAAGAAATTTTCCGCACCGGGTACCACCTGGCCTTCCTACGCCTCTGGGAGAGGGAACAAGGGGTGCGTGGTCCTTGGTGCTTCACCTCAAAAAAGACATTGCATTGCTGGGAAACATGCAGAAAATGTGCCGCTAAGCCTGCTATCTTACGCACCAGGGATAGCCAGCATTGCGTCATTGAGATGTTTTGGCCAAAGCCCAGCAGTGATGAGCTTTGTAGTCCCACCCAGAGGGTACCAGATTGGCTACGCATTTTCGTCAGAATAATTCCCATTGAATTAGATGCCTCTTACGTCTGAGCAGAGAAGTGTACGATTGCACTGTTAAACGAATGAAGGGTTTGAGAACTTTTCCTAGAAGGACAGATCAAAGTGTTGGAGGTCTTTTAGTCTACAACAGGCATCCCCAAACTTCGGCCCTCCAGGTGTTTTGGACTACAATTCCCATCATCCCTGACCACTGGTCCTGTTAGCTAGGGATCATGGGAGTTGTAGGCCAAAACATCTGGAGGGCCGCAGTTTGGGGATGCCTGGTCTAGAACAAGAAAGGATTCAGCAGGGGGTCGGTGAAGGTTGAGGGGTCACAAAATGGTGATGAGAAAGCTATGGGTAGGCGGAAGCTTTTCTCCCTCGCTCATAATGCTAGAACTCGGGGAGAGCCAATGAAACTGAATCCTGGAAGATTTAGGATGGGTAAATGAAGGACTTCTTCATACAAACACATAATTGAAGCATGGAAGTGGTGACGGTGGCTGGCTTATGTGTCTTTAAGAAGATGCTAGGCATGTTTCTGGTGGAAGAAGATCAAAGGCTTTTTAGCCAGGATGGCAATATAGAACCTGAAAGTTCAGGTGCAGTATACTTCTGAATATCAGCTGATGAGGAGCATCGGCAGGAGAGGACCATCACCTCCAAGCCCTGCTTATGGGCTCTGGTTGGACACTGAGGTCCAGCGCCGAGGGCCTTCTGATGGTTCCCTCACTGCGAGAAGCAAAGCTACAGGGAACCAGGCAGAGGGCCTTCTCGGTAGTGGCGCCCGCCCTGTGGAACACCCTCCCATTAGAGGTCAAAGCAATCAACAACTACATAACATTTAGGAAATACCTGAAGGCAGCCCTGTTTAGGGAAGTTTTTAATCTGTAACATGTTAATGTATTGTTTTTTTAATGTTTGCTGGAAGCCGCCCAGAGTGGCTGGGGAGACCCAGCCAGATGGGCGGGGTACAAATAATAAATTATTATTATTATTATTGGACTTGGACAGCGTACAAAGCAGACCACTGGAGGTTTCTTAGGGGCAAATGGAATGATCAAATGCATTTTCCGGCTTTGTTTCAGCTGGGAATGGGTGGGGTGTCTCAACCTGTGCACAAAGTAAACAGCAGCCCTTGGCTACACCCAGAATACACTGTGCACCAGAGAAGTGGTTTTTGTTTGTTTTTAAAGTGGCAAGCCACTCGTACAGAGGCCATGCGAGCCGGCTGTGTAACAGGGTGGAGTCTGCACAAAGGACAGAGGCGCTCACAACAGCCCTCCCGGTGACCCTGTTTCTCAGACTGATCTTGTGATGCCACTGTCAAGACATCCAGCACCTGGCCAATGAAGTGGTGCAGCAAAAGTGGGCATGCGTTGAGAAATTGGACTGCCTGGCACGCAATCGCATGAGTGCTGCCAAGCCAAATACTGGCATATTCAGGGAGAGCCATAGCTTAGTGGCAGAGAACCTGCCTTGCATGCAGAAGGCCCCAGGTCCAACCCCCAGCATCTCCAAGTAGAGCTGGGAGAAACTCCATTTCGGAAACCCTGGAGAGCCGCTGCCAATCAGCATGGGGGCCATGGGATGACACTTTGCCCAGGGCTCCCTGAACTACGGAGGTGCCAGGGGCTGAGTTCTGCATCTAAGGCATGTTTACTGAGTTTTGCCCCCTTCCCAATAGTAGGACTTCCCCTGCCGTCAGCACTATGCATTTAAAGCAGTAAAGGTAAAGATAAAGGGACCCCTGACCATTAGGTCCAGTTGCGAACGACTCTGGGGTTGTGCGCTCATCTTGCATTATTGGCCGAGGGAGCCGGCGTACAGCTTCCGGGTCATGTGGCCAGCATGACTAAGCCGCTTCTGGCGAACCAGAGCAGCGCACGGAAACACCTTTTACCTTCCCACCACAGCGGTAACTATTGATCTACTTGCACTGGCGTGCTTTCAAACTGCTAGGTTGGCAGGAGCAGGGGCCGAGCAATGGGAAGTCACCCCGTCGCGGGGATTCGAACCGCCGACCTTCTGAGCGGCAAGCCCTGGCTTCCCCCACAGAATATTGGGAACAACAGAGCTCCCATTTCCATGGTGGTTTAACAATCAGTCCTTCTTTCCAGGGAACTCTGGGAATTGTAGCTCTCTGAGGAGGACCAGTGTCTCCTAACAACTCCTTAACTGCATTTAAAATAGAATGGAAGAAATGAAATGTGGATTTGGGATGTGGGTTTGTGCTGCCACCTGCTGGCTCCAGGAGCTCGCTGCTGGCTCAGTTCTTTGTGTGCTAAGCTTTCTGCACAGCAAGGTCTAGTTGAGGCATCTAAGATGGTTTCCAGGAATCCTTGTTTGACTTGTGTCTGTAGCTACTGTGGCAAAAGTTGGAGCTTCTTCAGCCTTTTAGTTCTTGTGTTTGATGTGGCCTCTCTTCAGTTGCCTTGCTCCAGCTCTTGGAAGTAAAGTCCCCAAATCCCAACTAGATTAGCCCATTTTATAGAATCATAGAATTGTCATCTAGTCCAACCCCCTTCAATGCAGGAATCCTGACCACAGCTGTCCCTGGGTGGGCTTGGACCACCATCCTCTTGGTTAACAGCCAGACCCATCGAAAGAACTGTGCGTGTGAATTTGACAACGTAGCCCACGTTTTTATGCCAAGTACCGTTGGGGTTTTTTTTTTTTTTTTTGCAGCTGAATAAATTTAGAAAAATAAGTATGGAGGAGCAGGTATTGTTCTCTCCATGATTAAGCTACCCAAGGGTTCTTGGAGATCTTCAAAAAAAAAAAAAAAAAGGTTGGCCAGTCATCTGTTAGAGATGCTTCAAAACACCTGAAGGAGCCAATGGTTGTAAGATAGCAGTTGCCATGGCACTTTCTGGAACTGCCACCATGGCAGAAATCATGGGGCGCTTGTGCAGGAGGCAGCACCCACCCACCTGAGGATTGTTACAGTTTATTTAATAATAATAATAATAATAATAATAATAATAATAATAATAATAATAATATTTTTTTATTTGTACCCCGCCCATCTGGCCGGGTCTCCCCAGCCTCTCTGGGCGGCCTCCAACAGATATTAAAATACATTAAAATATCACAGGTTACAAACTTCCCTAAATTGGGCTGCCTTCAGGTATTTTCTGAATGTCAGATAGTTGTTTATCTCTTTGACCTCTGCTGGGAGGGCGTTCCACAGGGCGGGCGCCACTACCGAGAAGGCCCTTTGCCTGGTTCCCTGTAGCTTTGCTTCTCGCAGTGAGGGAACCGCCAGAAGACCCTCGGTGCTGGATCTCAGTGTCCGGGCAGAATGATGGGGGTGGAGACGCTCCTTCAGGTATACATTTACATGCCACCTTTGGACCAAAAAGCCCCCCACCCACCCACCCCCCGGCGGCTTCCAGAGAAGAAACACATAAATTCAAAAATGCACATTACAAATTATTATTTTTTTAAATTCAAAACGGGATCTTAGCATTTCAAAAACATGAAGATCCATGTGAAGGCCACTGCAACAGGCATCTGGTTGTTGACATTTTTAGAAGCAGAGTATTTAATTGGCAGTGGCCTAGCAGTGCTTGCCTCATATTTCTATTCATTGATGATGTTCATGTTACCTTATGGAGTATTAAAAAGCAATGTTTATGCAATTTCTAACTGAATGTTTCCCTTTTTAAAGTTGTGTTTCTCTTGAGGGTTTTGTGGTTCTTTTCCTTTAGCTATAGTCCATCAACATTGGATGGGCCACAGAGTCTCCATCTGATTCATAGAATCATTGAATTGTCGAGTTGGAAGGGATCCTAAGGGTCATCTAGTCCAACCCCCTACGGTGCAGGAATCCCAACTAAAGCATCCCTGGCAGATGGCCATCCAACCTCTGCTTAAAAAGCTCCAGAGAAGGAGAGTCCACCACTTCTCATGAGAGTTTGTTCCACTGGCAAACAACTCTTGCTGTCAGAAGGTTCTTCCAGATGTTGAGTCAGAATCCCATTTCTTGTAATGTGAAGCCATTGGTCATACTCTCCAGAGCAGGAGAAAACAAGCTTCCTCCATGTTCCATAGCCCTTTAGATATTTGATTATGACTACCATATCTCCTCTCAGTCTCCTCTTTTCCAGGCTAAGCATACCCAGCTCCCTCAACCGTTCCTCATAAGGCTTGGTTTCCAGAACATTCCTGTGTTCCTAAACTAGCCTCCCCCAATCTTGTGACTCCAGATGCTATTGGATTCCCAACTCCTATCCATCTTAGCCAGCCTGGCCAGCTGTCAGGGATGTTGTGAAGTGTACCGTAGTCTGAAAACATATAGAGGGCCACAGATTCAGACAGGACCTTATGGGCGTGTTCCAACTCCATATTCAGCGGAGCTGCCCAGAACTGATAATGTTGCTTCTCCTTTTTGCAGGCAAGACAAGCTGAAGATCCACATGAGGAAGCACACGGGAGAAAGGCCCTACCTCTGCATCCACTGCAATGCCAAATTCGTCCACAACTACGACCTGAAGAACCACATGCGTATCCACACGGGCATCCGCCCTTACCAGTGCAAGTTCTGCTACAAGAGCTTCACCCGCTCGGATCACCTGCACCGCCACATCAAGCGCCAGAGCTGCCGGATCTCCCGGCCCAGGAGGGGGCGCAAGCCGGCCACCTGGAGAGCGGCCAGCTTGTTGTTTGCGCAGAACGGCCAGCCGGACAACAAGAGCTTCCTGGTGCCCCCGGCCCTCGAGGAGATGAGCAGCCACCTTGGCAGCGCAGCGATGTGCCTTCCGGGCCCCAGCCCTAAGCATTTTATGGACGGGGCCAATAACGCTCTCAATTTGCAAGAGCTGGAGAGCCAGTTTGAGGAAACCCAAATGAAGCTGTTTGGGCGGACACACCTGGACATGGAGAGGAACGGGGGCCTCTTTGCCTTCGCGCTGGGCCACAATGAGAGCCTCTCGGCCCGGCCGTATTTCTCCCTCCCCGACCCCTGGGGGACGGGGTTCAATGGACTGGCGGGACTCAACCACCTTGCTCCCATTTCCGAAGCGAGCAACTAAGTGCCACCTTCTATCCAATGGATGGTTTAGGTAGGTTGATGGTTGGCAGAGGAGCTAAATTTCAGCCAAATAGTGTGCGATACTGACTCTTTAGGGACGCGGGTGGCGCTGTGGTCTAAACCACAGAGCCTAGGCCTTGCTGATCAGAAGGTCAGCGGTTCGAATCCCCATGACGGGGTGAGCTCCCGTTGTTCGGTCCCAGCTCCTGTCCACCTAGCAGTCCGAAAGCACATGAAAGTGCAAGTAGATAAATAGGTACCTCTCCAGCGGGAAGGTAAACGGCATTTCTGTGCGCTGCTCTGGTTCGCCAGAAGCGGCTTAGTCATGCTGGCCACATGACCCGGAAGCTGTACGCCAGCTCCCTCGGCCAATAAAGTGAGATGAGCGCCGCAACCCCAGAGTCGTCTGCGACTGGACCTAACGGTCAGGGGTCCCTTTACCTTTACTGAATCTTTACTTCTTTCTGTTCCATACAGTACATGTGATTGGTTAACTCTGGTCACATGGGAAGTACAGTGGTCCCTTGGTTCTCAAACATAATCCGTTCCAGAAGTCCGTTCCAAAACCAAAGCGTTCCAAAACCAAGGTGCGCTTTCCCATAGAAAGTAATGCAAAACGGAGTAATCCGTTCCAGACTTTCAAAAACAACCCCTAAAACAGCAATTTAACATGAATTTTACTATCTAACGAGACCATCAATCCATAAAATGAAAGCAATAATCAATGTACTGTACTATAAAATAAATAAGACAGTATTGTAGATGATAAAAAAATTTTTAAAAAATTCTTACCTGCACTGATTATAGTTATTCTTTGGATGGGGGGCTTTTATCCATTTCTGCAGTCACACAATCAATCAATCGGTAGCTGAACTGGGTTCCACACAGTCACAAAAGCAACCGAAAAAGCCTCAAAAACAAAAACGCAAAATAAATCGCAAAAACAAAAGCGCCAAACTTAATCCATCCCAGAAGTCCGTTTGACTTCTGAAATGTTCGGAAACCAAGGCGCGGCTTCTGATTGGTGCAGGCGCCCCGGAAACAATAGCCGACAGCCGCATCGGACGTTCGGCTTCCGAAAAATGTTCGAAAACCGGAACACTTACTTCTGGGTTTTCGGCGTTTGGGAACCAAGGCGTCTGAGAACCAAGGTACCACTGCATCTTCTTACTTCCGCCATTTTGTTTTGTGTGTGAGTGACTTGACTGCGATGGCTGCATCTCCATGAACACCGAAGAAGAGGCAGCATTAGATAACTGTCTCTCCAAACGCAACAGAGGAGAGGAGTGCTAGCTCTTAAGACACAGCCAGTCTGTTATGAGAAGAAACATTGGCGTCCCAAGTTGTTTAGGGCTTTAAAGCACCAGCACCTCACACTGGGCTTGGAAGCACCAATGTTCATTCTTTCAGAATAGGTGTAATAATAATAATAATAATAATAATAATAATAATAATAATAATAATAATAATAATAATTTATTTGTACCCCTACCCCACCCATCTGGCCGGGTCTCCCCAGCCACTCTGGGCGGCCTCCAACAGATATTAAAATACATTAAAATATCACAGGTTAAAAACTTCCCTAAACAGGGCTGCCTTCAGGTATTTTCTGAATGTCAGATAGTTGTTTATCTCTTTGACCTCTGCTGGGAGGGCGTTCCACAGGGCGGGTGCCACTACCGAGAAGGCCCTCTGCCTGGTTCCCTGTAGCTTTGCTTCTTCCAGTGAGGGAACCGCCAGAAGGCCCTCGGCGCTGGATCTCAGTGTCCGGGCTGAATGATGGGGGTGGAGATGCTCCTTCAGGTATCCAGGACCGAGGTCGTTTAGGGCTTTAAAGGTCAGCACCAACACTTTGAATTGTGCTCGGAAACGTACTGGGAGCCAGTAATATGTATCAGTTGAAATTCCAGCAGACAGTTTCTGCACTCATTGAAGCCAACAGGTTGTCTGTGAGGGCATCCCCACAAACTGTGCATTACAGTAGTCTAGCAGGGAGATTACCAGAGAGCATGGCAAGGGGACCCCCCATTTTTTATGTGCAACCTTCCTTCCAAGAATAATGAAAGAAAAACCATAGGATCGTGACTTTAAAGAATGGATTACTGAAAGCAACGTTCTCTGTACCTGAAATTTCTTTTCTTTTTCTCTCCGTAGGCTCCCTTCAGCACTGCTTGGCTCCCTCTGGTGAAGGGACCTTTTAAGGATCAAAGACTTTTTTTTTCCTTACTGGAAGACTGTTGAAAATTAAATCGCCACCCCCCCCAAAAAAAAAACCCACACTGCTTGCATTTGTTTAAAACCCACCAAAATACTTTTCTTATTTGCACCAGTGTGGGGAAGGAGAACGGAACCTTTTGAGAACCGCGTCAGACTATTTTTGTTTCTATATGTACAGACATCTTTCTGAGCTACTGTTTTGCAGATTATGGCTTCCTTCAGGTTTTGAGGGGTTATTTGAGTGTGGGGGGGCTTGCGGGGGGGGGGGCTGGGAGTGTCCTACGATTTGGAGTCCTTGTAAAATATCCAAAGATTCTGAGTACTGTATAATCTTCAAGAACTTGAAGCAAAAGGGACATGCTTTCGTTATGTTTCCTGTTTGTCGAGACGGGGTATTGTCAGGAGGGTGGAAGATCCTTGGGAAATTTTCTATTTATAACTATTTTTATGTGACTGCTTTATGTAAAAAGAAGAATGGGGGTGGGATACCATGTCAAACAGATTTGCCTTAGATAATCAAGGGACAATCATCCTTAACTCTTGTGGGACGCTCTAGGTTCTTGTTTTAAAAGACCGGAAAAGATACTTTTATGTATTTATTAAGCAGTATTAGTTGATTTTCTTTTTTCTTAAATTATTGGCAACATGCATGGTTTTTTTAAAAAAATGCACATCAGTGAAACACGGGGAAGGAAAAGGCTGGTTCACACAGGACAGGGCAGCAAACCTGGGTTTGTCGCCAGGTGTACACTCAGCAGGTAACATAACTGTGGCCGGTCATGGCTTTCTGACAAATGTACAGTGGGACCTCGACTTACGAGTGACCCGACTTACGTGTTTTTCGACTTCCGAATGACTTCCGGAAGAAAAAAAATGGCCGCCGCTGTTGTGTCGTGGCTGAAGTAATCCAGATACACATCTTCATGAAACAGCTCTTTATTTTGGACAAACAGGACTGAGGAGCTGGGTTTAGGGTAGCTGTATTTGTAGGAACAAGATTGAGCTAGAACGGATACATTTAAGCGGGAACCAATAACTCTCATACAATTCGGCGGGAACCAATCAGGCTAAGGATTGTAGTTGTCCCTTTTAAAATGACAAATGAGCAGAACTCCCGCCAAGTTACAGAATGTTTGAACTAATACACAACAGCCGCAACCGAATTTTTCGACTTCCGAAAGGAAGTCGCGGCCGCTTTGAATAGGATTTTTTCGACTTACGAATTTTTGAATAGGATTTTGTCGACTTACGAATTTTTTTCGCTCAATGCATTCCTATGGGGATTCGACTTACGAGTGTTTTCGACTACCGAAGATCGCGTCGGAACGCATTATCTTCGTAAGTCGAGGTCCCACTGTACTTCGATAATGCACGTGTTTGTAAGCGTATGGGTCACATGTGCTTAAGACATCTTCAGGGTACACCGAAGAAACATAATGTGTGAAAAGATGCTAGCAGGTGTTCCAAAATTTAACCCAGCCTTCCCCCAACCTGGTGCCCTTCAAACGTTTTGAACCACAACACCCAGTTCAAACCCACCTGTGTACATTTAGTGCCATTCTGTTTGACTTACGGGACCCCCAGATTGGGCTGCTTCCAAAGGCCTTTTCCATGTGACTTTGCACCTTATTAGACTTCTTGATTGTTAAAGGGAACAATGGACGCTGATTGTGCTGCTGTTGTTAACAAGTTAAGGCTGATTGCCCCTGGATGATCTCATTTGGGTTATATGTTAGCTGGGCTCATTTTCTGGTGGAAGGGACATTACAGACCATAATGCTCTTGCAGCTTCTTGACATTTCACTGCAATGCAGAGGTGTGCCGGGCCCCTGGCACCCCATAATTGCAGCTGCCTGCTTCGAGGGGGCAAATACCCCATTGTGGGCTGCCCTGCCCTTGGCTAATTGTTCCCCGTGATCAAGTACGTGTAGAATTTTCCACGGCATCTGGAACCTAGATTCTGACAACCTTCCGCTTTCCTTTGTTTTATTTCTTCTTTGTGTTTTTTTTAAAAAATATAAATAATGCATACTTCTAGACCCTATGATTTTGGAGATACATTTGAAGTCATGCGACATGGACAGCTGCTCACTTTGGTGCAATGAGCTCCGGTTGGTGCTCTGATGAGAGATCTGCTGTACAAAAGGATTTCAGCACCACACACACATAAAAAGGATGGTTGCCCCTCCACTGAAGTGAACAGGAAATCTCACTTCGGCAGAAGCTTTCTCTCTGTGTCGGCATCACAGCACACAAGAGGTTCTGGACTGTGGCAACTTCTGGAACTTTGGAGATAGGTTTGAAGCTCAGTTATGCGCCTGCTGCATCGCCGAGCTTCATCATCTACCCATGCGCCTTGCGTTTCAATTCACCCCGAAGCTATCCACAGGTCTGCCATGCAGGTGGAAGCAACTGTGGCGCTGGCGTGGGCTTTTTCTGCCTCTCTTCCCACCGCAACTTCAGGCAAAAACAGCTGCTTCCAGAGAGATCTGTGAAAATAGTAGACACAGACGTTCTCTCTCTGGTAAGGAGAAGGTAGATGCAGCTAGCAGGTTGTGTAGTGGTTAAGAGCGGTAGACTCGTAATCTGGTGAACCGGGTTCACGTCTCCTCTCCTCCACATGCAGCTGCTGGGTGACCTTCTCTGAAGTCTCTCAGCCCCACTCACCTACAGAGTGTTTGTTGGGGGGGGGGAAGAAAGGAAAGGAGAATGTTAGCCGCTTTGAGACTCCTTCGGGTAGTGATAAAGCGGGATATCAAATCCAAACTCCTCCTCCTCCTCCTCTCTTCTTTTGGGGGGAGTGGGGAATGGTGTGATCCAGAAGGAACCCCTCCAGCTACACATGAAGTCCTCCTAGATCAGGGATGAAGAACTAGTGGCTTACCAGTTGTTGTTATTGTTGGAGGACTTGAACAGCCCAATAAAACATGGTCAGGGATGATGTCCAGCAAGATCTGGAGGGCCACAGGTCCACCACCTCTGCCCTAGAAGATGCCGGCACAGGGAGAATGGTGTGCTTTACATGTCTTCCCACATTTAGAGGGTAATACCTGAACTTGCCCATCGTATCTGCTAGTGCTAAAGCAGGAAATTGCCACGCAGACATTCCCAACACGCATCTCCAACATTAGGAGACTTTATTCTGGTCCAGAATAAAACTGGCGTATAACTGAGCAGGGTTTTGTGCAGATGATCTATGCGTGAATTGAAACTAATTTGTTCCATTTATCCGGAGCACAGAATTGGAGGGGAGGACCTCTCACTCATGCAGAATATTAAGGGTGCTCGCTATCCTGTAACTCATTCCTCACAATGTGCAGGATGAATATTCTGATGCACCAGCTTGCCCAGGGAGGTTCATTCTGATCAAGGGTATCGCTGGAGACAACGCAAAGTCCAACATAGTTGAGCTGGCTAAAGCCCATCGGAATCAATACTAAAAGTGGGTTGAGCTCCTAAGTACGGGCTGGTTCCCAAGTGACGAATTGACCATTGCAGGCATGTCTGAATGGACCACCACAGGTGCAAAACCACAGGCAGAGCTTGCATATCTGTCTGCACCTCCAACACACAGGTCTTCCAGTGGTGTCAGTTCACACCTTCAGCTGCCAATCACAAAGTGCTCAGTAATCACGTTTGAGAGAGAAGGAATCACAGATTGCAGTAAAATGCCCCAGTCAGATACTCTGCTACAGGCCCCAAAGCGTTGATGCCTGGATTCATCCACCCTTCCCAAAGACTTCTTGAGGGAATTCTCTGCAAGAGGCGAGCACTTTGCAGGCATTGCTTTGTACAGGTGTCCAGTCCACAGCGACCACCTTTGTTGTGGTAGATGAGGAGAATTGCACTGTGCAGCACATGGAAGCAGAGAGGGGCATTGGAGATTTTTGTGTGTGTTAACTGAAATTTCAGAAGCCAGTTTAAAAATCGCCAGCGGACAAGGATTCAGGGCCCACCATAGCCCTTCCCTGTAACTTGAGAAACCTGAATCAATTGTGCAGAATAGTAGGCAGGGCGAAAACCTGCAGTATAAGCGATGCAAAGCTGAAATAAATGAGGCAGCATTGCTCAGTTTGCATAATTTACGCAAGCCACAGGACGCAGCTTTTGTATTGCTCAGGGGCAGATGATGATGATGATGATTATTAAGCATTAAGTACATATGGCCCCAACTATTTTGATCTTTCCATTACCCTTTCTGCTTCCACACGATTGGATCTCATATCACACCGATAACACTTGACATGGGGAACGAAGTGGAAGTCCCAAACCACAGCATTCCCCTGCTTCAGATGTTACCCATGTGGTCCCGGACATGGGGCAGAGGCAATTATTCTGCAAACCTTCCTTTTAGTCAAGTGGTTGTTCTGCACAGATGTTTCAAGATATCTTGAGAAGGAGCTTGCATGAGCAACTCTGGCCAGCACAGTAAGCAGTCCATGTGAACATGTTGAGCAAATGTTTTACTTGCACTAATTGCTGTAGAGCAGGATGTGATCAGACTCCTTCCATTTGATTTATTTGGGGGCAGGGAAGAAATTGCAAATCCCATCCACTGACAAGGAGCCGGTCCTGTAAACATACCTATTGCACATTTTTGCAACCCGTGGACAAAATAAAATATTATCTCAAATCAACCAGTGTCCTAAACTTCTCAGAATTATATGTTGTTATTTGATCTGCATCTGTTTCTTAAGGCCTCCCTAATCCTAAACCTTCTAAATGTTCAATCTGGTACATGTTTGCTCTGAAATAAGTCCCCATTAAATTAAACAGGACTTACTGGAATGTGTGCAGGAGGAGGAGAACTAAGATGATCAAGGGTCTAGAAGCGAAGCCTTATGAGGAATGGTTGCAGGGTCTGGGTATGTCTAGCCTGGAAAAGAGGAGACTGGGAGGGGAGATGATGATGATGTTGTTGTTGTTCAGTCGTTCAGTCGTGTCCGACTCTTCGTGACCCCATGGACCAGAGCACGCCAGGCACCCCTTTCCTTCACTGCCTCTCGCAGTTTGGCCAAACTCATGTTAGTAGCTTTGAGAACACTGTCCAACCATCTCATCCTCTGTCGTCCCCTTCTCCTTGTCTCCTTGTGCCCTCAACCTTTCCCAACATCAGGGTCTTTTCTAGGGAGTCTTCTCTTCTCATGAGGTGGCCAAAGTACTGGAGCCTCAACTTCAAGATCTGTCCTTCTAATGAGCACTCAGGGCTGATTTCTTTAAGAATGGATAGGTTTGATCTTCTTGCAGTCCATGGGACTCTCAAGAGTCTCCTCCAGCACCATAATTCAAAAGCATCAATTCTTCGGCGATCAGCCTTCTTTATGGTCCAGCTCTCACTTCCATACATCACTACTGGGAAATCCATAGCTTTAACTATACGGACCTTTGTTGGCAAGGTGATGTCTTTGCTTTTTAAGATGCTGTCTAGGTTTGTCATTGCTTTTCTCCCAAGAAGCAGGCGTCTTCTAATTTCATGACTGCTGTCACCATCTGCAGTGATCATGGAACCCAAGAAAGTGAAATCTCTTGGAGATGATAGCCATCTTCAAATATCTCAAGGGCTGTCACATGGAAGATGGAACAAGCTTGTTTTCTCCTGCTCTGGAGAGCAGGACTTGAACCAATGGCTTCAAGTTACAAGAAATGAGATTCTGACTAAACATAGGGAAAAACTTTCTGACAATGAGAGCTGTTTGACAGTGGAACAGTCTCCCTCGGGAAGTTGTGAACTTTCCTCCCTTGGGGGTTTATAAGCAGAGGTTGGGCCCCAGACCTCAGTTCCTTACTCCTTACAGTGACTGACAGCAACTCTCCAGAATTTCAAATGGGTTTCTCCCAGTCCTACCTGAGTCAATCTGCAGGCAGTGCAGATGTTTCACCGCTGAGCTATGGTTTAAGAACAATAATCTGTGCAGCTCTTCAACACCATCTAGTGGCCAAATAATGTGGGGAAACTGCACAGTGCTTATTTATTACGAACACATGAAATTATTTTCTCTTCTCAAGGCCTGATAAAGAGTTCTGTATTATTGTATTTTAATGCTCTGTTGAAAGCCGCCCAGAGTGGCTGGGGAAACCCAGCCAGATGGGCGGGGTATAAATAATAAATTATTATTATTATTATTATTATTATTATTATTATTATTATTATTATTCTGGGGAAGTGAAACGCCTGCATGCTATTTTGCAACATTCCTCTGGCCTAATAGTGGCATTTATTTCATTTATTTGTCTCATAAAATTTATACACCGCTTGATTGTAAACACACACACACACACACACACACACACCTCTTTTTTATAATATTTATTAAGTTTTCAACAAAAATTCAAAACATACAAAACATAGACAAAAACAATACACTACATAAAAAAATATAACAAAACAAAAAGGTATACTTATACTTAATTTCATACTGTTCAATCATGGTCAAAGGGGGGACTTCCTCACGCCACCCCCACTGCGCTTCAATGACTATCTAGCTTTAACACACACACACACCTCTTAAAGCGGTTTACAAGGAGGTATTGCCCTGCTATGAATTTTAGGGTTTTGGTTTTTTTAATGATATTCTTTAAAGTTTACAACACATCCAAAATGAATGGTGTGAAATAAGGTGACAAATAAATGAATATCCCATCAAATAGTTCCCATGATGGAAATCTATTTCTAGACTGCAGAAAGCTGGAGAGAGTGAACAGACCACAACCAGACTGCGGTATTTGGGGTGAACCAAGAGTTCATCCCCAGAGCTTCCTGTTCCTCCCCACCATGTGAATTCTTCAAAGCAGAAATGGTGGCCCAACTAAATGAACACAGGAAGCATTAGAAATCCATATTGCATAATCCACTTATAGTGTAGTAAGTTGACTCTGCCTGTCCAGTTACCTGTGGCCAGTTTTAATCTAGATGCAATGCTATCATAGGGAGAATTTTGCCTGATTCAGATGGATCACTGGTACGTATTGTTAAATAGCCCTTGACGTCAAACTCTATTATTATAAGCGTGTTTACTTCTAACTCCCACTGATGTCAATGGGGAATGTTTGCTAGTGCATTGTGTTTTAACTCATGGATAAAAAGGTAAAGGTAAAGGACCCTTGGACGGTTAAGTCCAGTCAAAGGCGACTGGGGTTGCGGTGCTCATCTTGCTTTCAGGCCAAGGGAGCCGGCGTTTGTCCACAGACAGCTTTCTGGGACATGTGGCCAGCATGACTGAACCGCTTCTGGTGCAACGGAACACTGTGACGGAAACCAGAGTGCACAGAAATGTCATTTACCTTCCCGCCGCAGCGGAACCTATTTATCTACTTGCACTGGCGTGCTTTCGAACTGCTAGGTGGGCAGGAGCTGGGACAGAGTAACGGGAATTCACCCCATCGCGGGGATTTGAACCGCCGACCTTCTGATCGGCAAGCCCAAGAAGCTCAGTGGTTTAGACCACAGCGCCACCCACGTCTGTGTATAAGTCATGGACACCCAATGGACACAGCACACAGTTAGACTGAAGGACTTGCTCTCACAAGAGGCAGTGATGGCTAACAGCCTAAAGGTAAAGGGACCCCTGACCATTAGGTCCAGTCGTGACCGACTCTGGGGTTGCGGTGTTCATCTCGCATTATTGGCCGAGGGAGCCGGCGTACAGCTTCCAGGTCATGTGGCCAGCATGACTAAGTCACTTCTGGTGAACCAGAGCAGTGCATGGAAATGCCGTTTACCTTCCCGCTGCAGCGGTATCTATTTATCTACTTGCACTTTTGACGTGCTTTCGAACTGCTAGGTTGGCAGGAGCAGGGACCGAGCAACGGGAGCTCACCCCGTCTCAGGGATTCAAACCGCCGACTTTCTGATCGGCAAGCCCTAGGCTTTATGGTTTAACCCACAGCGCCACCCGCGTCCCTATGGCTAACAGCCTAGATGGCTTTAAAAGAGGACTAGACAAATTCAGACTAGACAAGACCAGGCGTGCTCTGGTCCATGGGGTCACGAAGAGTCGGACACGACTGAACGACTGAACAACAACAAGACAAATTCATGGAGGGGAGGGCAATGGACGGCTACTACCCATGATGCCTGGGCTCTTCCTCCAAGGCACCAATGCTTCTTAATACCAGTTGCTGGAAACCGCAGGAGGGGGGAGAGTGTTTTGTGCTCAGATCCTGCTTGCGGATTTCTCACAAGCATCTGATAGGCCACTGTGATAACAGGATGTTGGACTAGATGAGCCATTGGCAGGTAAATGGCTCCTGACAGCCCTCCCATCTGCTCTGAACAATGGAAACTGTGAGTCTCCAATCCGCATGTCATTCTCCATGTCCTTTGGATGCTCTTTTACTCCACAGAGACCAGTTGAGGTCCAAGTGGAAGCCTTAAACGTCAAAGTAAGCTGAGATGGGAACATGTGCTAGGTTTCCAAATATCTGAAAAGGTAAAACTGGGGGGGGGGGGATAAATTAATAGAAAAGGAAATTATCAACATGCCTGGCAGAAAATGGTGGAGAGAAGACGATGACATCTTGCAAAAAAAGGAGGGAATTACAAAGATAAATACATAAATATAGGAATAAATAAAGCTATGGGTGACTGACATACAACAAGTTTTGCATATTGAGTAGATGTGACTTTAGCACTCAAGTAAGCATCTCTGCACACCTGTGAGGCCTGAAGGAATTATAGAATTGTAGAGTTGGAGGGACTCCGAGCCTCATCTAGTTTAACCTGCTGCAACGCAGGAATCTCAATGAAAGCATCCATGATAGATGGCCATCTAACTTCTGCTTTAACACCTCCAAGGAAGGTGAGTCCACCACCTTCCAAGGGAGCCTGTTCCACTGTCAAACAGCTCTTACCATCAGAAATGTATTCTTGATGTTTAGTTGGAATCTCCTTTCTTGTAACTTGAAGCCATTGGTTTGAGTCCTACCCTTCAGAGAAAATGAGCTTGTTCTATCTTCTATGTGACAGCCCTTTTTAGATATTTGAAGATGGCTATCTATCTCCTCTCAGTCTCCATTTTTCCAGGCTAAACATACCCAGCTCCTTCAACTCCACAATGTGTGCTTGATTCAGATTGGCTTTGGGGCAGGAGAGAATCAATGTGATCATCTGTAGAACAGGGGTGGGGAACCTCATGCCTGGAGGCCAAATGCGGTCCCAAACCTCTCTATCTGGCTCTCAAAACTGCCCATGCCAAGCTCCTTCTCCCTCTCAAGAGACAATGGAGTGTGCCTCTGGGGGTCAAACTGTATTAGCAGCATTGAAGAGACCTCCCCAGGGCACAAACCTAGGCAGTGTGTATGGAGTTCCTAGGCTGCCCAAACAACAAGACCCCTCTCTCGGCCTCGCTGATGTGGTCCAAAGGAAAGCAGAGCAAGACATTTAGCACCAGTTTGGCTGCAGGAATTGCTAGAAGGAGGTGTATAAGGCACCATCCAACCGTATTGGGGACTCCACTCTGAATTTGCATAGGTGATAGATGATAGATAGATATAGATGAGATAGATACCGGTAGATAGATAGATGATAGATAGATAGATAGATAGATAGATAGATAGATAGATGATAGATAGATAGATAGATAGATAGATAGATAGATAGATGATAGATAGATAGATAGATAGATATAGATAGATGATAGATTTCTCCCTCTTATATGTTTCCAGTGTGCACAGATGGTGTAGAAAATTGGGGTAAATCTCATTTAGGCCCTAATCTGCACAAACATATGCTTAATTAGCCCTAGCCCTTTTTTACATAGTATAAATCGGAAGCAGACTGTATTGCAATAACTGACTGATCGTACAGTAAATTGGCTTATTCTTATCTTCCTGTCTGTGTCATTCAGATATTGTGATGAGTATTAACTTCATCCTATTGAAGAGATAAATGAGAAAATAATAAAGGTGAGATCAGGGTTAATCAAACTAAGCCCAAGATTATTGCATGCACTTAATTGGGCTCACATGACTTCCAAAGAACCCTTGGTTTCCTATTACCGGTACTTCCCCCACTCTCTTCCAGCATTAAGGCTTTATAAATATGGTTTGGGATGGCCCAAAAACATGCAGAAAGGATTGGCTTAAGTTGTGTGATGATTTGGACATTGTTGTTTTCACAGGAGGGGTGTGGGTGTAAGCATGAGGGCCAGCTTTGCACCTGCCATCATGAGACATCTGCCAAGGTTCAGACTCCATCAGATACAACTGCCTTGGTGGCCACCCAAGACCACCCTTAAAAGGTGGGATGTGAATTTAAGAACGAGGCAATGTTAAGACAGGTCCATTGTCAGGGCTGGGCTGGGACTAACCTTGCCAGGAATCCCATCTGCACTCCAATCCAGATAAGGAGATCCATGGGGGCTCCTGTATGCTTTGCACTTGCTGGGAAGTGGGATGAGACCATAGCTAATTGCAAAAAGTCAAATCTTTGGGGGAAGTTGGTTTGTTGTGCAAGACCACCCAATCCGCTATAATTCTGCAACCTGAATTTGTCACAGTCTGGAAGCAGCCCGAGAGAAATCATTATGCAAGTTTAAAAGTGAGACAAATACATTCACAACCATCATATTCAACCTTAACTTGCACAGAATCTGGGTTTACACACTGGGAAAGAGCAAGTTCTCTGTAGAGGAGAACAGATGTATAATAAAAACAAGAACAAAGAACAAATAGGCTTGTGGCACCTTAAAGACTTAACAAATTTATTATGGCATAAGCTTATGTAGACAGATGTATGTAGCCTGATGCATAAAGTGAGGTATGATTTATTGATTTATAAAGCTTGTTCGCTGCTTCTCTATAAAATGTCTGAGATTATCTATAATAGAACAACAAATTTAGACAACATATATAATTTTTAAATATGTTTTAATGCCAGCAGGAATTTAAATATAACAAAAGGAAGACAGCTAATTATTATTTTTTAAAATGCAATTCAGCCTTCCAACAATTCTTTTCTTTTTTAAAAAGCCTTTTGGAATTAAAATGCAGGTGTGTCTTTTGAATCGTAACGTCTGTAAAGGTGAGTCCATGGAGCCATACTTTAGACACAGATGTGAAAGATGGTGATGAAGTAATCTTTGGAGGAAACACTTTTTAAATTAGCACGTAGGACCCAGGTTGCGCAGTGTGCAAGGTACATTGATCTGACAACTAGGTCCCGGCTGTGTAGTATCATAGCAATAATAATCAGAAAAGTCTGTTTTGTTTGTTAATTTATTATATTTTATCTCACCTTCCATCATTTTCAGTTATCTTTGCCAATGCTCAGGGACGAGGAGAGTTGTAGTCTAACAGCTTCTGGAGACCAAAGGTTGAAGAATAGTGCTCTAGAGGACAGGGCCATTTCTATACAAAGGCAGCTTTGATGCTTCTCTCAACTCAGTCTCAAGGTTAAGCAAAGGGCTTTTCTAAGATCTGCATATATTTACATGCAACATAAGGGCAAAAGATACTATAAATAGCCTGTGAAGTCTCTAGGAAACTACCTCACCTTCTGGGAAAAGAAAGAAAGAAAGAAAAAGCCACAAGGGGTTATGTGCTAGGGGAAGAGACAGATACAAGGTGAGATTGTGACAGATTTAAATCATAACGAGATCAGTCATGAATTAACTGTTCAGCCAGCCCAGAGAAAGACCGCAAATACATATTAAGAATTAGTAAGCGTCTGACCTATAGAACCCCCCCCTCTCCAATTTGCATGTTGTATATTGCATCCTAGGGACAGGCTGACTTTTGTCTGCTTTCTCCCCCTAACAGCTATCACCCTCAAGGTCCAGCTATTTATTTTGTGAATTTGAAACATGACTGCATTTTGCAGTTTATCTAACAATTAAGGCAGAGCTGCTCTGTGTTCCCTGATCCCAAGTGTATGCTTCATTTCAAGAGCAGAAAGAGATCCTTGCAATTCTATAAGAACATAAGAAAGGCTTGCTGGATCAGGCCAGTGGCCCACCTAGTCCAGCATCCTGGTCTCCCAGTGGCCAAGCAGATGCCTGTGGGAAACCTGCAAGCAGGATCTGAGCATGAGTACTCTCTCCTCATGGAGTTTCCAGCAACTATTAATCAGAAGCATTGCTGCCTCTGCATTACTGATTGTGAAGGCAGAGCATAGCCATTGTGGCTAATAGCCACCGATTTCTCTCTCTCCTCCATGAATTCATTTGACCCTCTTTTAAAGCCATCCAAGTTGGTGGCCATCACTGCCTCGTGTGGGAGTAAGTCCCCCAGTCGTCTTCTTCTTCTTCTTTGATCACTCGTAGTCAAGTACCGGTAAGATTGTCTTCCATAAGTATGGTTTTAAAAGTGAGTCCATAAGTTACTGTGGAGGCCAATTCTGGATCCAACATGTCCTTCCACAGTTGGGACATTGGTTTCCAGGCAGGAGTTGATCATGGTGAGGGTTTGCCAAGCGTGCCTTCCTCTTAGTGCGTTTCTCCCTTTTGTCCTGAGTTTGAGAGTCTTCAAAGTCCACAACACCACAACAGGTAAAGGCTGTTCTCCTAACACCAGTTGTCGGTGTTTATACTACATTTTTTAAGATTTGCCTTGAGAGAGACTTTGAACATCTTTTGTTGACCACCAGCATTACACTTTCCATTTTTAAGTTCGGAATAGAGTAGTTGCTTTGGAAGACGATAATCAGGCATCCGCACATGACCAGTCCAACGGAGTTGATGTTGAAGAATCATTGCTTCGACACTCATGATCTTTGCTTCTTCCAGTACACTGGCATTAGTTTGCCTGTCTTCTGAACCTTCCAACATTCAGCTTCATTGGATGTCCACGAGTTCTAGTGTTATGAGAGAGGGAGAAAAACTTTTCTCTCTACACTTTCTCCATCCCATGCATAATTTTATAAACTATTGTGTCACCTCTCCCAAATGCTGCAAGCTTTCCTGAGAAGAGTTGCTCAGTTTCCCCGATCATTTTGGTTGCCCTTTCCTGAACTTTTTCCAACTCTGCAATATCCTTTTTGAGGTGAGGGCAACCAGAACCGTACACAGTATTCCAAATTTGGTTGCTACCCTAGCTTCTCAGCAGCTGAGTCGCTGTTGCTTACCAGGAGGGGTGAGGATTGAACAAAACAGTTCAATCACCAATAAGGCCACATACATATAAAACATGTGCAGTAAATCCCCATAATAGCAATATGGCATGCATAGAATAGCTAACTCTCCTTGGGTTGCTGACAGAGGAGTGGGAGGACTGTTCAGTTGGCTAGTTCTTGATAAAGATCTCCTTGGTACTCAGATAAGGTTTATTTTGCAACAGGAGGGATTTCTGTTATCTCTGAACAAATTGGAAAAGTTCTACCTAGCAACAATCTCACTGAAACTCAGCATAAAAATAATCTATTTCCTGAAGAATTAGAACTTTACAAAGGAATAAGGACTTGATAAAAACTGTACGCAACTGGAAGCACTTTTTGCCAGTACATTATCACCCGTGAATTGTTGTAGATCAAGCTGTGTTAAAGACTGTACCTAGGGGCCAGTTAAGTCATTGGCAATCCCAAGGAATAAAAGACTTGTGATGTTTAATCAGCCATTTCTTTTTTGAATGGTTATCATTAGAGATAGTTTAGCCCTTTATTGACCAAATTATGGCAATGACACTGCGATTTTTTTTCAGAAAATCTGGCTCCTCAAGAGTACAGAGTGCTTCATCTTTGAAGGGTGCCATCTTTGAAAAACACATCTTTTAGAAAGTAGGTGAATATGAAGAATCACAGCCAAATACATCTCCTGTCCCCTCATTTCACATCATGTTGGGCTGATAGCTGACCAGAATACTGACATACAGGTCATACCCACTGGCCATTTTGAGAACAGATGTAGGGCTAGGTTGGCCACTTGCCATTTTGAGAACAGATGTTGGACTAGGTTGGCCACTGGCCTGATCCATCAGACCTGTCTTCTGTTCTTTTGACCTGAAGCCTAATTTTGAGAGACTTTTGAGCTAGGCCGCACACTTGATCTCCATGACTGTTGTTGTCTCCCTCCCTTCGGTGGGAAACCTGTAGATGTCCAGATGTTGTTGGACTTCACCTCCAGCTCGACTTGGACCACTTGGGGGATGCTGGCTGAGGCAGAAGAGCGCTGGGAGCCCCACAACAATGTCCGGAGGGCCAGAGGTTCCCGGCCCTATGTTATTCCGTTGAGAACATCCCTAAGCGATACATTTCGAGGGCACTTCTTCTTCATCTGCCTCCATCCACACTTTTGCAGACCTGCCCGCACACACTGCGAATTATTACAGAAATGGTTCTTCAACTGGCAAGTTTCCTCCTCACAAAAAGGAAGAAAACAAAACAGTCCACTCCCTCAGCTACACTCCTAAACCATATTTTGTTCTGAAGGCCTAATTCTGTGGAGCCTCTGAAATATTACCTCACACACAGGTGTGATGTTGGGCGTGTGCGGAGTCAGGCTGAGGGGGACCGAATGGATTGTTTTGTGGCATATGTGTTTAAAATACAGTATGTCTTTATGTTTATTAGAGGTGAGCTGAGAAACTGTATGTTAAGTGTGTTGTTTTGCTCTGCTGCTTTTAGGACGTGGCGGAGCTCGGGGCCTATTTCCCGCTGCGAGAGACAATTCCCGCGCGGAAGGTTACGAAGCGCATCTGGCGGAGGAGTTCGCCGCCGACCTCCTTTCCCTCCACCTCTAGTGCTTTTGCAGCTCAACCCAATTTCTCCCACTCCCCCACCCGCCTGGCGCAACCAACCCCCAAATATTGAGAATACGGGGAGGCAGCCCGACAACAGGCGGGAGGGCCAACCTGACACCCGCCTGGACCAATGCGCCGGCGCCTCCCGTCCCTAGCGAGGGCGGCGCCTCTCCCTCCCCTCCCGCCTCCCCTTCGACGCCGCGCGCCCTGCGTGCGAGGCGATTGGCCGGCGGCGCCACTCGCCGCTTTTCCAATGAGAGCTGAGGCAGCAAGAGAGAGCGGGAGGGGAGGAGGGGCTGAGGAGGCGTGGCCGCTCGGAACCCCTCCCCTCCCGTCCCCCCTTACCCACTCCGCGCAGCAGCTTCCCCCGGACGGGCGGCGGCGGCGGCCAATGAGCGCGCCGTCGGTGCGCCGCGGGAGGGGCCTCTTCCTGGCAGCCAATAGCAGGCGCGGAGCGGCGAGCTCGCGGGGAGGGCGGGGGGGGTGGAGAAGAGGGAGAGGGGCCTGCCAGCGAGAGAAGGAGCGAGGGTGGCAGAGGCGCAGCTCGGGGGGCGAGGAGGTTGGTCTCTGAGGGGGACGCGGGCGGCGGCGGGCCGAGGGGCGGCGGCGGGAGGGAAGGGGGCGCCCAGGCCGGGGGTCCCGGAAAGGCGGGCGGGGGGCACCCAGCGGCCTAGGCCCCGCGGCCTGGGCTGCGTGAGGGGGGTGGCTCCCTCGCTTTGTTGTGGTGGGAGTAGGCGGTGCTGCGGCGGGGGGAGGGGAGGCCTCCTCCGGGTGGGTGGGGGAGGGGAGGAGGAGGAAGAAGAAGAGGAAGGTGATGGTGTTGCCACCCAGCCCCTCCAAGACCCCACTTTCCTTCTAGGGTGGGCTTTTTAAGGGAGGAGGATTGTTTGCTGGTACTCTGCGTCCCCCCCCCCCATCCACCCTCCTCTCCCCAAGCTTGATCCTTTAGTAGGAAGAAGGCAAGCCAGCCCGCCCCTTCTACTGAATTAAATCAGCTCCCCACCCCATCCACACTATTTTTCATTACTCCCAAGGTGGGAAACGCGCGTGGGATCGCCGCCCCTTCTCTGCTCCGCTCCCTTCCCCGTTGCGCGCGTGCGCTTCGGCGTTGGAGCCAGCACCCGTCGGGGTCCTCTCCCAGCGAAAGTGAGGTGTGTGTGTGCGTTTAACTTTCCGGAGGAGCGGGGTTAACAAGTCCTCGAGCCCCACCACTTTGAAAACAAAGCAAAGCAGCAGCAGCAGCAGCTGAGCGGACGTGCCTGGGAGTTGGTGGACGCGGGTAGTTTGTGCAAGCGCCGACCTCGGAAGGCGTGTTTGCTCGGAAGTAAAGCCCCTGTTGCGACTTCAGGCTTCCCCTCCCCACCCCCCTGAGTAATGTGCACGAAAGGATTACAGCCCTAGGCGCAGTTACTAAGGGGTCGGTTCCGCCGCAGGTTGATGGGTTTTACCTCTGAGTAAACATGGGTAGGATTACCCACTTATTCTTTATCTCTCTTCCTTAGATGCTGTTAGTTGGGTAAGAGGCAAGCAAATTCAAGGACTACAGAATTCTGTGTTTCCTTACAACCATGTGCGTATTTTAAAAGGTTGCACAGATTGATTTATCAATGCGCCAAGGATTGCTGTGTGTGCATACACTTTCTGTTGTTGGAATGGAGGGATGGTGGGAAGAGTCAGTAAAAGCCCATCAACATTTTTTTTAGCAGCCGTGGGGGTGAAAAAGGTGAAACTCCCCTTCCCACAATTCTTCTTAGTAGAGAAGCAGCTGAGAATAAAGTATTTACTACAAACTTGTTCTACAAAAAGCAGCAATATTAGGAAGGAAATGTCCAAAATAAGATTATTTTAGGCCAGTCCTTTCTTAATGTTGGTGTTTCTCTGTTCTCCTAGTCCTCTGTGCATCCTTCTAGCAAACCAGCAATAAGACTGAGAACTGTATTTCTAACATCTCTTCCTAAATAGAGAAAATGAGTTCTAGGGCTTTTATCCATTAAAAACAAAATTAGGAAAAGAGTTTATACATTCTGCAAACTCAGAATTTGAGCACTTTGCAACAAGCCATTTGCACTAATCGCAAGTTGTAAAATTGAAAGCTGAGGTTTTCTTAAACAAGGTGTGTTTAAAAACCAACAATATAATGCTGGTCACATCTGCAGGCACACCATATTGTAAAAGGCAGTGTACATGATTTGATGTGTAAAAGATTGGGACTAGGATGCACAGCACTGTGTTCCATAATAGTCAACATGGGTGGCTTCTGGGAATTGTTGGTATTCTTGTCAAGGATGCTGGGTCATACACAAGTGAGTTTCTTCAGGCTAACTTACTGCTGAGTGGGTTAGATTTGTTCTTGTAATACAGGAAAGGCTGATTCTGTTTGTAAAAGGTAATGTACTTGAAGTGCATTTCTGTTGAGTTAAGTTGTGCTCCAGAGTAATTTGTCTGCCTTGTGCAGTACAAAGTCTTGATTATCATACTAAGTATGAGATTAGAGGTGAGGTTGCGGCCGTGTATTGTTGCAGGAACAGCTTGAGTATTATGTGCTGTGAATTTTAAATTTTTATTTTTGTTATTTAACGGCTGTTGTGGTTTTACTTTTACTGTAACCTGCCTTGGAATTGCTGTGTGGTGAAGGGCATGATATAAATAAATCCAGTAAATAAAATACAGAAGTGCATGCATTAGAAAAACACACTTATGAGCACCTACTGTGATCATGGTTGTGAACATGTTATGCGCTCATGTGGCAAGCAGCAAACATCTGTTTGAAAGAATTTAATTTAAATAGGCATGCTGGGCAAAGGAGTGAGGGACGTACAGAAGAACTGAATGACTTGCAGTGGAGTGGAAGTAATCTTTTGAAAGTCCTCTGTTGTTTAAAATGAGTTCTAATAGCAAAAAGCAGGTGATATATTGTGGTTTTACAAGGTTGCCTTAATGTTATTTGTAAGTTGCTGTTTTTCTTGTTACAAGTACTCGCTAAGCTGTGAAGCTTTACATTAGTTAAGTTGGAAGTACAGTACTGAACTTGGTGAGACAGAAGTGGGCTAGTAAACCTTTCTTTGAGCTCTTAATTTTCCTAGGTGTATCTGCAAGACAGCATTGTCTGAAGATGAGGTGAACTGCTTTCCCCCCAATCTGTAAATTTTCATAATTTCCTCTGGAAATTTTTGTTCTCACAAGAGTATTGGCTTTGTGCACTCTGAAGGGCAGGATAACATTTTAAAAATAGTATTTCACACATTAAAAGTGTTTGACAAATGCTTGCTTGACCTTGCAATAACCCTGTTAAGGTAGATTGCTGGTAGTTGAAGCCGTAGTAGACTTGCCCCAGGCCATGAGGAGAATCTGTTTTTAATCTGTTGTTAATTTGGGAATTGAGACCAGGTGTCAGTACGCTACCTAATCCTGAGTTGCAGGAGTCAGGTGTTCCGTTGAAATTTTGGGGTGCTCTTACTTAGCTGTCAAAATGTGTAAGATTCTAGTTTCAATCTATATGCCTATGTTCACCTATTAGTCTAGATTGACTTGTATTCAGGATTGTTGGAAATGTTTTTTTCAGGATGTCCTTATGAGTGCCAAAAGGATTATACTGCATGTGGGTATTTGATGCTTTTACAAATGGATTTGGTCAGAGCTTGCAACCTAAGGAGCTGATTACTGCTCTCTTCATTAGCAAATAATGGATTTAGTAAAATAATGTGGAGAAAACTATTTGTGTGCTTAATTTTGTTCTAACTACAGAGATATCTTCTTCATATCTTGATTCAAGAAAAATACTGAGCTACCTAGACTTTTGCAAGTTTCATCTTCACTGACTCACTCTCACAAGTACTGTAAATGCTCATGTGAGAGGCCTATTTGGCTGAGCAGTATAATGTCAGAGAAGGGGGCATGTGTGAATTTGCACCTCCTCCAAGCAGTTACTTGCAAGAGCTTAGCTAAAATGACTCTCACTTCAGTATTTGACACCTGTGTATTTTAAAAAGTGCTGTGGAAAGAAGGTTATTAGACTAGACTTCTTACTCTGCACTTGATAGGAAGTCCAAATTTGCAATCTTACCAGTGATGTGTTGGTACTCTTAAATTCCTCAGATGGCAGTTGTCTATCCAGAGAGCTAGTTCAATGTGAAGTTCTTAAGATATTACAAACCCATGCATATAGTCAGTACTATTAGAAGATACTATTTGATTCTAAATGAGAGAGAACCATTAAGAGACAATAGTTTTTGTTCTTACTGATACTGTGAGATTGTCCATATTCCTTTAAATATGTTGTATTACCAAGGACATAAAACCGGTAATTGAGCATTACTGTCTGCATCTATGGTGCTTTTAGGCACAATACTGGACAATCTGTATTGGTAGTTACTGTTTTGCATATTTGCCAGTAGTCGTGTTTAATAGCATAGTTCACATTGCCAAGTATCAAAGTGTTTTTTTGGTAGGAATATTGGTATGTCTGACTTTGGAAATGTAGTGGTAGATTAGTAATGTAGCCAAACGCTAGAGGTATTAAACAAATGGTGATGGTACGTTTTCTTTCTCCTCCGCCCCCCAAAGTTGGCACTGTGTACAGTTACAAATAAATCAAGGGAGTGGCTGTTGCCCTGACACAGTAGCAATTTGATTGTCATTGATGCATCACCAGTAACAAGGGGGCATTTGTTGTGGCTATCTTTTGTTGGGAAACACAGCCCAAGGCAAGAATGGCAAAGTTCTTCACTTGCAGAGCTGATTTTGCCCAGTTAAGCTCTTTGGTGATCCAAGTCTTTGTTGTGATGCCCATCACTGCCACCCAGTCCCAGATTTCAGATGAAGAGAATCTGGATCTCCCACTGGCAGAAAGCCAGGGAAGAATTGAACAGTTAGCTTGAACTAATTTTTGCCTGGCTCAGCCTCTGCTGTTTCCTCACGAAATTTTGTTAATATGGTGGTTGGACCTTGTCAAAAGCTGTGGCAGAGGCGTGGCTTCACACCTGGTAGACACTACTTGAAGCAGGAAATGAGACCTCTCCTTTCATTTCCTGCTTGAAGGGGTGGCTGTCAAGTGGGGTAGGAAAGGAGAAGGGTAAAAAGAATATTCTACCCCATCTGAGTTGTTGCCATCTGCTTATCCCTTATCTATAGTATATCAAGTAATTGCTTATGCATATGGATGCACTCTTTTCAGATGAAAGCTCCTTACATCACATAAGATGCAATTTATGCTGCTGTAAGTATTCACTTGGCTGCAAAGAGGCTGTTCTGATCTACTGGATGGATCACTTTGGGAAGAAGGGAAGCAGTAGTACAGGATCTCACTAAGCAAACTTGTCATCTGAGTAGGGTTGGGCTTTTGAAGGGGGATATTTTGCCACATTTTCTTTTGGAAGGACAGAACAACTGTACAACCTGTGCAGTGTAGAGTCTAGAGGAGGTGGTGGTTGTCCTGCCTTTGTCATGTTAAATGAGGCTTCCTTCCTCACTGCATTGTGAGTAATGACATCCCTGAGCACCTGATAACTGCTTTAATCATGTGTTTAGTGTAGTTTCACAATTGCAGCAGACAGCAAGGTGTGTTCACTACCCACAGTGTTAAGTGTTCACACACTTAGGCTGCCCCTCACATACTAGAACTTCAGATCACCAAGGATATTGATTTGAATTGGTTTTAGGACTAAAGGAAGCACTTTTTCACACAGATCATTAAATTATTGAGTTCCGTGCCACAAGATGTAGTGATGGCCCCTAATTTACGTGACTTCTACGAGGATTAAGAGTTATGGTCTTTCAGTAGCTCAATACTTAAATAGTATTCAGGTTCCAAAGAATGTTTGCAAACTGGAACACTCACGTCTGGGTTTGTGGCGTTTGGGAGCCAAAACGTTTGACTCGCAAGGCGTATGGGATCCAAGGTATGACTGCACTGTATATCTCTTATGAGCATTCTCTTTATATGCATTCTTAAATGTAGGCACTTTAGACAACAGAAATGCAGTGCAAAAGGTCAGATTTGCTGTGCTTTGAGGTTAACCGATGTGACCTGCAGATGTAGGGACAGTAATTCCCATCTACCCACCCAGCATGACCAATAAGCAGTTACGAAGAGAGTTGGCAATCCAACAACAGCTGCAGGACACCAAGTTCGGTATCCCTATTATGGACTCTGGGCCTTACTGAGCTGTTCCAGGGCTCTTTTGCCAGCCTATCCTGTGACTACATGTAGCAGGCCTCTCTATTCCAGTTATTTGAGGGGTTTGGAGGAAGATGGAGGCTGTGTTGGGCTGAATTTATCTCTGCCATCTTAGCAGCAGTTGATAAATACTGAATTTCAGGGGTGAAAACCCTCACCCTTCTTGCAAATGGCAATGAACATTTGAGCCTTGTGATGATGGGGGGGTGGTATCCTCTTGTGTATTGTCACACCAGGGGGCCAGGATGTGTTAATAGTATGGAAAGAGGATAGGATGCAGCAGTCCCTGTGAATTGTCATTCATGCTGAAGGGAGGAGAGTGAGGAATAAATGTGGATAGGTGAGTGGGGCCATCTATTGCCCTGTGAATAGCATGGTCAGTGCTCTTTAAAAAACTAACAAACTATTATAGCACTCTGGTTCACAGAGAAAAATGTCTTTTAAACTGTAATAGGTCTGCATACAAATGATATTGAAATACCAAAAATATCGTTTCTTTACAGTGTGAGTGTCTGGAGTTATAGAATGCTGACCACTTGCACCTTAGAGTGATGCTCATTATTTTGAGCCAAGTTTCCAATTATAATATGCACCCTAAGCTCCCCCTCTCCTATTACCACAGAGAAGTGACTTGAGTACACCAGCTATGACTTGTCTGCTTCTGTTTTCCCCACTATTGCACTCCTAGTTTGCTTTGTTTCCCCACTTCTGAGATAACTGGTTAATGGCCATCTTGGAATTACAGTATTCGCTTTGATAAGAGGTACTGGTACTGAGAAATATGGGAAATAGACACAAAGTGGTGATAGTAGTCTGAAATCGATAATACAGTGTAGTGTAAGTGCATATTCTGTTGGCTAAATGAGAAACTGCTTAAGTTTTACTGTTACACTGTTGTGAATGATAGAATAATTATGATATAATTTTACTATGTTTTTATATGTGCTGTAAGCTGCCCAGGATGGCTAGGGAAGCCAGCCAGATGGGTAAGGTATAAACAATAAAATTATTTTTATAATTATTTTAAAAAACTTAATGGTAGTATCGGAATCTACAACCATGTCTAGGTTCCCTCTCTTATTTCTGGAAAAGTGGTATCTGGATCAAGTGTTGTCCTTTAATCATGTGAACAAAAGGCTTACAGTGCCTGTAAATCAGGCATAGGCAAACTCGGCCCTCCAGATGTTTGGAGACTACAATTCCCATCATCGCTGACCACTGGTCCTGTTAGCTAGGGATGATGGGAGTTGTAGTCCCAAAACATCTAGAGGGCAGAGTTTGCCTATGCCTGCTGTAGATGAATGCAGAAAAGTTTATACTAGGTTTTGTACAGTGGACTATTGTTTAAACAATTTAAGGGTTTTCAGATGTACATTTGTATTACCTTATTGGACCATGCATGTAAATTCTGTAATTGGAAGCATCCCTTTAGGGGTTTGACTTGCTAAGTGAGCTGTAAATTCTGCTTTCCAAATTGGATTTAATTACTTCTATTCTAAATCCACAAGACAATACCTAAGCTTACTTTGTTAGAATATTTGTAATTGTTGACCTGTTAAACTGAATTGCTGCAAGTCATGAGATAGGATTAGTTGTTCCATGAAGTAGAAAGTAGTTGTGGTATTTGTGATCTCTGGTCGACTACAAGAAATAGAGGTGCCTAAAAGTTCAAATGAATATTCTTTGAAGTCTTTGGATTGATGAGGCAAATTGATGACTTCAGTTGTTGGTTTGTTCTGGTTTATAGATACTTGATAAGAATGTCGTTCTGCCCCATAAATGACCAAGAAGTAAAAGTGAACAAATGGCTTCTCTTTTTGACGTACACTGTGACTACTATAACAAAGGCAGTTTGAACGCTTTGAGAGCACTAGTGAAACCAGTTCCCTTTTCATGCTACTTTCTATTTATACCCTTCTCTTTCTACATTTTGTGGCCAGGCCCCTTGCTGTGGTCTGAAGATTTGCATGATAGTTTAAGGCCAGCTTTGAAGTACATCAGAAATTATATTTGCTTTATTGTATAAGCCAGAGGTAGATAACCTGTTACCCTTCAGGTGTTAATTTTAATTTTATTTCTTTGTAAAATTTACATTGTAGGTCAAGTCCCAACATATAAAACTACATAAAATGGTATTTTTTTTAAAAAAAATATCAGCTAACATTCAGAATTTAATTCTGTATCTAACATTCCTCTACCTGTCCTTCTCCAGTATTCAAAGTTCAAAAGTCCTGGTGCCAAAAACTAACTGTTGCCAGTGCCTGCCTAAAGTTGGGGAAGGAGGGAGAGGAAAGGAATCCACAATCAGGGTTCTACCACTGAGAAGTCCTGTTATGAGTCTTGCAGCCTGGACTTTATTTGGTGGTGGTACAAACAAGTGAATTTTGGATTGCCTTCAGGTTGGTATGTGGAATGAGGCAATTTTATTAAGTGTCAAATAACGGGGGTCAAATAAGTGTTTAATTTTTGTAATACATAGAAGATTGAACTCCCTTGGGAGGTTCTGGACTCACCTCCCTTGGAGGTTTCTAAGCAGAGGTTGGATGACCATCTGTCATGGATGCTTTAGCTGAGTTTTCTACGTTGCAGGGGGTTGCACTAGAAAGATGACCCTGGGGACCCCTTCCAGCTCTATGATTCTATGTTTTCCTGCTTCAGCAATATTTCATTATGTTCCTATCATTTTATGTAATTGTATTTTGTACAAATTATAAGACTTATAGATAAAAAATGTTCTATTTACAAACAAAGAACATTTAAATAGCTACCTTTCTACCGGTAGGACAGGGTGGGGGGCACAGGAAGGAAACAAGGTCGAAAGGGGGCCACGGTCAAAAGGAAGAAGGTTGGGAAACACTGGTCTATAATAATCCAAGAAATGTTCTATTTGCTCTTCGAGAGTTGGGAGCCCTCATGTTCTGGCAGCTTGAATGATCGAAGAATTTTGTCTCTGCTTAGCAGCTGAAGGGTATTTCTGAGCTGCTGAGTCTGCTAAAAGAGAATGCTCTGGCACTGTATTCAGTAGGGAGGAAATGCGACTTACGCTGGTATTCCCATGTGGTCAAGGGCTCCTTCTGTTCATCTCCTGTTATCCACCCTACAGCATGACGTTTCTTGTTCCATTTGAGATGTTCTCCAACCCTTTCTGTGTGCTTCCCTTATTTCCCATGATACCAAATTTTACTTTCTAATTGGACCTTCATGGGTTAACTTTTGGTGCTAGAGTTGGGCTAGGGAACCTGAATTCCAATTCTCCTTCTTTGTGGACCTCACTGGGTTACCTGAATTCACACTCTGATACACTGGGTCACACTCTCAACCTAATGTATCTCAGCCAGTTGTTGTGTAACAATAAGAGAGTAACCCCCATGCACAGTGCCCTTAGCTCAAATAATGAAAAAATACGGCTATAAATGTGAGAGAGCATTGAAGACCTTTTAGTCTTCTTGGGTTATTGGTGGATATGCAATATCTGTGGTCTTGCTATTTCTGCTTTGTATTCCATTGCTGGCTGTTAATTGGAATATGTAACACTGATCAGTGCCTCGAGTGTTTTTAATAGAAATGAGTAATTGCTGTGGTACCTTTTTTGGTTCATTTTAAAGCTGATTAGTTTACTGTCATGACAGGAACCTTCAGGTTTCATTAGATGTTTAACAGACCGAGTAGGTGGATAAGTGAGTTGGGGGAGACTGGTTCAGAACATGAGGACTCAACGCTGAATCCAGCTTGGCCAACATCCTGTTTCACTCTTGTGGAAAGTCTATAAACAGGATCTGAAGGACCCAGGGCCTGGAACTCGCATATAATTCTCATGACTTTAACCATTGATGCTCATCCTCCAATTCATCTAACCCCTTTTTAAAAGTAATCTAAGTAAGTGGCAATCAGCACATTGTGTGGCAGCAAATTTCATAAATGGGAGCGCTTTGTGAGGAAATGTTTTCTTTTGTTTGTCCTGAATCTCTGCCCATCGGTTTCATTGGATGAGCCTATGTTCAAGCAGTAATAAGAGCTGAAAAACGTGTCTTTCTCTACACCATGCACAATTTCTTAAACCTCTCTGAAGTCCACCCTCCAATTGCCTTTTTTTCTAAACTGGGGCTGGAAGGAGGAAGGGATCCTTTTTTTTTAAAGCCAGAGGACCACGTTTTCTTATGAGGAAGCTTCTGGGGGCCACATGCCAGTGACAAGCTACTCCAGAAGCGAAAAGTAGGTGAAGTAATGGATGTGACTCTTACCTTTGTATAGTCATTGAGAAGCATACAGCATATGTGAAGTCTGCATGTGACCAAACTGATGATGGAGGAACGATTTAGTCTTTGAATCAGACAAAGGTTCCATAATCTCAGTTCAAGCCATAGAGAGTCTGAAATGCTTTTCCATTTTATATATACTGGTATGTTCCTATTAATATCCAACTTATAGATGGAACCTGCTCTTCCACAGCACAGGGATGAATGAAAATAGGTTCTATGAGAATTCCTGAACAGAACCCCTAAATTAGTCTTGACTGGAAAGATAACCATATATTTCCTAATGTTATGGTACTGTTAAACTTGATCCTCATCTTGGTAAAGAATGAATGCAAAGTGCAGTTCCCTTGAAGAAATGAGGTGCTTTGTAGCATTAGCAAGTTGCATCTCACTTTAAAGTGAGCCTCGGCGGTCTTGCATGTTCTCAGATGCATTATAAATCTAGTATATGGTGTTCATTATAGCTGTGTTAAGGCCTTTATAAACATTTTGATTTTATGTTGGAATTTTAACTGCAGGGTGTTTAGTCAGTTCAAGATGCTTTGCATGAGAGCATTTCTTCAAACAGGAAAGCTGTCCCTTTTAATTTTGCTAAGTAGTAGTGTCAGAACTGAGCTGGTTTTGCTGCTGGGACTTTTTTGCCCCATTTGTAGTCAGTTGAGTAGTTGGATAGAACTTAGCACAGTGGATGTAGTTGGCAAAAGAACTGGTTACAAGAAAGGAGTTTCCAACTAAACATCAGGAAGAACTCCCTGACAGTAAGAGCTGTTCAACAGTGGAATCGGTCCCTTGGGAGGTTGTGGACTCCCCTTTGGAGCTTTTTAAGCAGAGGTTGGAAGACCATCTGGTATGGATGCTTTAGCTGAGATTCTTGAACAAAGGGGGTTGGACTAGATGGCCCTTAGGATCCCTTCCGACTCTACAGTTCTTTAATTCTATGGAACTGAGGTCCATGTTCAGCATGCTGCCGGTTTCTCCCATCTTCCATTTTTCCTCACCGTGCTTATGTAGAGAAGTGGAAGCTGGGGCCTTGCTTGTGTTTTTGTCTTTCGTCCTATTACTGGAGCACTTGCAGGAGAAATAGGGCACAAGCTTGATTTGGCGCTGTTTTGTCTAATACCAAGTTCAAGCTTTTCTAGAATCAGCTGCAGCAGCTGAGTAGAAAGAGTCCATTTCTTCTTCAACGTTAGAAAAACAGATTTCCTTCCACCCACCCCTTCTTTTTTTAAAGGGAAGATAAAACAAACTTATTAGAAATCTATTATTTAAAGACATTGCTTTCTTTTACTAAAGGGTAAACATCATTTTTACTCTGAATGCACCTGCCCCTGTGTAGTTTTGGGTGATGGAGGTTACATGATACAAATGTTTTCTGGAGTCCAATAGAGTGGGTGTGCTGGACCCCAATGGCAGGAAGACTAGAGGTGTTGCCACAGATCAGACATTCATGAAGTCTGACCTGACCTGTTAGGGAGTCAAAACACGTGGTCATGATGACCCTCCACCTCACCTGCATTGTGGGAGAGGTGGGATCTTGTACCTCTCCTTACACTGAGCTTGGGAAACATAGATGCAAGGCCCCCCCCCCCGCTGCAATCCCCCCCCCCATTTCAAGAGGAGGAGGAAATAGGGAATTGCCATGCTTGCCAAAGGAGTGGTGAAGAAGGATGAGCAATTGCATACTTCGCAGTTGCTATACAGCAGAGTTCATATTCTGCAGTTAATTAAACCTTAGTCCTCGGGACTGAATTATGCATTCTATTTTTGTGTGAATAAGCCAGATCTCCATGCTCTATTTGAATCCAATAGCTGAGGTTTCTCCTGGAATTTTTTTTTTTTGCAAGCAACTAATAAACTCTGAACAGGGGAAATGTGTGAGGAAGGTGTAGAAGCTTTTTGTGTCTTGACACTGCAACCGTTTGCAAAGATTGCACGTAATCAAATGTAACTGCAGTCATGAAAACCAGAAACTTGTTTTCAGACTTATCCTCATTGATTGAGCTTTGTAATCAGTAAAATGAATACAGAGAGTCTGATAATGGACTTTGCTGAGAGTGGCTAGCACATTGCGCTGCGACAAAGCATTATGCACACATTCAGCACTCTTGTAGCTAGCCTTGACACAGAAATGTGCAACCTTTGCCCCTGTTACTCTTGAGTTTTAGAATTTATTTAAAATGTATAAAAAGAACTTCCCAACATGTATTGGAATGACCAGAAGACACCCTTGCCATACCATTCTAGTATTTTTAACACCAATTCAAAGGAAAAATCTGTCTCCCCTAGTTGCAAAATAGACATGATAAGCTGAAATTCAGGAAAAGTATTTTATTTATTTCTGCTTAAATTTGTTGCTTGCAGTGATGCATAGGATGTGGCTTGGGAACTTGTTTACAAGGATTGGTGAATTGTAGCAAATCATGCATACATTTTCTAGGCACAACTGAATGATGAGTTATGCCTAATTAATGCTACAGTTCTATGCCCATTTACTGTGGAGTAAGTCAGAATTGCGTAGACTAAAGCATGCATAGGGCTCTCTTGCATATCCTCCTGGTTTCAGTTGAAGTTAAGACTCAGCAAGTAGGTGCAAATGCAAATGTGGGTGCTCATTCTTAAAAGAGAAGTACCGAAGTCAGAACATTAAGGTTAGATGAAAGATCTAATATATTTCTTCTTTCCATAGGTTCTAAAGGGCAGCTAAACCATTGCATAAGTTGAGCCACATCTGGGCCATGTCGTCTATATTACCGTTTACTCCACCTGTTGTGAAGAGACTGTTGGGATGGAAGAAGTCTGCCACTGGTTCAGGAGGTGCTGGCGGGGGCGAGCAGAATGGTCAGGAAGAAAAATGGTGTGAGAAAGCAGTGAAAAGTTTGGTGAAGAAGCTCAAGAAGACAGGACAACTGGATGAGCTTGAAAAAGCAATCACCACTCAAAACTGCAATACAAAATGTGTTACAATACCAAGGTAAGAACTCTATAGATCGGAAACAATTCCGTGCCAAAGCAAACAGCAATTTAAGTCTTAAACTAAATAAAACTTCCTTCAGCAAGGTATTTAATGGCACGAATACCTTTTTACATGGGTTTACTTTCCTTATTTTGCTTGTATTTTAAGCTAACTACATTTTGTTTTAAAATGTATTACAAAGTATCTGGGATAGTTAAATTGTATTACCTAGATTTCTTGCTCTACTGATATGTGTATTCCTAAAAAGACATATTAACTGACTCTTTCTTTGGTCAACACTTCAGTTCGCTAGCCATGTGTAAATGTCATCCTACGGTTTTATGCACTGGTCTTGCTTCAGCGGTATAAAACTACGTGTTCACGATATGAATGGGTCTTAGTTTGTCTGTTTCGGTTCCAGAATGTCTGCTTGTCCTCTGTTTGGATTTCTGGAACATCCTTCTGGTGCTCTCGGCATAAGAAAGGAAGGCTTCATGTATGTTGAAGTGGAAAGTATTCTTTGCAGCACAGGTATCCACCAGGATCGGATTCCTTAATGACTTCACACATTTTAAAGTTATGCTCACAGCAATCGAAGGTCATAAGTATAACTAAGGTGCTAGCATTGTTAGAATGCAAAGTCCATTATAAAAGGCAGTTATAAAAGCTGGTAGTAGAAAGAAAATAGAAGAGAAGGAACTGTGTTAGCCCAGATTGAGTAAATTGGTATACAATTTTTGTTTATAGAGAATTGTTCATCAGGTATTTTTTTTTATCAGGTATTACTGAGGAAGAGGCACCATTGATTCTGCAAAGGAATTGTTTCTTTTATATTACAAATTATTTATGGCTGTTAAAAAATGTAGGCAAGATTTATTCATTGATACAATGTTATTGGATATATTAAAAAACTCTTTGGAAACATCGGTGCCTTTTTGTTAAAAGGTTAGAAATATAGAAACAAGTGGCAAGTATTCTTCATGGTTGAAGGGTAAATGTGCAGGCAATGACTGATTTATGCGTGTCTGATTGGCGTGTGCTTGTGCATGTGCACACAGCAATGAACCTGAAAATGTCACTAAAAGAGTGGAACGCTCTACTCGGGCCCTACCAACACGCCTGGGGGTCCGGAACATAACCCACGCAAAACGAGGATTGCCTGTATATCAGAAGGTGTATTCCTCTTCTAGCGACCCACTCAGAATTTAAATAGCACTTTAAGGGGTTCAGTAGGCACAGATGCTCATAAGACTGTTAAATCCGGAAGCACAGTATTTTGCATTTTGATGTGATTTATTACAACTGTTATTTACTGGACAAATTATTTAACAATTTTAACCTTTAAATTTTTATTTAAAAAGTGGAGCGGATGATACTGGAGTATGGTAAAATCATGATGAGTGACATAGAAATTAACTTTAAAACATCCTAGTTTATGGAATTCCATGCCATGGGATGCTACGACATCTTGCCATAAGTAGCTTTTCAATAGTAATTATTTATGTACAGGTTTGTTGGCCACTACAGGTGGTAAGCCAGAAGCATGTCATCCTTGAAGAGACACTAGCCCAGGCATAGGCAAATTCTGCCCTCCAGATGTTTTGGGACTACAACTCCCATCATCCCTAGCTAACAAGACCAGTGGTCAGGGATGATGGGAATTGTAGTCCCAAAACACCTGGAGGGCCGAGTCTGCCTATGCCCGCACTAGCCCTATGACTATCCCTAATCAGTTCTTTTGTTCTGAATGTAGACAAGTACAATAATAACCACCAACTCTGTTTTCAAAAGACTAATATAATCCTGTAGGGTGGCATGTTCTTCGAGCTTTCATTTTTATGTGGTCTTGACTCCCAATTTAACATATGGGAGTGATCTTGCTTATTTAAAATTAGAGTTGGCAAAGTCTCCAAAGTCCATGGTGTAGAACAAACTAGATTCAGTCCTTGGACCATATGTTTGACAGCTCTATGCTTGAGATCTTAGTCTAATTCCTTTGCAAGCAAGTAACCCAAACATCACAAAGTCAATAAAGTTCTGGCTCCTTTGCTTGCTTCTATAGAGTTTCTCTGTGTCACCTTCTTCCATGTTTTGCACTCCTGTTGACACTAGTGGATCATTTGGTAGCTGCAGTTGGAAATTTAATTAATCTTACTCTTGGTTTTCCATTTCTAAATTTAAAAGACACATTTATGGTACGTAATTAGCAATCAGTCATATGGTTCACATCAAGCCAATTGCAGAACTTCAGTCTAACATGGAAAACAAACCAAGGGTTTCAAACTTGGTCACAAACAAGTCATATGCTGTTGCTCAGTGAAGATAAAACGCAAAGTTGCTTATTTATCTCCTGAAGGTTCAAGCTGTTTATTGGAAAACTGTTTCCAGATTTCTTGCAAATTGTGATCGTCCCGTCCCCCCCTTTCACTTTCAACTTGGACGGAAACCCCTATCCAGAGCCTATGAAGAACAGGGGGAAAAGGTTTTAAAATAACTGCATTTAAATTTAAAGGGGAAAGATCAAATAATACAGGATGCTGCATCAACAGCTCAGATTCTGCCAAACTATACTCTGAACTAATTGGTTGAACTGACCATCATGGAGCCTAATTAAAATAACCTTGACTTCATAGCTGAGCCAGCTAATCTTGATTTTTAATGAATTATAGATATACAAAACAAATTAAACTATTCCAAGAAAATAATAAATTCATAATATATAACAGTCAAACATAGTAACTATATATATATGTATATAGAGAAAGAGGTTGTTAATCTGGATCTTAACAATATTTCACACCAGTAAGGCAGATACTTGTTATCAGCATTACCGGTATATTTTCATATAAATAATTAGTATCCAGAGTTGTTCAAATGAAGAAAAGTTGTTAACTTAACCACTGAGGCTGTATGCCACTATATGGTCTCCACTTAGTAGGTATAATTATCTTTGTTGCTGTTAGAAGGTTTCTTACTAACTCCAGATGTTCACACCTTACAACTCCTTTAAAATGCCCAAGTAAAGTATATAAAGGGCTGGTAGTATAGAGTATCAAATCATCTTGTCTGAGCTACAGACTTCTTCCATGTATAGTGTTTGTATAACTCCATGTGTGAAGGAAAAGGAAAAGTGATGCAAATTTTCCACAGGTACTACTGACTTCACAGTTTATCTTCTTTTGAGGAGTAATGTCAGCTATACGAAACAATGTAGAAATTTTCTTTTACGTTAACGCCCTACTGCAAAAAATATTCTTTCATTGTTCATCTGAAATTCCTGTATATTTGGCAATCCTGTTTTAGCTTAATTTGATTTCCTTTTAATTTATGTCTGGATATGTTTTTTCTGTTACAGTCTGGTCTAAATTTGCTTTAGAAATGCATTAAATATTTCCAAACTCTCATCCCCATTTCTTAACAGTTTTGCTTTGGTATCTCCCACTGACCACTCCAGATAATCAGTGCAAGAAACTGAGATATGAAAGCTAAGAACTAAATAGCACCTTAAACCTAGGTGATGAGTGCAACAATTGAACGTCTAGGCGTCCCTTTTTAATAAGAATGCAAAGCTGAAAATGAATGAACCGCAGCTAAAATATTATGTTCATTTTTCACATGATCCAGTCCTTCCCCTGCCCACCCCCCTAATATTCTTAAGAGGGTCTGTTCTCCAATCTTCAGAGAGTAGCTGGAAGTGGGGAGGCAGAAAAAGGTCCTCCTTTCCTTCCACTCTGCAGCTTTAATCTGAAATCTTAGGCACAGTACTGCGCACAGAGCTCAGAAACTGCTCACGCTAATGAAATTCCCTGTTGCAAAATTTCCTAGAACAATGGGAGTTTTGAACACTGCAAATAATCAACTTTGAATAAACTTCATAAAGCTATTGGGGTCTTGGGTGCATTTGCACCATAGTCGAAGGAAATTTCCCTTTCTCATTTGTGAATCAACTTGGTTCATGCTGTGTGTGTTTGTGTGTGTAGGTATAAGTGCGGTTTCACAAAGAAAAGCTGTCTCGGCCTCTAGTGACAGACTGGTAAACTGGATGCTCTCTGCTTTCTCCTGTAAGTAATTGCCTTAGATCGCCAGAAAGCACTTCCTGTCCAGGAAAAGAGGTATCCTAAGATGTCCTGGCTGCTTTCCAGTGAGCCTCTGGCACGACTCTCCCATGCAGACTGACAGTCATGGAAGGAAGTGAAGGGCCCCCCCCCCCCCCAGATTGCAATGCTAAACCAAACCATAACCAAATGTGTGGACTTCTGGAGAAGAGCTTGCGACTGGTCATTTTTTGTTGCACTGCACTGAGCTAAAGCATAGTTTGTCTTAGTACGTTGTCAGAACTTTGTCAAGGGTTAGCTGTCATGGACAAATAATGAGCTATAAACCATTGGCCAAACTATGGCACAGTGGCAAAAAGAACCACTGAAGAGCAACTTGGAGCCTCCACATTTGTGCTAAAGTGGGTTAACATAACCAATGGATTAAATGTTGTAGCCCTAAAAGCAACTAAAATGGTGTTAAATTCTGATAGCCGTGATCTTCTTTATTTAGTAAGGTGATACTTTATCACTTTGGGTGTATAGTGTTATGTTGGTACATTAAAATACTTTGTGTCTATACTATATCCAGGGAAAGCACCTTCAGTAACCACACAGGTTACTAGTTTGAGAAATGCGGAAGTGGATTACTGGGTAGTAGGGCATGCAAATTGAATGAATGAATGAATGAAAGTGAAGGCTGAGCGCAGAGCTACTCTTGACTCTATCTGGCTAGTAATTTACAGCATGGTTTCTGGATAGTCACAAAAGGTGGGTCTCTCTAATTACTTCGTGATGTTCTGTTGCCCTTTATTGTTCTTCTATGCTGTACTCCTCCTTGATGCATTATACAAGGGACATTTGGAGTAGAGATTTAACAATTCTTATCCCTGAGTAGGCTAAGTTTGTAGTACCCCATTTGAAGTAGGTGTTTGTTAAGCAGAGCAACAACCAGTAATGGTTTAGTGTGCTGAACCACTAGAGAGCACCAGTGTGCTGTAGTAGTTAGAGTGTTGGAGTAGGATTGGGGAGACACAGGCTCAAACCCCCACTTGACCATGAAGTTCACTGTGTGAGCTTGGGCTAGTCCTTATCTCTTGACGTAACTTCACAGTGTCCTTGTGAGGATAACATGGAGGGAGAAAGTCATAGTTTGCTCCTTCAATCTCTTTGGAGGAAAGGTGAGATACAAATGCAGTTGGCTTTAATGCCCCTTTGGTAATGGATCTACTTTTAGGGACTGATTAACATTTTGTTAACGTTCAAATGTGTTTGTGGGAGGGAGGGGGGTTATTGGTTTGTTTTTGTTTTATTATGCATTTTGCGTTCCCATTTTGTATTTTTATGTTGGGAACTGCCCTGTGATCTTTGGATGAAGGTTGGTATACAAATTTAATAAAAATAATCTTAATAGTTAATTCCCCTCCCTCATCCGGAACCATTTCTGTATGAGCAGACATTCTGAAACTTCATATGATGAAGTAGACTTTTGTCCATTGGTGGGCAGAAGTTGACTTGTAACCTAATCTTGGGACTGCTGGCCAATTTTGGCTTACTGATGGCATCCTTACAAAGAATGCCTGGATAGCTCAGTTGGTTAGAGGGTGGTGCTGATAATGCCAGGGTTGCAGGTTTGATCCCCATATGGGACAACTACATATTCCTGCATTGCAGAGGGTTGGACTAGATGATCCTCAGGATCCCTTCCAACTCTACAATTCTATGAATGCTGGACCTAAGTGGGCTTAGGTCTGATCGTGCAAAAGTATTTCTTATGTCTAAACAAGAGTGTTTACTGAAGGTCACTTAACATAGATGAGTTATGTCTTAATTAATAAATCCTGAGTATGCACACTCAGGGTTGTAAATGTAAAACACATTGGTAGACTGGGAGTTCTAATAAAGGAGACCACACAAGACTTCCAGTCTCGTTCTCGCTGTTGTGGCTCATTCTACAGTAAATGTTAGTCTTGAAATACCACAGGACCTGTTTGGGCTAAGATAGGGAGGGATGCATACACTTCTGTTCCTATCTTTTGTTTTAGGTCTGCAGTTTTCTGTGGAACATAGGTCTGGAAACCTGTTATTGCTGCCTCAGTGTACAGCAAGGAAAAAAGATGCTTGCCTCTGCAATCCCACAGCTGCTTCACATTTGCCACATCAAGTGGAGAAAAATTGTGTGAGAAGGGTTAAGCACACATCCTGCTTGTTCTCCCCCATGTAAATCTCCCTTGGTTTTCTAGGAAGTGATGACTGAAGCTCCTAGAACAGTGAATTCTTAGTTGGACCTAAAGTAATGCTTACTACTTCCTGTTCTCCACCAGCAGGAAAGGAGGCTAGTTCTAACCAGGCAGTAGCAACTGCCCAAACTTTATCTGGCAGTTTCTGAGAGTTGCGTTGCATATCTAAAAGGAGGCAAATGTGAAAAACTGTAGCGCACAATCTGATGCTCATCATTGCAGCTTGTCAAATTCTGCTTAAAAACATCTTTCGTCTGCACAAAATGTAGCAGTTGTGCACCTTATTATCACCTCTGTACACTCCTAAGAAACTTGCTAAAGCAATCACTGTCGAAGGATTTGCTTCGTGGCAGCTCTGTCAATGCTTCAGGAGCAGTGAATTTTAAAAGTAGTTTCCATTTACTGCAGGCTCTTGAAAACAGCTCCTTATAATTAGCATTCTCAAATTCAGATGGCACGCGTGGAAGGTCGTAATAGTCCTTTGATGTTTAAAGGACTGCCCTCATTTTTCCTTTTCTTCCTCTGATGCTTAAACATTTACCAGAGTTACTGCTCTGGGAGTTAACCCATTCTGTCTAGTGACCCCAGATATATATGTAATAGAACTTCCAGTTTTGCTTTCCAAGCATTATGGGTAGAACTGAAACGTGCCATTCTCCATCATTAGGGCCTTTGTGTGCTCCTACTAGAATCTGAAGCATAGGATCACAACTGAATTTGTGTTTCGTTTCCTGAGACATTTCCCCCAAAGTTTTATGGTAGAAGGAAACTGCCTTTGACCGCTCAACTTTCGTCTTCCTCCCAACGCAGTGGAGTCAGGAGATTCTGGAAACCATTTGAAGCAGAGATAACTGGCTATTAAAGGCTTACTCACAAAGAGTGCACATATAGACACCCCCCCCAATATTAGATTACATATTTGGACCTGTCGTTATAAGGATGTACATATAAACAAGCTTTTCAAAATCCGCCTACTCTCGGAGAATATGTCTTGTCTTTTCTAAAATAGTATTTCTGATTCAGGGTACCAGCACAAATAGCCTTATGAGAGCTTTTAGTAAATACTTATGAAACACAAATGTTTGGGCTAAGTTGTTGTTTTGGCAGTGAATTTGTATTACTTGAACTTTAAATTTTCAATTAGCCAGGTAGCATCAGAATAGCAAAAACATATAGTGATTTCTGGCATCCGGAAACTTTGCTAAGTTTTCTTTTAACTGGGTGAGGGGCTTTCCAAAAACTGTTACGGAGTCAATAGGAAGTTCTGGTCAACTTTAGCAGGTACTAATTTCCAAAACCATTCCTCTAAAATTGTGCGTGCCAAATGAAAAGCTGCTTTGGAAGCTTCTTCCAAAGGGAGAAAATGGTCTTTTGGGCTTGAGACACTTCAGAGACTGTTTTTCAGAAGTGTCATTGTGGTCTGCGTATGAGACTTTCCCAGAAAGTTAACTTAATGAAATACAGAAAATGAATGAAATGCGGGAATAAAGTGCAACAGCCTCATTTTATTTCCGGGGGGCTTCAATGAGGTTGGAGTCAAGTGCTATGCTTAAATATTTAATTTTCTTAAATCTGTATTATTCCTTTCTTCTGTCACGGAACCAGTGGTGATCTGCGTGCTGTTCCCTGGCCGTCGCATATCCAGGCACTAACTAAATCCAGAATTCCTTAGTTTCAACAAATTGGTTTTTTCATGGGCCTTCAGCCCACACCTTGGGACTGCAAGGGTGTAGATTAGGCATGTGAGCAACAGACAAAACACACACACACACACACGGGACTGTTTTGTGGGATCTCCTTGGAATCTGGTGAATTGAACGTCTATAGGTTCTATTGATAGCAGCTAAAAGATGATTTTCTAAATTTTAAAAGGTCATTTGTGGCTGCTGTCAATACTAGGATGAGCTAGTGCCATCTAGAATTCAACCATAATTTAGGAATCGAGGGGCAGCAGCTGCTGCTTGGGTTACTTGGCTGTATGAATTTTCCCTTCTTGCCTCCTTTAACAGGTTGTTCATTGGAGTTTAACACCCCTTTTTATTCAGTTTGTGAGTGGTATATACATAACACCAAGCAGCACTTGGTGGGAACTTTCATGGGGGAATATGCAATCCTCTGTGGCCAAGTCCTGGTTCCTCAACTATGGTTAATTGTTCTGCACCACTTAGGGTATCTTGAATTTGCGATAAACAAGTGTTGATCAGGGTTATTTATATCTGTTGAACACATGAGGAAAACCTCAGATGAAACATCTGTAAAACTTGTGCAATTACAATTTATGAGGAGGAACAGTTTCCAGTTGATAGATCTTTGCTGCAAAACCTTCATAGGTTGAGTACTGAGTTTTATTTTCACATGCAATGGTGACTGGAAGAAAAACCATGCATGGGAATTGGCTCTGTTTCCAGCTATTTGAGGTCTCACTAAGAAAAAAAAATTGCCTGATATTTCCAGCAGCCTGAGCCATTGGGGTGTGATGGGAAGTAAGACCAGAAATGGACTTGATATTTTCAAGAAATGTGCGTATTTTGAAGACTACAAATAACCACTTGCTGGTCAGAATTGCATGTTGATTGACCAATCAGGAAAGAATTGTGGAAGTTTTTCATTCTTCTGCATTTTAGCTACAGAAGACTGATACTAGCAAACCAGGCTAGTGTTATATAGCACACATACATTTAGGCTCAGAACCTCGATACCCAAAGGACCACCTTTCCCCCCATAAATCTCTACCTGACCTCTAACATCTGCAGAGGTACTGCTCCAAGTTCTTCCTTATTCCAAAGTGCATAAAGCTACAGAGAAGTCTTTCTCAGCAGTGCCCTCCCACCTCTCAGTTTTGGAACACACTCCTTAGAAAGGCTTGCCTGGCACCTACATTAATGTCTTTTTGGTGCTAGACAAGTCCTTTTATCCACTAAAGGTTTTTAGCGTTTTAATTTGTTATTTATTTAGCAAAATTAATAGGCAGCTTGATGGGGAAAAAACAAAACAAAACAGAGTTACTTTAATATAGTGCTAGCATCTTTTATTGATATTGAGTATCTGCTGTCAAGATTGCTGTGTTACATGACAGCGAAGAGGTGCGTTAAGTCTCCTGCGTTGTGGTTTTGATGGATTTCAGTGCTGTGCCGTAATTATGTTTTATGACTGTGTATCCATTTTAAACTGTGTCACCCAGAGAACCCCAGTTAAGGGGTGACTCAAATACATTCAAAGAGGTTATTTATTCATTGTACTGTACTTGGAAAGTGAATTGAGAAAATCAAAAAAGGGATGTGGTGACCAGTCACTGTTGGGTAACCACTAGAGTGAAGGAAATTCTAAGCAAACGAAGTTTATACCACTAAGCATGTAAATTGACTTGCTTCTTTTGACCTGTGACATTTGGCCATCCAGAAATAGGGCAGTTTTGCCAGAGAGTAAGGTGCATAACTGAGAACTCTTCCAGTAGGTGGAAAGCAAAGTGCAGCGGCTGGTTCCTGAAGAATACAAAACTGTATAGAATAAATATATTCCATGTAGGCATTCTGTCACTGGTATAAATCAGGTCTGTTGTAATATTGTCCCCATATTGATGACATTGGTTGCTGGGACATCCATTAAATCTTTGTCTTTTGTGAAATGACTGCCATCTTCGTTTGGCAACTTAAAGGTTTTTTGAGTTAATAAATGGCATTTCTTGTACCTTAAGTTGAGCTGTTTGAACTTCTCCTGTTGGATTTCAGCTTGCATAAATGTGTACTTTGCAACAGCATAACATTGGACGTATCCTTTTTCTTATATGGCACTGAAGAAAATGGGAGAGGATTGTCATAAGGCCTTTCCACTACACAGAAAAAAAAGCCTGCACATTCAAGCTAGTAATAGATCTACATCGCTCTTGTGGTTCCTGATTGCTGTGTTAACAACTTGTGGAAATCTACCATCATACTGACATGGCTTAGTCTGTGACTTTTCATATGCTTGCAAATATACTCCCTAAAGCTAGAAGATACTATTGTGTACTGCCACGTTGAGGAGGTTTTGCCTGTTTTAAGGTATATTAAAAGTATGCTGTTTGCTTAAACCCAGCGAACTAGTTCACCTTTTTGGAAACATCATTTTACCTTGAATCACATGTTCCATTTTATTGGCCTTCTTCATATAGAATATGCAGCATTTGAGGCTTAAGAAAAGCTGCATCTTCTATGTGAAAGGAAGCTTTCTGTACATTCCCCTCATGTCTTTACATCATGGTAGTTTGAATAACCATGCTTCCATATTCACATCAACTTTTTTGTTTTTGTTTTTTTTCAATTTTATACACAGCACTTGCTCTGAAATTTGGGGACTGAGTACACCAAACACGATAGATCAGTGGGATACCACAGGCCTATACAGCTTCTCTGAACAAACCAGGTGAATATTCTGCCCTGTGTCTCATTGTAGAGATCTTGTGGGAGGGTTGGCTTTCAAGGGTCTTGTCTAGTGGAAATGCTTCCTAGTCAGCAAAGCATTTTTTTAAAAAAAAAAACTGATTTTGCCTTAAGTGTTCTCAGCTGATGTTTTAACCAATGAAATTCTAATTTTGGAAAAGAAATAAAACCTCTCTCCACATCAGTGCCGTTCTGAAAAGGGGAAAACTTGGGGTGGGGTGGGGGATGCAACCATATGGTCTGTACTTGTTTAATAAGAATTGGGGGCAAGTGTGTGTGTGTGTTTAAAACAGATTGCACACTGGGGGTTTTTTGGGCGGGGCATGGGGGGTAGCTGATCAGGTATGTGCATTCAGAGACTTATGGAAGGTGGGGGGGACACAACTTGGGGAGTGAGCAGCTTGTTTAGGTTTTTGATGGTTTTTTTTCCATGTCACCCTTACTCGCATTGTGTACTGAGGTTTGTCTTTCCCATCCCATGAGTCATAAACCATCTGCATTTGTGTAGGCCTAGGCAGTCTATCTTAAAACTAGCAAAACTTTTCAACTGGTAGCAGCAAGGCATGCAAGGAACCGACCGTGAAACCACAAGCAAGCCCGATGTATGCCGAACGCAAGCTTCAGGTTGGGAAGTGATGTGGATTGCTTGGAGATCTGACTGCTGTAACCTTACGCGCAGTCTTGTATGACAGAGACACAAGCAAGGAGCAGCGCCAACTAAAGTGTAGCAGGCTTAGGTGTAATGTACTGTTTGCTTAGATGTGCAGTAGTTGTCACCAGTGCACCCTGTCACCCAGGGACTCCTTGATTTCAAGTGCCAATAATAGTAGTCTATGCTTTAATGATAACACTACCTCTTACCTGAGAACATCATAAATGTATTTTGTTGGCTCTCTGGTTTAAAGGGGTGGTGGCAATGAGAGGTGCTGTATATGCCTAATGATACGGAATATCTTGGCTTATATGTGCTTCCTGAGAACTTCCCTAAATGTTCTGGAATACGTTTCCTCCCTTTAGGTCTCTTGATGGCCGCCTGCAAGTATCCCACCGTAAAGGATTGCCACATGTTATTTACTGCCGTTTGTGGCGCTGGCCTGACCTTCACAGTCACCATGAACTTAAGGCAATTGAAAACTGTGAATATGCTTTTAATCTTAAAAAGGACGAAGTATGCGTAAACCCTTACCATTACCAGAGAGTGGAGACTCCAGGTAGGAAGATGGCAAGCTGCTGTCGGCGTATCGGTGTCTGCTGCCCTGGCTTCTTTTACTAAGAATCTTGCTCACAATGTGTGCAAAGCTGAAGTGAAAGGAGTCCATGTTATTGTTTTGGAATTCCAAGAGCTTGAGTGAGAGCTAATCCAAAATTTAATCGGACAATGGTGCTTAAATGTTGAAAGGCATTGTTGTTGTATTGAATGCATGTGTTTGGCACTTCCCATAATAGTTTGGAATTGCAAAATGTTAACATAAATGCTTGCAGCTAGGGCAGCAGAGCGTCTCTTTCAAAACTATTTGTTGTCTGCTCAGTTGCAGAGACTCGGAGCAAAACACAGTACTTTTTAACATAAGTTCAATAAATGCACATACAGCTTAAAGGCTCTCCTCCCCCCCCCCCTACTTTTTTAGTCATAGCCACTAAGCTGACTTGTATGCTCAGCCTTTCTTTTATATCTGGGGAGTGGACTCCATAGGTGAGCAGCTACTACCTGGAGTGCGTCTCCTTTGTGGCTTCCACCAGTAAAAGTTCAGGCATCAGTACCAAAAAGAGCTGCATGCATTTACTTTTTTTACTGGCATTTGTACAAGAAGCTTAGAATGATGTGTCTCCACTCCTGCTTTATCTTCACAACCCAGCCGTATGCTGGGAAATGATGTCTGGCTCAAGGCAGCCCATTGACCTTTGTTGCTGAGTTGGGATTTGCACCCTGGTTGTCCTAGTTGGATTTATGTTCTCTTAACAGAATGTTGGACGAAGCTGAGAAAACCAGGGTTCAGATGTTGACTGTAAAACTCATTGGTTGGCCTTGGGCCAGCCTCTTGTCTTCCAGTCTTAAACCTACTTCACAAAGTGGTTATGACTAAAAACAGGGAATGCCCATGATATCCAAAACTTCATGGAGGAAGGGGAAATAAATGGGACTGGCCGTCTTAAACTTTTCTGCTTGAGAAAGCACCTAGGGAACGGAGAGCCAAGAGACGAAGGCTGAGCCAAAGACCCTTCGTATATCTGTTATGGATGGGGTTGCATTCTCTCTGAAAGTTCAGCTTCATAGTTTGGGGGGTTGGAAGCACGTTTGTTGTTGACTAGTAGTGTCTTTTATCAACTCAGGGTCGCAGCTAGCAATTTCATTTTCATTTCATTTTTTATTTGTACGCCACCTTTCCACAGTTAAAAACAATGCTCAAGGTGGCTTACAACATGACAAGATTTACATAATTACAAAAGTCATAAACAATAAACCACATCAAAGAAACACACAATCAAATGGAAAACAATTTCTACATAAATCTAAAACTAAGAATACAGCATTAATATCACAGTTTAAAATGACATAGGTTAAAAATAACAGCAATTTAAACCAAAACCAAAACAAAACGGAGCCCTCTCTGCCCAGCAGCGGCAGCAGTCCTTTATAGAGCCCATCAGGCCTGCCCTGGGCCAGGTGGTGAGTGGCAGGACTGGGGTCCTCAGGCGCTGAGCAATCAGCCTATCTAGATACAGTGCAGCTTAAATCCAGTCTGGAAAGCTAGAGACTCCTCTGTCTTGGGCTACATTTTGAAGACTGGAAGCTTCAGCTGGTGCAGAATGCAGGGGCTTGGAGGTCACCCCCAAGAAGCTTCCTGAATGAATAGGGGATTTGAACCCAGGTCTTTTTTTATTTATTTAAGGAAATGGCTTTTTGCAGGCCTTTCCCACCTGGCCTGGAAGGATGGGGCCCTGATTGACTCCAGCTACAAAAGCTGAGGCTGCTGAACAACCTTTTGGGTTGGGGTATTGTTTGCTGGGGGGGCTCTTTTTGATACTAATTTTTTTGTACCCTTATTTTAGAGCTTTACCACAATTTATGTCAAAATTGTTTAATTTGGTTGTGAATTTTTTTATGTTCATTGTTTATGACTACTTTTGTTATCGTTGTAATTATGTGTTTTTTCATGGTGTAAACCACCTTGAGCATGATTTTAACTACAGTGGACCCTCGACTTACGAATGTAATCCGTTCCGACGGAAGAGTCGGAACTCGAAAAAATCGTAAGTCGAGTCCCCGTAGGAATGCGTTGCAGAATGCATTCTTACCTCGAAAAAACCTTTGGGAGTCGAAAAAACCCTATCTAAAGCGGCCGCGGCTTCCGATCCGAAGTCGAAAAAATTCGGAAGCGGCAGCCGCTTTGATCCCTCATAACTCGAAAAATACGGAAGTCGGGGCATTCGTAAGTCGAGGGATCACTGTATGTTTTTTTTTTTCAAAAGTTGCTCATATAATTTATTAAATAAAATGAATTAAAAAATAAATACATCCTGCTTGATTCCAAAGGAGATATCACTTGGCATGTTGTCCATACTGGATACCTGTGGCCTCTCTCCTACCTAATATTTATCTTGTCTTTTTTCTTGAAACAAAACTGATCATTTAGTACTTGGTCATTATAACTAATTGAAATCAGTATTACCTAACATACTGAGGCTGCAATCCTATGCATGCTTACCTTTCAATAATACCTATTTACCCAAGTCAGTAGCTGTGCAATTATGTGATTGTCTGTTGAAGTAAGTCCCAAAGTGGGAGTTATTTCCAAGTAAACATCCATAGAACTGCACTGTTAGTCCCACAGATAGGATTGATGCAATTTAGTGTCTGCTCTAATCTAGCAAATCTAGGCAGTCTCTTAACATTTTTTGGGAATTTGTTTCTCCTCCCCCAGTTCTGCCTCCTGTCCTCGTACCACGACATACAGAGATTCTGACTGAACTTCCACAACTTGATGACTATACTCATTCCATTCCCGAAAACACTAACTTTCCAGCAGGAATTGAACCACAGAGCAATTACATACCAGGTATTTATGCGAAAGCAAATGGTGCGACGAGTGGCCTCCTGCCATCTGAAGGACTAATGTCAAGTATAACAACCAAAAAAAAAAGCAAATAATGCAGGGAGGAGGGTAGGGCACGCCAGGATTTGAGTTTCTTTGCAACGGCTGTGCTGGTGGTAGCATATCTGACCCTTTAGAAGCCTGTTCAGATTTCAACAGAATCTTTATCAGGATTGATAGCCCGCCCAACTCACAATTTAATTTGGCATCAGTGGATTGTTGGGAATGGACTTGACATTTGATCATCTGCTGACATCCTGGATTTGGGATAAGAGGCACAGTCCACTCAGGCTTCTAGTAGATTTTAATGTATAGGCAGTAAACATGTACTAAATTCTGCTTCCTTGTTCTGTTCTTCAAAGCCTAATTCAAGGTGGCTTTATAGGTTCCAATCTGTATAGGCTGAGTCCAGGATATTTTTGAGAGTACTTCTTACATAAAGCCCTCTTGTCCTTTAAGATCTGCAGATTGACCCCTGCTCGCTCTCTTGGCTATGGGATGTGAGAGAGCTCTGGCCCAGCATTTTCTGCCTAGAGACACATCTCAATCCTCTTCCTGAAGATTTGTAAACCGAAGAAGTGTTGCGTCTTCTTTTTCCAGGCTTTAATCCATGTAACTTCTGATGTGCCTCTAACCCTGTTTAGCCACAATTTTCCCCCTACGTTGATTTGGCTTTGTGATTGTTCTGGTCTCTTACATTTTACGTATAAGCCACCTGCAGTGTTGTGGCAGGCAGAAAGGATCTACACTATGGAAACAGATCCCGTATGCTTTAGATATATGATTGGATACACATTGGTTCATTTTTCTTAACATTTTTTTTAAAGCTGTGTAGGTTGTCATATACTTCATGTTCTACAGTACCTGTTCCCAAGGGAGGAGGGGGGAGATGAGGGGTGTTTTTTGTTTTCTCCCTGGAAGACTAGAGCCCATTGGCATGTCAGCTGGTATTTGGCTTGCTTCGGACTGGTTATAATCTAGCCCTGTTTGTGGTGCACCCTGCTTGGCCTGTTTTTCAATCAACTGTGCTTAGAAATCAATCCATCCACAGTGTAGAGGGGCATGTAGCGTAGAGAGCAGGGGAAATGGCAGATGGCTGGTGGGTTTTATTCCTCTTTCCTCACGTAGCATAAACAGTGACATAATGAGATCCACTGCAATTTATAAAATAAAGGCTGTGTGCACTCTTTAATTCTGCAAACACAAAAGCTTTAACGTGTTCAGGTTGTACATGACACTGAGAGAACCCTTTCATTTAATGGCTTTTTGATTGTACTTTTGGTAGAAACGCCACCGCCCGGCTATATCAGTGAAGATGGAGAAACCAGTGACCAGCAGTTGAACCAAAGCATGGATACAGGTATTGGTCTTAATTCTTACTGAAAACTTTAAATATGTAAGGCGGCTTAGCAAACCTCCCTTTGTACTGATGAAGATTGATTAAAACATTTCTGTGCCACCTTCCCACAGTTCAAGGTGGCGTACATTACCAAAATGAAATCTAACTGTGTCTCAACATGGGGTTCAGCCTTAATGCAGGCTGACGGGCAGTGCACTCCTTGGAATATGATTCCACTTCCAATTATATCAGCTGATAGGTGCATTTCGCACTAGCTGCAGCTTCCAAGTTGCCTTCATGGGTTGTCTTGAGTTGTGCCCCTTGTAGTAGTTAATCCAGATTAACAAAAGCATGGATCCATGTCTCAAGATCCCTTTCCCTTCACAAAGGTGTGAAGCTTTGGCAGTAACTGTGGTTGGTAAAGGAGATTTACCACACTGCACTGCCTCTTTTCAGCCCCAAGGTATGCTTGAAGGCAAGAAGTGGGATCAGTGTAACATATGCAGGCTGCCTTTGTCTCCCTTCTCACTATAGAACCACTATTAGGAAAAGAAGGGAGTGAGGCAGCTGCACACCTCTTCACAGCAGGAAAGAGGCAGGTCTTGGGGCCCAGCTCTGATATAAAAAAACCCCGGTTGTTACAAGTACGAACTAGAAACAAGCCTGGCTTTCGGTACCCCAATTTGTTAACAGGCTGTAGTTCAGGGATCAGCAACCGTTTTCAGCCGTGGGCTGGTCCACCGTCCCTCAGACCATGTGGTGGGCCCAGACTATATTTTTGGGGTGTGTGTGAACGAATTCCTGTTCCCCACAAATAACCCGGAGATGCATTTTAAATAAAAGGACACATTCTACTCATGTAAAAACCCGCTGATTCCCGGACCGTCCGTGGGCCGGATTGAGAAGGCGATTGGGCCATATCCGGCCCACGGGCCTTAGGTTGCCTACCCCTGCTGTAGTTTGAGTGAACCCCACTTTGCCAAGTTTGGATCCAACAAAAAAAAGGGGGGGCAATCCGTTTTAAACTGAACTAGCCCTAGTCCAACAAGCAGTTGTTGTGTCTAAACCAGACCTTTAGTTTCTGCAAGTGGCAAGGCAAGCATTTGAGTTTAGTCCAAATCCTCTTAATACTGTGCCTGATTTCATGTAAGCAAGGGGCAAACGTGGCCTTCAGTGTCCAGGGTCAAAATGGGGACGCTGTGGTTGGTGAGAGGTTGAAGGGTTGTGGAGATAAATGTCTGCAAAGATACTCAGCTCTGAATGTGGGTCATTGCTTGGAAGTCTTGAAATGTGTCAAGAGGCATGAATTGTACTGTGTGCAGATCAAACAGCAGTGCTTGTCGTAGGACTAACCTTGCAAAGTTTTTTTCCCCTTTGCGGAGCAATTATGTAGTGGCGAAAGCACAGGTTATCAGCTTGTTTGATGGTGTTATGTGTATGGGGTTTTTGTCTTTGTGTCCCCCCACCCTGATCCCATAACCTTGGGTTTTTGTTTTGTTTTGCTACTCCTGATAGGGGTAGGCTTAAGTAGTAAGCCAAACGAAGTTAGCCGAGGAAACGGTTGAGTTTCTGCTCCCATTCAGTTATGGCAGACGCTCCGTCCCAGGCTGAAAACATGGGTATTTCTCAGTCTTTGTAATACGGGGACAATATTCGCTGTGCATATGGCATGAGGTTACTGGCATTTGTTAAGTTAGAAAAAAGCTTGCATTTGGCTGACTTTCCAAAATATACTTTTGCTGAACAGTAGCAATATTGTAACATATTCAGAGTAAATCTAACATGGGACTGTGCTAGTGAAAACTGCTCCCGGCACACCCTCCAAATGTGATGTTACCATGTGGGGAAACATGGCCCCCTAATTACTAAAGTGATTTTTTGTTGTGAACTAACTTTTTTTTTTTATTAATTCCTCAGGATCTCCAGCAGAGCTGTCTCCCAGTACACTCTCTCCTGTCAATCACAGCCTGGGTAAGTTGTAAACTCTTCTCTATAATAAATGAGGTAAATGTGCTTGCATTCAAAACGAGACCCTGTTTAGGAAAAGGTAACTTTCCAAGAAGGACTCCGTGGCAGGAGGCATCTGTTGATTATATTAATCCATTGCAGGTGGAATTAACTTGCGGAGTATGGGGAGAAGTGGTTTATTGGGGTGCGGGGATTAGCAGGGACAGTCTTTTTTATTTTATTTTAAGCACCTCTCCTGTGTCATGTTTTAAGTATGGGCACCTATAGTTTAATGGCATTGCTGTCTTGCGTGTTTTAATCAAGGTGTACTCTATGCTTGAACAATGTTGTGCAGGTGGCTTTTTTTTTGTAACCTGAGTAGACACACTGGGAAATGTGCTGTGCATAAATAAGCAGTACAGTGGTGCCCCGCAAGACGAAATTAATTCGTTCTGCGAGTCTTGTCGTCTTGCGAGTTTTTTCGTCTTGCGAAGCACGGTCCTGCGAACCACTAGATGGCGCTGTTTCCCATAGAAATGCATTGAAGCGCGGTTTCCCATAGGAATGCATTGGGAACTCGCAAGACGTTTTCGTCTTGCGAAGCAAGCCCATAGGGAAATTCGTCATGCGGAGCGACTTCAAAAATGAAAAACTCTGTCGTCTAGCGAGTTTTTCGTCTTGAGAGGCATTCGTCTTGCGGGGTACCACTGTATATGGAATATCTTCTGGACACATACTTGCAGGGTGGATTTGATTTAAATCAAATTGATTTAAATCACGATTTAAATCACTAGTCAGTAAGGCTTGATTTAAATCACTAGTCAGTAAGACTTGATTTAAATCATTATTTTTTTACAGAAAGACTCATTCTTGCTGGTATAATCTTAATATTTACAACCATATGAAGGTTTCATTTTTTGGAATAATAAATTTTCAGAGTAGTTTTTACAGTTATATCAAAAATTACTGATTTGGTTATACTACTAGAAATACATAGACAGATAATTATGAAATTATGGTGAGGTTTAATAAGTTAACTGTTTATATTTGGACAACTTTTCTGCTGTACTTTATTGGAAGGAGAAAAATAATCATTTCCTTAATAACCATTTAAACAATTTATTTAACTAAAACAATAACATGATAGCATATGTATCCATGTTTGTTAACTGATGTGGTTAAACATTTTTATAAAAAAAAACTTAGACTGAGTTTTAGCACACTTGATAAACTTAAAACAAATCCTTATTTCTTGATGAATAGCCTTTGGACTACAATGTAACTTAAATAGAAGACTATATTTAGAAAGATTTTTCCTCCAAAAGCATTTTATTTTAAAAATACAATTTAAATAAAAAAAAATCCGATTTAAATCAAAAAAATCCGATTTTTTTTTTATTTTTATTTTTTAAATTGTTGATTTTTATCCACCCTGCATACTTGCAGCCTAAAGTAACTACAGTATTCAAAGCATTAGAATAGTGCTTTTTTAGTGTTGTAGCTGTTTCGTACTCTTTCTCGGCAGTCCTTTGAAAAGTCCTCCAAGGTAGATTTGTAATGTCAGCTGTATCCTATATGGCAGGGGTGGCCAACTCCCAAGAGACTGTGATCTACTTTCAGAATTAAAATCTGGCAGTGATCTACCCCTGTTTTTTTTTAGTTCAGCTCAAAGTTGTTGAGCTTTTTTTAGGGAGAAAGAAAGGGGGGTGACCAGATTTGGTAACCTTTTTGGGGGGAGCACTGCCCAAATACTTTTCTTATGGAGGACAACAGAAACTTTTAGAGATTTCTTGGAAGAGAGCTGCATAAAAGCACTCACAAAACTGTACACCCCACAAACTCCTTTACCCACTCCTTTAACCTACCTATCAAGGTTTCTTAAAAAAATACATGCCTTCATCCATTGTTAGTGTGACACCTGCGTCACCATTTCGGTAACCAACTGTTCAATATCAGGCGAGTACTGTGTCAGGGCCAGCTTCAGGGAATCCTTAAGGTGCTCATCTGTCATGTTTGAACGTTGCTTGCTCTTCATCATTTTTAAATATGAAAATGCAGATTCACACAAATAAGTAGAACCAAAACATGAGTGTAAAATTTCACTGCATCTTCTCAAATTTGAAAATTTCTGTCTAGGCACAAACTTTCAAAATGATTCTTCTTCTGCACGGGCCCTCAGAAAAATGTCATTTTTCAGAGTTAATAGCTCATTTTCAAGAGATGTTTTGCACAATGAGTAATTTGTACTGATAACGATTGCAATTTTTTAATGTCCAAATCAGATTTGAATGGAAATGACATGTACTCTACAATTAATTCAATTTTTTGGAAGCCGACAAATCTTTTTTCTAACTCCAGAATAACAGAATCAATTTTGGCCACATACTTCTCTGTTTGAAAAACAAAGTCAGTTTTTTCCCAGATGGTCTTGCATATTAGGAAAGTGATCAAAAATGATCGGGGTGGGGGGCAAAGGACATCATGCCGCCAACTCCCCAAAGGGGGGAATTCTGCCGCTGCAGAGCCAGAGAGACTCTCACTGGGTCGTCTGGCTTGCAGGCTGCTGCTTTCTGAGGAGGCGCTGGGGGGTGCATCTCTCTCTCTCTCTCTCTCTCTCTCTCTCTCTCTCTCTCTCCCTCTGCTTTTAAAAAGAAAGTCTGCAGCCTTCTTTCTGAGGAGGCGCTGGGGGGGTGCATCTCTCTCTCTCTCCCTCCTCTGCTTTTAAAACGAAAGTCTGCATCCTTCTTTCTGAGGAGGCGCTGGGGGGGTGCATCTCTCTCTCTCTCCCTCCTCTGCTTTTAAAACGAAAGTCTGCAGCCTTCTTTCTGAGGAGGCGCTGGGGGGGTGCATCTCTCTCTCTCTCCCTCCTCTGCTTTTAAAACGAAAGTCTGCATCCTTCTTTCTGAGGAGGCGCTGGGGGGGTGCATCTCTCTCTCTCCCCCCTCTCCCTCCCTCCTCTGCTTTTAAAAAGAAAGTCTGCGAGCCTTCTCTCCCCAGCAAGGTGGAGGGAAGCGTTAACGGGGTTAGACCACGCCCCGCCCCCCGCCGGGACCATCCCGCGCAACACACACACACACACACAGTGGCCAGCTCTTTGTCGGCAAGAGGGAAGGAGCTCTCCCTGCAATTCCCCATTGTTATTGAGATTTTGGGAGGGGGAGAAAGAGAAGTCGTTGAGCTTTTTCCTTTTAGGCTGCCAATTACTAGTAAGGAACTCACGATCTACCTGCGATCGACCAGAAACTTCCTGGCGATCTACCGGTAGATCCCGATCGACCTGTTGGCCATGCCTGCTATATGGGAAAGCTGAGGCTTAGAGAGCCTTTCCTGATGGGGTGAGCAAGGTTGGGGGAAGATTTGACCCAGGGCTTTTGTTGTTCATAGCTTGGTCACTTGGCCACTTTGCTACATCGACCCCCCCCCCAAAAAAAATCCCTTTCTGTATCTCTGGGGTGTTATTTTTTTAAAAGCATATTGTTCTGTTACTGCAACCCTTGTGAGAGGTTACTGGACTGTGCAGTAGTCGGCCACTTTTTAATAGAAATAGTCAGGCAGACTATTTGGCATAAATGGAAAGGGAAGAATTGCCTGATTTACCTGTAATTTTTGTCCTAGTTGGCAATGTGGAATGGTTTGGGGAGGAGCAAAGAAATATTTGTTGACAGTCAATTTTGGCTGGTAGTTGATTTATTAAAGGAACATACTTTGTGGTTACAGTTATGTTGTACTGTAAGAGCTGTTTGTGAAGCAGACTCCCATGAAAGGTAGTGGTCTCTCCTTCCTTGGAGGTTTTTAAGCAGAGGTTGGATGGCCATCTGTCTTGGATGCTTTAGTTGAGATTCCTGCATTGCAGGGGGTTGGACTAGATGACCCTTGGGGTCCCTACAGTTCTATGACCTATGATTAAGATTGCCCTTAGAATCTCCTGAAAACTAGTCACTGCTGAACTGATATCTAGTTAATTCAGCATCTTCTAGTAATATTTTCTGAGGGTTGACTTTGGGTACCTTTAAACTTGAATATTGCTGTTAGGTTTCACAGTACATGTAATTGCTTCCTTCTTTTGATCATGGGAAACGTAGAGGTGGTTGACGGTATGTCACGAAGCATGTCTTGTATAGTACAAGGTGTTCTGGATGTGGAGCATTTTGACAAATCAAGCATTCCAGACAAGAACATGCCTTTTGTGTGTGTGTGTGTGTGTGTGTGTGTGTGTGTGTGTGTGTGTGTACAGAGAGAGTGTGTTGAGACAACTTGCAGAGAACTAGAGGTTTTGGAGACTTGTAAATTAGCATTAAAAATACGTTAAGCTTGTTGGATCTGTCACACAAGATGAAAGAGAGGAAATGCAGGATGCAGAGGTTTCGAAGAAAGTATATTATGTCTTTTCTGCTCAAACAATAATCAGTTAAATGTTTATTTAAGCCAGTGAAGGAAACTGCATCAAACACAATGTGCAGCTAAGAATTCTTTGAGCAGTCGAACAGAAGTCAAGGGAATAGCCTTGTTTAAGGAGCACAACTAGAGGGAGTATAGCCTTGACTAGCTTACTATTGCCAAATGATAGTGCAGCATTAATACATGTTAACCACAAGAATTCTTCCTTTTTCCCTTCCAGACCTGCAGCCAGTTACCTACTCAGAGCCTGCTTTTTGGTGTTCTATAGCATATTATGAATTAAATCAGAGGGTGGGAGAAACCTTCCATGCGTCACAGCCTTCACTTACTGTAGATGGCTTTACGGATCCATCAAACTCTGAAAGATTCTGCCTAGGCTTGCTCTCCAATGTTAATAGAAATGCCACTGTGGAGATGACAAGACGGCACATAGGTATGTACTTCTCGCCACGTATTCCAGCTGCTCTCCTGCTTCCTTGACCCTCCTTCCCTTGATCTGCTGAAAAAACAGTTCCTTCCATTGCATTCTTTTTAAATTGAACATCGTTTGTTATTTCTTCATCTAAGTAAGGGCAGCACAGTAGGCCATTTGTACAGTAGCTGAACGGTATGTTTATATCGCTGCATCTTGGGGGACCTCAGATCTGCTAATGATCTATATTAAAATATATGAAGAATGAGCAACAGGCAGTAAAACAAAACTAACTAAACAGCAGAGTAGCAGGTGCTAACTGGAAGAGCACAAGCACCCAGAAAATATGTAATCAGAGGACCGTTTGCACTTGCCAGTATGTTGGATCTGGCAAATTTTAGCTGCTTCTGTTCGTTTAATGCTCTTTTTCTATTTTTTAGGAAGGGGAGTGCGCCTGTATTACATTGGTGGAGAGGTTTTTGCTGAGTGCCTAAGCGATAGCGCAATCTTTGTTCAGAGCCCCAATTGTAATCAGAGATATGGCTGGCATCCTGCAACCGTGTGCAAAATCCCGCCAGGTAAGAGGGGTATAACCAGCAGAGATCAGCCATCATTTCAGTGTATTGAAATGTGTTTATTTGCCTTGATGTGATGCCTAAGGAAAAGATGTTTTGAAAAAAGTTGGGGATTGAATCACTTAAACGTGTGTAATGTAGTGGTACCGATCATTCATCCTTTTACCGTTTTTCTCTTTTTTTGTAGGTTGCAACCTAAAGATCTTTAATAACCAGGAATTTGCTGCTCTTTTGGCTCAGTCTGTAAATCAGGGCTTTGAAGCAGTGTATCAACTAACCCGAATGTGCACCATAAGGATGAGTTTTGTTAAAGGATGGGGCGCTGAATACAGGTACAGAGTGGCATTCCTCTCCTTGTTAGTAGAACCATCCTGCAGCAGGGATGTTAATGTAGGCCTGATGTTCCCTTTTACAAATTAAGCAAATCGGTATCATCATCATCATCATATTGTCATATAGCCAAGAGCTATAACCATCTTAAACGCTGTAACCAGATAATATGACCTTGGAGAGCTGTGATGGGTGTATGTGTGGCTTTTTTCGGGGTGTGTGTGTTTTGTGCTGTTTTTTATTTCTTTCTGTTTTTTTAACGGGATGGCATGCAGTTTCGTTGCACTTGTATAGCGTTGTGCTTGTACTTGTGCAATGACAATAAATTATCTTATTATCTTCAGATGATGGGTGAAATAGAAATTTAATAAATAAAATCATTGCCCTCATTTTATTTGTATGCCACATTTCCTATAGTTATAACCATTCTGGGGTTATATCGCAGTGTTGAAAACCAGATATCGCCCAGCCCCAAATTGGTGACAGAACTTGCTTATTGGGTCAGCTGCAGGGGGTGGGGTGGGTTTGAGGCACTGGCTCTTTGCCCCTTGTGGTCTTAAAAGTGGCCCTGCAAGCTGATTGTTGAGCGAGGACTCTAACCAGGGGTCAGCAAACTTTTTCAGCCGTGGGCCGGTCCACTGTCCCTCAGACCTTGTGGGGGGCCAGACTATATTTTGAAGGGAAAAAATGAACGAATTCCTATGCCCCACAAATAACCCAGAGATGCATTTTAAATAAAAGCACACATTCTACTCATGTAAAAACATGCTGATTCCCGGACCGTCCGTGGGCCGGATTTAGAAGGCGATTGGGCCGTATCCGGCCCCCGGGCCTTAGTTTGCCTAAGCCCTTGGCTTGTATGCTGGCTTCACAATGTATTTCATTCCCCAACTCTTTCTCCCTTCTTCAGGCGGCAGACGGTAACAAGCACTCCGTGTTGGATCGAGCTTCACCTGAATGGGCCTTTACAGTGGCTGGACAAAGTATTGACTCAGATGGGCTCTCCCTCAGTGCGCTGCTCCAGCATGTCGTAATGCTCCTCGTCTCCACTAGCGCGCTTGAAATGCGAAGTCCAGGCAACAGACTTAAATATTAACAGCTCATCTGTCGTAGTAACTCGTGTGTGGTCTCCATGAACTGTTTCCTATCCAAAAAGTTCAGAGAGAGAGAGAGAGAAAGAGAGAGACAGAAAAGCACTTGAGGGTCTCATCAGTTTCTAAGCACCTTGTGGGTTTTGTTTCCTATACTCTGATGCTCTAGATGAAAAGTTAGTGTATAGAAACGCCTTCTGCCGAAGGAGGGAGGGACATATTAAATACTTTAATGGTGTTTTTTATTGGGTATATATAAATTGAGTGTCCTAAAGGTTTACCAATAACATGAGCGGTTCAGTTAATGTATCATGGGACCCCCCCCCCCCAATTTTGACACCATTCTGCTGCCCTGAGTTTAAATTCCCATTGATAGATGTGCGGAGCTCTTTGACTTAGGCAGCCATCTCGTAAAAAGCCCAAGTTCTTGCTTCTCTATATTTTTTTATATTTTTATATATAAATATATATGCTGGCTTTCCGCTGCCCTATAACAGACTTTATGCAGAAAATCTCTCCCCCCCCCAACCTTTTCCAAGTGTACTAGCTGTCACCTTAAAAAACCCCTCTTTGGAGCGGGAGCGATTCTTGGGTTCCATCTCTTGAAATCTTGTGTGTTGAGTATGCTTAGTGGCCCTGAAATAGGCAATGCCACATTCAACCTTTCACTCCTTGCCCCCACGCCCACCTCCCCCAGGCCAAACCATGTTTTAAAAAATAGATCCTTCCATTGCCCACCTAAAGTAGTGGCATCTGTTGCCGGCGATGGGTGCTGCTGGCCCTGAGGTCCAGCTTGCACCTTAGTTCAAAAATATGGCGGGAGGTCGTTCTTGGGAGATGCACCAACAGGCCACTGCAGCTGTAACTGTGTGGTCTTCTGACTAGGGTTAAGAGATCGCAAGGAGGGTTATGTTTTCCTGCCTTCTCCTCCCTCCTGCCATTAGGCATGGTAGAGTGGAGTGGAGGGGTTCGGACCTGGGTGGAAGCGAGGAATCTCTTAACTGTCAGCATCAGCCCTTTGCCTGGAGTGTTGCAAACTCTTAAATGATAGATCATGCGCACATGCAGCTGTTGCAAAATAAGGGTTTTTTGACTGAGAATAATCCACATTTTTCTCCAAGAAAGATTTGTTCACCACCTTCAGATTGGTGAGTGTGCACATTCAAAGCAGCACCCCTGTGTTTTTCAGAAGTGACAAGCGAGCAGCTGTAAGATGTTGCTGGTCCTTTTGTATCTCGAAACCCTTTGTGAGAACTTTCCCTTATCCACACAGCAGAGATGAGTATGTGAAATGCAGGAGTTGAACTCTACCCCCTTGCACTCTTTATAAAAAAAAAAAAAAGGTTGCCAGGATGCAACCCAGAGTCTCGTCTCCTTTGCTTTTAAATCCATTGCTAAAATGCAGGAGAGAGAAACTCCAGCTCCTCTCCCTCCCAAGGTGTAGTGGGACTCCAGATACACCAGGCAACACTTTTTGGGGGTGCAGATTGAAAGGAACGGGTGGGAGCAGCCGCACCATCAATTATCTCCTGCTTCACTGGTAGATTTTTAAAGATAAAAGTCTAAATCAGATTTAATCTGGCTGCCCTACAAGTTTTTCCCTCTCCCACACAGTGAAATGTAACTTCCACAAGGGTTTGAACATAAAACTTAACATTTCTTTGAAGGTTTACTGGGCTGGTCCGAACAAAATTGTATGGCTTTGCTTAATGAGCATCCATTGCAGAAGGAGTGGATCTTGCCGAAGTCACTGCTTCTGCAGACTCCCTAGGCTGGGTGTTGCGACCAGCCATGAAAAGAGAAGATTCCCTAGTACATGTTATTGAGAACCCTTGGACACTACATCTGAACCTTGCTTTAAGAAATATTTTGAATTATATTCTACAGATAAGTCTGGGTTGGGTAAGGGTTGGGAAACTGTATAGCAGGGTTATTCTGACTTGAAAAGTATACATCTTACTAACAATCTTGTGATCTAGCTGTCTGTCATTCTCTTGTTGTTGTGGCAGTAGCAGGATTGCCTTTTTTTGGTCTGTTTTCTTTCCCCCCCCCCACGCCCCACCCCAAATCGTTTATTTGCACTAGTATTGTACTTTGTAAGTACACCTAGTGACAACTTCAGCTTTGAGAACAAACGTGGCCAGTGTTAAGCTTTGCAATCAGCTGACTGAACGGAAGATAAATGATGGATTTTTTTATGCCTTAAGAAATGGGGCATAGGAGCAATACCAAATATCGAGCCTGAGGGTGGGCAATCAAAGTGGGTCAGACAATTTTAAAAGAATTGGCGAAGCCATTACCAATTTGTGTAGTTTTACCAGTAGCCTAATGTATTGGTAGAACTTGTGAACCTAAGAAATAAGCTTTCATGCGTGTTGCATTTGCCTAATATGTGAATACACTAATAAAAAAATTTAATTCTCACCATGGCTTGTTTGAATGGTTAAGCAGCAACACTGTGCAGACATCCTCTGCTTTGTATACTATCTGTGAATATAACTGGTCCAGGATCCAAAACTCTGTGACTTGTTTTGCATGCCTGAGGGAGTCTGATTGAACTTGTGGAACGACATCCCCAAGAGATTGTCAAGCTCTCTTGAAACTGGAGACGAGGGTGGGATTTGCAATATGGCATGGTTTCATGGGAGCAGGCCTGCCATTCCAAAGCAGAAATCTTTTGAGCATCTTTTGCTTCCTTTGGGGGGGGGGGGGACAAAATGCTTTCGTTGTCTACCAAGTGTGAAAGCACAATGGCTATGTTTTATTGCTGGAGTGATTTCCAGGATCTTGATGCATCAGTATAGAAGAACAGGGCTGCTGTCAGGCAGTAATCGCAAAACATTTGTGGAAAGTGTCTTTCACAGAACTTAAAGGAAAAACCAGTTTCTGACCCTCAGTGCCATAGTAGCAAGTTCGAAAGCAAGCAAGCCAAATTGTCAGTTGTTGTGAAAAGTGGGGCAACTGTGCTTGGGCCTCTCTCATTTTCTCAGAATGCCTTTGTCCTACTTAGGCTACTCTCCTTTTCTTCCTTGCTTCCTCCCTTCTTTCCTCTTGCCATCACATTGCTCCTTGGCAAAAATGACAAAACCCTACAAATTCTCAGCTGTTGGCACTTGATCAGGGCTAAAGGGCTTTACACTGTTGTGTTTAGTGGCAATAACCTATTAAAGTTGGTAAACGTGATCATCCATGCCTGGTGGTAGTCTTTTTCTTTTTTAGAGAAACAAGTATATGGTTGCTGGTTGCTGTTCTCTTGAAAAGCTGTTAAAATCTGAGGGATGGGAATTTGTGTTTTAGTGACAACTTTTATTTCCAATCATATTAAGGGGAATTGTGTAATCTGCTGAGCTGTGGTCAGGGCCTGCACTCTATGCATTGTGTCAGAGAGGCTTTATAGCCAGCTTGTCTCATATGATACCCTGCAAGAGAGTATGCTGGATTTTGTTCCGATGGCGCCCTGTTCATTTATTCCAGTTTGGTTCGAAGGCACCGTCCCCTTCCTGGCAGGTGCTCAAGTTCATTGAACTGTCAATGATAAATATAGAGCTTGTTAATGCAAAACTTGCACAGGCAGGGCGGAACTGTCCAAAGGAAGATGCCTAAAGACATGGAACAATGCAAAACTGCAAAAAGGACGGAAATTCTTGGCTCTCAGCTGTTCCTCTTGAACAGTGGCCTGTGTTCAATTATGATAGCTAAAAGTGAAGTTGGTGATGTGCTACCCAGAAGCCATTTAAAAACCTGATGAAACGAGTTTTTAAGTAAGATTTCCAGTGGACAAAGGGTCAGGGCTGTAACATTTTCCTTGGCCTCACCCTTGTTGCAGGGGGTTGTGGAGCGTGTGGCCTTCCAGGTGTTGCATAATAAAAGACAGCCAGGCCACAGTTTACATCTATAAATTGGGTCCAGGAAGAGAGTGGGCGGTGAGAGGTCTTGAAAACCAAACTCTGCAAAAGGAGACTTTGAGTAAATGGTCCTCTGTCAGTGCCTTGACTCCCTTCATCAGGGCCAGTGTTCGAAATTAGCTAGGTGCATTTTGCACCTGGCTTTCGTCCAGTTGCGAACAAGTGAAGATGCCTGGGTGCCAGGATAATGCCTGACATCTCCACCATCTGGAGGTGCACGCCTGGGGACCATTGGATTTGGACTGTTTTCACACACTAATACCCCATCCTGTAGAATTCCGTGAGTTATATTTTTATCTGCACAATCTGAATGAATTTCTGGAACCAAAATGCTTTTTTCTGTGTAGCCTGAGCAAGAGCAGTCACCATTAAGAAAAAGAGGTCGGAATAGACCAATATATTTGTGGACTGTCTCTCGATCAAGTGACTTTTCTTCTTTAAGTTCTCAAAGCTCTAAACCTAGCACAAGGTTGTCATCTGAACTCAACAGACGTTTAACTGATAATCAACCACAGTCAGCCCATCATTTGAAAAATAAGACACTAGAGCCACCTTGCCCCCAAATGGCAAGTAGACCATTTTGGCAGCTGTAACCTTTGGTTTAAGGAGCCTTTTGGTACCTAGCTTATATATCTGAGTTTCTAACGCTGATCCAGACCTTACAGAAAGGTGAGTTTTGGAGTGAAACGTCAGAAACGGTACCCAAGTCAAGGATCACTTCACCAATGAAAGAATGGAGCAGACTGCTTTGACGTTTTGTGAAGTAAGGAAGCATTTGTTAATGTGGACATAAATGCATGTGTGAGATCTTCAGTATGTCCTGCCTGTGTGTATCTCACTGTCTATTCCAATTTGCAGTCGAGGGTCCCTGGTGAGTCACCATTTGAGGTAAAGGAGATGACCATCACAGAATGGGCCTTCTTGATGGCATCCCAGTTGATGGAACATTATCCCCAGAAATCTTTGCCTGCTGTTGCCCTTAATTGTTATGAAGACCTTTTTGTTTGTTTCTGAGGTGCAGTTTTAATTCTGCTGACTGTTCAGTGCTGGTCTCGAGGCTTCTTATTTTTTTGCTTAATTGGTTTTTGTATCGCTTTTACTCTTTTTGAAAACTGCCCTGAGAGAACAATTGAAGGGCACTATATGAATACAGTGGCACCTCTGTTTCCAAACGTAATCCGTTCCGGAAGACCGTTTGAGTTACGAAACGTTCGAAAACCGAAAACTCAATACGGAAAACTCAATACAGAAGCCACGTGGCATGTTCAACTTCTGAGGTGTGTTCAAAAACCGATGCATTTACTTCCGGGTTTATGGCATTCGAAAACCGAAATGTTCGTCAACAGAGGCATTTGAAAACCAAGGTACCACTGTACTTACATTTGCAACTGTTTTTTGTGCCAGCCTCCGCCCCTCTTCATGCCATCCCTTTTCTCACCCGCCCTTGTTATGAAGCACCCCTAAAAATACCCAGCTTTTGCTGTGATAACCTGCACCTCAGAAGGAAGGAATTCAACCAGTGGCTTCAAGTAACAAGAAAGGAGATTCCGACTCAACATTGGGAAGAACTTTCTGACAGTAAGCTGTTTGACAGTGGAGCTGTCTCCCTCGGGACGTGGTGGACTCTACTTGAAGGTTTTTAAGCAGAGGTTGGATGGCTGTCTGTCATGGATGTTTGAGCTGAGATTCCTGCATTGCAGGGGGGGTGGTTGACTAGGTTGCACTACAATTCGTGTGATTCCTTTGTGGGGAACTTTCCAGGGGTCTCTTGCCAAAGGTGTTTGGGGCCAGAGGCAAGGATGGGCGGAGCAATAGATCTGTACAACTGAAGTTTCTGCAGGCATCCCAAGCAGAGAAGGATGAGGCATACCTGCTGTTGGAGGACCCATTTGAGCCAGGCAAATAGATTCACGGAGGGCACAAAGGAAGGGGGGTTAAGGATGTGGCCTTTTCAGAGTCCTAAGGGGCACAAAGGGGGGCACATTTGGTCCTCTGAGGTGGTAGAGCCTGAATGTGTTCTGACCAGAGTGGAGTTGCACCAGTCGCTTGGTGGCAGAGCCTCCGTTTGGCACGAAAATATGTCCCAGGTTCACGCCTTGGCATGTTCAGTTAAATCAGGCATCAGCAAGGTTATCCCGGCCATGGGCCGGATCAAGCCCACGGAGAGCGTCCGTGGGCTGGACATGCGCAGCGCGATGCCGGAAATCGCATCTGCGCATGTCTGTGGCACCGGAAATCGCTTCTGCGCATGCCCAGATGCCGGAAATCGCACCTGCGCAGAAGCGATTTTCGGCGTCTGGATATGTGCAGACGCAATTTCCGGCGCCACTCGGCAAGTCCCTGCGCACGGCGGCTTGGTTGGCAGGCGGCTTGTGGGCCGGTAAAACGGACTTCGTGGGCCACATCCGGCCCGAGGGCCGGAGGTTGCCAACCTCTGAGTTAAATGGACCAGGTAACAGATTAAGAGCCTTCTCATGTCAAAGATCCTGGAACCTTAATTAATTCACTTATTGTCTCATTTGTAGATCTTAGCACATGGTTCAGGAAATTATGGTCTGGAGTCAACGTTCCTTGACTGCCAACCAAAGGCTTGTTGGGCTGATGTGGGGGTAATGATGACACAATATGAAATTACCACCATTTCTTTGTTGTTTATTAAATTCATATAGCGCCCTTCATCTGAGGATCACAGGGCGGTTTGCAGTAAAAAAAATCCAGCGCAACACTTGCACCAGTGGGAAGTTTGTTGTGCAGATGGGGGTATTGGGGTGACATCAGACCGCTGAACAAGAAGACACGAAAACCATGCTGGCTTCCTGCGTCTTTACTCGTGCAAGCCATTCCACTAGCGCAACTAAGCACACCGCTAAAGGACTTCAGTTTAGTGCCACATTGAATTTATTCCATTGTCTTCAAAAAGTTGAAACACTGTTCTATATTCCACTAAATGGTGTTTTGCCAAAGAGATGTTGGGGAGATAGAATGTTCTAGAAAGCTCACTGGGAGAGACATACACTCTTTCTCTCTTTTGGTGATCAAAACCAGAATCACTTTTATTTGTTTCTGCTGCTCCCACACAGAAAAGCCATGATTCCACTGAACTTGAAAGAGAAGTTGCACAGGAAATTACTTGCGTTGTATTTTTAAGGTGCTTTTTTAAAAACGTTACTAGAGGCCACCATGATTTCTGGACTTGAATGGAAGTCTTCCATACATCAAAGGCCTCCCTCTTGACCATGAACTGCTAATTTTTATGGTGCATTTGAAATCCCTCCTCCCTTGCCATTTTTAAATTGGATTGTAAAAAATAAAAAGAAATGCAGTTGTAGCCCCTGGTCACAGAAACCCTAGAACTGGGAATTATTTTTAAAACATGAGCATATTACTGGCCTTAAAATGAGAGAGGGAAGAAAATGAAATCCATATTTCATGAAAGATGCATGTTGAAATCATGAAAGGAGATATTTATAAGGGAGCCACAGCTCATTTAGGAAGGATGGAATTCTTCCTTTAGTCAAACCACATGGTCGGCAGCTAAGTGATCTGTCAAATGATGTAACTGTGTATCTCTACACAAAGCAGTATGCCACCTCTTTTCTGCTTTCAGCCACTGCTGGAAGTGCTCCTACAGCTAACATGTTCTACAGCAGGGGTGGCCAACTTCCAAGAGACTGTGATCTACTCACAGAGTTAAAAACTGGCAGTGATCTACCCTCTTCCCCCCCCCCCAAAAAAAAATATTTTATTGTTCATTTTCATATATACAATTCATTCGTCGTATATACAATATTCTTTTGCTCTTGCTTTTAACTAAAGAATTAAAAAAACCCTAAGGTTTAAATAAATACTTAAAGATGAAAATTAACAAATAAGAAATAAAAAGAAAGAAAGAAAAAAGAAACATTACTGTGTCTGCCTCTTTTTGTTGCTCCCCACCTCCGGAGCCTTTCGTCCCGAACAAACAAAGTCAATGCCGTGATCTGCCCTCTTTTGGGGGATTCAGGTCGAGGTTGTTGAGCTTTTTTTAGAAAGGAAAGCCATCCATGTTTTGGGGGGGTTGGGTCAAAGTTGAGCTTTTTTTTAGGAAGGAAAGCCCTGTTTTGGGGGCTTCAGGGCAAAGATGTAGAGCTTTTTTTAGGGGAGCCAAAGTTGCTGAGCTTTATGGGGAGCCAGTGATCTACCAGTAGATCACGATCTACCTGTTGGACATGCCTGCTCTACAGTAAAAGTAAAGGGACCCCTGACCATTAGGTCCAGTCGTGGACGACTTTGGGGTTGCGGCGCTCATCTCACGTTACTGGCCGAGGGAGCCGGCGTACAGCTTCCGGGTCATGTGGCCAGCATGACTAAGCCGCTTCTGGCGAACCAGAGCAGCGCACGGAAACGCCGGTTACCTTCCCGCCGGAGTGGTACCTATTTATCTACTTGCACTTTGACGTGCTTTTGAACTGCTAGGAGGGCAGGAGCAGGGACCGAGCAACGGGAGCTCACCCCGTCGTGGGGATTCGAACCGCTGACCTTCTGATCGGCAAGCCCTAGGCCAGGCATCCCCAAGCTCGGCCCTCCAGTTGTTTTGGGACTACAACTTCCATCATCCCTAGCTAACAGGACCAGTGATCAGGGATGATGGAAATTGTAGTCTCAAAACAGGTGGAGGGCAGAGTTTGGGGGTGCCTGCCCTAGGCTCTGTGGTTTAGACCACAGTGCCACCCACGTCCCATGCTCTACAGTAGCAGACCGGCCCTATCATTAGGTAAAGTGATGTGTCTGCCTAGATGCTTGAGATGGGGAGGGAGGTGATGACTGTCCTCCATAAGAAGACCCCAAAAATCCATCTACTGAAGCATCCTTTCCCCACAGGGTTCAACCTAGATGTCTATGTGAAGCCCACAAGCAGGTCCTAAGCACCACAGCACCCTCCCCACTTGAGATTCCCAACAACTTGTATTCAGAAGCATACGGCTTCCAACAACGGAGGCGTGAGCATTAACACCACAAATCTATCTAACAAGATTTGTTGATTTTAAAGCAAACCTCTACACTGTTTGCGGAAATGTAAAACGGAGCTTTTAAAATTCTCAGCAGAAAAACAGATATATAATAATAATATAATAATAATTTATTATTTGTACCCCGCCCATCTGGCCGAGTTTCCCCAGCCACTCTGGGCGGCTTCCAATCAAATATTAAAACAATACAGCATTAAATATTAAAAACTTCCCTAAACAGGGAATACATAAAAGCATTGAAAAGGTGAATTATAATCGACAAAAGGGGAGCCACTGCAGAAAAGGCCCATTTCATGTTGCCATCCTCTGCAGCTCTGCATTTCTAGAGAGGCTTACAAGCAGATAATGAAAAGGCACAGCGAAGGCGCCTGCCTTGTGTCAATAGGCAGGGAGTTCCAAAGTGTAGCTGCTGCCGCTGGTAATATCACTGCTGCACTGTTGCAGGACCCTGTTGGAGGACAGAACTGAACATCGCAGGGCCTTCATTGTGCCAAGTGTGTTCTGCAGCTGAGCTGTTACCTGCTGCTGAGGGCCTGGATTAGGCCTTTGCCTGTGTCCCTTTGTGCGGCTAGAACACTTAAACCCATGGGATAAACGGTGACCTTGAAACCAGGACGAGAAGTGCCGGTTTGCCGTAGATATCTGAGCCTGTTTGGCCTTGAGATCTGCTTGTTCCCCTTCATAAATGTCATCCTTGGAAGCCCATCTGTGGACTGGGATTTTATATCTGTTAGTCGCTTTGGAGAACTGTTTGAAAGGTAGGGATGTAATTATTTTAAATAAACTATATACGGGTACTCTATCTGCCCTGCAGCTACAAGGTTAAAAAGTGACACGATGGGAATTTATAAAATTATGCAAGGCATAGAGAAAAGTTTTTCTCTTGTCTCTCGTAACACTAGAATTCATGGACATCGAACGAAGCTGAACATTGGAAGATCTAGGAGAGACGGAAGAAAGTGCTTCATCATGTGGTCCATAGTTAAACTCTGGAACTTGCTGCCACAGGAGTCAACGATGGCCACGAACTTGGGTAGCTTTTCTACGCTGGCGTGGCCATGCCCACAGAATGGAAGATGGCAGGATCCCCGGGGGGGGGGGGAGCTGGCTTCAGGCACCAGGCCCATTGGCAGACCAACTGTATGTGTTACATCTGGCCACAGTGATCCATGCGACGGTCACCTCCAGACTTGATTATTGTAACTTGCTCTACACGGGGCTGCCCTTGAAGCTTACCCAGAAACTCCAGCGGGTGCAGAATGCCGCGGCGAGGCTCCTTACGGGGTCTTTGCCGCGGGACCACATTCATCCAGTGCTCTACCAGCTGCACTGGCTTCCGGTGGAGTACAGGGTCAGGTTTAAGGTGCTGGTTTTGACCTTTAAAGCCCTATGCGGCCTAGGACCCTCGTACCTAAGGGACCGCCTCTCCTGGTATGCCCCGTGTAGGACCTTAAGGTCCTCAAATAATAACCCTTTTGGAGGTCCCGAGCCATAATAATAATATAATAATAAATTAATAATAATAATATAATAAATTTTTATTTATACCCCGCCCTTCCCAGCCAAGACCGGGCTCAGAGCGGCTAACACCCATAAAATCACAACAAAACATACAAAACAATCAGTTAAAATGCAGGTTAAAATACGATTTAAAGTTTAAAATGCAGCCTCATTTTTAAATAGCCCACCAATAAAACCATAAAGGAATGAACATCAGGGTTAAACTAAAACCAACCCAAAGGCCAGGTGGAGCAGCTCCTTCAGAAAGATGCCAAATCCCACAGGGCCCTGGTCTCTTGTGACAGACCGTTCCACCAAGTCGGGGCCAGTACTGAGAAGGCCCTGGCCCTAGTTGAGGCCAGCCTAGCATCCTTGTGGTTCGGGACCTCCAAAATGTTATTATTTGAGGACCTAAAGGTCCTACACGGGGCATACCAGGAGAGGCGGTCCCTTAGAAGAGATTATGTGGTGCATCTGCAGCAGCACAACCAGACGCCTTCATCTGCCCCAGCTGCAACAAAGCATGTCTCTCTACAGCCACAGCAGGTGCTGTAACTCTCCCAATGATTTGACTTCAACCCCGAAGGCACACTCTTCCATTGCCTTCCGAGACACACGGATGCCAACAAATTCATGAAGGATAAGGCTATCAGTGGCTACCTGCCATGATCGCTATGTTCTGCTTCCATGCAGTAATGCTTCTGAATGCCTGTTGCTGGAAACCACAAGAGGGGAGAGTGCTCTTGCGCTCAGGTCCTGCTTGCGGGTTTCCCACAGGCTTGCGGGTTTCCCACTGTGAGAACAGGATGCTGGATTAGATGGGCCATGGACCTGATCCAGCAGTTGGTTCTTATGCGCAAGACATGCTTAAGAGCTTCACTTACAACATGCTGCACTCATTGGTTTCTCCCTATATACACCCAACGGGTATCTTGGCCTTTCCTAAACTCTGCCTTTCCCTGTTTTAACCCAGGGAACTTTAGCCCAGTTGAAGGCAAGAAACCACCATCCCTTTTGACTACGGTTAAGCATTATTGGCAACATCCAACATTTTGTCCATTCTTTTTTGTCCATTCTATCCATTCTTAAAGAAATCATCCCTGAGTGCTCACTAGAAGGACAGATCCTGAAGCTGAGGCTCCAGTACTTTGTCCACCTCATGAGAAGAGAAGACTCCCTGGAAAAGACCCTGATGTTGGGAAAGATGGAGGGCACAAGGAGAAGGGGACAACAGAGGATGAGATGGTTGGACAGTGTTCTCGAAGCTACTAACATGAGTCTGGTCAAACTGCGAGAGGCAGTGAAGGATAGGCGTGTCTGGCGTGCTCTGGTCCATGGGGTCACGAAGAGTCGGACACGACTGAACGACTGAACAACAACAACAACAACAACATTTTGTGAATGAACCTCCACTTATGTACCAAATCCTTCTTCTTGCAGGTCCCCAAATCTGCTCCGGGGCATTCTCCAGGTTCTGGGTCTGTTTGGATGGACACCACTGAATATTTTTACCAGGTCAGGATTAGAAAAATGCTCCTCTCTGCTAGCACATCCCACTTATTTAGGTTTCTGTTGGATGTTTTCTTTCACGGGAAGCAAAACATTCCCAGCAGCTGCCGGGATAGTTAACTACAGAGCAGGGTGATAAAGCTTCTGAACATCATGTCCGCTTAGAAGATAGTGGAAGACGTCAAACGTGACTTAAAAACCAGCTTTTGGGAACTGATTTTTAAAATATCCTTGTCTGCAGAGGGAAAGTTATGTCTGATGGGCTTCTGATGGCCTTGATATACCACGTCACAGCTCCGGGTGCAAATTCACATGTGACTGTGCATTTAAATAACATAGAATCCGGCAGCCTTGGAAGTCTTTATCTTTTAAAGCCCTTTACACAGGATGGGGGCAAAGGGAAGCTACTGAAAGAGGCTGGGTAATTAGCACAATTGCATCATGCCAAACGCAAAGGAGATGGAATGATAAGGTATTGTTTGGGTTGTGATTCGACTGGGGGAGCTAATGGACTGCTCCAGGCAACTGCGCAATAAAAATCTAGTTATGAATTTATCAAGAATGCCAAGATAAAGAGCTCTGAAGGCAGTCAACGGGCAAAATTATTGCTTTTTTCACCTTGTCCTCCCATTCTCCATCGGTATACTGAAATGCTTTCTCTTTAAGGACACAACCCCTTCTAATTCAACCAGCCTTCTGTTCAGCATTTCAGTTTTGCTGCCCCTTGGGCCACAGGAAGCTGCCTTATACTGAGATCATCGGCCCATCTAGCTCAGTAATGTCTGCACTGACTGGCAGCTGCTCTCCAGGATTCCAGGCAAGGACCATACCTGGAGATGCTGGTGATTGAGCCTGAGACCTGCATGTGGAGCAGATGTCCTGCCTCTGAGCTGTGTGGCCCCTTACAGAATCATATATTCATAGACTTCTCGAGTTGGAAGGGACCGTGAGGGTAATCTAGTGCAACCCCCTGAAATGCAGGAATTGCTGCTAAATTTGAAACTTGATTCACTTTCTCTATCATGTATGGAAGCAGGCATGCTTCATTGAGTCAGCTTTGATGGACATATTCAGAATTTTGCGATCAGAAGATCTAGAAAGAAGCTTTTTAAATTTCAGCATGCATGTACATTTTGTGTCATTTTGGAAAAAAAATTCCCATCAACCCTGACCACTGGCCCTGTTAGCTAGGGATGATGGGAGTTGTAGTCCCAAAACATCTGGAGATCCAAGGTTGCCTAGGTGATCCGTTACGTTGTTGGTGAAGCTGAAATTACCCCTCCCCACAAAAAAAATTCAGTCTCTTATCCTCACCCAGGTGCTTGAGACAGAAGCTTCCCCTGTTCTCTTTCCCTGTTCTCTTCCCCTGTTCTCTTCCCTGTGAGAGCCAGTGTGGTGTAGTGGTTAAGAGCAGTAGACTCGTAATCCGGTGAACCGGGTTCGCGTCTCTGCTCCTCCACATGCAGCTGCTTGGTGACCTTGGGCTAGTCACACTTCTTTGAAGTCTCTCAGCCCCACTCACCTCACAGAGTGTTTGTTGTGGGGAAGGAAGGGAAAGGAGAATGTTAGCCGCTTTGAGACTCCTTCGGGTTGTGATAAAGCGGGATATCAAATCCAAACTCCTCCTCTTCTTCTTCTTCCCTTGGAATATAAGTTTGTGGGAAACCACCTCTGTCTAAACGATTGGTTTTTTGCAGCGGGGCGAAAACCATCCTTTTGCAGGTCCTACAAATTCTGATCCCAGCATGACTTCAGCACCAATTACATTGCGTTTCACGAAGCGACCACATGATGGTAGCAGAGAATAGGAAACCACAGGTAAGAAGGCGCCATTGACATCCTCCGTAAAGTAGAACACTCAGCCCCACCGTCTCCCACAATGGTGAACGCAGGGCGAGGTTTCAGATCTGCCACTTAATCACTTCTAAGATTGCTCTGCCTGTTACCAGCCCATGCAATGAGAAGGATGAAGTCCATTAAGATTCAACACATCCCATTTGATTTGCAATGGGTTGTCCTGGCTGCTGGCTTTCCACAAGCATCTGATTGGCCACTGTGAGAGCAGGATGTTGGAGTAGATGGACCATTGATGGGGCATCTAGCAGGCTCATCTTATGTTCTTATGTTGTATTTGTATTCTTCAAATTAACCCACCTGCTAGCAGCTGAATGGTCCAACGCCCAATTCTTTCTCTGTTTACTTCAGGGTGGATAAAAATCAATGATTAAAAAAAATTACCGGATTTTTAAAATTTAAATTGGATTTTTAAAATAAAATGTTTGGGGGGGGGGAATCTTTCTAAAGATAGTTTTCTATTTAAGTTACATTATAGTCCAAAGGCCTATTCATCAGGAAATAAGGATTTGTTTTAAGTTTTTCATGTGTGCTAAAACACAGTCTAAGGTTTTTTTAAAAATTGTTTAACCACATCAGTTAACAAACATGGATACATATGCTATAATGTTATTGTCTTAGTTAAATAAATTGTTTAAATTGTTATTAAGGAGATGATTATTTTTCTCCTTCCAATAAAGTACAGCAGAAAAGTTGTCCAAATATAAACAGTTAACTTATCAAACCTCACAAAAAATTCATAATTATCTGTCTATGTATTTCTAATAGTATAACCAAATCAGTAATTTTTGATATAACTGTAAAAACTACTCTGAAAATTTATTATTCCAAAAATGAAACCTTCATCTGGTTGTAAATATTAAGATTATACCAGCAAGAATGAGTCTTTCTGTAAAAAAAAATATTTAAATCAAGTCTTACTGACTAGTGATTTAAATCAAGTCTTACTGACTAGTGATTTAAATCATGATTTAAATCAATTTGATTTAAATCAAATCCACCCTGGTTTGCTTCCCCCGCTGCCAGGACCATTCACTATGCAAGCTTTGGGAACCTGGTGCCCTTCAGCCGTGCTGGACTACAAGTCCCATCAACCCCAGGCAGCACACCTGATGGGACTTGTAGTCCAACATACCTGGAGGGCACCAGGTTGCAAAGGCTGGTCTATATTTAATTCTGTGTCTTCTCTCAGAACGTAGTTGACTCTCCTTCCTTGGAGGTTTTTAAGAAGACGCTGGATGGCCTCCTGTCATGGTTGCTTTAGTTGAGATTCCTGCATTGCAGGGGTTGGACTAGATGACCCTCTGGGTCCCTTCCAACTCTACAGTTCTAAGATGTTGCAGCTTCCTAAGTGTACATATAAAAGAAAACAGGTGGTATGGGAAAGGAGCCATACGCTACCAACCTCTAACAATAGGTGGTGCTGAATTCTTTGAAATCTCTTTCTCCTACTCTGTATTTGCAACACAGTCTTTTCCACCATTGCGTCCATGCTTGATAAAGGTGGACCTGATCTCTTATAATTTGCAATATTTCTTGCAAATCAATCCATAAATATAAACAACAGAACGGAAGGAAAACTAAGCTGGGATTTATACGAGGAGCCTGACAGTTGCATACCAATCCCGGTATTGATTCTGTATCATTGTATTAGAAACCCAATTATTGCATGGGGCTGTATTCTGCTAGATGGAGAAGAGAAAAATAAAAATAATCTGTTTCAAGGTTATTACACTCTTGTATATGTATACAAATCTATATTCGCATCAAAGCAGAGGGAAGATGCCCCGGTCCTGAGCAAATTGTTGAAAAGGGCATTGGGCAACCATGCTGTGTTTTTGCTGGGTTAACCTGATCTGATAGCCATTTCCCCCCGTGTTAAGCACACCCCAGATTCTAGACAAGGGGTGGTTAATCTGTGGCCCTCCTAATGTTGCTGGACATCTGTTATCTCTGATCCCTGGGCAGCGTGGTGTAGCAGTTAGAGTCTTGGACTAGATCCAGAAGTACCCAATAGTACAGTATCTGAGTGTCAGGAGCGAGTCAGCAGTAAATCACACAGAGCAGGTGAAGTTAACTCTTCATTAGAAGACACAGGATCTGCTCAGGAGTGCCAGGTCTAATGAACGCAGAAACTCTTATTTGGTAGATCTTGCCCCTATGAATGAGGCAGCTGCAGAGACTGAAGGTCCCTGCCTTCCCACAACTGCCTGTTGCCTCCTCTCCAGGATCTTTCCCAAGCAATTCAAGGCTGCGCCTGTGCATCTGCCTTTTCTCCTCCCTCTTCATGCCTCTCTTGTTTCTGGGAGGCGGGGAGCTTGTTGCAGCAGGAGGGGGAGACTGTTGGCATTTCACTCCTCCATTGCTGAATGTGTGATTGTCACATCACATGTCAGTGTTTACTTTCTAGGCCTGGAAAGTGTGAGGACAGAAGTCAGTCTTATCTCTTCCACTATACTGTACTTTTGTACTTTCTTGCTCTCTCTCTCTTGGAGAAGATGTGAGAGGAGGCCATGATTGCTTTGTCCTGTATATATTGCTTAATAAATACTTAGAATGCACACACAATCGTTTCTGCTATACTCTGCTGACTGAACATGCACATGTCTTTTGATATGTGTCACTGGTGCGCACTGGGACTGATTTGCGAATGTCCTGGGCGGCGCTTCATCAGGAAGACGCCCGGAGAGGTCTGTCTCATTCCGGGGGCTGCGTGTGCCCCCCAGGCATGTTCCGACAGAGACACCCGTGCCAGCCAAACTCCTTTCTGCCTCTCCTCCCCTTCCTCCTCTCCTTCTGGACTTCCCTCTGCCACAGCCTCTCCCTGCTCACTAAGCCGTGTTACCTCTTCAGCTTCTGACAACTCCTCCCTGTCTTCTCCCTCTGGCCACTCAACATTGTCCCACCCCAATGCCCAGGCTCTGAGCCTCCTTCCCTTGGGGGTTCCCCTGCTGGTTCATCCCACCGCTCCTCTGCGTCTAGCCGGATTATGACACTGATCTATTTACTTGTTGAGAAGCCCAATATGAACATTTCAAGCCAAAATGGAAGTCTATACCTTTTGTGAATCTATACCTTTTTTTTTTTTAGATCTATGACTCCACCTAATTCCTAGCTGCAATTGGTCTGAGCTATTGGGCAGGGCCAATTTGTATTTCCTTGTCTTCAACCTGTCTCCCATGTAGTGGTTGCGGGCTTTAAGCTAGGCTTCTACCGCTGCACACACACATATGTTAGTGTGAGGTCCCTTCCGAGCTGCCATACTGCCATAGCCATCTGCCTGAATCTAAGAGAAGAAGAGGAGTTTGGATTTGATATCCCACTTTATCACTACCCAAAAGAGTCTCAAAGTGGCTAACATTCTCCCTTCCCTTCCTCAGTTCACAATTGGATTCCTGAAGGCAGACTTAGTTGCAAATATGTACATGGGGCATAGGGTGTATAAATAAAAAATACATGTGTATCTACTCCATATGGGGGAATAATCCCAGTGCTTCTGCCTAGCTGAGATCTAGCAGAGCAGTCCTAGCTAGAAGCTGGTCAAACGAAGAAGGAAGTCAAAAAGAGAAAGGTGTGCTTCGTGACCCGTCCTTTTGTTACCTGGACAGGTAAGGTCACACCCACCTTCTATCACATGCAAAAGGAAGGATGCTCCAGCCAGGAGGAACAGGAAGTTTCGACTGGCTGGACCAAACCCTCACATGTCTTCTCTAGCATTACAAGGAATGTTGTACTTGACTGCCTCTTGTGGATCACATCCCATAGTTGTGTACCACATATGCTCTCCTGAGTCCCATGGAGGAAGAGTGGGATAAAAAATATAGTAGAATCATAGAACTGTCCCCCATCCAATTTGAAGCCATATCGGACCCTGTTTATCAAGTGTGCTAACAATTTTATTGCTGTACCCCTAGTAGTTATAGATTCTCTCAAAATGGGAACTGTGTTATTAATGATGGGCATTTGGCAAAATAAGGCAGATTCTTCTGCTGATATAACTCATCAATTTAAACTGCTGTAAAAATAATAACGAACCCTGACACAAGTATTCAACCGAGCTTTGGTATAAAATAAAAAAACAAGGAACTGCAATAAAACCAATTTTGAAATATTCAATAAAAAAATTCCTTCCAGTAGCACCTTAGAGACCAACTAAGTTTGTTCTTGGTATGAGCTTTCGTGTGCATGCACACTTCTTCAGATACACTGAAACCGAAGTCACCAGACCCTTATATATAGTGAGAGGGTGGGGAGGGGTATTACTCAGAAGGGTGGTGGGAATGGGTGATTGGCTGATACATGTGGTAAACCTGCTAACAACTGCAATTGGTCTTACAGGAAAAAGCAAGGGGTGAGATGGTTAAAAATAGCTTTATCATGTATAATGAGATAAGAATCCAATGTCTCTATTCAGACCAGGTCTCTCCATGGTTTTAAGTTTGGTAATAAGTTGCAATTCAGCAACTTCTCTTTCCAGTCTATTTCTGAAATTCCTTTGCAATAAGACAGCTACTTTGAGATCTTGTATAGAATGTCCTGGGAGATTGAAGTGCTCTCCTACTGGTTTCTCTGTCTTGTGATTCCTGATGTCAGATTTATGTCCATTTATCCTTTGGCGTAGGGTTTGACCTGTTTGTCCAATATAGAGAGCTGAAGGGCACTGTTGGCATTTGATGGCATGCGCAATGTTAGAAGTTGAGCAATTAAATAGTCCTGAGATGGTATGTTTGATGTTGTTGGGGCCAGTAATGGTGTTGTCCGGGTGTATGTGGCAAATATTCAGTTTGTGCAATCCCAGGACTGGGCATTGGTCCTGAGGGATGGAGAAGCCAGAGGCAAAGAAGAATCCGGAACCAATGCAGAGATGCCAAGGAGGCTGGAGGGGAAAAAACCCCGTAGGAAGGGTACAAAATGAGGCCCTGCATGAAAATAATGGAGAAGCAGGGAACTGAGGGAAGAGAGAGCTCTGACGAAACTTCACAGCACTGAAAATTAAAGAGGTTGTATGTTGGAGCAGGGGAGAGAAAAGAAGGGCAGGTAAAAGAAACGGAAAATCTCACAATTTTCCAGGGTGGGGTTAATCTTTGGTAGCTGATGCACCTAAAAGTCCTCTGGCATTGTCTTTGATTTATTTATTTTTTGTTTAACAAGATTGATATACCACTTAATCAGGAAAAAAAACAAATCCCACAGACTCCCGAGAACAATATAAAGCACTAGTTGAAGTTAGCCCATTCGATAACGGGCGCTAGAAGAGGAGGAGGCAGGAGGAGGCAGAACAGCGGCCGCTGGGGGGTGGAGAGGGGCTCCCTCCCCCTTCTTTGTTTTCCCCGGGGGCGGCTGTAGCGGCGGCGAGGATGGGGCGGCCCTCTGCGTCCGTGCGAGGCAGCGGCGCTGGCGCAACTGACAACGCGCGTGCGCCGCCGCTGCCTCGCGGACACGCCCCCCTCTCCGCCCGCTTCAATCCCTGCGTCCATGTGGGACACGGACATGCGCAGTAGCGCAATTCCGTGACACACGGACTGGACGCAGGGACACAGCAACTTTATTATATAGGATTGGTCATAAAATACTGATAAAATCAAACGTGAAAGAAACCTAAGTAGACATAATTTAAAATAAAAATAAAAATATGGATTAAAAATCATTTAAAAAAAATACAAAAGAAAAAAGAAATATGCACAATAGAATTACACTTGTTTATTATGGCAGAGTTTAGGGACCCTGCGGCTCTCTGGAGACTGTTGATTTGATTCACCTGGCTGCTGTTTTGCAGGGATGTTTTTCTACGCCGAAGATATTTATCGCATTATATTCTGCGTTTTCCTCCGAGGAGCTCAAAGCGTCTTTCTCTCCCTCTGCGCCGCTGGTAAAATCCAATAACTTAAAAAAGTAATCGTAAAAAATCTGGGGGGCGGTGGGGAATCACAGAATGAAGGGTGAAAAAGTCGAGGTATTACCACAAGTAAGAGTCTATGGTTCTCAGTGAGGTGAATGAAACCACAGACAAGCAAGCTACAGTAATGCCAACAACAACAAAAAAATTCTAATGGGGACCTGGCTCAATTTTTAAATTTTTATTTAAAATATTTTATTAATTTTCAAGGAAAAAAAAGAATATAAACACAAACATTATCCAAACAATTGGTTTCCCTGCTTCCCCCCCCACTCTCCCAGAGAATATGATGAATGTTACAAATTTCCCCAGAAACCTTTATTGTCTACTTAGTTACTGAATTTACACGTTGCTCTTCATCCTTAGATATCAGGGTGGTTCACAAAATAATTAAAAAAGACAAAAACACAAAATACATAATAAAAACAAAACAACAACCCTCCCCACAAACCAATACCCCCCCTCTCCCCATTCACACAAACATATTCAAAAGGTGATACAGGGTATTATAGCTAGTGGGTGCCAGTCATTTGAGTATTTTATAGAAAGGGTGCCAGGTTTCAACACAATTGTCTGTATCAGGATCTGACTCCATGTTGTCCTCAAAACAGCCCTGCTGGGTAGGTGAGGCTGAGAAAGAGAGCGTTACTGCTCCATGGTCACTCAGTGGGCTTCATGACCAAATGCAGTGCTGGATTCTGTTGTTGTTTAGTTGCGTCCGACTCTTTGTGACCCCATGGACCAGAGCACACCAGGCACTCCTGTCTTCCACTGCCTCCCGCAGTTTGGTCAGACTCATGTTGGTAGCTTCGAGAACACTGTCCAACCATCTCGTCCTCTGTCGTCCCCTTCTCCTCGTGCCCTCCATCTTTCCCAGCATCAGGGTCTTTTCCAGGGAGTCTTCTCTTCTCATGAGGTGGCCAAAGTATTGGAGCCTCAGCTTCAGGATCTGTCCTTCCAGTGAGCACTCAGGGCTGATTTCCTTCAGAATGGATAGGTTTGATCTTCTTGCAGTCCATGGGACTCTCAAGAGTCTCCTCCAGCACCATAATTCAAAGGCCGGATTTACATATAATCAAAACAAGCTATAGCTTAGGGCCCCACTCTCCTGGGTCCCCCCCAAAAAAAAAATTTAAAGAAAAAAACAACTGGATGTATTTGGATATATTCCAAAATATAAGATAATAAAATAAAATAAAACCTACATACAGCAACAGTGTTTTGTGTTGTGTAGGCTCCTATGATGTAAGTAATGGGCCCCACCTGCTAGCCTGCTCCCTAAAATATCACTGGTTTGCTCATTTCTACATATAGGGTGCCTACATTCTGAAATTTATAATTATTAGTAGTTTGCATCATATATTTACACCTATTATTATTTCATGTTATAGCAAGTTTCTAGAGACTAGATTATGAGTCTTTGTAAATTGTGTATCTAAAGGAACTTTTGTTATTGCCAAATGCCAATGTGTTTGCATTATTAAGTTTGTTATGAATAAAGAATCATTTTAAGTTAGAGCTTAATGATTATTTCACTATTAATATACTTCTTCTTTATTGTATTTCAGTTCAACAATTACTTTGATAAAATACATATTTTGTTCTGTGCAAATGGCTTTAGATATCTATTAGGTCCATAAATTACCATATAGCATATATTCAACACAAAAAACAGCGACAGTTTGTTGTTGACAAAGGACAGCTGGACATATAAAGGGCCCCATTACCATCAGTAGCTGAGGGCCTCATTAAACCTAAATCCGGCCCTGGAAATGGGAATTTGATACCCCCACCCCCCATCTTTAGCCAGCCTGAGGTAAAAGGACAAGATGGCGCTTTCCCTATTCCATGTACAAAACCCAACTTGACTTTCAATACTGGTGATGGGCAGGGCCCATGAGGTGGGCTGAGGCAGCTGCCTCAGGCGGCAGAACCGCAATAGCATGCCTTCCAACATTTCTCCGATGAAAAGAGTGACGCCTCATTCCATAACGATAATTTTACTATTTGTACCCCACACACCTTACTGGGTTGCCCCTGCCACTCTGGGCAGCTGCCAACACATATAAAAACATAATAAAACATTCAACTTTTTTTTTTTTTTTAAACTTCCCTATACAGGATTGCCTTCAGACGGCTTGGGAGTTGGATAACTCCATACCCTCTAACATTTCTCCGATAATTATAGGGCGCTGTGGGTTAAACCACAGAGCCTAGGGCTTTGCTGATCAGAAGGTCAGCGGTTCGAATCCCCCCGACGGGGTGAGCTCCCGTTGCTCAGTCCCTGCTCCTGCCCACCTAGCAGTTCGAAAGCACGTCAAAGTGCAAGTAGATAAATAGGTACTGCTCCGGCGGGAAGGTAAACGGCGTTTCCGTGCGCTGCTCTGGTTCGCCAGAAGCGGCTTAGTCATGCTGGCCACATGACCCGGAAGCTGTACGCCGGCTCCCTCGGCCAATAAAGCGAGATGAGCGCCGCAACCCCAGAGTTGTCCACGACTGGACCTAATGGGCAGGGGTCCCTTTACCTTTAAGGAAAAGTGGGACATTCTGGAATCAGATAAAAAACCGGGAAAGCTTCTCTAAATCAGGGACGTCCCTGAAAAATAGGGACACTTGAAGTGTCTGCAATAGGAGAATCGATAACGGAAGATCTCACAAGAACTCCACTAGATTTTGTGAGATCTCACCAGAACCTGCTGCTGCACGACCCAGGCGATGGTAGAGTCGGCTCCTCTGTACCACCACAAATCTCCCCCAAAAGGCCTAAGCATGTGTCAACAGGAATAACCCACATCTTCAGTGCAGATTTAAAAAAAAAGAAGATTATTAATAGTTTTTCGTTGATTATTCCAAAAAGTAACAAAACCACATACAGCCAAACAATAGGCCATAATGTTTCCAAACCGTGTGTTCTGGGTGATTTATTATTATTATTAGTTAAACGTGTATAGCACTCTCCATCTGTAGATCCAGAGGACCCAAGATTGGGGGTGGGGAGGGCAGCGTTGCGTTACACAACTGATGTGCATTGCACATCTGTGACGTCACACATGTACCATGTGTCACGCAAGAAGTCCATATATCAGGGAATTTCCCCTCTTTCTTGTGAGCAGCTGAGCTCAGTTTCTCATCCATTGCCAATTGAGCCGTGTCTTCTGGTTGCCGTATGATTTCGGTGTGTGCATGTAAACCTCTCTTTTTGAAATGCTTGGTGTATAGCTGCCCTGAGTGCACAGATTTCATGGAAGCCCCACTATTTCATACCGTCCCTTTCCTTGAGGGCATCAACAGGTGTGCTCCAAATAAAGGAAACAGGTGCATACTGTATATAATACAGTGGTACCTCGGTTTACGAACTTAATCCGCCCCAGAAGTCCGTTCTTAAACCGAAACCGAGGCGCGCTTTCCCTAATGAGACCTCCCGCCACCGGTGCCCTTCCACCGTTTGGCTTTCGTTCTTAGACTGAGGTAAAGTTTGCAAACCAGGACACTACTTCCGGTTTTGCGGAGTTCGTAAACCGAATAGTTCGTAAACGGGGCTGTTCTTAAACCATAGCTGTCAACCCTCCCTTTTTTTGCGGGAAACTCCCTTATTCCAATGCCATTTCCCGCTGCTATCCCAGATTGCTGATATCCCTTAAATTTCCTGGATTCAAAGGAAGCAGCTCCTCTCCCTCCCTGCCAGCCAGGGAGGCTGCTCAGCTGCGTTGCTCGGCTGCCAATAAGGAGTCTGAGACCGACTGGGGGCGGAGCTTGCATGCCTTGTGCAGCCAGACCCTCACGCCCAACCAGACAGATTGCCTGCCTGCCATCTACGGGCTCGCTCTTTCGCTCACCCGTTCGCGCGCAGCCTCTGGAGCGCAGGGTGGCGAGGCTACTTGGTGCCATTGCACCGCCCTCGCGGCATCCCTTATTTTCAAATCCGAAAGTTAGGAAAAAATCCCTTATTTTCAAATCCAAAAGTTGACAGCTATGTCTTAAGCCGAGGTACCACTGTACTGAAGAGAAGGTCCCCCATCGTTTCAGCTTTGAGCGTCTCTGTCCGGCCTGTCCGCCACCACAGCTCAGGACTCTGGTTTCCGAAGGGGCGTTGGGTCAGAGGTGAAAGTCCTGCCGGCAGCGTGAGGGGGGAATTAGTCCCTTTGTGTTGGCGAAGCCGCCAAGCCAGGGAGCCCACGACCGCTTCCATTCAGGAGTGACCTTTCCGTGACCGAGACGCCATTGAGCGCCCGGGTCCTCCTTAGGTTTCACCTGAAATGTTGTTGACACAAATAGAACCGGCTGTGCAGAGAAGCTCAAAAGTAAGGACCTCGAAGGCCCATGTTGTTTGAAAGTCAAAGAAAAGCGGAACAAGCTGATTGTGCTGATAAGGATATCTTGGCATGCTAACCAAACCTTTAGCTAATAATACTAAATGCTTACAAAAGCGACCCCTTCGGTCATTTACGGGTAATAAACTATTAATTAGAGCGTTGTCATAAACTACCCTCGACCTCTCAGCCGACACAATAGCCCATCCCGAGTCTTTTGTTCTCTTCCCCCTGATTCCGGCATTGTCAAATGTTGGCTACAGGTGAGCCTGGGCCTTCTCGCACTTGCGGAAAGGTGAAGCCTCGTAACTTGAGGATGTTCACCAACTTCAAAGCTAATTAGTTTCAAATTAAATTTTCCACTCTGCCAGGCCAGGCACAATAAGAGATATCTCAAGACACAAGAGGGCGTCTGGAAAAGGGGGGGGGTAGAGGAGGGGAGAGAGAGTGTATGTGTGTAAAAGAAACAGCAGGCATTTAATATGTATCTACGAGGACTAATTGCGGAGAAAATAAAAAACAGAAGAAGTATCGCTTAGGTTCTTAGGAGCTGCTGTCTCAATGGAGTGACGCCAACCTGCAGCACCCACTCTCTCAAATGTTCCTCTTTATTGTCAGGGATGAATAGGGGAAGAGGGAATCACCCTGCCGCCACCTTGACTCTTCCGTTTCCCCCTTTTCTTTTTACCGTCAATATTATTTGTTAAATTTTGTGGTGATCGTATAAAATGAAGGGGAGGAAACTCTTTCAGCCGAAAACCCCCCTCCCCAAATAAAAAAATGCAAGCCACTTTCATGCCTGGAGGGTGTGCAGTCTGCGGCATATTTACTCAGAAGTAAGCCCCGCTGTGTTCAAGGGGCTTACTCCCTAGTTGGTGTGTTCAGAGAGCGGCAGCCTCTTACATGTTCTGCAGAGAGAAGGGCTGCCATACGCCTGGATTTTCCAGGACGTTACCGGGATTTCAAAGGCGGAATTGATGTCCAGGGGGAATTTTTCCAAAAGGCGGCAAGCTGTGTCCTGGATCTTAAGCAAGTCAATCGAAAAATCGTGGTTATTTTTGGCGTTTTTGGAAAAAAAAAGAAAACAGCTCAAGAATAATAATAATAATAATTTATTGTTTATACCCCACCCATCTGGCTGGGTTTCCCCAGTCACTCTGGGAGGCTTCCAACAGAATATTAAAATGCAATAGTCTATTAAGCATTAAAAGCTTCCCTAAACAGGGAACAACTTTGGCGTTTGTCTAAAAAAAAGCCAACAATTTCGGTGGTTTCCTAAAAGAAGTGTTTACTTTTTGAAATATGGCAGCCCTAGCAGAGAAACCCATTCATTTGTATCACATTCCTTTACCCCATAACAGCCTGACCCTGGACCCTGCAGGAAGTTGGTGGCTGTCCTTACTACATTTAACATGAGTCAATGCTATGGTCTAACTCTGTGCTGTGTGCTGTGTGAAGAAATACTTCCTTTGGTCCGTCCTGGTCTGTATTCAGTTACATTGGATGCCCACAAGTTCTAGTGTTATAAGACAGGGAGGAAAACTCTCTATCCAATTTCTCCACCCCATGAATAATTATATACACCTCATACATTTCTCCTCTCACCTTTTCTCTAAACTAATAACCCACCCGAAATTTGCAACCTCCCCCTTACAGGGGAGCCGCGCCACCCCCCAGATAAGGGGCTGCCCTTCTCTGAATCTTTCCCAGCCTTACAATATCCATGGTGACTGTGGTTGGTGGTACCAAAAGTCCTGGTCTATACTTGCACCAAATTCCTTTCCCCTTACTGGCAGGCTGGTTTTAACACTGACTTTGTGCTGCTGTGTTTTTGGTGGCATTTAGATGGTTCTATGTGCAGATACCTCAGATATGCTGATGACACAACTTTGATGGCAGAAAGTGAGGAGGAATTAAAGAGCCTTTTAATGAGGGTGAAAGAGGAGAGCGCAAAATATGGTCTGAAGCTCAACATCAAAAAAACTAAGATCATGGCCACTGTTCCCATCACCTCCTGGCAAATAGAAGGGGAAGAAATGGAGGCAGTGAGAGAATTTACTTTCTTGGGTTCCATGATCACTGCAGATGGTGACAGTAGTCATGAAATTAGAAGACGCCTGCTTCTTGGGAGAAAAGCAATGACAAATCTAGACAGCATCTTAAAAAGCAAAGACATCACCTTGCCAACAAAGGTCCGTATAGTTAAAGCTATGGTTTTCCCAGTAGTGATGTATGGAAGTGAGAGCTGGACCATAAAGAAGGCTGATTGCCGAAGAATTGATGCTTTTGAATTATGGTGCTGGAGGAGACTCTCGAGAGTCCCGTGGACTGCAAGAAGATCAAACCTATCCATTCTGAAGGAAATCAGCCCTGAGTGCTCACTGGAAGGACAGATCCTGAAGCTGAGACTCCAATACTTTGGCCACCTCATGAGAAGAGAAGACTCCCTGGAAAAGACCCTGATGTTGGGAAAGACGGAGGGCACAAGGAGAAGGGGACGACAGGGGGCGAGATGGCTGGACAGTGTTCTTGAAGCCACCAACATGAGTCTGACCAAACTCTGGGAGGCAGTGGAAGACAGGAGTGCCTGGTGTGCTCTGGTCCATGGAGTCACGAAGAGTCGGACACGACTAAACAACAACATGTGCAGATTTAAATTGTTTATAATATTTCAGAGCACTGTGGGTTGTCTTCATTGGTGGGAGGGGATCACTGTGTCTCACTGGTCAGCTACCACCCACGGTAGCCTCCGGTCAATAAAGCAAGTGAAATCAGAGGAATAAACCCTATAAAAAAATCGGGAGTGGAGTCCTTAAGATGGTTGGGTGGCACCTATTGCTCTGCTTTCCTTTGGACCACATCAGTGAGATCGAGAGGGGGGGGGGTCTTGTCGTCTGGGCAACCCAGGGGCCCCAGACACACTGCCCAAGTTTGCACCCTGGAGAGCTCACGTCAGTGCTGTAAAATTTATCTTGCATATTGCAAGAATAATAATAATAATAATTTACCATTTATATCCCGCCCATCTGGCCGGGTCTCCCCGGCCACTCTAGGTGGCTTCCAGCATACATTAAAATACATACACATGTTAAAGATTAAAAACTTCCCTGAACAGGGCTGTCTTCAGGCATCTTCTAAATGTCAGATAGTTGTTAGTACCTTTGACTTCTGATGGGAGGGCGTTCCAGAGGGCGGGCACCACTACCAAGAAGGCCCTCTGCCTGGTTCCCTGTAGCTTTGCTTCTCGCAATGAGGGAACCGCCAGAAGGCCCTCGGCGCTGGATCTCAGTGTCTGGGCTGAACGGTGGGGGTGGAGACGCTCCTTCAGCTATACTGGGCCGAGGCCGTTTAGGGCTTTAAAGGTCAGCACCAACACTTTGAATTGTGCTCAGAAACGTACTGGGAGCCAGTGTAGTTCTCTCAGGACCGGTGTTATGTGGTCCCAGCGGCCACTCCCAGTCACCAGTCTAGCCGCCGCATTCTGGATTAATTGCAGTTTCCGCGTCACCTTCAAAGGTAGCCCCACATAGAGCGCATAGACCACTGGGAGGCCTGAATGGGATATAAATGTAAAAATAATAGTAAAAACAAAGAGCAACTCTGTACAGTGGCAGTAGTAGAAATACTACTACTACTACTTAATAAACGACTTCCAAAGAGGTGGCGTTTCAGAAGATGTCACCCTCTGGAGGCCCATAGCTCAAAATTTCCTGCAACTGGTGGTCCTGCCCAACCAGTGGTTGGATGCAGAGGCCAGTTGTTGTTTTTCCACTTGCATTTCTTCTTTGCTCTCTCGTAGCGAGGCTGTAATTGTTCGTAAGTGGTCTTGGCACTTCATGAAGTACAGTATGTGTTTAATGGGTCGTTAAGCCATGATAAATAACCCTGCTGCATAGATAGGTGCATCGGAGGCTTATAATTACACAAGGAGAGGGCAATCTTGACCGTGTTGTGGAGATTGGCAGAAGGCTCCCGCTGCTAACTGAGCTGCCATTGGCGTAAGAGCAGTGCAGACAAACTATTGGAGCACATTTTAGCCTGTTAACATCAGAACCTGACAGACTACTGCTCACCTATTCCGGTGTTGTCTCCTCTGACAAGCAACATCTCAGACAGAGGCCTTTCACAGACCTGAATCTTTAGAATCAGTTACAGGTAGATAGCCGTGTTGGTCTGTCATAGTCAAAACAAAATAAAAAAATTCCTTCCAGTAGCACCTTAGAGACCAACTAAGTTTGTTCTTGGTATGAGCTTTCGTGTGCATGCACACGAAAGCTCATACCAAGAACAAACTTAGTTGGTCTCTAAGGTGCTACTGGAAGGAATTTTAGAATCAGGATAGCCTAACTGGTCCTTCCTGAAGTTGTTGGACTACAACTCCTATCATCCCTGACCATCAGCCATGCTGGCTGGGGCTGATGTGAGTTGGAGGCTAACATCCAGAGAGCACCCCCCGCCCTGCAAACTGGAGTCACTCAGATTCAACCTGGGACTTTCTGTAGGCAAAGGATATGCTCCGTCATTGAACTTTGGGCCAGGATCTCGCATGGACAGTCATATGATTGGTCTCTCTGTCTGGATTTCTTTATCAGCAAAGGCTTGTTTATTTAAAAATGCATAAACAGCTTCTAAAGGAACGTTTCCCATGAGGTAGGCTATAAAGTTATTAGAAAACAGAGTGTATACAAATTATATATACCCAGCAAACATATCTTAAAGGTAAAGGTAAAGGGACCGCTGACCATTAGGTCCCGTCGTGACCGACTCTGGGGTTGTGGCGCTCATCTTGCTTTATTGGCCGAGGAAGCTGGAGTACAGCTTCCGGGTCATGTGGCCAGCATGACTAAGCTGCTTCTGGCGAACCAGAGCAGCGCACAGAAACGCCGTTTACCTTCCCGCCGGAGCGGTACCTATTTATCTACTTGCACTTTGACGTGCTTTCGAACTGCTAGGTTGGCAGGAGCAGGGACCGAGCAACGGGAGCTCACCCCATTGCGGGGATTCGAACCGCCGACCTTCTGATCGGCAAGCCCTAGGCTCTGTGGTTTAGACCACAGCACCACCCGCGTCCCAAACATATCTTACAAACATCAAATCACGTTCCTTCATTATAAAATACCCGAGTCATACTTCAGGGAAGGCTCCCTTTAAAAAGATGTTTTCTGTAGCCTCCTAAAGGTAAAAATGCTAAGCTCTTGCCTAATTTCATTCCTGAAATGTGAACCTGCAACACTAAAGGGGGGCAGTTTTTAGTGGGTCACACATATCTGTAGGCAAACGGTTATCCTAGTGATAATAATAATAATAATAATAATAATAATAATAATAATAATAATAATTTTTTATTTATACCCCGCCCTCCCCGGCCAGAACCAGGCTCAGGGCGGCTAACACCAATAAAATTACAATAAAATGTAAAAGTAAAAGAAAAAACAGTTAATTAAAATACGGGTTAAAATACAATTTAAAATGCAGCCTCATTTTAGTAGTAGCAGCCCATAAATCAAAACCATAAGGGGAGGGAGACATAAGGGTCAGACTGAGTACAACCCAAAGGCCAGGCGGAACAGCTCCGTCTTGCAGGCCCTGCGGAAAGATGTCAAATCCCGCAGGGCCCTGGTCTCTTGTGACAGAGCATTCCACCAAGTCGGGGCCAGTACTGAAAAGGCCCTGGCTCTAGTTGAGACCAATCTAACCACCTTGCGGCTCAGGACCTCCAAAGTGTTGTTATTTGTGGACCTTAAGGTCCTCCGCGGGGCATACCAGGAGAGGCGGTCCCACAAGAGGAACACAGTTGCTGGTCAGGGGTCTATGGAGAAAGCAGGGGCGTTGCATGAACTCATAGCGCCCGGAGCAGCTGCGTGCCACCGCTGGGTGTGTGTGCTGGAGGGCGGAGGGGCGGAGGGGCGGAGTCTGTGAATGCATCATGCATTTGAAACACATGAAGAATCTTGGGAACTCTAGTTTACCCTTCAAAGAGTTCCCAGCACCCTTAAACTACAATTCCCAGGATTCTTTCAGGCAGCCATGTCCTTTAATTGTGTGCTGTGTACGAAAGATCACATAAGGAACGGCTTTATTCTGAGCCAGAACTCTCTTAGTTGAAAATAGGAGTATAGCATCTAGATCAAGGGAAGTAATAGTACCACTGTATTCCGCTCTGGTCAGACCTCACCTGAAATACTGTGTCCAGTTCTGGGCACCACAGTTCAAGAAGGATACTGACAAGCTGGAACGTGTCCAGAAGAGGGCAACCAAAATGGTCAAAGGCCTGGAAACGATGCCTTATGAGGAACAGCTTAGGGAGCTGGGTATGTTTAGCCTGGAGAAGAGAAGGTTAAGGGGTGATATGATAGCCATGTTCAAATATATAAAAGGATGTCATATAGAGGAAGGAGAAAAGTTGTTTTCTGCTGCTCCTGAGAAGAGGACACGGAGCAATGGATTCAAACTACAAGAAAGAAGATTCCACCTAAACATTAGAAAGAACTTCCTGACAGTAAGAGCTGTTCGACAGTGGAATTTGCTGCCAAGGAGTGTGGTGGCGTCTCTTTCTTTGGAGATGTTTAAGCAGAGGCTTGACATCCACCTGTCAGGAATGCTTTGATGGTGTTTCCTGCTTGGCAGGGGGTTGGACTGGATGGCCCTTGTGGTCTCTTCCAACTCTATGGTTCTATGATTCTATGATTCTAATTTTGATGCTTCCAAATCGTTCTCAATACGGCCGGTTAATTGTGTGACTAATCACTGGCTGCTGGTGTTGTTGTATTGTTGTTAATGTGGCCTCTTTCTCTCTCCCACCCACTTGAAAACCCAACTACACGATACACCCACCGGGTGCCCTCGTGTCGGAATATTTTGTTCCATGTCTAAGGGCTCCCAGGTTTCCCCCCCTCCCAAACACCTCTAGAGGGCAGTCGTGAGAAGTGGAGCTGGCTTTGGCTAGGAGCAAATGCTCTCCTCCAGCAGCTGCGTTTATGGTACCCAAACACACTTCTCTGTTTGGAGGGTAATTTAGAGCAATTACACCGATTATTATTGCTTTTCTAATTAGTGCTTTTCCTACAGAATTAGCTGAGTGTTTATTAGGAACTGCTTGTTGCCAATAGCTTAACTGCTTCGCCGCTGGATTTTTTTTTATCAACCGCTAGAAGGATTTGTAAATACGAGTGAACATGTGGGGTTGTTTTGATGGTCTGCCTTAAGACTAAAAAATTAAGCCAGTTAGATGTTTCGTGTTACTGCGTTGATGAGACGAACCCACTTTTTGTGACCTTAACACAAAGGAGTGGTGTGTGATTCAGTCCCTGAAGGAGTTTTTGTGTTTGTGTGGCAAGAGATGTTTCGAATGCTCCAGATCTCTGCTTTCAGGGTTTTATTTTAAATCCACAGGTTTCTATCCCTCATGGTTGACTTGATACAGATGTGAGAGTATTGAACATAATTTCCAGGGAAGAATATCTGTGGAATAAGTGCAAGAGTCTGTACACCTAATTATAGCAATGCACAATATTTCTAAAGGCAAAGTAAAAAAAAAGTAGATAGACGCTTGCAGACATCTGACACCGCCCCTACTCTGCAACCGTTATTTCAACAACGGCAGAAAGAACCCCCCCCTCTCTCTCGTGTGTGTGTAAAAGGAGAGGGAATATTTTATTTTATTTGTTTGTAGAATTTATATCTCACTCAAAAACTCACAGCATGCCCAATCTCTGGCTGTGTATATACCATACATTTTCAAAACACATGGATTCCTCCAAAGAATCTGGGGAACATTAGTTTACCCTTCAAATAGCTAAAGTTCCCAGCACCCTTAACAAACTACAATTCCCAGGATTCTTTGAGGCAGTCACGTCCTTTAAATGTATGCTGTGTGCTCCCCACAAAAGAAGACTGGCAAAATAAATTAATGGAATATGAGGAAATAGCTAAATTAACGGAGAAATTTTGAAATCAAGACAATAACAAATTTTAAAATGAATGGGAAGTTTTTATTGCATATATATTAAATATATAGGGACCACAAATCCCTAGCATGTCCATCTGGACAGTTACGTCCTACCTCCACTGTCAGAAGCAGTACGTTTCTGAACACCGGTTGCCGGAAACAGAGGCAGGGGAGGCTTCTGTTGTGCCCAGGTCTTGCTTGTTGGCTTCCCATGGGCATCTGTTTGGCCACTGTGAGAACAGGATGCTGGACTAGATGAGATACTGGCCTGATCCAGAGGAGATCCTGATCAAGTTTGCAGATGACACCAAATTGGGAGGGGTGGCTAATATCCCAGAGGACAGGATCACACTTCAAAATGACCTTAACAGATTAGAGAATTGGGCCAAAGCAAACAAGATGAATTTTAACAGGGAGAAATGTAAAGTACTGCACTTGGGCAAAAAAAATGAAAGGCACAAATACAGGATGGGTGACACCTGGCTTGAGAGCAGTACATGTGAAAAGGATCTAGGAGTCTTGGTAGACCACAAACTTGACATGAGTCAACAGTGTGATGTAGCAGCTAAAAAAGCCAATGCAATTCTGGGCTGCATCAATAGGAGTATAGCAAGGGAAGTAATAGTACCACTGATCAAGGGAAGTAATAGTACCACTGTATTCCGCTCTGGTCAGACCTCACCTGGAATACTGTGTCCAGTTCTGGGCACCACAGTTCAAGAAGGATACTGACAAGCTGGAACGTGTCCAGAGGAGGGCAACCAAAATGGTCAAAGGCCTGGAAATGATGCCTTATGAGGAATGGTTTAGGGAGCTGGGTATGTTTAGCCTGGAGAAGAGAAGGTTAAGGGGTGATATGATAGCCATGTTCAAATATATAAAAGGATGTCATATAGAGGAGGGAGAAAGGTTGTTTTCTGCTGCTCCTGAGAAGAGGACACGGAGCAATGGATTCAAACTACAAGAAAGAAGATTCCACCTAAACATTAAGAAGAACTTCCTGACAGTAAGAGCTGTTCGACAGTGGAATTTGCTGCCAAGGAGTGTGGTGGAGTCTCTTTCTTTGGAGGTCTTTAAGCAGAGGCTTGACAGCCACCTGTCAGGAATGCTTTGATGGTGTTTCCTGCTAGGCAGGGGGTTGGACTGGATGGCCCTTGTGGTCTCTTCCAACTCTATGATTCTAGGATTCTATGAGAAGAAGCCAGAGCAGACACAGCGTTGTATCACATATGTTGTGCATTTGCAGCACCTAATTTGGTCAGCGGTCTGACCTGCTATGATTCGTTGGTTCGGATGAGCTTTCCATCCATCTCCCCCTCCCCTCTCTGAATGTGGTTACGTATTCTTTCGCCGTCCTCCTGCCTAACCCTCGGTGTCACGGCTTACAGAATGACTACTTTGCTAAACATTGACCGGGAGGTAAAAATCCAAAGAACCACATCATACTTATGAATTTCCGCAAGCTACCTTCCAAGTAAATTCCTGGGGATAAGTGGTACGGGAAATAGCGTACACTAATATGTGTATGCACACATACTGGACAAAGCTGTCTTCCTAACAGTTTAACTAGTGAAAGGTGTTGAGATAAATTAAATTCATAGTCAATGGATCAGTCCTTATCCCTCTCGTGGGGCAAGAGGATCTGTCTCACTATAGGAAAAGCTGGCTTCTGCATAGAGAGTTTCTACTGTACTTCAACAGGGTGCAAATTAGATCAGCTATGGGCCTTTATATTGTGATCATCCTGCTGGGCTTTATTTGTATTTTGGGAAATTAAGCACACTCCTAATTCTTTGCCATTTAATCATCTATTCAGTGCTATCTAGGATCAATTCACATGTTGCATCCCCCCCCAACTGCTTATTTTGTCTTTGCTTATATAACATGAGAAGGGACAGATCAGTGTATTTCTCTGGTCAAATACACGAGTTGGGAAGCCGAATCCTGCACCCCCTTAAAACAGTGGTTCTCAAACTTTTTTCCCCTCTGGGCCACACTTTCAGAATAAAAATTTGCTCATACCTCATTGAATTTTTTATTGATAAGAAATACATTGGGGGGCGGGACGGACAACAACTAGCAGGGCTTGATTTATAACATAGAACACAACTACTTTAGAATGTGGTCATGGGACATCTGGAAAGTATAAAACAATGCAGCTACATAAGAACATGACACGGGTGGCGCTGTGGTCTAAACCACACAGCCTAGGGCTTGCTGATCAGAAGGTCAACGGTTCAAATCCCCGTGACGGGGTGAGCTCCCGTTGCTCAGTCCCAGCTCCTGCCAACCTAGCAGTTCGAAAGCATGTCAAAGTGCAAGTAGATAAATAGGTACCGCTCTGGCAGGAAGGTAAATGGAGTTTCCGTGCGCAGCTCTGGTTTCGCCAGAAGTGGCTTAGCCATGCTGGCCACATGACCCGGAAAAACTGTGGACAAACATCAGCTCCCTCGGCCAATAAAGCGAGATGAGCGCCACAACCCCAGAGTCGTTTGCGACTGGACTTAACTGTCAGGGGTCCTTTACCTTTTTAAGAACATGAAGCATTCCCATAGAACAAGCGGTGTTACCAATATGAATAGGCCACAAATGGCAATTTTTAGGCCATATTTTAGTGCCACAATTTTAATTCATATATTTTAAACGTTGCTGTCTACGTATACATGTGTGTACTACTGCTGTTATGTAAATTTCAATGTATTATTTTTGTATTATTGATTTAATAAGCTGGTCTGTGACCGTAAGAATAAATTCATTCATTCCCAAAATATAAACGAGCCTCTTACATATGCACCTTAAGTATGTATACAAACTCAATGAGAGGTGTGTGCTTGCATTTATTTATAATAGATCTAATTTGAGAAAACAAACTCTCATCTCCTTATCAACACAAAGAAGCGCCCCCTTCTTTCCTGATCCTTCATATTTGTCAGAGTTTAAAATCCCTGTTTGCAACAATATGTCGTGGGAAACTGTGGAAGAAAAGTCAGTGTTCTTCAAGAGAGGTGTGGATGCTGTTTCCGGTTGTATATCCCCAAGAAAATATATTCTGTACATTTTAGGCGACCACCATATACGTAGGGCGGCCATTGGATTGCAGCACTTATGGCTTTTTAGATCTATCCCCAAATCTAGTCAGTGGCCGGCTTTGGGGTCTCAAATTTCAGTGGCACCTTGTGTGGTTGGATTTGTCATTATTCTTTCTTAGTTACACTTAGTTTTCAGGTTTCAGTATCTTATTGTGTGTGTGTGTGTGTTCTCTCTCTCTCCCTTCAACTATGCTGCACCTCGTGGGATGACACCATTGCTAAGTATTGTGCCAGACCTAAAATCCACTCAGTTACTTCATATTTATGGCTTTCCAAACGCAAGCTTTAAAAGAAATTCTCGGGGATAAGTAGGATCAGAAAGACACCCAATAATATGTGTGTGCACACGGTGGCAAGGAAAGCTGTGCTCCTGGTGGTTTAAATAGCGGGAGACGGCAAGGAAGATGCATTTTCTGGTTTATTGACATTCTTTGGGGGAAGAGTTTGATTTCTCTACGGATTCTGAAGTGTCTTCCCAGTTACAGATACAAAATTATCCCAGTACAGGGGGAAAACCCTGAAGCGCAACGTTTTGGATGTGTAAAATCACCAAAGGGACCCAGGTGGCGCTGTGGGTTAAACCACAGAGCCTAGGGCTTGCGGATCAGAAGGTCAGAGCTTCGAATCCTCGCAACAGGGTGAGCTCCTGTTGTTCGGTCCCAGCTCCTGCCCACCTAGCAGTCCGAAAGCACGTCAAAGTGCAAGTAGATAAATAGGTACAGCTCCGGCGGGAAGGTAAACGGCGTTTCCGTGCGCTGCTCTGGTTCGCCAGAAGCAGCTTTGTCATGCTGGCCACATGGCCACATCCCTCGGCCAATAAAGCGAGATGAGCGCCGCAACCCCAGAGTCGGACATGACTGGACCTAATGGTCAGGGGTCCCTTTACCTTTAAAATCACCAAGCATGCAGCAAGTTAGTGAGTGGCGGAGGGTATGTTTTGTGGCAACTGGTTTCCATTTCCGTAATGTCGCTTGCCACCCCAAACTCCAAGCGGTGCCAGATTCCAGGGCTTCCAGGAGGTAGAAGTGCTCTATGACCCTGACAGAGTTTTGTGCCTTCTGCCCCAAGCCCAGCTTAAGCAAGGGCCGGGGAGAGAGCATCAAATGGCCCTACACAGGGTGAAATATTATGAAGGTCCACCCCTGCCTCACCTGTAAAGGTAAAGGGACTCCTGACCATTAGGTCCAGTCGCAAACGACTCTGGGGTTGTAAAGCTCATCTCGCTTTACTGGCCGAGGGAGCCGGTGTACAGCTTCCGGGTCATGCGGTTAGCATGACTAAGCCGCTTCTGGCGAACCAGAGCAGCGCACGGAAACGCCGTTTACCTTCCCGCCGGAGTGGTGCCTATTTATCTACTTGCACTGCATTCTTTCGAACTGCTAAGTTGGCAGGAGCCTCACCTGTGGGGTTGCCATATTCCCCAAAGCGAAAATCCGGACAAATCTTGGCAAGGGGGCAAAGTTGTTGAACTTTTTGGGGGAACATCTCCCCCTTTTTTCTCTTAAAAAATTGCCCTAGTTGCCGATTCATCAAAAATCCCACTGGAGGCCATTTTGACAGTGTCTGGGGAAACCCGGACGTATGGCAACCTGTAAGACCTGGAACTATCAAATTTTGTCCTGGAATTTTGCAAATCGACATCAAAACACATAAAAGTTGGGATTTGGGGATTATCTGCAAAGAATGCAAGAAACAGCCGGGGTTTCTTTTGTTTTCTGTCTCAGTGCAAAGTAACAGCAGCTCAGCTTGGCTCACGTGAAGAAGGCCTCTCATTCCCCCCCCCCCACCTTTCGAAATGGCACCGGGGGAGACTGACAGAGGCAGAAAGCAATTATCGGGGTTGAAATCTTGCCAGGCTAACCGGCAGAGACACCTCTCCTCTTCTTCAAGAGCTGCAGGCATGGAATAATTACAACGGGGCACGATCTCCCATTTTGATATCTGTATCCCAGCCACCGACATCTTTCCCCGGCTCCAACAGCTGTCAGCCGGCCTCCCGCCGTGCAAACGACAGGCCAGGTAACGGTCTCAGAAAAACATCTCCCCGCAGGAGTTATGTTGCACCACCTTTGCCTGTAGAAATCAGAACAGTGGTCTTGGCAGCTGCTGGCCCGGGCTGTTGGATACTTGGCAGATCTCTGCAAGGCTGGAGGTGACTAGCTGGTACCTCTTTGCTTCCTTGCATGGAAACATCTCCTTGGTGGATCCAGAGCTCGGCTCCATGTTCTGTTCAGTCTTGCAGTAGACGCTGGTCCATTAGGATGAATGGGGCACTGCCCCACCAAGCTCATCTTTACCCACACTTTACCCCACCCCACATTGATATACCGCTTGATTGCAATAAACCCTCGAAGCAGTTTGCAAAAAGCCATGCAGTTTTAATGTGGATTTTTAAAAATCGATTTGGTTTATTTTCACAAGGGTTGTACAACCAGTCCAGCAAAGCGGTGGAGGAAATGATAGCCAGCCTTTTTCTTTTCTCAACAGGGAGGAGGATGGACACAACTCGAATAAGTTGACCCACCTGTTTTCACCTCTCTGCTGTGATACATTATTGCAGTCAAACCAACAATTCATGTCTTGCTAGAGAGGAACATGAAGGCGCTGAGGCTCCCAGAGTTTTGCTGTAAAATTTTGCTAGAGAGAACTCTGTCAGATCACTTCCCTTGTCAGGAAGCTGTAACACTACATACTTCCTGCCTGGGCAGTCTCCTCTTTCTTCATCCTGTCTCCAAGCTGATCACACATACATGTCTGACCTCTGCAGCTCAGGCACCACTTTGAACTTAGATTTTGGACTTTTGTAACTTAGATTGTAGTTATAAACCTGCCTTCATTTTACTGCTGTACCTTTGCTTCCAGACCTAGATTATGTAAGTAAATGCTACTTTTACTTCTTCACAAAACAATGTGTGTGAGAGATGGTTATTTTTAAGGTGGAGAAAAGGGGTAGTACCAGGAAAATCTAGTCTGCCTTAAAGCATCCCAGACTGTTGTTTCTAGAAGGTTAAAATCAACCTAGTATTTGCTTCCAAGTTTAAAGGACGCGGGTGGCGCTGTGGTCTAAACCACTGAGCCTCGGGCTTGCCGATCAGAAGGTCGGCGGTTCGAATCCCTGTGACAGGGTGAGCTCCCATTGCTCCTGCCAACCTAGCAGTTCAAAAGCATATCAAAGTGCAAGTAGATAAATAGGTAGCGCTCTGGTGGGAAGGTAAACGGCGTTTCCGTGCACTGCTCTGGTTTCGCCAGAAGCGGGTTAGTCATGCTGGCCACATGACCTGGAAGCTGTTTGCGGACAAACGCCAGCTCCCTCGGCCTAGAGAGCGAGATGAGCGCCACAACCCCAGAGTCGTCCGCGACTGGACCTAATGGTCAGGGGTTCCTTTACCCTTACCTTTACTCTGCTGATCTCACTCACATGAGCAAGGAAGGATAATAACAAAATAATATATCCTCTCCTAGTGCCTAAATCTATTCCTACACCCTATTCCACCCAATTAGCATACCCAAAGGATGATGTGCATTACTCCACATCTGGTAAGCCAGCCCCACTCTGCTGAGCAGGGCCCTGGACTTCTGCCCCCGAGTCTCCCCCTGATAGTGCTGCCGTGAAATGTTGGAGGGTTTGTTTCCTGTGCTCCCCTTCTTTTTTTTACGACTTTTAGTTTTTGGTTTTAACAGTCTCTAACCGCTGCTCGTAGTTCAGCCCTTAGGGCATGTGCGCTATGGAAATATGCAATTAATACTGCAGCAATCATAATTGCTAATTATTAAATCAATGCAACCTTTGCTCCTCCCCTCCTTTATTATTTTTTGCGTGGCCTAGTTCTGTATTGTAATGTGATCTTAAATAACGGGGGAAGAGCGGTTGGTGGTTGAGCAATGTTCCTAGACAGGGGGAGATCTTAATGAGCTGTGGATAACAAAGCAAAGGTTCTCTCCATATTTCAGAAATAATCACAAGCATTTATTATAATAAAACATTTTATCAGTGTGAAGTGGAGGCAAGGGAGGCCAATGGCATATGTAAGGTCAAGAAAGGGCACTCCAGCTCCCAACCTGGTCAGTGGTCAGGGCTAGAGATAGACAAGACTGTCAGTGTCCATTTCTGTCATGTTCTTATTTTCCTCATGTTAAAATCTGTTCCCTACATCTCCACCTCAGATTGTGAAATCGGTTTTTTTAAACTTCTCATGGAAAATCATCAGCATTTAGGTGTGACTTTCTCCTAATAAGGGGACGCAGGTGGCGCTGTGGGTTAAACCACAGACCCTAGGGCTTGCCGATCAGAAGGTCGGTGGTTCGAATCCCTGCGATGGGGTGAGCTCCCGTTGCTCGGTCCCTGCTCCTGCCAACCTAGCAGTTCGAAAGCACGAAGTGCAAGTAGATAAATAGGTACCGCTCTGGCGGGAAGGTAAACGGCGTTTCTGTGCGCTGCTCTGGTTCTTCAGAAGCGGCTTAGTCATGCTGGCCACATGACCCAGAAGCTGTACACCGACTTCCTCGGCCAGTAAAGCGAGATGAGCGCTGCAACCCCAGAGTTGTCCGCGACTAGACCTAATGGTCAGGGGTCCCTTTACCTTTGCCTTCTCCTAATAAAAACATATCTGCATGCAGTTTTGCCCAATACAAGTTTGCAAACAAGTTTCCCATACAGAATGCATGTCTGCATATTATTTCCACTGCTATATTCGTGGTAATGCACACTTTGCCCTAGTATATTTCTTGGTTGCAAAATTCAGAGAAGTGCCGATTTTCAAGGATAACTGTGTTTTGGTCCGCGTATTGTTTCAAGAGTTATGAACTGGCTAGATTTGCCTGAACCAAACTTTCCCCACATTCCTAGTCAAGAGATGGTTTTGACACTGAAGGAGTGTTGTCTGGATCATAGAATCACAGAACTGTAGAATTGGAAGGGACCGAAAGGGTAATCTAGTAGAACTCTCTGCAAGCCAGGAATCACAACTAAAGAATCCCCACCCCTTGTTTGAGGGGTCATTTTGTGGGGGTGTTGGCAAGCGTGTGTGTATGTGTGTTGAAGTTATTTAATATTCCATAAAATGGTGTATAATTTTAATTTTACTGTATTTAAGTTACTGTGAAGAATGTGTGAACACATGACAAAGGCTTGTATTTTTCCACTGCAAAGCTGGGGTCCGCTAGCTTTTGGGAATGACTTACAGGTCTTTGGATAGAATTTCATAGTGTTTCCTTATGTTAATGAAGTAGCTCAGACTACTCAGAGTCACGAGCTGTTTTGCAAGCAGTCCCAGATCCCTCTGGGCATTGCCCAAGATTCAAGCAAAGCTGGAAACAGAGGGGGGGGGGCAGAGTTTATTTTGATTTTTAGCTGAAAAGGCTGGTTTTCAACAAAGATATGTTCCGGAGCCTTATACTGTGATCAGTATACGTAAGGAGGGAAATATATAACTGAGACAATGCATTATTTATTGTTTTTGTAACACTTAAATCAAGTTTCTGCAAGTGAAGCTTTGAAACTTAACTTTTGTGATGGAAATTAATTTTTTTCCCATACAAGAGACCAGAACAGAGAGAATTCCCGCTGCCAATATTAATAACTCGCAAGCAGGTGGGGGAGTTTGGCAAGGGGTGGGAGCGGGTGGGGTTGGCAAGCGACATGAGTGAGGGTACAGCCCCTAGTTTATATCCACACATGCAAATAGCTGAATAGTAATATGCATAGCTGTCAACCCTCCCTGTTTTTGGCGGGAAACTCCCTTATTCCAATGCTGTTTCCGGCTGCTATCCCGGATTGTTGATATCCCTTAAATTTCCTGGATTTCAAAGGAAGCAGCTCCTCTCCCTCCCTGCCGGCCAGGGAGGCTCCTCAGCTGTGTTGCTCGGCTGCCAATAAGGAGTCTGAGATGGACTGGGGGCGTAGTTTGCATGCCTTGTGCAGCCAGACCCTCACGCCCAACCAGACAGACAGCCTGCCAGCCATCTACGCGCTCGCTCTTTCGCTCACCCATTTGCGTGCAGCCTCTGGAGCGCAGGGTGGGGAGGCTACTTGGTACCATTGCACCGCCCTCGCGGCATCCCTTATTTTCAAATCCGAAAGTTGACAGCTATGGTAATATGTCAGAGATATGGAATCTCTGGCCCTCCAGATGTTGTGGACCAGGCAACATGGCCAGGAGTCAGAGATGACGGAAGCTGGAGTCTAGCCACATCTGGAGGGTGACCCTGACCTAGGTGCTTAATTCTGGAGTTATCAGCTGGATCAATTTAAAGATAAAATAAAGGGCACGAGAAAATGTAGTTGGTAAGTACTAAAGAGCAAAGTGTGTCAGCCTGTTCCATCTGCCTTTCCATTTGATTCTCACAAAGAAGATGCGTAGATGAAAAGCCACAAGGCTCTCTCTCTCTCTCTCCTGTTTAGCAGAGGTGAAAGAAGTGTCCATTTCTCCCGCAAAGGCAATGTGAAAGCAAAATCAAGCTGGCTTATGATAAGATATGAAAGACTTAGATGTGAGCTGGCTTTGAATGGTGGCCCCAGGTGGCAGAAGGCACATCTATTGTGCGCCAAGCAATTAGGAGCAGGGTTTGTAGAAACTACTTTCTCTTGCTTACTGCTTTGATAAAAGGTGGTCCTGGCAGAACACAATGATAAAGGGCGAAATGACCATCATGAACTGACTGATGTCAACTGGTTCTAAAATACTGCCAGTGCACAGCACACTACACAACCCCTAGGCTCTAGGTCAGAGCACGACCCCTTTAATAGATCAGCTTGCCACCCAAGAGGGCAAGGCTTGAGGTGGTCTTCAGGGCCCTCACCATAATCATCTCTACTCTGCTGGTCTAAATGACCGCCATTTTGTAGATTCTGGCTACAGTTGGCAAATATAGGCTCAGTCCCTGTATTTGCAGAAGAGGAGTCTGGAGGTGGATCTGGGGCATGCTGGAACTTGCATATTTTGTTGGCTTTCTTATTGCGTGTCGAGGTCCCCCCAAACCACCCCTCAAATAACTCACACATCAGACAGAATTTTGTTTTGGTTTTTGGCATGATTTTGGCCACAACTTTATTAAAATACAAATAATGTGAGTGGTTGCTTAGGCATTGGTTAAGACTATCTGTCCCACAGAGGACAGAACTGATGACCGTCAGTAAGGGGAAAACACTCTGGAGAGAGATAAAGGGAGCCAGATGATCTGACCCTCCTCTGTCTCCACAGGCTCCCAGGGCTCTTGCACGGCCCTAGCCCCCGACCGGGGGTTCGGACAAAAGCATATTGAGTCCCTGGATTCCTTTAACGGAATTCCCCGTACACCAGTATCAATAGGAGGGGCATACACAGTCAACCATACCCCTCCTCCAACCAACATAATAACCAATGCCTAACCGCCAACCTTACAAGTTGTGACTATTTGCTACGCAGTAGGCGAAAACCAGGTGGCACCAGCCAATCAGCCACATGGAAAAATTCCTACCAGGGCCCTGCCCCAACAGCAGACGACCCCATGACAGGCATAGCAATGTCAATGCAGAGGCCTAAAATATAGGGAGGGAGGGAGGGTGCTCCGAAGCACACAGCCAAGAGGGAGATCATGTTGCACACCAACCATTATATATACGCTGGGCTGTCCATCGTCAATTTGCAACATACAAATCTCCCCAACAACACCCAGGGTCCAATCACAGCAGTGGCCATCTAAATGTTCCCACCCAGCACCAGAGGGGTGACTTGTTGGCCCCCACCGCAACACGTGCTCTCCATGAAGGAGAACACGCTATGTTAGAAAAGAAATCTCAAGACTCTCTCAACTGCTCTCTAGTGCAAGGTTATTTCCCTCTTCGCCACGTGGTTCCTTGTGTCAGCTTTCTGGCGTATAGGCTCCTTGGCGAAGGAGACCATCAAACCTGCTCTTTCCAAAGCACCATGTACTTTGCCAGGGTTAAATCAACCAGTAATTGGTGGCATCCAATGCTTGTCGTAACCAGCAGTGTAATAACTGCTTCAGAAGTGCAGGATCCTTTCGTGATAGTCCCAGCCATGTCCACTTCGCAGCCCAACCCCTTCTAAGATGATACAAGGTTCAAAGATACGATGATCTTACAGTAATAATAATTAGGGATCCATTGCAATGGTCAGTGCAGATCTCCGTGCGTTGCCTTTCAGCAAGATAATTTCAGCGCATATAGATGGGCAAATGATTTGGAGTACTCCAATATCTTCTTTTGGAGTGATGTAAGTTTTGTTTTCTATGAAGTTCCATTGTACAAAACAGAACTTGCATATTATTCTCTTGAAACTGAAGTGCTAAATGCTAAGCTTTGGAACATACAGTGAGGAAAAAGCCTCCCTTTTTGTGCTGATTGGGTGGTTGTAGGATGCTAGAGACAGAAATAATTGAACCCCCCCCCCCAAAAAAAACCCCAGACCACTGGTCATAACTCAGAACAGACTCATTGAAATGAATGGGCATGACTGACATAGGTCCATTAATTTCAATGGGTCTGCTCTGTGTAAAACTGCATTGGCTACAGCCCCAAGTCTTTAAAAAGCACATTATCATAGAATTGTAAAGTTGGAAGGGACCGCAAGGATCATCTAGTCCAGCGTTTCCCAACCGGTGTGCCGCGGCACAGGAGTGTGCCGCAAGCCACCGGCTCCTGTGCCGCGGGAAGACACCGGCTGCTGTGCTTCCGGGTCGGTCCGGGCTTCCCGCGCCGACCGCCGCCTTCGCGGGGCTGCCGGGCGCTTCGCCCGCTGCCTCTGCCGCCCCGGTCTTCCGGGTCGGTCCGGGCTTCCCGCGCCGACCGCCGCCTTCGCGGGGCTGCCGGGCGCTTCGCCCGCTGCCTCTGCCGCCCCGGTCGCGGTCGGGGACGGGCGGGAGGTGCCGGTGCCACCGGGCTCGCTCGGGGCCGGGTGGAGGTGCTGCCGGGGGGCTGGGCGCTGGAGGGGGGGCGGGCGCCTGGCCCGCCGATCTCCTGCTCCATTTTCGCCCGCCTGGGTCCTTCCCCTCCCTCCCGCCAGGGCGCGCGGACACCCTGCCCCCCGGGTCGGGGTGCATGTGGTGGTGGTGTGCCGCGAGATTTTTTTCGTGGGGCAGGTGTGCCGTTGCCCCGAGGAGGTTGGAAAACACTGATCTAGTCCAACTCCCTGCAGTGCAGGAATATTTTGCCCAACATGGGTCTCGAACCTATGAACCTGAGATTAAGAATCTCGTGCTCTACCGACTGGGCTATGCCTCTGACTACCAGTTGCTGGAAGCTGAGAGAAGTGAGAGTGCTGTAGCACTCAGGTCTTGTTTGCTGGTTTCCCATGGACATCTGGCTGGCCACCGTGAGAATATAAGGATATTCATGGGGTAAATATTTAATGTACAATTAAATTAATTAAACAATTAAATAAATTAAATAAATTAAAACAATTAAACATATATGTATTATGTCTTATATATAGGATAATGTATATATTGTTATGTCATGGGATAAGTCAGTTAATGTACTGTATTACCTCTCTTTCAAATCAGAACCAGTGAAGGTCCTGTGTGAGTGCCTGGAGGCGGTTGGAGGATGGATGGCGGCTAACAGATTGAGGTTGAATCCTGACAAGACAGAAGTACTGTTTTGGGGGGACAGGGTGCGAGCGGGTGTGGGGGACTCCCTGGTCCTGAATGGGGTAACTGTGCCCCTGAAGGACCAGGTGCGCAGCCTGGGAGTCATTTTGGATGCACAGCTGTCCATGGAGGCGCAGGTTAACTCTGTGTCCAGGACGGCTGTCTACCAGCTCCATCTGGTACGCAGGCTGAGACCCTACCTGCCTGAGGACTGTCTCGCCAGAGTGGTGCATGCTCTGGTTATCTCCCGCTTGGACTACTGCAATGCGTTCTACGTGGAAGGTGACCCGGAAACTGCAATTAATCCAGAATTAATCCAGAATGCGGCAGCTAGACTGGTGACTGGGAGTGGCCGCCGGGACCACATAACACCGATCCTGAGAGATCTACATTGGCTCCCAGTACGTTTCTTAGCACAATTCAAAGTGTTGGTGCTGACCTTTAAAGCCCTAAACGGCCTCGGTCCTGTATACCTGAAGGAGCGTCTCCACCCCCATTGTTCTGCCTGGACACTGAGATCCAGCGCCGAGGGCCTTCTGGCGGTTCCCTCACTGCGAGAAGCAAAGCTACAGGGAACCAGGCAGAGGGCCTTCTCGGTAGTGGCGCCCGCCCTGTGGAACGCCCTCCCAGCAGAGGTTAAAGTGATAAACAACTATCCTACATTCAGAAAATACCTGAAGGCAGCCCTGTTTAGGGAAGCTTTTAACCTGTGATATTTTAATGTATTTTAATATCTGTTGGAGGCCACCCAGAGTGGCTGGGGAGACCCGGCCAGATGGGCGGGGTACAAATAAAAAATTATTATTATTATTATTATTATTATTAAGATCTTCAAAATAGTATTCTGTTCTTCAAAGGACAAGCCTTCCATTGAGGAGTCGTGAGAAGCTCCCTTAAACCGAATCAGCCCATTTCCCCATCTCACACAGTATTGTCTACACTGATTTGGCGATGGTCCTCCAAACTTTCAGACAGGAGATGCCAGGAATTGAAACTGGGAGCTTTTTTGTGTGCAAACCAGATGCCCCACCACTGAGCTGTGGCCTTTGCCCCCTCCATGAGGCTATGAGAGCCAGTTGCCAGAAGGAGTGGAGAAGAAGACCTTGGTCAAAGGTCCCCGAAACACTCCTCCGTACGGATGCTGCCCATGGAAGAAAAGCGCTGGCAGGGCCTGGAATTTGCTAGGAACTGACGGCGGTCTTGGAGAGCGGCAGATGGTCTAGGAAACTAGACCGTTAATCCAGCCAAATTATGGCAACAGATGTTTCAAGATGTTTGCATTCAGATTCAAACTGTTAGCCCACTTGGATGTACCACTTCCCTTATTAATTAATAAAAGACACACAGGCGCACAAAATCTGACACCCGCAGTTGCCTCCTGCCAAAATTTCCACGGCTGGGTGTTGCTGTTGCTTCTTTTTTTAATAAGCAGCCGCTGAAATTTTCAGGGCCCTTTCCTTTCCACTCTGGCTCCTTGGCACTTTATAAAAAATTATTATTCCTTTGGATGGATGAGCCTGAACGTTACAGCAAAGAAAAGCATGTGCGAGAGAAAGAGAGAAACGGCAACAAAGACCGCAGCCGTGCGCTGGCTCGACATATTTTCGCAGGCTACAAAATAGTTAAAAGGAATTGCGGGGGCCGGGGGGGTCAGCTTGAACCCCGGCGCCACTCCGTGCGCCTGGGTAACAGCGGGATGCACCGCGGGGAAGATTGCTGGACTGTAATGATGTGCCCTTGCCATATGGAAATGCCCACTAGCCCAGCCGCAGTGTCCTCTCCGGTGCGCAGAAGGGAGATGTGGCTTCAGTGGGAAGAGGGAGCATTATTGATGCCTTTGCCTCGGGGATGGAAGCAGATAATGGATGGTGGGACATAGGCTGTGCTTTGTCATCAAACGAGGGGCCTGAATGATGGGGCACGCTGGAATATTATCAGTCATCCCTTGATCAAGATGTAATACCATCAAAGTCCTTTTTCTCCTCTCCCTCCGCATCGGCGAGTGCTTTGCTGTGCAGCAGCAGCAGTAGACTGGACTCTATTAAGGTGCCGTCATTGGCAGGTTTTTCTTTTTCTTTAAGGAAAACCAACAGCAATTCAGGCACCCAGAATGCACACCGGATCTCCATTGTCCGCACTAGAAAACTTTTCAGGCCTGTGGTGTGATGCTCTTGGAAATTGCACATGGGGGTGGTAGCTTTGTATGCAATCTGGTCCATTCCTCTGCCCAGACCAGGAAACACACAGAGCTGCTCTAGATTCAGATTCAAGCCCTATCCGTTTACAGCATTATTATCTCTCTAAGCGGTCATGGCTTTCCCCAAAGCATTCTGGGAGCTGTGGTTTGTTAAGGGTACGGAGAGTGGTTACAATGCCCATTGTAGTGGTTTATCAATCAATCCCTCTTCCTGGGAAGAGGTTGTGGCCCTTACCAGAGCATAGCTGTCAACCCTCCCTTTTTTTGCGGGAAACTCCCTTATTCCATTGCCATTTCCCGCCGCTATCCCGGATTGTTGATATCCCTTAAATTTCCCAGATTTCAAAGGAAGTAGCTCCTCTCCCTCCCTGCCGGCCAAGGAGGCTCCTCAGCTGCGTTGCTCGGCTGCCAATAAGGAGTCTGAGACCGACTGGGGGCGGAGCTTGCATGCCTTGTGCATCCAGACCCTCATGCCCAACCAGAAAGCCAGCCTGCCTGCCATCTACGCACTCGCTCTTTCCCTCACCCGTTCACGCACAGCCTCTGGAGCGCAGGGTGGCAAGGCTACTTGGTGCCATTGCACCGCCTTCGCGGCATGCCTTATTTTCAAATCTGAAAGTTGACAGCTATGTACCAGAGTTCTGGGGCCCTGGAAATCTGCCCAGCAGATTCGTAGGTGCCGACACCAACCATGCCTTCGTGTTTAAAATGATGTGAATTTGCGCCACTGCAACCATGTGCTCAACTCACGCTGATCGCATGGAAGGTTGACTTCAATGCAAATAGTGAGCGAATTGCATGCAGCAGGAACCTGTGTGCATGAAATGGCTTTGCATATTGAATGACTGTTGGATTGGGGGTACAAGGATGCTATGGGGTTCTTTTCTGGGTGGTGAGAGGAGGGAGAGAGAGAGGGGGGGGAGAAAGTTGAATGCTTTCATTATGTGTTTCTAATTGTTAGTTGCCTTGAGCCTCTGTGGATAAGAGAGGTTATTTATTTTTAATTAAAGATGAGCACCCCAATTCAGATAAGGAGATACATAGATATAAGCAGGCTTCGGCACACATGTTAATTGCTACATAAACTGGATGCACATCCAGGGCCGGCGCGCCCATTTAGGCGAACTAGGCAGTTGCCTAGAGCGCCAAAATGGAGGGGGTGCTGGCCAGCCTGCCCCCCGCCACCGCCTGCCGCCGCCCCAACCAGCGGCGGAGCAAGCAGGTTGGGGCGAAAACCGCGGCGGCGGGGGCGCCAAAATGGAGGGGGCGCTGGCCAGCCTGCCCCTCACCCCCGCCGCCGCCCAGTGCCGCCCCAACCAGCGGCGAAAATCGCGGCGGCGCGGGGCGCCCGGCAGGCAGGGGGCGGGGCACCGTCCGTCATGCGCAATGACATCATGTGCCCCGCCCCCTCACCTAGGGCGCCAAAACCCCTAGCAACGGTCCTGTGCACATCCAAATTTTACTTAAGGTGTATACCAAGGTGTATACCTACCTATCCACCGGGAGGCATATTCTAAGGCGCGACTGAATGCAAAGTCCCATCCACATTCTGGTGCAGGGCTGGAGCTGTATTGGGGGGGGGGATGAAATTTTGAGTCAGGCGGTGCATACAGTTCAGTCCATCTTCCAGTCTGGTTATGAACCCCCCCCCCCAACAGGGCCAGGTTAAGACATTTAGAGGCCCTATGCACTGTTAAGATTACAGTGCCCCCGTATGTACCGTGTTTCCCCTATTTTAAGACACCGTCTTATATATTTTTCCCGTCAAGAAAACGCACTATGGCTTATTTTGAGGGGATGTCTTATTTTTATTACGTAAGCCCAGCTCCGCGTTTTCCTTGACGCCCTCCAGAACTGCGCTTATCACTATGGCTTATTTTCGGGGTACGGCTTATATTTCGCAAATGCAAAAAAATCCTGCTATGGCTAATTTTATGACTACATCTTAAAATAGGGGAAACAGGGTAATTCAAAATAAAGACAATGCTAAATACTAAAATAAAACTTTAAAACCAAACAAAGCAAAGATTTATTGCAGCAGATGATGGAACTTGATTTCCTTGCATTATTTTGATCATTGTTAGTAGGATGGCCCCAATTTAGGTGGGGGTAAGTAATAAAAAGAGAACAGAAAAATGGAGGAAGAGTGTAGTGTAGGGCGATGTAACAAAGTTTCGACTTCCCCTGATGACTACTTCAATACTTTAAAAAAACCAAAGCTAACATTAAAAAAAAATTCTCAATTTTTGTATGCACCTGTTTCCTGGTGCCCTAACATGTGCTTAGTCTGCCTATTTGTTAATCCAGCACTGACCTCACTACTCACTGTAAACTGTCCTGTGATCCTTGTCCTGCCTTTGTTGCGCTACACTGCCCCTCCGGACAGCAACGATGCTGTAATATTGGGAAAACCTTTCAGAACAACTGATAAAGTGCAGGATAAACCCATCACTAATGCACCATTATTGCATCATGGCAAGTTTGCTTAAACCCAGGGTAAGTTTATAAAGGGGACGCGGGTGGCGCTGTGGTCTAAATCACAGAGTCTAGGGCTTGCCAATCAGAAGGTTGGTGGTTCGAATCCCCGCCACGGGGTGAGCTCCCATTGCTCGGTCCCAGCTCCTGCCAACCTAGCATTGCGGGAAGGTAATGGCGTTTCCATGTGCTGCTCTGGTTCTCCAGAAGCGGCTTAGTCATGCTGGCCACATGACCTGGAAGCTGTACGCCGGCTCCCTCAGCCAGTAAAGCGAGATGAGCACGTAACCCCAGAGTCGGTCACAACTGGACCTAATGGTCAGGGGTCCCTATACCTTTACCTAAGTTTATAAAAATGACTTGCTGTTGAAGCTTTTATGTTTTAATTGGATGTCACTGGCTATTCCGGATAGTTGTTTTAGGAAAATTCCACGTGAGCTGCAATGTACCGCATTTGTGGGGTAGCTGCAAAAGAGAGTCTCTCCTATTACCATATTTTCCGGCATATAAGACGACTGGGCGTATAAGACGACCCCCAACTTTTCCAGTTAAAATATAGAGTTTGGGATATACTCGCCGTATAAGAAATACAACCCGGCGTATAAGACGACCCCCGACTTTTGAGAAGATTTTCCTGGGTTAAAAAGTAGTCTTATACGCAGGAAAATACTGTATTTACTGCATTGTCTGCTTTATAAACATTGGAGTGATAATTATCTAGACCAGAGGTTTTCAACCTTTTGGGGTTCACAGCTCCCTTGACCAACTACATTCTTTTTGCGGCACCCCTGTGGGGCTCAGGAGCCCAGCTATGTCGCCCCTTGCCTGCAGAGCTGGCAGCCTCTCACCTTTTTCGAACACCCTCCCTTGTGGAGTGTGCCTTCACCCTCCTCTCCTCTCCTTGGGAGTGCTTTGGGCAGCTACTGCCGCTGCCCCTGGTCTCTGAGCTGCCTCCCCTGCCCCAAAGATAGGTGCGTCCTCCCACTGCCCCACAGGGGCCTGGGAAACTCCCCCTGGCCAGCCCCAGAGCCACCATTCGCCTAGGGAGCTTGTAGCCAGGGTTGCTGAAACAAACAGCTGTGCAAGCCTTTGGGAGGCAGAGACGCGAGAGGGCATCCGAGGAGAGAGGGAAGGAAAGAGGGACAGAGGTGTTGCCCACAGCACCCCTGGCCATCGTTCAAGGCACCCCAGGGTGCCACAGCACCCTGGTTGAAAAGCAGTGATGCATCTCACTGAGTATTACTTATTGGCCAATTCATCCAAACAGCTGGAGTAGCTTTTGCTAGTCTGGGTAGCAAAGTGGCTCCTTTTGTTTTTGCGCTAACATCTGTATGGCACAAGTTCTTTGAAACGGAGGTGTTTTGATTTGTTTTCAATGACAAATGAATGTGTGCCGGCATTTGTCATTTCCCCCCAAATTGCAATTTTGGTATGACTTACGACCTAAGGGAGAAATAAATAAATAAACAAACTTGCTATGCTAATTACTAATGAAGATCAGAGGAACAGAAGGAAAGAAAAGAGAGAGGTAAAGATGCAGGCTGGTGGTGAGCACAGCCTGCTTCTACGTCATCAAGACAAAGTGGATGTGTGAAGGAAATGGACTAATTTTGATAGCACTATAAATCTTGCGTGGGCGTTTGGGGATTATGGGGTTAATTTGTTGAACCTGGCCTGCTCAGGGGTCACTGAGGGTGGTGTGGTTGGCATGGAGTCAATGCCAACTGATGAAGAAAGACAACTTAGCTTTTTGGAATTTGTGGACTGGCCACCATGTAGCCATTTGGGTATACATATTGGGGAATCAGGTGAAAGGATGAGCAGATCAAGGTGTGATGTCAGGTTACAAAGGAAACACTCGCCAGGCTGGAAGGGATGTAAGAAGTGGCAAGTCTTTAGCTAGAGAGTATGTCTAGATCAGAGTGATCCAGTGGGCAGCCCAAGGGCTGCATGTGGCTGAACTATGTGCAAGAACCAGCACATGAGCTAAAATCTCCTTAGCCACTAGTATCCTCATTGTTTATCATCTAACAGACGATTGTGTTTGTCAGAACACCACACAGGCCTTTAACGTCAACATATAATACGAATAGAAATCCAGATTCATGCTTATACAGAAAATTCAGTAAGGGTCTCTCTATACAGCCCTACGGATACTCAGGAATGTTGTGTGTGGTTTGACTGGTCAACTCTTTAATAAAATGTTCTTTATCCATGGAATTCTTTTGATTTTGCAGTGCACACACAGATCTACCTCTGCCCGTGAAAACCGACCCATTCATTTCAATGGACGTTGTACCCTGGTAGGGTTCCGCCTTGGGTTTAACAGAGATGCCTGTGCATGCCTGTGTCCCCTCTGCATTTCCGATTTGCGTTACATTCGCGTTCCCGGAGATCAGGTGACAAATGCAGAGATTCAGAACAGCTCTGCACTCATCTGAACGGATGCTCTGTGCAGGCAAGATCCCTCCATGGAAGTTAATGGAGATACCTGCTTGTGCACGAGAGGTCCACAGTGTTAAGATGCTTACACTCTTGGTAATCATTACCAAGTGCACCAGGTGCCGAACCGCAACCGCAACCGATCCGTTCCAAAAATGCCACTTCCAAATCAAGTTGTTTAGATTTGCTTCTTCGCCCTCGATAAGTTGCAATGACATTTCCTTTTTTTCTCTCGGCGGGGGTGCAATCAGCAGATGTGTCAAATGACTTGCGTGTGCCGCAGTACATCATCTCTTCTGAAGTATGTACATTGAAGGTATCAATAGTAAGATTTACTCGCTCGCGTGGCCCCAAGAGATATATCCCAGGGCTTAGTTAAAGATCATTGCCTCTATTCATCATCTCGTCACCGATTCCAGCATCTCTCTAATCTCTAGACGATTCTATCGGGAGCAAGCGCTCGGGTACCAAGGAGAGGAGGTGGGGGAAGAACCGGGGAGGCAGGACTCCGGAGTTGCCCTCTGGAGTTTGGCTGCTGATTTCCGGACTTCACTTCCTGTGGGAATGCTTAAAAATGCACTTGAGTAGGGAGGGGTGACTATTCTTTTTCTACCCCCCCCATCTTAAGTGCACTTCTCCACATTTCCACTTCAGTTTACAGTCATACCTCGTGCTGCGAACGCTTCATGTTGCGTTCGTCACGGGTTACGAACGCGCCAAACCCAGAAGTACTGGAACGGGTTACTCTATGACTGTTCTCTATGATTAACTAAAGTTTCACCTGTGAGTGAGTTTGTGTATATCAGGCTCTCTGTTCCCCATGTTAGGTAACAGTGGTTACATATGTTTATGACCACTGTTCTACTGAAAGTGTATATACATTGAGGTATGTTGTCATTTTTCTTATTATTATTATTAGTAATTTTTATTAGAGTTTTTGAATTATGTAGGAATCTGGTTTATGCTGGACACTGTTGCTTGCTCATGTATTGGTTCTATTATATGTGTTTGTTATTCTCTTTAGTTTATGACTGAAGAAGACAAAAAGTCGAAACAGTGTATTCATCCGGAACGCTGTCGTATTCATTTATATTTCTCAAATTATAAAGTCTTACAAGTGCCCTGCATACATCGGTCTGCGTGTTGCCTTTTTGACACTACTTCCAGGTTTGGCAGGGCGAGTATGCGCAGAAGCACTAAATCGCGCTTCACGCATGTGCAGAAGCGCCGAATTGTGTGGCGAGCATGCACAGATTCGGCACTTCAGGTTGCGCGAGCTTCAGGTTGTGAACGGGCCTCCAGAACGGATCCCATTTGCAACCAGAGGTACCACTGTATAGTGTTTTTCTTTCAGAATTTTGATGCTCACCTCTCCTAACACACACATTTTTACATGCAATGTGCACCTTTTTGCAAACCGATTTCCCCTAACGCGATGCAATTTTGCACGTTTTTTCCGCCAATGTATTCATTTGCACACACGCTTTGCCCTGGTACAGTCAAGCCTCAGTTGTTGAACGTAATCCATTCCGGAAGCTTGTTCGGCTTCCAAAATGTCCGACAACCGAGACACGACTTCTGATTGGTTGCAGGAGCTTCCTGCACTCGAGCAGAAGCCGCGTCGGACATCCGGCTTCTGAAAAACGTTTAAAAAGCAGAGCATTTGCTTCCGGGGTTTCGGCATTTGGGAGCCTAAACGTCCCAAAACGGAGATGTCCGGGAGCCGAGGTTTATTTGTACACAGTATTAGGGTGGAGAGCAGCACTGCAAGATTCAGAGAATCACAGTTGGAAGAGTCCCTGAGGATCCTCTAGTCCAACCCCCTGCAATGCAGGAATATGCAGCCGTCACACACGGGGATCGAACCTGCAACCTGCGGCCTAGAACCCTCGTACCTAAGGGACCGCCTCTCCTGGTATGCCCCGTGTAGGACCTTAAGGTCCTCAAATAATAACATTTTAGAGGTCCCGAGCCATAAGGATGCTAGGCTGGCAGCAACTAGGGCTAGGGCCTTCTCAGTACTGGCCCCGACTTGGTGGAACGGTCTGTCGCAAGAGACCAGGGCCCTGCGGGATTTGGCATCTTTCCGCAGGGCCTGCAAGACGGAGCTGTTCCGCCTGGCCTTTGGGTTGGTCTTAGTTTAACCCTGATGTTTTATTCCTTTATGGTTTTATTGGTGGGCTACTTAAAAATGAGGCTGCATTTTAAACTTTAAATTGTATTTTAACTTGCATTTTAATTGATTGTTTTGTATGTTTTGTTGTGGTTTTTATGGTTGTTGCCCTGCCTCTTTACCAATTCCCTCCATCTCAGAGCTGGGTCCGTATCAAAGCATTTTGCTTTCCTTGGTGTAACAAGAGCACCTCTCATTCCCCATCCACTTTATGTTTCGGGAGGTATCAGAAGCCCGGCACGTTTGCCGGGCGCCCGAGTCCCTCTGTGTTATTGATTTAGAAACCTTTTGTGTTTTTCCATTTAAAGTAAAAATTGATCTCTCCTGTTGGCCCTTGATCCTGGTGGAGATTAAGGTCAAGGTTTATTCTCTGCGCTTGTGACACAGAAGCGATCCCTCTAGACACCCGGAGGGGAAAGAAAGCATCATAATGGAACTGAGCACATCCATGCCAATCCATTGACAGACCTGCCGAGAGCAGGAAGGACACTGGGGATGTTGTGTCCCAGGCCTTGCATATCAAGACCTTCCACACCAAGGTCACCAACTGAGCTGATCTTTCTGCGGAGCATCAGTGTCTTTTGAACGCTCCTTCCTCTTTTGGGTTCCAGAAAGATGCTGGGTTCCTTCATTGCAAACACAGGAAGCTGCCTTTTACTGAGTCAGACCTTTATTCTATCTGCCTCAGTACTACCTACACTGACTGGCAGCAGCTCTCTGGAGTTTCAAACTGGGCTTTCTCCCAGTCCTACCTGGAGATGCTAGGGATTGGACCCATTGAGATTACAGTGGTACCTTGATTCAGGTAGGTAGCCGTGTTGGTCTGACGCAGTCGAAATAAATGAAAAAATTCAAAAAATTGTCCAGTAGCACCTTAAAGGTAAGGTGAAGGGACCCCTGACCATTAGGTCTTGTCGTGACCGACTCTGGGGTTGTGGCGCTCATCTCGCATTATTGGCCGAGGGAGCCGGCGTACAGCTTCCAGATCATGTGGCCAGCATGACTAAGCCACTTCTGGCGAACCAGAGCAGCGCACGGAAACGCCGTTTACCTTCCCGCCGGAGCGGTACCTATTTATCTACTTGCACTTTGACGTGCTTTCAAACTGCTAGGTTGGCAGGAGCTGAACAAGAAAGCAATCATAAGGAAATACAGCAAAATCCAACCCAACAGAAAGCAGCAGAAAGAAGATTCAGTAGGCCTGACCAAACAAGTAGAGGTTTGGCCTGGAATTCTGGAAGACACCACACAAGAGAGACTATGGTGTTGGTCTGCTGAACCGACGGGGGTGGGGTAGGATATTATAGAAGCATTTCTCATTTTTGATTTTAGGATATGAAATATGGACACGGCAAAGGACTGATTAAGAGACATTATTAAAGACTATATACTTTTAAGGATAAGATAAAGAGTTAATATCAAAGCTACGTACCCAGGGAGAGAGGGGAGGCGGAAGGGAAATATGTAATAGAAGTAAGCCATAAGTATGCTGAGGAGGTTGCAAGTTAATGTATAAGTTTAATATTTGAAGATGAATTAATTGAAGATGAATTAGAAATCTGTCTAGATTCGGAATTTTAAAAAATATGGAAACAATGGGGTAGATGTGAGGGAGTCATATGAAAATGTTAGAATAATGAATGTGACTTGGCCTGGAAGAGGGCCAGGCTAAAATTGTAAAAACCTATAAAAATTATTTAAAAAGAAAAAGGTTGGCAGGAGCTGGGACCGAGCAACGGGAGCTCACCCCGTCGTGGGGATTCGAACCGCCAACCTTCTGATCGGCAAGCTCAGTGATTTAGACCACAGCGCCACCCGCAGTAAGACATGGTTTATCTGTGCATTCTTCACTACCAAGTAGCCATCATTTAACTCTAGGCCTGCTTTTCTTCTTTGCTTCCACTGCGTAAGTCTCAAAACCTGGGAGGGGATAATTTATCCACCATGTTGAAGTTTGAATGGACCATCCTGGCATATGAATAGAACAACAAAATAAACTGAACAGCAACATTTACCCAAATCTACTATGCCTTGTAATTCTGGGAGAGCTGAGTACAGACATGCAAAGCAAGGGAATTCCATTAAAAATAAATAAATCCTAACCTCTGAAATCTCCTCTTAGGACTCAGTTATGGCGGTAGGATAACCATGCTGGCTTCTAATCTTTCCATTAAAGCCATGTCACCTATTTCCTAAACCTTTATTTAGACAAAAGCAGAAGCTTTCAGGACCATTAAAGGCTCAGGCCAAGAGGTAAGGGCAATTTCCTTATTGCTGCAGATGTCTGGTATTGGGATGGGTGTCGCCTGCGGTCATCTTTGGGCAGCCTGTTATTTAATGTAACCTGTGAGTGCAAGGTTTACGTGGCAGGGCAAAAATCATTGTCCCTTTTTCCATATTATTGCTATTAGCAAAACTGTGAGAGCAGATATGAAACGTGTGATAATTGTCCTTCATTGTTCCCTGGCAAATGTGGTGGCTTAGCCTAGTTTCAATTTGCAGACAGTTCTCAGAGGAATCCACTCCCCGCCTCCTTGTTTGGGTGTGTGTGCTTGCAAAGTGTTTTGCATTTCTGGGGTCAACACCCGCAACTCTCTGGTCTGTGGCTCCACGACCCTTTGCCAGCACCTCCCCGATTTAATAATCAGCAAATGATCCTTCTAATTAAAACAAATCTAATCCACTTTCACAGGGTCAAACCGGGTTTTTCATTCAGCCTCCTGGGTGAGGTTTTTAGACAGGAATTCACGAATTAACCCGAGACATTTAAGGTGGATTTGTACTGAGCTATATGGAAATGGCCTCTTCAAATTCTCCACTCTACTTGAGAGGTGCGGGAAGAGAAATTGGGGAGGTGAAGAAAGGCACTTTCATCTAATTTCTCCAGCAGGAAGGAGATAAGACATTCTCAATAGTTTCTCAAGGTGGGACTCACCATTAGATGTGGCAAGAGGACAGCTTCCTTCCTTCCTTCCTTCCTTCCTTCCCTCCCTCCCTCCCTCCCTCCTTCCTTCCTTCCTTCCTTCCTTCCTTCCTTCCTGTTGCCACTGGCATTATTATCACTATTAATAATAAATTCTTAGCCCACCCTTCTTCCCAAAGGCTCCCAAGGTGGCAATTAAAAACATTTAAAACTGTCACATACCCTCACAGTCAAAACTGTCTAGGTTGCCAGGAACAGTCTTTTTCAGCCTTCAGATGCTTGGGTGAGCAGGAATGTTTTTCAGTTCCTCCTGAATGTTAATAATGAGGGAGACAGTAACACCTCACCAGAGAGGGCATTCAACAAATTTATTTATTGCATTATGGAGAGCCACCACCGAGAAGTCCCTGTCAGGATCCTGGGCATAGAGTTGTTGCGGGAAATGAAATAAAGCAAGTTAATTGGTGAAGTTTCTCTTAATTAATAATGCTAAAACAATCTTGAGTAAAAGTGTGTTGCCCCTACAGCTCCGTTCTGAACCTACACCTCTTTCCTCTAATTAAGGCCTCTCCCCAATACAGTGATCCCTCGACTTACGAATGACCCGGCTGACGAGTTTTTCGAGTTATGGGGGATCAAAGCGGCCACCGCTTCTGAATTTTTTCGACTTCTGAAAGGAAGTCGTGGCCGTTTTAAATGCGGTTTCCTCAACTTGCGAAGGTTTTTTCGACCTACGAATGCGTTCTCCCAATGCATTCCTATGGGGACTCGAGTTACGATGATTTCGATCTACGAAGATTCAGTCGGAACGGATTATCTTCGTATTTCGAGGGTCCACTGAACGTAAAGGATGTATTTTTTCTTATGTAAACGAAGAACCCCTCTGATCACTTCTCAGATCTCAGATATGAATGTTTTCACTCTGCCGACCAAAACATGAGCGTTTCATTTTTCACCTGATGAAAATAGTTTGGTCTAGTTTGCTCAATGACCATAAGATTCTAGCACCTTTTAAAATCACGAGCATTTCGTCTTTCTTTCCTACTTTGTTTCTTTGAGGGTGGGGCCAGTAGCAGTTGATGGGGGCAGCGACACTTCCCTGACTTCTCATGGCTGACATTTCGGTGGCTTATCAGCGGGGGCAGCAGTGAGCTGACGGTGAGGTCATCGCAGTGCTAACACACCAGCAGAGCCTGTCTAGTACTGTCCCTGCTGCTGCATTCACACCGTGCCATGTTTGCATCTTTTTTATTTTATTTTTTTGCTTTGGCTTCATTTCCATTTTCAGTTGCTATCCTCCACCCAGCTCTGATATCAGAAATCCACTATTTTTGGGGAGATGGGGGAAGCCTTGTTTTAGCCATGTATTATTATTATTTTTTGATGAGCAGTGTGACATCTGCAAACAGCTTTCTAATTGCCCCAATAAATCTGCGTGATTGGAAAATTCTTGAGATTTTTATTGGGAAGGATATTTACAGCAATTAAAACTAATTAATTGTGAGTTTCTATATTCATCTGAGGAAGGTTTCTGATGCGCTGATCTATTTCAGTGCCTCTAAGAATGCCATCTCAGCAGGAAAACTGAGGAATCCACTGATTTGGGATCAGTGTGGTGCTAATGACAAGAGTTCTTTGAAAATTAAGCTTTAATCCCCCCCCCTCTTCTTCCAGCAGTTCACACGAGGGTTGGCATATTGTGTGGATAACAATGAAAGACAAATTCTACATCCACCATGAACTCATTAGGTATCCTTGGGCTGGCCAGCATTCTCTGTCTCAATCCCTCCCCTTGAAATGTGGCAATAATAATATTGATCTGCTTACAGGGTTGTTGTAAGACTGGTGGGCATCAAATGCTTCAAACAATAAGTGTTTGCATGCGTCCTAAGCGGTACTGATAAAGATTATCTGTTGATAATTCAGAGGCTGTGCGCGAACGGGTGAGCGAAAGAGCGAGCGCGTAGATGGCAGGCAGGCTGTCTGTCTGGTTGGGCGTGAGGGTCTGGCTGCACAAGGCATGCAAGCTCCGCCCCCAGTCGGTCTCAGACTCCTTATTGGCAGCCGAGCAACGCAGCTGAGGAGCCTCCCTGGCCGGCAGGGAGGGAGAGGAGCTGCTTCCTTTGAAATCCGGGAAATTTAAGGGATATCAACAATCCGGGATAGCAGCGGGAAACGGCATTGGAATAAGGGAGTTTCCCGCAAAAAAAGGGAGGGTTGACAGCTATGCTACCCGAAGGAGTCTCAAAGCAGCTAACATTCTCCTTTCCCTTCCTCCCCCTCAATAAACACTCTGTGAGGTGAGTGAGGCTGAGAGACTTCAGAGAAGTGTGACTAGCCCAAGGTCACCCAGCAGCTGCATGTGGAGGAACGGGGACGCGAACCCGGTTCCCCAGATTACGAGTCCACCGCTCTTAACCACTACACCACACTGGCTCTGCTGTGCCCACCAGGACTGAGCCGTCTTGTTTCTTTGAATAAAGAGTTAACTTCATTGACAAACCATGAGCAACTTGGCTGGCAAGTTCTGCACCAGCTGAAGTTTCCAGACCGTCTCCAGAGGCAGCCCTGCATATAATGCATTGCAGTAATCGAGCCTAGTGACTGGTTGCTGTTTGGTTGAGGGCGAACCCTGGATGGGCTCCATCGAAAGCCATAATAATATGACAATCTAAAGAGCTTTTACTGAACTGATGTGTTTATGTGGGAAGCGCGTAAAAGCCTTGTTTGCTTGCTTTTCTAAAGGGGGGAAAAATCTTATCCAAATCTGATAATCATTTTTAAAAATATCTGCCCTGGGACTTAGCGTTTGCTTTTTATTCATCACATTTTGCACTGGGAAGCGGGTGGAGGCGGGAAAAACAAGCCCCTGCTTGCATCAAAGGCAGAAATAATGGTTTGAAAGTACTTAAAAGCTTATGGGTAGGAAAACTTAAAACTGGATGGATTCAGCCCAAATCCTATCAGATTTTCTTGGTTCTCATAAACCTTTAATCAGCTCCCGCGGGGCATATTTGCTAAACATAAAGCAGGCGATTCAAAAAGCACACAAACTACTAGGATTCTGGGAGTGAGCAGGGAGATTTTGCTTTTCAGCCTGATTTAAGAATGGAAATACAGTGGTACCTCGACTTACGAAGATAATGCGTTCCGACGCAATTTTTGTAAGTCGAAAACATTCGTAAGTCGAATCCCCATAGGAATGCATTGAGCGAAAAAAATTCATAAGTCGAAAAAATCCTATTCAAAAATTCGTAAGTCAAAAAAATCCTATTAAAGCGGCCACAACTTCCTTTCGGAAGTCGAAAAATTCGGTTGCGGCGGACATTTTTTTTCTTCCGGAAGTCATTCGTAACTCAAAAAATACGTAAGTCGAGTTGCTCGTAAGTCGAGGTACCACTGTACACACCAAGAGCTCTGGCCAGAAATTTCAATACTAGGATTAAATCCTACTCGTGAGTTATAGTTAAATAAAAGTATGTATTCTGTTAAGAATTACAGTCTCAGGCAGAGAATGTCAATTCAAATAAGAAAAACAGTTTCAAGTTGACAATATGTGTAGCTTCAAATGAAAAATACAACTTCAAATTCACAGTAGTATGAGTAAACAATAATTCGTTACAGTATAAGAACATAAGAAATTTCAAGTAACAATAAATGTATACCGTATCAGTTCGTATTCAAAAGTATTCAAATGGATCGTTTGATAAGTAAAGCCGGAGTGAAGAGTCGATTCAGGAAAAGCAACCAGGACAGGTCCCTGTTTCGATATGGATGTCTTCGTCAGCTAATTTTTGAGTTTGTGTTAGTTTGTAGAGTGCATTTGGAAGTATCACGTAACTCTATGTTTTTCAAATGTAGTGTCTGAGAATGAAGAGATCAGCATGTATCTGATTTTTTTCTGTGTGTTTTCGATTTAAGAATGGGACTTTATGAATGGAGCGAGTTGGTGCTAAGAATGCATTGGAAAGGCAGACCTGTGATCAAGTCCCACCCGTTCTGGAATGTCCAGCTGAACTCTTCCCATTTATTTATTTTAAATCTTCTGATTTAAAAAAAAATCTTATTTAAAAATAGTTGTCATTCTTTTTTTCCATTCTTGAAACAAGACAGGGTAAGAATACCAATAATGATGATAATTATGTAGTAATAATAATAATAATAATAATAATAATAATAATAATACCTCTCCTATCTGGCTGGGTTGCAAAAGCTGCCCAAGATTTACAATTTTGCTAGCCAGATTTTGACTTTGAATAGCAATTTCAGTTTTGACTTTTCAATGCAACATTTTTACCCCCAGTTTAAAACGCTCATGCTTTTCACTTGCTGGGTGTGTCTTGATCATCCCCCCCCCCCCTTTGCTGGAAAGTGTCAAATGTGGAATCTTACTAACGGCCACCTTCAACTACAAAATGCTGTTGCACATCATTTGCCAAATATCAATTCATTGTCAAATATAAAATACCCTAATGTTAGGATGTAATATAGTCAATGAAATTGAATTTCAATAAATATTTACAAGTATGGAAATTTGTCAATGTTAATTTTTTGCCATTCAATTGTAAGGCGGAAAATTAGAATTAAGAGTGCCTTGCAGGTTTCTAATTTCGACAGACGTCCTGCGTCAGTTTGTAGAAAATATCAGTATTATTTGCATATACCTTATGAAATTATTTCAAATATGAATGGAACCTATCAGATCCTTCAAACTGCGTGTCACCAATCAAATTCTGTCTGATATTCACTTTTTGTGAGTCAGGTATTGAATACCAGCAGACAAGATACCAGAGACAGATACAGAATATTCAACGGATAATAGAATAGGCAGAGAATCCAGTTTGATAGGATATCAAAAGCATGAGAATTTTGAGGGGATTTAATTCAGAGCAAATTCATTCCAGCTCTAAACTGAACCCTCGTGTATTGGAAGCAAATACAGTCCTACCTTGGAAGTCGAACGGAATCCGTTCCGGAAGTCCGTTCGACTTCCAAAACACTTGGAAACCAAAGCGCTGCTTCTGATTGGCTGCAGGAAGCTCCTGCAGCCAATCGGAAGCTACGGAAACCCCCTTGGCGTTCGGCTTCCAAAAACAGTTTGCAAACTGGAACAGTCACTTCCAGGTTTGCGGCGTTCAGGAGCCAAAACGTTCAAAACCAAGCTGTTCTAAAACCAACGTACGACTGTAGTGTCATACATGCCAGTGGAATGGTTGTAGCTCAGTGACAGAGCATCTGCTTTGCATGCAGAAGGTTCCGGGTTCAAGTTCTGGCATCTCCAGGTAGGCCTGGGAGAGGGCCTTGCCTGATGCCCTGGAAAGCTGCTTCCAGCCAGTGCTGACAATACTGAGCTAGATAGACCGATGGTCTGGCTCAGTGTAAGGCAGCTTCTCGTTTTCCCAATTTATTTCAGGTCCTTCTAATAACATGATTTTGGAGACAAAGCACTGAATGGTTTATATGAATCGACTGCCTTGCACAGCAGGCTGTCTTCACGAGTGTTTGCTTCAGCATTTGGGGGAATTGTATAGGATTGCATTACAGCAGCGACTGCTACATTTCTTCTGCCATAAGATAACCTTATAATTCCTAATGCCGTACGATTGCTGGAGGATTACTGTGTGCTAATGTAATAGAATCAGATGCAAACAGAGGCGCTAAAGAAGTGGTGGAAGAAACCAATATTTCAAGTAAAGTAGGTCAGGAAAATGTATTCTGATGGCGGCGGAGCAGGGGAATGACGACGACGACCCAACTCCCTTCAGAAGGGAGGTAAACCCCTCACAGGTATCAAATGCATTAATGTGAGGCTTGCATTCTGTCTTCTTGCATAAAACTGCTGTTTATGCAGCTTTAACGACAGCAAAGCCACAACACAGTACGGCATGTAAATACAACAGGTACATGCTGAAGAGCTGCAGCTGCCGTACGAGGCCTTAAGACTACAAAATCCATGATGCAGCGTGACTGTAAGCAAGATGCACATGCACAGGAGCAACTAAGGGGCACAGATGAAGTGAGAAATGAATAATAAGGAGACATTTGGCAGGTATCTTCCCGTAGAAATATGTTCATCTTGGCCACAAATTCCCTTCAGGGAGTGGTCAAATTATACCTCCCTAAACTGACCTTGAGAAGATTATCTATTATCTTTAAAGATGCCTCTGAATTCCAAGAGTGTACCTTGATTATATTGTTAAAGCTTCTGGATGGCCATGATCTTTCGTCAGGCAAATTGCTTGTTAATGGACCAGAATGAATGGTCAATGTCCCTTCGTCCCCCCTTCCCAGTGTTTGGGAGATACACAGAGATCTCTGTGGAATCCTTGCAAGGAAAATAACCCACCAAACCTGGGGAGGAAGACCTTTCATCGCCTACAGACAGCCACCCAATCTTAAACAACTCCTCACCCACAACAATACTACAACCAGACTTAACACAGACACTGGCACCAGAGCCTTCAATAAACCCAGATGCCAACTTTGCTGCCACATACACCCGGACAACACCATTACTGGCCCCAACAACATCAAACATACCATCTCAGGACTATTTAATTGCTCATCGTCTAACATTGTGTATGCCATCAAATGCCAACAGTGCCCTTCAGCTCTCTATATTGGACAAACAGGCCAAACCCTACGCCAAAGGATAAATGGACATAAATCTGACATCAGGAATCACAAGACAGAGAAACCAGTAGGAGAACACTTCAATCTCCCAGGACATTCTATACAAGATCTCAAAGTAGCTGTCTTATTGCAAAGGAATTTCAGAAATAGACTGGAAAGAGAAGTTGCTGAATTGCAACTCATTACTAAGCTTAAAACCATGGAGAGACCTGGTCTGAACAAAGACATTGGATTCTTATCTCATTATATATGACAAAGCTTTTTTAACCTTCTCACCCCTTGCTTTTTCCTGTAAGACTAATTGCAGTCGTTAACAGTCGTCAACAGGTTTACCACAGCTATCAGCCTTTCACCCATTCCCACCACCCCTCTGAGTAATACCCCTCCCACCCTCTCACTATATAATATAAGGGTCTGGTGACTTCTGTTTCAGTGTATTATCAACCTTTCACCCATTTCCACCACCCCTCTGAGTAATACCCCTCCCCACCCTCTCACTATATATCAGGGTCTGGTGACTTCTGTTTCAGTGTATCTGAAGAAGTGTGCATGCACACGAAAGCTCATACCAAGAACAAACTTAGTTGGTCTCTAAGGTGCTACTGGAAGGAATTTTTTTATTTTGTTTTGAGAACCAAGGTATTACTGTAAATAAATAAAATAAACAGCCAACCTTTTCATATCTACCAGCACATTTGCAAATAGAACAATCCATCGTGGGCACCGCAAAATACCCATTTCACAGAAGGAAAACTGACAATACTCAGACCTACCCAAAACAGGCAAAGCACCTAGACCTTGTCCAAACGAGTAAAACACAGACAAGTAAGCAGGCAACTCTCCAAAACTGGCAGTCCATAAACAGTCCCAAATGCTTGATTTTAAAAACAACATCAGGGAGCTTTGGTGGGTACTCAGGTGTTTGTGCATCTGCTGGGACTGTGGCTCCCATGGGTGACATGTTGGGGACCTCCACCCTAGACATTGGTATAATCCAGCAAGGGGCTTCCTATTTTCTTAAGCAAGACCCTATGCTTCGGATGGTGTGATGTCATAACCATTAAGAGTTTGTGAGTGTGGACTCTGGCTTTGTACATTTGAAACGTCCTGGACGGCCTTTGCAGAACAGCCGCAACAGCAATAGAAGATGCAAGGCCAGTGTCCGTCCAGCCTTGATCTAGACTAAAATCTTCAAGCCACAGTAGCTTTTTACATGCACCATCTGACAGTACCAGAAAGCCCTTTGCAGCCCTGGGTGAAATTATGATAACAAGAGGAGAGAGAGGGAGAAAAGCTATTACTGACACCATGCTTTCATTATGCAAATGATATTAAGATAGGCTGTTCGGATTGCCCGTGGCTATGCTATAATCTCCATGCAGTGATTATAATGTGTCAAACTTAGTCATTTTGATTATGACATGTTAATTACATGCCATCCTCATGCAGACATGAATATTACTCGCAGTCAAACAAAACCACAAATTGGGGGCACTGATTGTTTCGCTTTGTTTGGACTTTTTGTGGGTGTTGCTGTTGATAAAACGGATCGAAAGATTAGAAGGCTGCATAGTATCAGGCCAAGTCATTAAGGTAAATCAAAGCTTGATGGGGCTGGTTGTAAATGGTTTGCGGGAACAAAGAACATAACAATTGTTTTGGTGGAGAAGACCAACAGTGGCCAGCCACGTAGCTTTGGAAACCAGACTAAGAGGCCATCCCCTCTTGTTTCTCCTTCGTAGGAAGATAGGAAGCCGCTTTGTCCTGAGTCGAACCACTGGTTCATCTAACGCAGCCTTCCTCAACCTCGGCCCTCCAGATGTTTTTGGCCTACAACTCCCATGATCCCTAGCTAGCAGGACCAGTGGTCAGGGATGATGGGAACTGTAGTCTCAAAACATCTGGAGGGCCGAGTTTGAGGAAGTCTGATATAGTGCAACATCTGCACTCACTGCCAGTGGGATTCCAGTGTTTCAGGAGGGAGTCTCTTCTAGCCCTACCTGAAGATGCCGGGGATTAATTGCCAAGTAAGGGAGATGCTCTATCCCTAAGCAATGGCCCTTCCTCATAGTCAGAGGGGTATCATTGAACGCAGAGATTCCGTTTTGCTCCAAGGCTGACAACCATTGATAGAACCATCCTCCATGTGTGGGGCCTATCATTATGGAAAACCACCTACATTAGTGGCTCCTCCATGTCGCAAGGTAGGGAGTTCTATACGTTAACCATTCATTGTGGGAGATTGCGTTTCGTCTGTGTGGAACCTGCCGGCCATCTTCCTTGAGTGGCCCCTCCTATTAAGAGAGAGGGAGGGAAATGGTCTTCTCTCCGCACCATGATTTTGAAATCCTAAAGACATAAGATAAGTCCTGTTGGATCAGGCCAAAGACTCCTTTGGTCCGGCACAGAGGCCACCCAGACGTCTATGGGAAGCCTGCAAGCAGGACCTGAGTGCAGTACCATTCTCCCCACTTGCAATTCCTTACAACAGGTGTTCAGAGGCATGCTATTGTTATCAGGAGCGTCCTACTCTTGTGTAGGACCCTGGCAGAGACACATGCCCGGCTGGCATTTTCTCTCCCTCCTGGTCGGTCGTTCGGGAGCTTCAAAAGCTTTCTTCTGCCCGAACATCACAGCGACTGTTACCAAGAAGCATCAGCACACTTAGGGATCTGCAGAGTCTTCACAGCCTGCACAAACAGACCTCAGCAACTCAGCATTGTGGCTAATCTACTTTATTTACATATAAACACACACGGAGCACTGCAACATGGCTCCCTCTCTCTCTAGCATCAGACAGCAAAGAGAAAGAACAAAGGACAATAGTCCCACTTCACGGAACACAGTAACACAAACATCCTGTCTCCGTCACTTCCCACTCTGTGGAATGAAAACATACACCGTCATGTGATAGACAACAATCCCATGACTGCAGACACGGGGAATGAATCTCCAACAGCTACTGTATGTCCAACAGTGAAGAAGAAGAAGAAGAAGAAGAAGAAGAAGAAGAAGAGGAGGAGGAGGAGGAGGAGGAGGAGGAGGAGGAGGAGTTTGGATTTGATATCCCGCTCTATCACTACCCGAAGGAGTCTCAAAGCGGCTCACATTCTCCTTTCCCTTTCTCCCCCACAACAAACACTCTGTGAGGTGAGTGGGACACTGAGAGACTTCAGAGAAGTGTGACTAGCCCAAGGTCACCCAGTGGTGGAGCATGTGGAGGAGCGGGGACGCGAACCCGGTTCCCCAGATTACGAGACTACCACTCTTAACCACTACACCACACTGGCTCCCACACTGAAGGTAGTACAAAGCCATCATCAAGGCTGTTAGCCATCGATAGCCATTGGGGCAAGGGGAGGTGACTGCCTTGGGCAGCAAGATCCATAGGGACGGCAGATCCTGATGTAGATTCCCCCCCCCTGCTTGTTCCTGATATAGATCTCCACCCAACTCTTCTTCCCTGGCAGGGTTGGGGGCACCATTTTCTGGTTCACCTCAGGTGCCAAAATGTCTTGACTGTGTCTAATGCTCTTTGAAAGCCATCGAAATGGGTGGCCATCACTGTCTCCTTGAGGAGCAAGTCACTTATTTAAGCTATGTGCTGTGGATCCCCTTTGGTCTTCTCTGGATTTTTAATAATATTTAATAATAATAATAATTTATTATTTATATGCCGCCCATCTGGCCGGATTGCCTCAGCCACTCCGGGCGGCTTCCAACATATTAAAATATCAAACACAGCAAAGCGCAAAACATTAAAAACTTCCCTGTACAGAAAAAAAAATCTCCCTGTGCACTTGCTCTACATCACACACAAACTTTTCAAAACTTTTTTTTTATTGAACAACACAAATCAGTGCGCACACAAAGAGAAAAACAACCATCAACAACCTATTAATATATGTTCTACATAAGGAGAAAAATAAAAATACAGGGGGGAAAATGAGGAGTATTCTGATTATTATGTTTCCCCCTTCCTCGTTTTTTCTATCAAGAAAAAAAGCCCTTGATTTGATGTGAACTCATATAATATATAAATAAATAACCCTGCATTTAGAAAACTAGATGCCAGGGAGAAGGCTTCTCACCCGACTATTCTCCCTGAGATGCTTGTTTTCTAAATGCAGGGGTTTTAATTTTTTTAAAAAAAAAATCTGTTTTGTTTTCAGAGCAAGTACATGTGAGCCACCAAGGCGATCTGAAGTCTGGCCAGAGGTTTGCCTCCTAACTCATATCAAGGCCAACGCCTGATTGTCTTCAGCCCCCCACCCACCCCTTAATAGGCATTTTACACTTTCTTTCCCAACCCCCTCCCCTTTTAAGAACATATAGTTCTTTTGTGGCTTGACGCTGTGAAAAAGTGCAATTTCAGCAGAGATGGTTCAATAAAGTATTCCCTGATGATGAAATGTGTCATTAAATATAGAAATAGATCCAGCACAGCCTGGTCTACAGAGATTCCCTTGAATGGGATATCTAGGTAAGAAAAAAGAGGCTGAATTGCCCGTGATACCTTGGTAAATGCTGGTGGGGAGGGGGGGTGCTCTCCGCTAGGGAGAAACACTTAAACCAGACGTATAAAGAGCTGGCATTCTGGCTCAACTGATTAAACGGAACCAAATAAACCTCCATCGAAACAAATCCACAAAGACATCACAGTCTTCCACATCTGTACGGTGTTAGCTAATGTTGCAAAGGTATCTAAAGGAGAGCATCATCTTTGACAATTAATTGTGGCGTAGGGCTTTTCTAGTAACGTGGATTTATTTTCTTTAACCCCCAACCCCATATGAATACTTGATTGTTCCTTGATTGGGAGATTGTTCTTGAACAAACAGTGCTTATTTATTACATTCAGCATGGAGTTTTATTTTGAAATGAAATGTGTTGTGTCGCTATCCCCAGGCCGGCGCGTCCATTTAGGCGAACTAGGCAATTGCCTAGGGCACCAAAATGGAGGGGGCGCTGGCCAGCCTGCCCCCCGCCCCCTGCCGCCGCCCGATGCCGCCCCAACCAGCGGCGGAGCAAGCAGGTTGGGGTGAAAACCGCGGCGGCGAGGGCGCCAAAATGGAGGGGGCACTGGCCAGCCTGCCCCCCGCCGCCGCCCCAACCAGCGGCGGAGCAAGCAAACTGCGGCGGCGGGGGGCGCCCGGCCGGGAAGGGGGCGGGGCACCGCTCCACAACGTGCGTCATACTCAATGACATCACGTGGCCCGCCCCCTCGCCTAGGGTGCCAAAATTGCCAGCACCGGTCCTGGCTATCCCACTTCTCCTCCAAGGAGCTGGTGGCAGCTTGTGTGGTTTTGCCCTCTCCCATTTCTTCTTCTTCTTCTTCTTCTTCTTCTTCTTCTTCTTCTTCTTCTTCTTCTTTCACTTGTAGCCGTGTAAGATTGTCTTCCATAAACACGGTTTTAACAATGAGTCCGTAAGTGACTCTGGAGGCCAATTCTGGATCCACACGTCCTTCCACAGTGTTGACATTGGTTTCCGGGTGGGAGTTGATCATGGTGTGGATTTGCCAAGTGTGCCTTCCTCTTAGCATGTTTCTCCCTTGCGTCCTGAGTTCGAGTGTTTTCAAAGCCCGTGAAACCTTTGGTAAAGGCTGTTCTCCAATTGGAGCGCTCGCAGGCAAGTGTTTCCCAATGGTTAGTGTTTATACTACATTTTAAAAGATTTGCCTTGAAGGAGTCTTTAAACCTCTTTTGTTGACTACCAGCATTACGCTTTCCATTTTTAAGTTCGGAATAGAGTAGTTGCTTTGGAAGACGATAATCAGGCATCAGCACAACATGACCAGTCCAACGGAGTTGATGTTGGAGAATCATTGCTTCGACACTGGTGATCTTTGCTTCTTCCAGTACACTGGCATTAGTTCACCTCTCTTCCCAAGTGATGTGTGAATTTTTTCGGAGACACCGTTGATGGAATCTTTCGAGGAGTTGGAGATGGCTTTTATAAGTGGTCCATGTTTCACAAGCATACAGTAAGGTCGGTAGTACAATAGCTTTGTAAACAAGCATTTTGGTTTTCCTGCGAATGTCCCGGTCCTCAAACACTCTGCACTTCAATCCGGAGAAAGCCACACTCACAGAGCTCAGGCGATGCTGGATTTCAGCATCAATTTCGGCCCTTGTGGAAAGGTAGATTAGGATGGCAGGTGATGACTGCCCGAAGATCACCCAGTGAGCTTCATGGCCCCAACTTTACGTCCTGCCCTACCTCATGCACGTGTGGAAATCTTGGGTGACATGCACACCTGACCTAGCGAAAGAGAAATCCAAGGAAGCAGCGGGCCACACATGTCTGTCTTGAAATATTGAGGTGGACAGGGAGGAGGGTGTGTCGGTGACATCCCGGACGCTGGTCAATGGGTGCTGTCCACAGACAGCCTTCTGTAGGTTTCCAACCAACCAGTTGAATTAATTTTTCAGAGTTCACCCTAAAAGGTACACCACCAGGATGCTTTAAAACTGCCCGCACTGCTCTTAAAAATTACCTCTGTCTTCAGCCTAGGGCATTTATATTTTAATTTCTTCAGTGTCTTCTGGGGCTATGGGTCCCACTCAGTTCTTTCTCCTTTGCTCTCTCCTTAGGTAAAGGTAAAGGGACCCCTGACCATTAGGTCCAGTCGTGTCCGACTCTGGGGTTGCGGCACTCATCTCGCTTTATTGGCCGAGGGAGCCGGCGTACAGCTTCCGGGTCATGTGGCCAGCAGGACAAAGCAGCTTCTGGCGAACCAGAGCAGTGCAGAGAAATGCCGTTTACCTTCCCGCCGGAGCGGTTCCTATTTATCTACTTGCACTTTGACGTGCTTTCAAACTGCTAGGTGGGCAGGAGCAGGGACCGAGCAACGGGAGCTCACCCCGTCGCAGGGATTCGAACCGCCAACCTTCTGATCAGCAAGCCCTAGGCTCTGTGGTTTAACCCACAGCGCCACCTGGGTCCCTCTCCTTACTTAATGCATTAATTTCCCTACTCTGTTTCAACCTCAACTTACCTCCCTCCCCTCCAGGCCCAGATGCAATGGCAACTAGATCTGCTGTCTCAGCCAATCTCTGTGATAACACGCAGAACAGATTCCTTGTTTGGTTCTGCTCTTCTTCTGCAAGCGTCTCCCTAACTGAGCTTGCATGATCTCAGTTTTACACCACTGTTGTCGAGGCAGCCGGATCAGTCCCGTCTACTGTACATCGACCCCCCTCCCTCCACCCGCCTCTCCCAAATTCTTCGCCACCTCCAGTGACAATTCTAAAGTTGGCTCTTATACAAGTGCAATTTGGGTAGTTCATCTGAGAGTTTGCCGTTTGCTTGTAATGTACAAAATAAATTTTAAATAAAATCAAAGGCATCTCCCCCTAAACATTGTGCTTTTTTTTTTTTTACTGAGGGACATTTCAAGTCAAGTTTTACACAGGTTTAGCCCAGAGGGAAATTAAACTCTACATTTAAATGGAGATTGCACACACAGGAATCCATTAGTTTCAATATTTCTCAGCAGGAGGGTTCAGAGTTATTTAAATAAGTTTGGATATTAAACCTAAAGTAGCCATTAAAGGAATGTAAATTTGTTTGCTTAGTTTTTATAGAAATCTTTCTGTTTTCCAGCTGACTGGTGGAAGGGGGAAGAGAAGAAGGAATCTATTGGAATCCATGATGGCAAATCTTCTTAATGCATTAGCGCATTAGTTGGGGGAAAACTGCCCTTGAATATGGCATTTCCTTTGACTTTTGAAGCAGTAAATTACAGAATACTTAGGAGTTGCAAAATATGTTCTATAGCAGAGACAATTTCTTGCAAATGTTCATTTTGGGTCACCCTCCACCTCCTTGTTCTTTATTCCTTCCGAGTAGCGCTAATATAACCACGGGCATTAAAGCATATTGGTTATGTTGGGTTCTTTGATTGTCAGCGAGATGATTTTAAAAGTTATTTAGGTCCTTGTGTTACATCTCTGCGACGGCACGGTTTTAAAAAAACAAAACAAAATGCCAACATTTTGTAATGTTTCTCTTTGTTGGTTTTCTTTGGGGATTCATAAATATTGATTGTACCGTAAAAAATTGATGGAATCTTGAAAGAGACTGCCGCCTGGGCAGCTGGGGAATTCACTCAATTTTTCTCAATAGCTGCAGTCTATAAAAAGAGGAGATTTTTGCAAATTGTTTCTCACCTTGTCTTTTTAGTATTTAATAGCTCTCAATTCTGCAGTCCCGTGAACCATGCATGTGCCTTGTTTTCCATCACAACAGTCTACACACACACACACACACACACACACACACGGGTTCAAAAGGAATTAAAAAGGGAGAGTGGCATCAGAGGGGTTAAACGGCCCCTTTCAGGGGATGCTGGAAGAAGATTCATTAATGTGGCAACAGGCCGCTTCTCCAGCAATTGTTATGTTAACATTCTCCCTCTCCCCCCTACCCCCAAACTCCCGTTCTTTTAGCCAGATTTAGAAATGGACAGGCGGAAAGTGATTTCAGCTTCTTGATGAAAAAGCAGGCTCTGAAATGAATTTGCCACAGTGTCATATCATCCCCAAGCTACCCGGACTCCCCTTATTCCGTTTGTAGATTAAAGGAGTCATTCCCAAACTGTGGGCCGATGCGTCTTTGTGTCCTGTGAGAAAGAGGTTTGAGCACCGGGAGAAATAAATTATTTCAGTCATTAAAGGATCCCGTGCTGCTCAGTGCACACAACTCTGGAAGAGGGCTCTAGCCGCACCTCTGCAGGATCTGCTGCCCTGACCCCACCTCCTCCCAATCAGCCTGAGCATGCTCAGTGGCCATGGGGAGGGATGGAAGACTGAACTCCACAGGAGAACATTTTGCTGTGGGTCCCACTCACAGTGTCTCAAGAGACAATGGAGTGCGCCTCTGGTGGTGAAGTCAAACCAAACACGACTTCTCTGGGGCGCAAGCCTGGGCTGCCCAGACAACAACAACAAGAAGAGTTTGGATTTGATATCCTGCTTTATCACTACCCGAAGGAGTCTCAAAGTGGCTCACATTCTCCTTTCCCTTCCTCCCCCACAACAAGCACTCTGTGAGGTGAGTGGGGCTGAGAGACTTCAGAGAAGTGTGACTAGCCCAAGGTCACCCAGCAGCTGCATGTGGAGGAGGGGAGACGCGAACCCGGTTCCCCAGATTATGAGTCTACTGCTCTTAACCACTACACCTCCACCGAGAGGAGCACACACACCACACTGGCTACACCACACCACACCACACCACTACACCACACTACACCACTGATGTGGCTTCAAAGGAAAACAGAGCAAGTTTGGCACCAGCTTAGCTGCAGGAGTTGCCAGAAGGAGGCAGACAAGGTGCCATCTAACCTTAGGGACTCTGGTCCAGATTGGTGTAGGGCAGTGATGGCTAACCTTGACACTCCAGATGTTTTGGAACTACAACTCCCATCATCCCTAGCTAACAGGACCAGTGGTCAGGGATGATGGGAGTTGTAGTCCCAAAACATCTGGAGTGTCAAGGTTAGCCATCACTGGTGTAGGGTTTACTCCTCAACCTTTTCTTCTCCTGAAGATGCCATAAGGCAAGGTTTAGGACAGGGGTCAGCAACCTTCTTCAGCCGTGGGCCGGTCCACTGTCCCTCAGACCATGTGGTGGGCCGGACTATATTTTGGGAGGAAAAATGAACCAATTCCTATGCTCCACAAATAACCCAGAGATGCATTTTAAATAAAAGGACACATTCTACTCATGTAAAAACACGCTGATTCCTGGACCGTCCACGGGCCGGATTGAGAAAGCTATTGGGCCACATCCGGCCCACGGGCCTTAGTTTGCCTACCCCTGGTTTAGGATCAGAGTTCTCCTTCTCCTGGATGGGTTACCTTCCCAGGTTGACAAGCCCCATCTGCCCTTCACGTCCCTCTACAGCACGAGAAGAAACCACCTTCTTCACTGTTGGACCCACTACTGGTCTTGCCGGCACAATCCACTGGGGCCATGGGAAGTCCCTAACTCACTGAGGGCTTGATACCCATTGGCTGCCTTCACTTGGTTTAGCTGGCCAGTCAGTGCCGTTCCCAGGGTGTGGCCGCTGTCACATGCTGACAGCTTCTAGGGCCACAGGCGAGAGCTGAGTGCAGGGTGGGGACCAAAGGTGAACAAACTACCTCAGAAGCAGCACAACCTATCCCCCCACTAGAGGTACTAAAGGGAAAGGGACCCCTGACCATTAGGTCCAGTCGTGACCGACTCTGGGGTTGCGGCGCTCATCTCACATTATTGGCCGAGGGAACTGGCGTACAGCTTCCAGGTCATGTGGCCAGAATGACTAAGCCGCTTCTGGTGAACCAGAGCAGCGCACGGAAACGCCGTTTACCTTCCAGCTGCAGTGGTACCTATTTATCTACTTGCACCTTGATGTGCTTTTGAACTGCTAGGTGGGCAGGGGATTCGAACCACCGACCTTCTGATCAGCAAGCCCTAGGCTCTGTGGTTTATAATAATAATAATAATAATAATAATAATAATAATTTATTATTTATACCCCGCCCATCTGGCTGGGTCTCCCCAGCCACTCTGGGCGGCTTCCAAAAGAACATTAAAATACAGTAATCTATTAAACATTAAAAGCCTCCCTAAACAGGGCTGCCTTCAGATGTCTTCTAAAGGTCTGATAGTTGTTGTTCTCTTTGACATCTGAAGGGAGGGCGTTCCACAGGGCGGGCGCCACTACCCACAGCGCCACCCACGCCCCTCTACTAGAGGTACTAAAGGTAAAGGGACCCCTGACCATTAGGTCCAGTTGTGTCCGACTCTGGGGTTGCGGCGCTCATCTCGCTTTATTGGCTGAGAGGCGGCGTACAGCTGGTCATGTGGCCAGCATGACTAAGCCGCTTCTGGCGAACCAGAGCAGCACATGGAAACGCCGTTTACCTTCCCGCTTCAGTGGTACCTATTTATCTACTTGCACTTCGTGCTTTCGAACTGCTAGGTGGGCAGGAACTGGGACTGAACAACGGGAGCTCACCCCGTTGCGGGGATTTGAACCACTGACCTTCTGATCAGCAAGCCCTAGGCTCTGTGGTTTAACCCACAGCGCCACCTGGGTCCCTACTAGAGGTACTACCCCTCCCCTAACATCCCTAACACCCCAGTTGTTAACTTCGATGGCATCCGCCTAAAGGCAAAAACTTGAGCCAGCACTGAAGGGAATGCTATTCTAGGAAGCAGAGCCCAGCCTCTTCCTTTTTCAGCGAAAGATATCACTCACTTCTTTTAAGAAGGGACCAAATGGCTTTGCATTTCCAAAGGCGATGCTTCACCCTGTAAAAAGAAAGCATCGATGCAGTAAAAGTTCCTCTTCTGGCTTTTGGGCTGAAGAGAACAGGAGTGCAAACTCCCATTAACCTTAATGGAAGAGCCGAGGGAATAGAGACTGCCAAAAAGGATTGTTGATGGCTGTTGTTGTTGTTTCGGAGCAGGGTGGGAATGGTTTGTACTGCAGGAAGAGTATCTAGAAGATGGTTTATGTGGCCAGAGCTTTAAACCTTTATTACATGCACTCAGAAGGAGAGCATAGGATGGCAAAGGCAAGTAGATATTGGGGGAATGTGTGTGCAGTGCTTAAAAATACCCCCCCCCCGTCTAAATTCAGCAGCCAGGTAATCCAGATTTTGTAACCAAGGAGAGCTGGATTCACTGAGCTGTATATGTCATGCAAAGTAAGAAGCTTCATTTTTTGTGTGTGTGTTTTTTGTTTGTTTTGCATAACTGAGTCTCCCTTTGCATGGACTGGGCAGGCTCTGGGGATGTAATCAGGCATCGCTTTTCTTTTGTCCTGTATTTGTCGCATGCAGTACTGTTTCCATTCTCCTGCAGGCTGTTGTCCATTGGTTTCTCTGTTTGTATTTTGTTTCCTTGCATAAACCATCAGCTTTACTCTTGTCTCTGAGTCTCTGTGTTGACCTGCAGCTGAACCACCCCTGACATTGAGATAAGCAGCAGCAGCAGCAAATGCCCCTCCTATTTACTGGGCTGTTTTTCATTCCAGACATGGGAACTTCTGCTCCTGTTTCTGTTGGAATTCTCCGAATTCTCTAGCTGGCTCCAGGTTTGAGTCAGCCCCTGGCATGCTATTCTCTGGCGGGCCCCTCCTATCCTCTGGAGACTCATCAGGGTTACCTGGAAGCAGGTGGAAATCAGGAGTCAGCATCTGTGCTCAGGTGCTGCCCTGGGCGAGGCCAACAATTGATGTCACCCCCAGAGCCTTTTGGCACTGGCTTCAGTCCGGCTTTGGGGTACAAGGCTGTGGCAGGGTCCTAGAGCCCTACCATCTCCTTCTCAAAGCCCAGTAAAAGGTAAAGGGACCCCTGACCGTTAGGTCCAGTCGCAGATGACTCTGGGGTTGTGGCACTCATCTCGCTTTACTGGCAGAGGGAGCCGGCGTACAGCTTCCGGGTCATGTGGCCAGCATGACTAAGCCGCTTCTGGTGAACCAGAGCAGTGCACGGAAACGCCGTTTACCTTCCCGCCGGAGCGGTACCTATTTATCTACTTGCACTTTGACGTGCTTTCGAACTGCTATGTTGGCAGGAGCTGGGACCGAGCAACGGGAGCTCAGTAGGCACTTGCTTTGCTTTAGGAAGGAGGGCTGCCCTACATCGGCCTCTGCTGTGCTCTCACACGAGCAATTTCCAACATCATCTGAAGTGCATCAGACACAGCAGCGCTCCTGGGCAAGTGGGGAATGTGGATGGCAGCTCCAATATGCCAGGTGATTGTTGGAAGGCTGGCAAAGGCGCTCCAGGGCAGATGTCGGCCACCCAGGAAGCTGGAGCCCTGGCAACTGCCCAAGGATCCTGACTTCTGGCAGTGCCCTTGGAGGTGTGGGTGTGCATTGTGTTTCTCACTAAGCAACCCTCTTCCTTTGAAGATACGGCAGACCTTTCAAACATACCTCTGCATCATCCACGAGGACTAGAAGCTTGTCCTTTGGCAGGAGCGGGTGGGAAACAGAACAAAACTCAGATTCTCAGGACACTGGATTCCTCATGCATTCGGTGCTTTCCCTATATGACAGCAGAATTGTGGCATCCACAGTGTCCTGGCGGGTAGTAACTCCACAGAAGAGTGTTTTGATCTGGAATGATTTAAATACTGTGATAAATGTGAGAGTGTAGCCATAGTGGAGTCTCTCTTCTTCTTTGGACTGCTGCCCGGAGCAGCCATAAATCGTCTTAACGAGCCCTGGCTCCGCAATGGTGTCCAGCCACGCTTCCGTTGTGCCGGCTCTCTCTCTCACTCAGCAGAATCGCGCAGCGCCTTGTGTTGGCAATTTTAGGTCTGCTTCACTGTGTCTGGAATAACTGAGGTCCAGACAGTTGTATTCTAAACTACATATTTATTGACTCGCAAACAAAAGAAAACCTGAGGAGTCAAGCTCCATAGCTATGATACACACTACAGCATACACTACTCGGGAAGGGGGAAAGTGAAACCAACTTCGCCTTCTCTCAGACAAGTGATAGTTGCCTGGATACCTTGGCAGAGTTCCCAGAATCAGAACGATGGTGTTAACTGCTTGCTGTCCAGGAAACACAACAAATACCATAATGAATGGTGCCGGGGAACAACAATGGTGATACAGAGAACAGCTTCCGTTTCCGGAACAGTACATTTCCGAGCACAATTCAAAGTGTTGGTGCTGACCTTTAAAGCCCTAAATGGCCTCGGTCCAGTATACCTGAAGGAGCGTCTCCACCCCCATCGTTCAGCCCGGACACTGAGGTCCAGCGCCGAGGGCCTTCTGGCGGTTCCCTCACTACGAGAAGCAAAGCTACAGGGAACCAGGCAGAGGGCCTTCTCGGTAGTGGCGCCCGCCCTGTGGAACGCCCTCCCATCAGATGTCAAAGAGATAAACAACTACCTGATGTTTAGAAGACATCTGAAGGCAGCCCTGTTTAGGGAAGCTTTTAATGTGTGACATTTTAATGTATTTTTAATCTTTGTTGGAAGCCGCCCAGAGTGGCTGGGGAAACCCAGCCAGATGGGCGGGGTACAAATAAATTATTATTATTATTATTATTATTATTATTATTATTATTATTATTATTATTACCCTTGTTTCCCCTATTTTAAGACACCGTCTTATTTTTTCCCCTCAAGAAAACGCACTATGGCTTATTTTGAGGGGATGTCTTATTTTTATTACGTAAGCCCAGCCCAGCCTTTTCCTTGGTGCCCTCCAGAACTGCGCCTATCACTATGGCTTATTTTTGGGGTACGGCTTATATTTCGCAAATGCGAAAAAATCTTGTTATGGCTTATTTTATGACTACGTCTTATAATAGGGGAAACAGGGTATTATTATTATTATTACAGCAGGCGCTGAGCCCGTCCCACATTTCCAACATTTTCTTGATGCCAGTGAGGTCTATATGTTTTTAAGAAACAAGAAAGCGTTTAACTAAAGTTGTATTTCTCAGGTCGGGCTCTTTGTGTGATTTCTTTTTGCAGCTGGGCCATCCTGTTGTGGAATATGCACAGTTCTCCCCTATTAGTGATTTTGATTCTCTCTTTACAGAGGGATTGGCTGCTGTTTCGCTTCCCTTCAGTCCTCAGAACAGCCATAAGGAAAAGAGTTTACAAGAACAGAGGGATTCCCCACCAACCGCCATATTTTCCGAGATCATACTCCATGAAGAGATGTGTATTTTTCTGAATTAATCACTGCTTAACATGCTGGCTTATTTTAATAATGCCTCTGTGAACACTCTGCAGTCTTAGACACCCATCACTAGGATATGAATTGTCTCATCTTCCTGAAGGTTGAACAATGTTACTCAGGGCTGAGGATATATTTGCAGCGTTGGCATCCAGCATTTAACAGCGCCATCAATGTGTGGAGTTCTTTACAAAGTACGAGAGCGCTGGCCCTCTCCCCAAGGAGCTTACAGTCGAAATTTAATGGCTCAGGACTGAAAAACCTCAGGGAGCGCCTCTCCCTATATGAACTGACCCGAACTCTGCGATCATCCTCTGGGTCCTCCTTTGTGTGCCTCCTTCATGAGAGGTGCAGAGGGTGGCAGCATGAGAACGGGCCTTTTCTGTGGTGGCTCCCGACCTGTGGAATGCTCTCCCCAGGGTGGCCCGCTTGGCATCTTCATAACATATCTTTAGGTGTCAGGCAAAAACGTTTCTCTATAACCAGGTCTTTGTCTAATTAAACCAGGCATCCCCAAACTTCGGCCCTCCAGATGTTTTGGACTACAATTCCCATCATCCCTGACCACTGGTCCTGTTAGCTAGGGATCATGGGAGTTGTAGGCCAAAACATCTGGAGGGCTGCAGTTTGGGGGTGCCTGAATTAAACAATCTGTGGCCTTTTAAACTGGGGGGGTGTTGTTTTTATTTGTTACTATGTTATGTGTTTTTATATTGCAAGGTGCCCTTCTGATCCTTGGATGAAGGCACTATATAAATGACAACAACTTTTAGTTTCAAAATAAATAGAAATGGATAAATCCCTGCAGTTTCTTAAAATGAGGGCTCCCAGGAATTTCTTGATGTTGGCATCCATCTGGCTCTGGAGTCAATGGAAGAGTGTGCCTTTCGGGGTGAAGTTAAACCATTGGAAGCTTTCAGCGCCTGCTGTGGCTGTAGAGACCGATATGGGAGAGACATGTTTTGTTGCAGTTAGGGCAGATGAAGGCATCTGGTTGTACTGCTGCAGATGCACTGTGACTTTTTTCTTCTTCTCTGTGTGCTCCTCTCAGTGGAGGTGTAGTGGTTAAGAGCGGTAGACTCATAATCTGGGGAACCGGGTTCGCATCTCCGCTCCTCCACATGCAGCTGCTGGGTGACCTTGGGCTAGTCACACTTCTTTGAAGTCTCTCAGCCCCACTCACCTCACAGAGTGTTTGTTGTGGGGGAGGAAGGAAAAGGAGATTGTGAGCCGCTTTGAGACTCCTTTGGGTAGTGATAAAGCGGGATATCAAATCCAAACTCTTCTTCTTCCTCTGGTCACCGCCCCATGAAACTTTAGCAGCAATTAGTGCAAATTTACCATAATATCCACCTCTTTATTTCCTCAGAATTTAAAGAAGAACAATCTGAGTGAGAGACTGCTGGTGTTCTTCTACCAAGGCTCCATAGAGAGCATTCTTTTATACTGTATTTGTGCTTGGTTCTCCAGCTGCACAGCCAGGGAGAAGAAGATACTTCAGAAGGTCATAACCACAGCCCAAAATATTATTGGTCATCCTCTCCCATCTCTGGAAGAACTATACAGTTCCCGTTGCCTTAAAAAGGTTAACAATATTTTAAAGAATCCATCTCATCCAGGATATAGTCTCTTTGCACCACTGCCTTTGGGTAGAAGATATAGAACAATTAGATCAAGAACAAATAGACTGAAGAACAGTTTCTACCCAAGAGCTATAACCATCTTAAACGTTGTAACCAGATAATATGACCTTGGAGAGCTGTGATGGTTGTATGTTTGGCTTTGTGTGTGTGTGTGTGTGTGTGTGTGTTTTGTGCTGTTTTTTGTTTCTTTCTGTTTTTTTAACGGGATAGCATGCAATTTCGTTGCACTAGTATAGCGTTGTGCTTGTACTTGTGCAATGACAATAAATTATATTATCTTATCTTATCTTATCTTATCTATCTTATCTTATCTTATCTTATCTTATCTTATCATCTTATCTTATCTTATCATCTTTTTTTACAACCTAACATACACATTTTAGCAAATAAGCTTTCCCTAATGTAAGGCACTTTTCAGTAATATATGCCTTGTGTTTTTGTGCACACCGCCATGTGATAGACAACAATCCCATGACTGTAGACACGGGGAATGAATCTCCAACAATTCCTTGGCTGGAGAACCGCATTGCAAAATTCAAAGCAGGTGGCTGTGTTGTCAGCTCACGTGCTGTTTTTGAAAGTGCAAATTCGGGAGGTTTTGCCCATAAATGAAAACTGACCTGAATTTCTTCCCCGCCTGTACTTGAATCTACCTAAGAGCAAATCTGAGCAGAGCCTGAGAGCTACAAGTGAGTGCAATCACCAAGCTTTCTGGCTCACCTGGATCATAGCAGATGGGGGAAGGATAGTAATGTGCTCCAGCTGCTGTTAAAATCTCTCCGCCGCCCCCCCCTCAAACACTTGAGCACCCAGCTGCCTAAGAGAATTTAGCACAGCCGTTTAACACCACAAACTTCCTAGATGTGGAGTGGCTTGCTAAATTGCAACTTTCCACTTGTGGCGGATGAATCAGAAGACCTCTTCGCCATTAAGTAGGGGGCTGCCTCAAACGGCAAGCGCAGGCAGACATGTTCAATCATGAGCAACATGTTTGTTTACAGGGTCTCTAAAAGGGGGCAGCGGGGATAGCCGAGTGGGAAGGGGCGAAAAGAAGGGTTGTTAAGGCTGCTTCTCTTGCTAGTTTGCAGATACTCGATGCCTGTTGATGAGATACAGGCTACCTCCAGGACAGCCTCTTTATTGTGCATTCAGGATGACTTGTGTTCGTGAGGATTATCGGGGCTGTTATACATGATGCTGCTTTCAGTATCTTTTGTGGCTACAAACGTTTTGGGGGCAGGCGAGCTGCTTAACTCCCAGTCACTGCATGCCCCGTTTTTCTTCCTGCTGACGTCCTGTAGCTTTTTACACCCAGATTTGCGTGTCGAGGTCCCCAGACCACCCCTCAAATGAAACACACTGCACAAAAGAATTTTAGTTTAAGGTTTTTGGCATGATTTTGGCCACAACTTTATTAAAATACAAAATATGTGAGTGGTTGCTTAGGCATTGGTTAAGACTATCTGTCCCGCTGGGGACAGAACAGACATCCATCCACCTATGGAGTCAGTAAAGGGGGGAAACACTTTGGGGAGAGAATGTGCGCCCGTTCTCCCCTAATGCTCCCAGGGGCTCTTGCGTGGGCCCTGGCCCCCTACCGGGGGATACGGACAAGCATGGCGAGCCCCTGGATTCCTTTAAGGGAATTCCCCGCGCAGCAGCAGCATAGAAGGGGCAGCCACAGCCAACTCCGCCCCTTCTAGCCTTGGAGGGGCAACCACAGCCAACACTGCCCCTCCAACAACCAATTTAAAACCAATGCCTAACCGCCAACCTTACAAGTTGTGATTAATTGCTACGCAGTAGGCGAAAACCAGATGGCACCAGCCAATCAGCCAAATGGAAAAAAATCCTACCACGCCCCTGCCCCAAAAGCAGACAACCCCATGACAGGCATAGCAAGGTCAACGCAGAGGCCTAAAACAGGGTGGGAGGGTGGGAGATCCGATGCACGCAATCCCACCCAGCAACAGAGAGGTGACTTGTTAGCCCCCACCGCAACACGTGCTCTCCATGAAGGAGAACACACTATCTCAGGGGGTATGTGTGTCTTGCTTTTGTTGTGCCATAGTCCAAAAGTGCTACTCCAGGGGGCAATAATTTTGATTATATTTAATGAACGCTGTTTTAACAGTGCTTTATGTTTTTGTGTTGTAACACCGCCCCGGTGTTTTGTGATATGAGATAGTAGGCAAGATAAACATATTTAAATAAATGAAATTAAAGTTGCCCCTGCTTCAGATTCTCAGCCCAGAAAGCCTTGCTTGTTTGACCCTGTACGCCTGTCCTTCTCTGTGCCCAGCTCATTTCCACACAACTCTGCTCATTCCCTCCTTTCCTCGAAGTAGTTTTCAAGTTGCATTAAATAAACAACAGATATAAAGTCCAATTAATTAATGGACACTCCATGCTGCTTAATTTTAAGGCTCCCAATTTGCCGGTATATCTTATTAGCACAACAAGCCTTGGAGTTCCAGGCTGAAGAGGGGCAATTTACTCTTAAGTATTTCCTTAATTAGAAGTTAAAATAAATATGGGGTTTTTTTATTTGCAGTGCTGTCTGTAATAGCTTGGTGGATGGCTCTGCAATTTACACACCTCCAACACAGCATGGTCTGGTTCCTACACCTTGGCGTGATGGGCTTCTGCACATATATCCCCCTATGATTTCAGCGAGAGGGATTTGAAGCCAGTGAGATCATGAATTTTAGGTAAATGGGATCTGTTGTCACAGACTGGTTGGACGAAGAGGAATGGTGGGAGGCACCAGCTGGGGAACCCCAAGGGAAGAAGGCTCAGAGTCCAGGGATTAGTGGTGGGACAACAGAGGGAGAAGCCTGGGAAGAAGAGGTGTCAGAAGCTGAAGAGGTAACAGGGTTAAGTGAGCAGGGAGAGTCTGTGGCAGAGAGAAGCCCAGAATCAGAGGGGAGGCAGGAGAGGAGGGAGGCCAAGAGGCAGAGATGAGTCTGGCTAAAAGCTTGATAATGAAGATGAAACTGTCTAGTGAGAGTTGTATGGAAAACCAGGAGGATGAGGTCGGGGGAAGTCCCCCAAAAATATGAATGAGAAATGTGATGGAAAAAGAAAATATTTTTGTTTGTGTATGTTTTGTCTGTAGATGTTTGTGGGTGTTTGTTTGTTTATATTTTAAAATTTAATAAAATATTGTTTTTTAAAAAAGAGATGAGTCTGGCTGGTGAAGAGGGGTGGGGGTTTCCCCTCCCTTCTCGTGGGGTAGGAGAGCTGAAAATAATGCCAATATGTTTCACATCTGGCAACCAATGCATCCCTTTGGCTTTGGATAGTACATGGGTAGACGAGTCTAAAAAGCCTGGGGCACAAATTTTCACGGACCTCTAGTGCAGGGGTCACAACCTTTTCCAGCTGTGGGCCGGTCCACCATCCCTCAGACCATGTGGGGGGCCGGACTATATTGGGGGGGGGGGAATGAACGAATTCCTATGCCCCATAAATAACCCAGAGATGCATTTTAAATAAAAGGACACATTCTACTCATGTAAAAACACGCTGATTCCCGGACCGTCCGTGGTCCGGATTTAGAAGGCGATTGGGCCGCATCCGGCCTACGGGCCTTAGGTTGCCTACCCTTGCTCTAGTGGCTACGGTAGCTCATTTACCAGGCGTAATGTACGGTATTTAGTGTTAACTCTGGAAGTGTAGACTCAATTCTGACCAAACGAAGCCTCCTGATGTATGTTGCGCTCTACAATGAATGATTACTAAACTATGATCAATGAAAATAACACAACGCAGTCACAAGCTGGAAGTGCGCATGGCCAAAAGTGGGTGTAGCCAGTCATCTCTTGCACGAAAATGCACACTGCCCCCTTCCCGTGTCCCTCTGTCATGGATGCTTCAGTTGAGATTCCTGCATTGCAGGGGGCTGAACTAGATGACCCTTGGGGTCCCTTCCAACTCTTCGATTCTATGATTACTCAGAGGACCCATGCAGGTCCATGGAGGAGTGGGGTTATCACTCCTCCCCACTCATTAACTGATTGATCTGATGGCCAGGGAGGGGACAATTTGCACCCCCATCAGGACAGGATAGTAGGTTTAAACTTCCCTGATGGGTGCTGGTTCCTCTTTTTTGACCTCCGTGTTATTTGGGGTTTTGTGTGTGTGTGTGTGTGCAGGTGTTCTATCTAGTTTTTTAAAACAAACAAACAAGTAAACAGTTCTGTGCTGATTTTATTATTTTTCTTATCTGTACTTTGACAGATCTTTTTATATTGTTTCAATTCTACTAGAGTTTAATGATTATCTTTTATAAGTATCTTTTTTGTATTTTATCTTTGTTTCAGTTTGTGCCTTGAGACCTAGTCTGGGGAAAAGGTATAATAATAATAATAATAATAATAATAATAATAATAATAATGGTTTTTGTGGAGTGGGGGATGTTGGAGCATTGTCAGTTTTTTCTTCTGTGAAATGGGACTTTTCTAGGACCCAGATTGTTAGGCTTCGAAAAAGTTTGGAGACCCCTGCTTTGGAAGTACTCCTAAGAGCATCCTTAAGGATCCAGTAGCGAAGAAGAGGTTACTCAGTTCCATACGCCTTTTCTCACACCGCAACTTCTCTCTGGGTCCTGCAAAACAAAAACTTATTAAGCAGCTGCCTGTCACCTCTCCTTAATAAATAAGAATCTCTTTTGGTCTTTGTGTCTCCTTCACCTCTGGGGTTGGCCTCCTGTAAACACACTGCCAATTAAACCTCGTGTCTAGCAAGGCCAAAACTAATGAAAAGCAATAGAGAATTCACTGCCTTTTAATGAGGAAAGCATTGCTTTTTACTGGGAACAATTTATTGGGCCAATTCCTCCCGTCCATCACCTTGGGGAGCTGTGGCCTTTTCTTCCCTCCCGGTAGCTACTTTGTCAAGCGGCGTGCAAAATTGCACGCCGAACATGGGAAGGTGAAGTCTCTGACTCAATTTATGGTGTGACATCTCTGATCTTGCTCCCTGGATCGGTAAGCGATCCTGGCAATGATATGCATAGAAATTAATTAATGTGCCTGCCGGCTATCCAGCAAGCCCCCATCGCTGATAATAGATCAGCTTACAGGAGTTTGTTAAAGGGGAGGCTGTGTCTGTTTCTGTTTGCAAACGCAAAGACGGTGTCAGCTAAGGGCAAACCTCCGGGATGATTGCCGTCCTTTTAGCCATACAAAGGAAGAGGGATGGCAGAGATGGATTCAGCAGCGGCGGCGGCGGCAGCAGCGGGGGGGGGGGGAGTTCATGGTTAAGAGGGGAGCAGGGGAGAGAGAGAGAGAAAGATGTGGGTGGAGCAGTCCTGAACTGGTGGAAAGCTTACTGAAATGTCCCTTTTCAGATTGGTGCGGTCAATTTGCATGCACATTGACTTCAACGGTAACTTAAGTTTTTATCAGGCCTTTCAAGAAGCGACGGTCTCTTCGCTGAATTGATTTCCGTTTTTGGACATGGGATGAATACGCGAACATTGCCAATGTCTGTTTCTGCCAGAATTCTCTGGCATGAAATAATGATAAACTATGTTTTAGCAGCTTATATAGTCACAAGTCCCATGGACTGCAAGAAGATCAAACCTATCCATTCTTAAAGAAATCAGGCCTGAGTGCTCATTAGAAGGACAGATCCTGAAGTTGAGGCTCCAGTACTTTGGCCACCTCATGAGAAGAGAAGACTCCCTAGAAAAGACCCTGATGTTGGGAAAGATTGAGGGCACAAGGAGAAGGGGACGACAGAGGATGAGATGGTTGGACAGTGTTCTCGAAGCTACTAACATGAGTTTGGCCAAACTGCGAGAGGCAGTGAAGGATAGGCGTGCCTGGCGTGCTCTGGTCCATGGGGTCACGAAGAGTCGGACATGATTGAACGACTGAACAACAACATAGTCACAAGACTGGAAACTTTTGCTTCCACTTTTCACTAACTGCAGTTACTCGTTGTTTATGAACCCAGGAGAACTGTGACTAGCCTTACGTATCTTTTAAGAAAACAAGGAAGCTTCAAACCATGGTTTACAATCCAGGCTTGTTTCCTGAAGCCGTAGTTAAGAATAACCATGGTTCTGGGTTTAGACATAACGAATAATCATGGTTAGTCTGAAACAGAAGTGACCGCTTCCAAATCTCTTCCCCAAAGCTAGGATGGAGAAGAAGGGAGGGGGGCTGGGTGCAGAAGTCCAAAGCTCTGGTGCAGAACACTACATCTGAACCAGATCAATGCGGCTTTGCAGGAGGATTTGGGTACCTATTTATTTATTTTCCATGCTGATGCCTCACCCTGCACTCTGCATTTCCAGCGGAGCAATGCATAACTACAGATAAAACAGCAGGTACCACGGCATCATAAAAAAACACACCACAGCAGTTAAAAGGTTCAAAAATCAGGGTAAACTAAAAAGCTCTTTGCTGAAGGAGCATAAACAACTATCTGACTTTTAGAAGACGTCTGAAGGCAGCCCTGTTTAGGGAAGCTTTTAATATTTGGTGTTTTATTGTGTTTTAATTAGAATATATTATTATTATATATAACATATAATATATTAAAAACACAATAAAACATCAAATATTAAAAGTTCCCCTAAACAGGGCTGCCTTCAGATGTCTTCTAAAAGTCAGATTTTCTGTTGGGAGCCACCCAGAGTGGCTGGGGAAACCCAGCCAGATGAGCGTGGTATCAATAATAATAAAAATAATATATTATTATTATTATTATTATTATTATTATTATTATTATTATTAAGCTGTGTGAGAGGCTGGACTTTCTGGGGATGACATTTCAAAGGCAGCGTGGGCGACCCCCCCCCCCACTTTAGATGTCAGGGGCATGTCTCTATTTAATAACTAATCAGTGCAATAAGCTGAACAAATACAACCGAGAGAGAAAAGCAGTTAAAAGCTATAAAATCAGAAAGCTCACTTAACATGCCTGCTGAAATGAAAAGGTCTTTAACAGGCGCCGAACGTTGAATGGGGATAGGGACCTGTCTAATCTCAGCCACGAGGGGCTCATAATTTTGAATGCATAGCTCCTGGTTGATACCATAGAATTGTAGAGCTGCAAGGGACCCCGAGGGTCATCTCGTCCAACCCCCTGCAATGCAGGAATCTCAACTACTGCATTTTTCGCTCCATAAGACGCACTTTTTTCCTCCTAAAATGTAAGGGGAAATGTCTGTGCGTCTTATGGAGCGAATGTGTGGTCCCTGGAGTCGAATTGCCCAGGGGCAAAAAGCAGATCGTGCTTTTTTTTTTCCACAAAGAGAGAAGGGGGTGTTGAAAGGAAGCCGCTGATCAGCTGATTAGCAACAGATCTATCTATATCTATCTATCTAATCTATCTATCATCTATCTATCTATCTATCTATCTATCTATCATCTATCTATCTATCTATCTATCTATCTATCTATCTATCCTGGAAGAGCTACCTCGAGTTGAGAACTTTGCCCCAGGATGAGAACGGAAATCATGTGCCAGCGGCGCAGCAGCAAGAGGCCCCATTAGCGAAAGCACGCCTCTAGTTAAGAACAGTTTCAGGTTAAGAACGGACCTCTGGAACAAATTAAGTTTGTAACTAGATTCTTTATTTAGAATCTTTAGAATCTGCTGAATCTGCTGTAACTAGAGGTACCACTGTAATCGAAGGAAGTGTGCATCTGAGCCATAGGGGAAATAGCAACAAACAAACACATACACCCTAAAGTCCTCAGTGAGTGGACAGGAATATAAGGAGTCAGGCAGTCCCTAAGATATCCTGGAGCCAAGTTGCTAAGGATGTTGTAAAGCAATACAAGAACTTTGAACCTGGCCTGGTAGCAGCACATGGGCAGCCAGTGTGAGCTACTAAGCAGCCGTGTTAAATGCTGGTAATAGTCTGTCCCCATCAACAGCATAGCTGCAAAATTTTGCACCAGCTGGATCTCCCAGAGCAGGTCAAAGGGTATGTATTTAAATTTACAACACATTTCCCCTCACATGGTGGTCAAAGCAGCTTACCGTAAGGCTACAACCCAGTAAAATAGCATAAAACATTATAAAGCAATTCCGTTTAAAAGCCACCGAAAGTGTACAAAGGCAGGAGCAATTCACATCTCACTTCCATTACCAGCTCGCAAGAAAATGAGCTCCCAGGAGCAAGGAAAGCCTGGTGGAACTGAACTGAGAGCAGACATGTTTCGTTCTGCCTTCCATCAATGGAATCTCTCGTCAGCATCACAGTTAGGGAGGTGCAGGCAGTTCTCCTGCACAGGGCGCCAAGCCGAGGGTGTGCAATGTAATAATAGCTCCTCCTATGCTCTCTCATGCTCAAGCCAAGAAATGCATCATAAAAATCCAAGTGTAAGATCACTGTGTTCCAATCCACATATTAATCCGGGAGGTGCAGATCAGAGAGCAGCTCATTTCAGTATTCATAGAAGTGGCACCTCCCTCTTCCATCCCCCAGAATCCTTTGCATTGTGCTGGAGCATCATGCAAAGCTTGCACCTGGTTCCTTGGCCAAAGGAACAAACAAAACAAAACAAAACAAAACAAAACAAAACAACAACAACAACAACAACAACAACAACCCAAAAAACACCTTTGACGGAACTTTCTACAAAGGATTGCTCTGTGGCCCTAGCCAGAATCTGCACCCAACAGTCAGCATGGTCAAGCGGGAAACCCCCAGGGATTCCCACCTCTGCTATTAAAAAAAAGACCAGAGCAGAGCCCAAATATAGGCGAAACATTTAGCACTGGCAACCGTAACCCTTAAACGGCCTCGGTCCTGTATACCTGAAGGAGCGTCTCCACCCCCACCGTTCAGCCCGGACACTGAGATCTAGCGCCGAGGGCCTTCTGGTGGTTCCCTCACTGCGAGAAGCAAAGCTACAGGGAACCAGGCAGGTGGCCTTCTCGGTAGTGGCGCCCGCCCTGTGGAACGCCCTCCCACCAGATGTCAAAGAGAAAAACAACTATCTGACATTCAGAAAATACCTCAAGGCAGCCCTATTTAGGGAAGTTTTTAACTTGTGATATTTTAATGTATTTTAATGTCTGTTGGAGGCTGCCCAGAGTGGCTGGAGAGACCCGGCCAGATGGGCGGGGTACAAATAAAAAAAATATTATTATTATTATTATAACACTGGCAATGGAAGGAGGCCTCTGTTGCCCCGCCTCCCAGCCCCCCTTCTCCCTCCACCCTTTCTTCCTCGTCAGAAATTAAACAACTTTTACACACCGCAAAGCCTTCAGTACCATATGCTAACGATGTCCCTGACGCCCTCTTCATCTGATCAAGCTTAATTGCCTGTGTCAGGCTGCCAATTAACAAAAGGATCTCCTGCATTACCAACTTCCACAGCTACCTGCAAGGTTAATTGAATCATGTATACCCAACGCTCCGGCAGAGGAAACTTTGAGATCCCCTTTTCAAATCGAGGGCTTAGAAAGGGGAGCAATTAGAGAAAGGGAGGGTGGGGAGGGAGGAAAGATTTTCACTTATTTTTAGGACAGTTTCCCCCCCCACCCCCAATTGTTTCTAACTGGAGTGGCAGACCACTAAGAAAAGATGGAACAATTGCCAGGAAATGTCCATTTATGGATGGGAAGGAAATTCAGCTCTGCCCCGAGTCCCATATTGCATGCGTAATATTTGATGGAGATGAAGCAAGAGCAAGAAAGGGCAGCTTTGCCGAATCCCAGTTGCCCAATAAACGGTTGGTCCCAATATGCTTATCAGGCCACCTCTTCCCTTACGTTCCATCTTTATCACTTCAGTGGATGGAGCAGTGGGACTTGATGTGGGGAATTCAGCGATACGGATCTGCTGCACTTTTTTCCTTTTTTTAAAGCAGCTGCAAGTAAGGTGGCCAGTTATGTGTCACCCAAAAAAGAGAAAATGCATTGCCAAAAGTGAGGGCGAGGCTGGTTTGCATAAAATTCACATATGTTAATACACTTATTTATTTTAAAGTATTTCTAAGCTGCGGTTACAGGTAGATAGCCATGCTGGTCTGTCATAGTCAAAACAAAATAAAAAAATTCCTTCCAGTAGCACCTTAGAGACCAACTAAGTTTGTTCTTGGTATGAGCTTTCGTGTGCATGCATGAGCTTTCGTTGGTCTCTAAGGTGCTACTGGAAGGAATTTTTTTATTTCTAAGCTGTTTGATATTTAAAATCTCCAGTAAACCAAAACAGAAGCAAGAAAACAGTATCCTAAAAAAAAAAAAAAAACATAGAAGGGGATGAAATGGAGGCAGTGAGAGATTTTACTTTATTGGGCTCCATGATGACTGCAGATGGTGACAGTAGTAACGAAATTAAAAGACGCCTGCTTCTTGGGAGAAAAGCAATGACAAACCTAGACAGCATCTTAATAAGCAGAGACATCACCTTGCCGACAAAGGTCCGTATAGTTAAACCTATGGTTTTCCCAGTAGTGATGTATGGAAGTGAGAGCTGGACCATAAAGAAGGCTGATTGCCGAAGAATTGATGCTTTTGAATTATGGTGCTGGGGGAGACTCTTGAGAGTCCCATGGACTGCAAGAAGATCAAACCTATCCTTTCTGAAGGAAATCAGCCCTGAGTGCTCACTGGAAGGACATTGAGGCTCCAGTACTTTGGCCACCTCATGAGAAGAGAAGACTCCCTGGAAAAGACCCTGATGTTGGGAAAGATGGAGGGCACAAGGAGAAGGGGACGACAGAGGACGAGATGGTTGGACAGTTTTCTCGAAGCTACTAACATGAGTTTGACCAAACTGCAGGAGGCAGTGGAAGACAGGAGTGCCTGGCTTGCTCTGGTCCATGGGGTCACAAAGAGTCAGACACGACTGAACGACTAAACAACAACAACAACAAAAACATAGATACAAACAGGAAAAGACTTGGACCATTTTTGACATCAAAATGCCAACCTGTATTTTCTCACCACTTAATCGGGAATTTCTTTATTCCAGGGGGAAATCCAATATTTTTAGGCCTGTAGTTAACCATCCGTTTGTGATATCTCAGTGACCTATTTGTAATATTGAGCCCCCTTCCCCAGCTTATACAGTTGTATCTTAGGGTTGCCATATTTCAAAAAGTGAAAATCTGGATAAAAAAGCTCCCCCCCCCAAAAAAAAGTTGTTGAGCTTCTTTTGCAAAATCTCAAAAAAAAAAGTGAAATTTTGGAGCTATTTTTAAGGAAATTCACCAAAAACTACACTTCCGACATTGGTTACCATATGCCTGGGTTTTCCCAGACAATAATGTGTTTTCTGCCTTGTCACTGTTACAGACGGCTGAATCCCGTTTATGTCTGGGAAATTCCAGACGTATGGCAACCCTATTGCATCCAATTCTAGTCTTTTCCTTCTTTCTTCTTTCTATTATTCCTATCCTACCTTTCCTCCAGTGTCAGGAATGAGCCAGCTCCCAGGGAAGGTTTGCAGCCAACAGAAGAAAGCAGCCAGGAACAGAGAGAGTTAACTTTCATGTAGGATGAACAGCAGCTAGTGCCAACTCCCCCGCCCCTTGGAATGCCGGGCGATAAGGGAATGGCTCAGAGCGGGATGGAACTCAGCCAAAGTTCTTGGGAAGTTCAAACCGGCGGGAACAGAGATGGAAGTAGTTTGTCAGAAAGGGGGGAGGGGGGAGCTGATCCAATCCTTCCCCAGAGTCGGCTAAGGGAAGGGCTGTTAGACCGGAAACAAAACAAGAGGCGTAAGACACGAAAGTTCTCTATCTTCTGCAGAACCCGGAAGGCGTCTTCAGAAGGGTCATCTTGATTGATGATGTTTGAGGCTGAGTTAGAGCCGTCTGGAGCTATCTGTTTGTTTTGACAATAAACCATCCTTTTAATTACTATGTTTACTGTGTGATCAAGCCAGGGACTGGACTCCTGACATCCAGGGAGCTCAAGGTGGTGTGTGTGGTTTTTCCTTTCACCATTTTCCTTTCATGACAACACTGTGTGGGGTAGCTTAGGCTGAGAGACTGTGACTGGCCCAAGGTCCACCCAGTGTCCTTTATAGCTGAGTCAGGATTTGAACGGCAGCTTCACCGTACTATTGACATACATGACTGGGTGCCGCCATTGAGCTTCCATCTCAACACTGATGCTGATGCTTACCGAGGGGGGGGGGAGCTGGACAGGGGGGGGGGTGTGGCAGCAGTGCCAGATGGTCAGCAGTACTCCTGCCACACCACCCACACATCCCAGACCTCACCCTTGCAGTGCCATCCAGATAAGCAGTGACCCAGCCAGTCTCAGAAGGCCATCTTTGCTTCTCACCACCACCCAACTGCTTAACCAGTGAGGGAGGAAAACCAGATTTTCGTTCTCTACCATCCCTTTAACGACACAAGATCTCAACTGGATTACAGCGTTGTCATATCTTTGCATCCTGTAATGTTAGCACGAGCCTGTTTCCGTTTCCGATGGTGTTAATATACAGATGTTGCCGTAATCCGTTGCTGTTTTCCTTTTCTTAATTTACTTTCCATCTCCCCCATGTACATTTTGTGGCAAGGTACTTTATTCTGCAGCAGCTCATTTATTTTAAAAGTTATTGTCACACATGTCCCTGCTAGCACACTAATGTCATTTATGGCGTGCTTTTCAGCTTTTCCTTGGCAGCCTGGTGGGGATTGCATCTTCCATCCTGTTGCCTCCCTCCCATTTTCATTTTAGAAGTACAGAGCCTGCTTTTTTAGTGGGGGGGGGGAGAGAGAGAAATGCAACTCTGTGCTGCGGCTCATAACGGATGTTTTTAATGTAACCACCGACACGCACATGGCTTCATGTACCCATTTTGTTCTGTTAAGTCAGGGATGGAAGGAATTTGGTCCATTTCATATTGTAATACAAACCTCCCTGATTTTCACTTCTCAAAGAAATAGACGAACTGCAATCGTCCTTCAAAATTCATGCCTCTCCGAATTTTGCGATGTGGTTCTCTGATGAATCAAAACGTACAAAATTTGGGGAATGTGTAGCAGATGTGTGCATCTTAATAATAATAATAATAATTTTTTTATTTGTACCCTGCCCATCTGGCCAGGTCTCCCCAGCCACTCTGGGCGGCTTCCAACAAATATTAAAATACATCAACATCACAAGTTAAAAACTTCCCTAAACAGGGCTGCCTTCAGGTATTTTCTGAATGTAGGATAGTTGTTTATCACTTTAACCTCTGCTGGGAGGGCGTTCCACAGGGCGGGCGCCACTACCGAGAAGGCCCTCTGCCTGGTTCCCTGTAGCTTTGCTTCTCGCAGTGAGGGAACCGCCAGAAGGCCCTCGGCGCTGGATCTCAGTGTCCGGGCTGAACGGTGGGGGTGGAGACGCTCCTTCAGGAATACAGGACCGAGGCCATTTAGGGCTTTAAAGGTCAGCACCAACACTTTGAATTGTGCTCGGAAACATACTGGGAGCCAATGTAGATCTCTCAGGACCGGTGTTATGTGGTCCCAGCGGCCACTCCCAGTCACCAGTCTAGCTGCTGCGTTCTGGATTAATTGCAGTTTCTGGGTCACCTTCAAAGGTAGCCCCACGTAGAGCGCATTGCAGTAGTCCAAGCGGGAGATAACTAGAGCATGCACCACTCTGGCGAGACAGTCTGCGGGCAGGTAGGGTCTCAGCCTGTGTACCAGATGGAGCTGGTAGGCAATTGCCCCAGATACAGAATTAACCTGTGCCTCCATGGACAGCTGTGAGTCCAAGATGACTCCCAGGCTGCGCACCTGGTCCTTCAGGGGCACAGTTACCCCATTCAGGACCAGGGAGTCCTCTACACCTGCCCGCCTCCTGTCCCCCCCAAAAACAGCACTTCTATCTTGTCAGGATTCAACCTCAATCTCAATCAAGGAGCATGCTTAATCAAGGAGCATGCTTACAGGACCCCATATCCCTTTTGCCTATTCCAACTTACAGAGCAGAACATACATGGGAAATCTTGGATATTTTCCCCATAACCTGGTGGGGCCGCAGATAAGAAATGTTGCTCTTGATGGCCACATCTTTCCAAAATGTATTTGCGATTTGATGATGTGGGTTCTGGGCAGCCTGCTGTTCTCAATTGCCCGTTACGTATTAAGGATGGTTGAAGCCATGAGATTTTTTTTTTAATGTGTTCCTTCTTTTTTCTAAAAAAAAAAAGTGGATTTTTTTTTATTATGCATGAGCCACTCAGCAGTGATGCTTCCTTTGTTTTACATTTTGCATTCATTAAAAACCAGTCATCTGCATATTTTGTGAGACCTTAGGGGTCTTTTCTCCCCTTGATACTGGCATGCAAGTCCCATTAGTATCAATGGGAATCGAGAACACACTGAGAAAGGAAAATATCATTCGGTGCCCTTTGGTGCCAAGCTGAGATTTTATATATCACGCACCACACACACACACACACACACACACACACAGGCACACACACAGAGAGACCATAAACTTGGATTTTATGCATAACACTCACATTCCATTGGGGATCATCTTTGCTAAAAGCCACATGTAATGCTAGGCAGCCTGAGATGGTGGAAGTGACGGACCGGGAACCTGATGCTTTCTAGATGTTGCTGCACTCCAACTCCCAGCAGCCCCAGCCAGCAAAGACGATGGGAGTCTGTAGTCCAACACTATTTGGAGTGCTGCAGGTTTTTCAGCCCAGATGTACTGTATGTCATGAACCTCAGCTGGTATACCCTGATATCATGAACATATGACTAGACTGGTGACTGGGAAGGGCCGCCGACCACATAACACCGGTCCTGAGAGATCTACATTGGCTCCCAGTACGTTTCCGAGCACAATTCAAAGTGTTGGTGCTGACCTTTAAAGCCCTCAACGGCCTCGGTCCTGTATACCTGAAGGAGCGTCTCCACCCCCACCATTCAGCCCGGACACTGAGATCCAGCGCCGAGGGCCTTCTGGCGGTTCCCTCACTGCGAGAAGCAAAGCTACAGGGAACCAGGCAGAGGGCCTTCTCGGTAGTGGCGCCCGCCCTGTGGAACGCCCTCTCATCAGAGGTTAAAGGGATCAACAACTTTATGGCTTTTAGAAAATACCTGAAGGCAGCCCTGTTTAGGGAAGTTTTTAATCTGTGATGTGTTAATGTATTTTAATATTTGCTGGAAGCCGCCCAGAGTGGCTGGGGAGACCCAGCCAGATGGGTGGGGTACAAATAATAAATTATTATTATTATTATTATTATTATTATTATTATTATTATTATTATTATTATTATGAAACTGCCCTACCCTGGTTCCAACTATAGGTCCATCTCTCTTGGCATTGCCTACTTTGACCACTCTCCAGGATCTTGGGCACAGGCCTATCCTAGCATTGCTCCCTGAGATCTTTTAACTGCACATGCCAAGGACTGAGCCTGGGATCTTCTGAGTGTAGAGGATTTTCTGCACCATGAAGCTTCAGCTCCTCCCTGTCACCATCAGTGGGTATGTCCTATCCTCCTGTACCTCAATTTTGAGAACTTGGAACACAGGAACCTCTCACGCCATGTGCAAGAATAATATTCACAGACCAGGAAGCCTCTCGCCAATCTCATTTCACTGAGGCTAACAGAGATTTAGAATTTTTTTATCACACCAGATTTCCTCAACCTCATGCCCTCCAGATGTTTCTGACAGCAACTGTGTTGCCAGTGTGGTGTAGTGGTTAAGAGCGGTAGACTTGTAATCTGGTGAACCGGGTTCGCGTCTCCGCTCCTCCATATGCAGCTGCTGGGTGACCTTGGGCTAGTCACACTTCTCTGAAGTCTCTCAGCCCCACTCACCTCACAGAGTGTTTGTTGTGGGGGAGGAAGGGAAAGGAGAATGTGAGCCACTTTAAGACTCCTTCAGGTAGTGATAAAGCGGGATATCAAATCCAAACTCCTCCTCCTCCTCCTCCTCCTTCTTCTTCTCAGCCCCATTCAAAACAACTGCATGGTTAAAACCCTTGCTTGGGGATGTTAAGTTGTTGGTTGTCTCTGGACTATGCAGGGTGTTACATGCACCTTTGCAATTAATGCGAAGGCTTCTAAAAATTGCAGATTGCATCAAGTGTGTGTGAGGGAGATAATTATGAGGACTGCAGTAGGGCATAAAGAAGGATATGTACCCTTTTCTCCTTTGCTGATGGCCTAAGGAAAATCCCTCTGCAGAAGATGCCTTTGCATTTGGGAAGAAAATCTCCCATTGGGTGCAAGTGAGGGTTTCCTCCCTCCCAAAGCAAATGTAGAATCATAGAATTGGAAGGGACCTGAGGGTCATCTAGTCCAACCCCCTGCAATGCAGGAATCTCAACTGAAGAAGAAGAGGAGGAGGAGAAGGAGGAGGAGGAGGAGTTTGGATTTGATATCCCGCTTTATCACTACCCGAAGGAGTCTCAAAGCGGCTCACATTCTCCTTTCCCTTCCTCCCCCACAACAAACACTCTGTGAGGTTAGTGGGGCTGAGAGACTTCAGAGAAGTGTGACTAGCCCAAGGTCACTCAGCAGCTGCATGTGGAGGAATGGGGAAGCGAACCCAGTTCACCAGATTACGAGTCTACCTCTCTTAACCACTACACCACACTGGCTCTCCATGACAGATGGCCATCCAACCTCTGCTTACAAACCTCCAAGGAAGGGGAGTCTACAATTTCCTGAGGGAATCTGTTCCACTGTCAAACAGCTCTTACCGTCAGTAAGTTCTCCCTGATGTTTAGTTGGAATCTCTTGGTTTTCTGTACAGCTTTTGTCACTGTTCAAACAGATTTTTGAAGCTCCATCAAAAGCCTACCTGACCAGAATCCAAAGCAGAAAAGCAAGTTATGGTGGCTTTTCCCAATCCTCATGAAAGGCTTCAACCAAACCATACATTTAAAACACATTCCGCCCAAAAGGAAAGAAACAAGGGAACTGAAGTTTGTTTAGGGGTGCTGGGAATTGTAGCTCTCTGGGGGGGTTAACTACAGTTCCCAGGATTCTGGGCGGTGGGGCGGGGCATGCTTTAAATCAGAGGTCAGCAAACTTTTTCAGCAGGGGGCCGGTCCACTGTCCCTCAGACCTTTTTGGGGGGGAATGAACGAATTCCTATGCCCCACAAATAACCCAGAGATGCATTTTAAATAAAAGGACACATTCTACTCATGTAAAAACATACTGATTCCCGGACCATCCGCGGGCCGGATTTAGAAGGCGATTGGGCCGGATCTGGCCCCCGGGCCTTAGTTTGCCTACCCATGCTTTAAATGTATGGTGTGTACACAGTGTAAGTCAATAATAATAATAATAATAATAATAATAATAATAATAAATTTTATTTATACCCTGCCCTCCCCAGCCAAGACCGGGCTCAGGGCAGCTAACAGCAAGTATAAAAACAATTGATTAAAATACAACTTAAAAAACAAGATTAAAATACAACATTAAAGTGCAGCCTCATTTCAGTAGAAACTCAAATCAGAAACTATTTGGGGAAGAAACCGTCAAATCACCAAGGCCGACTATCCAGACTGGTCCTACATGGGCCAGAAAAATGCCAGGGAAGTCCCCAAATAGGAGTTCCATCACGGGGGGGGGGGGGGAAGAGGGGGGAGGGGATCAAATTGATTCCAATCCAAAGAACATTGGTTTTTTCTTTTTTCTTTTGCTTAGATTTCTTTTCATGGGGGTGGAGGAAACTGAACGTAAGTAGCCTAAGAAATTGGACCTACCAAGTAGGCTTCAGCCTTCGAACTTGGTGTCCTATTACACCACCGGCCATTAGCCAGACGTGATGGACTAGCTTCTCTGGACGGCTTGTCAAAGCATCCACAGTGTCTCGAATGTACCATGACCGGTGACAGATGACATGCCGAAGAGTATGCAAAGGCCCCTCTCAATGACAATAGCCCCGACGGTAGACAAAACATTGCGACGGTAAGACGAAATAGATGCTTCGTGGAGCATATAATGCCCTGGCAAGAATGGCAGGGGGAAGTGGGAGGGGTGAAGGAAAGCAGAATTAATGCCTAATGCAGGCATTAACATACCCTTTCAAGAGGCACCGCGGCTCAGCAGCCACGCAACCTCGTTTGTTTCAATTGTTGGAATGGGGCTGTTGTGTTTAACGCAGCTTTATTCCATTTCTCCAGGCTGCCTCGCGCTCTTATGGGAAACAGTAGGAGATCATTTCTTGAATGGGGAAGCGTGTTTGCTCAGGGGCAAAATGTGCTGTGGAGTGAACTCCTTTGTGTCGGTGTGATTGGGAGGCGGCGGTAGTTTCTAACAATGCAGGAAATAAATGCCTTATGTTCTGTGCACCAAGGGTCCGGAGGACACATTTCTGAGCGGAAGAGGCAGAGCAGGGAGCCCTTTGATTTGAAGTGCTCGGAAGCACCAGGCCAGCCTCTGAACACCACCCCACCCTCAGAATCCTGCAACAGCAGCAATGGCTCATTCTGGTACAAGGCTGGCTCAGTTTGTAATAAGGCACATTATGAAACTAGGTTGGGGCAGAGGGTCTTATGCCCAAACTTGCACTCTTACTTGCAAGTAGGAATGGAAGAATTTGTCAGGTTTTTTTTTTTAGTTTTTCCCCCCAAATTTTTTATTGGTTTTTACAATTTTAAAGCACATAACATAGTGGTTAGATTTCCATACTTCCCCCCTCTCACTGTGGGAAGCAACTTCCATCCCCCTGTCTCACAAGGGTAAACATAATCATTGTACATTTAACCTGGCCCACAGAATTGGGCCAGGACCAAGCAATGATATAAAATACTGTTAGTAAGGTTGGAAGAATTTGTCAGTTTTGGTTTCACCCAGTTTCTCATCCCTCCCCCCCGGTCATTAAGTGTGGTATTCTACATTTCAAAATCAGTTTGTAATTTATTTTTATTGTTCTTTAAAAAAAAAACAAAAACAAAAAAACCACAATCTGCTTGAAAATTCAGCAGCATTTTAGTGCAAATTTCTCCCAATAAACACTCTTTTTGCATTTTACGCTACTCAAATGCATTTGTGTGCATCATTTTCACAAATATACGCATTTCTATATGCATATTTTACCCCGATATATGCTTTTTTCCCTACACGTTAACTGTCCGGAGAGCTGCATCGCAAAATTCAGAGAAGTTCGAATTTGGAAGATTAGCTGTATGTTGGTTGGTGTATTGTTTTGGAATGTGTGAATTGAGTAAGTCCACCTTTAAATATGAAACTAAACTGAGTCCCATCCCCCTCATCCCTGCTTGCAAGTAAGTACATTCCTTTCCCCTGCCGTACTTTTTGACCACCCGTAACTCTGCTCTTTCTTTCATAGGTGCCAATTGCTTGGCTGCAAACCTTTGGCTGAAGATATTGCCAACTAGCAAGATGCTCACTGAGTGGCAGCACTGGTCAAAGATATTATTAAAAGTAATTTTACTTACATTCTGCTCTTCCTGAAGGAAGCTCAAAGAAGAAGAAGAAGAAGAAGAAGAAGAAGAAGAAGAAGAAGAGGAGGAGGAGGAGTTTGGATTTGATATCCCGCTTTATCACTACCCGAAGGAGTCTCAAAGCGGCTCACATTCTCCTTTCCCTTCCTCCCCCACAACAAACACTCTGTGAGGTGAGTGGGGCTGAGAGACTTCAAAGAAGTGTGACTAGCCTAAGGTCACCCAGCAGCTGCATGTGGAGGAGCGGAGACGCGAACCCGGTTCACCAGATTACAAATCTACCGGTCTTAACCACTACACCACCCTGGCTCTTGCATTATTCCCCAGCCAGGCAGTTTACAGGGCTTGACTGGACTTCAACACAAGAGGCGAGCAAACAGGATGGGTGGATTCTTACTCAGTTCTCCGCTCACTTGTTTTTGAAGGGGGAAAAAGGAACGCACCAAAAGTGACAACTGTAACAAAGGAAACAGATTCAATATTGCCTGATCTTGTCTTGCTATCTAATACTGTATAAAACAGGCATAGGCAAACTCGGCCCTGCAGATGTTTTGGGACTACAACTCCCATCACCCCTGACCACTGGTCCTGTTAAGCTAGGGATGATGGGAGTTGTAGTCCCAAAACATCTGGAGGGCTGAGTTTGCCTATGCCTGGTATAAAACATGCCTAAAGCAATTTTCATTCCATCCTCCCTGTTTCACCCACCGAGCCCACATTGGTTCACTTATGACAACTGCATCCCATAAGTTTACCGACCACTCGGTTTAGGTATTTGTGGATTGCAGGGCGGTGAGTTATGGGTTGCTGAATGTGGGGCACACAAGGGCACAGATCTGCATAGTCTAATGCAGGCATAGGCAACCTTGGCTCTCCAGATGTTTTGGGACTACAACTCCCATGATCCCTAGCTAACAGGGCCAGTGGTCAGGGATGATGGGAATTGTAGTCCCAAAACATCTGGAGAGCCAAGGTTGCCTATGCCTGGTCTAATGTTTACAGACAACAATTTCAGAATGATTCCTATAATTTAAATAGCAATTGCTATTGTGTTCCATGAGCTCCATGTGCACATTTGAAAACTGGGGTTGGGTGGGCAGGGAACAGAAGTCGGAGGAAGGCTCAGCCAGAGTTAAACACTTTTAAGGCCTATTGATTTTACTAAGAAACTTAAACATGTGTTCGGCTCTCGCACTGAAATCAATGCAGGTTGAAAGTACTTAACTTGGGCTGGATTATGCCCAATATTTTTAGCATATAAAATTCTGCCAGATCCACTTATTCGGTGCCAGCTGCCTTTGGCCTCAGACACTTTGTGCTTATTCTGAGAATGCTATTGGACCACAACCGGCACAAGGAGTCAGCATTGTCATGCCCCCTGACCCAACATTGCCATTGCTGTCTATTCACTTGCCAGCTCCCAATGAGCAAGCAGTGAGAGGGGCAAGGATGAAAAGCACCAGGATCCATGCGCCTTGCCTTCTTCCTCTGGGCTGTGGCTCTGATGGGACCGAAAGGAACATGGGGAGCCAATGGGGAAGCAGCCAAAGAAATTTAGTGGGGCTACTCAGGAGGTGCCCAAGGACTTCCCAAAAGCTGGAGCCAATACAGTTTGAGACACTACAGCAGAGCTTTCCAAACTGTGCTTCGCAACACGTTCAGCCCGGACACTGAAGTCCAGCGCCAAGGGCCTTCTGGCGGTTCCCTCACTGCGAGAATTGAGGTTACAGGGAACCAGGCAGAGGGTCTTCTTGGTATTAGCGCCTGCCCTGTGGAAAGCCCTCCAGTCAGATGTCAAGGAAATAAACAATTATACAACTTTCTGTAGACACCTGAAGGCAGCCCTGTTTAGGGAAGTTTTTAATGTTTAGTGCTGTATTGTGTTTTTAACATTCGGTTGGGAGCTGCCCAGAGTGGCTGGGGAGGCCCAGCCAGGTGGGTGGGGTTTAAAGGATTAATAATAATAATAATAATAATAATAATTATTATTATTATTATTATTATTATTATTATTATTGGTGTGTTGGCTGCAGTGTGTAGGTGTGTCATGCGAACGTTCCTCGCGTCCCTTCAGGGGCTGGAAAGGGGTTAGTTTAACCTCTGGTTTGTTAGTAAAACTGAATTACTATGTCACAAAATGATGCATGTCTAAAGAAGAGAAGAAGAAGAAAAGTTTGGATTTGATATCCCGCTTTATCACTACCCGAAGGAGTCTCAAAGCAGCTAACATTCTCCTTTCCCTTCCTCCCCCACAACAAACACTCTGTGAGGTGAGTGGGGCTGAGAGACTTCAAAGAAGTGTGACTAGCCCAAGGTCACCCAGCAGCTGCATGTGGAGGAGCGGGAAGCGAACCCGGTTCACCAGATTACGAGTCTACCGCTCTTAACCATTACATCACACTGGTGTGTCACCAGCATGAAAAGTTGGGAAAGCTCTGCACTATAAAGACATCACAAGCTTCCCCTAGTACATCTTCACTGTAATGGCTGCACTGAAGCTAGAATAATGTGTGTCAGGGACCTAGCCTGGAAAGGACAAAGTATAACCTTGAGGATTCATCAGTCTGACCTGAAGCTCATGTCCTCAACAGAGCCATCAGTGACCATTGAGGGAGGTTTGTGAGTTCTTGCCAAAGTAACTCAAAGCAACTTACAACAATAAATAAATAAATGACACAAGCACTGAAACTGACAGAAAACAGAACAGAGAAAAATCTAAAGCACGTCCTTATTTTAAAAGGCAGGATTAAAACAAAGTAAAAGATTAATAGCTGAAACAGATCTAAAAGAGATTTAGTCAGGTGAAAAGGTCTGAACAAATAAAAAGGCATTTGTCTGGAACTAGAAAAACATAACCTGATGCTAAGTGAGACTCTCTAGGGAGAGAAAGGAAGTGTGTATAGGATTTTTCCAAATGGATGAATCTGTCAATTTCAGTTTCTCTCAGTTTCTCATTTTCCTGGTTTAAGATCAGTTCATCCCATTTCTGAATCAGTTTCCATATTTTTTTTAAAAAGGCTTGCATGGAAGTTTGTATGCCTTTTGATGCACGTAGCGCCTAATACATGCAGTTTTGTGTGCAATTTTGTCTAAGATGTGTGTTTTTACTAGCAATTCTCCATAATATAATCATTTCCCTACGTTGTTTCCACTAACACATGCAAATTTGTATGCAACCTCCCCTGCATATTCACATTTTGTTTGTATGCATTTTTTAGTCAGAGAACTTTCGCATCGCGAAATTTTGGAGAAGTGCAAATTTCAAAAGACAGCTGCGCTTTGGGTCACATTTTGGTTTGGAAAGGGAGAATTATCAGGTTCTCATTAAAACGTGAACAGGGCAAATTCGCCACATCCCTAATAGGATTACAGCTGTAGTGCACCTCTATAACTGAAACAACCCTAAATTGCACACAATTTCATTTGCCCAAATCCATTGCTGGCTATACTTGCCTTAACTCATCTCTCCCCTCTCCCTCCTAGGGTGGAAATGTAAGACCCTTGGGACAGGGACCTATCTTTTTTGCATGCCTTATTTATAAAGTGCGATACGGTGGTCAGATGAAGAGCACCACTCATAAGCATTGGTATCTGATGGAAGATATCCCTAGTTGCAAGACTGGTCTCATGTCTGGCACCCTAGTAATCTCCCAAAGCAAAAAGGGGAGGGGATAGTGATTTGGTGGGGAGGTGCACCAGACAACAGGATTGCCTGTAGTGCAGAGGGGTGGCTGGATCACATGTCTTAACACGATCAATGGACCCTCTTGTGCAAGCAAGACATTGTTGCCAGAAGCCAAGGTGAACTCAACAACCTGGGAAAAGACAGGCCAAGAGATTGCAGGTAGGAACAGGATACCGAACCACAGAGCCTAGGGCTTGCCGATCAGAAAGTCGGCAGTTTGAATCCCCACAACGGGGTGAGCTCCCGTTGCTCGGTCCCTGCTCCTGTCAACCTAGCAGTTTGAAAGCACGTCAAAGTGCAAGTAGATAAATAGGTACCGCTCCAGCGGGAAAGTAAACGGCATTTCCGTACGCTGCTCTGGTTCACCAGAAGCGGCTTAGTCATGCTGGCCACATGACTGCGGACAAACGCCGGCTCCCTCGGCCAGTAAAGCGAGATGAGCGCCGCAACCCCAGAGTCGTTCGTGACTGGACTTAACAGTCAGTGGTCCCTTTACCATTAAGTGCTGCCACCAGGACCCTGAAGCAGAACGGTTCTTGGGTTTACCTGGGGTGATCCCAGCTGGGGTGTTCTGCAGTGAATTTCTTACTGACAATACTTCAGTAATAACCATTGGAAGGTGAGCACCGGTTGAGTTATACTGACCGTCTCTGCAAAGGCAGCCCGCCGCTTTCTGCCTAGACATATGCTTATTCTTGATCTCCAGCTAGCACTGCTGAAGCTGACGGTTGCGCATTCTCTTTTACGAGGTGCCCAGAGCGCCGGTGGGATTGTAAATCTTCCCAATTGCTGCTAGCTGCTTTTCCTTTCTTTACCTTTATACGATCAATGCCAGGGAGAGTTTCTACCTTCGGAAGAATCTAGCGGGAAAGCTGCCCCGGCACTTACGCCATTTCAGGCTGAGGGGTCCCGATGTCTGCATTTTTGAATACTCGCCAAGGAGAGGGGGGGGGGAAAGAACACATACACACAGAGAGAGAGCATGTCAGTGAGAAGCCTAGAGTGCCGAGCCTTCCCTGTGATGTGTTCATCCTGTAGGTGGGACTGATCATTCTAGAAATAGGCTGATGAATGGCAAGTGTTGGTTCCCAAAGGAAACATTCACCTTGTGGACAGGTGCTGGTCATGGTGTTCAAGTTTTGCTCCACCCAGATGAGGCAGGAGGAAAAATGCTTCAGGGACCTGATTGGCTCCTGATCAGTTTTACGGACTCACCAAGCTCATTGGAGTCAACACAACACAGGGAAGTAAAAATAATAATAGAAAACTCATGTCCCAATAAGGAAAAAAACTCATGGTGGCTACAGGGAAATACGTAAACATCTGGATACAAACCATTGCAACCCCCACCAGGATGAGGTCTTGATAGCCCAGCAACGCCTAAATCTACTATTCAGGTAGGTACCAACTGTACTATTTCAGGAGGGTTGGGATATACCACAGCATATCCAACTAGGGTGGGATGGAGAGTACTAAGGCAGAAGGAGCTGCTGCAGCGCCATACTGCCAAAAGCAGCCTCCGCTGAGGCATAAGCCTCCATCTTATAATGACTCGATTGCCCTATTTGGATTTAGAAAGGAATCTTCCCTCCTCTGATTGGCTATTGACCTGGGGGAGAAGTGTAACATAGGAAGGAGCTTTATATTGAGCCAGACCAGTAGACCAGGGTGGGGAACTTCCAGGCTTCCAGATGTCCTGGACTACAGCTCCCATCAGCAATTGCGATCTGGAGTCCAGAGGGCTTGCGACTTGACCTGTTGCAATTTTTAAAAAGACGGATTCGTGATTAAGCATTTATGGACCCGCCTGGTTGTCTGCCCGCAAAGCACTGCTTAACAAATCTCCTCCTATCTTTTGTTGTTGTTGTTGCTTTGAGTGGTTAACATGGTAGCTATGTCCCTGAATTACCATTCACCTCTCTTCCCCGCCCCCGCCCCCCGCTTGTGAGAGGGCCAGATGCTACTTTGCGATCTTGGCACTCCTGTAAATGTGTGTTCAAGGAGACCACATATTAATAATGAACATTTGCGACGGGCAGGAGGAAGGCAAGCGGGAGGAGAGGGGGAGAGGGACTCTTGGTCAGGAACACGATGCATTAGGTTGCCCTTTCATTCATTTTGCTGCGCTAACAATAGAAAAAAAAAAAGAAAATTGACAGGGGGGCTAATTATAAAAACTGCCTGCTCCACTGAGTCGTTCTGTGGTAGTGGCTGGAATAGACTCACAATTGCTTTTTCCGTGGCCTCGCAGCAGCCTATCTCAAGCTTTCTAGCATGTCCAAAATTGACTCACTTGCACATGCGAGGCCTTGCACACATCTGCCATGGAACCCCTGCAAAGGATTCTGGGACCACATTCGCACAATGCATTTAAAGCACCGTGATTCTGCTTTAAACAACCATGACTTTCCCCAAAGAATTCTGGGAGCTGTACTTTGTTAAAGGTGCTGAGAGATGTTAGGAGGCACCCTTATCCCCCTCAAAGAGCTACAATTCCCAGAGTTCCCTGGGCAAAGGGCTTGATTGCTAAACCGCATGAATTGCAGGGCGCTGGGTTAGAAAACCCTCTGGGCCCCTTCCAACAGTTCTATGATTCTGTGAGAACGCCAGAGTGTCCTACAGCACCATTGGACAAACCACTTTGCTTGTATGTGGGCTGGGGGGCTGGAGACCAAGAATCCAGTTCTGGCATGAGCAAAACCCAGTCGAATTAGAGCGGTAGAGGCTGGAGGCTGATCCCAAACAGGAGCTGCTTTCAAGTCCAACCTAGTCTAGCCCGACAGTAGAGCATGGCACACTAAGGATAGCTGTGGACCGCCCCTCTTCCAGAGGAAACCTAGGGATATAGAGCTAGAAGCAGGCTCCATTTCTGAGCTCAGTGGGCCTAGCAAGAGGAGGTTTTGAAGGCAAACGTAGGGCAATGGGAAGAGAACTGGGAAATGACCTGCCTGCCTTAAGTCCTCTGCTACTTGCAGGTTGTGGCTCTGTTTAATGGACCATATTCCCTGAAACCGAATGAGAGTTCTTTCCTTCTTTCCCTGTTGATGCTTTAATAACTGGATCATAACTTCTTCCCTTCCTTCCATCTTTCTTTCTTTCTTTCTTTCTTTCTTTCTTTCTTTCTTTCTTTCTTTCTTTCTTTCTTTCTTTCTTTCTTTCTTTCTTTCTCTCTCTCTCTCCCCAACACTGATAGGCGAACCCCTTGGATGGGGCCCACGGTATTTTTTTCACAGCATCTCAGAGCCTCCCTCGTAGCTTAATGTGGGCCTCTGCCGCACCACGCAGCGTACATAATGTGTCCTCCTAGGGAAAATTTGCATAAAGGATAAATAAGAGAATCACAATGTGAAGTTTATTCATTTTTAAATCCTGCAGCGTTTGTGATTGAAGGCCCAAGCTCAGATGTTTTCCTGATGCGTACCATTAAGGCTCAGGGCTTTGCCTAATGCCTCTTCTGGTACTGCGGGGGGACATAAAGTGGGGCTGTTTCCCCACACTGGAGTCTCATTTTCAGCGCGTACCACTTGACTAGGGAGTAGGGAGCCGGCATGCCGCATTATCTTCTAGCAGGCCCGCTCTCTTTAATTTGCTGTAACCGAGCCAGCACATTAAATACAAAACATATTGATGTTCCCAAAGAACCCTGGAGGGTCTTTACCCTGCCTTGTCAAAGGAGCAGTGCGTTCCTTGAGGGAAGGAACAGGCACTTTGCCACGGAGAGAATGGCTTGCGTGAGGCTGGCAAGAGCACAGCTGACAGAGAGGGGCCTGCCCATTTAGCTTCCTTAGCGGAGGGAAGCAGAGTTGAAGCCATTTTAGCATCTGACTCAAGATCAGGGTCAACGGAGAAGCTCTGTGTAGGCCCGTGATCACAGCTGCGTTTAGGCCAGGAATGTCAAAACTCCAGAACTAGCCCTTTTCAGTATCTTCCAGGCAGTGGCGAAGCTACCTGCTCCGGCACCAGGAGCGGTGTACATCCAGGGGGCATGGCTGCCATGCATCCCAGGGGCATGGCGCATGTCCCAGGGGGGGGTGGTCTGTGGCCCGTGGGGGTGTGGCTTGCGTTGGGGGTGCATGGCGAGTGACGCGTGTCCCGGGGGATGTGCAGCGAGTGGCCCAGGGGGTGGGGGTAGGGGTGGCCGCGATGGCACCCGGGGTGGACCGCTCCCCCCGTCCCCACCTTTGTCCGCCCGTGCTTCCAGGACAACGACTACACACACACACACACACACACACACACACACACACACACACAAACACACTCATAAGTCATTTACTCTCAGCTGCTAGAAATATCGCCACTAGACACTGGACAGACCTATCAGGAGTGAACATAGACCACTGGTTCCAAAATGTATGGGGAACCACCTTACTAGAGAAGTTAGGCATCAAACCTAAACTAGCATGCGGACAAGCAAAGGAGGCAGCCGCCTTCACCCCGGTGTGGTTCCCCTTTATCACATACACAGCCCAACGGGACTATGACCTATCTCCCTCCAACAGCATACGAATCAATATGGCTAACTTGACTCAAGAACCAAACGCAACCAACCAAGCTCCGGACCACCTAACCTCTTGCAATATCAATAGAAATAAGTAAATAAATATGTAAACAAAGGACCCACCCACGTGATGCTGACACAAACCCCTACACTAACACTAGGCAACGGAACAAAAGAACAATATCCCCCATCTTTCTCCCTGCTCTCTCCCCCCTCTCTTTCCCCCCAACTGCAAGATGTCTATGAACAAACAATGCTGGTGGAGACGCTCCTCCAGCTATACAGCCATACAGAGTGTTCTTGTGCTTGGAGCTTCCTTGCTGGCTTCCCACAGGCATCTGGTTGACATAGCTGTCAACTTTCGGATTTGAAAATAAGGGATTTTCCCAAACTTTTGGATTTGAAAATAAGGGATGCCGCGAGGGCGGTGCAATGGCACCAAGTAGCCTTGCCACCCTGCGCTCCAGAGGCTGCGCGCGAACAGGTGAGCGAAAGAGTGAGCGCGTAGACGGCAGGCAGGCTGTCTGTCTGGTTGGGCATGAGGGTCTGGCTGCACAAGGCATGCAAGCTCCGCCCCCAGTCGGTCTCAGACTCCTTATTGGCAGCCAAGCAAGGCAGCTGAGGAGCCTCCCTGGCCGGCAGGGAGGGAGAGGAGCTGCTTCCTTTGAAATCTGGGAAATTTAAGGGATATCAACAATCCGGGATAGCAGCGGGAAACGGCATTGGAATAAGGGAGTTTCCCGCCCAAAAAAGGGAGGGTTGACAGCTATGCTGGTTGACCACCATGAGAACAGGTTGCTGGGGCTAGATGGGCCATTGGCCTGATCCAGCAAGCTCGCCTAATGCTTCATTCTTCTATGTGCTCACTAACAGATGATGCTTCCCATATGGGAGAGGGAACGGCATTATTAGGCTGCCCTTCACCCCAAGGTCCCAGGGTGACATTACAACAATGAAAACACAATGTTAAAGCCAGTTTGAAACAACTTACAAGAAAGAGAAACAAGATGAGCCTTAAACATAGAAGTCCTCCTTCCCTCACCCCAGGTGTCAAAAATTAGGGTAAAGCTGCACAATGATTTTCTTTCTATTTTGTACATGTTTTCAGATGCTAATTGAATATAAGGCATTTAAGAAAAATTCTACATAACTCTAGGATTGCACGGCAAGGTGGCTAAGTTTGGTTTCAAAAATACTTCCACCCCCAGCAGGAGCAAGTCCTTTAAGAATTGCTGTGTACTTGTACACACACACACACACACACACACACACACACACACACACACTGTGGGGTGGCTGCAGTTTCAAGGAGGTGTTAGATATATCAGACAAATTGCTCAGTGTCTTCACATAGTTCCAGGGGTGGGGTTGGACAGGATTGTTAAACTGGCACAAACCAGGTTTAATTTGCAGTGCGGACGCAGAATGTGTTGGCTGGGATGTCAATGAACATTCCAGCTCTTCGTTTTAGTTCTGGACTTGAATTAAAGAGCCTTTGAACTCTTTCCTAGAAATGGCAACTATAGAACAGAGTGTACAGGGACACATAAAACGAACGAGGAATGTGATTTGCAACTAAATAACTTTGCAAGGGGGGGTGAGCAGAGCAAAGCACCCCTAACCTGAAGCTGCATTCTTAATCCCACTATTGCTTGGCTCCCTGTTCCCACCCATGGAAAGCTCATGTCAAGCTTATTAAGTTACATGGCAATATGTGCCACAGGTAATGTTTATTCCAAACCATTTGATGCAGCTTTAGCGGCAATCCTTCAGATCCCACGCAATCACTCGCTAGCCTGTGAATCAGAAAACCTTTTGTGTCGAAATACTAACAGTCTATGGAATCACCATATTTCAACTCTTAAGTATGTATTCCATCCCTAGGTACTGTTTCTTAATACGGGGACAGGGAAATCAGGAATCATCTATCTATCTATCTATCTATCTATCTATATCTATCTATCTATCTATCTCTATCTATCTATCTATCTATCTATATCTATCGAGCTATCGATCTATCGATCATCTATATCTATCATCTCCTTTTTTCCTTTGCTGTTTTTTTTGCAAAGGAATTACATGTTCCTTCTTTCATTTCTTTTTTCGGATAGCACAGATAGCAAATCACAGCTTGGAGAGTCTAACTAGGAACATGGTGTCTGAAATGACTGAGAAATTTATTTACACAAAATGGCAGACAGAAAGTTAAAGAAAAGAAAAGAAAAGAAAAGAAGGTTTGTTGCTTGAACTGCCAGTACAGAAATATAAAAGAGGCAATATTAGTTAATGCAAATTTACACAGGCTATTTGCTCTGCATTTGGACACACGCACACAAACACACACACACACACAGAGAGAGAGAGAGAGAGAGAGAGAGAGAGAGAGAGGGAACAACAACTTCTGACAGAGATGTTGTCATGGACTGGTTGGACGCAGAGGAATGGTGGGAGGTACCAGCTGGGGACCACCCAAGAGAAGAAGGCTCAGAGCCCGGGCAATGGTTGTGGGACAACAATGGGTGGTCAGAGGGAGAAGAGGAAGAAGGCAGGGGAGAGGAGGCATCAGAAGCTGAAGAGGTAACAGGGCTTTGTGAGCAGGCAGAGTCTGTGGCAGAGAGAAGTCCAGAATCAGAGGCAGAAGCTGAAACTGGAGAGGAGGAAGGCCAAGAGGCAGAGATGACTCTGGCTTGTGAAGACTCACAGGTGTCTCCCCCTCCTGCTGCAACCAGCTCTCCTCCCGCCTTGCCTCCCAGAACCAGAACAGGGCTGAAATGGATGGAGCAGAAGCAGGCTGCACACAGGTGCATTCTCCAATTGCTTGGGGAAAGCCCTGGATAGGAGGGGACTTAGATGAGCGTGGGAATTTCAGTCTCAGCAACTGATTCATGGGTAAGACATACTGGAGATGAGCTGCTGCTGTGCTCATAATAATAATAATAATAATAATTTATTATTTGTTTCCCGCCCATCTGGCTAGGTCTCCCCAGCCACTCTGGGCGGCTTCCAGCAATATTAAAAACAAAACAAAACAATACATTAACATATTACAGATTAAAAACTTCCCTAAACAGGGCTGCCTTCAGGTATTTCCTAAATTAGGCCTGACACTCAGCCAAGTCTGTGAAGATTGTGTTTTTGCCAATAAAGAGTTAACTCCAACTTTGAACGGTGTGATTTACTGCTGGCTCACTCTCTGACAGATGTAGAGATAGGCAGAAACATGCCTTATATGGTTTGGAAACTTTAGCTGGTGTAGAATTCAAGGGCCAGGTTGCTCACCAGGACAAGACGGTTGGAGCATCCTGACCTGACTGCACTGGCTGCCAATTAGTTTCCGGACCCAATTCAAAGTGCTGGTTTTGACCTATAAAGCCTGAGAACCGCAATAGCTCAAAGACTGTCCTCATATGAAGTGACCTGGGCCCTACAATCATGATCAGAGGCCCTTTTCGTGTGCCTCCTTCACAAGAAGTCCAGAGGGTGGGAACACGAGTGCGGGCCTTTTCTGCAGTGGCTCCCTGCTTTTCGAATGCTCCCCACAGGGAGGTTTTCCTGGTACCTTCATTGCGTATCTTTAGGCGCCAGGCAAAAGCATTCCTCTTCTCCCAGGACTTTGACTGATTAAACAAATCTATGGCCTCTTAAACTGTGTGTGTTTTTTAATGTATATTTGTGTTTTTATATTGTAAACCGCCCTGTAATCTTTGGATGAAGGGTGGTATAGAATGTTAATAATAATAATAATAATAATAATAATAATAATAATAATAATAATAATAATAGCTTCACCCACTTATGCACAATAGCTCCTCTGTTTTCCCTGCTGTGCATGACATTTGGATTCCAGACTCATCTGTTTGCTCTATGCACTCAAATGAAACAACATCCTTATTTTCATCTGTGAAACATTCAGGAGTGGCTGGGCATGGTGGGTGATAGTGTGTAGATTCATCCTACATGAACAGTGCAAGGATGAGTCAAGGCAACTGTGAGCTTGGGTCTGCGCAGGTGCACCAGTAGGGGGCACCAGATTGGCCCTGACCTCTCTGCCATCCTGCCACTCTAGGAAACATTGCAGCAAGATGGTCACAGATTTGAAAACCGTACTTTGTTTTCAGATGACGCCCCTGTATCTCTCAGGTGCCATCTTTGAATTTGATTTATGCTGTTGTCACCAGTCTTTCCATTTAAAAACAACCCAACGCTTTCCCAACCAGCTGTCCGTTGAATTGGCGACACCCTTTCTTTCAGCCCATCAAAACGTTTTCAGTCCATTCATCTCCTAACAAAATGTTTTCAGTTGATCAAATTTTCTGATCAATTAATCAACAAAATGTTGCTCTTTTACGTTATTTTTACTGGTGCCTTTGAAAAAAAGCACTGTTTTGGTTTTTAATATTTGGTGCCAAGCCCATTTGAGGTTTAGGAAAGGTGAGGGAGACGTGTTTTCAATAGATGGGAGCTGTTTTTAAATAAATGGAAGATGCTGGTCTAAGCGGACCCTTGGTCCAACCTGATAGGCCTTGTCTTATGTCCTGATGTCTTTAAATAAATATATCTGTGTTTCATAGATATCTCTATCTTCCATTTCTACATGTACCCAGTAGAGTTCCGAGACTCGGGGGATTTATTTGTGTGTTGCGCGCAGTTTCTTCCAGCCTCTCTCTCTCTCTCTCTCTCTCTCTCTCTCTCTCTTCACCAGAGTGACTTGTTTGTGCTGTCATCAGCCGTCGTTTTGGTAAATGGCGAGTTAAACAGATATATCCAAGCGTAAAATCTAAAAAATGTTCCCTGTGGGCGCCCGGGGGGTGTTGTTTGAAATCAACTACATATCAATTGAGCGTCAGCAAGCGGATCCGATGATACATTCTAGTCTGCAGACGCCTTATAAATTACATTTTTTTGCTCACGATCTAGCCTCGCCTCTGCTCCCCAGAGGCCCTTCGACGGAGCGCAATGATTGTGTTGGAGAAATGTTTGCTCAGCTTGAGTGTTGCTATTAGCATCACATGTGCCGGGGCTCCCCCTCCTTCTCCCACCACGCCCTGCCCCCCATTCTCTCTCCAGCTCTCTCCCCCCCCACACCCCATATTAGCGCTCTCCATTCCCTCCCTCCTTCCTCCCCTTCACAAAATGCAATATGTGCCTGGTAATTTTTCTGTTCATTATCTCATTGTTTTCTGTAAGTACAAGGTTAGATTGAATTACCGCTGGCTCTATTGTCTACTTGTAATTCTCCTTCCATGCCGTGCTACTAATGAATGGGCAATTTAGTCAATTCTTTGTAACGGTTTCTTCTGCGCGTCAGCCACTTAATTACTCTGAGCTTTCCTCACTGCTGCTTTATTGCACAGAAGCTCAGGCTGCTTCCAGGCCCAGGCAAGGGGATCTCCGCTGCCATGAACTGAGAAAGCGAGTTCTCCAAAGGAGAGCTGGTGTTGCGGTGGGGCTAAAAAGCCACCTCCCTGTGGGTTTGGCCAGCTGGCCACAGCTAGCTTGACCGGAACATGTTGCTGGGCAGAAGCACATGTATCCATTTTGATTGACAGCCCAGCGTCCTTTAAAAGAGTCTGCACGTGGTGCGACTTCCCTCTTTCTGAGAACTTCGGATCCCGCCCTCCCTCCCTGGTATAGGCGTGCGTTGACCTTGCTGTGCCTGTCATGGGGTCGTCTGCCTTTGAGGTGGGGGCCTAGTAGGAATTTTTCCATTTGGCTGATTGGCTGTGCCATTTGGTTTTCGCCTACTACGTAGCAACTAGTCACAACTTGTAAGGTTGGCGGTTAGGCATTGGTTGTGTTGGTTAATGGAGCGCAGTGGCCCTCCATAAGTGATCATGGTGCGTGGGGAATTTCGTTAGAGGAATCCAGCGGCTCAAATATGCTTGTCTGAACCTGGTAGGGTTGCAGGGCCGTGCATGAGCCCCTGGGACCTCTGGGGAAGGGGAAGGCGTCCGCAGCCCAGCCTCCATTCAACCTCCCCAGAGCGGGTTTCCCCCCCGCTGATGCGGAAGTCAGCTCTGTCCTGTCGGACAGCTAGTCTTTCGCTGACTAGTGGTCAGCTCTGTCCTGTGGACAGTTGAACCAATGCCTACACAACCACTCACGTGTTTTGTATTTCAATAAAAGTTGTGGCCAAAACATGCCAAAAACCCAAACAAAAATTATGTCTCGTGTGAATTTATTGCTGGGGGGTGGCTTGGTGACCTCCACACGCAATAGGCAGCCATGCTTTCTCGCCACTGCCACCACTGTCGCGGCGCTCGGGCATCATTTATGCCAATAAGCCGGATAATTCCTCGTTGCTGTCGAGGCCGTCTCAGGTCACATTCGCACCCTGCCGCTTTAAGCAGTCATGGCTTCCGCCAAAGCATCCTGGGAGCTGTAGTTCTTTCAGGGTGCCGAGAGCTGCTGGACATCCCCCTATTCCCCTCATGGAGCTACAGTTCCCAAAGTTATCTGGGAAGAGGGATTGACTGTTGAAGCACCCTGAGAAGCACAGCTCTGCGAGGGGCAGAGGAGTCTCCTAACAACGCTCAGCACCCTTAATACACTACAGCTCCCAGGATTCATTGGGGGGCAAGCAATGAGTGTACAAAGTGGTATCATAGTGCTTTAAATGCATGGTGTGAATTTGGCCCCAGACTACTGTTTCTCCTAAAATAAGACGTAGCCATAAAATAAGCCATAGTAGGATTTCTACGCATTTGTGAAATATAAGCCATACCCCGAAAATAAGCCATACCCCGGAAATAAGACATAGTGACACGGCGCCTCTCCCTTAAGATGGCCTGGATAGGCGTGGCTATGCAGCGTACTGACGCGGAGCGGTTAAAATAAGACATCCCACAAAAATAAGCCATACTGTGTTTTTTTGAGGGGAAAAAAATATAAGACGGTGTCTTATTTTAGGAGAAACACGGTAAGCAACAGGAAAAAAGCAAATCACATTTTATATTTGCAATTCTATTTAATGTACATTTAAGCTTTTTAAAATCACCGACTGTAAGGTTTACACTTCATTGCCACTCATCTCCCACCTTACAGCCTTCTCCTTTATATGCCTTCCAACTAAGTTTTTTCCTACGCTGCTGATGGAGTCCATGAAACGCTTACGACATAATGCATTTGTTAGATTCCTTGATGTTTTCGCTGCAAGAGATTAACATGGGCGCCCCTCTTGAAATGTTATATTAAATTCCCCGTTGATTGATTGATTTTTTTTTAAAAAAGTTTCTAAATCCCTTAATTATTATTTAAACAACAACAACAACTCTGTACGGTATACAAAGATAAAAAAAAAAACCCCAGAGACGCCGCATAAAAACCAGGGAAATGGTATTATAAAAGATAAAATTAATTAATAATAGGATGCCATCCCAAAATATAATGGCGTTACGAGTTGTCAAGTGATGGATAGATGATGCCTCATGTATGGTAGAAGGAGGGGTATTCCACATTTCAGGAGCAATGGTGGGAAATGCCCATTTTGGGGTTGATTAAAGTTTGTTGTTATTGCCAATTGATTAAAGATTATCTACATCATCATCTGCTGTGTGCATCCAACCATTGTAGTGATAGGGAGAGAGACGTTGTTTCTATACTCTGGCTTAGATCCTAGCTAATATTCCACTGGAATCCTACCCACCAGCAGAAGAGGAGCATCATTTACCACCTACGTCCCGTTCCCTCGGCAGACCCTTTGCCCCTTGAAAATCTGCTTCAGGTGGTTGGTGTTTCGGGGACCCATAAGAAGTGGCCTAAGGGGCTGTTGGGCAGGGAGTGAAGATAGACAATATATTCCACCTGGTCCTTGCACTCCAGAGCAATCGTTAGGACCCAAATTGCTTTCGACTAAAACTTCCATCTTCTCCAGCTGATGGGACTTGCAGTCAGAACATCTCAAAAGGCACCAGGTTGGCAGAGGCTTGGTTTAGAGAGTTCCAATCCTGAAAAGACAGCTCCCTGCCCACAAGGAGCTTACAATCTTAGTCTCGACAGTGGTTGAGACCGGGGAGGAATTGGTAGAATCAGGGAGACACACGACAGAAGCCCAGCATCTGACTTTCCTAGGTAAAGGTAAAGGGACCCCTGACCACTAGGTCCAGTCGTGGATGACTCTGGGATTGCGGCGCTCATCTCGCTTTACTGGCTGAGGGAGCCGGCGTACAGCTTCCGGGTCATGACTAAGCCGCTTCTGGCGAACCAGAGCTGTGCACAGAAATGCCGTTTACCTTCCCACTGCAGCGGTACCTATTTATCTACTTGCATTTTGACGTGCTTTCGAACTGCTAGGTTGGCAGGAGCTGGGACCGAGCAACAGGAGCTCACCCCGTCGCAGGGATTCGAACCGCCGACCTTCTGATCCACAAGCCCTAGGCTCTGTGGTTTAACCCACAGCGCCAGCCACGTCCCTTCTGATTTTCCTAGAGAAAAGCAAATTCAGGGGAAGGACCTGCAGCAGAGAAGCATAGGACAGTCTCACCTCTAAGCTGTTCCTCTTCTGCTCTGGTTATGAACAGGTTTTTTGCCTCTCCAATGCTTGGGGGGGGCAGGGAGGAGAGCGATTTCAAGTGGTGAAGCTCCTTTCCTCCTAATCCCTATCAGCAGGTTGTTTTCTCTTGGAAAAGCAGTTGTGTTTAGAGCTTTTAAAACACACACTCACCTAAAGTGTTTCATCAGTGCAAGCTTGGGTAAGGACTTCCATTTATACAGCGGGACTCTCCCTTCCTCTCTTCTCCCTATACAAGTGGTACCTTGGGTTACAAACACTTCGGGTTACAGACTCTGCTAACCCAGAAGTAGTAACCTCGGGTTAAAAACTTTACCTCAGGATGAGAACAGAAATTGCGCAGGTGGCAGCAGAAGGCCCCATTAGCTAAAGTGGTACCTCAGGTTAAGAACGGTTTCAGGTTAAGACCGGACCTCCGGAACGAATTAAGTACTTAACCAGAGGTACCACTGTACTGCCCTGGTCCCCCCCCCCCCAATTGGCTTGGGGAGGTCAGGCAAACCCCCCAGAACAGCACGCAGATGGAGGAGAGGAGAGATTGCTTCATCTGGTAAGCTGCAATGCTTGTATTGAGAGATGTTAATCATAGTATAACACTGAATTACACCCACAATGATAATAATATTGCTGCTGCTGTTGTTAATCTTTTCTCAAAGCCACCCAAGGTGACATACTGAAATTCTTTCTATATATCTTACAGTGGTACCTTGGGTTACAAACACCTCGGGTTACAGACTCTGCTGTAGTAACCTCAGGTTAAGAACTTTAGGTTAAGAACAGAAATCGTGCGGCGGCAGTGGGAGGCCCCATTAGCTAAAGTGGTAATTCAGGTTAAAAAATGGACCTCTGGAACGAATTAAGTTCGTAACCAGAGGTACCACGCTATCTCTCTCTCTCTCTTTCTTTCTTTCTTTTTCTTTCTTTCTTTCTTTCTTTCTTTCTTTCTTTCTTTCTTTCTTTCTTTCTTTCTTTCTTTCTTCTTCTTCCTTCTTCCTTCCTTCTTCCTTCCTTCCTTCCTTCCTTCTTCCTTCCTTTCCTTCCTTCCTTCCTTCCTTCTTTCTTTCTTTCTTTCTTTCTTTCTTTCTTTCTTTATCATCTATCTCACAAAGTTTACAACCAAACAATAATGAATCAATGAATCCATATAATGCTAAAACAACACACTTGCAATATGTCATCATTCCACACTCGGCAAACGTTTACAAGGCAGGCAGCCTGATTCACTCATCCAGTTCCTGAACCCAAATATGAGCAGAGAAATATTAATGTTGAATTAAGGCCACCTTTCGCTCTCATTGGCCGAGCTCTGCCTTTGATCACTCAAGGTTCCAATTTCATATAGTTTATGTCATGGATACGACCAGATGCCCGATATGTTCTAAAGAGTTACTCAGCTGGGACTCTCCTCTTGGGTGAATTCACACTATGGGCCCAGCCACTGATGAGTTGGGCAACATGTAACACAATCCCTCTTCTCTTGAATTAATTTCAAATGAAACTAATTCCCTGTAGCCTCTGTTTACATAGTGGAATACTAGTATGGATGAACTCAAGGCCTCAAGGTGAGGCCTCCCATTTGGTTCCACGGCTGCAAAAAAAATTTGAATCTGGGGATAAAATGCTCCTTTAAAAAAGGAAGAAAGGAAAACCTCTTGTTTGCAATGCCTCCTGATTAAATGCCATTAGAGATAGGGAGGGGTGTGTGTGTGTGCGTGCACGCATGTGAATTAAAACCATTTGGCACCCCAATCTTAATTAGCACAATTTGCCACTGCAAAATTCTGCAATCAGGGTTATGAAAAACAAGCAAGACCTATTGCAAAATGTCAGAGTGTTGAGTTCAGGGTTTCGATCATTTAGTCCCATGGACTGCAAGAAGATCAAACCTCTCCATTCTTAAGGAAATCAACCCTGAGTGCTCACTGGAAGGACAGATCCTGAAGCTGAGGCTCCAAGACCTTGGCTACCTCATGAGAAGAGAAGACTCCCTGGAAAAGACCCTGATGTTGGGAAAGATGGAGGGCACAAGGAGAAGGGGACGACAAAATTTTTAACATTGTATCTCATTCAAGCCCTTTAAGTGAAAGACAACATTGGTTAAACCTTGCATGGCGTTCAACTTCTAGGTAAAATGAACTTTGAAAAAATTAAAAGGGCTTGCAGGTGTCAGTAAACAATGGGATGCAGCCAATATTGGACCTACTTAGAGTAGACCCATTGAAATGAATGGGCCCAAGTTAGTCCTGTCTATTAATTTCAGTGGGTCTACTCTGTAAGTAAAACTTAGTTGACTACCACCCACACTTTTTTGCCCAAGCTTTCCCTGATCCATAGGATTGGACCCTGTTATTACCGATTGTTGATCATTACTGATTATTATCAACGGGTCTCCTCTGAGTAGAAAAGAAAAAGACCAGCATGGGATACAACTCAATGGTGCTTCCAGATTGGAGGGGGGGGGGCTCAGTGTTGCAAATGGGTCACTGAGATACCGCAAATGGGTAGTTGACAATACCGGAATGCCAAAGTCTGGATTAGATGGGTGCAAAATCGACTGGCATCTTGATGTCAACTATCTTATGTGGGTTCTGCAAGAAAACAAAACAAAATCTAAACCTTGCAGGCATGAGGACCACAGATCCCACAACTGACACCCATTTAGTTGCACCCTTTATCGCCCCAATACTAGGCTTCCTGTTGTGTGTCAAGGTCCCAAACCACCCCTCCAAATAATTCACACTTCAGACATAATTTTTGGTTTTGGTTTTTTGGCATGAATTTGGCCACAACTTTATTAAATTACAAGAAATGTGAGTGGTTGCGTAGGCATTGGTACAGACTATCTGTCCCCTAAGGACAGAACTGACAATTGTCAGTAAAGGGGAAAACCTTCCAGGTAGAGAAAGGGGGCCGGATGGGTCTGACCCTCCCCTCTTCCCACAGGCTCCCAGGGGCTCTTGCATGGCCCTGGCCCCCGACCGGGGGATACGGACAAAAGCATGTCGAGCCCCTGGATTCCTTTAATGGAATTCCCCACACACCATCATCAATTGAGAGGGGCAAACGAAGTCAACAGCCCCTTCCTCAATTGGGGAAGGACAAACACAGTCAACAGTTCCATCCCCCAACCAACATAATAATGACCAATGCCTAACCGCCAACCTTACAAGTTGTGACTATTTGCTACGCAGTAGGCGAAAACCAGATGGCACAAGCCAATCAGCCAAGTGGAAAAATTCCTACCAGGCCCCTGCCCCAACAGCAGACGACCCCATGACAGGCATAGCAAGGTCAACACAGAGGCCTAAAATATAGGGAGGGAGGGCGGGTGATCCGAAGCACGCAGCCAAAGAGGGAGATCCTGCTGCGTGCAAACCATTTATAAACGCTGGGCTGTCCGTTACAATTGGCAACATACATTTCTCCCCAACAACAGCCCCTGGGTCCATTCATAGAAGTGGCCATCCAAACAAACCCGCCCAGCAACAAAGGGGTAGTTTGTTAGCCCCCACCGCAACACGTGCTCTCCGAAATGGAGAACCCGCTTTACCACCTCCATTGCAAAAATTATTCCGACATCTTTTGCTTTAAGTACAGAAATAATCCTCGGCTCTTCCACATATCTGGGACAGCAGAGCGTTAGGATTCTAAATGAAGCCCACTGGATATCCCCCCTGGAGCAGAAAATTCAGTTTGTCTTTGGAAATGCATGTTATTTAATACCAGTTTATATCTATTTGTCTCTCTCCCAAATAGTTAATGAGAGAGCAAGGAGACGGAGACTCAGCCCAGGAGGGAAGCGAAGTGCTGGCAACCCCCAGATTTGCTTTTCTGCCGCTTGGTTATAATCCTTCATTGGAACTGACACGTTGATAGCCACAGTTTTTTCTCGGAAGTGACCTTCATGTTGTCCATCGATTCCCAGTGGCTATCAACAACTCGCAATTGGAGTGACAGCCCCGGTCAAAGGTCAGTCCTTAAATAAAGCTTCTGGATTACTAAACACCTGAAGTTCAGATGAAAATGGAAATCTGACACCTCGTTTTATGTGACAGGTTACCGCTAATGACACTTTGGGAGCATTAAACGACTTCTACTCTTTAACTCGAATGCACATTTCTCCGCCTGCTGCTTGATCCTTCCAAGGGTTTTCTCTCCTGCTGCTGGCTGGATATTGTGGGCTAGACTAGGGGGTGGGGATTACTCCCTAAAGCCCACCTCTTATTGTTCTAACCCCCATGTCTTGAAAATCTAGCACAACTCTTTAAGAGGTAAACACGTCCAAGGTGATTTTTAAAAAAAATTGTTTTGGTTCTTCTGAATGATGGCCACAAGCTGTTCCCTGGGGGTGAAACCCAACACAGTTCTTTAAGCATGGATGCGCTCCAGCCATGTCTAAAATGGGGGTCATGAGGTGCAATCGCAGCCACCATTATGCTGTAGATCCACTGTCATGTTACATCACATTTGAATTCATATCACTGATGAAGCCCAGGATGGCGAAACAAGGATAAGATATTCCGGAAATCCTTGTCGGGATGGACTTAAGTATATGTTTGAACTTCTGTCTTGTGGAACTACAATTGGACTACATGAACAAACGCATGTGGAATAGACTAACATATGTTTGAACTTCTTTCAAGAGCTGTTTGGAGAGACAACTGATCCTCTGGGTCTTCTGGTCCTTCAGTTGAACTTTATGTCTCATCTTTGTGTGAGTAAATACCCCACCTGGGGCAGGTTGTGAAGCTGCCCCAAAGTCAGAGCAAAACCATGTGTGCACATCCCCGGCTACAGAGAGTCCGGTGGCGCAGTCATATGTGATTGTTCCCAGAATGAAGAACAACACACACAAGCCATAATTAAGGCTAAACTATTTATTGTAGGAATAGTGCAGAGAGAATCTCTTCTGCCAGCTCAAATAGGACAGAGCTGCCATAAAGCCGTCTGTCCGGCATCAGGTCTAGCCAGAAGAGAGAGCACAAAGGCTAGGATTACAATAGTACAGTGAAACATATGCATTCCATGTAGGAAAACAGATAAGGCAGCTTTCTCACAGCTTAGTGAGACAGGCAAAAGTCAGACCAGGCCTCGCTGCAGCTGTTTTCCGCTCAGCTTGGACAAAAATCATAACACTTTGTTGATATACTAATATGATACAGTAAATAACAGACTTTATTTGTGTTATAATGCAGCCGGTTACGTTTATTGTGTTTGCGTAATGTCTAAAATGGGGAGCATGGGGTGCAATTTAAAGCACCAAGGCGAATGGAGGTGAGGCAATGGGCAGGATGCGGCCTTTGCCGGTTGCTGTTACTCCACCTCTTTCCCTTGTGTGGAAGCAGATGGTTATCAAGCTGGATAGCTCGGTGGGTTACAGAATGGTTCAGATAATGGCAAGGTTGCAGGTTCAGTCCTCATAGGCAGGCACCTCCAAACTCGGCCCTCCAGATGTTTTGGGACTACAACTCCCATCATCCCCAGCTAACAGGACCAGTGGTCAGGGATGATGAAAGTTGCAGTACCAAAACATCTGGAGGGCCGTGTTTGGGGGAGCCTGCTCATAAGGAACAGCTGTATATTCCTGCATTGCAGGGGGCTGGGCTAGTATGATTCTTTGGTTGGTATGTGTTTGGGGTCACCCTCATGATGTTAATTAATCTCCACTAGCAAGGAAGGGCCACTGTGTGTGTTGCATGTGTAGATGTGCACTACTTAAACAACAAAGCAAGCAAAATACCTTCCGGAATTAGTTTTTAGAAACTGGCACAGCGAGGGGGGGGAAATAGTCTACAACCTTTCTCCCTGACATGTTAGTTTTCTACATGTGGGGAAGTCAGTTGTGGTGGATCTTTCCAAAATGCAGAGGGATGGGTCTGAAAGAAGGAGATTGGTAGAGAAGAAAAACTACTTCTGTCCTCAGTGAAATGACTCCAGTGAAGGCTGGTTCCCTGCAATGCAAGAAACTCAGCTAAAGCATCCATGACAGATGGCCTTCCAGCCTCTGCTTAAAAACATCCAATGAAGGAGATTCCACCACCTCCCAAGGGAGACCGTTCCACTGCCAAACAGCTCTTACTGCCAGAAAGTTCTTCCTGATGTTTATTTGGAATCTCCTTTCTTGTAACTTGAAGCCACTGGTTCCATGCGGCAGCCCTTGAGATATTTGAAGATGGCTGTCGTTATCTCCTCTCAGTCTAAACGTACCAAACTCCCTCAACCATTCCTCATGAGGCTTGTCTTCCAAATCATCTTGGTTGACCTCCTCGGCACATGTTCCAGCTTGCCAATACCCATCTTAAATTGTGGCACCCAGACAGAGGCGTAGCAAGCCCAGATGGTACCCGGGGCGGAATTTTTTTTGTCACCCCCCACCACTTTAATTTTTTTTAAAAAAATTTAAATTAAAAAGTGTCACCCCCCTCTGATGGTGCCACTTGGCGAGGTGTGGGGGTTTTGTGTGTGTGTGTGTCTATTATCTCTCTTTTTTCAATAAAGTTAAAATAAATACAAAATACAAAATAAAAATAAAAATGTAAAAAAATAAATAAAAAAAAAATAAAAAGTGTCACCCCCCTCTGATGGTGCCACTTTGTGAGGTGTGGGGGGTTGTGTGTGTGTGTGTCTATTATCTCTTTTTTTCCAAGAAAGTTAAAATTAAAAAATAATTAAAAAATAAAAAAAATTAAAAAATTAAAAAGTGTCACCCCCCTCTGATAGTGCCACTTTGTGAGGTGTGGGGGGTTGTGTGTGTGTGTCTATTATCTCTTTTTTCAATGAAGTTAAAATTAAAAAAAAAATTTAAAAAAAATTTAAAAAAATTTTTTTTTAAGTGACACCCCCCTCTGGGGTGGAACCCGGGGCGGCCCGCCCCCGGCTCCCCTTGCTACGCCCCTGCACCCAGAACTGGACACGGTACTCCAGGTGTGCTCTGACCAACCTGGAATAGAGAGCAGTTCTATTACTTCCCTGGACACTATGCTTCTGCTGAAGTATATACATCTCTGGGAAAGTTACGGAAATAAAATGAAACTGAGACGTCATCAGATTTAAATCTAGAAGAAAAATCTAGAATGAAAATCATCCAAGATCTAGACCTATGCTAAGAGCATAAGGAGAGCCCTTCTAGATCAGGTCAGGGGCCGGTAGGACTTCTTTCAAGCCAGCATTTTAAACAAACAAAAAATAGAAGAGAAAGAAAGAAAGAGAAAAACAGAAAGCAAATGTTTTCCCTTACTCTAAGACCTTACGCCAAGTTTCAGCCAGGAGCAAATTTTTACAGCCAGGGTGATAAATCAAAACTCAGTTTCTAATGAAAATGCTGACACAGGTTTAACTGTAACGAGACTCGCAGGCACCACTGTAAAGAAATTAGAGCCACAAATTCAGTATTCCCTCGACACGTCAAGTTGAATGGTTTGCTGCCGGTCTTCAAAAGGAGTTCTGAGTCTCGTGACACCTTAACGATTAACCATTGTGTTGTCGCAGAAGTTTTTTTTTCGGGGTGGCTTGAAAAAAAGGATTAGACAAATGCATGGAGAGGGCAGGGTTATCAGAGCCTTCTAGCCATCGATGAATACCAGGTGCTGAGAATCACAGATGCGGAGACTGGTATTGCTTGCCGGCTTTCCATAGTTATCTGGTCGGCCACTGAGAAAGCAGGATGCTGGACTAGATTGGCCTTTGGCCTGGATCCAGCAAGGCTTTCCTCATTTTCTTCTGTGCCTCAAAGCTCAGTTTTCTCTAGTCCACAAAAGTGTGGTGTAGTGGTTAAGAGCAGTGGACTCGTAATCTGGTGAACCGGGTTCGCGTCTCCGCTCCTCCACATGCAGCTGCTGGGTGACCTTAGGCTAGTCACACTTCTTTGAAGTCTCTCAGCCCCACTCACCTCACAGAGTGTTTGTTGTGGCGGAGGAAGGGAAAGGAGAATGTGAGCCGCTTGGAGACTCCTTCGGATAGTGATAAAGCGGGGTATCAAATCCAAACTCTTCTTCTTCTTCTCTTCTTATGCCACAGTTATCCTTTCACATGTTGTAAGTCTGTCCGCTGTTTTTGCTGCAACCCATTAACACTTTCGCTACTCCTTTAGTAGTTGGAAGATAAAAGACGAGGTCATGTACAGACATAAGATCAGACCAGTGGCTTAACTAATCTAGCATCCTGTTCTCACAGTGGCCAGCCAGGTGCCCATGGGAAGCCTGTACGTTTCCAAGCACAATTCAAAGTGTTGGTGCTGACCTTTGAGCCCTAATCGGCCTCGGTCCAGTATACCTGAAGGAGCGTCTCCACACCCAACATTCAGCCTGGACACTGAGGTCCAGCTCCGAGGGCCTTCTGGCGGTTCCCTCCCTGCGAGAAGCAAAGCTACAGGGAACCAGGCAGAGGGCCTTCTCGGTGGTGGCGCCCACCCTGTGGAACGCCCTCCCATCAGATGTCAAGGAAATAAACAACTATCTGACTTTTAGAAGACACCTGAAGGCAGCCCTGCTTAGGGAAATTTTTAATGTTTGATGTTTTATCTTGTTTTTAATAAACTGTTGGGAAACCCAGCCAGATGGACAGGGTTTATTATTATTATTATTATTATTATTATTATTATTATTATTATTATTATTATTATATTTCTGGCAACTTCTATTCAGAGGCATATAGCCTCTGACAGCAATAGTTACATTACTGAAGGGGAAGCCATTTTCCCCATATTTGAGGGCTGGGGTGATGTTGGAATTAGGCTATGACCACACCATCCATTTAAAGCAGGGGTCAGCAAAAATTTTCAGCAGGTGGCCTGTCCACTGTCCCTCAGACCTTGTGGAGGGCTGGACTATATATTTTTTTTGGGGGGGGGATGAATGAATTCTTATGCCCCACAAATAACCCAGAGATGCATTTTAAATAAAAGCACACATTCTACTCATGTAAAAACACGCTGATTCCCGGACCGTCCGCGGGCCGGATTTAGAAGGAGATTGGGCCTTAGTTTGCCTACCCATGATTTAAAGCTTCTCTGGGGAAGCCATGACTGCTAAAGTGGTAGAAATGTGTTTTAAATGCCTGGTGCAGATGTGACCTTAGTTTTGTCCTGTATGGGAGAGCCTGAAACAGGAAACCTGAAACAAGTTCCTAGTCCTGTGTGTTCAGAGCCTTGTTGGGTTTTGAGAACTGGGAGTGCTTTTGCTTTGCTTCCTCCCTAAATATATTTTAATTTATCTCTCTTAAGACGACAAAGAAGAATAGGTTAGGCAACACATCCTTTGGGCACATCCTTTATACAGGCTTCTCTCCAATTCAATCCAGCATCCGAAGAATCAAAGGGGGGGGGGGAGAGAGAGATGCCTTTGTAGCAAAACAAGGCTAGTCAATAGCATGTGAGAAAACAAGTGGAACAGTCCCAAAGGTAATTTGCAAATCTGCTGAAATCCGAACAAGCTTTGATTTAACCGAAGCTTGAAATGGCTTTTATTTACTGTCTATTGTGGAATAAATGACATCTCATAAACAGGTTTTATCCATTACCCCAGAATGGAGATCACTGTGTTAGGGACATTTTTATCCTCTTGATATAAAACAAGATATGCGATTGCGTGTTATTACAAATGGAAAAATCAATGCCAAGGCACACACCTCTGAAATTTCATTTTCGCCAAACCCCATTTCAAAAAAAATAAATAAATAAAAAAGTGAGAAAAACAAACACTCTCTAATAAAAAAGGGGGGGGTCTTTTTTTTCTTAACGAAACACAGAGCAACAGAGAACAATAACAAAGAATGAATAAAGTTGTTCCATCTTGAGTCCTTCGGTTGTGCATTAGTCACACAGTTGCATATATTTTGGAACGTTCCGCTGAGCTCCCACCAGGCAAGGAGACCGAGGGTCGAAATTAGCTTCCCTCTCTCCTTTGCATTTTGTGGAGCACATTAGCTGTATCTCAGCATCCATAGAGGACACTTGTCCTCTGTGGCCAAGAGGTAAATAGTTTCAGTTTCAGGAAGGCAGATTTAGATTGGTCTCCAAATAAAGCCCCCTTGTCACACGACCAAATATTGTTGCCGGTAAGGGAATAGGAGTGCTGGCATTGCTTATTCAGTAGACACGTAAAGATATAGAGGAGTAAACCTAGGATATTTGAATTCCTTTTGGCACTCGGCCGCATTATCACGACCACAAGGATGCTATGGGTGATAAACAGAAGCACTGGCCATGAAAACTGCACCTTGTTGTTCAGTCGTTCAGTCGTGTCCGACTCTTCGTGACCCCATGGACCAGAGCACGCCAGGCACGCCTATCCTTCACTGCCTCTCGCAGTTTGGCCAAACTCATGTTAGTAGCTTCGAGGACACTGTCCAACCATCTCATCCTCTGTCGTCCCCTTCTCCTTGTGCCCTCAACCTTTCCCGACATCAGGGTCTTTTCTAGGGAGTCTTCTCTTCTCATGAGGTGGCCAAAGTACTGGAGCCTCAACTTCAGGATCTGTTCTTCTAGTGAGCATTCAGGGCTAATTTCTTTAAGAATGGATAGGTTTGATCTTCTTGCAGTCCATGGGACTCTCAAGAGTCTCCTCCAGCACTGCACCTTGGGTAAAGGTAAAGGGACCCCTGACCATTAGGTCCAGTCGTTACCGACTCTGGGGTTGCGGCGCTCATCTCGCATTATTGGCCAAGGGAGCCACCGTACAGCTTCCAGGTCATGTGGCCAGCATGACTAAGCCGCTTCTGGCGAACCAGAGCAGCACACGGAAACGCCGTTTACCTTCCCACCAGAGTGGTACCTATTTATCTACTTGCTCTTTGACGTGCTTTCGAACTGCTGGGTTGGCAGGAGCAGGGACCAAGTAACGGGAGCTCACCCCATCACGGGGATTCGAACCGCCGACCTTCTGATCGGCAAGCCCTAGGCTCTGTGGTTTAACCCACTTTGATTTCAATTGCAGGTGAAGACAAGCCTCTTTGCCTAGAAGGGAGATTGGATTGGGGATTCGTATGTTTTGGCTGCCACCACCTTTTTGCGCTTCTGACTTTTAATGATGTTTTTAGCTTTAATTCGAAGTTGGATCTCTGAAATTATGAATTGTCTCATACTCCCAGTAGAACTGCTGACATCAATTTGTCATGTGACAAAGGTATTTGAGAGCAGAAGCAGTAAAGTGTAGAAAGTGTTGGAAAATGCTGAAAAGTGCAGATTCATTCAGCTAGCTGACTCACTCTGACTCATCCTCTAGTTCAGGCATAGGCAAACTCGGCCCTCCAGATGTTTTGGGACTACAACTCCCATCATCCCTAGCTAACAGGACCAGAGGTCAGGGATGATGGGAGTTGTAGTCCCAAAACATCTGGAGGGCCGAGTTTGCCTATGCCTGATCTAGATGACTCATTCCTTGTACAAATATTGTATCTTTTACAGGAAGACACGGAGCCAGGAAGGAGAAATACAATGAACTCAGTGTGTTTCTGTAGCCTAGTCTAATCTTCTTCTGTTTTACCTTGCTCTCCTACATTATGTGTTTGTAAAGAAGTATGTTTTTGCCTCAGTAAAGTTTTATTCATTTACTGTGAAGACTGCGTTTTGACTTCGTTGCGCAACAGAATTGGCATGTCTAAAGTCCATTCATATACCAAATGGTGCTTAGTTGCATACAGCCCTATACATTTCTACTCTGGGTCCCTAGAATCATAGAATTGTAGAGTTGGAAGGAACCTCAAGGATGGAGGGCAGATCACACAGATGCTTTAAAATGAGTAAATATTAGTAAATATCCAGAGGTTGGATATGAAACCTGTCATGTTTGTTTTGGTGAGATGGAGAATGTTTGACTCTCGTTGCAAACTTGGGTGTCATCTTTTCCCTGCTATATTCTTTTTCCTCTTTTTGCTCTCACTTGCCCATACTTGCCATTTCCTTCAAATGGCTATAGCAAATCTTTGCTTTCTGCTCTTTTTTTGGCCAATGATGTCACAGTGGTACGTTGGTTCTGATACCGGAGGCACATACTCAAAGTCACGTGGGCCATTTGGATTAAATGGCAGTTTGGACAAATGAGGCTAAGGGTAGTGAATCATCCTTACGACGGCAAATCAGAGTTCAATTAAAACTCATTCTGCAGTAATAATAAAAAAGACTTCAATAAGCGACAGAAACCATGGGGGACTATTGACACCAGCTCCCCTAAAGGCCTCAGCAGGGATAAAAGAGATCAGTCAGTCTCTGAGGCACCCTGGACCCAAATTGTTATGGGTCTTGTAAATTAATGCAAGATTTTTTTTAATAAAAGATTTTATTAAGACCTTTCATAACACAATGTAATAAAAAAACAAACTTATCTAAACAAAAAGAGAAAGAGAAGAATGCCACAGCTAGACTGGTGACTGGGAGTGGCCACTGGGACCATATAACACCGGTCCTGAAAGACCTACATTGGTTCCCAGTACATTTCCAATCACAATTCAGTGTTGGTGTTGACCTTTAAAGCCCTAAATGGCCTCGGTCCAGTATACCTGAAGGAGCATCTCCACCCCCATCGTCCAGCCCGGATACTGAGGTCCAGCGCCGAGGGCCTTCTGGCGGTTCCCTCCCTGCGAAAAGTGAGGTTACAGGGAACCAGGCAGAGGGCCTTCTCGGTGGTGGTGCCCGCCCTGTGGAACGCCCTCCCATCAGATGTCAAGGAAATAAGCAACTATCCTACTTTTAAAAGACATATGAAGGCAGCCCTGTTTAGGGAAGTTTTTAATGTTTAATGGTGTATTGTGTTTTTAATATTCGATTGGGAGCTGGCCAGAGAGGCTGGGGTGTAAATAAATTATTATTATTATTATTATTATTATTATTACCCCACCCATCTGCAAATATTAGTGGAAGTAACATACAAAATGCATTATTTTATGCAAAATTGCTCTGTAAAAATGTGTATACCAGGCAAAATTCTGTACAAATGTACCTGTATATATTTGGGGAGATTCACACTAAAATGCTGATGAATTTTCCTAAGGACTTTTTGAAATCACAAACTACTGTGGAAATGTGATTAACTGAAGGCTATAAAAATGAGAAACTGAGAGTAATGGAAATTGTAAGGTTTGGTGATCCCTAATCCCACCCTGTCTTAGGTTTAGTATTTGTTCTGAGTGAAGTCCTGCTGGCCACTTCAAATATCCAGACAAAATGCAAAATGTTGACATGTTCTATAATCTGGTTTCTACCCTATCATTGATTTTAATTAATTTTCTTTTTTTTTAATTAAATCTTGTTTTTACAGATAATTGTATTGCTTTATTCATTCCTGTAAACTGTTTTGAGGTTCTATTGCAATCGAGCAGTACAGAAATCTTGTGAGATAAACAAGAAATAAAACAGCTGATGAAATTGGAACATCTCACTGAAGACCATGAAGACAGGAAAGAAAGAAAACCAGCCTGATGAGTCCTTTCTAAAATGAGATTTAATTTTAACCCTGAAACTCAACAAAGGTTTAGGATCACAAACCGGCTTGCTATAATAGGATCAGAATGAAAATCGCCTTAAGACCCATTGACCTGCTTTTCAAAATGCCAGGTATTTGTGGCAGGGCCTAGCTGCCCACCTGTGCCAATTGTCCCAGTAAGCCATTTAGGGCAGAAAGCGGTTGGAATGTTTAAGCAGGATTCTGATATCCCTCAGCAAATGGACAGAGGAAATTGGGGAGAAGAAAGAAAAAAAAGAGGAACCTTTACAAAGTTTGCCCGAGGCGAACCCAGCTCTCAGCAGTTTTAAGCGACGACTTTTCTATTTCCATGTAAAACTGTCTGTCGAAAGGTCAGGCAACATTTACAATGAGGAAAGTTTTATAGCCTTGCCCATGCATGAGCACCTGCATGGGAGATAGTGGGGGAAAAGATTCAATTTACCTTTCCGTTGAAATGCTCAGATTCCCATTTAAAAGTCTAAGGCCCTTGATTATTTATTGATGTCTTTTCTCTTCTTCGCTGTCTGAGTCTTTACTAGGCTGCCGTGTGGCCTAAAGGATTTTTTGAATTAAGTTCTCTCCAAGTCGTTTTCCCCCTTGGGGGATATCCAATGAAACTGCAAGCTGGCCCAAACTCTCCCCCCTCTCCCCCCCCCTGCTTTTTTTTTTTTTTTTTTTTTTGTCTTTATCCTATATCTATTTACTTATATGTTGGTCTGAAATAAAATTAAGAAACAGCAAAGCAGCCGTCAAACCGCTGGTTTATTTGACATTTTCTTTTATTTACTTTGGGGTGGGTGGGGGAGAAGGAGACTGAGAAGCACATCCTGGGATACATTTTCTGGCAGAACAACTCACATTCGGGCAAATCGTTGGTTTCTCGTTTTCCCCCCAGCCTCAAATTCAGTTTTCCAGCTTTCCACACCAGTTTGCGATTTATTTATTTCTAAAAGTCCTCAAGAAAATTCTTCAGTGGGGCAGCGACAGTTTTTCTTAACGTAGACATTTTTGTATGCAATTTCGCAGAAGACACGTGTTTTTGCAAGCACTTTCCCCTAACACGTTGCAATCTTTTCTCTTAATTTCACTAATATACACATTATGTATATTATTATCTTCTTCTTCTTCTTTGGAGATCACTCGTAGCCGAGTAAGATTGTCTTCCATGAACACGGTCTTAACAGTGTGTCTGTGGGTGACTGTGGAGGCCAATTCTGGATCCACGGGTACTTCCACAGTGCGGACATAGGTTTCCGGGCAGGAGCTGATCATGTTGAGAGTTTGCCAAGCGTGCCTTCCTCTTAGCATGTTTCTCCCTTTTGTCCTGAGTTCCAGTGTCTTCAAAGCCCATGACACCTTTGGTAAAGGCTGTTCTCCAATTGTAGTATAAACACCCAGTTGTCGGTGTTTATACTACATTTTTGAAGATTTGCCTTGAGAGAGTCTTTAAACCTCTTTTGTTGACCACCAGCATTACACTTTCCATTTTTAAGTTCAGAATAGAGTAGTTGTTTTGGAAGACGATAATCAGGCATCTGCACAACATGACCAGTCCTTATTATATGCCTACTTGTAGCACATTAGTTGGCTGGAGAACAGCACTGCAAAGTGTGGAGAACTTTGAATGCTGATGAAGAGCTACGTTTTTGATTCAAATATTGTGACGTCAACTAAGAATCATAGAATCGAAGAACTGTAGAGTTGGAAGGAACCCAAAGGGTCAACTAGTCCAAATCACTGCAAAGCAGGAATATAAATAAAGACATGTGACACAACTGAAGTTTGGGTGAAACATGGGGTCATGTTAATTTAATTTTTGGTATATATTTTCTGAAAGTGATCTACAGTGTGGGAACCTAACTGCTAACCAGTTGGGTAAGCCCAACCCTGCCACAGGAAAGGGAGAACTACAATCTCCAGAGTTCTCTGGAATGTCAAAAGTAAGACCTATTGAACTCAATGGGGTTTACTCTCAGGTAAGCAGGATTAGGATTGCAGTCTAAGTCATAGGAATCTGCCTTATGCCGCATCAGACCATTGCTACATCTAGCTCAGCAATGTCTACACCAGGGTTTCTCAAACTTGGGTCTCCAGCTGTTGTTGGACTACAACCCCCATCATCCCTAGCTAGCAGGACCAGTGATCAGGGACGATGGGAACTGTAGTCCACAAGCAGCTGCCAACCCAAGTTAGAGAAACCCTGGTCTACACTGACTGGCAGCAGCTGTCTTGGGTTTCAGATGAGGGATATTCCTGCCCTGTAGACCCGGGACCTTCTGCCTGCAAAGCAGAGATGCTCTACCACTGAGCTATGACCCTTCTTGAAGAGCACATCCAGATTGGTGCAATGGATGTCTCTTGCCCTGCAAATCAGATCATGTGTGGCTCTTTTTCTTCTCCCCAACCTCCAGCAAACGGGGAATGCTAATAAGTACATGAATTAATGTAGTGACCTCTTTATTGACACACTTTCATTTCACTTCTTCTTAAGCACCATGGGAGGAAAACCCAGAAGAACTGTTAAGAGAAGAGTGACTACATTTAGAAAGAAGAAAACATCTACCATTAAAGAGAGTGCAGTCTGGTAAGTAGCAGCAAAGTGATGTCATGACGAGGTCCATTATATAGGCAGATATGCACCTCCCAACCGTGTGCTTTCTCCATAACCCTTTTGGATAGTTTTCCACCTTAAGTAACTGATAAAATATTTAAAGCAGGATACATCTCTGCATAGACGAGATCTACATTTATAGATCACACAAAGCAAAGCCTCTAAATACCACTCAGGACCACTATATGCTAGCAAAATGCCTGTAATTATGGTGGGCTGGGGACGTGGATAGAGGAAGGCTTGCGTTATACAGGGAGCTGGTGAGGACCAGACTACATACTGTACTGCATGGATAAGGAGCCTGCTGCCCTCCAGGCTGGACTTCAACTCCCATCAGCCCATAACTGTCAACCCTCCCTTTTTTTGTGTGAAACTCCCTTATTCCAATGCTGTTTCCCGCTGCTATCCCGGATTGTTGATATCCCTTAAATTTCCCGGATTTCAAAGAAAGCAGCTCCTCTCCCTCCCTGCTGGCCAGGGAGGCTCCTCAGCTGCGTTGCTCGGCTGCCAATAAGGAGTCTGAGACCGACTGGGGGCGGAGCTTGCATGCCTTGTGCATCCAGACCCTCATGCTCAACCAGACAGCCAGCCTGCCTGCCGTCTATGCGCTCGCTCTTTCGCTCACCCGTTTGCGCGCAGCCTCTGGAGCACAGGGTGGCGAGGCTACTTGGTGCCATTGCACCGCCCTCACGACATCCCTTATTTTCAAATCTGAAAGTTTGGAAAAAATCCCTTATTTTCAAATCTGAAAGTTTGGAAAAAATCCCTTATTTTCAAATCCGAAAGTTGACAGCTATGCATCAGCCCCAAGTACCATGGTCAATGGTCAGGGTCGATGGAAGTTGTAGTCCACAAAATCTCCATCTCCATCTCTGCCTTGTGGGGTGAGTGCCTGCCACGAACGTTGTCACCAAGATTGGCGCTCTCTTTTATTCCAGCGGAGTGGGAGAAAGTCAAGGGTTAGGGTGGAGGCAAAGCCATCTCCCTGCCCTGATTATCTTACCCATTGTGAACCAAACTTCCTTCTGAAGCTTAGCTCCATCCCGATCACACTAGGTGTGTTGGTCACACCAAAGTGCGACAAGAATGTCGGGAGCTATTTATTGCTTTTCCCTCCCATTTTACCTCCGTTGAGCTCAGAGTGTGCTCTTAGGGCCCCTGTTCTGCAGCAGAGCATCTCCTTTGCCTACAGAGGGTCCCACGTACAAGAGCTGTCATCTCCAGCTAAAAAAAAGAACACATTATATAGTAAGTAATCAGAAACCCCTGTGCCCGAGACCCTGCAGAGATGCTATTCCATCTAGCGGTCCTGCGCTTGGTGTCACACAGTGGCTCAAGGATGGAGCTACAAATCAGAAAGTCTCTGGCTTGAATCTCACCTCTGTCATGAACTCACCACATGGCCTTAGGCAAACCTCTCTCTCCCTCTCTTTCTCTCTCGGCTTCTCTTCCCCTATCTGCAAAATTGCGCAGGGAGGGCATTAATACTGATTTGCCTTGCAGGATTGATTACAATTACTGAATGCATCTGAAGTGCTTTCATAGAATCGTAGAGTTGGAAGGGATTTTGGGGATCATCTAGTCCAGGGGTGGCCAACTCCCAAGAGACTGTGATCTACTCACAGAGTTAAAAACTGGCAGTGATCTACCCCCCCCTTTTTAGGGGTCCAGGTCTAAGTTGTTGAGCTTTTTGGGGGGAGGAAGTAAGCCAAAGTTCTTCAACTTTTTTTAGGGGAGCCAAACTGGTTGAGCTTCTTTGGGGGGAGCCAGTGATCTACCACAGGCGTCCAGTGATCTACCAGTAGATCACGATCTACCTGTTGGACATGCCTGATGGTCCAACCCTCTGCAAGGCAGGAATATGCAGGGATCGAACCTACAACCAACCGAGCTATCCAGGAACACTTGAGTATCCCATACGAATGTTCAAGCTTATAATTATTAATTATATTAACTATAAGACATTCCTGTTTGCTCAAACTTTTGGTCTTCAACTTAGATCATAGTGTGGTATGATTTATGGCCGGTTTATGCTGTATGTTTTTTAGTGGGATGGGGCGGGTTGTTTTTATCTGTTGATGGATGAACACCTTTGGAATTTTTTCTTTGTTCTGTTGTTGTTGTTTTATTCTATGTATTTGGCTTGAAATGATTGACAAGCTGTTTGCTGTTTTAGATATTTGTAAGTTGCTTTGAGACTCTCTCTCTGTTTTTATTTTTTTGGGTAGAGAACAACAAATAGATGCAATCAATAATGACAATAGTAACACTACTACTAATAATAACAATAATTCCAGGATAAATAAAAGCCAATGTAAGTTTATAGAGTCAACTCAATACACCGCTGGAATACAGCAGCATTTATAAATGAAAATTTATGGCTATAATGTTGTGTTGCCCATTTAAAATAACAAGAAGAACAAAACTCTCATAAGATTTTGAAAATGGAAGAAAAATGCATTAAACATTGATTTATATATCAAATCAAACTCGGTGGAGAAATCCTGTGTGTGTGCGTGCACGTATGTGATGTAGCTGTAGTATATTATCGGGTATGTGTGCTCATTTCTCTTTTTAAAAAAAATAGTTATAATCATATTAAAGAGGCATCTCTGCATTATTTAAAAGCACATGGCTTAAATGCAGCAGGGGCAAACGATTTGTCCCAGGTTCAAAGTACTGGAAATTCCATTCATCAAAATGAGAAACTCTAAACAATGGCATTTTCCTACCGCCATAATTACTGACATTGATTACATTGTATTATCGAATCTACTCTGATTGGCCTCCCTTTTATTATTTAAGATACATGAGGAGAAGTCTCTTGGAATATTTAAGAGGCTAAGATACTGCAGAAAGAGAAAGGGGGGAAGAGAGAGAGAGAGAGACCGGGGGGGGGGGCTGTTACTAATGAGGTGGAAATTCAGACTAGGCTATTGATGTTTCAAAATGCTATGTTTTGGGGATACGTTCTCTGTTGTAACATAGATGTTCTAAATGTGGCAAATTACCTCTTACTATAGAGACCCCTGATATTTCGCATTGTCTTCCATTTTGATCCATGTTATTGTTCCAGGGCATTTGTAATATGGGTAAGCATAATCACAATAATACCTTGTGGTATCTATATCTGTATGTAGATAAATAGACACAGTGCCTTCAATATATTCTTTCTTTTTAGCACCAGCTATAATTACTTTTGTTTAAGCAACCCTACCAGATACACAGAATGTTGGCATGTTTGAATAGTTGGATCTGGTTTTTAGCTTAGCGTTGGTTTTCATTATTTTTGAGTTGTTTTAACATGAGGAAAGTCATGGGCCAGTTAGCGAGACCACAGGTCTGAGCTGCCCCACCTTTGCCATAAAGAAACCAAGCCATTTATGGCTTTTGATATAGGATTATTATTATTATTATTATTATTATTATTATTATTATTATTATTATTATACCACCCTTCGTCCAAAGATCACAGGGCAGTTCACAACATAAAATTACAAAATGAAAAAAAAAAATACAGAATAAAGCAAAAGCAAAACAAACAAACACCCCCCCCCCCTCCCACATAATCATCCCATGTAATAATTTTGATGGTGGTTAGAATCCAAAGACCGTCTTTTGGCATGTCAAGTCAGCCTATTTTTTAAAAAATAATAACCACAGCCCAAAATATTATTGGTCATCCTCTCCCATCTCTGGAAGAACTATACAGTTCCCGTTGCCTTAAAAAGGTAAACAATATTTTAAAGGATCCATCTCATCCAGGATATAGTCTCTTTGCACCACTGCCTTCGGGTAGAAGATATAGAACAATTAGATCAAGAACAAATAGATTGAAGAACAGTTTCTACCCAAGAGCTATAACCATCTTAAATGCTGTAACCAGATAATATGACCTTGGAGAGCTGTGATGGGTGTATGTGTGTGTATGTGTGGCTTTTTTTGGTGTGTGTGTGTTTTGTGTTTTGTTTTTTTCTTTCTTTCTGTTTTTACGGGATGGCATGCAATTTCGTTGCACTTGTATAGCATTGTGCTTGTACTTGTGCAATGACAATAAATTATCTTATCTTATCTTATCTTATCTTATCTTATCTTACAAGGAGCTGGTTTCCGTTGATTACACAGGCTATTTGAATATGGAGACTCATTTTAAGAAAAAGCTAGTTATGTGATTATTATTATATTGATATCCCACCTTTCTTCCACAGAGCTCAGGAGGTTCAACAACCCTGCGAGGTAGGTTAGGCTGAGAGTTGGGGATTTGAACCCTGGTCTCTCAGATTCTAGTCGGACACTCTAAAAATTGCGCCACACTAGACATTTATAAATCTGCCCCTCTCATGAATTTGCCTGTTTTAAAGCTATCTGAGCTAGCGGCCCCCTTCACATTTTCTGCTGGCGAATGGTTACCTCAGTTTTTTCTCCCTCTGCCCACACCTCTGCCTGTTCCCTAAAACCTTCCCGTTTCTCAGTTTTTCAGCTGGCAAATTCTTCCCTTTCCAAACTGCTTTGGTCAGGGCATAATTAACCTAGGTTAGTGAAAGCACATGTAAGACTACATGCAAGAGGTCCTAAACTGGAGCCATAAAATTATCGAAGGGAAAATGGAAATCACCCATGTCAACCTGTTATTTTCCCAGCCTGTACCTATAAATTATATTTCACTGGATGTAAGTGCAAAGCAGTTCCATTAATGTGAAATATGAGGCCTCGACGTGTTGACAGACTATTGCAAAAATACTTAGAAAGGAATAATAATAATAAACCACACACAGAGAGAGAGAAAGTGATGGCGAATGGGAAGTTCTGGAGATTTCTCTCTCTCTTAACACTGGAACTCATTGGGCATCAGATTAAGCTGAATGTTGGAAGATTCAAGACGCGGAAAGTGTTGGTTCTGTGCAACAATATCCCTGTCGAGATATGACAGCTGCCCATTATCTTCACTTTCTGAAAACAGTTGAATACATTTTTGTTCCGGAAGGCTTTCCAAGCTGGGTAAATGAGTGTCCAATTGTTAGGGTTCTAGTTTTGTTTCATATGTATGCTTTTGAGTTTTTAGGTAAAGGTAAAGGGACCCCTGACCATTAGGTCCAGTTGTGTCCGACTCTGGGGTTGTGGCGCTCATCTCGCTTTATTGGCCGAGAGCCGGCGTACAGCTTCCGGGTCATGTGGCCAGCATGACTAAGCCACTTCTGACGAACCAGAGCAGCGCATAGCAACACTGTTTACCTTCCCGCCAGAGCGGTTCCTATTTATCTACTTGCACTTTGACGTGCTTTCGAACTGCTAGGTGGGCAGGAGCTGGGGACCGAGCAACGGGAGCTCACCCCGTTGCAGGAATTCAAACTGCTGACCTTCTGATCAGCAAGCCCTAGGCTCTGTGGTTTAACCCCACAGCGCCACCTGGGTCCTTTGAGTTTTTAGCTGTTTTTAATTATTTTATGTGTAAATAGCCTTGATGCACTGGTTTAGAAAGCAAATTGTCTGCAGTAGTGGTAGTAGTAGTAGTAGTAGTAGTAGTAGTAGTAGTAGTAGTAACGTAGTTACAGCCACCAACTTGCATGGCCTATCTGTGAAATTGCATCTAATTGCTCCTGTTCCACCCTTTTACTGACGTTCCAGTGATGTCTTTATAGCATGATTGCGCACATATTGAACGTGCGTAAACAGGGGACTTTCTGTATGCAGATTCATAGAGGCGAGGGCTATCAATAGCTACAAGGCATGAGAGCTATGCCATAGCTGTCAACTTTCAGATTTGAAAATAAGGGATTTTTTCAAACTTTCGGATTTGAAAATAAGGGATGCCGCGAGGGCGGTGCAATGGCACCAAGTAGCCTCGCCACCCTGCGCTCCAGAGGCTGCGTGCGAACGGGTGAGCGAAAAAGCGAGCGCGTAGATGGCAGGCAAGCTGTCTGTCTGGTTGGGCGTGAGGGTCTGGCTGCACAAGGCATGCAAGCTCCGCCCCCAGTCGGTCTCAGACTCCTTATTGGCAGCCGAGCAACGCAGCTGAGGAGCCTCCCTGGCCGGCAGGGAGGGGAGAGGAGCTGCTTCCTTTGAAATCCGGGAAATTTAAGGGATATCAACAATCCAGGATAGCAGTGGGAAACGGCATTGGAATAAGGGAGTTTCCTGCAAAAAAAAGCGAGGGTTGACAGCTATGTCAATAGCTACAAGGCATGAGAGCTATGCTCTGCCTCAATGGTCAAAGGCAGCAATGCTTCTGAATACTGGTAGCTGGGTACTGGAGGAGAAGAGAGTGTTCTTGTGTTTGGGTCCTGCTTGCTGGTTTCCTACAGTGACCATCAGCCTGATGATGCTATCCCAAAGGTAGCAGCCTCTATCAACCACAGCTAAGATCTGAAGATCTGAAGCTGTCATTGGTAAAGGACCCCTGGACAGTTAAGTCCAGTCAAAGGCGACTCTGGGGTTGCGGCGCTCGTCTCGCTTTCAGGCTGAGGGAGCCAGCGTTTGTCCACAGACAGCTTTCTGGGCCATGTGGCCAGCAGGACTAAACCGCTTCTGGCGCAACGGAACACCGTGACGGAAACCAGAGCGCACAGAAACGCTGTTTACCTTCCCACCACAGCAGCGGTACCTATGTATCTACTTGCACAGGCATGCTTTCGAACTGCTAGATTGGCAGGAGTTGGGACAGAACAACAGGAGCTCACCACCGTTGTGGGGATTCGAACCACCGACCTTCTGATCAGCAAGCCCAAGAGGCTTAGTGGTTTAAACCACAGCCATTGGTAGGTCTAGCCCTATACTACTATACTATACTATACTATACTATACTATACTATACTATACTATACTATACTATTTATTGCTTGCATTTATACCCCACCAATCCTCCAGGGAGCTCAAGAATTATGCTTTTATATTTGTTGAAAGCCACCCAGATGTCAGGGGCTAGACTGAGGAGGAATGGTGTGAACCACCACCTTCTTCTCCTGAACGTTCCCGAGGGCAGGAGGGCAGTATTGATTTAGAACAGTGGTTTGCAGAGGGGCATAGTCCAGAGGGGGAAAGCTGGGAAATACTGGGTGAGGAACAGCTAGAGAGAGCGACAGCTGGCAGCTTCACTGTCCTTGGACAGCATTCCTGACCCTTCTTTGCCTAGGACTAGACAGGCTCTGAGAGTGATAGAACAGAAAGCGCAGAGGCAACAAGCTCAGATTACCTGACATAGTATTGACGTAGATTAATGGGGGAAACCTTAACTGGAAGCAACACCATTTTTAGAGTGATATGTGCTCCTTTGTCTCTAGCTGTGATTATTAAAGAAACTATCTGGTAAGAATGCTCCCTTTTGTTTGATCTGCTTAATTGCTGCCACCGGGGGAGGGATCCTATTCCCCAAAGCCTGACGCCAGAGTGGCTAGGGTGCAAATAATAATAATAATAATAATAATAATAATAATAATAACAACAACAACAACAACAACAACAACAACAACAACAACAACAACAACAACAACTTTGGATTTCAGCAGTGTCCTGTTTGACACTAAAATTTGGTGCCCCCTTGCTCTCTGTTCTAAATCATTGTTGTGGCGCCCCCTGCAGGGCTGGTGCCCAGAGCGGCTAAACCAGTCGCACTACCCTAAAACCACCTCTAGGGGGAGACCTTTAATTCAGTTGATTTAAAAGCCAATCTGCCTAATTTATATTTTCTGAAACAGCATGAGAACCGAGACACCGCCATTCTTCAAAATCCTCATGCCTCCAAATTTTTCAGTGCAGCTGCCCAGCCAAGTAACGCCCACAAAAATGCGTATCTTGGAGCAAAGTGTGAGCAGATGCGCCCATAATAGTGAAGATAACGTACAAAAAATGTGTTATATTAGCAATTATAAATTGCTCTTCAAAATTCTGTATATTGGACAAATTGCTTTGTAAAATGCTGCATAACATGCAAAACTGCTTGGAAATATGTGTATATTTGGATAAATTTTCCATGAGGCCTTTCCAGAAAGAAAAAGGACTTGCAAGGTGATTTGGAAAAGTGGAGATCTGAACCCAAAATGGACTGATTTGCCCAGGGGCGAATTTGATACTGCCCAAGTTGCCACAGCGATATTCAAGAGAGACAGTGAGGAACAAAGAGCTGCAGTTTGCAGCACATTCCTAGCGCATCGAACCAAGGTCTGCAAGGTCGCAGCAAGTTCCCCCTCTCCTGTCATGTTTGGCCTGGAGTGCAAAGACGCAGCCATGAAGTTTAAGAAAAGTTTGGCATTTATACATAATCTCTTTTGTTGCCACGTCGAAAATAACAACAACAATAATAATAAAGAAGCACGCCAGGAAGGAAAAGGTTGCATCTACCAGACCTCAGAAAGCAAATACTAATTCAGCAGTCTAGTCACTCTGTCAAACATTTAGTGTATCAGGGTTGATTGTTCCCTGCTAGGTATAGGCCTGGGTATATCTGCCAGGCCTTTTGTCATGTTAACTGCTGCCGATCAATGGATTGAGGTCAGGACTTCTGATGTAGGTGGAAGCTTAGAGGAAAAAAGTCTCAAAGATTCATTTTTTCTCGTCTGGTAACACTCCGGTCACTTATTTTTTCTCAGTTAGCCTCTGCTGTTCTAAAGTGGATATTGATCAGTGCTTTAATGCAAAGCTGTCAAATTAATTTTGCAGAGCTGGGATATGACTGGCCTAAAATGGCTTCTCCATCTGTTCTCGGCTGCAAACCTATGAATTTTAATCATGACCAGAATGGGCTGCTGGCTTTTTTTTGTTCGAAACTTGAATAGGAAAGGTTTAAACTGTAAATGCCATGGAATGGTGCTGTTTTGTTCTTTTCGGAGGCTCATGTGGCTGAGGTCAAAGAAATTATTATGTCTGCGTATTCTTGTCAGATGCTTGGAATCTTTGCGGGAGATTCCCCCCTCCCTCTCTCCTATTCATTTCTTGGCTCAACCTTCTTTCGGATCTCTCCCCCCCCCCCCACACCGCCAACCGAGCAAAGGCATGTTGTTAAACATTGGCCGGCCAATCTGAGAGTAGCAGCACCTATACCTAACGCATGAGCATTAATGCTCAATTTCCCCTTACCAGTTCACCATATGATCTTAACCGTTCCTGAGAACTTTATCTCTACATGCATTCCATGTGGGGTTGCCCCAAGGCTGCGCCACAGCCAGTAGTGCAGAAGTACATGAGCTTCATTGCTCTGTGCGACAGAATATTGCAATCGTGCTGTAGTGCTGCCCTATGTCTTCTTTTTCCAGGACACATCCTCTTTTTCATGGGCGTGTAAAATGAGAGTCATCACAGCGATCCATAGTTAAAAGGTAAAGGGACCCCTGACTATTAGGTCCAGTCGTGACCGACTCTGGGGTTGCGGCGCTCATCTCCGCATTATTGGCCGAGGGAGCCGGCGTACAGCTTCCGGGTCATGTGGCCAGCATGACTAAGCCGCTTCTGGCGAACCAGAGCAGTGCACGGAAACGCCGTTTACCTTCCCGCCAGAGTGGTACCTATTTATCTACTTGCACTTTGATGTGCTTTCGAACTGCTAGGTTGGCAGGAGCAGGGACCGAGCAACGGGAGCTCACCCCGTCGCGGGGATTTGTACTGCTGGCCTTCTGATCGGCAAGCCCTAGGCTCTGTGGTTTAAGTGCAAGTAGATAAATAGGTACCACTCCCCGCAACAACCGTACAAGCCACCGCCGCACGGACAGGGTGCCGGGCGGCGGGGCTCAGCTTAGGGAGTGGCGGGGAGGGGCCCGCCGACTTGTCACCCCTCTCCCCTGGAACCCGGGGGCGCCCCGCCCCCTACGTCCCGCCCTTGCTACGCTACTGGAACCAACCATGGAAAGGAAAGCAGTCTCAGATCCTCCTCCAAGTAGCTCAGTTTGTCTGGAAGTCTGCACACGCCTTGTAAAACTGTGTGTGATTAGGCTTAGCTCTTAGCAGTGAGGACATCATTGTGGTAAGTTAGGGAAAACATCTGATGTGCAATCCAGTACGGGTTTCATCACATACCAGTCACAAGCAGCAGATTGGCAATGTCTAATTGATCTGCTTTAACCCAGTGTCCTATTGAATCCGAGCAATGCCTATTCCCTTCACAGAGCTACAGTTCCCAGAGTGGTCTAGCAGCCAATCCCTCTTCCCAGGCTCTGTGAGGGGGGATAGGCAGTGCCAGATTTATGTATAAGCTAAACAAGCTATAGCTTAGGGCCCCACTCTCTTGGGGTCCCAAAAAAAATTAAAGGAAAAAAAACCTGGGTGTGCATTTCCAAAATATAAGATAAAAAAACAAATAAAATAAAACCTACATTCAGCACACAGTGTTTTGTGTTGTGTAGGCTCCTATGATGTAAGTAATGGGCCCCGCCTGCTAGCCTGTTCCCGAAAATATCACTGGTTAGATACCTATCAGGTCCATAAATTGAGGCTGAATCCTGACAAGACAGAAGTACTGTTTTTGGAGGACAGGGTGCGAGCGGGTGTGGGTCCTGAATCCCTGGGTCCTGAATGGGGGTAACTGTGCCCCTGAAGGACCAGTGTGCGCAGCCTGGGAGTCATTTTGGACTCACAGCTGTCCATGGAGGCGCAGGTTAATTCTGTGTCCAGGGCAGCTGTCTACCAGCTCCATCTGGTATGCAGGCTGAGACCCTACCTGCCCGCAGACTGTCTCGCCAGAGTGGTGCATGCTCTAGTTATCTCCCGCTTGGACTACTGCAATGCGCTCTACGTGGGGCTACCTTTGAAGGTGACCCGGAAACTGCAACTAATCCAGAATACGGCAGCTAGACTGGTGCCTGGGAGTGGCTGCCAGGACCACATAACACCGGTCCTGAGAGATCTACATTGGCTCCCAGTACGTTTCCGAGCACAATTCAAAGTGTTGGTGCTGACCTTTAAAGCCCTAAACGGCCTCGGTCCTGTATACCTGAAGGAGCGTCTCCACCCCCCACCGTTCAGCCCGGACACTGAGATCCAGCGCCGAGGGCCTTCTGGCAGTTCCCTCCCTGCGAGAAGCAAAGCTTCTGGGAACCAGGCAGAGGGCCTTCTCGGTAGTGGCGCCCGCCCTGTGGAATGCCCTCCCATCAGAAGTCAAAGGGATCAATAACTACATAACATTTAGAAAATACCTGAAGGCAGCCCTGTTTAGGGAGGTTTTTAATCTGTAACATGTTAATGTATTTTAATATTTGCTGGAAGCCGCCCAGAGTGGCTGGGGAGACCCAGTCAGATGGGCAGGGTACAAATAATAAATTATTATTATTATAAATTACCATATAGCATATATACAACACAAAAAACAGCAACAATTTGTCAGCTGGACATATAAAGGGCCCCATTACCTTCAGTAGCTTAGGGCTCATCAAACCTAAATCCAGCTCTGGGGGTAGGAGATCTCCTAACAACCCTCAGCAGCCTTAAGAAACTACACTTCCCAAGATTCTTTGAGGGAAGCTGGGGCTGGTGTGATGTTGCAGATGGGTCCTTAGACTTGACTTCCGTTGGACTGGTACAAAATGGCACTGGAGACCACCATCCGACCTGGTTTTCATTGTGAACAATTTAATAGTTCCGTAAATGTCAAATGTGTGCGTGATTGATTGATGTGGCATTGTTGCTTCCCCTGCCGTTTGACTGGTGGGACAGGCAGGGGGCAAGGGAGCCTCTCAAGTTACCATGGAGTGGGTTTCTTGAACAGCAGCGGCTCTATGATTCTTAAATCAATGCAGGTAGAAGAAGAAAGAGGGGGAGAACTGGAGACACAAAGGAAGAACAAAGTGAGCCCATAAAAAAAAAATCAATAACCCTTCCCCATAAAATAAATTGAGATTTGTGAAACTCACTTCCCCTTGACGTCAGAGGTGCCATTTCAGTGATTTCATTTAAAACCAAATTGAAAACTTATCTCAGCCACTGGTTTGTTGTGTCTCTCTCCTGTAGCTCGCTAACTTAGAAGAGGCCCACTGCTAATTATTTGCTGCACTGCACACGGGGGCAGTAACAGGACCCTTACTAGCTATGGAGATGTGCAGCAACAGTTCTACCCCATGGCTGGCAGGCAGGGCAGGGGTATGATGCGGGCAGCACTCTGAGATGAGCCAAGAAAACAAAAACTGGGAACCATGGGATTCGGGAGCCATGGGAATTGTGAAGGAGCGTCTCCAACCCCCACCGTTCAGCCTGGACACTGAGGTCCAGCGCCGAGGGCCTTCTGGCGGTTCCCTCACTGCGAGAAGCAAAGCTACAGGGAACCAGGCAGAGGGCCTTCTCGGTAGTGGCGCCCGCCCTGTGGAACGCCCTCCCAGCAGAGGTTAAAGGGATCAACAACTACATGACATTTAGAAAATACCTGAAGGCAGCCCTGTTTAGGGAAGTTTTTAATCTGTGATGTGTTGATGTATTTTAATGCTTGCTGGAAGCCGCCCAGAGTGGCTGGGGAGACCCAGCCAGATGGGTGGGGTACAAATAATAAATTATTATTATTATTATTATTATTATTATTATTATTATTATTATTATGACAGAAGAGCGATTCGGGACTGAAGAACAAGGAGCAAGGAATGAGGACCAAGCCAGAAGGCAGTGGCACAAAGTGGCTGTGTGCAACAGTAGGGATGGAGGCCAGGAACCCACAGCAAAAAAATTAAAATGGGGGTGCCCTGGGCCCCCCAGGCCCCCTGAAGTTGGCGTCAGTGCTATGGTATATTGTGTAAAGGTAAGTGCGCACATGTACATTAATGCAGCGAGGGAACATTGAGCACTGTCAGTCACTACCTGCACCAACAGAACAAGAAAAACAGCAATGATGGGTGTCAAAGTCGCAGATCAAGGGGGCGGGTTTTGCTGTCCCACAATTAAACTGACTGCTGTCTATTCCTTTATGTATTTATTTAGTCAGAAAATGGGTGAGTGCTGGCCTCGTTCAGGAAGGTTTCTATGGGTAGTGGTGGAGATCACAACCGTAAAGACCCCCACTGCCTTTCTCAGAGGTGGCATTGGGAGAAGGGTCTCAGATGATGTTCAGAAGGTCCAAGTTTATTCTTGTTGGGAGAGGCAGTCGGTTCAAAAGACATCTGCTCCATGGTGTGCCCGTAGCAAATGAGAAGTTGTTACAAAGCTTTGTGAGAAGGTACCGGTCCATATGTCCATAGTATGTCTACGGCCATACTACCCTGAACACGCCCGATATCGTCTGATCTCAGAAGCTAAGCAGGGTCAGGCCTGGTTAGTACTTGGATGGGAGACCGCCTGGGAATACCAGGTGCTGTAGCCTTTATTAGGGACCCAGGTGGCGCTGTGGGTTAAACCACAGAGCCTAGGGCTTGCTGATCAGAAGGTCGGTGGTTCGAATCCCTGCGACGGGGTGAGCTCCCGTTGCTCGGTCCCAGCTCCTGCCCACCTAGCCGTTCGAAAAGTGCAAGAAGATAAATAGGTACCACTCCGGCAGGAAGGTAAACGGCGTTTCTGTGCACTGCTCTGGTTCGCCAGAAGCGGCTTTGTCATGCTCGCCACATGACCCGGAAGCTGTACGCCGGCTCCCTCGGCCAATAAAGCGAGATGAGCGCCGCAACCCCAGAGTCATCCGCGACTGGACCTAATGGTCAGGAGTCCCTTTACCTTTACCTTTACCGGTCCATAAGGAGCTGGTGTTCTTTGATGGTCCAAGTGTTTCATGATCTACAAATGGGTATAAACATAGGGAGCTGCCTTAGAATCATAGAATCATAGAATCGTAGAGTTGGAAGAGACCACAAGGGCCATCCAGTCCAACCCCCTGCCAAGCAGGAAACACCCTCAAAGCATTCCTGACAGGTGGCTGTCAAGCCTCTGCTTAAAGACCTCCAAAGAAGGAGACTCCACCACACTCCTTGGCAGCAAATTCCACTGTCGAACAGCTCTTATACTGGAGGAGAGCATCAGTTCCTCCAGTTCAGCATGGTCTACACACAAAGCAACTGTGGTTCTGCAGGGTTTAAGCCAGAGGTCTCTCCCCGTCCTCTTACCTGGAGATGTCAGGAATTGAACCTGGGACCTTTTGCATGCAAAGCCACTGAGCGACAGCCATTCTCTTGCTAGAAATGTCTGGGAAAGAGAGAGAGGAAGAAAGGCAAGGGCAGCTTGAGAAGGCACCACAGGGGCAAGCAAATCAGTTGGCAGCGTTGTAATGTCTCTGTTTGGAGGTTAACTCTGACTTGCTCAGCTCAAGTCATTCCATGGCTGAGAGCGGATTCTCGATTTGACCTCCTCAAATTGAATGTTCACTTTAGCCTAGATTTGCAGAGCTATTTGTTAATGCTTGCATACAGGGGCTGTTTTCTCCAGGGTTTTAAAGAAAAAACTCATTTCAATGTAAAATTCACAGCGTCAAATTGAAATTTATTTTGAGAAGAGTTAGCGTTCCTGATTTTCAGGCGCACACAATCACGTCTATGTCAGATGGTAATTACACTTTTTTTGTGCATCAGCTGCCTGTACAGAGTGGGGGAAAATGGAAGATAATGTTGTTCCATTGAACTATTGAAAGTTCTTTTGTTGCTCTTCGCCCAGGGAGATTCCGGACAGGCAAAGGAAAGAGGGCTCCATTTGAATCAATCTATTGCTGCAAACAAAAACATTAATTTTTTTATATATATAAAAAAAACTCGGGCTCTTAGACAAAACTCTGGTTTTTTCCTCCAGCCTTTGCTTTTGTTGAAGGGGTCATGATACTAACAAGCAAGCCTGCCGTAATGTTCTTCAGGAAAACCTATTGAAAATATTACTAGTTACAGGTAGGTAGCCGTGTTGGTCTGCCGTAGTCAAAACAAAATAAAAAATAAAAAAATTCCTTCCAGTAGCACCTTAGAGACCAACTAAGTTTGTTCTTGGTATGAGCTTTCGTGTGCATGCACACTTCTTCAGATACACTGAAACAGAAGTCACCAGACCCTTATATATAGTGAGAGGGTGGGAGGGGTATTACTCAGAAGGGTGGTGAGAATGGGGGATAGGTTGATAGCTGTGGTAAACCTGTTGACGACTGTTAACGACTGCAATTAGTCTTACAGGAAAAAGCAAGGGGTGAGAAGGTTAAAAATAGCTTTGTCATGTATAATGAGATAAGAATCCAATGTCTCTATTCAGACCAGGTCTCTCCATGGTAATGAGTTGCAATTCAGCAACTTCTCTTGCCAGTCTATTTCTGAAATTCCTTTGCAATAAGACAGCTACTTTGAGGTCTTGTATAGAATGTCCTGGGAGATTGAAGTGTTCTCCTACTGAAAAAACAAAAAAACAAAAATTTTCTTCCCAGTAGCACCTTAGAGACCAACTAAGTTTGTTCTTGGTATGAGCTTTTGTGTGCATGCACACTTCTTCAGATACACTGAAACAGAAGATGTGTTGATGACATAGTTGCTTATCCTGTCTTCTGTCTTCTTCCTCATAAGAAAGTGAGTCCGGTGAGCGTTACCAAACATAAAACTTCATGAGTGAATTAGGATTCATAAGATGTGCATCAAACATGAAGCACAACAAAGTTGCTTATCCTGTCTTCTGTATTCGGCAATCACTCATAGCCTAGTAAGATTGTCTTTCATAAACACGGTTTTAAAAGTGAGTCCGTAAGTGACTGTGGTGGCCAATTCTGGATCCACACATCCTTCCACAGTGGGGACATTGGTTTCCAGGTGGGAGTTAATCCCAGTGAGGGTTTGCCAAGCGTATCTTCCTCTTAGCACGTTTCTCCCTTTCGTCCTGAGTTTGAGCATCTTCAAAGCCCATGACACCTTTAGCAAAGGCTGTTCTCCAATTGGAGCGCTCGCAGGCCAGTGTTTCCCAGTCATCGGTGTTTATACTACTTTTTTTTTTTTTGATTTGCCTTGAGATACTCTGTAAACCTCCTTTGTTGACCACCAGCATTATGCTTCCCATTTTTAAGTTCGGAATAGAGTAGTTGCTTTGGAAGATGATCATCAGGACCAGTCCAACGAAGATGATGTTGGAGAATCATCACATTGACACTCATGATCAATGTCTTCAGCATTTCCCAATTAATTTTTGGATATGCTAAACTATTCTTTTATCAGTTATTTAAGTTGCAATCATCCACGTCCTGAACTCAGTGGCACTTATTATGTAGACTATAGTAGACTATATAGGATTGCATTGCTGACACATCTTGAGCTTTGCTGGAAGAAGATATGCATTCACTACCTATGCAGATGAGTATAAAGTCCAGATCTTCTTCATACTTTGGATGTGATTTCTTGCGAGAAACTGAGTTGATTAATGTCGATCTCTCTGATGCATTTTTCTTTTCCTGTGGAGGGATTTTCTCTGTTTCCTTAGTCTCACTTTCCTGAACATTTTCTCTCCTTCTCGCCCTTTGATTCTGTATTGATTTTGACAGCGAAACATCCCTCTCGACTTGCCACACATCTTCTCTCAGTATATCTATCTCCTCCACATTTGTGACAAACTGGATTGCCATTTGAGCTCAACCTGCCGGTGGGTCGTCAAATTCTCCAGAAGTGGTGCTTCTGAGCCATTTTACAACTGACCCACAGCTTGGTGTAGTGGTTAAGAGCAGTAGACTCGTAATCTGGTGAACCGGGTTCGTGTCTCTGCTCCTCCACATGCAGCTGCTGGGTGACCTTGGGCTAGTCACACTTCTTTGAAGTCTCTCAGCCCCACTCACCTCACAGAGTGTTTGTTGTGGGGGAGGAAGGGAAAGGAGAATGTTAGCCACTTTGAGATTCCTTCGGGTAGTGATAAAGTGGGATATAAAATCCAAACTCCTCCTCCTCCTCCTCCTCCTCCTCCTCTTCTTCTTCTTGTTATATATTAGGCTGAACTGTGTTGACGGACCAGAGAAGACTAGGCAAGAATAGCTAATGTGGTGGTCTCCAGATCTATTGAGACTGCAGCTCCTTGGTTGTTGGTCATGCCGATTAGGGTTTATGGGAATTCTAGCCCAAGGGCATCTGGACGACACCACATTGGCAATCCCTGAAATATGGGGCAAGAGAAAAACAGGTTATAGAAAGATTGGACTTTCATTTAGAGTTTACTGTTAGCAGGCACGCCGGGGTCCGACCAACACTGCGCAGCCCCGGTGCACGCATATGACATCACACAGTGGAAGGAGGCACAGTAGGGCCCCGCGCACGCTCTGAAAGGCCCAATGGGGACCTGCCCCCTCATTGAATTTTTTTTGGGCCTCTGGTCCCCATGGCCCTGCATAGATGGTGTGCCTGACTGTTGGTTAATAGTCTCTTTCAGGTGTTCTCTTCACATTTTGCTCTCTGGATGTGGAGGAGAAAGAGAAATATGTACCCTGGGGAAAGTCTTGAGGGCAAGTCAGAGTGGTCTGAAGGGCTGCATTTGGTCTCTGAGCTTGTGTCTCCCCACCCCAGATATACAGTCAGGGCCGTCTTAACCATAGGCGTTAGGGGTGTGGGGCACCCGGGCACCAGGCTCTCAGGAATGCTAGGCCGAGAATCCGCGGTCCAAGAATTGGAGTCCTGGGAAGAACCCGCCCGTCGGAGCGCTGCGACGGGCTCTTCTGCTGTGGGCAGCTCTGCGCCACGGGTTTGGGGGCGAGTGAGCCAGCGAGGCACTGAGGCGGCCGGCCGGCTCTGCCCTCCTGCGCGCCTGGGATTGGCATAGGGCCGTGGAGAGGCCCACCTAGAGCGTGCTGCCCACCTGACGAGGCGCCCGGCCTAGCGCTGCCTCCTTGCGCTCCTCTGTGCCCTGCGCACCCGGGGCCGAGCGAGGCGCTGAGGCAGCTTGCCAGCTCTGCCCTGCCTGCGCACCTTGACAGCCGACCCAGAGCGTGCTGCCCCCCCTAAAGAAACATCAACAGCTCTGGGCAACCTGGGGGGGGCGCTGGGCGGATTTTTGCATCCCGGCGCTGCATATGCTTAAGACAGCCCTGTATATAGTGAGGTTGGGAAAACTGTTTGTTTGTTTGTTTGTTTTGGGGGAAGGATTCATTCCCTTAGGGGTAATCTGACAGGAGCCACATGCTGATGGTGATGAGGCTCAGAGCTGGCAGTGGGCAGGGCTAAAGCCAAACATACAAGTATAGCTCAGTTGGTTAGACCATGGTGCTGATAATGCCAAGGGTGCTGGTTCAATTCCCATAAGGGACAGCTGCATAATCCTGTATCACAGGGGGTTGGAATAGATGATCCTCAGGTTCCCTTCCAACTCTGTGATTCTATCATAGCTGTCAACTTTCTGATTTGAAAATAAGGGATTTTTTCAAACTTTCGGATTTGAAAATAAGGGATGCCGCGAGGGCGGTGCAATGGCACCAAGTAGCCTCGCCACCCTGCGCTCCAGAGGCTGCACGCGAATGGGTGAGCGAAAGAGCGAGCGCGTAGATGGCAGGCAGGCTGTCTGTCTGTCTGGTTGGGCGTGAGGGTCTGGCTGCACAAGGCATGCAAGCTCCGCCCCCAGTCGGTCTCAGACTCCTTATTGGCAGCCGAGCAACGCAGCTGAGGAGCCTCCCTGGCCGGCAGGGAGGGAGAGGAGCTGCTTCCTTTGAAATCCGGGAAATTTAAGGGATATCAACAATCCGGGATAGCAGCAGGAAACGGCATTGGAATAAGGGAGTTTCCCGCCAAAAAAAGGGAGGGTTGACAGCTATGGATTCTATGTTTCTGTGGTCAAGGCCAGATTCCAAAGTGGGTGGAGGCAACCCATTTCTCTTTGTCTGCCGAATCCTTCACACCCACACCCCACAAAATTAGGCGGGGGGGGGACACAGGTTGCCCCCCTGTTTTCCATGCACAAACACTGCAGCAAAATCTGAGGGAGCTGTGAACGGGGCAGGAACCTCCCCAAAATGGCAACCTTAGTCACGCACCCTAACGTCATTTCCAAAAGGCATCTCTCGAATCTCTCCAAAGGACAAAAATAGGGAGAATGGCAATGTTTCACTAGAGGCAGGTGTCAGAAAAATGGGGAAGGCATTCCTTGTTAAACAGGGACAGATGAAAACTATGCTGCAGTTCGCCTCCTGACAAGATGCTTCAATGACGACCTCAGAGATGAAGACAGGAAGAAGGTCTCACCTCAGATATTTCCTCGGAAGATAAGGGTTTTCCTTTGCAGCAAAGAACCTCAGACATCTCGAATAATGTATGTAGCTCTGGGGTGGTTTCTGACAGTGCAATATTGTATATAATAACAATTACCAATGACCTCTATTAGGTTGTCCAGTCACATTAAAACCAGCACATTTGGAACCTGCCACAGCCAATTTGCCTCAAGAGAGGTTTTATTCGGGGCGATATGATAGAGCTGTAAAGCAATCTTTTTTCATTTAAATAGTTTAATTGAGGAATGCTATCCAGTGTCTCAAAATTTAATGTATACAACAATTTGTTCCCTCTCCTCCTCCTCCTCTTCCCTCTCTATTTCTCTCTCTCTCTCTCTTTCAGAGCTGAGTTGGAAGAAAATGACATCTGATTCTTATAGTAAGAAAGCAATTACATTTTGGCGTCTGCTATGCCCATCTGCATATGTTTTTAAACATAAAAAGAAATTCTTAATATGTAATTGTCAGGTAATAAAAAGGGGGAAATATTTTACTTTGCATTTATGAAGTAATTTTTCAAAAGCATAAGGGAATTGCATCTTCATGCTCTTATGTTTATTACCACCCTGCTAATGCTACAAGTTCAGACATTTGGAAAAAAAAGAGAGAGGAAAACATCGATAGACAGATAGATGCAAAGCTCACATCTAAGCATGATAATACACTCTAAAGTAATTAGGGAAAGGGAAAATTATAGAAGGAGCTATCTGCATACTGAGGCTCCAAGGGGTGATTCTGATGCTACTGACATCAAGGAGAAAACTTCCGGCTAGTTCCAAGAGGTTGCAATTGAATATGATTAGAAGTGTCATTAACATTTAGGCCAGTGATGGCTAACCTTGACACTCCAGATGTTTTGGAACTACAACTCCCATCATCCCTAGCTAACAGGACCAGTGGTCAGGGATTATGGGAGTTGTAGTTCCAAAACATCTGGAGTGTCAAGGTTAGCCATCACTGGTTTAGGCCATGAGTAGGCAAACTAAGGCCCGGGGGCCAGATGTGGCCCAATCGCCTTCTAAATCTGGCCTGAGGATGGTCCAGATTCCACATGAGTAGAATGTGTGCTTTTATTTAAAATGCATCTCTGGGTTATTTGTGGGGCATAGGAATTCGTTCATCCCCCCCCCCAAATATAGTCCGCCCCCCACAAGGTCTGAGGGACAGTGGACCGGCCCCCTGCTGAAAACGTTTGCTGACCCCTGATTTAGGCCATTTGTTTTTCCCAACATAGAGGGCACTGCTCTGCTCCTTTTTCGCCTTTCCTGACTTCTGATTCATTCCAGGCCCGTACAGGCAGGCTGTAGTCATCTGCATTGCACGCAGAAGGTCCCAATTCAAACCCTGGCATCTCCAGGGCAGACTGGGATCATGCACTGTCTGAAATCCCGGAGAGCTGCTGCCAGTCAGTGCAGACAATACTGATCTAGGCTGAACAATGGTTTGACACAGTAAAGGTGTGGGAATGTTAAGGATAGTAGGGACGGATATATTGAACAAGTATTATCCTTCCCTCACTCACACTAGTAAGTGATGTATCAGAGCAGATTCCCCTCGATACAGCTGTAAGCAGGTTTGCAGATTCGTTTGAATCTCTTAGTTAAGATTATTTCCTGGTGTCCCCTTTGATCCCTCCTAAAAGAATAAAGACATGGGAGTCTTTTTGAGTAAAGTAACAAAACGTTTACTCACATTTCAGTTCACGATATGATCCCTGAAAGGCAGGCTTTGCTTGGTAGTTACACAAAGAAACTGTCAGTACTGAACTCATGTGCTGCTGGCTCAGAGCCAGCAGACAGCAAAGTTACGTTGAGACAAAGTGGCTGCAGGAGAGCAGCATGGAAGCAAAAAAGAGAACAAGACAACAGAGAGAAGACTGAGAGACGAACTGAGGAGATGGTTGCGTGACTCAATTTGCGTGTGAATGTAGATCTTTGTTGCTGCATTAGGGATTGAGCCCCCTACACACACACACACACACACACACACACACACACACACACACAGAATAGTAGTCCAACCCACCTTAATGCAAGAACCACAGTTTCATAATATCCATCTTTGACCACATCTCAGCTGAATTAACCAGATCAGAAGCTCCAAGTGTCCCTATTTTCCAGGGACAGTCCTGGATTTACAGAATCTGTCCTGGTTTCTGATTTGATCCTGGAATATCCCTCTTTTCCTTTGGACATCCCTATTTTCATTGGAGAAATGTGGGAGGGTATGGAGCTATTCAACACCCCCCAAGCCATCTGAAGGCAGCCTCATATAGGGAAGTTTCTTAATGTTTAATGTTTTATCATGTTTTTATATATGTTGGAAGCCGCACCGAGCGGCTGGGGCAACCCAGGCAGATGGATGGGGTATAAATAGTAAAATTATTATTGTTATTGTTATTGTTATTGTTAGGAATAGGATGTCCCTATTTTCATTAGAGAAATGTTGGAGGGTATGACAGATGAAACCAAATGGCTCTCCAAACAACTTCCTGGCTTTTTATGAGCTACAGACATGCCCCCATTGGCTTTTGAACATAGTTGTTCAAATTACAGGCACACACACACACGGAGTTATATATATTCACTGAAGAGGTCTTGTGTGTAGGAATATTATTATTATTTTTAAAGAAGCCCTGCAGAAATTGGAAATGGAATAGCTTAGAGAGAAAAAACATATATCCTGGTTCAGCTTTTAATCAAATTGTAGCAGGCAGTATTTCCAGGCCCTATTTAAAACTAGCACAATAGCAGAATAGCTTCCTCCAGACTCTATACCCACTTAATGCTGCCCTAACAAAAGAGCAAGGAAGAACCTCACAGAAGCCCTCGGAGATGCAATCTGTACGCCTGTTTTTTTTTTAACCCTGCTGAATGACTGCTTGAAATGTATTTGCCTTCCGCCTCCGACATACTTAAGATCTCAGTAATAATAACAATAATAAGATGATTCCTGAACCGGCGGTGCCTGGCAATTGAACACTCGCCCGGCCCGCGCATTCTTGATAGTAATTTAGAACATTAAGTAATTGCTCGGGTGCCTGCTGCGAAACTTTCAGAAATCTACTCCAAAGCGAGAGAGACAAAAGGGAGGCAATGAAATCCAATTGCGCCAGGATGCCAGACAGATGGGGCCTGCTCTCCAGTGCCATTGAGTCTATTCACGGCAGGATCTTTGGAGAAGGGTAAGGGTTCTAGTCCGTACAACATCAGGGCTATGGAAATGAAGATCTGTGCTCTGTGATGGAAGTAATGTTTTTGATTCAGGCAGCTGGGGAAAGCGTTCAGTCAAGCCTTGCCCAGGCTGCAGTTAGTTCGTTCTCTCTCTCTCTCTCTCTCTCTTTCTCTCCCTCCCTCCCTCTCTCTCTCTCTCTCTCTCTCCCTCCCTCCCTCTCTCCCTCTCTCTCTCTCTCTCTCTCTCTCTCTCTCTCTCTCTTTCGCTCTCTCCCTCCCTCTCTCTCTCTCTCTCTCTCTTTCTCTCTCTCCCTCCCCCTCTCTCTTTCTCTCTCTCTCTCCCTCCCTCCCTCCCTCTCTCTCTCTCTCTTTCTCTCCCTCCCTCCCTCCCTCCCCCCCTCTCTCTCTGTGCTTTAAACTTATTTAGCAAGATTTACATATACTTAATTATTTTTTTAAAAAACAACCCTCTAAAATGGTAGAAAATATTAATCAGAAGTTAGCAATGAAAACAGACATAATAATAATAATAATAATAATAATAATAATAATAATAATAATAATAATAATTTATTATTTGTACCCCGCCCATCTGGCCGGGTCCCCCCAGCCACTCTGGGCAGCTTCCAACAAACATTAAAATACATCAAAAACATCCAAATACATCAAAACATTATAAAATAATAGCAGTAACAATAGTTATAATAAAATAATCAAAATAGGGATGAAATTAGCAGATCCTCTGAATCTGCTGGCTTCATCTGTTTGATAGTTGTATCTATTGCATTTCTATAATGATTTGTTGTTGTTGTTGTTAAACAACTGTATAGATTGCTTCACAGCATAATGTCATGGAAACAGAGTGCAAGATTTAAAAAGAATAAAAGACAAAAAAAACCCCACAGGTTATAAAATATATAAAATCATAGAATTTTAGGGTTGGACGGGGCCAACCCCCAGCAATGAAGGAATTCCTGACAAAAAAAACCCATCCCTGCAAACTCCAAAGCCAACAAAACAATTTCATCAGGTATAAAATTAATATGGTGTTTATGTAATAGTAGTAGTAGTAGTAGTAGTAGTAATAATAATAATAATAATAATAATAATAATAATTTAAAACAAAAATAACACCAGCAGATTTTAAAATCAAATGCATGTAATAAATTGTCTGTCTGGGGAGGCTCACCTAAACAAAACAAAAAATCTTTCGCTGTTGTTTTAATTAGTACAACGAAGGAGGGCTGTGGTAAGGCTAAATTGGGGAAGAAGTTTTCGTGCCACGTTTGAGGGAATGTCCAGACAAAAATGCAATAAATAAGAAGAAGAGTTTGGATTTGATATCCCGCTTTATCACTACCCGAAGGAGTCTCAAAGCAGCTCACATTCTCCTTCCCCTTCCTCCCCCACAACAAACACTCTGTGAGGTGAGTGGGGCTGAGAGACTTCAGAGAAGTGTGACTAGCCCAAGGTCACCCAGCAGCTGCATGTGGAGGAGCGGAGACGCGAACCCGGTTCACCAGATTACAAGTCTACCACTCTTAACCACTACACCACACTGGCTCTCCACACCACACATCAGACATATTGGCATGTGTGGGTGTCATGGTGATGACCCCCGGACTAACGGTGATTCCCCCCTGTTAGAAAAAGATGACTTGAAATCAGTGCTCAACTCCGGATTACGAGTCTACTACTCATAACCACTACATCACACTGGCTCTCTGTAAAGTGGATAACGAAGAAGTGTTTAAATATTATAAAATGGAAAATTAATAAAAATATTATATAGATAAAAAAGAAAGAAGCACATGAACATTCCCCAGCCAGGAAAATGACTCTTTTTTCCTAAGCCTTTACCAACCACGTTCAGCAGCCAGCATCCGAGGTTGACTCGGCGCCCAAGGTGCGTGAGTCAGCAGAGATGCCCTACATGTTATTGCGGACATGCATCACCTTGATGCGATTTCTGCTTGGTGCTCGGCAGCAGATATTAATGAAGCAATTAATAGAGCTTAAGAGTGATTTCCATTGCCAAATGCTGAATCCAGCTGAGCCATTTTATTACGGCTGCGTCGGAACCGCTCTCCAAGGTCCTGTTTGGTGTAAGCCAGGCGCCCCCACCCCCGGACCCTGCCCTTCATTGAAATCACCGCTGCCTTCCTTGGTTCTCTTTTGTTCCCTTTGTAGTTACGTGGCAATGCAAGTGGTTGCCAAATCCCAGAACGAAGTGGGATTTTGACGTGGGCTTGGGGGTCTGCCCCCAGCTGAACCACTTTAGATCAGGTTCCAGAAGCCACAGAAGCTGTATGCCGGCTCCCTGGACCAATAAAGCGAGATGAGCGCCACAACCCCAGAGTCGTCAGTGACTGGACCTAATGGTCAGGGGCCCCTTTACCTTTAAGGGAAGCAATTAACAGGTAAATACATAATATTAGCCTTTAGTGTTATTGGTTGAATTCTGTGGGATACTCTGCCCATAGAGAATCAGAGGGTCCCTCTTTTCTGTCTTTTAAACGACTGCTGTAAATATTTCTATTCCACCAAGCCTATGGAGGCAATTCGGAGCTCATCCTTCCCCAATGGTTTGTTGATGCTCATTTTTAACCTGTTTGCTTTTAAATTGTTTATAACCTTCTTACACTTTTATTGTGCAGTTTTTATGCTTTTGGTGTTGTAAACCGCTTTGATATATTTTTGCGATTTTGCGGTATCTAAATATTCTTATAAGCAAACAAATAAACCATATCTATCAGGGTAAGGCCATCTGCAGCTCAACAGAACACAAGGGAGCCTCAATCTATCTTCTTATACTGCTGAAACTTCTTACTATTACCATATCCCCTCAAGATCAGTTTTCGATTTTATATTCTGTTTTATTTTAGATTTTGTATTCTGCTAAAATGTTTTGTAACTGACTTTGTATATTCTGGATTAAAAGAAAACTAGTAAAAACTGAATTCAGGAGGCTTGCCCTCACTCCCAGTAAAGAAGAAGAGTTTGGATTTGATATCCCGTTTTATCACTACCCAAAGGAGTCTCAAAGCGGCTCACATTCTCCTTTCCTTCCCTCCCCCACAACAAACACTCTGTGAGGTGAGTGGGGCTGAGAGACTTCAGAGAAGTGCGACTAGCCCAAGGTCACCCAGCAGCTGCATGTGGAGGAGCTGTTAAGGAAAAATCCAGGTGTGAGGCTGCTCAGTCACCCAGCTCGTTGGGCAGAGCCCGCGGGTCCCTGCAGAATAAAGGAAGGAGTCCAGCCACCAACCGGAGCAAAATAGCATAGGCCAAAGTTTATTGCGCAACAGGTTCAAGACAAGATTGAACCCCAAAGATGGGGTGACAAGAACTTTTAAAACTTCCCTCATTCTCCCAGAACACAGTTCGTCAAGCATCATCACTACATCGCTGTTACGTGGGTAAAACGTCAGGAAAGGGGAGGGTTACACAGGATTATCATAGAGGAAATGAAATGCAAGATAAGTATCGGGAGGAACATCTTGAGAGTCCATCAGGGCAAAACAATGAAACCTTGTTTGAATAGTCTGTCACCTGGATGGGCTGCGCAGGGAAGCCTTTGACTAGTGATTATCCCTTGGGGTACCTTTCCTGTGTGTAAAACCGTCTTTATTTGTTTTCTGGGTTTTCCTTCGGGATTTCGTGTGGTGCTTGTGCAACAATGTGTGAGGGGAAAAGGGAGTTATTTTGCGGAGGGGCTCCCTTGAGGGCATTGCTCCGTTCCCTACAGGCTTACTCGGAAGGAGACTTCGCTTAGGTGCCCCCCATCCTGTTCCGTAACAGAGCGGAGACGCAAACCCGGTTCACCAGATTACGAGTCTACCACTCTTAGCCAGTACACCACACTGGCTCTCAATAATTGTAATAATTATAATTTATTATTTATACCCCGTCCATCTGACTGCATTTCCACACCTGGCTTGGAGTCCCCACCTTGCCCATAAATAGCTTTAATTTGATAGCAGATCAAGCAGCAGGGAAGTGGGTTGTTGATGGTGGTAGTTGGATGATGATGATGATGATGATGATCAGGACCGGTGCTAGCGATTTTGGCGCCCTAGGCGAGGGGGCGGGCCACGTGACATCATTGCGCATGACACATGTTGCGGAGCAGTGCCCGGCCGGGCGCCCCCCGCTGCCGCGGTTTTCGCCCCAAGTTCCTTGCTCCGCCGCTGGTTGGGGCGGCACCGGGCGGTGGCAGGGGGCAAGGGGCAGGCTGGCCAGCGCCCCCTCCATTTTGGCACCCCCGCCGCGGTTTTCGCCCCAAGCTGCTTGCTCCGCCGCTGGTTGGGGCGGCACCGGGTGGCGGCGGGGGGCGGGGGGGCGGGCTGACCAGCGCCCCCTCCATTTTGGCACCCTAGGCAACTGCCTAGTTCGCCTTAATGGACGCGCTGGCCCTGATGATGATTCCCTGCCTATCTGACTCGGTTTTCCCCAGGCACTGTTGATGGCTTCCAACAGATATAAAAACGTAATAAAACACCAACCATTAAGAACTTCCCTATACAGGGCTGCCTTCAGATGTCTTCTAAAAGTTGTGTAGTTATTTATCTCCTTGACATCTGATGGGAGGGCGTTCCACAGGAATAATAAATAATCACATTAAGGCCACAGTCCTACTCAGACTTACCTGGGGGTAAGTGCCAATGAACTGAATCACGATTGCTTCTGAGTAGACAGAATTCTACTCTTCCTGGAATCATCGGATCAGGAGTCCAAAACGACTCCCTCTTAGAAATCTCTCCCGCAAGGAGAGCTCTAAAACACATGACTCTGTTTAAGCAGCCTTCTCAGAATTCTTAAAGGAATTGCAGAGCTACACCTCCTTTGCTGAAAGACCAGCAAAGTCTGGGACTCAGCTATGAAGCTGCAAATAAAAGGTTTTAAGTGTGTTGCAAAGTGCAATATACAAATGCGACACTAGATGGCGACAGTGAGCTGTGGCAAATTCGATTATTTTTTTCAAAACGTTTTTTAAAAAAGCATTTCCACAGCATTTTTTTTTATATGTGTGTAGATTCCACCCAGCTCCATCAGGCTCCTCACTAAGCTCTCATCAGCACCCATCACATCAGTAGACCAGAGAGGGACAAAGATGAACCTGTAGGGTTCTGCTCTATTGAAAGACCAGCAGCTTTTAGCTCCTTCCCTCCTTGACATTGTTCCATTCCAGGTGGTCATTACAAAAACTCTGTAACTAGCGCCTGAGTTTCCCTTATTCCTCTTCCCTCCCAATCCCCTTTTCTTTTGTGTCACGTTTTTCAGATTGTAATTCCAAATGCAAGGCTTGTCTTATTACAGTGGTACCTTGGTTTAAGAACAGCTTAGTTTATGAACAACTTGGATTAAGAACGCTGCAAACCCGGAAGTAGGTGTTTTGGTTTGTGAACTTTGCCTTGGAAGCAGAACATGTTCTGCTTCCTGTTGAGTGTGTTCCATTTGTAATTGAGTCCCCCGCTGCTAATCAGAGGCTTCCTGTTGAGTCTGTCGGCTGTTGAGTCCCGAGCACCAACACAACACAGAGGTGACATTTGGAGCTTTTGTTTTTGCTATTTTTTTGTGTGTTTTTGTTTGTGTGGCTTTTTTAATTTTTTTTTTTACTGTGACTTGTTCTTTGTTTTATGGGACTGACTTGTGACTGTGGCTTGTGACTTCATTTTTGTGACTGTGGCTTGTTACTTCGTTTTTGTGACTTGTTTTTGTGACTGTGTGGAACTCAGTTCAGCTACTGGTTGATTCTGTGACTGCAGAAATGGATAAAAGCCCCCCCCCTCCAAATAATGACTATCATCATTGCAAGTAAGAAAAAAAAATTAACTTTAATTTTTATCATCTACAATACTGTCTTGTTTATTTTATAGTACAGTACATTGATTATTGCCTTCATTTTATGGATCAATGGTCTCGTTAGATAGTAAAATTCATGTTAAATTGCTGTTTTAGGGGTTGCTTTTCATCGTCTGGTACGGATTAATCCATTTTCCATTACTTTCTATGGGAAAGCACGCCTTGGTTTAAGAACACTTTGGTTTAAGAACGGACTTCCGGAACAAATTAAGTTTGTAAACCAAGGTACCACTGTATTAACATGTGTAAACTGCTCTGGGCATTTTGGGGACAGGGATTTGTGTGTGTGTGTGTGTGTGTGTGTGTGTGTGTGTGTGCTTTACATAAATAACAGGAGTGAACTTGAACAAGAGATCCTATCTCCATTCACTTGAAAGGAAGTCCCGTTGACTTCAACAGGACACTTCGAATTAAACATTCTTAGAATTGCAGTGGAGTAAATCTCCCCCCTTTGAATTGTCACGGATTGGGAGACATAAATAAAGATTTTCTGCCTTCACCATCTCCCCAGGTATATTCAGTCAGTCAGCCATCTGAGCGAAAGTCTCCCTTCCTTTCTTCCTTTATTTTATTTATTTATAGAATGCTACGTTCTATCCAGCTTGCTGGTAGGGAAGGAGGAATTAAAAGAAGCCACTGTTTCGGGGACTGGTTATTTATTACCACAATTAGCAGCTAAGTTCTGGTGCGGTGCCAAGAGAACCTTCCTAATTTGTCAGCCATGTCACTCGGCACACAAGAAGCTTGAAGGAATGGTGGATTAAGGCGGGTGATTGTGGGTGGTTTATGAAACTTTTTATGGGCATCTGTACAAACAAACCTTCCGAGGATCGTTTTAATGGGCTTGCCTGCCGAACGAGACCGAGCACCAGCGTTCCTCAATGGTCCACGGCACCCGGATTAATCAGAGATTCAGCTGGCAATCAGTGCTGCTGGTTATTTGATTTTTCTGAATAAATAACAAACTGTAAGTGATCGTGTTTATTTATTGACAAATTAAAGGCCAGTGATATTTCATTTGCTGCAGAGTGGTGGGGTTTTTTTTCCTTCTTCTTGGCAGAGAGAAAAGCATGTGTTTCATTTGATTTCATCCCAGGGCTAATTTCTGGGTTGTTTTGGGTGACTAGAGGCGTGTGTGTGTGTGTGTGTGTGTGTGTGTGTGTGTGGCCTAACCTGGGCAAGGGAGCACAGTTCCTTCCTTTGGCTCTTCTCCATTTTGCTTTTCTACGTGTGAGGAGAAGTGACTGGCTGTTCACAGTCACTTGGGACTAACTACCTTATGGGATAGTTCCACATGTAAATATACTTTTGTAACTTAAGTCTGCCTTCAGGGATCCAACTGTGAACTGAATGAATGTGAGTAAACTACTTTTGGACTGACTAATAAGATTGTCATGTATATTCTTTTTAAGAGGGACAAGAAGGGATCTTACCAATTTATCTTAATCTATTTTCTCCCATCTCACCTGGACAGCAGAATAAGATGCATTTCTAGATGTTATTTCACAAACATTTCCTTTAGACAAATGCTTCCTGGCTGGCACCGTTTTAAAACTTTTAACACCCATTCAGGATTTACCGTTTTCGTTTCTATGTTAATTTTCCAGCCCAACTCAGGCATAAGAAATGATGGTTTCCAGCCTTATTAACGAGGAATCTTTTGGATACCAAGGAGACCTCACCTCTTTGTCTGGCAACCCTTCCTTCTCTTTTTTCCCTTTCTGCTGCTGAAGATGTGTGCTCACCTCCACCTCATATTACTAAACCCCAGCCTCACAGAACAAGTAAAGGTAGCAACCTCTCTCTCAAGCCAAACACTCACGTCTCTCTTTCCCCTGTCTCCTGCTTTGAAGCCCAGTCAGGTCCCTCTTTCTGGGGGACACCTGCTCACTTCCTTCCCTATGCACTTCCTTATCTGGTTGTCTCATCCCAGAATCTCAGATTCCCTCTTTTCTCACGATCCACAACCACCCACTGTAAAATGGAGCTTTTCCTCTCAGCCATAGCCCCAGAGTCTCCCACCTGTTTCCTCCTGTTTTTTACCTAGAATCACAGAATTGTAGAGTTGGAAGGGACCCCGAAGATCATCTAATACAACCCTCCCCCTCACCACTTCCCTGTTAAATGTAATTGATTTAATTGACATTGAAATGGGAATGGCTCTGTGTATTAATGAATGGGGATGTTCCATGAGGCTAAATTGAAGAATAGGACTCTGAGCTCTAGCTGAGTTGATAATCAACTACTGTTGTTTTCTGCTAGCTAACACGTGAGTGTTTAACCTTAGATCACATGAGAGGTATTGAACTGCAAATCACCATCATGGAAGGAGTTCTTTGTTTCCCAAAGTGAGGGTGTAAATGAAGCTCTCCAGGTAATTAAATTAAGGCAGGATGCAGGCTGGGATGCAGGCTGTGGAGAGAAACAGACCTCTGCTTCTAGGCCTGTTGGAATTATTTCATATTTTGTAAGATGCTGATCCTATGCCTTGGACTGGCATATGTCTTATGGAACTGTTTGGATGTATCATTTGATGTTTTTGTTCTGCTTTGAAGAAAGTTCCGTAAGTAAAATTTTGAATGATATTCAGTGAGTCTGGACAATGCTTCATTTCCAAAAGGAGATTTGGAAGTTTTTATGCATCCAGTCACTTCAAATTGTGCAATATTAATATCTGCAATATCTGCCAGCCCCTTGTTGCTCTGACAACCACTACTTCTCTTCTACAAACACTTTGGGTTAGCACCCATCTCTCTCTACCTTTATGGTACAACCTTCACTCCATCAGCCAACATCCTCCCCCTCCTGCCTTTCCTTGACCACATCTTAGTTTTCCTATGTGCTCCCAGGAATGCTTTTAAATGCTTCTGAACACAGCCTAATATAGGCATGCTGTTTATTTGTTTTGTTAATGTCTTTTGTAAGTGTGCTAATTTCCCTTTCGAGACAATAAACTAATTCCCTCTTGAGATAATAAATTCACTTCTGCTTTATCTCTGCGACTGTATTAACTCTTGGGATGCCAAACTCTGGAGTGGGTCAAGGTCCCATTGCACAAAGATTCCTATAACTGAGTTTCGGGCAGAGGCGTAGCGTGGGGGGTGCAAGGGGTGCCAGTCGCACCGGGCGCAACATCTGGGGGGGCGCGCGCTCGGGCTGACCCAACCAGTCAGCCAACCCGGCGAAAATGGAGCCAGAAGATTATCTGCCAGCCTGGCCATGGCTGAGGAGAGCCTTCCTCGGCCCCCGCGAGCCCCGCCGCCGCCGCTGACACCGCCGCTCGCCCGGGAAACTCAGCATCCTCCCCTCGGCGCCTGCAGCTGCTGCACAAGAAGAAGGAGCAGCACCTCAGCCATGTTGGACGCCCCAGGCTCGCAGTGCGCCTGCGCGCGCTCCCAACCCCCCCCACTCCCAACCGCCGCAACGGCGCTGCTGTACTACGACCTCGCGGGGGCAGGGCGGGCGATGCCGAGCCCGAGGAGGAGGAAGAAGGAGGCGCCCGGCCGCCGCAGCCGCCGGCCTCGTCAGTCCCAGCCCCGCGGCGCTCGCGCTCCCTCTCGCTGCCAGACCGCCCGCCCGTCCTTCCTCCCCTTCGTCCGCCGGGGCCGCCTGCCGCTGGGAGCCGAGCCGAGTCCCGCTCCTCTTCCTCCTCCTCCGCTGCCGCCATGAGCTTCTTGTTGTAAGTACGGGCCGCCGAGGGGGCCCCTTTCCCTGCCTCGCCGGCAGCAGGGCCCAAGTCGGGCTCCTTTCCTGGCGCCCGAGCCCCGCCGGGGGAGGAGGAGGTAAGAAGCGCTTTCCGCCTCGCCTCCCCGCAGCGCCCCATGGCTTTGCCCGGGGGCCCTGGCTCTCCAACCGCTGCCTCCTCCGCCAATGGGGTTATTTACTTCTGGGTGTTTTGGTGTTTTTTTGCTCTGTCGCTTAAGCCTCTTCCCTCGCATCCTTTGTGTTCGTGTGTATGCCTTGCCACCCCCTCCATGGCTGGCCTCCTCCTGCTCCCCCCTCCTGAGACTCCCCATTTTCTCCTCCTTTCCCTCGGGCTCTCCCCAGTTCTGCCCTCACCCCTTTGCTTCCCAGCACATTTGTTCCTTATGTCCTGGTGCTTCCTTAAGAAAAAAAAATCACCACCCCCACCGACCGCAGCAAAAAAAGAAAAAAAGGGAAGTGCTTTTATTTATATTTTCTGGTGTTAACGTTGCTGGTTCCCCTTAAATAGCTTCCCCCATATTTATCATCATCATCATCGCCTACTGCCTTTCATCTAAAGATCCCAGGGCGGTTTGCAACAGAAAAATACAAAATGCATATAATATAATAGCATGGCCCATGCTGGGTTACTACATTTGTAGATTTGTATTCATAGACCTGCTGAAAATGTGGAGAATGTGTAATGCATGTTCGCACTCAATAAAGTGTTTGAAAATAAACTTGTATTTAGATGCATTTTACTTTAATTACATCAGTATTTTCATAACAAACAATACATGTGCTTAGGGGGTAAGGGTTTCTTTAACTAATCTAGTGGAAGAGACTCGAGTGCTAAAATCCACGGGTTAGGGGGCGCAAATTACTTGCCTTGCCCCGGGTGCTGACAACCCACGCTACGCCACTGGTTTCGGGATTGCATGTGGGAATTGTAGGTCTGTTTGCAATCTACACTCTTCATAAAAGGTTGGTGTGGAAGGCCAAAAGCCAAGGCTTTGTTTCCCAAGATGCAATGTTTTATATCAATTGCTGCAGGACGCCAGAAGTTCAGCAGATCAGAGAGTGGGAATCTGCTTATTAGAGAATAACGTAGGTTGAAACAAAAATACGAGAGTCTGGTTAGAGTCTGGCAAACAAGTCCAGAAGTAGAGGGTGTGCGTTGACAGAACTCTAACCTCCTCGTAAGCAACACTCAATGTTTATTTCAACATTTTATTTATTTAAACAACTTGTACACTGCAGTCGTCTCTAAGAGGTGTATAGGAGACCCAATACAATAAGACTTTGAAAATGACTTAAAACTAAAATCCTATATTTTTCGCTCCATAATGCGCATCGGACCATAATGTGCACCTCGTTTTTAGAGAAGGAAAACAAGACAATTTTTTTTCCCTCCTCTAAAAGGCTGGGAGGGAGGGAAGAGAGAGAGAGGAAGAGAACGGGAAAGAAGGAGGGGAGAGAGGGAGAGAAGAGAGAAGGAGGGAAGGAAGGAAGGAAGGAAGGAAGGAAGGAAGGAAAGAAGGAGGGAGGGAGGGAGGGAGGGAGGGAGGGGGGAAGCATCTCCCTCCCTCCTTGTGCTCTCCAGGGGCGGGGGAGGAACGGACATCCCAAAAGCGCTGCTTTTGGGCTGTCTGTTCCTCTCCCGCCCCCTTTGCCGCTGTGCGGGCGTTGGCGGAGAGGTGGGGGGGAGGAACGGACATCCCGACAGCGCTGCTTTGGGGCTGTCTGTTCCTCTCCCGCCCCGCCAGGAGCCATGGCTCCGGTGGCAGAGGCATCCCTCTGCTTACGACTGCAGTGGCAGCCGAGGGATCCCGCTGCCGGCCAGTGCCTTCACTCCATAATGCGCACAGACTTTCCCCCTTCCTTTTTAGGAGGAAAAAAGTGCACGTTATGGAGCGAAAAATACGGTACCAGAATTCAGTTTAAAAGCCTGCTGGAATAAAGAAGTGTTCAGTAAATGCTCAACGGGGAGGGTGCATGTCTGACCTCAGCATGACTCCATGCGGATATGAGCCATAGATGTGGTCTGGGGTACCACTAACCGTGAGTCCCTCAAAGACCTCAGAGATCAAGCAGAGATAAGGGATAAAGGCAGCCCCTGAAGTATCCGGGATTCAAGTTGTTAAGGGCCTTGGAAATCGATGCAAATTGCATGCCTTCCAAGCGTCCCGCTTTTCCAGCGACAGTCCCAGGATTCAGTGGTGTAGCATGGGTGGGGGGACGTCCACAGGGGTGGTTGCCCGGGACGCAAAATTGTTACGAGGCGCTGCGGGAGCGGTGAAGCAATGAGACTCGGAGACAAGATGAATGTGCGGGAAGGCGACCTCGACTCCTTGCGAGCGCCCCCTTTTATTAGGTTTTCACAACATGTTAAATATTAACTAGTACAGGCACAACCCAGTTCCAAACAAGGGAAAAGTTTGAAAACTTTCCACCCCATGTATGGTAAGGGGTGACACCCCCAAGCCTCGCCCAGGACCCTGCCATTGCGTACGTGACTGTTCCTCATGCTCCCCCCATGCACCCTCCTCATGCTCATCTTGTGCTTCCTGGTACTTCTCCATGCATCCGCCATTATCCTTTGTTGTTCCCAACACGTGTCCTGCCACTCCGACGTTCAGAGCCAGCATGTCGCTCCCGATCGGTGTACAGTGTGTATGGTGTGCTTGTGGGCTCATAAAACCGTCCCAACAAGGTGCGAAATTTCAACACCAGGTGCTGCCTCTATACAGCAGTGTGCTTTCGTCGCTGCGCTCTGTTGAAAACGGCTTCTCCATGCGAACCAGGAAGTGACCTCTCCAGACAACAGAACGATTCTTCTTTTCTTCTTATCTCCGTGACTGCGATCTCCTGGGTGATGCAGGCGCTGTTAGGCAGTTGAATGCGCATGCGTACTCCGTCCATTTCCCTCCTCCCCACCCCCCTCCATGTGGCCTGTGCCATTGAACTGGAGAGACCTGTTGGAGTGTGTCACCTGGCTGGATTGTACCCTAGTGTACACTGGTAAGAGCTGCATCTATTGCTTCACCTGCTTTTGACTCTGGAACTGCCCACCAAAACAAACAAACAAATTTTATTACGGTCATAGACCAGCATTTTAAATCTGAAAAGTGCTTTACAGAGCTAAAGGAGATTAAAACGCAGAATGAATATAGCAGTCTAAAAATTTAAAAGGGGCTAAAAATATCCAAGAGGAGGGTCCAGCTTGCATTTTCCCAGCTTCTGCTCAAGGTCTTCATTCCATTCCCGAACAGAAGAGCTGCTACCCACAGCCCAACACCAAGTTCAATACTCTGGGGAGGTCAGGGACTGAACAAGAGATCTTCTACATACAAAGCCACTGAGCAGTGTCTCCTCCAAAGTAAATGGGGGTGTGGAGCCAGAACTGTTTGACCTCCACTGTGCTTCGGAGCTTTCTGCATCAAATCACATACAGATTGGCCCTATTGCCCCAGGGGCTCACTGCTACTGTTTTCCCCGCTGACTGGTTTGTTCTGGGAGGATAGACTGTGCCTGCAAATCTGCGTGCAGAATCTAGCTACCATCCGGGTTATCTTTTGATCTTTGCCTAGTAAAAGGAACTGCCCACCATTGGCATGTAACCCTCGGGCTGAGAAAGATTTCCTGCCCCTGTTGCAGGGACAAAAAGCTCCAAAGCCGTGGGGCAGTCTTTGGGGGGGGGGTTACGTATTTGAAGGCCCTCTTCTCCTATGACTGGCAGGACTGGAAGCATGCTCATTCGAGTTCTCTCTGTGATCTGGGACGCGAGGGAAGGTGATTGGCAATGCCCACCACCAACCAAGCCAAAGCTTAGAGCCAAAAGCGGGGGCGGGGGCGTTGTTGGAAAGTACATTTCCGATTTAATATGAAGACCACCTGCAATAGGCAGTAAATTGCTTCGTGAAGATGATTAATTACTATCACGTTTAATTGCGAGATCATAGTTCAAAGCATCTCCGGGGGCCCTTTATTGGACTTTTTTGATGGAATCCCCTTTATCTATCCATTTTTAACACAGTGCATTTAATTGAGGGTGAAAGGTAGGAATTTGTTAACGGCGCCACTTCTCAGCGGATGCAACACGTGAGTGGCTAATGAAGAAAAATGGAGAAGTGGATGCGTCTGGTAGATCTGATACTTGCTGTGATCAAGAGGAGGAGAATTACCCAGGCTGGTGGAACATAGCAATTCCGCTACATACAACGCAGTTACTCAACCAGCTGGTTTTGCTTCAGTCTACTAAATAAGGGAGGGACCCAGGTGGTGCTGTGGGTTAAACCACAGAGCCTAGGGCTTGCTGATCAGAAGGTCAGCGGTTCAAATCCCTGCGACGGGGTGAGCTCCTGTTGCTTGGTCCCAGCTCCTGCCAACCTAGCAGTTCGAAAGCACGTCAAAGTGCAGGTAGATAAATAGGAACCGCTCCGGCGGGAAGGTAAACGGCGTTTCCGTGCGCTGCTCTGGTTCGCCAGAAGTGGCTTAGTCATGCTGGCCACATGACCTGGAAGCTGTACGCCGGCTCTCGGCCAATAAAGCGAGATGAGCGCCACAACCCCAGAGTCGGACACGACTGGACCTAATGGTCAGGGGTCCCTTTACCTTTTTACTAAATAAGGGAGCAGGTAGCAAACACCTGAGAGATAGAGGCCTCGACACAGTTCTGCTTTAGAACTGATGGAAGTCCCCATCCATTTTATTGTTGCCTGATTTAGTAAGCCCTTGAAAGTGTGTGTGTGTGTGTGTGTGTGTGTGTGTGTGTGTGGAAGCAGAGCTGGCCAACCATTTCATTTACAGTGGTACCTCGACTTACGACGATAATGCGTTCCGACGTGATTTTCGTAAGTCGGAAAAATTCGTAAGTCGAATCCCCATAGGAATGCATGGGGGGGGGGAATTCTTAAGTCGAAAAATCCGGGTCAAAAATTCTTAAGTCGAAAAAATCCTATTAAAAGCGGCCATTTTGGATGCGGCGGGCATTTTGTTTTACCGGAAGTCATTCGTAACTCGAAAAAAACGTAACTCGAGTTACTCGTAAGTCGAGGTACCACTGTATTTGCTTTAGGGTGGCCAGGGTTTTTTTTTTAAAGAGAGACAGGGTTCCCCCTGCATGCGAAGGCAGACTCTGGCAGATTGACGAGGCCAATAGCGGGGTCCAGCGGTCAAGAAGGCACGTGTTGTAGAGGGAAGTGAGTCGCAGATGGGGCTCGTCCACCTGGGAAGGCAGCCTATCGAGGAGAAGGAAAGCCCTGACCCTAAACCTCTGTTGCCTTGCAGGACAGCTTCAGGGGAAGAAAGGGCTAGGGAGTAAACCCTACACAAATCCAAAATGGAGTCCCTAAGATGGTTGGGTGGCACTTTGTACACCTCCTTCCGGCAACTCCCGCATCCAAGCATATTGCTCTGCTTTCCTTTGGACCACATCAGCCAGGCCGAGAGGAGGGTCTCGTCATCTGGGCAGACCAGGATCTCCAGACACACTTTCTGGCTTGCCCCAGAAAGAAGAAGAGGAGTTTGGATTTGATATCCCGCTTCATCACTACCCGAAGGAGTCTCAAAGCGGCTCACATTCTCCTTTCCCTTCCTCCCCCACAACAAACACTCTGCGAGGTGAGTGGGGCTGAGAGACTTCCGAGAAGTGTGACTAGCCCAAGGTCACCCAGTAGCTGCATGTGGAGGAGCGGGGAAGCGAACCCAGTTCACCAGATTACGAGTCTACTGCTCTTAACCACCACACCACACTGGCTCTCAGAAAGGTCACTTTGATGCTGCAAACTCAGCAAAAACAATTTGGAAGGCAGGAGTTATGAGTTACCGATCTCTGCAGCCTCAGTAGGTGCTGTGATTCTCCAATGGCTTGACTTCAACCACCTGGAGGTGGGCTCCGTTGTCTCAAGACAGACAAAGGCGGAGAATGACTGAATAGGGCTGGGGCTTACTGCCCTTTCGGAGGAGCCCCACTCTTAGCAACTCATTGGCTGCATGAAAGCCATGAAACCCTCCAGATGCATTTCCAGACACCCACACCCATGCACAGATTCATTGTACACATAAGGAGGGGTGCAAGACCAAGTTTTGTTTGAACAGATTCATTGTACACATAAGGAGGGGTGCAGGACCAAGCCACCCTTGACTCATATAGGCATGCCCCTCTGGCCAGCCCCTTTGATGCATGGGCATTCCATTGAACTGGGATGGCACCAAATGCAAGGCACACTTGCATTGGGGCCATTGGGGGGGCACACTAAGGCTCCCATTGGTTCCTTTGCAACAGCATATGATGTCGGATGAGTGACAGGTGGGCATAGTTGGAGAAAGTCTCCTGGGCCAGATTAGGAATTCTGGCAGGTGGGCGTAATTTGGCCCACGTGGGCTGAAGGTTCTCTATGCCTGTTACAAGGAATATATACAGCTGTTTGCAAGCAGGATCACAGGGGAGGACAGGACTGGAACTCACAGCCCAATGAGTACAGCATCAACTCCAATCCGTAGAAGACATGAAACAGTGGATCAATAGAATTTGGTTGTACTCATTACTCAATGGGTTGTTGGATGGGAAACTGAAGCTTTGAGAATGTGTGTGCGTGTGCATGCGCAAATGCTAAAGCATTAAGAGGCACGAGAAACCTCATATGTCTGAGACACCTCCTAGAGAATTTCATCGCTCACACTGTCAAGGTGCGCTTGCAGATCAGGTTGAAATACCCTGTCACACGGATAAGGAAAGCTCTATAAACTCGGCCGCAGACGCCTGCTCCAGTCTACTCAGGTAATCAGCTGGTTTTCACAAACGCTTTATTCTAGCATCATATCAGAAGGAAATGCACTTTGAAAGCTCCCACAACCAAGGAGAGCAAAGGAAACAAATTGATTATGTTATTATTGCACGGATGAGATTGAGGCGGGGGGCACGGAGAGCTCAGCTATTAAACGTTTTGTGGCCCATTCTCAACCCTCCTCGCTCTGCCTGCGATTGCTAGCACAGTGCCATGCTATGAGATCGAGAAATTAAACGACCAAGTAACGAGTTTCTGGCCAGTCCTGGTGGCAGAGTGGAGATAGCAAAAACAGGCAAAAAAGTTCAACAGCTCAAGCGGAACTGCATGGAAGTAAACGGCTGTGCTTGCCATACCTGTCTTGCCATACCTGTCTCAGTTGCTGGGGCGTGCCATTCCTTGGTGTGCCAGGAGGGCCAACACGCTATACGAGCATTAGGTTTGGCATGCCACTCAACCAATGGGTCAAACAGACCACTAGCCGGAGTCAAAGATTGTTAGTTGACTAGTCAGTGGATCACTAATGATTCAGGCACAGTCAAATACTGAAATGTTTTCGAAGCACTAGATTCAGCCACCCAGTTAGCCTGCACTGCACTGCTAGCCACTACAAGCAAAATGGGGCTTCCCTCTCCTCTCCTCTCTCCCTGCATGCCACCAATCCTGGTGATGCTGTGCATCTCATGACAATGACCCACCAAATAGGGCTGCGATCCCCTGCAATGGGAGTAGGCTGTGTTGCACATGGAGCTAACTATTGACTCATGTGCAGGACTACCCTATTAGACTTCTTCATGGGACAGGAGTTACCATCCCAGTGGAAACTAGCCCAATTCAGAGCTGATCACCAAAGAAAGCTATAAAAGACCACTCAGGAAGACCACTCGCCAAGAACAAGAGCAGATTCCGGGTAATTAAATATACAAAGTAATTCTTCCCTTAAGAGATGGCCTTCTCCCATTCAGTTTGGTTTGCAAAAACCCTTGTGGGATCTTCAGAGACGTATCGCTGCTTATGTCGTACGCTGTGTGTTTGTGGGGCTCCCTCCCCACCCCCACCCCACAGCTTCCCCGTCAATGTCCAATGCCTGAAGCCGACAATTAAAATAAGTGACATGGATGTGTCTTTAAAAAAGAGATCTATGGAAAACTAAAGGATTGTCTGTCAGAGAGAGGGGTGGAGGGGGGGGGGCGATGAAAAATGGACGCCTCGCCTCACTGAATGGATGAGTGGGAGAAATTCTTGTCCGTTCCAGCACCCAAAGGGATAAAACCCAATGATAGCCTTCTCAACTGCTTAGTAGATAATGCATGTCCTGTTGGGGAGCGAGTAATGTGTTTTTTACTTCTTTCTATCTGGGAGGAATGAATCAAATATGAGGAGCAGTAGAAACATGATTTTCAACCCATTGCTTTTGATTAAGTGCTTGAACATGTGGGTCCTGAGACTTGCAATAATACTAATGGGGCATAAAGCACTCTAAAGAGGACATGCCTACATTTGCCCAAATGCCATTATCCTAGAATCAGAGGGAAGGAAAAGGGAACGGCAGATGCAATATGTCCACTGTTAACCTTTTCGTCGCCGCTGCCGTCAAGAAATCTGCATCGCCCCCGTCCCTACCTCTGGACATGATGCTCCCTTCATAAATTATGCTGCGCATTTCCAGGACACTGTGAGCGATTGCTTAATTTCCAGGAGAAATGGTGTGTGTGTGTGCACCTTGCGACTCTTCCTGCGGTGCAATATTTCACTGCGGGAGTCAGGTGATCAGCAGAAGGACAGTGCACCCGCAAAGCGTGGGACCCTCGACACCCAGCTCTCTTGTCCTGTCTTTTGGGGGGGGGGACAGGCAGAAGGAGCGGCTCCTGAACACAGCACCTGATACAAGTAGGGCATTTCTTGCCTCGCAACGGCAACTGCTTTGGGTGGCTTTTAGAAGAGGAACAGACAGTTTCCTGGAGGAATGTGGTGTCTTGTCAAATCAAAATGAGGCATGTGTGTGTAAAAAGGGACTAAACCAGGGGTAGGCAACCTAAGGCCCGTGGGCCAGATGCGGCCGAATGGCCTTCTCAATCCGGCCCGCGGACGGTCTGGGAATCAGCTTGTTTTTACATGAGTAGAATGTGTCCTTTTATTTAAAATGTATCTCTGGGTTATTTGTGGGGCACAGGAATTCATTCATCCCCCCCCAAAAAAAAAATATAGTCCGGCCCACCACATGGTCTGAGGGACGGTGGACCGGCCCATGGCTGAAAAAGGTTGCTGACCCCTGGACTAAACAATGTAAATCACCATCATCATCATCATCATCAACAGCAACAACAACAAGAGGAACCTGCAATGAACTGTTGCATTGTGGCATGCTCCTGCTTAGAGTTCCAGGCAGCCGGTGTAGTGCAGTGGTTAAGAGCGGTAGACTCGTAATCTGGTGAACCGGGTTCGCTTCCCTGCTCCTCCACATGCAGCTGCTGGGTGACCTTGGGCTAGTCACACTTCTTGAAGTCTCTCAGCCCCCCTCACCTCACAGAGTGTTTGTTGTGGGGGAGGAAGGGAAAGGAGAATGTGAGCCGCTTTGAGACTCCTTCGGGTAGTGATAAAGCGGGATATCAAATCCAAACTCTTCTTCTTCTTCTTCTTCTTCTTCTTCTTCTTCTTCTTCTTCTTCTTCTCTTCTCATGGCAGTGTACAGCATTAAGAACACATTCTACGTTTTATCTCTCCGTCACATTCCTGTTCCTCCCCTGAGGAGTCAGTCAGCTTGATCAGTCAGCTGTTTGGGTTTCCCCCTGCCAACTTAAGTCTCCACCCTTAATTTTGTTTTCCCCCCCCCCTGAAACTTTTGTCTTTTCTCAAGCCTGCTGATACTTCAGCCTTTTGTGTGGATGGTGCTGCTTTGCCTACAAGGCGGCACTTGGAGACTCGAGTTTGCTGTTAGCTTATAATGGCTATACAAAACCTCCATGTTCAGGAGCAGTATACCACGGGATGGCAGGTTCTGGCAAGGGAGGGCTGTTGTTTTCTTGAGCTGTCAGGGGCTCCCTGGAGGCATCTGACTGCCCAATGTGAAAAGCAGACTATTGGAGTTGATGGACCATGGACCTGATCTTGCCTTACTTACTTACTTACTTACTTACTTACTTACTTACTTTATTACAAGTCATATACCACTTGATTGTAATTTTATTCATTTTGTAAACTGGTTTGAAGTGTTTTTTCTTTTTCTAACAAATAAAAACAGCCATTTTTAAACATCCAAGTAATAATTAAAATCAGTGATAAACTAAAAACAAATTTTAAGAAAATCTTGCTTGTGTGTTTAGTAATGATGCTTGGGTAGAACACATTGAGGACTAGCTACTTGAAACTCCTGCTAAGTTTGCAATGCTTTTTTAGCAATCCCAGCCAGCAGCAGACCAGCCAGCTATTTTGCCGTTTCTTGCAAAGTGGGGGGGGGGGAAGAGAGAGAGAGAATAGGAGGGAGGGTGGAAATTCCACGACGCCTCGGTAACATCGTCCTCCGTGTAAATCAAACATTCCCTGTCATGTTGATGGCTTGTGTTAGTCTAATGTATTTTATATTACTCAAAAGCATTGAAACCCTGCAGCTTTCCTCATATAGGCCGTTATGCGGTTATCATTAAATTGTCTTGCAAAAGAACATTATCGGTAATTATAGCAGACACTAAAATCAAATGATCAGTCTGGGACCTTTAACACCAAGAGGAACCATTAGAAGTTAATCAAATAAAAGGATGAGAATAATTATGTTAGGATTAAACAGTAATATGCCAGAAGTTATACACTTAGCTGACTATATCTCTTTCTGCCCCAACCTCCCTGCGCTGGCTCCAAAAGTCAACGTCTTGTTTCATATAATAATAGGTCAGTGACAAATGCAAATGACAATCTTATCTGCCATTTCCCAGTTCCATGCCACAAACAGAACTTTCAAGGTTCAGAGGAGGTTCAGATAGAAAAGACATCCAAAATTGCACTTCGATAATGAAGACGACCAAAATAATAGTGTGTCGTTTTTTTTTAATTTAAAAAGTGCAAAGTTTTTAGAATAAAACTCAAATCCATTGGTCAGTGAAGCAGAATGTAAATATGAAAATTGGTTGCAAGCAGGCAAAGGTGGAATTTTAAATAATAATAATAATAATAATAATAATAATAATAATAATAATAATTTATTATTTGTACCCCGCCCATCTGGCCGGGTCTCCCCAGCCACTCTGGGCGGCCTCCAACAGATATTAAAATACATTAAAATATCACAGGTTAAAAACTTCCCTAAACAGGGCTGCCTTCAGGTATTTTCTGAATGTCAGATAGTTGTTTATCTCTTTGACCTCTGCTGGGAGGGCGTTCCACAGGGCGGGCGCCACTACCGAGAAGGCCCTCTGCCTGGTTCCCTGTAGCTTTGCTTCTCGCAGTGAGGGAACCGCCAGAAGGCCCTCAGAGCTGGACCTCAGTGTCCGGGTTGAACGATGGGGGTGGAGACACTCCTTCAGGTATACAGGACCGAGGCCGTTTAGGGCTTTAAAGGTCAACACCATAAATGCTTATGGGTTTTGTAATTCCATTCTGGGATTTTCTCAATGCTGCTGCAGGTTGCGGCAAAGGCTGTGTGTTCACAATCCTGTTCACAGTGGCAGGACCTGAGCAGAAAAGCACTCTCCTTTCCTGTGGTTTCCAGTAACTGGTATTCAGAAGCATTGCTGCCTCTGACCATGGGTGGCTAGTAACTCCAACCATCGTGGCTATTAACTCTTAATAGCCTTATCCTTTTGTCCAATCCTCTTTCAAAGCTATCCCCATTGGAGGCCATCTCTGCCTCCTGGGGGAGCAAGTCTAACTATGCACTAAGTATAGGGCTGGATTAACCAATAAGAGAAATAAGCACATGCTTAGGGCATCAAGGGAAAGGGGGCACCATGGAACTTTTCCATTGCCAGATTTTTAACATTGATGGCCACATTTTCTCATTAAAAATGGAACAACTATTCAACAAGGCAGGCTGGGTGCCTTATCTCTACTAAGTATAGAAGCAGATTAGTTCCAAGGATCTGATTTAAAGACTTTGCAATTAGAAAAAAGTAGGAGAAACGTTTTAATAAAAAAAATATAAAAAATCCTTCCAGTAGTACCTTAGAGACCAACTAAGTTTGTTCTTGGTATGAGCTTTCGTGTGCATGCACACTTCTTCAGATACACTGAAACAGAAGTCACCAGACCCTTATATACAGTGAGAGGGTGGGAAGGGTTATTACTCAGAAGGGTGGTGGGAATGGGTGATAGGCTGATAGCTGTGGTAAACCTGTTGGCGGCTGTTAACGACTGCAATTGCTTTTTCCAGTTAGACCAATTGCAGTTGTTAACAATCGTCAACAGGTTTACCACAGCTATCAGCCTATCACCCATTCCCACCACCCTTCTGAGTAATATCCCTCCCACCCTCTCACTATATATAAGGGTCTGGTGACTTCTTTTTCTTTTTTTCTTTTTTTTTTAAAAATAATTTTTATTAATTTTAAGATTTTATACACATAAGACCTTACATTTCAGTCAGGATTCATCACTCCCCACCTCTCACCATGGGGAGTTATTTAATCTTACCCTCCCTCTCACAGAGGTAAACCCATTCATTATTTTCCCTGACCTTAGACCAATCATTATCTAACTTCGGCCTAACCCTATTCTCAGGTAGACCATTCTTGGTTGCAAAACATATCCATAATGACTTCCTCCGCACCTCCCCAGTGGCTGCATTAAACAAAACATAATTCTGGTTCAGGTACATAGGTGTGCTAGACATATCTTTAACATTATTCCAAAACATAATTCTAACTCAAATACAATATCCTTAATTCTTATTTCACCTCATCTTCTAGTTCCAACCTCCGCGTCCTCCTCCCAAATCTTCTATAAGATTCCTTCTGACTCCCCTTAATCTTCAGGCTCCTAACTTCGAAAGATCCTAACATAATCCTAGCTCAAAACCATGTCCGGCATAGATATTCAAAATCCGCATATATAATCAGTCCCTGGTTGCCCACCTACCCTGCTCAGCCCTCCCCTCGCCGTTCCCCAGTCCAAGCCCAAGTGCTTGCTTGCAGTTGGGCTTCATCATCTCTGTGTCTTCTCCGCTGTTCCAGCTCCCAGTCTTTAAAAAAAAACTTCTTCTCCTTCATTGATGTCCTCTTGCGCTGAAAAACGTTAACTTTCGCAGATGTTATTTTCTTGATTCTTTTCTTGGGTCCAGTTATCTTGTGCCGAGAAGAAATTTTCCTGCAGCGAGGCTTCTCTTTAACCTTGGGGGGGATTTCTCCCCCTTCCATCCTTTGTGCAGCTGGGATGACATCACTGTTGTTTACAACTCCTCTCATTCTTGCGGTTTCCGCTTGGAACTCCTTTCTCAGTTCCCAGATTTTTTCAAGGACCCTCTTCCAGCCTCCTTTGTCCAAATCATCCTCCATTTTCAAAGACATAGTTATGCAAAGTTCCACACCGAACCAAATCCAAACTCAAAATCCAGGTTCCACAATAAAATCCAACAGGTCCGATTCAATCCACTACATGTCAAAATTGTTAGTTAGTTGCCCCCCCGATCAGGGGTATCAAAAGGATCGAATCTCTGTTGCCAAGCCAAATTCCGTTACAATTTCAATCGCATCGGTAATAAAGTTCCTGATTTAGTGCCACAATAGCAAGGGACGGACCTCCGTAAATTACATCCCTGTACTTCGTCAAATTAGTCCAAATTCTTCGGTACTTTTCTAGTACTCACGGTTAAGATAGCCAATCTTGTCCTTTTGCGGAGAAATCAGCGCGCTCAGCTGGGAAGGGCTCGCAGCTTCAACCCGACGGGCAATGGCGGTCCGTGGAGCTCCGTCGCCCCGCGTCTCACACGGCAGCCTCTACTGTGGCCGCCGCGGGAGTTGGGGCGACGTTGAGAGCTGCTGCCGGACCTAAGGTCCCGGGATCAAGACTCCCGGGAGTTTTGGGGGCTGCGTCGCCGTCGCAAGCACCCCTTTAAAGCCGGTCGGGTCGGGGAATGCCAGCAGCGGCATGTCCCCCGACCTTCCCCTCCGGCGCGCCGACCGGAAGCCCCGACTTCTTTTTCAGTGTATCTGAAGAAGTGTGCATGCACATGAAAGCTCATACCAAGAACAAACATAGTTGGTCTCTAAGGTGTTACTGGAAGGAATTTTTTTTATTTTTTATTTTGTTTTGACTATGGCAGACCAACACGGCTACCTAACTGTAACTTATTACAAAAATAAACACTCTTTTCCATCTTACTGTAGGCTTTGTTTCATTAAAAAAATTGTACAGTTTATTATTGTTTATAAGCAATGAGGTTCAGCCTTTTATGCAGTTCAGTAAACTTTCCTCTCTCTCTCTCTCTGGTCCCAGAGAGAGCTCCTAAGCTTTGCAAAACTTATCTGCAGCAGCTGCTGCTACTACTACTAGCCATCTGCAAGCAAATACACACTGGCTTCTCAAGTTTCAGCTTCCTGCTGTAAGAAGAAGAAGAGTTTGGATTTGATATCCCGCTTTATCACTACCCAAAGGACTCTCAAAGCAGCTAACATTCTCCTTTCCCTTCCTCCCCCACAACAAACACTCTGTGAGGTGAGTGGGGCTGAGAGACTTCAGAGAAGTGTGACTAGCCCAAGGTCACCCAGCAGCTGCTTGTAGAGGAGCGGGGAAGCGAACCCGTTTCACCAGATTATGAGTCTACCGCTCTTAACCTCTACACCAGTGTTTCTCAACCAGTGTGCCTCCAGATGTTTTGGGACTTCAACTCCCATAATCCCTCGCTAGCAATACCAGTGGTCAGGGATGATGGGAATTGTAGTCCCAAAACATCTGGAGGCACACTGGTTGGGAAACACTGCTCTACACCACACTGTAAGAGCTCTTCAGCTTGTGTTTCCAGAGCTGAGTCAGCAGGTAGCTTATCTAACTCTAATGGAACCATGCCAGCCTTCTCTGCTGCTTTTGCCAGAGTGCAACCTTTTTTGCCTAAAAGGTAACTTCCCATTTCAACATTTTAAACACAATGCATTCAAACACAGCATTCCACATACATTAAACCTATAACTTTAACATGGAATGTAGCCTATGGTACCTTGAAGAGAGTTGCATCCGTTGTTCCTCTGGTATCTGTCCCCAGAACGTTGCTTCCAAGAGAATATGGTCATCAGACTGAAAGAGGTTCTCCACCCCTGGTGCAAATTCCAGAGAAGATTGTTCAAGACAGCATCTTTCATAGCACGGGCAAAGATGTGACAAATGCTTCCTTTTAAAATCTAGCAATCGTAAAAGCAAAGTTACGTTTCTGCATGAAATAATACCCCTGTTTTACTTTCCTACAATATTTGTTAATGGTAACCACTCCTTATTTTATTTTATTTTATTTTATTTTAAGCCCTGTCAGGAAAGGGGGGGAATGTGACTTTTTTTTTAAGTGCAATTTTTTTGTGGCTGTTTTATTTAGCAATTACTTGGGAAAATTTAGGACCAAGTCAAAAAGGTTACCCCAGTGAGTAGCTGTTCATAAATTGCAGACATCCTGCTCAATACATATTGTCATCCTGACAAGTCCTTCTAGGTGATTTTTTTCCCCCTCTCCCCCTCTGCCTTGTTCCAAAAGTGTATTTTATGAGGCTGTTACTAGCCGATGCTGCAAGGCTTAGCCTAATGAATCTGTCACCAACACTATTGATTGACATGCCGGTGTAAGTGAGACATGTGATTCCAATTGACTTCCTAATTACTGCTGCTGTGATGTCTCGCCAACTGGTAAGGTCAGAGGTTAATAGATTTGATGTTCAGTCCTTGCTGCCTCTGGAACCTGGAGTTAAACTAGCTCCTTAGAAGTCAATATCTGAATCAAGTTCTCAAGGCTACTTCAGAAGCTGATCAATTAAGCCGTTCTTGTCTCTTCTTTCGGTTCCCTGAGAAGAGGATGGTGTGGGAGGCGGTGTGTGTGTGTGTGTGTGTGTGTGTGCAAGGGACACCAAGATTTCAAAAAAGCAAGATATTTAAGGTAGTTTATGGATGGTTTCGAAAGAGAGGAACAATTTCTCAAAGCAAAATGCTGTGCATCATGCTTCAGTAGAGACCAGAGCATAGAATACATCAGTGGGCAAAGCTGTTCAGTGGTTCGTTTCTAAAATGACATGTTGCAACGCAATGTTATGCTGGGTGGGGGGACATGCTCACCGAGATCCCTGGGCATTGTACCCCCACTTCAAGTACCAGCCTATCTATCAACTCTTTCTATTGCTAGTCATTGTTTCGCTTTTATTAAAGCACGGTTTAATGTCTTCCCCTCAAACGTCCTTTTTCATAGATTTTCTAGGGGCCAAGTTTCGGTCTTATGTGCCTGTGATAACCGTTCGATTGAATCTCTTCATCACATAGTGTTTGTCTGCCCCTTGTATTCTGCCGCCCGAAAGACTCTATTACTTCCATTAACTCAAAAATTACCGGGGTATTTGGAAGAGTCTTACCTTGCTCTTCTGTTGCAAGATTCAGACTCAATTATAACCCTACATATGGCAAAATTTCTGACATCAGTTCTGACACTTAAGAAACACAATGGATTGTTATATACAGCTTGAAATTTTAATTTAATTTTTATTATATTTTACTCAATTGAGTATCCCTTTTAATCTATTTTACTGTTAGCAATTGTAAACCAGACTGTGCTGTTTCTGTTTTTGGTTGTTATGTCTATGGGCTTAAAGCCGAAATAAAATGAGTTGAGTTGACATGTTCTTGGGGCTGAAGATATCTGCTTGCCACACGAGGTTTCCCAGAAACCTTATCCTCTAATCCCTGATTGATTGATTGATTGATTGGCAGCCTTCCTCCTCCTGCACATCTATTAAACCTACAGGAACTCAGCTGCATCTGGTACATTTATTTTATTTCTGATTTGTAAGTTAATTATATAGCCCACCTTTCCACACTACAGAGCCCAAGGTGGTCCACTAAAAAATATTTTAAAAGTTATCACTGCCATTGTCACTGTTATATAGGGTTATTTGGTGTCTAAATTTTACTAAGTGAGGTGGTACACAGACTGAGAACAAGACATCCAGTGCCTTACAGCCTCGGTCCAGTATACCTGAAGGAGCGTCTCCACCCCCATCGTTCTACCGTGCTTCCTTTGAAATCCGGGAAATTTAAGGGATATCAACAATCTGGGATAGCAGCGGGAAACGGCATTGGAATAAGGAAGTTTCCCACAAAAAAAGGGAGGGTTGACAGCTATGCATCCATTGCCCCGCCCACTTTGGCCTCTGGCCCCTCCCACCACTGTCATGAGGCCTCCGGAAGGTTCCTTCCATGGCGATGCAGGCCTTGAGCTGAGAGAGCTTTCCACTCCTGCCTTACATGCATTGCAAATCTGGGTCCGCAGTGCGCAGATGCATGAAAAACGCAAACTTCTGCTATGCCATGTTGTGTCTCCATTTCCACCTTTGCTTTCCCCACCTTTAAAGATAAATTGTACACGAATTGCTCCATCTTCTGGCAGGTGGCCCCCCAAAAAAATTACCTTGAAGGAAACATGGTCCTTGGACAGAAAAATGGTTCTCCATTCTTGGTCTAAGCCGCAGGTTCATTTGCAATATCTGTCGGTGAAATAACGTTACTCTTGTTTCGGGAGACAGTCCTAAAGCGGGTTCTCCTTCATGGAGAGCACGTGTTGTGGTGGGGGCTAACAAGTCACCCCACTGTTGCTGGGCGGGTTAGGATAGATGACCATGGCAGATGATTGGGCCCTGCCGGTTGCTGGGGAGAATGTTATGTAGCAATTTTTGATGGACAGCTCAGAGGTTATATATTCCCAGTGCAGGCAGCACGCAGCCCTCTTTGCTGCGTGCATCGGATCACCCGCCCTCCCTCCCTTTATTTAGGCTTGCGCATTGACCTTGCTATGCCTGTCATGGGGTCATCTGCTTTTGGGGCAGGGGCCTGGTAGGAATTTTTCCATCTGGCTGATTGGCTGTTGCCATTTGGTTTTCGCCTACTGCATAGCAATTAGTCACAACTTGTAAGGTTGGCGGTTAGGCATTGGTTATGAATTTGGTTGGTGGAGGGGATGTGGTTAGCTGTGCCTGCCCCTCCAATGCTGCTGCGCGGGAAATTCCGTTAAAGGAATCCAGGGGCTTATCATGCTTTTGTCCGTATCCCCTGGTAGGGGGCCAGGGCCATGCAAGAGCCCCTGGGAACATTTGGGGAGAGGCGAGGGCCTGGGACCCTGAGCCCCATTCTCTCCCCAAAGTGTTTTCCCTTTACTGACTTCCGCTAACCGGGCGGATGTCAGTCTGCCCCCAGGAGGGGGCAGCTAGTTGGAACCAATGCCTAAGCAACCACTCACATTTTGTATTTTAATAAAAGTTGTGGCCAAAATCATGCCAAAAACCTTAAACTTAAATTACGGTGTGTAGTGTGAGTTATTTAGGAGGGTGGCTTGGGGACCTCGACACGCAATGCTTCCTCCAACATCGCGTAGAACTGATGGCAGTTACCTTGGAACAAGTGCTGCAGAATGTCAGCAGTTACACAACCTCCCCCAACCCAGAAGTATCGATCCTCCGGGGACCAGGCTGTATTAATTGGGGCCATGTAAGTACCTTAGATAGGATGTTCGGAAGCTAGATTAATTTTCTTTGCAACACCTTTGAGAGATCTGAAGCAGGTTCATAACACACCTGAGGGAAACATTAAAGAAAGCCACCTGAATAACGTTAACATTCTCTTGGTGTACACAATTAGGTCAGCCCCCAAACCCGGGAGTTAAGTATGGAACGGGCCCTACTTCATTACTGCTCTCCCTCAAGGCCCAAACATTTCGCTTCTAAATGTGTGACACCACAAGCTGATCCCTTTCTCTCCAAAGTGCCATTATTGGCGAGTGGCACTGGAACAAGCTTTTTCTGTTATTTCGGAGGAGCCGTTTTATTCTTTGACCTTGGCACATGAGAAATGAAGAGATTTGCAAACTAAGGTGCCACAGATATCTCCGCCATGTAAAGGCTGGGCATCTGACTTACACAAAAAGTGTGATGCTGTTTGCTTGTTTGGAAAAAACTATTTATACTCTGTGATGTAGCTTTATTGATTTCTCTAACTACTACTTCTACTACACAAAAGTAAAGGGACCCCTGACCGTTAGGTCCAGTCGCGGACGACTCTGGGGTTGCGGCGCTCATCTCGCTTTACTGGCCGAGGGAGCCGGCGTACAGCTTCCAGGTCATGTGGCCAGCATGACTAAGCCGCTTCTGGCGAAACCAGAGCAGCACACGGAGACGCCGTTTACCTTCCCGCCAGAGCGGTTCCTATTTATCTACTTGGACTTTGACATGCTTTCGAACTGCTAGGTTGGCAGGAGCTGGGACTGAGCAACGGGAGCTCACCCCTTCGCGGGGATTTGAACCGCCGACCTTCTGATCGGCAAGTCCTAGGCTCTGTGGTTTAGACTGCAGCTCCACTCGCATCCCTTATACTACACAAACACAGTGCTTTTTTGTGGTGGCAGTTATTGGTACAGTGTATTGTCCTCTCTCTTTCTCTTTTCTACCCCTGGCTGCCATTTTGTGCTGGTGCCCATGGTGCTTTTATCAAAATATGAGTCCCTTTTCCCAAAAAGCTACACACACACACACACACACACACACACACACACACGTGTACCACTCAGGGGAGCTTATAATAATAAAAATAAAATACAAAGAATAGATCAATATATATATTGAAAATGAATGACAAAAATTACAGAGGAAAATGACAGCTTCCCAGGAATAAATGTTGCAAGCTTTAGCAGATTTAAGGGTCAGGGTGCTTTAAGTGGGGACAAATATATGAAGTTCTGGGGTTAACTGACAAATTAACAATAAAGGTATGAATACTGTGGAGAAAATGAATTGAGAGAGGCTCAATGCTAGAAGTGGGGGTTAATTAAATGAAATTGATTGGCAGTGGATTTAAGGCATATACATACGATACAATGTTGACATAACAATGCAAATACAAGTGTGTGTGTGTGTGTGTGTGTGCGCGCGAGCGCGCTTGTGTGTGTGTAAACTTCTCAATTGTCAGCCACACGTACAAATCATCCAGTGCGTATAGCAACACTTTCACAAAAAGATTTGGAGGACAGAATAGATATTACTTATCACCGCCTATTTATGTTCTGACTCGCACCCTTGGATAACATACTCAGACTTTCAGCCCGAGGAAACCCAAACGCTTCCTTCACGAACATGGAAATTATTGCTATGCACTGTGGTAAAATTGTGTAACTTACTTAATTAGTTATGTACATGACATAAGTCATATTGCCATCATGTTTTTCCCACTCCACTCATTGCAATGCAAAGGAAACATGAAAAAAGGTAACCAATTATTGTTTGCAGACTGAAAGCAACAACAGCGAATGCTAATCGTATTTGCTGGACAGATTTCCATTCTGGCCCTGAGACGAAGAAGTGAACTTTGGCAATTTCCATTCCCATTTTGTTTTTTGTTTTTTTAAGAATTCTCCTACGGTGAGAATATAATGATCACCCCACCCCAGGAGGGAGACAGGCTGTTTTTATCCATCCTTTTTCCTGTGATGCAACTTGGGTGAAACAGAGGACCAGCTAGTTTCCTGGAGAACTTCTGAATCTACTTTAGAGTCAAGTTTGTAATGGGAATTGATTACATTACCCTATCAATCAAAGGACAGGGTTTCCCTCCTGCTCTCCCCTTTGTGGAAAAGGAAAGAAGATGAGGAAAGGATGTAACTAGCTTGGCCCGAATTCTGATTGATTGCACACCAGGTTGTATTAGACAATCTAGATCATTTTGCCAATATGAATTTTGGAGATGTTAAAATCACAAAGTCTCTTGGAAAAGAAAGTGGAGGGGAGGAAAGGGGAAACGGGTTTTATGAAAGAGGAAAAGGAAAATCATTAGACACTCAAGAACAGCAATAATTCACCCATATCTGTGTGTTATGTACAAATAATGCCCGCGGGAGTTGCCTACAAACATCATTTTGTCATCTGTCTGTTTTGTCGGACAGCGCTCAGATTCTCATTTATCGCTGCCAGGTTCCTCGCCAGCCATTCCGAGAGCAAAGCAAGGGATGGGAGATTTCGATAACATTTCTTATCTCTCGTCTTTAGTTACAACCAAATCTGAAAGTTCCCTGTGAGTAAATAATCCCGCTTAAAAGGGGCGTGCGGGAAACACATGGTTAGCAAATGCTGCGTCTAAATGTCCCACTGTGTCATGAGGGAATGTCGGGGAGAAGCGGGTCAACTCACAAGGAGGGGAAGGAGGAGCTGGAGTTGGTTGATCCTGGTGAGGGGCTGGGATGGGCTTCATCTTGTCCACAGGAGGTTTTGGAGTCATCTGAGGAGGAGGCTGCAAAGTTTGTAACCTGAGGGACTACTTCCGGGTTAGCGGAGTTTGTAACCCAAAGCGTCTATAACCCGAGGTGTTTGTAACCCAAGGTAAGGTAAAGGTAAAGGGACCCCTGACCATTAGGTCCAGTCGTGTCCGACTCTGGGGTTGCGGCGCTCAGCTTCCGGGTCATGTGGCCAGCATGACTAAGCCGCTTCTGGCGAACCAGAGCAGCGCACGGAAACGCCGTTTACCTTCCCGCTGCAGCGGTACCTATTGATCTACTTGCACTTTAACATGCTTTCGAACTGCTAGGTGGGCAGGAGCAGGGACCAAGCAACAGGAGCTCACCCCGTCATGGGGATTCGAACCGCCGACCTTCTGATCAGCAAGCCCTAGGCTCTGTGGTTTAACCCACAGCGCCACCTGGGTCCAAGGTACCACTGTAATTTAAACAAGATGTTTATTCTTTTAAGAGGGATATAAGGGAACTTACCAGGAACCTAATAGTGAGAGGCTTAAACAAGCCTGCAACCAGCTATCTGCTGTGCATTTGAAAGGGGAATGTAAAACTCTAAGCAAAAGAACTTGCTAACGCAAGTTAGGAAGGATATTAATAAACAATATATCCTCTCCTGCCTCCCTGAACATTCAAACGGAATTAAGGAAAAGTAGAATGTACATAGCAACGCTAGCCAAAACTGCTCTAAAACTTATTGGGTGGATCTCCTGCTTCTGCATCCTGTAGCTGCTGCTTTATTGGAGGCATAGGTCTCAGGTACCCTAAGTGTCACGTGACCCCCATCGCACATGCACACACACAAAGACGTGTAGCTTTAGGAAACAGACACCCAGGTGGGATTTGACAAAGATGAGCCCGACCAAAGGTGGAGCTGAAAATCTCCCAGCTGTTCCTCTCCCTAACCGCCTCCCTACTACAGCAGTCGCTGTCAGGGTGGGAACCTGTTGTAGCATTTTGTTGTAAATTGCTGTGGGAACCAATCTGCAGTCATCCAATAAAACCTTCCTGAGACACTGATGAAATTGTTCAGCTTTTTCTTCCCCCGGCATGAACATCTATCATTCTCAGATATTGCAAAATCAGTAAGGAGAAGTTAGGGCCGGTGCTAGTGAGACAAACATTTATGTAATCCCAGAGAGGAAGGGGAGGGGAGAGGGAGAGGGAGAGTGAAATATACCTACTGTAAAATAAAATACAGTTAATTCTGGTGCATAGGAAGGCCCAAAAGGACGCTGTAAAAGATACTCTGGGATCTTTTCTGCAGGTTGGGCAGGGATGCAAATAGCAGGTGGGGAAAGGATAGGAACGCACCTTGCAGACCATTGGTCCATCTAGCTTAGTATTGTCTACACTGACTGGCAGCAGCTCTCCGGGATTTTAGGCAGGGAGCATCTCCCAGTCCTACTTGGAGATCTACCTCGGTTTGAACCTGGGACCTTCCCACGAATCCCACAGGCAAAGTGCTGTACCACTGAGCTAGGCCCGTTCCACAATCTCTTGAGGCTACCACTAAACTTGCCTCTTGAAGTTGACGTTGTTGCTTTTAGCTTATTCTCTCCTCCATAAACCAGCGCGATAATTTTATTAATTTATTGGGGGGGAAAGTTTTCTACAAACTTCCGTAGAAGCTTATAATTTATGGTTAAAACCAGTGCTTCCCCCCCCTCCTTAGGGGTACTCTCATTTTGACTCAAGAACATCACCATTTTATAGTTCAAATCGGGGGAAATAAATACAGTAAATGGTCAAAAGTACAAAGATTCACAAAAATTTTAGGGGTATACATACCCCTACATGTTGTTGTTCAGTCGTTTAGTCGTGTCCGACTCTTCGTGACCCCATGGACCAGAGCACGCCAGGCACGCCTATCCTTCACTGCCTCTCGCAGTTTGGCCAAACTCATGTTAGTAGCTTCGAGAACACTGTCCAACCATCTCATCTTCTGTCGTCCCCTTCTCCTTGTGCCCTCAATCCTTCCCAACATCAGGGTCTTTTCTAGGGAGTCTTCTCTTCTCATGAGGTGGCCAAAGTACTGGAGCCTCAACTTCAGGATCTGTCCTTCTAATGAGCACTCAGGGTTGATTTCTTTAAGAATGGCTAGGTTTGATCTTCTTGCAGTCCATGGGACTCTCAAGAGTCTCCTCCAGCACCATAATTCAAAAGCATCAATTCTTCGGCGACCAGCCTTCTTTATGGTCCAGCTCTCACTTCCGTACATTACTACTGGGAAAACCATAGCTTTAACTATACGGACCTTTGTTGGCAAGGTGATGTCTTTGCTTTTTAAGATGCTGTCTAGGTTTGTCATTGCTTTTCTCCCAAGAAGCTCCCCTACATACCCCCAGAAAAAAGCACTGGTTAAAACACTTTTTTCACACCATATCTGCCAACTGTCCCACTTGGTGTGGAACATTCTGGATTAACAGAAGAGGCCCGGCAACCCGTATAAGATGTTCAAATAACATATATTTGGCTTCTTTGGGGGTTGTTTGTGGAGAGGTGTTGTTGTTCACTTGTTTCCACCCCATTGAACTTATCTTGATTGACACCGGAATGAATATTTATTGCTTGGCTGACATGGTGAATAATTTGACACTGCTACTTATTATGTATTGCTCATTCTGTATTGTGAGCCATTAGGAATTGCCTAGTATTGTGCATTATGTATTATAATGCATTGCTTATTATTATGAATTGTATTTGTATAACTGTTTTAACCTTTTGCGTTGTATGTCGGCATGTAAGAAAACATCGTTTTCCATTCCGCCTTGGATTTGCTGCATGCAGTGCTGTTTCCGTTGTTCTGCAGTTTCTCTTCTGCTAAAAATTACGTTATTCGTCTTGCTGAGTCTGCTGTGGCGAAATTACGCAACATGTGCAATTTACATAATTAATCACATCAGTTACATAAATTACATTGTCATTGGCATTATTCCACTCCATCCATTTCAGTGTAAAAGAAATGCAATGCAAACAGGGGAAATAAGTCCTCGGTTACGCATCGTTTGCAGGCAGAAAGCAACAACCTCAGCTAACGCCAATAATATTGGTAGGATTGGTTTTTAATCCAGAAATGAGACGAATAAGTGAACATTGGCAATTCCTGCTCCAATTTCCAGTTTCCACAAGCAGGAAACGATGAGATACCCCAGCATCTGATCACAGTTAGCTTAAATGAGCGGAGGACTCGTGACTTTTAACAATAGAGTCAACCCACTGAGGCACTCTTCCACACAATCCACAGTAAAATAAACATTAGGGCAGTAGGTTGGTTGCCATACCCATTAACCACATAACACCGGTCTTGAAAGACCTACATTGGCTCCCAGTATATTACCAAGCACAATTCAAAGTGTTGGTGCTGATCTTTAAATCCCTAAATGGCCTTGGTCCAGTATACCTGAAGGAGCGTCTCCACCCCCATCGTTCTGCCCGGACACTGAGATCCAGTGCCGAGGGCCTTCTGGCGGTTCCCTCACTGCGAGAAGCAAAGCTACAGGGAACCAGGCAGAGGGCCTTCTCGGTAGTGGCGCCCGCCCTGTGGAATGCCCTCCCACCAGATGTCAAGGAAATAAACAACTATCTGACTTTTAGAAGACATCTGAAGGCAGCCCTGTTTAGGGAAGCTTTTAATGTTTAACAGATTATTGTATTTTAACATTCTGTTGGAAGCCGCCCAGAGTGGCTGGGGAAACCCAGCCAGATGGGTGGGGTATAAATAAAAAATTATTATTATTATTATTATTATTATTATTATTATTATTATTATTATTATTATTATTTTCAATGGGTGGGATCCCAGGGCAGCAAATGCAGAAATGACAATTAAAACATCAAAAATACATAAATCAATTCCAATACAGATGCAAACTGTGAAAGATCTCCACTTAAAAGACTTGTTGGCACCTGAAAGACAAAAGAGATGGCACCTGTCCAATATTTAGCAGGAGAGATTTCCAAAGATTGGATACCACCACAATGCTGAAGGCCCAATTCCTATAAAACGTACCTCTTGATAAGACAGTATTTGTCCAGTGCTCTCTCCCGCAAAACACAGTAACCAGATGGGTACATAACGGGTGAGACAATCTTCTGGGTATCCTGGTCCCAATTTGCACAGGGCTTTGTACGCTGTGCCGGCACCCTGAGCTTAGCCCAGTTTGTCTCTGCAGGTGGTTTCTTGTGGGGTGTTGGGGTGGCTTTTTAATGGAATGTTCATAGGATTTTGGGAGGTGGGAAATTTGATGGGGGCGAACTACACGTAAGGTAGGCTGCTTTTGAAAAAAAAGTCCAGCAAGACTTGGCAACTATCAACAAAGACTTCCTTTGTTTTCCAAGGAGGCAGACGAAATTTTGAAACCGATAAAGCGTGTTCTCCTTTATGGAGAGCACGTGTTGCAGTGGGGGCCAGCAAGTCACTCCTCTGTTGCTGGGCGGGATCGTATGGATGGCCACTATGGTGATTGGGTTCTGGGTGTCGTTGGGGAGATTTACATGTTGCAATTTGTTGATGGACAGCCCAGAGCCTATATATTGTATTGCACGTGGTTTAGGAGCCCTCTTGGCTGCGTGCATCGGATCTCCCTCCCTCCCTGTTTTTAGGCCTCTGCGTTGACCTTGCTATGCCTGTCATGGGGTCGTCTGCTTTGGGGGCAGGGGCCTGGTAGGAATTTTTCCATTTGGCTGATTGGCTGGTGCCATCTGGTTTTCGCCTACTGCGTAGCAATTAGTCACAACTTGTAAGGTTAGCGGTTAGGCATTGGTTTTAAATTGGTTGTTGGAGGGGCAGTGTTGGCTGTGGTTGCCCCTCCAAGGCTAGAAGGGGCGGAGTTGGCTGTGGCTGCCCCTTCTATGCTGCTGCTGCGCGGGGAATTCCGTTAAAGCAATCCAGGGGCTCGCCATGCTTGTCCGTATCCCCCGGTAGGGGGCCAGTGCCCACGCAAGACCCCTGGGAGCATTAGGGGAGAGCGGGCGCACATTCTCTCCCCAAAGTGTTTTCCCCTTTACAGGGGCGTAGCAAGGGGGCGGGGGGCGGGCCGCCCCGGGTTCCACCCCAGAGGGGGGTAACACTTAAAAAAAAAATCTTTTAATTTTTTTTATTATTTTTTTAAAATTTTAACTTCATTGAAAAAAAGAGATAATAGACACACACACAACCCCCCACACCTCACAAAGTGGCACCATCAGAGGGGGGTGACACTTTTTAATTTTTTAAATTTTTTTAAAATTTTTATCATTTTATTATTATTTTTTATTTTAACTTTATTGAAAAAAAAGAGATAATAGACACACACACACAGCCCCCCCACCTCACAAAGTGGCACCACCAGAGGGGGGTGACACTTTTTAATTTTTTTTTTAAATTAAATTAAAGTGGTGGGGGGTGACAAAAAAAATTCCGCCCTGGGTACCACCTGGGCTTGCTATGCCTCTGCCCCTTTACTGACTCCATAGGTGGATGGATGTCAGTTCTGTCCCCAGCGGGACAGATAGTCTTAACCAATGCCTAAGCAAGCAACCACTCACATATTTTGTATTTTAATAAAGTTGTGGCCAAAATCATGCCAAAAACCTTAAACAAAATTCTTGTGTGAAGTGTGTTTCATTTGAGGGGTGGTTTGGGGACCTCGACACGCAATAATTTTTAGTGCTGATGGTTGTTTAAAAAAAACCCAAAAAAACCCTTGCAACATTCCCCCTTTTTCATGGCGGTACGGAGCTTGTTTTATTGACACTGGGATAAGATACCCTCTGCCCTATGATTGTTAAAACTCCGTTGCTTTTAAAAACCCATCATCCTGTTTGTCACCAACGACCTTAACAAACGTGGCTTTTCGTCCTTGAATGTGTAGCCAAGAAAGTTGTCAAATTTCCAAACCCTCTTTTCCCACCTTTCTCCTCCCTCCCTCCCCCCTTTTTTGAAGCTTACTACCCAAAAAAAAATCAATTTCAATCAACACGGAGTGTAATATTATCAAATGTCAGCTGTTCAGGCCGTGTGCTTCGAAAATTATCCTTGACAGGTTCTTGTCGAGTTAATTAAGTGCTCCAAAAGAAAGGAGGTGTCTGTATAGAAGGGGGAGCAAAAATTCCTCACTTACCAGCTCCTTGTCTTTGAGACCCCAAAGGTTCTCTTTGGGGTGGAGGGGGAGAGAGAGAGAGAGAGAGAGAGAGAAGATTACCTTAGGGGGTTTTATTGATAGATCTTTGCCTGATATTGGAATGATTCTGGGGCAGATAAATCACATTTAGATTTGTTAGTAATTGAGTAGAATTGATTGAAGAGTTCGGATAGCCCCAGAGGGAGGCGGCTAGTCCTTCTCAGTTCTATAGAGGTTGTCATCAGATAAAGGACCTCATTGGGCAAGATGGATAAAGGTCTAATTGTTTATATGATCAGCGACTGTTTCCACCCCAGCCCACCTCCTTCCCTTTTAATTCCCTCCACCCCAAACTTAGGTGTTGCAAAATGTCATTAAAACACACGCACACAACACAAGCCGTAAATAAAAATTAATGTTGAGCGATTGTGAGCGCAATCAAAAGCGTCGTGACCATTTTGAGAGGATCTATCATGGTTTTCCTATTACATATGAAATGTATACCGTGTGTATATATAATAATGACCGTGGCATTTCCCCTTTTCTCCATCTGTCTTTTTAAAATTCATGTAAAGGTTTCATGATCATTGCAATAAATTTCTTTCTGGACAGTATCATGTAGTCCAATTTAACAGCACGTTGATCCCGGCTAATATACGCTCATTAAAGTAATATTTTATCAAGGCAAGTTTGGTTTTTCTTCAGGTACCCACACATCGGAAGCCTTCTGTCAAATGCTCTGTGGCAGCAGTACAGTTTCTCTGTCTGACAACCGTGATGCTGCTGAACTTATTAGTGCTGTTTTAAAGGAAATGAAAAAGAAACGGTGATTTAAAGGCATTTAGGAAGCAGGTTTTCATCCCTCAAAGGAACAAAGGGAAAGGAAAGGTCCCAAATCTATCCAACAAGGGTTGAAGAAGCTATTAACTACTCATTTTGCAGCTCATATTATGGTGCAATCCTATGCATGCATGTCTATTCAGAAAAGGCCCCTTGACTTCAATGGGATTTACTCCCAGGAAAGTACATAGAGGATTGCAGCCTAACAGTGCACATCTATAGCAGGGTTGGGAGAATTTGTCGATTTCAGTTTCTCTCCGTTTCACATTTTCCCGATCTTAAGTTCAGTTTGCCCCATTTGGAGATGTCTGCATGAAAATATGTTTGCATTTTTGTGCATATTTCTCACAATATACTCATTTTTGTAAGTGAATAAGAGATCAAAGGACCGGGAAGGCACTGGATCCTTCGATCCATCCCTAGCATGCCCCCCAGTCCACCCCAGGATTCCCCTGGGGTCTACTGACATTGGACCTCTGATATCAGTAGGACAAGGGGTGTGGAAGTTCTGGTGGGGCAAGGCCCATGGAAGTTTTCGTGGCAGCAGAAAAGATTCCAGCATCACCCTTGAAGAGGGAGACCCATTACTTTCTGTGGCCCCAGAGATGCCTCCCCAGGGCCCTAGAATTGTCAGGCCCCTCTTCATGTTTGTCCGGTGTAAGGACCATGGGTTGTACCTAAATTTAGTCCTAGTCAGAGTAGACTCGTTGAAATGAATGGGCATATCTAACTTCAGCCCATGGATTTTAGGGGATCTGCTCCAAGCCGAATACAACCCTCAGGGCCAATGGCTTTCCAGAAAAGTTGGATTTGAAATAGGGATCCTAGGAAGTGGTCCTAGAAAGGGCAGTGAGAGATAAATGAGTGGAGTAATCCCTTAAAAGAAAATCACATCCATTATCTGTGATCGCCAGTGCAATTTTATACATGTTGGGGGGACGGCCATAGCTCAGTGGTAAAGCATCTGCTTTGAGTGCAGAAGGCCCCGTGTGCATTCTCCAGGTTGGGCTAGTGGGAGGAAACCCTGAAGGGCCACTGCTGGTCAGTGTACTATATATGATGCTGAGCCAGATGGACCAAAAGTCAACCTGACTACAAGGCAGCTTCCTAATAATAATAATAATAATAATAATAATAATAATAATAATAATTTACTATTTATACAATGCCCATCTGGCTGGGCTTCCCCAGCCACTCTGGGCGGCTTCCAACAAAATATTAAAACACAATAATCCATTAAACATTAAAAGTTTCCCTAAACAGGGCTGCCTTCAGATGTCTTCTAAAAGTCTGGTAGCTGTTGTTCTCTTTGAAATCTGGTGGGAGGGCGTTCCACAGGGCAGGTGCCACTACCGAGAAGGCCCTCTGCCTGGTTCCCTGTAACTTGGCTTCTTGTAGTGAGGGAACTGCCGGAAGGCTCTCGGCGCTGGACCTCAGTGTCCGGGTAGAATGATGGGGGTGGAGACGCTCCTTCAGATATACTGGACCGAAGCCGTTTAGGGCTTTAAAGGTCAGCACCAATACTTTGAATTGTGCTCGGAAACGTACTGGGAGCCAATGTAGGTCTTTCAAGACCGGTGTTATGTGGTCTCGGTGGCCGCTCCCAGTCACCAGTCTAGCTGCCGCATTCTGGCATCCTTTATTTTCCTAGATTGATTTGTGGTATTGAGCAGAAGGTGTAGTCCAATCCCTGGCATCTCCAGGTATGACTGGGAAAGACTCCTGGTCTGAAACCCTGGAGAGCTGCTGCCAGTCAGTGTGGCCAATACTGAGTTAGACAGACCAATGGTCTGAATGGTTATACGGCAACTTCCTATCTTCCTTTGTAAGCCCCGCTGAATTCCATGGGACTTCATCCCAGGTAAACATGCATCCTCTTACCTTGAAGTTTCAGGAAGCCTTTCGTAGACTTCAATCCTCCATGCATTCCCCAAGCTCCACCAGCTGTTGTAAGCTGAATTAATATCACAGCTGACAGAAGAAGTAAAAAGAGGAGATGAGGAAAGAATAATTCATTTCTGTGTTCAATTTTTTATATATACTGAGCTTTTCACTCCACTAAACGAAGCTGGCAACTGGCAAAGATCACACACGTAAAGATGTCTTAATCTTAAATATAATTAGATATAATACCACACGCGGCGCTGTATGATTAGTAAAATATATGATCATTAGTTATTAGATTAATGTGTCTGCTTGTGTAACGGTGAAGCCATTTGCAGGCAGAAATGAAATAGCTCAATTTGCTGTAATTGACTGATCTCCCATAGAGAGTACGGGTGTGTTTGCAACTTCAAGAGATGATTCCATCGGATGTTACGAGCGCAAACACTACCTTTGCGGAGGGGCCTGGAGATACTGGCGGCTTCAGAGTCTATATCAGGGGTCTCCGACATTTTGCAGTCTAGACGGTCCCCCTCACTAGAGTTGAGCACTGATTTCAAGTCATCTTTTTCTAACAGGGGGGAATCACCGTTAGTCTGGGGTCACCACCACGACACCCTCACATGCCAATGTGTCTGATGGTATCAGTGTGGTGTGGAGAGCCAGTGTGGTGTAGTGGTTAAGAGCGGTAGACTCGTAATCTGGTGAACCGGGTTCGCTTCCCCGCTCCTCCACATGCAGCTGCTGGGTGACCTTGGGCTAGTCACACTTCTCTGAAGTCTCTCAGCCTCACTCACCTCACAGAGCGTTTGTTGTGGGGGAGGAAGGGAAAGGAGAACGTTAGCCGCTTTGAGACTCCTTCGGGTAGTGATAAAGCGGGATATCAAATCCAAACTCTTTTTCTTCTTCTTCTTCTTCTTCTTCTTCTTCTTCTTCTTCTTCTTCTTCTTCTTCTTATCTCCTATAGTGCCCACAAAAGGTCTCAGTGCACATTCCCCTCAAAAATCCACAATGCGTGAGTGACTCTTCTTGCTCAGTTTCTGTTTGCACAGACTCGACCACACACACACACACACACACACACACACACACACACACACACCATGGCAGCCATTTTGTGTTATGCCACACCTCCACAGCAGCCATTTTGTGTCTGGTGCCAACCACACTTTCATAAAATTCCAAATGTGTCCACTGCTGGGCCGTAGCTAGGGGGTGGCGAGGAAGGCCCTCACCAGGGGCACAGGCGGTGGGGGGCACAAAACCGGCTTTAAAAAATGTCCATAAATATGTATATGAATAAAAATATTGATTATTGCCTCATAAGAAAAGGTTGGGGGCGCAATCTGGACGCAATCTGGACACCAGGGGCGCAAGATCACCTAGCTACGGCTCTGGTCCACTGCTCCAAAAGGTTTTGCCTGAGGTTGGGGTAGTCCTGCTTGCTGGTTTCCCACAGGTATCTGGTTGGCCACTGTGAGAACAGGATTCTGGATTAGATGGGCCATGGGCCTGATCCATCAGGGCTTTCTTATGTTCTCTTCTCCAGGTTAAAAATACCCAACTCCCTCAACCATTTCTAATAAGACTTGGTTATTTCAGATGTATAAGAAACAATGCTTTGTGGAAACTAAATTTGCATGACTCGAGAAGCAAGCAAGAGTACTGCGTGTTTTTCATAAGTGGGATAATCATCCTTAAAGGCATCCATCACTGCCAGACAACCTGTTTATTGAGCATAAAGATTTCCCCAGTTGCAATCTTTGTTCTTGGCTCAGGACTGCTCTCTGCAAAGAACTTTGAAAAATCCTCACGTGAGCAAGTAAACACTCGCCCAGTGGAAATGTGGTTCCTCATCTTTGCTTGTGACGTGTTTGCAAATAAAGGCGCTGAACTCGGATCTCTCCATCCGCATTGCGGTCCCTTGTGCGCGGAGCTCCACCCCGTTGACTCTGACATGCCTGGAGTGTCAAATGGCAGGGGAATGAGCAATTGAGCATCTCCTTTGGAGCCAAGATCCGTCAGGCCCTTAAATTATCCGTTGACACCTCATAATGTTCCAAGGTGCTGTTGGCACCCCACAACTCTTAACTTCCTTCCCCCTTTTTCTTAAATAGGTTTCCTTATGGTTTTTAATTTAGATTTTTATTTTATTTAGATTTTTTATTTTTTTGAGCCACAGCAAATAAGTGAACCATTCAAATTGAAATGCTGGAATGAACCAAGCTGAACAATAAACTAAAAGACGCCTGGAGCAAGTTGAGCAATAAACAGGTTTTTAATTTTTCCCCTCCTCTCTCTCTCTCTCTCTCTCTTTTTCTCTCTCTGCTCCCACTTCCATCTCTCTGGTGTCTGCCTCTGATGGATGATGTGACAATGGAAGGATCCTCCATAAATTCTAAATTCTGAATACTAAATCAGTGAGCAAGAACCAAACTCGAGAAGACAATCCCTTCTGCCAGCCCCCTTTACTACTTCTCAACGTAGATTAGAATACATCTCACACTAGAGATAAATAAAAAGACAGACGGGAATATAAGAAGATAGACCAAGCAAAATAGGCAGGCATTTCTTGCCATCCTACATTTGGCTTAGTCTTAACTCAGTCAGTGTTCCACTGGTGATATATGTTCTGCAGGCACACCATTGCATTTCTACGGAACATTCTCAAAAACGTCTTGGAAGATTGAAAAGTTGCATGGGTGATGCAGGTCTTTTGGTCTGGCTCCATCCATCCTGATCATGCATCATCACAGAATTTCATATGGCGATATTCAGTCAAAGATAGATATAGCCAGTAATCAGGAAGGGGGGCAGAATCTGAAGGATCTAATGCAGAAGGGCGGGAGGAGGAGAGGTCTTCGGCTTTGTCTATCAACAAAAAAATTAAAACGCATTCACATTTTAAACAAATATTTCCTTATTTATTTACATTTCTCCCCTTTCAAAGTGTTTGGATGGAGTGTTAAGAGAGATACATGGTGATATGTCTACTCTAAAGCAAGCCCCATTGAGCTCAATGGTAAAGGTAAAGGTAAAGGGACCCCTGACCATTAGGTCCAGTCGCTGATGACTCTGGGGTTGCGACACTCATCTCACTTTACTGGCCGAGGGAGCCGGCTTACAGTCATGTGGCCAGCATGACTAAGCCGCTTCTGGCGAACCAGAGCAGCGCACAGAAACGCCGTTTACTTTCCCGCCGGAGCGGTACCTATTTATCTACTTGTACTTTGATGTGCTTTTGAACTGCTAGGTTGGTAGGAGCAGGGACTGAACAACAGGACCTCACCCCGTCATGGGGATTCGAACCGCCGACCTTCTGATCGGCAAGCCCTAGGCTCTGTGGTTTAACCCACAGCGCCACCTGTGTCAATGGTAAAAGGTAAAGGTAAAGGGACCCCTGACCATTTGGTCCAGTCGTGTCCGACTCTGGGGTTGCGGCGCTCATCTCGCTTTATTGGCCGAGGGAGCCGGTGTACAGCTTCCAGGTCATGTGGCCAGCATGACAAAGCCACTTCTGGCGAACCAGAGCAGCGCACGGAAACGTCGTTTACCTTCCCGCCAGAGCAGTTCCTATTTATCTACTTGCACTTTGACATGCTTTCGAACTGCTACTTACTCCTAAACTAAGACTATATAGGACTGCACCCTTAGGGTTGTTTCCAGTGTTAGTCATACCGGTACTTAGAGTAGGCTCATTGAAATTAGTGGAAATGACTAACTTAGGTCCATTAATTTCCATGGGTTTATGCTAAGTAGAACTTAGATGGGCACAAACCCTTCGGAAAACATGAAACCAGAATGGCAAGTTACACTATGTAGGGTCCAGGGAACCTCTGCCCTCCCCCAGATGTTGTTGGACTTAAACTCCCATCAGACTAGCTGGCATGGCCAATGGCCAAGGATGATGGAAGTTGTAGTTCAGCAACTTATGTAGGACCACAGGTTTGCCACCCCTACTGTGGACACACTGAAATCATCTCATGCTGTGAAAAGTCAAGGGAGAGCTGACTTCTACATGTGTGGGTATCACTTCTGTGGATTTAGTTGTGTCAAAGTGGCCTCGTGAATGGTTGAATGTGTGGCCTGATCATGGCACAACACAGTCAATGGGAACATTTCATTCATTTCATCATCAACATCCATATCATCACAAGCATGTTTCATCAAATCAAAACCGACAGATGTCATGGACTAAGTGCTGGAAGCAGACGAGTGCTGGGCAGCAGCAGTTGGGGAACCCCCAAAGGAAGAAGGCTTGGGGAGCGGTGGTGGGACGATTATGAGTGGTCACAGGGAGAAGAGGGGAAAGACTAGGAGGAGGTGGTGTCGGAAGCTGAAGAGGTAACAGGGCTTAGTGAGCAGGAAGAGTCTGTGGCAGAGGGCAGTCCAGAATCAGAGGCAGAGGCTGGACAGGATGGGGGCCAAGAGGCCGAGAGGAGTCGGGCTAGTGAAGAATCCAGGCCATCTCCCCCTCCTGCGTTGACCAACTCCCCTCCCACCCGGTCTCCCAGAACCAGTAGAGGTATGAAGAGGGAGAATCAAAGACAGGCATGTCAACGGAGTCTCAGATTTGGGGGGAAGGATCTGAGGGAGGAGGATGTAGGCAACTGTGGGAAGGCGGAAACCTATAGTCCCCCCCCCAAGATCTACAGGGACGAGTTGCTGTGCTCACTAGGCCTGGACTCCTGAGCAGACCTTGCTTCCTTGAATAAAGAGTTGCGTGGTTTATTGCTGACTTGCTCTTGACACCCACTCCTGACAATTTATAATGAAACATTGGGTGGAGGGCATTTGAAGGGTGTTTATAGCGGGTGCTCCCCACTTTATACTGTTTTACTTATATACACAGGGACCTGGAAAATAACCCCCGCATAAGTGGAGGGAAGTCTGTATCCTTTTCTGAGGTGAGGCAACCAGAACTGTAAGCAGTATTCCAAATGTGGCCACACCATATATTTGTATATTGGTGTTATGATATCAGCAGTTTGTTTTCAATTCCTAATGATTAAAGAATTGAATCCTCCTTTTTATTCACAGCTGCCGCCACTGTTCATCCTCAGGGCTTTCCTACTTGAATACATGCTCTTTTCCTGGACCCATAAGCCCTCACTCCAGAACACCCATTTTTTATTATTATTATTGTGGTGAGCCTCTTCGAGCTCAGCTTGGTTTTGGGGAAAGCAGTGTGCACATATCAAACCAAACGAAATTTGGTGGGCTAGACAATGCTACCATTCAGTGGATTTGTAACTGGCTGACTGACCGAACCCAAAGGGTGCTCATCAATGGCTCCTCTTCATCCTGGAGAGAAGTGACTAGTGGGGTGCCACAGGGTTCTGTCTTGGGCCCAGTCTTATTCAACATCTTTATCAATGACTTGGATGATGGGCTTGAGGGCATCCTCACAGAATCACAGAATCATAGAGTTGGAAGAGACCACAAGGGCCATCCAGTCCAACCCCCTGCCAAGCAGGAAACACCATCAAAGCATTCCTGACAGGTGGCTGTCAAGCCTCTGCTTAAAGACCTCCAAAGAAGGAGACTCCACCACACTCCTTGGCAGCAAATTCCACTGTCGAACAGCTCTTACTGTCAAGAAATTCTTCCTAATGTTTAGGTGGAATCTTCTTTCTTGTAGTTTGAATCCATTGCTCCGTGTCCGCTTCTCTGGAGCAGCAGAAAACAACCTTTTTCCCTCCTCTATATGACATCCTTTTATATATTTGAACATGGCTATCATATCACCCCTTAACCGTCTCTTCTCCAGGCTAAACATACCCAGCTCCCTAAGCCGTTCCTCATAAGGCATCGTTTCCAGGCCTTTGACCATTTTGGTTGCCCTCCTCTGGACACGTTCCAGCTTGTCAATATCCTTCTTGAACTGTGGTGCCCAGAACTGGACACAGTATTCCAGGTGGGGTCTGACCAGAGCGGAATACAGTGGTACTATTACTTCCCTTGATCTAGATGCTATACTCCTATTGATGCAGCCCAGAATTGCATTGGCTTTTTTAGCTGCTGCATCACACTGTTGACTCATGTCAAGTTTGTGGTCTACCAAGACTCCTAGATCCTTTTCACTTGTACTGCTCTCAAGCCAGGTATCACCCATCCTGTATTTGTGCCTTTCATTTTTTTTGCCCAAGTGTAGTACTTTACATTTCTCCCTGTTAAAATTCATCCTGTTTGCCTTGGCCCAGTTCTCTAATCTGTTAAGGTCATTTTGAAGTGTGATCCTGTCCTCTGGGGTATTAGCCACCCCTCCCAATTTGGTGTCATCTGCAAACTTGATCAGGATGCCCTCAAGCCCATCATCCAAGTCATTGATAAAGATGTTGAATAAGACTGGGCCCAAGACAGAACCCTGTGGCACCCCACTAGTCACTTCTCTCCAGGATGAAGAGGAGCCATTGATGAGCACCCTTTGGGTTCGGTCAGTCAGCCAGTTACAAATCCACTGAATGGTAGCATTGTCTAGCCCGCATTTTACCAGCTTCTTTACAAGAATATCATGGGGCACCTTGTCAAAGGCCTTGCTGAAATCAAGATAGGCTACATCCACAGTGTTCCCTTCGTCTACCAGGCTTGTAATTCTGTCAAAAAATGAGATCAGATTAGTCTGACATGACTTATTTTTCAGAAACCCATGCTGACTTTTAGTGATCACAGCGTTCCTTTCTAGGTGCTCACAGACCGTTTGCTTAATGATCTGCTCTAGAATCTTTCCTGGTATTGATGTCAGGCTGACTGGGCGGTAATTGTTTGGGTCCTCTCTTTTCCCCTTTTTGAAAATAGGGACAACATTTGCCCTCCTCCAGTCTGCTGGGACTTCACCTGTTTTCCAGGAATTCTCAAAGATTACTGCCAATGGTTCTGAAATTACCTCTGCCAGTTCTTTTAATACTCTGGGATGTAGTTCATCTGGCCCTGGAGACTTGAATACATCTAAACTAGCCAAGTGTTCTTGTACTACCTCCTTACTTATTCTGGGCTGTGTTTCCCCTGCTGAATCATCTGCTCCATATTCTTCAGGTCGGGCATTGTTTTCTTTTTTGGAGAAGACTGAGGCAAAGAAGGTATTGAGGAGTTCTGCCCTTTCTGCGTCCCCTGTTCGCATTTCACCATCTTCTCCTCTAAGTGACCCCACTGTTTCCTTGTTCTTCCTTTTGCTACGGACATACCCATAAAAACTCTTTTTATTGCTTTTAACCTCTCTAGCAAGCCTGAGTTCATTCTGTGCTTTAGCTTTTCTGACTTTGTCTCTACATGTGCTGGCTATTTGTTTGAATTCCTCTCTGGTGGTTTCCCCCTTTTTCCATTTCTTGTACATATCCCTTTTAAATCTTAACTCAGTTAAAAGTTCTTTAGATAGCCACCCTGGCTTCTTTAGGCACCTTCCATGTTTTCGTCGCATTGGTACTGCTTGAAGTTGTGCTTTTAATATCTCCCTTTTAACAAACTCCCATCCATCATGAACTCCCATCCCTTTTAGTATTACTGACCATGGGATCACATCCAGCATTTCCCTAAGTTTTCTGAAGTCGGCTTTCTTAAAGTCTAGAATTTGAGTCTTAGTATGCTTGGTTGCTCCTTTCTGATGTATAATAAACTCCAGAAGAGCATGATCACTCCCACCTAATGATCCTGCCACTTCTACCCCACTAACCAGGTCATCACTATTGGTTAGGACCAGATCTAAAATGGCTGATCCTCTTGTTGCTTCTCCCACTTTCTGGACAATGAAATTGTCTGCAAGGCCAGTGAGGAATCTGTTTGACCTTATGCTCTTGGCTGAGTTTGACATCCAACAAATATCAGGATAGTTGAAATCCCCCATTACTACTATCTCATTTCCTTTTGAATGCTTGGTCATCTGTTCCAGGAAGGCATCATCTATGTCCTCAGTTTGGCTTGGGGATCTATAGTAAACTCCCACAATGAGATCACTGTTATTTTTCTCTCCCTTAATTTTGACCCAGATACTCTCAATTTGGCTTTGAAGTTTTAAATCATGGATCTCTTCACAGGTATACACATCCCTGACATATAATGCCACTCCTCGATCAAGTTTGCAGATGACACCAAATTGGGAGGGGTGGCTAATACCCCAGAGGACAGGATCACACTTCAAAATGACCTTAACAGATTAGAGAACTGGGCCAAGGCAAACAGGATGAATTTTAACAGGGAGAAATGTAAAGTACTACACTTGGGCAAAAAAAATGAAAGGCACAAATACAGGATGGGTGATACCTGGCTTGAGAGCAGTACAAGTGAAAAGGATCTAGGAGTCTTGGTAGACCACAAACTTGACATGAGTCAACAGTGTGATGCAGCAGCTAAAAAAGCCAATGCAATTCTGGGCTGCATCAATAGGAGTATAGCATCTAGATCAAGGGAAGTAATAGTACCACTGTATTCCGCTCTGGTCAGACCTCACCTGGAATACTGTGTCCAGTTCTGGGCACCATAGTTCAAGAAGGATACTGACAAGCTGGAACGTGTCCAGAGGAGGGCAACTAAAATGGTCAAAGGCCTGGAAACAATGCCTTATGAGGAACGGCTTAGGGAGCTGGGTATGTTTAGCCTGGAGAAGAGACGGTTAAGGGGTGATATGATAGCCATGTTCAAATATATAAAAGGATGTCATATAGAGGAGGGAGAAAGGTTGTTTTCTGCTGCTCCAGAGAAGCGGACACGGAGCAATGGATTCAAACTACAAGAAAGAAGATTCCACCTAAACATTAGGAAGAATTTCTTGACAGTAAGAGCTGTTCGACAATGGAATTTGCTGCCAAGGAGTGTGGTGGAGTCTCCTTCTTTGGAGGTCTTTAAGCAGAGGCTTGACAGCCACCTGTCAGGAATGCTTTGATGGTGTTTCCTGCTTGGCAGGGGGTTGGACTGGATGGCCCTTGTGGTCTCTTCCAACTCTATGATTCTGTGATTCTGTGATTCTGTGAAATGAAATTAAGTAGAGCCGGAATTTCACCATCCCCTTGAGCATCCTTTTGTATTATGGGATGGATTTTCCGTGCCATTTCCAGCCATTTGATGGTAAGGAGTAAATAATTTTGTCCGATTCTATCCTTGGCTTTGGCCTAGAATATTTCCACCAAAATTGTTGGCAGAGGAGGGGAAATGCCCGGAAGTGATCCTGTCCCTTTAACAGATGGAGTAAACAGAAATACAGCAAATTAACGTGGATGTGGTCATCAAAAAGCATCATTTGCTTAATAAAGTCTGTGAAAAAGCGGCGATGTCTGGCCAAAATCGCTAACACAGACCAAAGTTTGCCCTGATCTATCTGAATAAATATCTACACGAGGTGTTTGGCCTGGGAATGGTTCCTTGATTTATGGGTACAGCTCAAGGAGCTGATATTGCAAATCTTGAGATTTCCTTCTGTTGTTAAATGCCAAATTTATGCACAGAGGCTTGGCAATACAGGAAACAACAACAGGGCTGAGCTTGGGAGCAAGGCACAAGCTTCTGTTTAATCAGTTCGGAGAGGCATCAGGTGATTTGAATTAGCACGCGGAAATGTATTAAAAGAATTCATTTTGCTAATAGAAGTTCTTATTAAAAATGCCTGCTTGTATATTAGACACCTTTGCTTATGATTCTTAATATTTCCATATCACTCTGAAAATCAAATTTTTATTTTTTCCCCCTGTAAATGCCATCAAATTATATTTTCTATTAAAATGTTAATATCAAAGCAAATTAAGCCAGGCTGCAGATTACATATTAGCAATGCTGTGGGTTTTTTCCCCGCGACCCACACTCTTCCTCTCCTGTTATGAATTGCATCGCTGAAACACAGAAGCTCGGAAAATATTCTGGAACTGGGGGGGGGGATGAATTAAAATATAACATCATTGTTTGTTATTTATGCAGCTGCACCATTCTCGGATGCCCCGAGGACTCGTCCTTCCTGAAATAGTTCCTTTCATTCGTCTCTCTTCCGAATCCCCTTAAAAAGTCACCTTTTCCATGACGCCATTCACACAGCCCTTTAATTTACTATCAATTTGAACGCAGTTTTCAGCCTGAGTGCTGCGTTCCCTTCTGAGTACCATTCCGAGGTCCACATGCCAGGGGTGGGCGGAGCCAGAGACAAAGGTGGGAGGAGCAATTGGTGTAAACGTTACCTTTCTACAGGAGTCTACTTTCCACGCAAACCTTTCTTTATCCCCCAGCCAGGCAAGCAAGAGGCGTTATCAGGTTTCAAAGATGACCTCCTAGCCAGGCAACAAACACGAGGAAGGTGCAAAGTAGGCTCAGCAGGGAAAGCGACTGGGGAGGATGGGTGTGGCTTGGGGAAAGCCCTGGGGGCCAGATGCAGAGGGTTGGAGGGCCACATTGAGCCTCCGGGCCTGGAATTGTCCGCCTCAAATCAGGCCTAGCTCTACCCTGCTCTTGAGCTGGGAAAGGCTCCCAGGGAGCTTATAAAGTGGCTGGTAGTAAGGCACTCTTACACTTTTAAAAGACATGGCATAAAAGGAAAGGGGGTAGTAAGGGAGGAGGAAAAAACCAGACTCAGGTACGTGTTCTTAGATAATGTATTTGGTTCACGCCCAACAGTCGAAATGGTTTCTCAAAAGGGACTGTAATGCATGTTGGCTAAATGGCTTTCTCAGACCTTGGAGAAATCCCCAAATAATTATCCCTAGCTAAACATCCTTCCTCATAAAAATTGGATTTTCTCCAGATTCTATATTTGGTAGGGGGGGTTATTTATTTATTTATTTATTAGTTAGTTAGTTAGTTAGTTAGTTAGCGGTAGTTAGTTAGTTAGTTTATTGCATTTAGATCCCACCTCCCTCCCCACCCCACCCCACCCCGGAGCTCAAGGCTACATCCATGGGTCCTTTCCTCTCCCTCCTCATTTGATCTCCACAACAACCCTGTGAGGTAGGTTAGTCTGAGAGGTTGCGACTGGCCCAAGGTCACCCAGGGAGCTTCATGATCGAGAGAGGTTTAGAACCCCAATCTTCCAGTCTGACACCCTAACCGCTACACCATGCCGGAGAGCCAGTGTGGTGTAGTATTTACTCCTAGCCACATAATGGAGAACCGGATGTCCTTCCTAGCTGCAGCCGACCCCAGTGAACCGCCCTGGCTTCCAGCACCATCCCGGCTGTTTCTCTCTTCAGCTAAGCAGTGCGCGTTGTTAGTTACCCGGCGATGATTATGAAGCTAATTAAAACATACTAAGAGATGCACTATAAACCTGCGCGGCGCATGAAGCAAATTAACCAAGTTCAGCTTGCCTGTTTCATTGTGCTTTTATTATGATGTTTTCAAATGAATTTTGAATAGTTTTCTTAATCTGTTTCATTCTGCTTTGGAGCATCCCATCCTTGCCAAGGCCCCCACAGGGATGATTTCCGAGGAGTGTGACACAATATCTCGATGTTCTTACTGCTTACTTATAATTAAGCTGTTTTGAGGTGTGAAATGAGCAACAATTAAAAAAAAATAAACACCCTGCTTATTGAGCCAGGTGTAACCCATCCGTGCATCTGAAAATTTGCCTTCAGTGCCATCTTAGCATCCCACTGGCTTGTTACAGGAGCTGAGTCTTATGGGTGATGCTCTTGCTCTCTTTGGTACTTTGGCCCAGGCAGCCTGTTTAACTTGAAAAGCAAAGTAGCCAGGATTTTGGGTGGCAGTAACTGGTTCCCTCGGGAGCTCAGGTGCTCCTTTCTGCAGCCCTATCCCCTGTTTGGGGGCATGCGGGTGGCGCTGTGGGTTAAACCACAGAGCCTAGGGCTTGCTGATCAGAAGGTCAGCGGTTCGAATCCCCGCGACGGGGTGAGCTCCCGTTGCTCGGCTCCTGCCAGCCTAGCAGTTCGAAAGCACGTCAAAGTGCAAGTAGATAAATAGGTACTGCTCCGTCGGGAAGGTAAACGGCGTTTCCATGCGCTGCTCTGGTTCGCCAGAAGCGGTTTAGTCATGCTGGCCACATGACCCAGAAGCTGTACGCCGGCTCCCTCGGCCAGTAAAGCGAGATGAGTGCCGCAACCCCAGAGTCGTCAGCGACTGGACCTAACGGTCAGGGATCCCTTTACCTTTATATATAGGGTGCCTACATTCTGCATGGACTAGTTGAATGGGAACATGTGCAAATGGCTTTAGATACCTCTTAGGTCCATGAATTACCATATAGCATATATTCAGGACAAAAAAAAAACCAAAAACCAGCGGCAATTTGTTGTTGACAATGGACAGCTGGACATATAAAGGGCCCCATTACCTTCAGTAGCTTAGGGCCTCATCAAACCTAAATCCGGGCCTGATCCTAACCCTTGTCTTGTTACCCCTGAGTTGTGCCTTGTATTTTTGAACTCCAGCTTATTCTAAGCCGAGTTGCGTGACCATTGGGGCACATGCTGGGAGCCATGGGAAAAGCTCTTAGGGGGCATTTCCCTGTGACCCGCTGACATGGGTAGGATTTGTAACTGGGCCCACGTTGGACATTCAAGCTCCCCCTTTTTCGGTAGCCACAATGCACAAATAGCCCCTTTAAGGGGGCTGGGGTCTCTGAAACGGAATGCGCAAGCCATGCTGAGTTGGGAGCCAAAGGAAACACTGGGAAATGCCAGGCGACTGGGTGTTCCTTCAGGGCTCAGGAAACTCTCAGAGACATTGGTAGTCAGAATCCCATTGTAGCCCAGTGTTTTATCCCCTGTTTTATATGAGGATTTGGCATAACAATGCTAAGAACAAGGGACAGATGGATCCATCCATTCTCAGTTTCTCATTCTACAATCTTGAGTTGAGTTCTCCACATTTCCACATCAGTTGGTGAATTTTTATTTTAGAAGGGGGGAGGAAGCCCTCGTGAAAATTCACCAACTATTTTGTGCAAATTTCTCCTTATCTGCAGTTCTGCAAATGTACACATTTTTGCAAGGAAGTTTTCCCTAATATAATTTTGTATGTTGTTTTCATTAATATACGCATTTTTAAATGCACATTTTACCCCCAGTTGTGTGCATTTTTGTACACGTTCCTTGGCATTGCAAAATTCAGAGAAGGACGAATTTTGAAGGAAGGTCGCATTTCAGTTCTTCTATTGCTGCAGAAAGTGCGCCTTAGGTAAAGACAGCTTTCAGCTGTGTGTTTCATTGCGCTTAGAAGTCGGTTTGCCATATGAGCTGCATAAAGAATTATAACAGGATAATATTAAATGCATACTGAATTGAATATGTCCCATCCCTACTTAGAAGATAAGGTCCCTCTAGCTAAGCATCCTGGGAAGTCCACCAGCAAGGTGGAAAGGCAACAGCATGATCTCACTCACCTGCTATTCATTCTTCCTCTGAGCACAGAGGTTCCATGCAATTGTTCTAACAGCAAACTCACATAGTGAGTACTGCCAGGATTGTAGCCAAAACGGAGACACGAAGAAACAACAGCAAAGTAGTACTGTGCTTGGAGGTGGGACTCCAAAGCTTGCAGAAGTACAATTTTTTAAGAAAGAAATTGAAGGGGAAAACAACATTGACAACAGCTTGCGGACTTGAAATGTAGACGGTGCGTTGGGGGAAAAGAACAGAATGCAAGAAGGCGGAAAGAGCTGACTGCTAAGCTTGGCAGAAATAGCAGGCTGGAGACCTGAACACCTGTTAGGAGATTCCACCTTTTGCTGCAGCTTCTACTTGTAATGATGGGATGCGGGTGGCACTGTGGGTTAAACCACAGAACCTAGGGCTTGCCGATTAGAAGGTCGGTAGTTCGAATCCCCGCGACGAAGTGAGCTCCCATTGCTCGGTCCCAGCTCCTCCCCACCTAGCAGTTCGAAAGCACATCAAACTGCAAGTAGATAAATAGGTACCGCTCCAGTGGGAAGGTAAACAGCATTTCTGTGAGCTGCTCTGGTTCGCCAGAAGCGGCTTAGTCATGCTGGCCACATGACCCGGAAGCTGTACGCCGGCTCCCTCGGCCAATAAAGCAAGATGAGCGCAGCAACCTCAGAGTCGTCCGCGACTGGACCTAATGGTCAGGGGTCCCTTTACCTTTACCTACTTGTAACGACTAATAGCCATTGGCAGACCTTCTCCATGAGAAAGGTCCATGTTAGTATTGGCTACTATATATTTCAGTATAACTAAGTTAGATCTATACCGTCTTTCCCCCTTTTTAAGACACCGTCTTATAATTTTTTTCCCTCAAAAAAACACAGGGTGGCTTATTTTCGGGGGATGTCTTATTTTTATTACGTCAGTATGGTACGGTACAGCCTCCCCCTGCGCGCTGAGCAGGCGGGGCAGAACTCTGCAAGAGGCGCGTTTCCCCCCGTGCCTCTCGCTGGATCGCTGGCTCCCTGCGCACGGGGAACAGTCGGGGCAGGAAGAGGCATCTTCCCTCCCCCCCCCGCGCCTCTCCCTGCGCGCTAAGCAGGCGGGGCAGAACTCCGCAAGAGGCGCGTTTCCCCCCCCGTGCCTCTCACTGGTTCGCTGGCTCCCTGCGCACGCAGGAGGGGCTGAGGAGGCGACGGGAACAATGGCGGCACCACGGCTTACTTTTGGGGTACGTCTTACTTCTCACAAAGGTTAAAAAACCTGCCATGGCTTACTTTATGACTACATATTAAAAAGGGGGAAACAGGGTAACTAAGTTAGATCTATATTTATTTTATTTTTTACTAAAACGATTGCATTGCCTTAGGTGTTTTGGGGCACAGCTTGTGACTCATAAACAGCAGAAAGATAAACACAGAAGTTGTACATTGACAAACGCTGCTGCAAGTCAGCCCTCAAATACTGTCAATCACTGACTTCTGATGAGCTTCGGATGTCCAACAGAGTGAAATGCTGTTGCAAAAGGTGCATGGGGGACAAAAAAAAAAAAAAAGGTTGCCAAACATTTGCACATTCCAAGAAAATCCAGCAAAGAAATGTGCAGGGGTTAAATGTCAAAAATTGTGTGTGTTATTTTTCTTTTGCTGCAGGCACAGGTATTTCAGCTCTTTAAAATAAAACCCCCGATCACATAGACATGCCCTTTGTGGAAGCCGTGCGGGCTGTCCAAATCCCAACAGCCCCTTCCTAGAGATTTTCCAGCCTGCCAAACAATTGAGGTAGCTAAACCCCACAGCAATCAACAAGCCAGATTTCCAATCTGGGATTTTAGCACTTAAAGCAGTCGTTTTAGCACCATTCCATTCCCCTCAACGCGGGCGCTGATGAATATGCAACCTTAATGGCTTATTGTGCATTATGCCCTTCATTACTGCTTAAAAATTTATCAGGCCATTATGTATTTAGTGGCTAGGGAGGGTTAAGGTCAAGCGAGGAGAAGGGGCTGGGTGGGGTGGGGCAGGGAAGGCAGACGTGGATTTGGCACTGCCAAGGGGTTAATTACCGCCAGCCCTAAATCCCTGAAACATCAAGCAGCGAAAACCCGAAGCACAGAAGTGGAGATTAGAAGAGGAATGTGTTGTTTACAGATAAATAAGCATAATGTAGTGTAATCCCAATTTGTGCTTAATGCTGGATTTCTCCATCAGACAGGAGGAAGGATTAAAATGTGTCAAAGTCCGTGTTTCGGCTAGCCATGCAATGGTCTTAATTTAAAAGTAGAGAACTGGCAGTGCCTGAACATGGATAGAGAGATAATTGTGAAGAAGCCAATACCTATCCCATTCTTTTGAGAGTAGTCAACATCACAGCCAAAGCCTGTTCCAATGTCAGAGGAGGAAGAAGAAGCACCAGAGGGGCAACAGCTGACGGACACAGCATCTTTAAAAAGCATTCCACACATACACACACCCATCTCCCTGAACCCGGCGAGCGTTCAAAGTAGGAGAGCAAAGAGCTCAAAGGCAGAGGCCACTTCTCAGCACCCGTAGTAATGACACATGAGGAGGGGGTGGAGACTCACTCAGGGCATCGCCATTATTCCAAGTGGCTGCATTTCTTTCTTTTATATATATATATCATTTTTATTAGTTTCAAAAAAAATTTTTGCAATAATAACATTCACATAATTTTTCACTTCTTATACCTTTTTGGCTTTTTACAGCCTTGACTTCCTTCAGACCTTCCTTGTGACCTTCTGAAATCTATACCTTAATTTTATATTTCTTATTTTTACCATTGTTTTATTATATCTCTCGCTACCTTAATCACTATAAGTTCATATTAACAACAGCATTTCTTCTTTGATCTACAAAACCTCTTGCAGTCCTACTAACATATTCAATTGAGTACTTTCTTTTAAGTAGTCTGTAAATTTAATCCAGTCTTTGACGAACTTCTGGTCCCACTGTTCTCGGATTCTCCCCGTCATTTTGTCCAGTTCTGCATAGTCCAATAGTTTCATTTTCCATTCCTCTACTGTCGGTGTTTGTTCTTGTTTCCATTTTTGTGCTATTAACATTCTTGCCGCAGTCACTGCATATTGGAAAAGCTTAATGTCTTGTTTTTTAATATCTGTACCTATAATTCCCAACAGGAAAGCTTCTGGTTTTTTAACAAATGTATATTTCAACATTTTCTTAATCTCACCATATATCATATCCCAGAAGCATTTCACCCTTTTACATTCCCACCACATATGAAAAAAGGTACCTTCTTTCTCTTTGCATTTCCACCAAGTGGCTGCATTTCTAAGCCTCTCTCTGAGAATATTGAATAAAAAGCAGTCGGTAAGCACTTTTCCTCGTCTTATCCGTTCCTGGCAACCTACCGTGGGGGGTTGGATCTTCTGACACCTGACACCCAGTGTGCTGGTCCCGTGGGTTACCTGAGAGGCGAGGTCCGAGTCTGGTCCATGGTCAAAGGTTCAACGTAGAGACAGTCCATAGTAGCTGAAGCTGGGTGCAGGGCAGGGAGTCAGGCGAAGTCAGGAAAAGGTATGCAGGCAGGGAACCAGGGCGGGTCAGGAACTCAGGCAGGAAAGCAAGACAGGTCTCAAGCAGGAACACTGGCCGGAACTAGCAACCAACAATGTTGCTCCCGCAACTTGGGGCTGGGGCTGGCCGGCTTTTATCTGCCCCGAGGCATAGGACTGCCCCGATCCTCTGGTGACTCGCCTCTCCTGGCCTGGAGGCAAGCACGCCTCCTGCGGGAACTTGGTTCCCTTCGCCTCTCTGCCCTGAGCCTTTGCAGCTCAGGAGAGGCTGGAGGGTTACCGGACCCAGAGGCAACCTCAGCTTCCCCTGACAGGGCTGGGAGTGGAGCACCTGCAGGCAATGGATCCTCCATCCCATCAGGAGCCAGAGCAGACTCAGCGGATGCCTTTAAAGCCCTAAACAGTCTCGGCCCAGTATACCTGAAGGAGCGTCTCCACCCCCATCATTCAGCCCAGACACTGATGTCCAGCGCCAAGGGCCGTCTGGCGGTTCCCTTATTGCGAGAAGCGAGGTTACAGGGAACCAGGCAGAGGGCCTTCTCGGTAGTGGTGCCTGCCCTGTGAAACGGCCTCCTATCAGATGTCAAGGAAATAAACAACTCCCTGACTTTTAGAAGACATCTGAAGGCAGCCCTGTTTAGGGAAGTTTTTAATGACTGGTGTTTTAATGTATTTTTAATCTTTGGTTGGAAACCCAGCCAGATGGGCAGGGTATAAATAAATTATAAATTATTATTATTATTATTATTATTATTATTATTATTATTATTATTATTATTGGTCTGTCCACAGATCTACACATGCAGCACATGGCTTTCTGGCGATTGACGTAGAGCTGTTTCACCTTTATTATGCTGGGCTTTGTCAGCTGACAGAAAGATCCGTAAACTCCAGCCATTGATGAGATCCAGCCAGTGTTTACTCTCTCTCTCTCTCTCTCTCTCTTTTCCTTCCCCAAAAAGCAAGTTCTTAAGGTAAACTTATGGCGGCTCCATGAAATATTGTTTGTTATAACAGAGCAGCAGAGATAATGTTGTTTCTAATTTCCCTCTCTCAGTCAGAAATTAAATAAAAAGTCGTGTCTAATTTACAATACTGGATTGAACATAGACAAGGACCCCATGCGGGGAACTTATGATGTATTCTTCCTAGTTTTTATAGCCATTAAAAAAGATTATAGGATTTCTTTCTCCCTCTCCTTCTCTTTGAGGCCATTTACATTTCTTCTGAACTCTCTGTGTTTTATTTGATGCTCTTAAAAGTGCCAATGTACATAATAAGTCAATCAAGAAGTTAAATTAAGAAGAAAAAAATCTCGACGCGTGGGGCGGGGGGGAATGACACATTTCTTTGACTATAGCAAACATATGCCCTTGGTAATCTGATCCTTACTACCTAATTGCTTTGGTGACATTGTAATAAATATTATTGAGCTGGGGGGTGAAGGGGGGGCACCAGTCATGCAACAGCAGACCCAAAGCAAAAAAAAGGGGGGAGAAGCAGATCAGCTACCGCCCATAAAAATATATTTTACAATCTAGTCACAGTTCTAAACTTTCCCCTTTGATTTCGGTGCATGTGTGTGTCTAGATTTACTACATTTGTGGGCTGTCCAAAAAATATTTGTGTGTTGTTTTTTTAAGAGCAATCAAATGCATCGATAAAGTTATAAGCCCATTACATCTGATACAGCATAAAACCAACAGCAGAGGGTACAATCTCAGAGACGTAAGCTTGCAGAAGTTATCACACTTAGGGGTCATTCCATGAAAACGAGGGGAAAAAAATTTTTAAAATTTTTTTCTTTAAATAATATTTTTACATGTTAAGTTTGTGTACACATATCAAAGTGTTTTGGCAACAAAACAAATTATTCCCAGAATGCTTCATTCCAAGATGGCCGCCACCTGAATGTAGCACATGCTGCAAATGAATTTGTTTTTGAAGTTAGACATACATTAAAGGTAATATAACATCTATTCAAACCATGTAAACTATGATTGTAATATGTATATTGAAAGCTTAAAATGTCATCTTTCGATTGCAAATAGTCTATATTACTCCAATTACATTTTTCATTGGTATTGATTGATTTTAATTATTGATGATGAAGCTGTAACGTGAGTTACCAAAATAAGTTATTTTTAGAATATCTTTCTAAAATTTCCTAAGTGACAAGAAAATAATTATTTACCTTCATAAAATTCCAATGCATGAAATTATGATTTGAAAAGTAACGTGATTTATCATATTATGTAACGTGAGTTACCATGAGAAAAGTTATTCAATTAATAACCATTGAAATTTGAAATGCCTGACCACTATTGCTATGAAAGGCAAGGTTTCTGTAATACTATTACCTAAAAAGTTTTTTTCTAAATTCCTCATAAGAGGAGGAAAAAGAAAAAACGTGGGTACATAAAATTAAGCTGTCCAATTCATGTAACGTGAGTTACCACACAAAAATATTTTTTATTTTTCATATTTTGAAATTAATATGAAAAAGGTAATAAGCTTTGATAATAACCAGGTATGTATTATATACACAATTATTTTATTGAAGATTGCTTCTCAATTACTATGTTTAAATATTACTTAATTGTTGTAATCATAAGTCAAATGTAACGTGAGTTACCATGGAATGACCCTTAGAAGTTATCAGACTTAGAACTTCCAAAACAACCGAAAGCATTAAAAGATTTTAAGAATGAAAAGCCAGGGAGAGTAAAAGGTCTCCGCATGTCACCCAAAAGGCCAAAGCATGGTGCCAGGCAAGTCTCCCTGGGAAGCGCATTCCATAACCAGGGTGCCATCACCGAAAAGGCCCCGTTCTTCATTGAGACAGACAGATGCCAGCCAACCACACTGTGTGAATGAATTTAATAGTATAAACTCAAAACAATGTGAATTACAGGTTGTGTGTTGACATGGGATTCCTGTAAAACTCATTATCGGTGAGGCCAGTGTCACGTAAGCAAGAGTGCGGCCTGACCACAAAAACTGGTAAGAACCAGTTAAAGGGGAACGTAATGGCTGAATATCAGAGAGGAAAGCAAATCCATACAAGGTACAAGAAGGGTTCTGATAGTGAAAATGGGTTGAGTAAAGCTGCATTTCAAGGGGTGTGCTTGGACAGACGAGACGGTGAGGTGCTGAGGGGGAAGACACTAACTGGGTTCGAGGATGAGCAGCTAAGATGACAAATTTCCCACATAGTTTGTGCGCTAATGGAAAGCTCTCGCAGATTTTTTGAACTCTGTCCTGTAATGAGTTCCTGAATAAAGTTAACCAGTTGGGTCAAGCCTCCGTACTTGAATCCTGAAGGAGAATTTCTCCCACAATGCACTGCTGGAATCCACCTCATAAAGGACGCAGGTGGCACTGTAGTTTAAACCACTGAGCCTCTTGGGCTTGCGGATCAGAAGGTTGGCTGCTCGAATTCCTGCGACAGGGTGAGGTCCCATTGCTCGGTCCCAGCTCCTGCCAACCTTGCAGTTTGAAAGCACGCCAGTGCAAGTAGATGAATAGGTACCACTGCGGCGGGAAGGTTAATGGCATTTCTGTGCGCTCTGGTTTCTGTCACAGTGTTCCGATGCGCCAGAAGCGGTTTGGTCATGTTGGCCACATGACCCAGAAAACTATCTGTGGACAAACGCTGGCTCCCTTGGCCTGAAAGGGAGGTGAGTGCCGCAACCCCATTGACTGGACTTTGACCGTCCAGGGGTCCTTTACCTTTACCTTTTTTAAAAACCTCATAAGGTTGCCCAGAAGGAAACATGGATGGGAAAAGATTCCCACCCCTGGTTCATGTGTTGGCCTAGTGTTTGTGTATTTAAAATGGATTTGCTTATTTAAAATGGCTATTGAGGAAAATTAGAGCTCCTGCCCGGACTAGCACAGCTGCTTTCATGGCCTTTGTAAGCTTCCTTCCTGAATTCATGCTTCTCCTGAAAAACCATAAAAATGCCCTCTCCTCCCCACACACAAACTTTTAGAGGCTGTTAAATGATGGTAGTGGATGTTTCAAGCCAACTGCTGCTGGGTAAGCTCAAGAATAGAGTTGCCCAGCAGGTCCTTTTCAGTGGTGGCTCCCCGGTTGTGAAATGCCCTCCCTAGTGAAGTGTGTACGTCTCCATCATTATTGACTTTCAGGAGAAATTTGAAAGCATTCCTGGTTGTTGTTTTTTGCCAAATCATTTTTATTAAGATTTTCAATACAACAAAATCACATTGAAACATTCCAAATTACATTCCAAATTATTTATCCAATTATCAATAATAATAAAAAGTTCCAATTCTGCCAAATTATTATTTAAATTTATTTGGTGGTTTCCCATGCTTCAAAGGTATCTAATCAACTATTGTCCATTGCTTTTTACCCTTGAAAGTATTCCTGTTAACCCAGGCATTTGACAACAGAATACATAAGATCACTGGATGGGGTGTTGTTGTTGTTTTTAAAAAATGTAATTGTTTTTAGAACATTTTAATCTGTTTTAGCTTTAAATTGCATATCTGTTTGCTGACCTGGGCTCCTTGGGGAGCAAGAGTGGGATAGAAATTCTATTATTATTATTATTATTATTGTTGTTGTTGTTGTTGTTGTTGTTGTTGTTGTTGTTGTTTGGACTACTGCAATGCGCTCTACGTGGGGCTACCTTTGAAGGTGACCCAGAAACTGCAATTAATCCAGAATGCGGCAGCTAGACTGGTGACTGGGAGTGGCCGCCGGGACCACATAACACCTGTCCTGAGAGATCTACATTGGCTCCCATTATATTTCCGAGCACAATTCAAAGTGTTGGTGCTGACCTTTAAAGCCCTAAACGGCCTCGGTCCTGTATACCTGAAGGAGCGTCTCCACCCCCATCGTTCAGTCCGGACATTGAGATCCAGCGCCGAGGGCCTTCTGGCGGTTCCCTCCCTGCGAGAAGCAAAGCTACAGGGAACCTGGCAGAGGGCCTTCCCAGTAGTGGCGCCCGCCCTGTGGAACGCCCTCCCAATCAGAGGTCAAAGGGATCAACAACTACATGACATTTAGAAAATACCTGAAGGCAGCCCTGTTTAGGGAAGTTTTTAATCTGTGACATGTTAATGTATTTTGATGTTTGCTGGAAGCCACCCAGAGTGGCTGGGGAGACCCAGCCAGATGGGCGGGGTACAAATAATAAATTATTATTATTATTATTATTATTATTATTATTATTATTATTATTATTATTATTATTATTATATCACAGCACCTTCCGATCAAAAGCAGCCAATCTGAGCATTGATAAGCAAGAATCCCAGCTGCAAGACCCATTACCGTTCTTAACCGGCCCCAGGATAGAGGGAACATCTAACTGTGGTAGCACCGAAACTCTTTGCTTGTAAGCAACTGTTGAAGCTGCTTGGAGGTCAAGCCGGTGGTCTTCCGAGGGTTGTGCTGTGTTTAAAAATAAATAAAGAGCCTCCCTCAACTGCTCTGAGGCAGGGATTTAAGCAAAAGTTACATCTTCAAGCAACATAGCCTCCCATGACTCACCCCGTTAATGTCTGCCTGACCGTTTAAGGAGCACTGTCGCCCTCCCCGCCCCCCGCCACCCCGTGCCCCTTTTCCTTATCATGTTTAAATCTGTCACGGATGTCGGATATTGCTTTCTTAAGTGGGCTCAACTATATCACAAGCTGCTGTGGTAATGCTGGACCGGAGCATCACTCCATTTTATGTCCTTAAATATTCATAAGAAGATTTGCAGCATTAATATCTTAGAGGGCTTACAAGAACACTTAAATAATGTGTCTTAGCTTCCCTTGCCCCCCCCCCGCCCTCCTATTGTCCACTAACCTCCCCCCCACACACACACACAAATTGTCCCAGGCTGTTCTCATTTGCGTAATGCATTGAGCTCTACTTAATAATTGCTCTGGGACCTGGTCAGTGGTTCTTTGCTTCACTGCTACCCGGTTTAATTACAACCTCCATGGCTTCCTCATAGGTGAAGCTTGCTCTGTTTTACAAGAAGGGGGGGGCGGGGAGAGAGAAGGGAAAACAAGGTTCGTCAAGGCAAGGTTAATGCATGGGAAATAAGTTCCACTCGTTTACGCACAACCACCCATTTCATCTTTAAGTAGACAAGGGGAGATCATTCATAATGTCACCGGCTCTGGGTCCTTTTTATTTATGGAGAAAGGTAGGGGGAGGTAAGAAGAGTATTGATTCATTGGCGATATTAACAAAATGACTGTTAAAAACAGGCTCAGGAACATTTCTCAATTGGTAAAAGGGATTGATGGATTCTGCCCAGCTAGGATATTGGCACAGGGCGGAGAAGAGATTGCATTAATAGGGGAGGTGAGGGAGAAAAGTGATAGCTCAAAAGTAAAGGTAGAGGTAAAGGGACCCCTGACCATTAGGTCCAGTCGTGTCCGACTCTGGGGTTGCGACGCTCATCTCGCTTTATTGGCCGAGAGCCGGCGTACAGCTTCTGGGTCATGTGGCCAGCATGACTAAGCCGCTTCTAGCGAACCAGAGCAGCGCACGGAAATGCCGTTTACCTTCCCGCCGGAGCGGTACCTATTTATCTACTTGCACTTTGACGTGCTTTCGAACTGCTAGGTTGGCAGGAGCTGGGACCGAGCAATGGGAGCTCACCCCGTCGCAGGGATTTGAACCGCCGACCTTCTGATCAGCAAGCCCTAGGCTCTGTGGTTTAACCCACAGCGCCACCTGGGTCCCTTATAGCTCAAAAGTAGAGCGTCTCTTTTGCAGGAGGTCCCAAGTTCAATTCTCGACATCTCCAGGTAGGGCTGTGATGAGAGACTCCTTTGAAAACCCAGAGAGCCAATCAGTGTGGACAATGCTGGGCTGGATGGACCGATTTGGTTTAATGTAAGCTTCCAATCTTCCACCTCAGGGCCCTGCCATTTCCAGACTCATGCTAACCATGTCGGCTCAGAAGTCAGTCCTCTTGATATTAGAAATGTTTGGATGACGTCACCAACTGTGTGGGAATCCTCTACACCAGGCATGTCCAACAGGTAGATCGTGATCTACTGGTAGATCACTGGACGTCTGTGGTAGATCACTGGTAGATCATTGGTTCCCTCCAAAGAAGCTGAACAACTGTGGCTCCCCTAAAAAAAGCTCAACATTTTACCTCCTCCCTGAAAAAACTCAAAAACTTTGACCTGAACCCCCAAAAAGGGGGTCTTTGCCCACCTAGCAGTTCGAAAGCACGTCAAAGTGCAAGTAGATAAATAGGTACCGCTCCGGCGGGAAGGTAAATGGCATTTCCATGCGCTGCTCTGGTTCGTCAGAAGCGGCTTAGTCATGCTGGCCACATGACCTGGAAGCTGTATGCCGGCTCCCTTGGCCAATAATGCGAGATGAACGCCACAACCCCAGAGTCGGACACGACTGGACCAAATGGTCAGGGGTCCCTTTACCATTAAGGGATATGGGTGGTGCTGTTTAAACCACCGAACTTCTTGGGCTTGCCGATTGGAAGGTCGGTAGTTCAAATCCCCGCAATGGGGTGAGCTCCCATTGCTCTGTCCCAGCTCCTGCCAACCTAGCAGTTCAAAAGCACACCAGTGCAAGTAGATAAATAGGTACCGCTGTGGCGGAAAGGTATGGCGTTTCCATGTGCTCTGGTTTCCGTCACTGTGTCCCATCACACCAGAAGCAGTATCATCATGCTGGCCAGGTGAACCCGGAAAGCTGTCTGTGGACAAACACCAGCTCTGTCGTCCTGAAAGCAAGATGAGCACCACAACCACATAGTCGCCTTTGACTGGACTTAACCGTCCAGGGGTCCTTTACCTTTACCTTTTTCCTTCAGGTGTCTTGGAGAGTGCTTCATGCAGTCATGCCAACGAAATAAATTGCATACTGAAGAAGACACACCACTGTACCCTGTTCTTTGAAACTTAAGGTTATTGTATTTTAGGAGCCACCCTATTCTTCCAATTGTAAGTAGATTTAACATATTTTATTCTTGTAATTTTTTTTATACTGCTATAACACACCCTTGGACCTTATTATGGACCTCCTCTTATGGTTTTGATTTTGGGCGATAAATGAAGCTGCATTTAAATTTTAAATTGTATTTTAACCTGTATTTTAATTAACGGTTTTTCTTTCTTTTATATTTTATTGTAATTTTTATTGGTGTTAGCCGCCCTGAGCCCGGTTTCGGCTGGGAAGGGTGGGGTATAAATAAAATTTATTATTATTATTATTATTATTATTATTATTATTATAAAGCGCAGATGAGAAAACCTGTTGTTGTTGTTGTTGTGGCACTCCCCCCATTCCATGTACAAAAGCTGACCAGAATGGTCATAGAATCATAGGATTGTAGAGTTGGCAGGGACCACGAGGGTCATCTAGTCCAACCCCCTGCAATGCAGGAATATTTTTGCCCAACGTGGGACTCGAACCCATGACCCTGAGATTAAGAGTCTCATGTTGTACTGAGTGAGTGAGTGCCAGCGGAGGCACAGAGCACACCACACTCTTCCCTCCCACCCTTTCACCATTCCTCGGCAGCTGCCTCACTCTGCCTAACGATAGGGCCTGCTCTGCCTAGCTAGATGGCTCCGGTGTTAGCTCAGTCAGTCCAGTTACCTTCAGGCAATGGAACATGATTTACCCTCCTCGGATTGTTCCATACCTGACCGCGCATAATGCTGCACATCATCTCTCTGACCAAACTTTGTGGCCTAAATTTGGAGGAGGGAGATGGACCTATGGAAAGCAGCTGGCGTGCTCCAAACAATCAACTTCGCTCCCCGTGCATTAGTTGCGCAACTTTGGGGTTGTGAAATCCGAATTTGAATAATCCTGCACGCTGCTTCCGTGGCTGATCGCTTGAGCACTAATCACATGCCTGGTTAATTTGATAATGCACGTAATGCTTCGGGAGCTCCCCTTCAGGAGATTAATGAGGTGGAGAAAGAGGAGATTGTTACAAACCTGCCGCTTCCTGTACCTCCCAAGAAGACAATGGGAAACAAATGTGCCAAACCTCCTCTCCACGCCACTGTGTGCTAAGCATCATTATCACGGAGCTGGTGCAGTCCATTATAATTATGCACCGATAAGCAACGCTCCTACTGTGCGAAGAATGGCAGAGATTGAGACATTTCCCTTTCATGGGGCACACAGCACACAGATTGTTCAAAGTTTCGAAGAGCATCGCTTGGGGCAGCGTGCAACTTTAGCCCTAGTTCTAGTGGTGTCCCTGGGTGTGCGCCTTTCCTGTACCTCTATGAGAATCGGTGGCAGCCAATGCTACAGGGAGTTGCAGTGAAGGCGAAAACACTTCACCCCTGTGCTGGCCCCGGGGGTGCCCTGCCCAGAGGACACCGGGTGGGAAGACCAGAAACTCACCCGGGGCCGAGCGGGGCGTGGTCAGCAGTCCCAGACAACAGTGGTGGGTCCAGCGAAGCAACCATGTCCTGGGACGGGGCGGCGGCAGGGTCAGGTAACAGTCCGTGGGTCTAGCCGGGTAGTCAGAGGTCAGGAACACGCCAGGGGTTCGTCCAAGAAGCAGGGTCAAAGTCCAGTCCGTGGCAGGGGCGTAGGAAGTGGGGGGCGGGGGCGGTCCGCCCCAAGTTCCATCATGGAGGGGGTGACAAATTATCAAGGAACAATTACTGCCCTACTAGGGTGGTTCATAGAAAACTTTTTTTCCTTTTTGAAAATGCCTGCTCCAAAGGTCTTATCTTACTACACTAGGGATTGTATAGCTATATATGAAATTTCATGCATATCAGTTAATATCCTGACCCTCCTCCACGAAAATAGCTGTTTACTTGGCTGTTTTCCTATGTCGTGAAGGCTGAAATTTCAATTCAGTGGAGCACGTACTGTTCCCAACCCTAACCCTGCGGAAAGCCATCTAATTAGACTTTAATTTGATTTTGACATGTTTTTAGGAGGTAATTTAATTATTTTTTTATTTTATATCAATGTTATGTATCTTTTACGTAGGGGGGGAGCTTCTTTTCATGTTGCAAACGGGCCTCCGGAACGGATCCTGTTCGCAACCAGAGGTACCACTGAGATCCAGCGCCGAGGGCCTTCTGGCGGTTCCCTCACTGCCAGAAGCAAAGCTACAGGGAACCAGGCAGAGGGCCTTCTCGGTAGTGGCGCCCACCCTGTGGAACGCCCTCCCTTCAGAAGTCAAAGGGATCAACAACTACATGACATTTAGAAAATACCTGAAGGCTGTATTTTCCCTTAAAATACCTGTTTTTAGGAAACTAAAATTTTCCCTAAAAATACCTGTTTAGGGAAATTTTTAATCTGTGACATGTTAATGTATTTTGATATTTGCTGGAAGCTGCCCAGAGTGGCTGGGGAGACGCAGCCAGATGGGTAGGGTACAAATAATAAATTATATTATAATTATATATATATACCACTGTATAATTCTTGGGCCAGGTCTTTGTACACGCCTACAATGAATTTTTTATGATTACTGGATTCTCCAGGGGGAAACCCAAACCTTGTGGCGATTTGCATCCGCCCCGCTTGAAAACTTCATCCTGATCCAAGTCAGAAAATAGCCTCTCACCTCTATATGAATACAGGAAGCAGAGGGGTTTGCCGTCACCCTTTGATCAACGGCACGGACCAGCTTGATTTCCACTTACCAGAATGCCCAAGATAACTCTGCTGACCACATTACAGGGCATCTACATCCCCTGTTGGTGAATGAGAGAAGCCAGCCATGTGGTATTTTAGAAGCAAAGTAATTGCATGCAGTGCCTTTGATTACATCATAAATTGACACCTAGCCAAGAGATAAAAACCCTGGTTTTATTTTTGTTTTAGCCCATGGAGGAAGCTGTACTTGAAACGACTGCCCCGGCACTAACTCACGGGCCATAACGGAGCTATAGATCACATCCATAATCCTGTGGAGTTCATTATCTCCTAATGCTGCCTTCTTTTTCAGATCAGAAACTTGACCTGACCTGTGAACTGGGCCATCGATTGCTGCCTCTAAGCGGTCAGCAGCCCCATTTTCTAATCGATGCGGGGGGAATAATTTTATACATATTTAAATTATATATTACTTTAATGCTTCTTAAATTTATCTATCACTTTCCTCCCGGAGCTCACTTTGCGTCCCGCTCTCGAGGGCGGTGGGCGCATGTGGGCTGCTTTGCGGTAGGCGAGGGCGATGGAGGAAGACAAAAGAGGCAGTAAAGGAGAAGATGCAGGCAGAAGCAGAAGCAATGGCCAGGATTCCATCCATCTTTATTAAAGTCCTGTTCAGAATCGCAGCTGGAGCAGGGCAGGGGTTTTTCTTAAAGAATCAAGTAATGAATTAATTAAAGCAAATCAGCACCTACAGCAAAAAGAGAGAGAGAGAGAGAGAGAGATCAAATCTAGGCTCATTTGGACATCTGGAAAGACAGGAAAACTATGAAAATAAGAGCAAGGCTTAGAGTCAAACAAGATATGATGCAAAAGTAGACCTGCAGTCAGATCTCCACGTTTGTTTTTAAAGCAAGTGGGAAGGGGGAGCAATTTTTTAGTGTAACAGAAACACTGTTTTTAATCCTTTCCCTCCCTACTCCCCCCCCAACCAATATTGTTCCTCTCCAAATCGGCTAAATCAACCCTACTGCCAGGGTTGGGTCCTCCTCACCGTTCAGGGGTCTCAGGGCCGAAGTATTTCACCGCCCTGCAAACTGCAGGTGCCAGGGATCGATCCTGGGGCTTTCTGCATGTAGGGTTGCCAGGTCTGCTTCCAAGAAATAGTGGACAAGCGGGGGGGGGGGGATTAAATTAAATTAAATTATATATTTTCTTACAAACATTTTAACACGTATTAAAATAAAGCTACCCAAAGTTCCCAACAGGGGTTCCTTCTTACCGTTCCTGTATTAGGGAGGCGATCCTTGGGGCAAGGATCTCGCTCCCTCAGGTCGTCGGGCAAGTCTCCTCCAAGCCCGCCTTCCCCCCCCCCCCACACCTGGTTTGCTGCTGCTCCTGCGCGTCAGGAACAGGAAGAGGCATCTTTTTCTTTCGCGCCTCTCCCTTTTGTTCTCCCCGAGAGTCAGGAACAGGCAGGGCAGAACTCCGGCAAGAGGCGCCTCCCCCCCCCCCCCCATTTTTTAAATGTCTTGTGAAACAATTGAGTATGATTAATAATTTTTTCGGAGAATCGAGTTCAATGGATATTCGATCTTTGTCTCATTCTTACTTATGTAAAAAAAGACAAAACGCGATTCTCCTATCCTTATTCTCTTAGATTGTACAGCTTTAGATTACGTACCATTTCATCATAAAGCTTTTGAATTAAAAAAAAGTCCACTATTTTGTGAAAATAAATAGTGAACATAATGTGAAAAAAGCGGACTGTCCGCTCAAATAGTGGACACCTGGCAACCCTATCTGCATGCAAAGCAGATCCTTTGCCATTATGCTGCTGTTCTTCCCTCTTCCCTCTTCCCAGAGCCTGTACAATATGGGGCCCCGGTCTTCTCTTGAGGCAGATGGATGCCAGAAACCTGTGGAAGGGCAGAGCCAGCGTGGTGCAGTGGTTAAGAGCGGTAGACTCGTAATCTGGGGAACCGGGTTCGCTTCCCCGCTCCTCCACATGCAGCTGCTGGGTGACCTTGGGCTAGTCACACTTCTCTGAAGTCTCTCAGCCTCACTCACCTCACAGAGTGTTTGTTGTGGGGGAGGAAGGGAAAGGAGAATGTTAGCCGCTTGGAGACTCCTTCGGGTAGTGATAAAGCGGGATATCAAATCCAAACTCTTCTTCTTCTTCTTTCCCTGGGAAAGAGTTGTAGTTCTGCGAGGGGTAGGCGAACATCCCTAAAAGAGAACCCACGGCATCATCCTCGGCAATCGAACATTTCCAGGATCCTTTGGGAGACACCAGGACTATTTAACTGGCATACAACTTAAAATAAGTCTGCTCACCCCTTTTGGTCTGGCGGCATTGAGGAGGCTTCACTGGGGCCTCGGCGCGGGAATTCAAACTGCAGTGCCCTTCCTGATAGGCGGAGGGGGCATAAGCACAACTGGATCCTAGCCCGCTCCCTGCTTTGGTGAATGCAGATGCAGGCTGGGACCTGGGCTATGCCAAGGGGCAGAGCTGATGGAGCCAACGGTGGGCTTCCCTCGGATCTGCCCCTTGCCCATTTCAGCAGCCTACACCTGGGACTCAGCCTGTTTGTTCCTGCGCCGGGTTTTCCCACCTGTCCGCCCACGGTTTACACTGATAGTCAATGACTTTGCTGTGGCTACGGTGGTCGCCGTTCTTTATGGGGCTGGATAGGAATTTGCCCACCGAGCTAATTGTCTGTGACCCGGTGGTTTTGCCTACCTCATAGCAATCGTCACAACTGGTTGGACATTGGGGCAATCCTTTGTTTTGGATGGAGGGCAGGTTGTAGTCTCCGCCTGCCCCTCCAAACGCTGGGGTATCCCGTTAAAGGGATCCGGGGGGAGTGGCCATGCCCACGTGCCCAGGGGGGCCAGGGCCAAAGGCACTCCACCAGACGGCCGTCCCTGCAGGGGTCACCCTATTGGATGTAAGTCTTAAGAACCCAAGCATGGATTGACCATGAGTAACTTCCGACGAGTGGGCCAGAAGTATTTAGATTGCCCCATGCCCAAGCCAAACCTCTTTCATCCACAATGACCCCAAACCAGTCTTCCTGGTCTCTTATTTATATGGGTTGGGGTATGGGAAGTCCAATGCCTGATCCTGCAAGTGTTTGCTATACCACAGAAAAGGACGGCTCCTGAAGAGAGCACATTTGCTCCCGCCCACAATATTCCACAAAATACGTAGGAAGATAGAGGGAGCAGGCTTAAACTGTGGGATGTAAACACACAGAGCAGTCAAACACAACACTGCTAGAGTGGACATGAAGGTGTCTCAGTCCTCCAGCCATAACTTCCTGTTTACCTGGACTGAGACAACTTCCTCTATGTAACTGAAGGTGGGAGTGGCTTCACCTGGGCAGGTTAGGACAAAACCACAGATCAGTGGCCATTTTCCCTCTCTTGGATCGGGACTTCAAGCAAGCAACATCTTAGAGCAGAGATGGGCTCTTGGCTTCCAGCCAAGAGGGCCCAAATGGAGCCTTCTCCCTCATGGAGAGTCTCCACATGTACATATATTTTTTAAACTTAAGTCTGCCTTCATCTGGGATCTTATTGTGACCATTTGATGTCTGTGAGTAAACGTTTTTATATGCTTTTATAGAAGACTTGTGTAGTGTCTTATTTTGGAGGGATAAAAGGGGAAATACCAGGAAACTATTTTACAGAAGTTTAAACAAACCTGAGCAACCTTCTGCTGTGTGATTTTAAAAAGGGAATGTAACTCTGCTGACTTAGTTGGAACTTGTAAACACAAGTTGGAATAGGATATCTTAAGCAATATATCCTCATCCACATTCCTAAACATTCCCACATAAACAGAGTCTGACCCTTGGTCCATCTCTCTCAGTATTGCCTACACTGACTGGCAGCAGCACTCATAGTACTTTCTACACTGACTGGCAGCAGCTTTCCGGAGATTCATACAGGGAGTGACTCCCAGCTTTACCTGGAAATGCCATTGTGGGTGGAACCTGGCATGTTCTGTATAGAAAGCAGATGCTCCTTTGCTGTGATCTGGCTCTTCCCCCCAATTGCTCTCGTTGCGGTTTTGAGCAATGCAATGAGGCACGCATTGCACTGATGAACAATTAAACTGCTTCCAAAAGGGAGGGCCACCACGGGAAGGATGATGGAGCCTTCGCCTTACAGAAAGCTGGGTGAAGGGTAGCTGCCTGACGCAGTGGCCGAGGCCCAAGATGCCGGGAATGAAGTGAATTGGAGAATCTCTTCCCTTCGAGTAAGACAAATTTGTGCAGGGTAACCACCAGGCCTTGCCGGGGAAGCCAATTGGAAAAGAATGATAGCAGCCCCAGTGCTGAAGTTCATCAAAGTCATCTCTTTCGGGTAAGCTCATTTTTCACAAGCCAAAGGGATATTTACCTGAAGTACACCTGTAAGGTATAGCCGACAAGATTGAGCAGAACATTGCTTTATTATATTTCACACCCTGATGATTCAATGTGATGGGAGAGAGGGAGGGGGGAGGGGGGGTTACTTTAAAAAAAACAAAACCCAACAACAACCATATTATGTTTTCTCATTTGGCAGAGTCAAATGCATTTCTGAGGTTCAGAATACTGACCGCAGAGTTGTGTGTGCTTCCAAATACCTGTCCCGCGTGAATTTAATCTGAGGGTGAAGACAAGCAGGTTGCAGGGGCGTAGCAATGGAGGGGTGGGGGGCGGTCCGCCCTGGGTTCCACCCCAGAGGGGGGTGACACTTTTTTTAAAAAAAATTGTTTTAAAATTTTAACTTCATTGAAAAAAAGAGATAATAGACACACACACAACCCCCCACACCTCACAAAGTGGCACCATCAGAGGGGGGTGACACTTTTTAATTTTTTTTAATTTTTTTAATTTTTTATTATTTTTTTATTATTTTTTATTATTTTAACTTTATTGAAAAAAAAGAGATAATAGACACACACACACACACACACAACCCCCCACACCTCACAAAGTGGCACCATCAGAGGGGGGTGACACTTTTTAATTTTTTTAATTTTTTAAAAATTAAAGTGGTGGGGGGTGACAAAAAAAATTTCCGCCCCGGGTACCACCTGGGCTTGCTACGCCTCTGGCAGGTTGCAAAGGCTGCCCCACATCCTGGAATAGAAAGAGCTTCAGAGGACATCGCCCCTATACTTGGCTCGTGCTGGCCAGCCTTGTAAGAACATAGGCTTCTACCAAAACAGGCCATTGGTCCAGTCCTGTCTACACCAGGGGTCAGCAACCTTTTTCAGCTGTGGGCTGGTCCACCATCCCTCAGACCATGGGGTGGGCCGGACTATATGTTGAAAAAAAATATGAATGAATTCCTATGCCCCACAAATAACCCAGAGATGCATTTTAAATAAAAGGACACAATCTACTCACGTAAAAACACACTGATTCCCGGACCGCCCGCAGGCCGGATTGAGAAGGCGATTGGGCCACATCTGGCCCACGGGCCTTAAGTTGCCTACCCCTGGTCTACACTGAGTGGCAGCATCTCTCCACAGTTTCGGACTGTGGACATTCCCAGGAGATGCCAGGGATCAAACCTGGGACACTCTGCGTGCAAGGCAGATGGTGTGCCACTGAGCTGTAGTTCTTGTGTTGTTTTTAAGCTCTTTTTAATTGCACATCACCTTGAGATGCATGTGTAGAAGTTAAATAAGTAAACAGCAGGGGATCTTTGCCTGAGCCTTGAAAGAACAGCACATTTGCACATTCCAAGGTGTCCCAAACTCTTGTCAAACTCCTCGTTCTTGGTCTTCAGCTTGATCCATGATTAGCAACAACATTGCAATGGTGTGTGTGTGTGTGTGTGTGTGTGTGTGTGTGTGTGTGTTTAATATCCGCAGCATTCTTAGTTGGGGAAATGTTAATTTGCTCATGAGGCACTGCAGGGTCAGAGACAGAATGCGAGAGAGAGGGGGAGAGAGAGAGAGAGGTTAATGCACCTGGGCAGGAGCCAAGAACATTTGCATCCACAGTGGTCATTAATCCATGGAATAGTAATTTGTGAAAGAGAAATCAATCTGATGCAGGAGGGAGCAAAGCCTCTAGTCCCAAACTAACTGGCTGCCTTCTGCACTGCGTCTTGTTAAGCAAGTCCCAGGTACATAATGGCCTCAATTTCCACATAGGGTTTTCTTCTCTCTCTTTTTGCTACAATTCTGAGAAACTAATGGCCACTGTTATGTACTGAGCTGAATCCTAGAACAATAGGATCTAGAATGCAGCAGTCTGATTGGTCCACAGGAGCCACCCAATCCAGCTCCAGGTGGAAGTGAATCAGCGACCTGATTGGCCTGCAGGAGCAGCCAATCAGGCTCCTGGAGGAAGTGAATCCGCAACCTGATTGGACTGCAGGAGCAGCCAATCAGGCTCCTGGAGGAAGTGAATCCGCAACCTGATTGGCCTACAGGAGTAACCCGGAATTAACCAATTACGTGGGGCCCATTGTGTAAATAATGTATATATAGCAGACGTTTTGGGAAAAGATTCATTCCTTGCTACTATGAGCTGAATAAAGAGCATGAAATTCACACTTGACTCCGAGTATATTTCAGCCACCCTAAACAAAAACGTATCCATATTCTCCCAGCCTCTCTGTGCATTGCTAATAGCATGGCAGTTTGGAGGCCTTGGGAAAATGTTCTTAAGAGAGGACACAGTGGGAAACAACTTGGATGAGGGCTATCACATGGAAGATGGAGCAAGCTTGTTTTCTCCTGCTCCGGAGGGTAAGACCTAAACCAATGGCTTCAAGTTACAAGAAATGAGATTCTGACTAAACAGCAAGAAGAACTTTCTGGCAGTAACAGCAGTTCAACAGTGGAATGGTCTCCCTCAGGAGGTTGTGGACTCTCCTTCCCTGGATATTTTTAAGCAGAGGTTGGATGGCCATCTGTCATGGACGCTTTAGTTGAGATTCCTGCATTGCAGGGGGTTGGACCAGATGACCCTTGGGGTCCCTTCCAACTCTGTGATTCTATGACCTGATATAGGCATCTTACATCCTATGCTCGCATCTCCAGCGGATGATGTTCACAGGTGCATAGAGAAGCCCTGTAATATGAGTGAACTAGGACAGGCAGGCAGGAGGAGCATCGGACATCTCTTCCTCCTAGAGGAAAGGTCTTGTTTTCTGCCCGGACCCTGAGGTCCTGCTCTGAGGGCCTTCTGGCGGTTCCCTCCCTGCGAGATGTGAGGTTACAGGGAACCAGGCAGAGGGCCTTCTCGGTGGTGGCACCCGCTATGTGGAACGCCCTCCCATCAGATGTCAAGGAAATAAACTTTGAGAAGACCATCTGAAAGCAGCCCCCGTATCGGGAAGTTTTCAATGTTTGATGTTTTATCGTGTTTTTAATATTCTGTTGGGAGCTGCCCAGCCAGATGGGCAGGGTATAAATAAATTGTTGTTGTTGTTGTTGTTGTTGTTGTTGTTGTTGTTCTAGACACACACACAACTGCTGAATGTGCACCTTGAGAACTTTGTGTTTACATGCTATTGTTCTCCAACATTTTATCATAGGAAAGTGTACACTTTTCCAGAGTGTTGTTCCTTTTTGGAATGTAGCACCCTTCAAAAAGCAAGTGTATTATTAAAAGGTGATTAGGTCAATGGATGGAAGATAGGATGAAGGGACAGGTCTATCGCTGGCTCTTGCCTGTGATCCTGTATGCACCTTCTAGATTCAGAGCCAAGCAGGGGTGTAGGAAGGGGTGTGTGGGGTGTGGGGTCCGCCCCGGGTGTCATCCTTGAGGGGGTGACAAAATGGCACACTGTGGGGGGCGGCACTTACCTCGGGGCCTGGCCTGCAGTGCACCTGAGCCACGTCTCTCTCCTGGGAGTGACACGATGGCTCGGGGCCCTGCGCTGCCCAAAATGGCAGCGTGGGGCTTGCGTCTGCCAGGTGGACTCCATGGGCAGCTCACCGCGCTGCCCCCTGGGTGGATCGCCCCACCCCCATGGGTGGATCACCTTGTCCCCACCATTCCGGGTGCCAGAGCAGCTAGCTACGCCCCTGGAGCCAAGAATGCCAGTGTGGTGTAGTGGTTAAGAGTGGTAGACTCTAATCTGCTGAGCCGGGTTCGTGTCTCCGCTCCTCCACATGCAGCTGCTGGGTGACCTTGGGCTAGTCACACTTCTCTGAAGTCTCTCGGCCCCACTCACCTCACAGAGTGTTTGTTGTGGGGGAGGAAGGGAAAGGAGAATGTGAGCCGCTTTGAGACTCCTTCGGGTAGTGATAAAGCGGGATATCAAATCCAAACTCTTCTTCTACTGGTTGAGAAGCAACAGTCAAAGAGGGCTTCTGTCTTCATGCCATTCTGCTGGGCTTTCCGGAGGCAACTGGTTGTTCACACACATGGTGCTGAATGAGATGGATCTCCAGGAAGGGCCATAGATAAGTGGAAGAGCACCTTCTTGCATGGAGAAGGCTCCAGATTCAATCCTAGAAATCGCCATGTTGGACCATTGCCTGAAACTCTGGACAGTTGCCAGTCAGTGTAGAACAAAGTTAAGGAACCTTCTGCAAATCAAGGGCCATATTCCCTTCTGGTCAACATTTGGGGGACCACGTACCAATGGTGGGTGGGGCCAGGGGTAAAAGGGAGTGTCAATTTTAATTTTGGCAGAGTATGGTGAATTCTTTGCACTCCTCTCTATTCTCCATCCATACTAGCATCACCAAAGTTCAAGGATGCATTCCAACCTGGCAAAAGCACTCACAAGAACATAAGAAGAGTCTGCTGGATCAGGCCAATGGCCCGTTTAGGGCAGCATCCTGTTTTCACAGTGGCCAACCAGATGCCCATGGGAAGCCCACAAGCAGGATTCAAGCACAACAAGACACTCTTCCCAGCTTGTATTCAGAAGCATTACTGCCTCCAACTGTGGGTTCAAATGAGGGTTCAAAGCAGGGCTGGTGAGGGATGTGGCTTGGGAGGTTGTGTGACGTGGGGAGATGCCCCATGAACCACATAGTGGCACCTAGAAACCCACATTTGGCTCCCCATCTCTGATGTAAACAATACTGATTGAGATGTCCCAGTGGTCAGACATAGGCAGATTCCTATGTCTCTGTCTTGGGTCTGATCCCCCAAATCTCTTCTTATGTTCTTCTAATCAGCCTACCGCAGTTCTACATCTTATGAAAGCTAGCGACTTCTTTAATACCGGCGAAACCTCCCTGTCCTGCAGTGGCCTGACTTACCATACACTGAGCCATCCCGGCTCCCACTGAATTCACATTTGGTGAATTCATCTTGGATCAGCCTCATTGCATCTCGTGAGATATGCCCAACAGAACAGTCTCCCAGCTCTCGGAAAGCCTTGTGTCCGGTGGTGGCTGTATCAATAATTCTTGGCACGGATCTCATTCTTGGCATCCATCTTCCGCTTAAATCTCTTTGACTCCCCTCCCCATTTCCACATCTTGACATCCATTAAATTCTCAGCCTTATAGCCAGCACCTCGCTTTGTCCAAAGCTTACAGATTCCGCCTGCTGGTTTATCCAGTCCAGTCAGTCCATCAATAAACCTGAGTGTCGAATGTGCCTGCTCTCTCTCTCTCTCTCTCTCTCTCTCTCTCTCTCTCTCTCTCGCTCTCTCTCTCTCTCTCTCCCGCTTTCTCTCTTTTCTTTGTGGGAGGATTACTGTAAGTTATGGGGATGTGATACCCGGCACCAGACCTGTTTGTTTGGCACTGGGAAAACGTGAACTGCTGCCTCTCATGATACTATGAAGCAAATTCCAGTCTTTAAGCTGGAACTGATATGGACATTTGATGAGGTCAATTTTGACTAGTTAAGACAAAGTTCCTGGTGGAGCTGGTGGGCTTTCGCAGGAGATCCGAGCGCCAGAGCCCTCTCCTCTCCTGTCGTTTCCAGCAACTGGTATTCAGAGGCACAGTGCCTCTGGCAGTGGGGGTACAATGGGTTACAACGTAGCCATCATAGCCAGTGGCCATTGGTATAAAGTGTAGGTTTTTAAAATAAATGGGTGAATTGAGTTTGTTGCAATTCAGAACAGGACAGCTGATTGGCAAGTCCAACAGCATAAACCCAGATGAAGGTTCCACGCTTCTTCATCATGACTGAATCTTAGACCGTGCCTGTCGCCAGAGGGCACTTGGGGGACATGGCACACTTAGCGCAATGTTCTTTTCCCAACCCTGAGCATCACAGCACTTCTCTGATTGACCGTTCTCACATGTGTTTCATTTACAAACTGAATAAAGCCAGTGGAATAGAGCAGGTGGAAGCCAGTGGCTGCGAAGGGACCAGGCACAAAGTACAGGTGCAACAGAGAGCAATTAATGGGTCATAAATCCCAGTTCTGATTAGAAATATATTACGATTCAGGTGCATCAGAGTCAGAGAAGCCTATGTTTGTGGTATGGACCGGATGATGATGCTTTAAGAAGAGCCTGCTGGATCTGGCCCTCATCCTGTTCTCACAGTGGTCAGTCGGGTGCCTGTGAGAAACCTGCTCTGGACAAGATAAAGCAACAAACAAATTTAATAAATAATAAATAATTCAGAAATATCGTGCAATGCCGCCCTTCCCGGACTGCACCATTTCAGAGTGCAGGATGTTTTTCCTGCTTCTCCATCCACAATGCATGTAGAAAATGGCACGTCAGGGAGAAAGGTTTAAGATAGCCTCCTTCTTCGCAATCTAGTTTATCACATGCATCGAGCTTTTTACACAGTAGACCATTCAGAGACAAGACCTTCCCTGTGTGTGTGTAGGAATCTTACCACATCACAGCAAAGGCTAGGCTTGTCAGCATTGTGGAGGCATCTGACTGACTTTGGCCAGGGAGGTTGTGGGTGATGGTCTGGGTGGATGCTGAGACCAGTCTAGGAAGGGCATTCTTAAAAGTGTTAGGTGTTTGTTTCATCCTTGTGGTGATGCTATTTTGTGTCCAAAAATTAATGACTTGCCTTCTTCATCCATAGCGAAACTCTGCGGAAAGAACCTCTCAGGCAGGACAATCCAACAAAATTTGTCATTAACCAACTTACATGTCAAAGACGCTTCTCTGTGCAACTCTTTTAAGGCTACCCAAACCACACTGGATCCTTAATGAATATCATGGTTCCTTGCCTAGCGCTGTACAATCACCTCATTCAACAAACATGCACACTTATATGTGTAGTTACAGGTAGGTAGCCATGTTGGTCTGCCGTAGTCGAAACAAAATTTAAAAATTCCTTCCAGTAGCACCTTAGAGACCAACTAAGTTTGTTCTTAGTATGAGCTTTTGTGTGCATGCACACTTCTTCAGATACACTGAAACAGAAGTCACCAGACCCTTATATATAGTGAGAGGGTGGGGAGGGGTATTACTCAGAAGGGTGGTGGGAATGGGTGATTGGCTGATAGGTGTGGTAAACCTGTTGATGACTGTTAATGACTGCAATTGGTCTTACAGGAAAAAGCAAGAGGTGAGATGGCTAAAAATAGCTTTATCATGTATAATGAGATAAGAATCCCATGTCTCTATTCAGACCAGGTCTCTCCATGGTTTTAAGTTTGGTAATGAGTTGCAATTCAGCAACTTCTCTTGCCAGTCTATTTCTGAAATTCCTTTGCAATAAGACAGCTACTTTGAGATCTTGTGTAGAATGTCCTGGGAGATTGAAGTGTTCTCCTACTGGTTTCTCTGTCTTGTGATTCCTGATGTCAGATTTATGTCCATTTATCCTTTGGCGTAGGGTTTGGCCTGTTTGTCCAATATAGAGAGCTGAAGGGCACTGTTGGCATTTGATGGCATACACAATGTTAGAAGTTGAGCAATTAAATAGTCCTGAGATGGTATGTTTATATGTGTGTGTAAGTTTGTGCATGTGTGCAGATCCTATGTGCAATGTGTACCATGTGTGCATGTGATGATGTGGTGGTGAGGATGAATCCATTCACTAGATTTCCTTTCCACTCTTCCTCCCAAAGGAACCCCAAGGCAGCAAAGAGCAAAATGACAAAACACTACAATATATACGTTTGTGTGTGAAAGATGTGTTTGCGTAATTTGTTTCCCTGCTATGTCAAAAATGCAGAGCAAGAAAAATTAAAGGGAAACAAAAGGAATATCAGGCGATTGAAAATCCCCTTATTTGGGTCTGTGAGGGGTAGGAAACATGTTCCCAGCTTTGCTTTATTTGTCATCTAAATGCAGACAGGAAGAAAAATATAAATATGGAAGACGACCTCCGGCACTTGTATTTTTGTTCATATATATATATATATATATATATACATATCCCCTTAAGGTGCATGCAGGGTTATATCCATGCTTTGGATAAGTTTCATAATAAAGGGTTGAGAGGGTGGGAGGGAGGGCTGCTTTTATTATTTCCAGTGTGCTGTGTGTTTGTGCATGTGCGTGTGCTCATGTGCGCCTCCCTTTAAAGCAACTCCATTAGCACCGCGGCAAGCCACCTTAAGCGGCGTCTGACATGTACAAACTGTTGCCTCCAGGTTGCCCCGTTTGTCTGGTTCCCTCGCAGTGTGAAGGTTGACTCGAGTCATTTTGCACCCAATTACTTTGCAGTAAATTCGTCGGATGATTCTTGTCGCGTGGTATTGATCCGACGTGTCACCTTGAACTTGTTTATTGACACATCAAATTCCAAAGGCAGCCCCGGCGCAATTTACCACTTCCCAATTATGGTATTTATATGATGTCACAGAAGCCTCTTGCCATGTTCAGATGAGGGCTATTTCTCTCTCCTCCCCCCCCCCCCCGCTTCCCTTCCTCTAGCCACCCCGCTCTCTCTACCAATCACCCGGACGATGCTTGCCATTTTTCTCTGACCTTTCCCGAGACAGATGGCAGCCCATAAAACACATCATTAACACACATGTCATTTTTAGCTCGCTTGGTTTGCAAGGAGTACTTTACTCAACAGAACATTTTTCAATTTCTCCCTTGATTGTGGCCTTCCTAAACAGCCCATTCTGGCCAAAGAACCGCAGAACTTATGTCAGTTAACCAACAGGATGTTTCCGCAGAGGCAATTGACATTGGCTTTCTTAAAAGGTTTGTTTTTATACACTCCTAAGCCAGCAGAACCTTTGGGAACTGAATCTTTCCATGGAAGTAGGGATGGGCAAATAAGTCCATTTTTGTTTCTTTCAGTTTCTCATTTTTTTCCCGGCCTTAAATTCAGATCTCCACATCACATTTTTGCGATTTATTTTTACATATTTTTAATAAGCTGCTGCTGATGTAATGGATGCTTTTTCTGATATTCCTGCAATGCAGGGGGTTGGACTAGATGACCCTTGGGGTACCTTCCAACTCTACAATTCTATGATTCTATGAAAATTCAACAGCATCATAATGCAAATGTCTCCTAATATACCCATTTTTTTTGTATGCCTGATACACACATTTTTGCAAAGCTAAAACACATTGTCGTCACGTGATCTACACAAACATATGCAATTTTTATGCACATTTTACATGCATTTTTGTTCACCTTACTTGACTGGAGTACTGGACTGCAAAAAAAAAAAAAGTGCAAATTTCAAAGGCTGACCGTGTTTCAGTTTGCTTTAGAAAGTTTCAGAAAGTGTGAATTAAGAAGGTTCACCTTTAACAGTGAGCTCCTCCCACTCCTCAGCCTTATAAGTAAATGGATAAATTTGGTATTCTGAAGGAAGCCACTTTGACTGACAGGGACTTAGATAGCATGTAAATAGGTAAAGGTAAAGGTACCCCTGACCATTAGGTCCAGTCGCGTACGACTCTGGGGTTGCGGCGCTCATCTCGCTTTATTGGCCGAGGGAGCCAACGTTTGTCCGCAGACAGTTTTTCCGGGTCATGTGGCCAGCATGACTAAGCCGCTTCTGGCGAACACAGAAACGCTGTTTACCTTCCCGCTGGAGCGGTACCTATTTATCTACTTGCACTTTGTGCTTTCAAACTGCTAGGTTGGCAGGAGCAGGGACCGAACAACGGGAGCTCACCCCGTCGTGGGGATTCGAACCGCCGACCTTTCAATCAGCAAGCCCTAGGCTCTGTGGTTTAACCCACAGCGCCACCCATGTCCCTAGATAGCATGTACCATGTCTAAAAGAATATATCTACCTCTTTCCCTTTGCATGCTCTGATCATGCCTTCTCCAGACCCCCCCCCCAACCCTGAGAAGAATAGCTGGTGATAGCCTTGCAAAGTAAGGTGTGGCCAGCCTCATCACTGTATTCTTAGTAAAAACTGGGGTCTCATAAAAGACTTTTGCCTGCTCACTCTCATTTTGCTGGTGTATATTTGCTGCCTCAGTTTAAGAGGAAAAGTCTGCAGCTAGCCTTTAGCTCTGGGCTGGCCTATTACACCCCTGTTTAATGTTCTGCTCTGGCTGCTGAAATTTGTTACTGGGAGAAGCTGGTGGCGTTACTATTAGTCTCTAAAGTCCTGGACAGCTTGGGACCAGTTTACCTGAAGGGTCACCTTACTCTAATCTGCAGAACTGGCACGTTTACAAGCACCATATCATGTTCATTCTGAACTTGGGAATAACCAATCTTTTCATGTGGCAGCATGCTTCCTCTGGCACTCCCTGCCTGTTGATATTACGCAGGGAGGCAGCATGCGGGTGGCGCTGTGGTCTAAACCACTGAGCCTCTTGGGCTTGCCGAACAGAAGGTCGGCGGTTCGAATCCCCGCGACGGGGCGAGTTCCCGTTGCTCTGTCCCAGCTTCTGCCAACCTAGCAGTTTGAAAGCACATCAGCGCAAGTAGATAAATAGGTACCACTGCAGCAGGAAGGTAAACGGCGTTTCTGTGCGCTCTGGTTTCTGTCACGGTGTTCCAATGCACCAGAAGTGGTTTAGTCATGCTGGCCACATGACCCGGAAAGCTGTCTGTGGACAAACGCCGGCTCCCTCGGCTTGAAAGCGAGATGAGCGCTGCAACCGCATAGTTGCCTTTGACTGGACTTAACTCTCCAGGGATCCTTTACCTTTTACCTATTATGCAGGAGTCTTCATTTCAATATTTTCCACTCCTGCTAGAACATTTTCTGTTCAGCCAAGTGCATACCCAGACATGTATTTTTTTTAAAAAACTGTTTATTTTATCTATATTTTGATAATGTGATTACATAGTTTTGTACACCTCGTAATTTTAGCCTAATGGGAAACATGTATAAAATTATGCCCCAAATGTTGCAACCTTTCCTCACAGGGGAGTTGTTCCACCTCTTTACCCTGATCCATTCCCTATTTGCAAATGCAATAATCAATCACTAGGGTGAGCCGATAATGACTGGGTTCCAATGGGATCTCTCCTTTCATTCCCCCCCCCAAAAAAAACAACAACAACCACACACATAACATTCAAAGGCACATCTAAAGTCATCCCAAGACTGGCCCTGTGTTGGGGGTTGAACACCGGGAACGGAATCCTGTGGCAGGTTTCATGGCTGAAATCCAGTCCTGCTCTTAGGCAAAATGCCTTTTTAAATATGAGAAACAATTGTATGCAAATGATCCATGGCTCCCCCCCCCCCTGCCCGACTCCGCAGAAGAGAGGGGGCAACCATTTAATCAGGTTATCTTGTTTGAACCTTCTCTTGAGCTCAGGGCGATGTTAAAGACAAATAGCAGAAATCTGTACTTGTCTGGTAGATAACTTATCATTCCTGTCAGCCTCCACTTTGCTGAAATGTACTTGGGAAACAATTGGAGGGGGTGGGGGGAATGAGAGGGAGAAAGGATGGGGAGGGACACAAACCATGCCTAATTTTTATTTTCTGGGGGCATATTGACAAGCTGGAACGTGTCCAGAGGAGGGCAACCAAAATGGTCAAAGGCCTGGAAACGATGCCTTATGAGGAACGGCTTAGGGAGCTGGGTATGTTTAGCCTGGAGAAGAGACGGTTAAGGGGTGATATGATAGCCATGTTCAAATATATAAAAGGATGTCATATAGAGGAGGGAGAAAGGTTGTTTTCTGCTGCTCCAGAGAAGCGGACACGGAGCAATGGATTCAAACTACAAGAAAGAAGATTCCACCTAAACATTAGGAAGAATTTCTTGACAGTAAGAGCTGTTCGACAATGGAATTTGCTGCCAAGGAGTGTGGTGGAGTCTCCTTCTTTGGAGGTCTTTAAGCAGAGGCTTGACAGCCACCTGTCAGGAATGCTTTGATGGTGTTTCCTGCTTGGCAGGGGGTTGGACTGGATGGCCCTTGTGGTCTCTTCCAACTCTATGATTCTGTGATTCTGTGATTCTGTGATATCTATGGCATTCGGAGCACGGAGAGAAATTCAGGAATACTTCTTTATATATATATATTTAGGCTTTTTAAGAACAAACTTAGTTGGTCTCTAAGGTGCTACTGGAAGGAATTTTTTTATTTTTTTATTTTGTTTTGACTATGGCAGACCAACACGGCTACCTACCTGTAAATGGGCTTTCTCATGTAAGAGATTCATAGACGGTAAATTGGGATCTGTTAGTTGATTTCTGGGTGATTTGCAGTTAGCCAGCAAAGCTTTCTGGCTCCCAATTGTTTAGCAACAGAAACAATAAAAAGGACTTTCCCCACCAAAGGCTGCTAAATTGAAGGAAGCTAACTAATAGGGTACCTATGCGTGAAAGGGCTGTGTGCTCGGTGCAATTCTCGTCCTGTAAACAAATTCCTGCATTGCTGGGGGTTGGACTACATGACCCCCGGGCGTCCCTTCCAACTCTAGAAGTCTGTGAATGTGTTCAGAGTCACCCTATCCATTTATTATGCCTGCTTTCTGCACAGGGCCCTGGTTCATAGAACGTGGGTAGGCAGGGGCAAGAAATTCAATTCAATTTCAATTGAAAGGCAAAAGTTGCCTAATTCACACTTTCTGAAACAATACACAAACCAAAACTCAGCCTTCCTTTGAAATCCACACTTGTCAGGGCTTTGCACTGCAGCTCTCCAGCCAGCTAATAATAATTTATAATAATAATAATTTATTATTTGTACCCCGCCCATCTGGCCGGGTCTCCCCAGCCACTCTGGGCGGCCCCCAGCAAACATTAAAATACATTAACACATCACAGATTAAAAGCTTCCCTGAACAGGGCTAATGTGTATGTACAAAAAAAAAGTCCATATATTATGGTACAGTGTGCGTATATGTGCATATATTAGTGGAAAAAATATACAATGATGCATTATTTTGGGGGGGGATGCAAAACTGTGTACGTTAGGCAAAATTGCACGCAAAAATGTGTATATTAGGAGGAATTCACACTAAAATGCTGGTGAATTTTCACAAAGACTTTTTATATATATGTAATTGTGGAAATATGGAGAACTGAACCTTAGAGTGGAAGAAATGAGAAACTGAAAGAAACAGAAGCTAACAGATTCTCCCATTCCTACTCACAGCATCATAGAATTATAGAGTTGGAAGGGACCCCAAGGGTCATCTAGTCCAACCCCCTGGAATGGTGAGATGGGGCCTTGATCCATGCTGACTGGGGCCGATGGAAGTTGTGGTCAAAAACATATGAAGGACACCAGGCAACAGCTGGTCTAGTGCAAACCACAGCTTCACCTCCAGTAACTGAACTCAGTGACTCTAGGGTTTGGATTTTAGTACAGCTGTCCACTCTCCTGGCCTGGCTTTAAGTTAGCGATGTGGACAGGGGGGAGCCAGAGCTGGCTGAAAAAGCACCCTGCTTTTCTGGGCTCCCACCTGGCAAAGTGCTCATTTGGACGTGCCCTTAATAAAAACTTAGCAGGGGGGCTCGTGGCCACTCGATTTGCTTGTGGCATCGCCATCCTTTCCCGGGAGCCAAATAAGAATGGACAGAAAACAAATGCTACCCTGTTTGCCGCTATTGGATTTATGACATGTCAAGTTTAAATAGCATCTACGAGGCTTAAAATGGTCAAGATGGGGAAATTCATTTTTCAAGTCTATCGAAGACAACAGGATCCTTCCTCCCGGTGCAAACTGGTGCCATGTCATCAGTTCTATGATCTCCATGTTTTTGTTTTTTGTTTTTCCAAAAAAAATTATTAACTTTTAACAAATGAAAACAAATGTCAACATACATCAATAAACAATAACAAAAGAAAACAACAATAATAAACATAAAAACAAACATACATCCTTTTAACCTAATCCTCCTTCCTTTTCATTGTGGGTTGACGTCCTCCTGTCCTCCCTTCCCGCGTTCCATGTATATCATCTTTAGTAATTTCTTGACATCATTTAAAAACATTTTTAATTAATTACCCTTAATATCTCTTCTTATCTAAAATCCTTATCATTAATTCCAACACTCATAAACCCTTATATCTATCTTCTACTTCTACAGCCTCATTTGTCTTCCAGCTTACTTCTACTCTTTAATCTTACAATACTTTTAAAAATATAATTTAAATTTCTTCCAGTCTTCTTCCACCGCTTCCTCCCACTGGTCACGAAGTTTCCCGGTCAGTTCAGCGAGTTCCATATAGTCCATCATTTTCATCTGCCATTCTTCTATTGTTGGTAATTCCTCTGACTTCCAGTTTTTAGCTATTAAGATTCTAGCTGCTGTTGTGGCATACATAAAAAAAGTCCTATCACATTTTGGGATTTCCTGACGTACAATACCAAGTAAAAAGGCTTCTGGCTTTTTGTTAAATGTGTTTCTCAACACCTTTTTCAACTCATTATAAATCCATTCCCAGAAGTCTTTCACCTTTGGGCACGTCCACCACATATGGAAAAAAGTTCCTTCTATTTCCAGCATTTATTACTCTGTGCATGATACATTTTTGCCAGTTTAACCGGTGTTAAATACCACCTGTACATCATCTTCATAACGTTCTCTCTCAAAATGTTACATGCTGAAAATTTAATACCCGGTCTCCATAATTTTTCCCAATCCTCCATCATGATGTTGTGCCTCACATCTTTAGCCTAATCTATCATTACTGATTTAACCATTTCATATGATCTCCATGTTTTTGGAGGATGTGATCTTCCTATCTTTGTCCCTGTCTCCTTATCTTTGCATGGAGTTTTCTTCATGGCTTAAACTGTACCAAAAATAGCATCCGTTCTGCTTAAGCATATTGGCTGGCTACGGGTATTGGCTGGTTAATTGGCAGGTACCAATTAACCTTGGTGCCCAACTCAATCCAGCGTGTGCCTTCGAGTCGTGGTGGCAACTTCTGAATAATTAATCCCAGAGACGAATCGAACCCGTTGTCAGCTTCCTTTTCAGTTAGTTTTCATGTCAGTAGCTAAGTTTTGAGGCTGGTTGTTCATCTCTTTTGAAAAGAGTCACTCTTGTCTATGAGAAAATACAGTCCCTAGCAAATTAAATCGGTCAGGAACCAGAAAAGGAAGGAAGGAAGGAAGGAAGGAAGGAAGGAAGGAAGGAAGGAAGGAAGGAAGGAAGGAAGGAAAATCTTTTCTACCAGTCAAATTGATTGTTTACTTTTAACACCCACATACCTCTGTAGGCTTTCGGAAATGACAAAAAGTCAGAGAAGAGGGAATTTTGCAGATACCAGGACTTCAGTGAAAAGCTGAAGATGAGTTCATGAGAACAACGATCAACTTTACAGTTTGCGAAGACAAACGGGACCTACAACAAAATGTTGCAGTGCATCCTAGCAGGAGCATCCTTGTGGAACACCCAAGACAACCAGCCATGTCTTCTTCCAGGATACTGCAACCTCTAAGGAACTCAAACAAGCCATTAAACTCCCCCCCCCTTCCTGGTTTTCCATTTTTCTGTTCCAACTGACAGGCAGCATTAAGAACACGGGAGCATAAGAAGAGCCGTGCTGGATCAGGCCAGCATCCTGTTCTCTCAGTGGCTAACCAGATGCCTCTGCGAAGTCACAAAGAGGACTTGAGTGTAGCAGTTGGGATTTCCCCCAGTTGGGATTCCCAGCAACTGGTGTTCAAGGGCATACTGACTCTAAGAGTGGAGGTAATACATAAGGCTTGGTTTCCCGTCCCCTTATCATCTTGGTTGCCCTTCTGTACACATGTTCTAGCTTGTTAATATCCTCCTTTAAATTGTGGTGCCCAGAAGCGGACATAGTACTCCAGGTGGGGTCCGACCAAGGCAGAATAAAAAGGTAAAGAGACCCCTGACCATTAGGGGACGACTCTAGGGTTGTGGTGCTCATCTTGCTTTACTGGCCGAGGGAGCCGGCGTACAGCTTCCGGGTCATGTGGCCAGCATGACTAAGCCGCTTCTGGCAAACCAGAGCAGCGCACGGAAACACCGTTTACCTTCCCACTGGAGCGGTACCTATTTATCTACTTGCACTTTGACGTGCTTTCGAACTGCTAGGATGGCAGGAGCAGGGACCGAGCAATGGGAGCTCACCCCATTGCGGGGATTCGAACCGCTAACCTTCTGATCGGCAAGCCCCAGGCTCTGTGGTTTAGAGCACAGCGCCAATAGAGTGGTACTATTATTTCCCTTGATCTGGACACTATGCTTCTGTGCTGCACCACACTCTTGACTTGTCTCAAGATTGTGGTCCACTAAGACACCAAGATCCTTTTCACACGTACTGCTGCCAAGCCAGGTGTGCCCCATTTATATAAATAGAGGGTTTCCCAAACTTGGGTCTCCAGCTGCTTTTGGACTACAACTCCCATCATCCCTAACTAGCAGGACCAGTAGTCAGGGATGATGGGAACTGTAGTCCAAAAACTTCTGGGGACCCAAGTATGGGAAACCCTGTTCTAATAAAAGAGAGGTGAGCCAAGCTAATTTGCATACCCTTCCTTTCAAGTTGCACTGCCACAAGGTACAAGAATAAGAAATGATGTAGGGTAAACTTTATGTTGTAATTAAAATTGCATCTAGTTTCTATCTTTCTATGTAACAAGCCATTAAATATAAAAATGACCTAACCATGGTCAGTCAAACCTCTGGCCCAGAAGTGCAAATGCATTCTTTATTTCGTTTCAGGTTGTGATGTGTTGGGTCCCAGCCAAGTTCACACGTCAGGCAGGATCAGGCCTCTAGTACTTACTTTTCATTACCCTTAAAATCAGTAACTGGATATTGAATTCCGTTGAAGTGAATATCAAGATTAATTGACCTGAGTGGTATATATTGATCCAGTAGAAGCCAATTTATTATCAGGGGACAATCAATCTGTATGTTTACTGGAAATAAAGTCTGAAGCAGATTGTAGCAGCAGCTTACACTGGTGTAAGATGGTGCAGAAACTACAGTTCACACCCGTTTTGGCTTTACCAATCCAGAGAGCTCTGTTGACATCAGAAGAGCTCCTTCAAAGCCCGTTAGCACACCTAGTACAGCTATTGCTTGCACTGACCCCTCATCTGTGCTTCTACCATCAATGGACATTCACATGGACCATGAAGCGAGCCTACTCTGACACCTGGTGTGGCTGCTGCATCTACAGTTTGTTTGACCTGGTGACTTCAGCCTATAGGTACCCTCCAACAGAAGTTCATTTGTTTATTGACAAAAATATACATATGTATGTGCCAGTATTTCATAGAAAAATATCAACCGTACATACAACCGTACAATAGAAGTCATAGGCTGCTCTTGTATGCCTTCAGCTTAACTGAAGATGGCATGCACTTCCATTCAAGGACTGGTAAGGGTCTGTTCAAGCTGACACATCTCTGCGCCAATGTCAGGGTTGCACCAGATGAGCAGGAGTGGTGGCAAGCCCCCCTAGGCGAAGCGGCAACCACGGAAGAGTCCAGAGGAATGGAGGGATTCTTACCTGAAGAAGACTGGTGGCAACACTCCTCAGAAGAGGAAGAAGCAGATGGGGAAGAGGGAAGGCCAGAACAGGAGGAGAAAGAAGTTGAGCCAGAATCAGGCCCTTGTGAGGAGAGGAGCCAGAGGGCCCCCTCCCCTCCTCCCATCTCAGCTGTAGAGCATAGAGCTGAGAAACGGAGGGAGCAATTGGAGGCAGTTGCAGCTCGTAAAAGGCGTGGTGATGAGCTGGCTACTTAAGGAAGGCCGGCTGCTTCCCTCACCAGCACCTGCAACTGCTGTGCTGAAGCATGTGGTTGTTCCTGCTCATCCTGATCCTGTGTACCTGACTCTGGCTGGTTCCTGACTTGGACTGCTCTTGACTTCGGCTTCTCTTGAACCCCGGTACTGATACCTGACCTCGGCTGGCTCTTGACTCGGACTGCTCTTGACTTCAGCTTCTCTTGAACCCCGGTACTGATTCCTGACCTCAGCTGGCTCTTGACCCAGACTGCTCCTGACTTTGGCTTCTCTTGATCCCGGTACGGATACCTGGCTTCGGCACGCCATCCTGTTGGCACCATAACAGCCAAGACAAAATTGCAGCAGGTCCTTCTCTGAAAGATGCTGTTTGCAGATGATGCAGCCTTGATAGTGCACTCAGAGGAAGCTCTACAGAGACTCATTTTTTTGCTCAAGCCTTGTTGGGAGTTTGGCCTTACCATCAGCCTGAAGAAGACCAACATCCTGGGTCACGATGTTGCCAGCACTCCACACATCAGCATTGGTGACCACACTATTGAGGTGGGAAGTGATTTTGTCTACCTGGGTTCCACCATAAGCAGCAACCTCTCCACTGACGCTGAGCTGGAGAAGGGCAAGGCAGCTATGGCAATGGCTTGCCTCTCCAAAAGGGTATGAGAAAATGTGGTGCTAGCGTCCAAACCAAGATGAAGGTCTACCAGGCTTAGGTGTTGAGCACGCTGGTTTAGGAAAGTGAGTCGTGGACAACTTACAGCTGCCAAGAGCGACATCTCAACACCTTCCACGTACCCTGTGTTAGGAAGATTTTGGGGCATCGTATGGCAGGACAGAGTCTCAAACAAAGATGCGTTCTCCCAAGCCCACACTCCCAGTAAGCTCACACCCCTGTCTTAGCGACATCTGCAGTGACTTGGTCATGTCCACGGAATGGAAGATGGCAGGAACCCCAAGGATGTGCTCTATGGGGAGCTGGCTTCAAGCACCTGGCCTGTTGGCAGACCATCGCTGTGTTACTAAGATGTCTGCAGACATGACACAAAGGCTGGCAACTTCAACCCCGCTGTCTGAGAATCCCTTGCAGAAGACCACAGTGCCTGGAGACAGGCAGTCAAGTTGTGTATCCATAGCAGTGACCAGAGGAGAAATGACCGCAGAAAAAAGAAACTCCATGGTGCGTCAGCAACAGCACTACCAGATGCCTTCATCTGCCCCAGGTGCAACAAAACATGTCTCTCTTGTATCAGTCTCTATAGCCACAGCAGGTGCTGTAACCTTCCAACAGTTTGACTTCACCTGAGACAGATGGATGCCAACAATAGAGAGGACTAGTATATTCCCAACAGTCTTCTGCTTTGACTGTGAACTTCAGATGTGCAGATGCTTCTTCCCCCTTTTAAACGCACATTTTGAAAAGAAGATGCACTTAGAGTCTAGAATATAAAGTATAAAAAAAAACCAAACACAGTTATTTACCTCCTGGGAGGCAAATAATAGCATTCATGGAATGCATCGCAGCCTGTCTGGTTATGCTTGTTTGCATACAGTTGCTGATTTATTAACATTATTGTAGACCTCAGTTGCTAAAGAAGCAAGCAAGTGAAATGTTCTGATCCAGCTGCAGATCATTTGCAGTCAAGCATGAGCTCAGTATGGTCATTAATAATAGCATCAATAGTATAGTGGGGGGAGGAGAGAGGGCAACTGTTATTTGGACAGCTCCGGAGGCATGACCTCATCTTCACTTTCAGAACGCCTCTCATTATGAAGAGGCATGGGATGGAGGAGAGAGGGGCTGTATATTGCAGGGGTTCTTGGGAGGGCACAATGCACCCCATAGAACTGAATGGCAGCTGCTGACTCGCTGGAGAAGAAATAACATTGTGTACTAAGGATTTCCAGTGGAGAAGTTGTGTTTGTCCTTTGCAACAAAAAGAGGAAGAAGGACGAAGGAAGTAGGAAGTAGGGAGAAGGGAGAAGGGAGAAGGGAGAAGGGAGAAGGGAGAAGGGAGAAGGAAGAAGGGGAAGAAGGGAAAATAAGGAAAAGGAAAAGGAATCTCATTATATTTTGTAGAACCAATCTGAAGCTGCCAGACTGGTGACCACGAGTGGCCATAAAAGATCTACATTGGATCCCAGTATGTTTCTGAGCACAATTCAAAGTGTTGGCGCCAGTGCCGGATTTACATATAAGCTAAACAAGCTATAGCTTAGGGCCCCACTCTCTTGGGGGCCCCCCAAAAAATTAAAGGGAAAAAACTGGATGTACATTTCCAGAATATTAATATACTTCTTCTTAATTGTATATTCAACACAAAAAACAGTGACAATTTGTTGTTGACAAAGGACAGCTGGACATATAAAGGGCCCCATTGCCTTCAGTAGCTTAGGGCCTCATCAAACCTAAATCCAGCCCTGGTTGGTGTTGACCTTTAAAGCCCTAAATGGCTTTGGCCCTGTGTACCTGAAGGAGCGTCTCCACCCCCATCGTTCACTGAGGTCCATCTCCGAAGGCCTTCTGGCGGTTCCCTCACTGCGAGAAGTGAAGTTACAGGGAACCAGGCACCCACCCTGTGGTATGCCCTCCCCTCAGATGTCAAGGAGATAAACAATGAGAAGTCTAAGGAGTAAACCCTACACAAATCTAGAGTGGAGTCCCTTGCACACCTCCTTTCCACAACTCCTGCAGCCAAGCTGTTGCCAAACATAGTGCTCTGCTTTCCTTTGGACCACATCAGCAAGACTGAGAGAGGAGGGCCTTGTTGTCTGGGCAGCCCAGGACCTCCGTAGACACTGCCAAGTTTGCGCCCCACAAGGGTCAGTTGCTGCTGCTAATGCAGCCATTTGACTTCACCTCTGGAGGTGCACTCCATTGTTTTTCTTGAGACAGATGGATGCCAACAAGAGTTAGGGTTGTAACCCACCCAAGTCGGATTCGGGTGGACACAAAGCCTTGCCTCGCTCTCACTCTGATTCTTCACTTTTCCTGTGCTGTATAGCTGCAAAGCTAGTTAAGAGATTTATTTAGGTTTGTGAAAAATCCTACCTTGCTCTGCTTTAACAAGCAAAAGGGCCCTGGTTCAATCCCCAGCCTCTCCAGGTAGGGCCTGAAACACTGGAAAGAGGTTGCTGGCCAGTGTTGACAATATTGAGCTAGATGGCTCAACTTGGTGTAAGGCAGTTTCCTATTTCCTAAAGCTAGTTTTCATGTTAGAAATAGTTGCCCCTATATTTTCTCCATGCCTGCTGTCAACCTCTGTACCTGGCTGCATGGTCCTTATCAATGGCAGTACAAAACTCTCCTGGCCATTGATAACTCCCCAGTCATATTTTCAAGAATCGAACGCCTCCAATGCATCCTCTTATTGACCGCCCACCATTGAGGAAGTCCGAGCTACTCTTACAGACACTCCAGCTAAATAAAGCCATTAAGATCTCCTCCACCCCTCCCAGGCTGCCTTAGGACTGCGGCCTCTTAATTGCTGCCAATATCTACAGAGCACAGTCCAAATCTCATTTGGAAGAATGATCATACGCTCGGTAATGTGCATGTTAGAATAATAATACACTAAAACACCGCAGGGAAAAAAGGCCGATGACTCAGCAAAGTGGGGTGCTATTTTTGGCACGCAGTAATCTTTCCAGATTTCTACGTTGACAATTGTGGACTGGGCCCATTCAAAACATCTCGGAACGGAACTGAAATCAATGATGCACAACCGGCTACTTTAACCAACGGTATATATTTTCTGAAGACAGAGGGTTTCGCTTTGGGGACCGGAATCAATAGCTTCTCTCAATGTGCTTTAAGAATACAAGCGGCACTAGAGCTGGAATGGAATTGTTTCACAAAGCTCTCCATTGCAAATTCTTAAGCTGAATATTCTGCAGATACTCTCTGAATGGGAAAGGGCACACAGCATCTGCTCTGCATGCAGAAAGTCTCTGGTTACAGCTACATTCTGGAGGGACTTAATGGGAAAGCCAATGCACAAATCGAGGTGGGCAAGGGGAGCCAAGCAGAAAGACCCCTTTGCTGGAAAATGGTGGGGCTTTGTTTTGTCCACTAATACTCCAGAAAAGCAAATAGCCCTTTGAAAGGTTTATACCAACTTGTGGATCACATATTAAGAACATGTTTTAGAGATGAAAACTGTTAGATTTCTTGGTGTACCTCCAGGGATACAGGCTTTCATAGTGTACTTTTGGGGGTCGTCAGGGAAAACTTTGTTGGGTTCCCAGGATTCTTGGGGGGCTGCAATGGGAACTGAAGTTCAACCACTTATGGGGTGGGGGACAGGCTCCTCACGCCTACATTTCTTGCTTAATTACCTATGGTTTGTGGTGGGATACTCTTTCAATTTTCCACTTAAGGTGCCAACATGTTGACTTCAAAGCTTTCCCATAATTCCCTTACAGATTGCCAACAGATAGATAGATAAGATAAGATAATTTATTGTCATTGCACAAGTACAAGCACAACGCTATACAAGTGCAACGAAATTGCATGCCATCCCGTAAAAAACAGAAAGAAAAAACAAAACACAACACAAAACACACACACACACCAAAAAAGCCACACATACACACACATACACCCATCACAGCTCTCCAAGGTCATATTATCTGGGTACAGCATTTAAGATGGTTATAGCTCTTGGGTAGAAACTGTTCTTCAATCTATTTGTTCTTGATCTAATTATTCTATATCTTCTACCCGAAGGCAGTGGTTCAAAGAGACTATATCCTGGATGAGATGGATCCTTTAAAATATTGTTAACCTTTTTAAGGCAACGGAAACTGTATAGTTCTTCCAGAGATGGGAGAGGATGACCAATAATATTTTGGGCTGTGGTTATGACCTTCTGAAGTATCTTCTTCTCCCTGGCTGTGCAGCTGGAGAACCAAGCACAAAAACAGTATATAAGAATACATAGATAGATAGATAGATAGATAGATAGATAGATAGATAGATAGATAGATAGATAGATGATAGATGATACAGTGCTTTTTTCTGGGGGTACGCAGGGGTACGCATACCCCTAAACATTTTGTGAATCTAAGCTTGGCCTCATTGAGGGGCAGTATTTCAATATGAGTAGGAAAAGGAGAGTACCCCTAAACATTTTTTTAGGGAAAAAAAGCACTGGATAGATAGATATCTGAACATATTTTCAAAACACCGGTACAAGACGGAATACTTAAGAATATATAGAACTTCTGAGCAGTCCATCTATACTAACTTGTTGCAGCCTTGACAGCAACCCTATAAGGTGGGCCAGTACTGTTATTACTCCCATCCTGCTGATCAGGGAGGCTGAGAGATAAGGAGAGGATGCCTAAAACCATCTAGTGAGTTTGTGGCAGAGGTAAGATTTTATGAGAGCCAGTGTGGTGTAGTGGTTAAGCGTGGTAGACTCGTAATCTGGTGAACCGGGTTCGCGTCCCCGCTCCTCCACATGCAGCTGCTGGGTGACCTTGGGCTAGTCACACTTCTTTGAAGTCTCTCAGCCCCACTCACCTCACAGAGTGTTTGTTGTGGGGGAGGAAGGGAAAGGAGAATGTGAGCCGCTTTGAGACTCCTTCGGGTAATGATAAAGCGGGATATCAAATCCAAACTCTTCTTCTTCTTCTAACCACTCTGCTTTGCCACCTCCTAGGCAGAGTGAGGAACAGCACAGTCGCATCCTGTTTATTCTAATAACTGGTTCCTGACAAAATTATCCCTAATTTACACATATCCTCTACCCCATAAATCCACATAAAGCAGGTGATTTCACTGCCAGGTACCTTTCTTTCTTTCTTAATTATAGTTTACAGGGAGAGAAGCTGTCATTAAAACTGCATTTGTCACTCCGCAGAGATAGGAGTACCAGGGTAGCTCCATCTATAATGAGAAGACAACACGCTATAGTTATTACGAGTGCCTGTGGCAGTCAAGCGCTGAGTTTTTAATGGTACCAACTGTAACTTGAGGGATGTCATAGAAAGGGGGAGAGAGAACTGTTTTACAAATATACGCAGTGAGATCAGGTTACAGGCAACGCTGAGTGTATTTTGCAACAGCTCCACACAAACGCAGAAACGGGGATTGTGTCCGGAATTCAGCATCCTGAAATCCTCAACTTTCAGGGTTTCGTTTGATTTTAATGATGCAAGTTTCTAGTCCTTGTTTTTTTTTTTTAACTTTTATTAATTTTGCTTAGTAACCTAACATTTTTATAATATTCAATGAAAGAAAGAAATACAAAACACAACTTAGTTCATACTACAATGCATAGCAACATAACATTATTATATATGGTTCCTGAAAAAGGCTTACATAACAAAAATCAGTTCAAAGTACCTTACGGTTTACCATCTCTCTCTCTCTCTCTCTCTCTCTCTCTCTCTCTCTCTTTTCCCCCTTCCCCCTCCAACCCTCCCCCCTAGACAGGCCTTCCTTCTTCAAATCTTTATCCATGTACACAGTCAGTTTCTAGTCCTTGTTGATGTATGGCGCTGCATCCAGTGTTAGCCATACTGAGAGGAGACCCACTGAATTCATTACTTGTTGTTGTTGTTTATATTTGCTACATTTATATCCCACAATTATTTCCTCTCATGAGCCCTGTGAGGTAGGTTAGGCTGAAAGTCTGTGACAGGCACAAGGTCACCCGGTGAGTTGCATGGCTGAGCAGGGATTTGAGCCTCTAGCCTCATGCTCTAACCACTACACCACTCTGGCTAGTCAACACGACTAACTTTGACCCAACAAAACTTAATTGGATACAATTCAGAGATTTGGGGGGGGGAGCGTGAGAAATACCTGATGAAACCTCAGAGGCTGGTTGAGGGGTGGGGATGACAAATGTGGGCGGGACTTCCAGAGTTCAGGGGCGTGGCTTTCCCCTTAAATCTGCAGAATCCGAACAAATTGTTAGAAAGAGCTGCCTATATTCTGATCTCCTTTAGGCTGCAACCCTAAACACATTTAGCAGGGATAGGTTGGGGAATCAATGCATTTTGCATTTGGAGCCAAATCTGCTCTTTAAAAAAAAGAGAGAGAGAGAGAAATTAAATCTTGAAGCAAATGTAGAGTTTCCTGCTTAGGTGAAATACTTTCCCAGTACGTTTCCGAGCACAATTCAAAGTGTTGGTGCTGACCTTTAAAGCCCTAAACGGCCTCGGTCCTGTATACCTGAAGGAGCGTCTCCATCCCACCGTTCAGCCCGGACACTGAGATCCAGCGCCGAGGGCCTTCTGGCGGTTCCCTCCCTGTGAGAAGCAAAGCTACAGGGAACCAGGCAGAGGGCCTTCTCAGTAGTGGCACCCGCCCTGTGGAACGCCCTCCCAGCAGAGGTCAAAGAGATAAACAACTATCTGACATTCAGAAAATACCTGAAGGCAGCCCTGTTTAGGGAAGTGTTTAGGGAAGTTTTTAACCTGTGATATTTTTTATGTATTTTAATATCTGTTGGAGGCCGCCCAGAGTGGCTGGGGTACAAATAATAAATTATTATTATTATTATTATTATTATTATTATTATTATTATTATTATTATTTCAAAGTGAATGAATGCTGATAAAACTAGCACAGTGCCATTCCGGAGTTTTTCCTTAAATTTTAAGATCTGGCTCTGGGGAAATTGGAGGTTCAGGCTCTGGTGAAACACCCAAGAAATTCTGAGCTGGATTTTAATATGTGTTTATATGACTACCAGAATTTCTCAGAGAGGTATATAATAGCACTTGTAATTTACATTGTACCTAGATGGGTGATTCCAGTTGATGAGCAACTTTGAAAATCTAGCCTCTGGAGTAATTTGTTTCGGGGTAAGTCACCCTTTAGCCATAGATTTTCCTAAAATGTATTGAAGGATAACCCGGGGGGGAACAGGACCTAATAGCAATTTAATTTTCCATCTAATAAAACAGATTTTATTTACATGATCTGCAAGTCTGCTTTACCATATTGAAGCTGACAGACTGTCCAACTTGCTTTGGTCTCTAATTATTGAAATGAGGCAAACATCTCTGTTGAGTGACATACTTTTTTTTTCTTTTTTTGAGATTATAAAATGGAAGAGGCCCCTTGGTGCTTTAATCAGCCTCCCTCTTCTTTTCTGTAAATAACATTTAATCATCTTAACCAGTCACATTTTCATAATAGCCTCTTTCGCCAGCTTTCAGAAATAATATTAATCTGCTATAAAAAAAAAGAGTTGGGGTGGCTGGAGACTGGATCTCAAGGCTTTAAAATCTCACTTACTTAAGGTCATGATTATTGCTTATTTAAGCGGATGGATTGCAAACAAAACAAAGCAAAAAAAAAAAAAAAAGACAACAAACAACAACTTAGAAGACGTCTGGCTCATGGGCAGCTTCTCTTGTTTATCCTAATGCCATTGCTTTATTTACCCTGCAGCTGTGATATAGATTATTGCATGCTATAAGTGACATTTTTGCTGGGTTCCACTTGCAGTTTTCGGGCTATTGCTAGTGCACGATAACCTCTGCTCATATGTGAAGAAATGTTGGCTACTCTGTGCAAGATCCCTGTCTCAGTGTTTGCCACATCCAGTTGTGCATCCTCATTAGCGGAGTGGATTTAAGGCGTTTGAGGGTCCCAAAAGTGGTATTGCAGAGCTTAACAAGAGCCTCAACGCTGTATCTGCATTATCTACTTAAACTGGTTTAATAGTCATTCCCTCTCCACAGGAAACCCGTTTGTTTGTTTGTTTGTTTGTTTGTTTGTTTGTTTGTTTGTATAGTGCCATCAGCGTGCATGACATTTGATAGAGTAAAAGAGGACAGGTCTCTGTGCCGAGGGGTTTGAAATTTAAAATTCGACAAAAAGTGAAACCACAAATGAAGGTGAATGGATGCAAAAGTAAGCCAGGAATGAAAACTAGATGGTTTCAGTTACATGTGCTTCTGCTTAGGCCTGTTTATTGGCTTAATTTCAAGAAGACATTTTTATTCACACTTTCCCCTAATATATGATTTATTTATTTATTTTGTACATACCTGTTGTTTGGAGAATTGCATTGCAAAATTCAGAGAAGTGCATCTTTCAGAGGCTATCTGTGATTCAGTTCGCATGTTGTTTCAGAAAGTGCGGATTTGATTGATTCAGCTTTCAATGCAAACTGAAATGGCTCCCCCTCCTCCATCCATATAGCCCTTCCCCTTCTTTTACCTTGCACATGCCCCCTTTCCTCAAGGGATCGAACCGCTGCATGCAATGCACATGCCCTCTGCCACGGAGCTACAACTCACAGCACCATATACTGTAAATGCATTGTTATGTTACACGCCACCCCAATCTCCAAGAATGCTTACCGACTATTGTGTGTGTTGTGAATGAAAAGAGGCATAGAAATATAGCAAAACAAAACAAAACTGAAAGGGGGAGAGAATGGGGCATAACTGGCAGCGCTTACCAGATGCCAACCACAATTGCTCACTCCAAACCTCCTTGCTCAAGCCCCAACTCCCCACAGGACTCAACAGTCAGTGCAAAGGCTTATGGGATTGTACTTGCAAAGGTTTATGGGATTGCTAGGCGCTGTTTTCGTGTATTTTGCCCCTTCTGGGCTTTTTTAGGGCCGTTTTGCCATTTTTAAAGTCACTTCTGCCTTTGGCGCAATGCAACCATGCACAATCACGAATCAATTGGATGCACATGAATTGGGAGAGGGGTGTGTGTGTGTGTGTGTACACACGCACACATATATATACATACATATATTAATGACACCTCCTATTCTTGCGACTGTAATTTATTTCAAACTGCTTTTAACATTGTATTTACTTAATTGCTGTAATCCGCCCTGGAACCTTGTGTTGAAGGAGGGCTAAGAAACTGAATAAATAACAATAGCAATAAATAACAATAAAGGGGATCTTTTGAAACATCCCCTCCCGACCCCTCGCTCTAATCCCCATAACCATCTTTGTTTATCATCTGTGCTAATGCAGCTGTGCCCTTGTTATAACTTCCCTCCCAAAGCCCTAATCCGTGCAGATCCGTTTAGTGCTGGGAACACCAAGAAGGAGTAAAGCCATTACTGAGCTGACAGGGCAGTGCAAAGAAAAGGCAGTGATGGACTAGCCATCACTTGACCTGAATGCAAAACTTATATCCTATTGGATTGACCTTTTCCCGGAGAGTAATGGATGCTCCCACCTGTCATCTCTGCTACGTTGCTGGTCATACTATCTAGATTGTGTGTGTGTGTGTGTGTGTGTGTGTGTGTATGAGAGAGAGGGGGGAGGGAGGGAGTCTTGCTTTACAATTAAGACGGATCTTCTGCATAATCCACTGGTGCCAATCAATACATACCTTTAAAGAAATATTTCCAGGTTACTGTGTGTCAGTATGACTTCTGGGAAAGGTTGCGGCTATGACAGTAGATTCTTAGAACAAACAAGTTAACCAGGAGATTTTTGTTGTGTGTGTGTGTGTGTGTGTGTGTGTGTGTGTGTTTAATAACGCAGGTGCTAAGTCAGTGAATGAAAAATGCAGCCCTCTTCTGGGTGAGACAGGTAACAGCTGAAGGACAAACTGCACATTACGCAGGAAGTCTAAGACTGGGTCTCCTGGCCTTCCCGTCCCCCACCCCTGATACCAAAATATAGCTGCAGGAGGAGGGAAAGAGGTGGTGTTTCGCTGTGTCCCCCCCCCCAATCCATTTCCCCAATCAAAATTCCCCAGTGCAAAACCTTGTCTCACAGGGTGGGAAGCAGGTATCTATATTCCAAATGTGTCCACAGGCTTAAAAGGGCTAGCAAACCCCTGCTTGAACCCAGAGTGCTCTGACATGGCAGTTCATTGTGGTAGTGCTCATGCAACACCATCTATATCAGGCATGTCCAACAGGTAGATCGTGATCTACTGGTAGATCACTGGACATCTATGGTAGATCACTGGTAGATCACTTTGTTGTTGTTTAGTCGTGTCCAGCTCTTCGTGACCCCATGGACCAGAGCACGCCAGGCACTCCTGTCTTCCACTGCCTCCCGCAGTTTGGTCAGACTCATGTTGGTAGCTTCGAGAACACTGTCCAACCATCTCGTCCTCTGTCGTCCCCTTCTCCTTGTGTCCTCCATCTTTCCCAACATCAGGGTCTTTTCCAGGGAGTCTTCTCTTCTCATGAGGTGGCCGAAGTATTGGAGTATTGGAGCCTCAGCTTCAGAATCTGTCCTTCCAGTGAGCACTCAGGGCTGATTTCCTTCAGAATGGATAGGTTTGATCTTCTTGCAGTCCATAGGATTCTCAAGAGTCTCCTCCAGCACCACAATTCAAAAGCATCACTGGCTCCCCCCAAAGAAGCTCAGCAACGTTGGCTCCCCTAAAAAAAGCTCTACATCTTTGCCCTGAAGCCCCCCAAACAGGGCTTTCCTTCCTTAAAAAAGCTCAACTTTGACCCGAACCCCCCAAAACATGGATGACTTTCCTTCCTAAGAAAAAGCTCAACAATCTCGATCTGAACCCCCCAAAAGGGGGTAGATCACTGCCAGTTTTAAACTCTGTGAGTAGATTGCAGTCTCTTGGAAGTTGGCCACCCCTGATCTACAGGATGTTGTCCTTTTCAAAATGACATGAGATTCAGATTGACCCCGAATCATCCCAATTTGGTTCAGGATCCAGGATTCGTCGGGGTCCTGTTCGCAGTTCTGATTCCAATGTCTAGAAAGTCAGCCTAAAAAATGATATAACCAAGCAGTACCAGTAAGGGGGAGAAGACATGCCCAACATGTGGAAATGTCCTAGCCACAATCCTGCGTACTTTACCGATAATCTAACGGCATATATTGGACGCCTTTCTGGAGAACTACCCAGGGTGTGCTGCAACACGTTGAAAGAAGGTCCCATTTGTAATTGCTTTATTAATATTTATTAAGTGAGCACTAGCTTCAGGTACATTCTTTAATAACTTATTTATAAAGCGTGCTTATGAAATACATTAAAAATACATTCTTTCACAGATAGTGCTTTAACAAGCCACTATAAAGTGTACTATCCAAAGGCAGATAATGACCACATCGGAGGAGCTGGGAACGTGCCAGACTTGAAGACAGGGAAAGAGGGAGGGTGATAGTGACTGGATTGTGGGTTGTTCTTAGCCACCGGGTGGGTTCCAAATTCTGCAGGCATCCTTCAGGGAAGTCAGGGAGAAAGAAGAAGGAAGCCGACCATTGCCACATCGTTTTGAAAGCTGACCGTGTTTGGAAACTGCATACACACAATACCTGTAAAGCACATTCAAAGCACATTTTCTCTTCCCCCCCCCCCAAAGAAGAAGAGTTTGGATTTGATATCCCGCTTTATCACTACCCGAAGGAGTCTCAAAGCAGCTCACATTCTCCTTTCCCTTCCTCCCCCACAACAAACACTCTGTGAGGTGAGTGGGGCTGAGAGACTTCAGAGAAGTGTGACTAGCCCAAGATCACCCAGCAGCTGCTTGTGGAGGAGCGGAGACGTGAACCCGGTTCACCAGATTACGAGTCTACCGCTCTTAACCACTACACCACACAGGCTCGCCAAAGAATTCTGGGCACTGTAGTTTAAGGGTTGCTGGAACTTGTAACTCTGTGAGGGATAAACTACACTGTCCATCATGCTTTCAGAAAGAAATGCGCTTTGAATGTGCTTAAAGGTATAGTGTGAAGCCAGCCTTTGATTGCACAGAATTGCTTTTGGGTTTCGTTTTTTTTAAAAAAAAAAAATTAGAAAAAGCATTGTTTTGGAAAGCCATGTAAAAAATTATTTGGCTTTCACTTTTTCTTTTTTTTTCTTTTTTTGTCTTTGGTATTCATAAAATGTTTCCTTCTGCAATTTTCCAAGTGCCATTTAATTAAGCACATTTAATGTCCATTAAATGAGCAGCTTTCACAAACATTTTATTATCATGTTTTATTAAAAAAAAAATCTACCCACTAAAAAATGCTGCCATACGCTTAAATATTGATGGGCACCAAAATTAACATGAAGCAACATCTGTGTTTAGCCGATGAGTACTTGAAATGTATTCCAAAACTCTCCGCTTAAAAAATGTTTCAAACGTAAATAATTTCCTTACAGGACTTTGCATTTTAAATTTTAAAGAGACGAATCGGCTGCTTTTTATGGAACGAGGGGAAATCAGAACATCTGTTTGTAACAAATTTTTAGTTTAAAATGTTAATAGTATTGAATTCTTGGGTTGCGGAATTAAAATGCTCTTTTTGGGGAAGGCTAGTTGGGAGCGGAAAACACACACAAAAGATTCAATATGAGCCTTTTGAAAAAGTACTGGATAATATCTACAATATTGAAGAGAGAAGTCACCTAATAAAGTACAGTGATTGTGGGTTGTTTATTATTATTATTACATGGGCACCATAGGACAGAAGTTAGAGCAGGGCTCGGGCAACTGTTGCCCTGCAGATGTTACTAGACAACAACGCCTATCATCCCTATGGAAAGGTTGCAGCATTTGGGACTTCTCAGTTTAGAGAAAAGGTGGGAAAAGGTGCCATGATAGACATTTATTTATTTATTTATTTATTTATTTATTTATTTATTTATTTAAAATTAAGATCATGGATAGAGAATTCATTGACATCCAATGGAGCTGAACGTTCGAAGATTCAGGACAAATGAAAGTTCTTCTCCTCCCAGCACATACCGGTAGTTGGGACTATGGAACCCACTATGGAACAGCACATAGTTAGGACTATGGAAGTGGTGATGGCCACCAATGTTTAAAATAATAATAATAATTTATTATTTATACCCCGCCCATCTGGCTGGGTTTCCCCAGCCACTCTGGGAGGCTTCCAACAGAACATTAAAATACAATAATCTATTAAACATTAAAAGCCTCCCTAAACAGGGCTGCCTTCAGATGTCTTCTAAAGGTCTGATAGTTGTTGTTCTCTTTGACATCTGAAGGGAGGGCGTTCCACAGGCCGGGCGCCACTACCGAGAAGGCCCTCTGCCTGGTTCTCTGTAACTTGGCTTCTTGTAGTGAGGGAACCGCCAGAAGGCCCTCGGCGCTGGATCTCAGTGTCCGGGCAGAATGATGGGGGTGGAGACGCTCCTTCAGGTATACTGGACCGAGGCCGTTTACGGCTTTAAAGGTCAGCACCAACACTTTGAATTGTGCTCGGGGATTGGATAAATTCATGGAGGATAAGTCAATCCATGGCTGCTAGCCATGATGACTATGGTCTACCTCCACTGCCAGGGGCAACTTGGCTCTGAATACCAGTTGCTAGAAACCATGGGAGGAGATTGTGCTCCTGTGTTCAGGTCCTAGTCGCTGGTTTCCCAAGGGCATCTGGTAGACCATTGTGAGACCAGCACGCTGGACTAGATGAGCCATTGGCCTGTTCCAGCAGATGCTCTTTCCATGTTCTCATTGACTAGATGGGCTTGAGCTGATGGAGTCATGAATCCAGCATCATCTGGAGGGCTGCAAGTTCTCTACCCCTGTTTCAGGTTATAGAACCAAGGTTCAAGAACCTAGGTTCAAGTTCTGGCTTTAAAAATAATAATACATCGAGAGCATTTCAACTGAACAAAATAAATAAAAATTAAAAGTGCATACAGTGGGGGGAGGAGCATATTATACCACAATATATGCAAACTACAGTTCCATAAATGTTTGTCTAGTATATTGGTATATAAGTGTTATTATCCATATGCGTATATGGTTACTTATAACCTATTAATATATATTTTTATAAACGTGTTCCAAATATCATTATACTTGTCCGCACAAAGTCTACATCTATAAGCAATCCGTTCATAAGTCGCAAGTGTTGTCATATTTTCAATCCATTGACTGAAAAGGGATATAGGTTTATTTTTCCAGTCCATCAGTATCTGTCTTTTGGCCATTGTAAAGGCAGGAAGAATCTGTTTACATTGCCCAGTTGTCAAATTCCATATAGTAGGTACGTAATTCAAAATAATATTTTCCTCTTAAAAAATTAACTTTTTCCACACAGTCATGGTCATTCAATCCAATACTTTCTCCCAGAATTTAGTAAGTGTAGGACATTGTAAAAACATGTGTCCTTTGAATGCTCCTTGACCATTCAACTGACTGGGTGACCATTGGTCAGCCTCCATCTCTCAGCCTAAGATGTCTCATAGGAATTGGTTGCGAGGATAAATGGATGAGCTGGGAAGCACTAGATATGACAGCCCTAGCCCTCTGAAGGAAAGCTGGAATCAGATTTCGTTGGTTCCCCAGCCATGGCTTTTTCCGTAACTCTCAATGGGACATGCATACCATTCATCTGTCTTCTTCCCCAGGGCTCTGACCTCATGCTGCTGTATTTAGGGAGCTAAGGGGAAAGAAATAAGATATGGAAGTATTGAATTGAGCGAGTTGGCTGTTAATTGCAGGTTTTTCTGGAAGATGCTAAGTCATAGGGGGCCGTGATCTCACCAGCTTATACTGGAGCATCCCACAGCGACTGTTTGCCATGACCCACATGCAGAAAAAAGTGGCAGGTTCATGGTGCCCTGCACGACCTTACAGTTGAAAATGATCTTTATGAGATTTCCCTAACTCTTGCTGATAAATGGCAGTTGTTGGGATCATAGCCTAAGGCTGCCATGCCATACTGCGTTACATACTGCAGGAAGTAAATGTGCGTCTGAATAAACATACGTGCATAGGATCTTTCTGTAGAAGTGCTGCATAGGACTCCCCTTGATGACCTATATATTGAGCATTCATCTTGATTTGCGTGCACAACGCTTATGCCGATCATATCTGGTCTTTATTGAGCATTGATTATTATTCGTTTCTGGGGCAGTTATACAACAATGGGCATTCATCCTGAATTGCTAGTGGGTGTCTTTATAAGGTACATCTTCATGTCACATTCCTAAATGCAAAAAGTCTGTGGATGGTATTCAACTAAGTCATACTCAAAGTAGACCTATTGTAATCAATAGGCCTAACTTGGTCTTCTCGGTCATCTGTTTTCAATGTAAAGTGCAGGTGGAGCCGCTAACTGAATTTCTTTGGAGCCAAGCAGCATTTAGGATCATATCCAGGGGTCAGCAAACTTTTTCAGCAGGGGGCCGGTCCACTGTCCCTCAGACCTTGTGGGGGGCCGGACTATATTTTCTTTGGGTGGGAGAACGAATTCCTATGCCCCACAAATAACCCAGAGATGCATTTTAAATAAAAGCACACATTCTACTCATGTAAAAACAAGCTGATTCCTGGACTGTCCGCGGGCCAGATTTAGAAGGCGATTGGGCCACATCCGGCCCCTGGGCCTTAGTTTGCCTACCCATTATCATATCCCTCATAGCATAATGTACCATATTCTGGGATATCTCAGTCGGTAGAGCATGAGACTAATACAGTGGTACCTCTAGTTACGAACTTAATTCATTCCGGAGGTCCGTTCTTAACCTGAAACTGTTCTTAACTAGAGGCGCGGTTTCCCTCTTGCTGCCGCTGCACCGCTGGTACACGATTTCCGTTCTCATCCTGGGGCAAAGTTCTCAACTCAAGGTAACATTTCCAGGTTAGCGGAGTTTGTAACCTGAAGCGTTTGTAACCTGAGGCGTTTGTAACTCGAGGTACCATTGTATCATAACGCTTTAAATGTATGGAGCGAATGTGGCCGGAGTCTGTACATCTGATTGCATCTGTTCAAATTCATCCTTTGTTTAGATGGCTCCTCCCTTCTGTTTTATCCACATGCAAAACATATTAATATAGCACCAAGTCTTTAGGACAGACTTGCTTCTTTCCCTTTAACCTTCAGACAGGACACCACGTGCCACGACGGTGATATATTAATAACGTAATATTTATTTATTCATTCATTTGTTCGTTCAATTTATGCAGCCACATGCTTAAGGAAGCCTCAGGGTGGCTCGCAGCAATTAAAAACAGCCATAAAATCTCATCAATACAATAAAATCAGTTTAAAAATAAACGGCATAAATAACAGATGACAACGCAGCAAAGGCTGATACGATAGTTAGGTCGTCTGGGATAAAAGCCATGCCTCCTCCCCTAATAGTAAAGTCTCGGTCCACTTCTCCCCCAAAATAATCAGAACTGTGGGAGGGAGCTCCATACCAAGGGGCTACCAATCAGAATGCTCCTGTTCCTTGAGCCATCCAATCAAATGACAGGCATTAGTGACACTTGGAAGAGGACTCCATTTGATGACCTGCACTGAGATTCATTCTAATAATTGTTATTGATGATGGTGGTGATGATGATTTATAAATTGCCTTCTAAATAATAATCTCAAGGTGATTTGCCTATCTGGGGTGCAAGCCTGGGCAGTGTGTATGGAGGTCTTGGGCTGTCCAGATGACAAGGAAGCCCTCACCCTCGGCCTCACTGATGTGGTCCAAAGGAAAGCAGAGCAATGTGTTCGGCACCAGCTTGGCTTCAGGAGTTGCCAGAAGGAGGCTAACAAGGCGCCACCCAACTGTCTTAGGGATTCCACTCTGGATTTGTGTAGGATTTGCCCCTTAGCCTTTTCTTCTCCTGAAGATGTCCCACAAGCAGGTGATTTGCACATTAAATCATTATAAACAATTAAAAACACAAAAACAGAAAATACATTTAAAACAGGACTAAACCCATACCGAAGCAGATACTCAATTTAAAGATCTGCTTATTCACCTAGGAAAGCCTGTCAGAACAAAAATGTCTTCAGTTGTTATTACTGGAAAGTGCAGATACTGGGTTCCTGCTGTATCTCAGCAAGAATGCTGTTCCAATGAACAGGGACAACCACGCTAAAAACCCTCCTCTGGGTTAATGCAGAGCAGATATCTGAGAGCTTTGGAACTTATTTAAAGTTATAGAGGTCAAGAAAGTCTCTTTAGGGACATAGTATTGCCTTCTTGAGCCTTCCCTGAACTGGGGATGTTTTGAAATACATCTCTCATCAGTCTCAGTGTTGGCTGGGGCTGATGGAAGTTGTAGCTGAAAATGCACGGAGGGCACCAGGTCTGGAGGAAGTCTGGCTTACTCTAACTGGTAGCAGTTCTTCAGGGTCTCAAGAACTTGATGTCGGAGGGGCTGAGGGTTGAACTTGAGGTTTCCTGTACGTGAGGCATATGCTCTACCCACGAAGCCCATTTCCAGAATGAATCTGCAGTCCTTGGGTTCTAGCCAATGCTGGCCCTACTCAGAGTAGGCCCATTTAAATGAATGGCCATTAACTCCAATGGATCTACAGGACTAGCTTTGGGTACAACTCATTGCATTGTTTTCAATGTTAGTTGTGCCTGGAGTAGAACCATTGAAACTGGTGGACATTCCAAACTTAGATCCAGAGGGTCTACTCTCAGTGAACTTAGCTGGATACACCCCATTAATTATCCAGTAAGTCTCATTGGGTTGTATCCAGTGTTAGTTATAATCAGCACAGACCTACTAAAATTGATGGATAGGCCTAACTTAGATCCATTAGTTTCAGTGGGTCTACCCTAATTCATTAGGGACACGGGTGGCACTGTGGGTTAAACCACAGAGCCTAGGGCTTGCCGATCAGAAGGTCGGCGGTTCGAATCCCCGCAACAGGGTGAGCTCCTATTGTTGGATCCCAGCTCCTGCCAACCTAGCAGTTCGAAAGCATGTCAAAGTGCAAGTAGATAAATAGGTACCACTCTGGAGGGAAGGTAAAGAGCAATTCCGTGCACTGCTCTGGTTCGCCAGAAGCGGCTTAGTCATGCTGGCCACATGACCTGGAAGCTATACGCCGGCTCCCTCGGCCAGTAACGCGAGATGAGCGCTGCAACCCCAAAGTCGGACACGACTGGACCTAATGGTCAGGGGTCCCTTTACCTTTACCTTTTACCCTAATTCATTAATAGGTAATGGCAACTATCCAAATACTGATCCATAGATTGGAGTGAGCAAGCTGGAGGACCTCAGCTACAAGCATGGAATAGAAGAGTTTGGATTTGATATCCTGCTTTATCACTACCCGAAGGAGTCTCAAAGCGGCTCACATTCTCCTTTCCCTTCCTCCCCCACAACAAACACTCTGTGAGGTGAGTGGGGCTGAGAGACTTCAGAGAAGTGTGACTAGCCCAAGGTCACCCAGCAGCTGCATGTGGAGGAGCGGAGACGCGAACCCGGTTCCCCAGATTACGAGACTACCGCTCTTAACCACTACACCACACTGGCTCCACAATGTCACCCACATTCCCCAACGGGACAACTAGGTTGGAAAACTTTGCCGTGCTCCAGCCCTTCCTCTTGTCCAGCTCCAGCTCAGCCTGCTTCCGTGATTATTGAAAGCCCCTTGACGGCCCACTCTCCCTTTGCTGCTTTCCCCCCTGCTGGAAACTAAAATGGCACGGCTAATTTCATTTCCTTTTGCTTTCGTTTGTCTATCTGCGGCATCCTTTTTTCTGATGTGTTTAATCCATTCTCAATTTCTCATCATCAAGCACAAGGTGTCCCCTTAGGTTAGGAGAGAGCTTGTAAAAAAGAGGAAAAAAAGGAGGGGGTTATAACCGCATAAATTTACAGAGGTAATCACTAATCTATCTCCTCTTTTTTTATTCTTCTTCACAGCCCATGGAACCATTAACTAATATCGCCGTCTAATCTTCTCCCCTGTTCTTTCCCCCTTCCACTTATTTATTTTTGCAACCAGAAACTCCGGTTATAAACACTCCTACTGTCAAAACTTGTCATCCTCATTACCTCAAGGCGGGCGCCCAACTCCGTTCTTCTAATTTCATAGTTTCTCGAATTTACAGCCGCTGGAAATTGAGTACAAAATCCATTATCATTTGTATATTTTAATTATGTAAATGAGGCAGCTCAGCTGTGCTGTCCGAGACCTGCAGGGATGCCTAACTTCAATCTGGGTGATTACAATTTATCCAGTCGAGTCACTTTAATTGTAACAAGCTAATTACATTGTTTCATTTGGCTTTAACAAAAGTCAGAGGCAGGCGGGGGGCGGGGGGGCAGGGCGAGGAGAAGGAAAGAGGAGAAGGAGCTTATTGGCAAAGGCCTGGGATGACTTCTCTGCGTCTGACATTTCTACGTTGGAACTAGTTAACCCTACAGCTGCAATCCTGCCCAGAGTCAACCAACGGAGGCAAAATAACTCCCGTTCTTAGCACAAGCAGGGATGGAAGGACCTGTCGATTTCACTTCTCTCCATTTCTCATCTTCTCCAACTTTAATTTCAGTTCCCCACATTTCTCTAGCAATTGGCGAACTTCTGGTCCTCAAATCCTCGTGAAATTTTGTCATCGTTTTGCTGCGAATAAACGCATTTTGAGCCACAGTTTTGACTAATCTACACATTTTGGCAAGCAACTTTCCCTTACGCAATGCATTTTTGCATGTTAATTTCATGAAGGCCTTTGTTTTTAGGTGCAGTTGCTACTAATATGTGCACTTTTCCTGTAAACATGGTTTGGCTGGAGAACTGAATTGCAAAATTTGGATAAGTGTTGCTTTGAAGGACAGCTGTGTTTGGGTTGCCAGGTTGTTTCAAATATGCAAACTGAATTTGCAAACTGAATTGAATCTCCTTCTATCTATAGGGCCAAGGAAGGAAGGCAACAACTGCTGGTGAAAACAAAAAAATGATTCTCCCTTTGCTATATTCAGATCCACAAGGATTAGACAGTGATATAAATTCATGATTCCATGTGAGAGGTGAACTGCAGTCCCCAGGAAAAGCAACCTTCTACAAGTTTTGATGGACAGTACTTGAATTATTTGGTTGGGGGCCATGGACGCTGCCCTCTTGGCTTCTGATTTTAAATAGCTAAACGGGGCCTGATTTGGCGAAAATAGAGGGCAGTAGTGATGTATGGAAGTATGTATCCCAGTAGTGATGTATGAAAGTGAGAGCTGGACCATAAAGAAGGCTGATCTCCGAAGAATTGACGCTTTTGAATTATGGTGCTGGAGGAGACTCTCGAGAGTCCCATGGACTGCAAGAAGATCGAACCTATCCATTCTGAAGGAAATCAGCCCGGAGTGCTCACTGGAAGGACAGATCCTGAAGTTGAGGCTCCAGTACTTTGGCCACCTCATGAGAAGAGAAGACTCCCTGGAAAAGACCCTAATGTTGGGAAAGATGGAGGGCACAAGGAGAAGGGGATGACAGAGGACGAGATGGTTGGACAGTGTTCTCGAAGCTACTAACATGAGTCTGACCAAACTGCGGGAGGCAGCGGAAGACAGGAGTGCCTGGCGTGCTCTGGTCCATGGGGTCACGAAGAGTCGGACACAACTAAACGACTAAACAACAACAACAAAGAGGGCAATAGAGGGGCTGCATTGGTTTACTTCAGTGGCAGCTCATGCCATATATGCATTGATATTGAAATTATATGCCATAATTTGGCAGCTGTCACATCCATGTCCTTCAGAACAGCCTTTGATAGACAAGGGAATAACGTCAAGGCGGACACGATAAATTCTGAGTTATTGTAAGGATGAGATTATGGGTAAAAGTAAATACATATAGGAAAATTGCAGCTATATATATCCCAAATCCAGGCTATTAGGGCATTTAGAAACAAAATAAACCAGGACAAATCCTGTTTAGAACCACGGAGTGCGGCCAATAAATATATTTTGTCATCACCATGGCTGCAGAACCAAATACCCACTGCCAAAGATACACGCAGGTACATAAATTAGAGCTACAGAGGCTGCAGTTCCAGCGCCATTCGTTTTTTCTGTAATCCCACTTTGGCCCTGAGGTAAATTGTGAAGATGACCTCTAATTTTCCTCCTGTATTCTGTGAATAATCACATTGCCTCTTTCCATCTGAGTCCATGCAGCTGCTGCTCGGCTTCATGATGTGCACCGGACTCAAGCTTCTGGTCCTCATCATTAAAGCCTTCCACCTTGACCTGCAGCGCCATTTTGAGTTCTTGCTGTCATGCGGTGAAAAGCTCCTCTCGTGCTGCCCCATGTCAAAGCATCTCCTCAGAGAGGTGCCAGGGACAGCTAGCCTTTTATCTGCGATGCTAAATTGTAATGTTGGGTGTGAATTTCAAGTTAGTGGCTTCATTCATTTGTATCAAACTGGAATCCATGTATAGACCCATTCGACAACATGTTATCCACTTTTAAATATTTTACCATGCATATATATATTTCTGTCTCTTTCCTTCTTTCCCCTTCTCTCTCCCTCTTTCCCTCTTCCTCTCTCCCTCCTCTCTCTCTCTCTCTCTCTCTCTCTCTCTCTCTCTCTCTCTCTCTCAAACCCCACCATCTCAAGGAAACAGTTGCCTTGACACCTTAAACTTCAGACATAGCCTAATCAGAGTGGACCTCTGCAGCTGCCCTTAGCATTGCTCCTCCGTTCTGCTGTTTGTAACGCTCCTCTTCCATTTTCGGTCTCTGCTATTCAGATTGTAAGCCCATCAGAGCAGGAATCTACTTTTTTATTTATGTTTACTTACCGGTACATTGCTCTACAAGTCCTCCTCCACCTCCTCCTCTCCAGAGAAAAGTGAGAGGAACTCAGCTTATATAATGGAATTCTCCTGGTTCCTTCCCCCAACAACCCTCTCTCTGTGCCCCATTGAGGGACCCGCCCCCCTGGAACAGCATAGTTTGGGGGCTGCAGCAGAATTCAGAAAATGGAAGAATTTATGCTTGCACAAGATGCCTTTGGGCCCAAGACGGACTATGTGCATTGATAGGAAGCAGGCATCTGTTTAAACCTTAAAATCTGCAGTGTATTGAAAATGGCTTGTTATAGCATCACCTTAGAGGTCTTAGCTGACTTCTGCCCTTCCTGTTGAGAAGTGAGATCGTTTTGGGAAAGGATGCAAGAGGGAGACAAGAAGTACTCTAGGTCTATCAGTCCTCCTCCCATTCCTTCATTTCCTCCCCACCCCCGGGGAAAAAATTGATGGGAACCACGACATCTCTGTGGGTGTGTTTAATGCACCAATTTCCTTTCCATAAGATCATTTTGTAGCTGGTGAGGGAATGCAGGAAGACAGTGGTTACTGCTGCTTTATTGAATGGGGCCTGGAAAATGTTTATCGTGGGAAAATGGGATCCAGACCCATATTCCCCTTTCAGTAGCATCTGCTTGCATGTGTGGAGTCTGGTCTGCAGGGTTCTGAAATGCTTGTGCTACTGTTGCCCTCACTTAACTCTATAGAAGTGCCCTAAGCAACTTGCTCAAAGAGTAAGCTAATGTTCCGAGGCAGGAAATCGCCCACTTACCAGTTGCATCAATTTACTGGATGCATTTTTCTCTTCCTCCAACCCCTATTGAATCATAGATTTGGAAGGGACCCCAAGGGTCATCTAGTCCAACCCTCTGCAATGCAGGAATCTCAACTAAAACATCCATGACAAATGACCATCCAACCTATGCTTAAAAACCTCCAAGGGAGCAGAGTCCGCAATCTCCCAAGGGACCCTGTGCCACTGTCAAACGCTGTCAGAAAGTGCTTCCTGATGTTTAGTCAGAATCTCCTTTCTTGTAACTTGATTCCAGATTGGTTCAGGTACTATCCACTGGAACAGAAGAAAACAAGCTTACTGCATTGTAAGAGTTCTGTCGTGGCTTCTCACGAGTAAGAGTCTTGAGCCCGGTACTGTATATATACAACGGTTTATTAGAAATCAGCCCTGAGTGCTCACTAGAAGGACAGATCCTGAAGTTGAGGCTCCAGTACTTTGGCCACCTCATGAGAAGAGAAGACTCCCTGGAAAAGACCCTGATGTTGGGAAAGATTGAGGGCACAAGGAGAAGGGGACAACAGAGGATGAGATGGTTGGACAGTGTTCTCGAAGCTACTAACATGAGTTGGCCAAACTGCGAGAGGCAGTGAAGGATAGGCGTTCCTGGCGTGCTCTGGTCCATGGGGTCACGAAGAGTCGGACACGACTGAACGACTAAACAACAACAACAACATGTACAGTGCAGAGCTCAAAAACAGTGACCGTCTCAGCCACTCTCAGATCCCGGAAGTGGCGCTCTTCTGGAGCGCCCCCAGCAAAAGAACTTCGGCACCCCAAGTCTTCTCCTTCCCTCTTTGCGTTTCATCCCTCTACGCAATTGGGGCGACAGAACTGCGGTGGCTTCCTCCGTTCCTGTTCCCCTATGTAAGTGTTCAGGACCTGAAGCATCCCACAGCCCCTCCACCCTTCGTCACTCCCACAGGAAGTCTTCCCATCGCTTCTGCGGTGTTGGGAACTTTCACCCTCGGAGAGCCCTAGCACCACCTCGCTGGGCTTTCCACTGCCCTCCGAGAGTTCCCTGACATCCATCTTCCATGTGACAGCCCTTTAGATATTTGAAGATGGCTATAAAAACTCCTCTCAGTCTCCATTTCTCCTAGCTAAACATACCCAACTCCCTCAAGCGTTCCTCATAAGGCCTGGTTTCCAGACCCTTGATCATCTTGGTTGCCCTCCTCTGTACACATTATAGGTTGTCTATATCCTTCTTAAATTGTGGAGCCCCAAACTGGACACAGGACTCCATGTGTGGTCTGACCAAGGCAGAATAGAGCGGTACTATTACTTCTCATGGACACTATAATTCTACTGATGCAGCCTCAAGTAGCATTAGCTTTTTCCACTGCTGCCAGTGAATTCAGCAGTATGTTGTGCTTCAATAAATTCAAGGTGCTTGAGAGCAGATCTCACAAGGATATCAAGTGAGGGTATTTAACTGCTTGACCGGTTAATTAGTAGAACTGAATCTACAAGTTAATGTCTTGCTTATAGCATCCAGCATACTTTTGGTTAGTCCCAATAAAAGTATTGCCCCACAATGGTCTTTGGAGTATACCTTTTTTTCCCAATGTACTGACACAATTACCTTTACCTGTTATTGTTAGAAGCATTTCTGGTTAGCAGTCAAGGTTAGGCAGTTAACGTTTCATCAATGGAAGCTGATGAGAGTGAGATGATCTTTTGATAGTTGGGGGGGTGTCTTTGGAATGGGATGCTCATCACTTAAATTATGTGGGGAAAGGGAGAGAGACCATAATAAGCCCACAGGCTATCAGCCCACAATTCCTCACTCTGAGGGAGGAACATCTGTTCTTGGGGTTCTTCCTCAAATATTGGGGTGATCAGAGGTGCAACAGCCTCAGAGCTCTTCCTAGGAGTGCCACCAGCTGCTTTCCTGGGGCAGCAAATACTGCCTTGAGGCTGCAGTCCTAACCCCACTTACCTGGGAGTAATCCCCATTGATTCCAATAGGACCAACTTCGGAGCAGACATGGTTAGGATTGTGCTGTAAAACAGAGATGGGGATGCTGTGGTCTTCAACTGCTTAGGAGGATATACTTCATTTGCAACTGGCCACATTTATTATACTCTAGTAGAGGGTGGACCTTAAATAAGTACCTACTCCATCTGCAGAAGCTCCCAGGGTCAAACCCTGGCACCTCCACCATCAATGGCATCATCGCCACATCTGGACTTTGGGCCAAAGGTCTGGGGTCCCACTGCCCACAGTGGATGAGAGGACACCAACCAAATTCAGCAGAGGTGGATCTTCAGATTTTGAAGTAAGTAATACACAATACAATCTAAATAGGTGTTTGTGTGTGTAGACCATTAATTCAGGTGGACCCCCATTAAGCCCAGGGTAAGTGCCACTGTTCACTTGTGTAGCCGCTGCTACCAGGATCCCCCAAAAGGGATGCTGTAGGGTTCACAAATGGGAGTGAGGGAGTCCTTGCAGCAAGTTCAAAGCCTGACAGGCGAGAGATGGAGGCCCTTAAATAATTCAAGAGCATCATTTTGTAATGCACTGACCCCTTGAGCATTGTACATCATTCACTCTGATTCCTCCCTCCTCCCTTCCATTGCAGTCTGCCCGGGCCTCCCAAGTCCCACCCGCACATCATTAATGACCTTTTATGAGAATTAACAGAGAGAGAAAGCATCAACTACATCTCTCCTGCATTTTTAAAAAGCACCAGCCTACTTTATCTATTTAGGGTTTTTTGCCCGCACAGATTAGTTTTGTGAAAACAATTAGAGTGATTTAAACAGTTGGTTATGGAAATGGCTATTGAGCTGCGTTGGTAATGCTCAGCTCTATTCATAGAAAGCATTAGGCTCTGTCAGCAACTGAACAGAATGGGAGCACAACTTAGAGAAGAACCACCTTTGGATTTCAGCTGCTTCTGGTGCAGTTTTTAAGATGCTTACAAGATGTGCCTTCTGTTAGTTATGGAAGAGTGGCTGATTGACCTCTAGGGATGGGGAGGAGTTTGATTCACTTCGCATTTAAAGGTGGACCTACCAAATTTGCAGTTTCCTAAACGATACGCAAAGTGAAACAACACCCCCATTTTGAAATTTGCATTTCTCTGAACTTTGCGATGAGATTCTCCAGCCAGGTAATGTGTACCAGAAAAATCAAACATTTTAAGGTAAAGTGTCCACTAAAAAAGGCATATATTAATGAAGATAACATACAAAAATGGGTGGCATTAAGGGAAACTTAATGTGAAAAGGTATGCATTAGTCAAAACTGAGTTAAAAATGTGTTTTATTGGGAGAAATTCACACTAAAATGCTGGTGAATTTTCAGGAGGATTTTTTTTTTGAGAAAAAGAATTGCAAACTTGATGTGGCAATGTGGAGAACTGAAATTAAGAGAAAACTTGTAGGGCTTAAAGCAGGGAGACCTAAAGCAGGCAGAGTCAGAATCAACAAAAGGTGGATCTGACTAATTCTAGGTTTGTCTCCCTCTGAATTGGAGGAGGAAGCTGCCAGACAGTGCCACCCACAACAATGATCTAGGTAAGAAGGCAGGGCAGGTGAGGACTGACTGAAGGCAGAGTGAGGGTGGTGGGGTAGGGCCTCATTTGCCCATATAGAACAGCCTCCACTGGACACAAGCAACAATTTTGTATATGTAGTCTTTTCTTGTCCTCTTTTTTCGGTGCTGTGTAAGTAGCCAACTGTCCTCAACCTGTTCCACATTCTGGAAATCACTAATCCTTTATTTGAGAACTAAGACAGAGCTTCTGTGTTATGTTGGTGTTTGTCCTCAATTTCTTCCCTTGGTGGACAGAGGAGGGAGCTTTCACACACACCCCTTGGAGCAGCGATCACCAACATGGTGTTCTCCAGAAGCTAGTGGACTCTCCTTCCCATCAGCCCCAGTCATCCATGGGTGATGGGTGTTGTAGTCAATTCTCCCAATAGCAACATCCCTAGAGATGGAGAAAGAGTTTGGATTTGATATCCCGCTTTATCACTACCCTAAGGAGTCTCAAAGCGGCTCACATTCTCCTTTCCCTTCCTTCCCCACAACAAACACTCTGTGAGGTGAGTGGGGCTGAGAGACTTCAAAGAAGTGTGACTAGCCCAAGATCACCCAGCAGCTGCATGTGGAGGAGCGTAGACATGAACCCGGTTCACCAGATTACGAGTCTACCGCTCTTAACCACTACACCACACTGGCTCTCAGGATGTATCGCAACGTTGGGAAACCTGTGGTCCCCTATACGTTGGTGGACTACAGCTTCCATTATCCCTGTCCATTGGCCATGCTGGCTGAAGCTGTTGGGAGCTGGAGCCCAACAACATCTGGAGAACCACAGGTTCACCATGCTTGATGTGTCAGGATTCCTTGACACAGCCTTTGCTACAGCTGAAATGTTGCAGAAGGAGGAATTCCAGGAGAACATATGAAGAGTCTGATGGATCAGACCAATGTCTCCTCTGGTCCAGCATCTCACAGTGGCAACCCAGGTGCCTGTGGGAGACCTACAAGCAGGATCTAAGCACAAGAGCACTGCCCCTCCTGTGGTTTCCAGCAACTGCTATTCAGAAGCATTTGTGCTTCCGGCTGTGGAGTGTTGCCATTACCCAGAAAACACCATCCTATCCCTGAGTCCTGGCTGGCTGGCCCAAGGGAAAGGTGGCCCAACTGGAGGTGGTAATAACTGGGCTAACCTGTCCAGGTAAGAAGGATGCCTGCTCACATATTCTAGGAGTTGATGGGGGAACCATACCAATTCTTTGGTGTGGTTTAATCTACAAAAACAAACCCAGTGTCATTTCCCTCCACCCTAGTAGCAAAATAGGGGGAAGCACTGGAATAAATACTTATCGACCTGTTGATCCTATTTAAAACAACAACTAAGAGATATTTTAAAAGGAGGAAATGAAACTATAATTGGTTTATTAAGCATACACACACACATACCCCACTTAACAGCTTTTTCCCTGCCTAATCTCATTTGCTTTTTTCCCTTCCAGCCATTTGTTTGCATTTACGAATGACACAAATTATCCTAACATTTGTGCACACTTCATCAACATGTTTCCTCCTCGAGGCACTTTACAGTGTTAATTAATGAATTAAGCACTACTAGATAAGTAGGGGACATGATACCAACTTCACAGCTGGGCAACCCTAGCCCTTTTCAACTCCACTAGGGGGCAGCAGTTGCAGGTCCCTGGACCTAGCCATGCCCACTTGGAGGAGTCGTGGGCACCTCCACTCGCCCGCCTTGCCAGCCATAGCTATGAACAAAAAGAGAATGGAGTCAACGGCATCTGTTGGGGCACCAGAACTTGACATCAAGCCAGACCTCATTGTCTTATCAACGTGGTCCTCTAGGAAAACTAATAATCAATACATGGATTTACATTTACTTAATGTTTCTGTTTAATTTTTTTCATTTCACTGTTTCACTACTTTATTGTTTGTTGCCCATGGGTTCCTTGGGAGGAAGATTGTGACAGAAGTTAAACAATACAGGGAGGAGGAAGAGGAGGTGGTGGTGGTGGTGGTGGAGGAAAACATACTTCATTTTTATTATATTTCTCATGGTGTTTTTTTAATATGTTATAGGAATTCTAAGGTTTTATAAAGGTAAAGGTAAAGGTAAAGGGACCCCTGACCATTAGGTCCAGCCGTGACCGACTCTGGGGTTGGAGTGCTCATCTTGCTTAACTGGCCGAGGGAGCCGGCGTACAGCTTCCGGGTCATGTGGCCAGCATGACTAAGCCACTTCTGGTGAACCAGAGCAACACACAGAAACACCGTTTACCTTCCCGCTGGAGTACCTATTGATCTACTTGCACTTAAATGCGTTTTCAAACTGCTAGGTTGGCAGGAGAAGGGACCGAGCAATGGGAGCTCACCTGTCGCGGGGATTCAAACCGCCGACCTTCTGATTGGCAAGCCCCAGGCTCTGTGGTTTAACCCACAGCACCACCCACATCCCTTAAGGTGATATATAAATGCTCATAAATGTACAAGGCAAACACATAAGGTAAAGGTAAAGGTAAAGGACCCCTGACAGTTAAGTCCAGTCATGAACGACTCTGGGGTTGCAGCGCTCATCTCGCTCTATAGGCCGAGGGAGCCGGCATTTCTTCACAGACAGCTTCCGGGTCATGTGGCCAGCATGACTAAGCCGCTTCTGGCAAACCAGAGCATATATAATAAATGTTCATAAATGTACAAGGCAAACACATACATAAGTATATATACCACGTGTCTGAAATAGTATAGGAGAACAATCCTGAAGCCATTTTGTCTCTCCCAATTTGACCTCAAATATTTATCTGCAAGGAGGAAGGAAATGGGAAAAGCTGTCCAATTGTCTTTGGACTGTAGGGGCTTACACGTCCCCATAAATACAATCTGGCAAGTATCTGTTAAGCAGAGCACACTATCAATATGTGTAAGAGATTCAGGAACTAAGTACAGTATTTACCATCTCAAAGGAATGGCCAGGCTACCCAGAAAAGGCAATCAGATAAGGCATTATCAGGTATCCTGGCAGACTGGAGAGAAGCAACACACTCAAATTTCTGTTGGGGACCACCTCTTTCTGTGATGTATGTATGATGTTTTGGGGGGTGGTCTTGAGCTGCAGGGTAGGCAATTTCAAAAGTCTATATAAGAGCTTGCACACCAATGTTCGGGGTTTCTCTCCTCCCTTCCTGCGTGGAGGAGTGGGGAAAGATCAGGCTTACTAGCTGCTTTGCTTCTCAATATTCTCTGGTTGGCCTCTGTTCTTTTTTCCTACCGATAGAAAACCTACATAAGGACTCTATACGGGCTCTTGGATACCCATAAGGGATAAAGGAGCAGTTTTTTTCTTATAACGAATATAATATATGTGGACCCCATTTTCCCATTTAGGGAAGTTTTTAATGTGTGACATTTAAATTTATTTTAATCAAATAATAATAATAATAATAATAATAATAATAATAATAAAAATTATTTATACCCCGTCCTTCCCAGCCGAAACCGGGCTCAGGGCGGCTGACATCAGTAAAATTACAATAAAGTATAAAAAGAAAAACCATTAATTAAAATACAGGTTAAAAAGCCAATTTAAAATGCCGCTTCATTTATCGCCCATAATCAAAACCAAGGGGAGGAAAACATCCGACTGAATCCAACCCGAAGGCCAGGCGGAACAGCTCTGTCTTGCAGGCCCTGCGGAAAGATGGCAAATCCCACAGGGCCCTGGTCTCTTGTGACAGACCGTTCCACCAAGTCGGGGCCAGTACTGAGAAGGCCCTGGCCCTAGTTGACACCAGTCTAACAGCCTTGTGGCTCGGGACCTCCAAAAAGTTGTTATTTGTGGACCTTAAGGTCCTTTGCGGGGCATACCGGGAGAGGCGGTCCTGTAGGTATGAGGGTCCTAAGCCAGCCAGATGGGCGGGGTACAAATAATATTATTATTTTTTAAAAAAGCAGCCCCCCCCCATTTACACAAGGTCACTCAGAAGCAACCCGGAAACATCATAAAGATGTCACTGAAACGTCTCTAAAAGGGTGGAATGGGGGCAGAATGGGGGCATTGGCAGGCTTTTTCAATGGGTTACAATTATACGCGATTCCACTGATGCGCGTGGTGCCTCAGAACATAACCCCTGCATAAACAGGAGGCTGCCTGTACATGGTGCGTATGTGTTGATAGTGTGCCACAGTGAGAACATTGGTCTTCAACTGGTCCAGATCCAAGACCCACCTCTGACTCCCAACCTGCAACATGGCACCCACTTTCACATATTCACTTTTGATTTATGCTTAATAGTGCTAATAAAGCACATGATTAATCATAAAATGACGGGGGGGGCTCAGGCACAAGGAAGGTTTCGTTCCCAGTGCCTTTTCCCTCCTGTCACACAGCCTGCACAGAAAATCAACTGCAAGGGATCGAAATTCAGTTCAGTTCATATTGAAAGGTGAGCCTACCTCGTTCACCCTATCCAAAACCAACATGCAAACTGAAACACAGCCATCTTTTTTGAAATTTGCACCTTAGAGACCAACTAAGTTTGTGCTTGGTATGAGCTTTCGTGTGCATGCACACTTCTTCAGATAGCAGGTAGAACAGTGGTATGACCTCAAGGTGAAGGCAGGTGTGGGTTTTAAAGTGTGGCACAAGTAATCTGCATGCACACTTCAGAACCGATGTCTGTTTTCACACTCATATGATGGGTGGTGGTGGAGGGGATCGGAGCAAGACTTCTGTGTCTCCCAAAATGAGCAATGGCAGTATGGTAGGGGGAGAATTGGGCAAAGCAGCACAGAAGGGGTAAAGTGTATTTCTGGAATTCACTCATTACATGCCTAACATGATCTCTGCAACTAATGCGTTTGACCTTGGTCAGAATCTGTTTCCAAAAGTCGTCTCCCACTGGACATTACCGTCTAGCATTTGACTCTGCAATAGGTATCCATTTTGTGTTGTTTTTAAACTCACATGCCATTATTTTGGTAACTGTTTTTAGTCTATTTCATGTGTTACCTTATGGTCTATGCAGAAGGCGATTATTAATAATTAGAAAATTAATCATCATAAACATTTTGCATGAAGATTTCTAGGCCCCACCCATCACCTTTCGCCACCCTCCCTGTACATTCTTATATAAGTAATACAAACCAGTGTGAGCAATTAATCAGTCGGTAATTAGGAGCTGACACGAACATTTACTACCATCAGGCATAATTTGTACTATTACAGATGATTAAATAAAATGTAATTGAGTGAGCAGGCAATTTGTTAAACACACGGACGTGCAGACCTGTCACCTCGGGCTTTGGTCTCGTCAGACCTTACTTAGCTAAGCAAGGTCAGAATGGGTCAGAATCTGGATGGGAGACCAACCAGGCCAGGAAACCACACTGGCACATTTATTTGTGGGTGCTGTTCGCAGTGGACCTCCTGGTGCCTTTAGTACCATTAGGCAATTTTAGACCTTGGACGCAACGGTCAACAATATAAGGGGGTGCTCTATATGTTTCTTCACAGGAACATGGGGAGCATCCTTATATTGAATCAGGCCATTGGTCAGTCCGGCTCAATATTGTCTGGCAGTCACTCTCCAGAGTTTCACAGCCTCTCCCAATTCTACCAGGGATAGATGCTGGGACCTTCTGCCAGTGTGGTGTAGTGGTTAGGAGTGGTAGACTCATAATCTGGTGAACCGGGTCCGCATCTCCGCTCCTCCACATGCAGCTGCTGGGAGACCTTGGGCTAGTCACACTTCTCTGAAGTCTCTCAGCCCCATTCACCTCACAGAGTGTTTGTTGTGGGGGAGGAAGGGAAAGGAGAATGTTAGCCGCTTTGAGACTCCTTCGGGTAGTGATAAAGCGGGGTATCAAATCCAAACTCTTCTTCTTCTTCCAGTGCAGTTACTCTACCACTGAGCTACGTCCCCTTCAAATTTGGTAAGGCCAACCTTGCTCTATTTCAGGGTGGGCTTTCTGCTCATTCCACTGCACTTGGGCTTTGCACCAAAGTCTTGCCGCGGCAGCAGTAGCAGCACTGACGGCAACGGAAAGCAAAGACGTCCTAGACTTCCTCTTAGACAAGGACCTCAGTATCTCATGCAGTAGTTCTAAAGATGATTTTTCATTCAGTAGAAATCTCTTGCCTGTAACCCTTTTGCCAAATGCCTTTTCCACAACAAAAACAGAAAGGAAGGAGGCCTTTGCTATGTTGCTGAATTTAGTGTTTTTTCCAAAACCTAAAGCCACACGCCCCTCACTGCTCCTGCTCTACTCGGCTTAATTCTGGGACCCCAGAAGCAACTTCAGTCCACATTCCTTTAAAATGTTGCTTTATATATTGCATCATGCATGTATATAACTGTGCCGTTTGCCCATTCTTTGGGGATACGTTTGTATTGGGGGAGAGAAAGGGTTAATAGGTTGACCAATAAGAAAGCCTGGAGGCGGAGCCTACCTGATTTTGAGGCTCAGCCCAGAGGTTTTGACAGTTAGTTCGGTTGGTTCTTTTGGGAGGGGAGATAGAGGAGTCAGAGTGAGTTAGAGACAGAGACAAGACTGAGAGGGAATAGAGTGACAGAGTTTTGAATATATTTTAAAACTTGTTTGTGTTTGAAATAAACTTTAATCTTCATTGCTAACTCTACCTGACTGAGATCATCGAATCATAGATTTGGAAGAGACCACAAGGGCCATCCACTCCAACCCCCTGCCAAGCAGGAAACACCATCAAAGCATTCCTGACAGGTGGCTGTCAAGTCTCTGCTTAAAGACCTCCAAAGAAGGAGACTCCACCACACTCCTTGGCAGCAAATTCCACTGTCGAACAGCTCTTACTGTCAGGAAGTTCTTTCTAATGTTTAGGTGGAATCTTCCTTCTTGTAGTTTGAATCCATTGCTCCGTGTCCTCTTCTCAGGAGCAGCAGAAAACAACCTTTCTCCTTCCTCTATATGACATCCTTTTATATATTTGAACATGGCTATCATATCACCCCTTAACCTTCTCTTCTCCAGGCTAAACATACCCAGCTCCCTAAGTCGTTCCTCATAAGGCATCGTTTCCAGGCCTTTGACCATTTTGGTTGCCCTCCTCTGGACACGTTCCAGCTTGTCAGTATCCTTCTTGAACTGTGGTGCCCAGAACTGGACACAGTATTCCAGGTGAGGTCTGACCAGAGTGGTGAAGAGATGCAATACTTCACCCTGGAACCCTGGGTTTTCCCCACAAAATTGGTAGCAGCGGAAGAATAAAGTAGTGGTGTACAGGTCAATAGTCCGTGAAACGACCGGGGGCTCTGTACGAACGCCACAATAACATTTGCCTAATTTTCACACACACCCCCATCAGATATCTCAAAAACTATAAGGCATAGGAAATGTTTGTGCTCACCAATGACTTGGACATGTGAGACAATTCAGCACAGCAAATTTAATCAAAATCGAAGATGTAGCTAATTTTAAAAAAATATTGTGGTGATCCGTCATGGAACAACCCCACTGAAGAAGATAACAGTGGTTACTCAGACCTCGTTGCTGGTTGCAAAGGGGCCCCCATATCAGTCCAAGCTTCAGGGCCCCAAAAATGTAGGTCTGCCATTGACTCTATTACCGCTTTGCGTGCTTTTGCCTGCCTTCAGTGTGTTCTTGAACTGAGACCATGCCTCTCTCGCTTGTCTGGATGGCAGATGGAGTGATGTAGAGGCATGGAACCTTCTGGCTTTGGTGTTAGGACGCCAACAAGTTGGCGCGCTGAAGAGCAGCAGTCAGTCTGATAAAGCCGAGGTTAAACAGTCCAGGTCAGAAGCCAGCCAAAGTCAGTTCAAGCCAGAAGTCAGGAAGCCGAGGTCAGGATTAAGCCAGGAGTCAGAAAGCCGAAGTCACGAAGCCGAGGTCAGGATTAAGCCAGGAGTCAGAAGCCGAGGTCAGGGGGAAGCCAGGAGTCAGGAAGCCAAAGTCAGGAACCAGGAACAGGATGAGCAGGCACAACTACGTGCTTCAGCATAGCAGTTGCAGGTGCTGGTGAGGGAAGCAGCCAGCTCATCACCACACCTTTTACGAGCTGCAACTGCCTCCATTTGCTCCCTCCATTTCTCAGCTCTACGCTCTACAGCTGAGATGGGAGGAGGGGAGGGGGTCCTCCGGCTCCTCTCCTCACAAGGGCCTGATTCTGGCTCAACTTCTTTCTCCTCCTGTTCTGGCCTTCCCTCTTCCCCATCTGCTTCTTCCTCTTCTGAGGAGTGTCGCCACCAGTCTTCTTCAGGTAAGAATCCCTCAATTTCTCTGGACTCTTCCGTGGTTGCCGCTTCGCCTAGGGGGGCTTGCCACCATTCCTGCTCATCTGGTGCAACCCTGACATTTGGGGTGCCTGGGAACCATCTGCTCAAAGGTAAGAGTCACGTTTGTTGCTCCAGCCACTTTCACCTTTGGGCCCACCCACCATTGACATGCCACTTCCAGCATGTTCCCAGCAAGGGGATTTATTTATTCAGAGAATTTGCACCCACTCTTCAGCCGAAGGAGGCTCCCAGAGGGGCTTATGTGCTCTGTAAGGGGACGTGGCCCTCAGGATTAAGAAGGTTCTGTGCCCCCTGCAACCCATCCAGAACATTAAAAGGTGTGTAAAAATAATAAGCTTGCAACCAACAAAATCATGTCTACTTAAAAGTCAAATCAATTAAAATAAACACTTAATTGTGCCTGGAATTACTTATAACCACAGTCATTCGGAACCACTGGAGTGAAAGAGGTCTTCTTATGCTTTCAGAAGAGTCCAAAGAATAGATTTTGATGGATCTTCAGTTGCTGGTAGCCACCAAGAACACCAGCCTCTGTTTCATTTGCTGCTTGCATTTGGCACACAAGGGTATAAACAGGAATTTGGGTGAGCACACAATTGATGGAAAACAAGTGCAGAGGCGCTCTCTAAAGTGCACAGGCTGTTTAGGGCTTTTTAGGTCAACTAGAGAGAGACTTGGAAATGGTCTTTGATTATTAAATGGATACTTATGCAGAAGGATAATCGGACCAGGTTCAGCGGGATAGGACCTATTTGAGAACTGCAGGCGCACAACGGAAGGATTAAAGGCAGAAAGTAATGTCGGCTTTCTTACATAGACCAATAAACAAAATCACTTTCCCGACATCAGCAGGACCCGCTCATCTATCGCGTTCCTTTCCCAAAGTCTACACCAAGGCTTGGGCACACGATTTGGGTCAGTGTGATGTTTAAACTCTTAAGTGGTGCCACTAATCCTCATTAATCTGACTTTAAAGATGGGATCTAACGCTTAATGCGCAAAGGCTAAGACTGCCTGTTAATGCGCACACACATGCCTGGAGCACATTAGTGCACAACTCTTGCCGAAGGAATAACCTCTTTGGGATTAGGTGGGAGCCAGGGTTGAAAATAAAAATCAATGTTTTGGAGAGAGTGGGAAAGACATCCTTAAGAAGTCTTCCACTACCTTCCTTCTCCAAATGTGTGGTATGGTTTTCCAGTTTCCTAGGAAGCGTCAATTTTTCCACTACCCATTCGCAACATTGCATTGTTCTTAGCTCATTTGAGAGACAGTGTGGTTAGAGCAGGCATTCCCAACCTTAGGCCCTCCAGATGTTTTGGACTACAATTCCCATCATCCCTGACCACTGGTCCTGTTAGCTAGGGCTCATGGGAGTTGTAGGCCAAAACATCTGTAGGGCCGCAGGTTGGGGATGCCTGGGTTAGAGTGTCTGACTAGGATCTGGAAGACCAGGGTTCAAATCACTGCTCAGCCATGAAGCTCACTGGGTAACCTTGGGCCGCTCACTGCCTCTTGGCCTAACCTACCTCATAGGGTTGTCATGGGGGTTAAATGAGGAGCAGGAAGTACCATCCCTAACCGAAAGCAATGTGAATGCAGTGGTGACTCCACCACTTCGTCATGCCACACTTCTGACCAGGTCAGGGTTCGGATTGCCCTGCCAGCAGGTAGCCATCGCAACATCCTGCAGCAGTGAGTTCCATGGTTTAACAATGCACTTCCTGCCATCCTACGCTGAGTCTCCCATCATTCAGCTTCAACGGAAGACCCCTCTGTTCTTAGTAGGATGAGAGGGGAGGGAGGGAGGGTCTCTCCACTTTCTCCACATATCGCACGACTTTGTTTAATAAAATATGGTAAATGTGCCACGCAGATCTGATGACTCACCATCATGCACGGGTGCACCATTTGTGAGATAGGCACAGCTATTGTAAATTTCCCCCAAGTAAAGGAAGCGAACACATAACGAACTCAGTAGCATAATGGGGGGGGGGGCGAAGCCACAAGGGCGGTTGCCCCAGGCGCATAATTGTTAGGGGGCGCAAAATTTCAACTCTCTGTGCTGCCTCAATACAGCTGTGTGCTTCTGTTGCTGGGCTCCATTGAAAAGGGCTTCTCCATGCAAACCAGGAAGTGACCTCTCCAAACAACAGAACGACTCTCTGTGGTTGTGATCTCCTGGGTGACGCGGATGCCGTTGGGCAATTGAATGTGCCTGCGTACTCTGTCCGTTTCCCTCCCTCTTCCCTGTCCCAGGCCCTGGCAACCCATGGTACGCCACTGAACTAACTCAGTGCTTCCAGTGCAGATGAGTCCTGCCAGCTACACAAGTGAAGGTGAATGGTCTCTGCGCTATCTGTTCCAACCACTGACTGGAGAGTTCAACAGTCCAAATCTGCCAACTGCCAGGTATGTTGCCCCTGGCAGTCCCCTGGGTATCCTGCCCCTCTCTCTTTCCCTGGGTCTGTCCTCTTTGTGCATACATTGAAGGGGAAAGCCACAATTCGTACACATGGGGTGCCTTTAAAAAAACTGATGCGATGCACGCATATTTTGTACTCGAGAATCTGTTTCCAAGGAGAAGATGCATCATACAAAGTGGCTCTTGCTGGGCATTTGTTTTATCAATGAAACAGTCTTAAGGATTTCTGTGCATTCCAGACTGAAGTGCACACTCAGCGGATGAATTAACCTCACATTTCAGAGCCCGCAAGTCCTCCTTGACACAAGAGGTAAAAATTAGAACTCCAACAGAGCTGTAATGAGTTGTTGGCAGCTATTCCCTTGTCCTTAAGCCTCTACAAAACAGACTACTAAACTGAATCTTAGCAACTAAGAAAAACCCACCTTAAAGCAACTTAGAATGCAGTCCTATACCCACTTACTCAGAAGTAATCCCCTTAGAATTCAATGTGGCTTACTTCTTAGTAGACATTATAGGATTTCACTGTTGATATATTTTGGGTTAAAACTGAACCCATTGAGTTCTATGGAGCAGACTTCCAGGCAAGTGGGTGTAGGAATGAAGCCTAAGACGGTTTAAGGTGTTAACAGAACACTGTAAAAATGTACAGACCCACATAGTTCACCAGCAGCAGGCAATTGTCATGGGAATTTTTCTGTGATTTCCCTACAAGGCCGAAGTTCCCCAACGACAATATTGCTTTTTAATATATTAAGTGGATTTAGCAGTGCAATCACATACAGTACATGCCTACTCAGAAGAAAGTTATATTGCGTTCAAGGGGGTTTACCCCCAGGTTAGTGGAGTTCGGATTATAGCCTAAGTCCAAGGATGCTGGACGCTGGTCCATGGGGTTACAACACATTTAAACGTCAAATAAAACAATCCAGAATAAAACACCGCTGAAGAAAGTCAAATACAAAGTATACATTCCAAGCAACTAAAATATTATCTTAAAGATTTCAAAATAAAACATTATGAAGGAGGTCAACTACAGAACGCACATTTAGCGCTGCAGAGTTAACAAAAATATGTGTCTTAAACATTTCAAAGGAAAACATTACTAAAGGAAGCCAAATATAAAATGCATACTTAAAACAGCCTAATTAACCAGAGAATAAACTATGATCATAAGAATAAAACATGGCTGCTTGACAAAAAGTACAGCCTCCCAGTTTACTGGCTGTTGAAGGCCAGAGGACTGGTTAATGTTCATTTTTTTTAATGCTTGTTGTTGTTGTTTGGTCATTTAGTCATGTCCGACTCTTCGTGACCCCATGGACCAGAGCATGCCAGGCACTCCTGTCTTTCACTGCCTCCCGCAGTTTGGTCAGACTCATGTTGGTAGCTTCAAGAACACTGTCCAACCATCTTGTGGTCTGTCGTCCCCTTCTCCTTGTGCCCTCCATCTTTCCCAACATCAGGGTCTTTTCTTCTCTTCTCATGAGTTTGCTAAAGTATTGGAGCCTCAGCTTCAGGATCTGTCCATCCAGTGAGCACTCAGGGCTGATTTCCTTCAGAATGGATAGGTTTGATCTTCTTACAGTCCATGGGACTCTCAAGAGTCTCCTCCAGCACCATAATTCAAAAGCATCAATTCTTCGGCGACCAGCCTTCTTTATGGTCCAGCTCTCGACTGCTACCGACTGCCAATCAGGGCAGACAATACTGAACTAGGTGAACCAATGGTCTGATTTGGTATAAAGCAGTGTCTTATGTTCCCAGCATCCTACAGACAGTCTCACAATGTAAAACTTCCTCATGTCTTGGAGCACTATAACTTATCCGACACCAGATGTGCTACCACCTTTTCGAGGTGTCGTGTTGAAGTTTGCGTAACTGTGTCTGCATAGAGTAAATAAGTTTAAATAAAAGTAAAGATTTGTCACGCTCGCCATTCATCATACGTCTGAAACGTTTATTAATGCCCCGTCACTGGCTAATAGAGACGCTCTCACTCCCTTCTCAGCTGTGTGCAAACAAACAGTGGTGATTAAGCACCAGATTAAACATCCTCATGAATAGTTAAAAGCCTGTTTTTGAAAGTTTCCTGTCCTTTTACACTAATAGCCCCATTAAAACCTGTTTACAAGCCGGTCATGAGAGTAACTGGGTGCACTTAAAACATGTGAGGCTTCCCCCAAGAGGAACACTCCAGTCATCTTAGGATGGCCTCTGATCAATAGGGTTCTTAAAGTAAGACTGTCTGCCTGAAGCCAATGAAAACAATCCCTGCAAATGAGACTTAAAGAGTTGGCCGAGGCCCAACTGGTTAATTAGCGCATCAAAAATTAGTATTAGCTGCTCACCGAGGATACTCACCAAGGGAGTCTATAAACCACTTAAAACTAGTAGGGCCTGTGCTTAAAGCTGCCCATGCAAAAATCAGGAAGGGAGAGGACTGCTTCACACATGCCTCGAGGACTGCAGCATTGAGGGAGGATCTGCATGTGTGAATGGCCATTGCCAGTCCAACATGGCCAACAGAACTTTCACATCAGCCCCAATGCAATGCAATGTTGTTGTTGGCATCTGTCTGTCTCATAGACAATGGAGTGCACCTCCAGGGGTGAAGTCGAACCGCTGTGTTGGCAGCGCCGAAGTGACCTCCCTGGGACACAGGGCTGGGCAGTGTGTCTGGACGTCCTGGGCTGCCCAGATTGTGGGAATGTTAAGGAAGGTAGGAGAGGATATATTCTTTTGATATTATCCCTCCTCACTCACGCTACTGAGTAAACAGCACAGCACATTCCCTTTGCAATGCCAGTGTGGTGTAGTGGTTAAGAGTGGTAGACTTGTAATCTGGGGAACCGGGTTCACGTCTCCGCTCCTCCATATGCAGCTGCTGGGTGACTTTGGGCTAGTCACACTTCTTTGAAGTCTCTCAGCCCCATTCACCTCACAGAGTGTTTGTTGTGGGGGAGGAAGGGAAAGGAGAATGTTAGCCACTTTGAGACTCCTTCGGGTAGTAATAAAGCGGGATGTCAAATCCAAACTCTTCTTCCTCTTCTAATCCACAGCACACGCAGAAACTGCCTTCTTTGTGCTTTTGACCCACTATTGCTTTTGCTTTTATGATATTTACTGGTTTTCTGCCGGTTATCAGTTGTCTTGTGTGTTGTTTTTAAATTGAAAGGTGACATATATATTTATTCAATAAATAAATGAATCGGTCTGTCCATCTTGTTCATTGTGGATAGCCAACAGATGAGATGAATGATCAGAGATTTTTAACCAATGAACCATAATAGTCATTAATTATGGGGGGGGGGATTTTCTTGATAGCTAGGAATCACTCCCCAACCTTGGGGATGTGATAGCCATCACAAATGAGGAAGATGTCAGATGCAGCATTCAAAAGTGCTGGCTGGGAAGGAGCCAGGAAGGCAGAAAGAAAGCAGGTGACTTTCTCCGGCATGGAGATACAGAAGAGCTTTCTAATTTGCGAGTATTGCGCAGATGTCAAAAGGCGCAGGAGCCAGAGGGTGGGGAAGCTTGGCAACCCAATGGTGCACACACTGATGTGAAGCAGCTACCAGTAGGACTAGGTTGTCAGCTTTATAGCCAGTAGGTGTAAGCCAGCTGTGCCTTTTACTGCAGTTTGATCCACGACAATTAGCAGGTAATAACATTGTTCTCCATGCTGAGGGGGGAAACATCACCTGCTAATTCCTAAAGATCAAGCAATTGTTAAGGATGCAGCTACAGAAACCAGGTGAAAAAGTGAGCAACTCTAGAAACAGCCATTGTGTTTCTTCCAACACATCAAGATGCTTCCAACATCAAGAACAGTTTTTGTAATAATAATAATAATAATAATAATAATAATAATAATAATTTATTTATATCCCGCCCATCTGGCCGGCTCTCCCCGGCCACTCTAGGAAGCATCCAGCAAACATTAAAATACATATACACATGTCACAGATTAAAAACTTCCCTGAACAGGGCTGTCTTCAGGCATTTTCTAAATGTCAGATAGTTGTTAGTACCTTTGACTTCTGATGGGAGGGCGTTCCACAGGGCGGGCGCCACTACCGAGAAGGCCCTCTGCCTGGTTCCCTGTAACTTGGCTTCTCGCAGCGAGGGAACCACCAGAAGGCCCTCGGCACTGGACCTCAGTGTCCGGACTGAACGGTGGGGGTGGAGACGCTCCTTCAGGTATACTGGGCCGAGGCTGTTTAGGGCTTTCAAACATGTTATCTTTCAAACATGTCACTGTAATAGGAGGTGGGGGGGAGAAAATATTAGAGCCCCCCCCAGGTGCATATTTTATTTAGGTTTAGTCTTCCCACAGTATCTATATATAAAAAAGTCACCAGTGTTGCGGCTTTGGTAATACGAAATTAGTCTGGAAGGTGGTCAGTTGGTTATAAAGCAGATTATTAATCAACAAAACTTTCTTTAATCACTTGGCTATGTCCTTATGCTGTTGTGGGTGGTGATACAAAATTATTTTTTTGTAGAGTGGCTCTTTGAGATGCATGAAGTTATCACTCAGCCAGGGATGAGGAAGCTGTGGCCCTCCAGACACTGCAGAAATACAACTCCCACAAATCCCTGGCCAATGGCCAGGGATGCTGGGAGTCCATCACCATTTGGCAGGTAACAAGTTCCCCATTCTTGCGAGTCTCGTCCCTACACTGTATTAGATGCATTTAGATGAGTAGGAGAGGATATTTTGTTTAGTAATTATCCTTCCACTTTCTCACTTGTGTGAGAATGCAAATACCCACCGTATTTTTCGCTCCATAAGACGCACTTTTTTTCTCCTAAAAAGTAAGGGGAAATGTCTGTGCATCTTATGGAGCGAATGCATGGTCCCTGGAGCCAAATTGCCTAGGGGCCAAAAGCAGATTGTGCTCTTTTTTTTACAAAGAGAGAAGAGGGTGTTGAAAGGAAGCCGCTGAACAGCTGTTTAGCAAGTGATCGGGGAGAGAGATAAGGCTCCCTTTCCAGCCCCACCCCCTTGCCCAGGCCTCCGTTGTTGAATGCAGAGGGAGGCTGTTGGTTTCCCCAGCGACATGGGACTGGCTGATTAGATTATCTGTCTGGAAACTGTAGAAATGGCTCCCTTTCCTGTAGGACTAGAAGCTGCAAACTGTGAGTTGAACCCATAAAAACGGGGCTTTTCCTCTTTGAAAAAGAAGCTGCACCACTTTGAGCTGAATCTCAAAAACCAGGGCTTTTCCCTTTGCAAAAGAAGCTGCACCACTTTGAGCTGATCCTAAAAAAAACCAGGGCTTTCCCCCTTTCCTCCTCCAAAAACTAGGTGCATCTTATGTTCAGGTGCGTCTTATGGAGCGAAAAATACGGTATTTCATCGGAGTAATATCACCAACCAATTGCAATCGTTAACAGTTGTCAACAGGTTTACCACACCTATCCGCCAATCAGCCATTCCCACCACCTTTCTGAGTAATACCCCTCCCCACCCTCTCACTATATATAAGGGTCTGGTGACTTCTGTTTCAGTGTGTCTGAAGAAGTGTGCATGCACACGAAAGCTCATACCAAGAAGAAACTTATTTGGTCTCTAAGGTGCTACTGAAAGGATTTTTTTTATTTTGTATCACCAACCATGCGCAGCTTATCTCTGGAAGCTATTAGGACAAGGTTGCATAACCTTCTAGAACAATTATGATATTGAATGATGCTTTAGGCAGGCTTGGATTATCTTCTCCCTTAGTATGTTGCCCTCTTTACAAAGAAATCACTCTTGGACTGTTTAGTAAACAAGGGGGGGGATCAATGTTTACTTGCATCAAAAGTCTTGCCAGGATTCAACAGATACAGTGATGAAAGTCAGATAGGCAATAATCCTTAAATTACAAATATCCATAGTTCAGTTCAGAATGGAGACTGCTCACTGGAGGAGAGCAAAGACACATCTTCCCCCTTTGTAGGTAGGAAAAAGAGTGTGTAATGACATGAATAATTAGAGATTAAGTTTTCATTGTTCCCCTTCCCATCACAAAAGTTTAGAGGATATGACATCATAGAGTCCGCTGTCTGTGACTATCTAGCAATCATGTATGTGGTTTTGGCTGCAGATCCACTGTAGAGACTGTGGCCACATGATTTTCTTATTCTTTCACACTCACTACCGTATTTTAGTTGAAGGAATAAGGGCCCCTCCAGGTTTTATTTATTTATTTAAGACATCTATATACCACTTAAATATTTGCATTTCTAAGTGGTGTACCAAAAAAAAACCCCCCACAGAAAATGGGAAAAGAAAAAGTCATCCTAAAACCAACTACCTTTAAATGCTATCTGGAACAAGGAAGTCTTAGACACAAGTAGACTGCCTGTCTAATATCAGGTGGGAGGGAGTTCCACAGGCTTGGGCCCACTACACTGAATGCATGGCTTCTAGTAGTTGCAAGCCGTGCATCTCAGCCATGAGTGACTACCAGAGACTCCTCCAAAGATCTCGGTGATTGGGTGGGAATAGAAGTAATCAGGCACCCCTTAAGATGTCCTCGACCCAGCTGTTGAGAGCTTTGTAAATGGATACAAGATTCTTGATGTCTTTTTTTTTAATCAGACATTCATGATGGTTTGTGCTCATGATGATTTCAGGGTGGTTATACACGACTCCACTTTCAGCACTGCTTGCAGCTGCAAAAGTTTAAGGGTAGACATAATGCTTTGTTTCCAATCTGCGCAGGCCATTCCTGCTGAAATCCTGTAACTTTATACCACAAATGTTTCAGGGGATGGGGCGGGGTTGTCCTGCTTTGGTTTCACAAGCTGACCTCTCCAGGTCTCAATAATGCGGTAACGTTGGGAGAAGCATCACAGAGCAGCTAAGAATGTGGAATGATGTGCGGAGTCTCCAGTATAAATCCACTCACTAATGCACTGCTATTGCATCAGCCACGTTTTGCAGAATACACCGGCCAAAGGTAAAGGTAAAGGGACCCCTGACCATTAGGTCCAGTCATGACCGACTCTGGGGTTGCGGCGCTCATCTCGCATTATTGGCCGAGGGAGCCGGCGTACAGCTTCCAGGTCATGTGGCCAGCATGACTAAGCTGCTTCTGGCGAACCAGAGCAGCGCACGGAAACGCCGTTTACCTTCCCGCCGGAGCGGTACCTATTTATCTACTTGCACTTTGACGTGCTTTCGAACTGCTAGGTTGGCAGGAGCAGGGACCAAGCAACGAGAGCTCACCCCGTCGCAGGGATTCGAACCACCAACCTTCTGATTGGCAAGCTCTAGGCTCTGTGGTTTAACCCACAGCGCCACCCGCGTCCCACACCTGCCAAAAGGAAAAGCTAAAAATCAGCACTCTGGAGAGCACCAAAGTGTGCCTCGTTTTAATTCCTTTACTCACTATAGAAAAGTGAGTAGCACTTCATTTTTCAATGCAGTAATGTAGTTTTAGTTATATGATACATTTTTAAAAATAAATAAGCAATATGTCGTAAGTAGTTTATAACAATAAAATCATTAAACCATAGAATAAAACCATTTTTAAAAAAACAGGTATCAATTAAGCATTGTGGAAAGATGTGTTCTTAATTGTCTGCACAGGCCAGGCGGAATAGAGCAGTTTTCAGCGGTCTTTTAAAAGTTGCCACAGAAGGCACTCACTGAATGTTTGCTGTTAGAACATGTATGCATAGCCCTTCATGAACTCTGACTTCTGGGGATGTTATATGTTTTACACTTCTGGGAGGAATAAATCGCTATGTATTTTATCATTATTTATTTGTTTGTTATTGCAGTGTATCTCCCTTTTAGGAAAGGTATAAGGGCAACTACAACTTTTCCAAATAGCCCATTCAGACGCACCAGCCCAAAATTGTTTCTGTGCATATATTGTGGGGTTTGTGGCGATCTTGGTAGGACTGCCAGATCTAGTGTCCCAAGGTATTCCTTCTTCAAGGCGGGTCGACGGCGTCAGAAACGTTTCCAGGTAGGGGCCTAATCCACCAGGAAACTGCCCTTTCACACCTCCCTACAGGAAATCAGTGGGAGGAAGGGCAAGACACATATGTCAGTGGAACTTGCTCTGGAGGGTGTACTGGTAGATTCTGACACACACACGCCGCCACCACCACCACCACCACCACGGGTTGGTCGTATTCCCCAGTAAAGGTGCGCATCTAGTACACACACTTAACTGGAAGTATGGGGCTTACTTCAGAGTAGGCATGCATAGGGTCCTGCTGTGTGGCGCCACACGATGGTGCTAGACTGGACATCGTTCAGACGGATTGACCAGCTGGGGAAATTGGGGGGGTTCCTGCTCCCCATCCAATAGAAAGAGGTTCACAAGTTTTCAATAAAGGACAGGAGGGAGCACACCCGACGAAATCGTGTAAAGGGGTTAGGATCGTGTCCTACTTACATTTCAACGGGGAAAGGACAAACAGCGCGATCTTCTGCACATTTGATCAGAAGTAAACTCCAGGCCGTTCTTCGCCCTCAAGCTAAGTGCACATAGGATCGCTGCCTAAGGCTTCGGCTGCGATCCTGTACACACACGGGCTGCAACCCTCCCCTAACGGCTGATTTGGGAGTAAACCGCCCTCAAGAAACACAGCGGGAATTGTCTGAGAGTAAAAAAAAAAAAAAAGTGCACCGGATTGCGCTCGGTGTCTGGAATCATCTGGAACTCGGGCGTCGAGGTGGGATTTTTTAAAAAACGGATTAGGGGATCACCGTAAAACCTAACCACTCACATTACTGGGACGGCCGAACCCCACTGAACACAATGGTCCTTACTTCTGAGTAGATTTGGAGTGGACCGGGCTAATCTGAATCCAGTCGCTTTATTCGCTCAAACCTGGATTGCTGAAAGTGTCTGCAGGCACCGCAACGAAAAGGGACACAATTTCTAAGCGTAAAGCTCTGAGATGCGCAGGCAGATAAAAAAGGCAGAAAAGCGTCGCTTTCCCTCTGTGACTTCCTCCAAATCTCTTTGATATTTGTTTTTAAATCCCTTTTACCCACTTCAACATACAACCTTCTTGGCTTCACACTTTTCAGTGTTGAAAGCGCAGTAAGCAAGAGATCATTAGAGGCGCTTGCTTTTTGTATTACACTAATAGGAAATCCAGTTTCTGCTGTCGGGAGCAAACGGATTTTGGAAGAGCTAACATTTTCTTGATCCCCAGGGGGGAGTTCTACCTGTTTCTCCTTCCCAGGTATCTACACGCAGATACGAAAAGCGGCTGTGAGGGACAGATCCTCATTATCATTGTCGTGGTATAATATGCTTTCGAGCCTCGCTCAGGAAGGAAAAGAGACAGCTCCCTGCCCCAAGAAGCTTACAACCTACATGGGGTGTTCAGATGCGAAGGGAAATAGGTGTCCCTGTTTCCTATTTACAGTTTGCACCCATGAGATTTTGCAACTATATATATCATGCCTGGGAGAGGACGTGGAGCGAAATCCACATCAATTCCATATTTATATACCACTATTAAAAGTGTATAAGACAGACAGACAGACAGACAGACAGACAGACAGACAGACATTCTGAAATTCTAAGGGATCTAGGAGATGATTGGCCTCCGCCCGTACTCAGTAAAAGATCGACAAATCAGGATCCAGCTACAGCCTCGTTGCTTGACAGCTGTCCTTCTTCTCCTTAAATATCTCCAGCAAAGGAAAGCCACCACCTCTGGAGGCAGACTGCTTCACAGTCTTAACAGCGCCTGTGAATCATAGAATCATAGAGTTGGAAGAGACCACAAGGGCCATCCAGTCCAACCCCCTGCCAAGCAGGAACACCATCAAATCATTCCTGACAGGTGGCTGTCAAGCCTCTGCTTAAAGACCTCCAAAGAAAGAGACTCCACCACACTCCTTGGAAGCAAATTCCACTGTCGAACAGCTCTTACTGTCAGGAAGTTCTTCCTAATGTTTAGGTGGAATCTTCTTTCTTGTAGTTTGAATCCATTGCTCCGTGTCCGCTTCTCTGGAGCAGCAGAAAACAACCTTTCTCCCTCGTCTATATGACATCCTTTTATATATTTGAACATGGCTATCATATCACCCCTTAACCTTCTCTTCTCCAGGCTAAACATACCCAGCTCCCTAAGCCGTTCCTCATAAGGCATCGTTTCCAAGCCTTTGACCATTTTGGTTGCCCTCCTCTGGACACGTTCCAGCTTGTCAGTATCCTTCTTGAACTGTGGTGCCCAGAATTGGACACAGTATTCCAGGTGGGGTCTGACCAGAAGTTTCTACTAATATTTTTGGCAGTCGTCTCCCCATTGTTGACGCCCTCCTCACACCTAGAAAACGCAGAGGTAGACTACCTCTGTTTGGAGAAGCTCCATCTTAGCTGTCGATGATAGACGTACACTCAACTCCCCATGAAAACTGATAAATTCTTTATCAATCCACCTATGCTGACGGCACCGTGAATCCTAGGCATTACCATCTGCCGTGCATTTGACGCACCGTGGCACAGGAACCAACTCCTAGGGCCCGAGGCCCCAATAAAAATTTGGGGGTGCCGGGGCCCCCAAAGCTGATGGACATTACAATTCAAATGGTGTGCATGCCCCTCATCTTGTGATCGATTATGCGGGGCGGGGCTTACTGGGCCCCCAATATTTTATTTACTTGGCTCCCCTACATCGTGGACTTGAGTCGCATAAGAGAAAACTTTACGCGGCGGTAAGGAGTCCACCACTGGAGTCCCCCTTACTTCTGGGGAGCGCGCAGCGCCCTCCGGCTCAACAGGCTTGTGGGTCGCGCTCCCGCCCCGCTTCCTGCAGACGTTTTCGCGGTGGCAGCGGAAATCCCCCGGGGTGGGCGCTGTGGTTAATGCAGCTCCCCCAATCTGCGCCTCTTCCCCCTCCTCCGCCAGCTAAGGGCTGTTCTCTTAATGAATTACTAATGAGTTAAAATTGGACAGCAGGCTTAATTAAAGCGTAGAGGCAATGTGTTTACCACATTGTAATTGAACTCATTAGGGCTGGGAGGGTTGGTGTTTTGCGTTTTCTTTAGTCTTCCTCTTCCCCCCCCCCCTTTCCCTTGTCTGTTTTGTTTGGAGTTGGGGTTGGTTTTTTAAACAGCCGCCTGTTTTGCTTTGGGGTTTTGCTTCCCTCCTCCCCGCACACCTCCCCCCCCCCGTCCCGTCCCATAGCAAATCATGGGCAGAAATAGTTTGTTGGGGGAAATTGGGGCGAAAGGAAAGAAAGAGGGTCAATTATTTGGATGAAAAACACGACTGGGGTGGAGGACGAGAGACGGAGAAGGTGAAATTGCAGTCGTTTTCTCCAGGGTAGCGCCTGGACCTGGGCTGAGAGAAATATAATATATGTACGTAGGTGTAGAAAGGAAATATATTGATTTAAGGGGAAAGGGATATCGAAATGAATGGGTAGAGACAGGAGGCCTCCAGGGGCGAATACTGAACGTTATGTAACTCGGGGTTCTTGCCCTTTAACCACCCCGCCAAAACCGGGGTAAATCCGGGGTACTTTAAGAGGAGTTAATTTCACACATCTGTTCACTCGCTTACTGTGAGTGTCTAGGACACTCTTAGCCCGAGGCTGAATAATGAACCAGACTAGGGCAGAGTAAAAAAAGAAAGTTGTATTCTTGCGTCTGTACCCCGAAGTAACACAGCGAGGTTGAGTGCCCTGCGAGTGTCCTCCTTGGTGCCATTTGTAATCCGTGTGTTGGTGACGTTTGCAGGTCTCCACGGTTTCCCAGCACACACGCACCATTTTATCCTCACAACAACCTCGGGAGGTTGGGCGGAGAGAGAAAGGTAAAGAGATTTGGCTCAGCCCAAGTCAACCAATGAGCTTCGTGGCTAAGGCTGCGATCCTAACCCCCACTTGCCTGGGAGTGGATTCAATGGGGCTTAATTCTGAGTAGGCATGGCTAGACTAGCCATCTACATAAGCGCTCTATGCCAGGCGCTTATTTTATTATTTATTATTATTAATAAACGCGGGGTCTTTCCAGAGCATAATGTGCCCCGTGGTTTGCAACGCGTTATCATCAAGGCTCCGGTCCCCGATCTTTAGAGCGCAATCCTCATGCATTGACCTACCGAAGTTCAACGGGACTCGTTCCTTAGTTAGTGTGTTTAGGAGTGCCTATTTAAGCAGTTTCCCCCTGAAAAGTCAGCCTGGAGACTCCCGGGGGCGGGGGTTCCTAACCTTAGGATCACAGGCTTACATGTCAGCCAAGGCAGAAGATGTGACCCTATTAAACAGACCGGGGGGGGTATCAACCCGCTTCGGCTGCACTGGCTTTTGGACTGGTCTCCAAACACGATTCTGAGAACTGCAGGAGGTTAGTGGGACGCAAGGTCCAATTGGGTATTTCTCGTGAGTTTGGGGAAACTATTGGGTTTTGTGCGCGCTGGGTGGGAGTCCCGCTTTCCAAGCTCTTCCCCTCCTATAGGCCTCGCAGGACGGATCCAGTCCTCGGCTTCCTTTCGGAGCATTCGCTGGGGCTTCAGCACTGCGTAGTCAATCAGCTTCAGCGCGCGGGCTCCAGCTTGACAGCGGCCTGCCTCCTTCATTTCCGAAAAGGCTAGGGATGGCGAGGCTCGGGGTGCGGAAGTAAGGCCCGGCTACACACTTAAGAGCGAAAGGCTCGATTAGGAAGGTCAATGGCAGAAGCAACGCTGTAGTCACACTGACTCAGGCTGCAGTCCTAATCCCACTTGCCTGGGTGCAAACCTTATTGGACTTACTTCTGAGTAGACGACGGTTAGGAGTGCGCGCTATGAACTGTAGCCCTCAACATACTAACAGCGCGATCCTGTGGATTAAATGGGATTTAGCTCCCAGGTAAGGGTGCGCAGGATTGCATCCTAAATTCCACTGGACTCTGGTGGGGAAAGCCATGGTTAGGAGGCTTGCAATGCTGAGCCCGCTTAGTGGGGGAATCTTCAAGTTTTACTGGGGGCTGAATGGGTCCCGTTCCAGAGTAAATAGGCAGAGGATCGCCTAACGAGTCATCGCCCTCACTTCTTAGAGGCTTGCTACAGTGGAGACCAATGCGCTTGTTCGGCCAGCAGATTCTCCAAGCGCATTCCGATTGAACCAGGCGGGGAGAGGAAGAGCTAAGGGGGTGGGGAGGAGGGCAGTTTGGTTGGTTGGCTGACTGGCTGGTTCCAGCAGCTACAGAGCCCTCGAGGAGGTGGAGGCGGCGTGCTGGCGTGCCGGCTGGCTGGCTGGCTGGCTGCTGCTACTGCCGCCTGCCTAGGAGAGGGCAATCGCCGTCCCCCCGCCCCAGCCCACAAGAGGGAGGGCGAGAGCCACGGCCTGCCGCCAAAGTTCCCCAGCGAAGAGACGCCTGCGAACTCGCCGCCCGGGAAGGAAGCTCCGTCGAGTCTCCGCGTTAAGGCGCCGCTCGGATGGCCCGAGCGCTGAGAGGCGCTTGGCCCGGCTGCGGGAAGCAGAATCTGCGGGGCTGAGGCAGGTAAGCGCTGGGCTTTGCTCCCTTCGAAAAACCCTCTTGTCAAGGGCTGAGGGGCTGAGGGGAAAGGGGCACTGAGTTTGAAACGGGCTCTCTGTTTTATGACTGTTATTTTCAGACGACTCTCTGGCGCAGCGGCCACGCACGATCTCTTGGTTCAAGGTGGGTCGGTGATGGAGGTGTCATCTTCCAGTCTTGAGTGCCTTCCTGTCTCTCTGTCTCCACCGCCTCTGGGTTGTCTTTCTTGATGCTTCGCAGTCTTCCATTGTTGTGTTCTGTTTCTAGATTCTCCCCACCCCCCACTCCAAAACGCCAACCAACCAACTCACTCGCCAACCATCCGCCCTGCCAATTCCGCGCTATTATAATTGTCCTATAATTTGTTGCTGGCGACGTCTTAATTTGCTGAGGGTGGATCTATTTGATTAAGACAATTAATCTTTGATTACAGGACTCTGATGTCATTTGACAATAAAAACGCTTTCCTGGCGTTTATTTGATGTTGATGCTTCCTCGACAAGCCTCTCCCCTCACAAAAAAAAGTGAATTTCTTCCCTGCAAATGAAACTTGCCATAATTTAAATTGAACTCCCAAGAAAAAGGTTTTTCTTAAGTGGATGAATTTCCGCTTGGGGAAGACTGACTTACGAGGAGAGAAAGGAAACTGGAGTTATTTGGTTTTGAAGTTTTATTTGCAAATGTGTTTAGCAAGGTTTGGATACGCTGCAATGACATCTGGTTTGTTTGTGTGTTTGGGGGGTGGGGGGTGTATTTCCATCCCTGAATAATCGGCATTGCTGAATGTCGAATGCTGGGCCCCGAAGATAACGGAGAGTGTTTCTTTCGTCCTGCGTCAGAAAGGATCCTGCGCTGAGGGATCAGTCTGCTCCTAATATATAAAACGTAGTAGTAGTAGTAGTAGTAGTAGTAGTAGTAGTAGTAGTAATAGCGAGGTTCCTCATACCTGGTAATTGCACTCCCTGGCCGAGGACCCCAGGCACTTGAGGACTGGTTGTGGTTACTCGGCGGTGCGGAAATAGCCACTGTACATGCCCAGAGGCACTCTTATTAACGTTAGGGAACTAAGTCCGGGCCGGCACAAACTAAGCGAAGTTAGGGAGAGAGAAGGGAACCAAGATTTCTCTCTTCTCCTGCTTAGCTAACTCTCAGATAATGCAAGGGAACCCCGAAATATTATTTTTTTAAAAACACGTTTTTGTTTACGTTAGCAATTAATTACTTAAAGTAGAGGAGGTGGCGATGCAGGAGAGGGGGCGTTTGCGGAAGGAGCTGTCCGTTCAGCACCACAAGACTCGGCTGCTGTCCGTTCAGCACCATCAGGTCGGCATTCAAAAGGCTTTGAGATTTTTTTCCCCACTCACAAAAACGGGGCCGTAATACTGCACCGTCTCAGAAAGAAAACCCTTAATAGTTATCGTGTATATTGGGAATTGCAAACAAGGTTGCTGTAGAGAGCTTGAATGTAGCTTATTTCTCAGCCTGATCCGCAATGCCTTTAAACCCTACTAGGTCCTCTTAACCGTGCAGGGACTTCTGGCTCCTAAAAGCGTTTGAGTTGGAAAGCGCCCCACTGTTTTCAGTAGTATTTATTGCGCTTGAGATCGCCGCAGTAAGGTTGGAAGCGATTTACGGTCTATTCGGCACGAATCTCTAGCACCGAGGCGGGACTTTTCCTAAAGCGGCCGGATCCGTGACAGAAGTATTTTGATTGAGTTTTTCTAGCCTCACTGAATTAGATATAGAGGCCTTTCAGCTAAATTTCTGGGTTGCTCTTAAATGAAAGACCGCCCTTATTTCTATCGCATACACCGTTCTGAGTACGGAGTGGTGGGTTGGCTTAAAGAACTACAATCTCGTGCGATTCCCGTTCAGGGAAAATAATGAATAAAATAGGCAGCCTGTTCTTCTTACAAATTAAAGCTCCTGTCAATTTTTGGAGCCATGTCATCTTGTACGGTTACATACCCTTTAAAAATAAAATGAAATTTCTTGAAAGTCCCTCCCCCCCCATACAAAAGATTCATGCCTTCCCCGCTTTTTAGGAAGGTTACTTTCCGCCTTTAACTTCTGCTGACCCTTGGAACTGCAATTCAACATCCGTGAGAAGCAGGATTTGAAAATAGCCCTGACTTTTAGAAGATAGAAATCAAGACGGGGTCCACGTTTGAAAAAGGAAAGCCAAAGTGGGGGGGGGGGAAAGAAAGATGAAATTAATCCAGCGCGATAGGCAGACAAGGGGGGGTGGAAAACCTCTCCCTTAAATAGGGAGAAGGTCCTCGACTTGGGTTTTGGGAGAGGCGACAGGTGGAGAAATGACTTGGTGTGGTCCCTAAAGACTGGGACAGGATCTCCTTATTCCTTTATTCCCCAACCCAGCCCACGGCTGCACTTTTCACCCAAGGTGGCTAGCTTGAATCCACCTCTGCGCCTAGTCTCTCGCCCCACCGTCAGGAGCTTGGTGAGGTTTATACCCAATAAAGTTATGCATAAGTTGGCCTCTTGAAAGGGGATGGGCACAAAGTCCCACTATGCATCTTTCCTACAATGCGCAAAAACGGTGCGGCCCCAGCCTTAGACCTTTTCTGCTGCAAACAGGAAGCCAAAAGACTTATACTACGAAAATCCAAGACTGCGATCCTAAGCATGACTGGACACGTTCTGTTCTTCAGCACGTTTAAAACACTGAAATGAAGGTGAGCAGAACGATCATACCCATGTTGCGTTTGTTTCCTCACTTTAAGGGGGGGTTTTCTAAAAATATTATACCCTTCCTTTTTTTGTAAAGAAACAAACCACAACTCAGGATGGCTTAGAAAATATAATCTTTAAAACAAATTAAGCCAGTGCTGGTTTAGGACGACAGTGTTTAATTCCACTCACTGGCATCGAGAATTAGCGTACCTACTTAAGATGTTTGAGCTCTCCCCGCCCACTTTGACTGTTCTGTCTTCAAACCGCCTGCGCGGAACTTGAAGTGACTTCTGATTAGGGGAGGTTAATTAACCGTTCCTAAACCTTAAAGCTTCCGAGAACAGCCTAATCCACAAATCGGTTAAGCCATGGTTGCTGGGTTCGAATATTCCTGCTGCCTTCCACGCAAGTATATTGGCACAGAAGTATTTGATCTTTTAAAGAATCGGTTAATAACAAATAATGTTACAGCCTAGGATAGTAAGTTTGCTTAACTCAGAAATAAATCCCACCGAGTTCAGTGGGGCTTAATCCCGCACCATAAACTTGCAGTTGTGTGGCATAAAGCTAACGCTAATATACACTAAGTAGCACACACAAAATAAATTTGGAGATTAAAAATTGCAAATAGCAGTAGGAAGAGAGCCCGATCCACAGCTCGTGGAAGGTTGCATGAATCCTATGCATTCCGACCTAAGAGTAAGTCGCTCATTGAACGCATACTGTCTTGAGTCAACATGCATAGGAAATGCGACTATTTGGATTTAATCCAGTTCGCACTGCGAATTGCAACTCTTTCTTTAGGGTCCCACGAGGCCTTAATTTATTTTGCAGTTTGCTTTGGTCTATGCACCGGATTTGTAGCCCCAGGGTATCCTAACGATGATGGTCCAGAGACCCAGGCAAACGGAAACAATTTGATCAGGCGACACATTTGGGTCTGCAGCTGTCTGAGAATCCAGGTGCTCCGGATTAACAGGTTCGTGGGTCCGTTGTGTGCAAGCAGCTTTACTGGAGAAAGAACTGGGTTGGGTTGGGGTTTGTAGGGGAAGCAGAGGCCTTGTTAGTTTATTCATCAGAAAGTTTTTAAAAAATGAAAAGTGTGCGGGGCGGGGACTCTCCCCGAAGCAGGAAGCTACTGCAAACGTTTATCAATAATGAATGAATCTCCTGCAATAAAATACGTGCATCATTGGCTACATTAAACTCCGTGCCTTGCTGCGAGGCCCGCAGCTCCTCCTGTGGGTCTGAAAGGCCCACCGACGTGCGGAACCCTGAACCCGAGAAATCAGGCGAGGTACAAAATTGAACGGGGGTTGCGCTTATCGGACGCAGGTAAAAGCCTCAGAAATCTGGAAAGCTCTAGTTAAGGAAGCACGAGAGAGGCAAAAAAAAAACCTACGTGCTAATTCCCCGGTCTGCCCTGTTCTACTGATACCTATTACACCACCTCCTGGGTTTTCCTTGGCCCTTATATAGGTTTGGAATGCCCACAAATACAGCCTAATTGATAGAGTGCCTTCAATGTGCCTTGCAATTCCACACACACACACAAAGTGTAAACCTCATCACGCAAAATGAACAAACCCGGGCAAGCCCCTGCCCCGATGAGCTTCCTATTTAGATATTGGGGGAGGCAGTGGGGAGGGGAGGTCATTTAACAAGATGGGAGTTCCAGATATGTGTCTGAATCGGTTAAAGAATTTCGTTGAGTCATTGCTCTTTAAGGGATGTTTTATATATTACACATCTCTCACTCTCTTACACACACACACACACACACGTGAACAGAACAAGCATAAGGTTACTCTTGTGCGAAGCTCACACTGTACAGCTTGATCCTAAGTGTCCTCCTGACTCCTGAACTTGGGGCCGGGGTGGGGTGCACTGCTGTCCGCTCATTTACATTTCCCCCTGTGATTATAAAGAGTGGAAAGTTTTCCCTTTCTTAAATCCAAGTTCTCGTGGAGCAAAAGTACTGTGCCAAATTTCCAAATACTCACGGGGGGCACCGTTCCTCAGTGTGCTCTTTGATTTAGCCAGGGAGCGCTCGTAATGGTTTGCTGCTTACACGCTAAAAAGTAGGAGCTGCAACAAAATGTTGCAGTGCGGAGAGCTCTTGGGCTGTGTTCTTGTCTGCCTGCCAGGCTCCTTTCCGTTCCCACCCCCCTCGGTTTTCTCCCCTCACCCGCCACCCCGTCAGTCAGCCTTCCATGACCAAGCTCTGGAAAGGTGCTCTTTTAAATATTTTTTTAAAAAAATGTGTGGAAACTTAACACGCGTGTGACAATGGATGCTATTCTATCTAAAGGGGAGCGGTTCTATCATGCCATTTTCTTTTTAATTATCCTGACACGCCTGAATCAAAACAACCTACTGCCATACCCACGTCTGAAAAACTGGGCCATCGTGCCAAAATTATAATCAGGTAACGCTTCTATCGAATAATCTGCCGATTAATGGTTGCAGCCACTGGGTGTAAACGGCCGCTGTTCCCTGCCCCACGGAGCTTACAACCTAAATGGGCGCGCTTGAACATCCCACCGATGTTCAAATGAACGCAGCGGCTCCTTAAAATGTTTAACTTGCACAGGATCGCGTCCTAAATGTCGATAGTGGCGGAGACAATAGAAAATAGAAGATTTTGGCGTGCGCGCGCGTCTATCTTGTCTGTTTGTCTATGCCTGTTTCTATCACTTCCTGGTGTTGTTCGCTGAGTGACAGTTACCATCTTCAGCAGCGAGTGAGCCCTTATCCATGGGAATCCAAACCCTGAGCAAATACCTAACTCGAAATCCAAGTCCAGCTCCGATTTTCTCTATCAGGCAGGGTTCCCACAGCCACCCCTCCTTATCCAAGCCAAGTTTTCCTGAAATAAACAAAAGAGAAAGTGCGCGGGATGCGGAGAGAGAATCGTCAGAAAACTCTCTTTGGTGAATTCCAAAGCATCATTAACATCCCGCTTTAAGTGAATGTTAACAGTAAATAAAGAATTCTCTTGATTGTAATAGTTGGAACAAAGCGACCATAAAGCAGTAGGTGGTCATCAGGCAAGATAGATGCTGCCTTATTATCGCCGTGTGGCTGAGAGAGAAGGTTTTGCCAAAGAGTTTTAAACGGGATTGCGCGGCGCAGGCGGGAAGAGGTTCGGGGTTAATCGACTACTCGAAACGAATCCCTTCCCGGCAGCCCCATCCTACGCCACGTTTACTCGGAAAGGAACCCCACTGTGTCCAATAGGGCTTCCTCGTCAGAAAGCGGGTTGAGGTCTTAAGCCGCAGCCGATCGAAAGGAAAGGAAATACGCCATCCCTCCCAAGAATTGCAAACAGATGGCGTTTAAATCGGTTTCTGAGGTTTAAAATTCCCAGATCGTGAATCAAGATTGGAACCTTATCTCTTCTCCTTTGAGGGCCTCGAAAAACCAATGTTCTTCAGGAAAAATACGTTTGGCAGGAAAGCCTATTGAAGTGACATGCCTTACTCTCCAGTAAATGTGTGCAGAACCGGGGAGCAATGACCCGTTTTTACTTCGAAGCATCTTCTTCCCTTTACACACTGACAGAGCAATCCTATGCATGTCTACTTGGGAGTAAGACCTATTACGCCTACTGCGGCTTACTTCCAGGTAAGTGTTTATAGGACTGCAGCCTTGGTGGGGAATAACTCTCATAAGTGGAAATTCACTTTTCTGATCAAACGCGTTCAGAATTGAACCGTTCACTGCGCCAAAAATGCGTTTCGTTTGAGGTCGCGATAAGGCCGGATCCGAGGAACGTCGATACTCAGGAGGAGGTTCCGCTGGCCTCAGTGGGACCCCCAATCTCGAGTTAATTGTCCGCAGGAGCATTGGATGGGGCTAAACCTCTAATCAGAGACACCTTGAACTTAGGAAGGGAGTCTCTTTGGATTCCATGGGGTTCCTTCCGCGCATATACGCACTTTGTTGAGCCCCACTGAATCCGGCGCGATTTCCTTCCCAAGAAACTTGGTTAGGGGTTACCGGTAGGTTGCCCCTTCGCCAAAAAGTCAGTGCCTCCCAAGAAAGACTGTCACCTCAAATAAGCTTCTGGGACCCTTCCTAGAAGTCAGAAGGGAGAGGTCCACTCCAAAAACAAAACCAAGCAACTAGGAACGTCGTCGGTTCCTGCTGCCGCCCAATGGGTTAAACCTCTTCCTTTTTTTCTTTTTTAGCAGCATATCGTTCCTCAACATCTCCTCTCCTTCCCCTCCCCCAGTTGGTGCTTTCTCTCTCCACCTTCCTCACATGCCTACAGACTGAACTGTCTCTCAACAGCAAGAAACCACCCACAGCATTAGAGAACCAGGGCAGGAGATCCGCGGTGGCTTTTCTTACAAAGGCAGATATTTTTTTCCTCCCGGCTTTCTGGCAGGCTACTGGAAAGGAAAGGCTGTCTCCCTTCGGAGAGAGCTGCTCGCGAGTCCCAGCTGCGTCGTCGGGGCTCCCATTATTTCCTCGGTGTCGATTCCTAGTCTTGCAGAAAAAGGCTGGGCCCTTCAGTAAAGGCTGCCTTAGGTCATTGGAAGTGGGGGGTGGGAGAAGATAGTGGGAGGGTCTCCAAACAAACACCCACCCTCTCACCAAAGCGCCAAGTCCATCCCAACGTTACCGGCTGCTCCGAATCTTCGTCGCTCTTCTCTCTCCCTCGCGCGAAACAAAACAAAAGCGCCTTGGAATCGCATCTGTTCTTTGCAGAAATAAGTCGGTCGCCTCTAAATGTGGTTTCCCTTTTTTAAAAGGAGAGAAACGGGGCTGACGACTGAGGTTCTTTTCCCAGTGGTTTTTTCGCCTTCCTTTCCCTTATATTTTCTTTTCTCTCTCTCTTTTCCATGGATGCTTCTGCGCTCGCCTGCCCGTTTTTGTGTCGCTTTGCCTGGAAGGTTCTTCAGGAGACGAGACGGGGGGACGGCGGCGGGGTGGGGGGGGGGAGACGAGGACACCCTGAAGTGATGCGATCTAATTGAACGTCGAGCTTTTCCAGATGGGACCTTCTCGTTTTCAAAAGAGTCGCTCTCTCCCTTTCAAATTCAAATCATCATCGGAATTATACGGATGCCTCTGTGTGTGTGTGTGTGTGTGTGTGAGAGAGAGAGAGAGAGAGAGAGAGAATTTCACTTCGCCTTTATTTTTTTAAGGTTGAAAGCATGCAAACGATCCTCTTTAAAAAAAAATACCCCAAAGTTATTCTTGTAAAGAGAAAAAATGGTCATGATCCGAACAAAGCCTAAGCTCTTTAGTTACAGAGTAATCCTTTACGTGTCTATTAGGAAGCAAGTCTTACTGAGTTCAGTAAGTATGAGCCAAAATTCAGTAAGTATGAGACTATAGGATAGCAAATGCTGTTAAGCAATTGCCTTAACTCATCCACTGAAATCGATGGGCTTTTTAAAAAGTACTTTAGCACTGAACCAAGCATTACCCTTAAAAAAAATGCTTTTGAAAGACCTATGTTTTGGACAGCCGCGTAACTAAACCAATGATCCTGTGTGTAGGCCCAATCCACAAGGCATTTGTGAACGTAATTTTTCATTTGTTTGGGTGGTACCTCTATTTTTTTAAGGATTGAATAAACGTTTGAATTAAAATCGGTGCATCACAGTTACAAGGGCTGTGGGCTGTAGTAAACTGATCCTCAAAGTCCTCTTCAGTTATGAATGACATTTGGTTGCCTTTGGGCAAGTCCCCACCACCACCAAACCTAACCTACCTCACAAGGTTGTTGTGAGGCTGAAACACCTCTAAGACTTTTGGGGGGTAAAGGGATAAGGAGACGAGGCGATTTACAACCGATCTCCCACCAAAGCTAAGGGGGCAATGCTAGGCCCATGCACTTGAGAGTAATCCCTATTGACTCAGGTTGGGGCTTGCTCCCAAATAATACAGATAGGATGGGGCTGCAAGCAGGAATACTTTGACTGGAGCTTAATCAGGTCGTAGTTCATACTCATTTGATTTGTATCAGGAGCCTGTTCATGTTTCTTCATAAGCACTGGAGTAAAAAGGTAAAGGTAAAGGGACCCCTGACCATTAGGTCCAGTCGTGACCGACTCTGGGGTTGCGGCGCTCATCTCGCATTATTGGCTGAGGGAGCCGGTGTACAGCTTCCAGGTCATGTGGCCAGCATGACTAAGCCGCTTCTTGTGAACCAGAGCAGCACACGGAAATGCCATTTACCTTCCCGCCAGAGCGGTTCCTATTTATCTACTTGCACTTTGACGTGCTTTCGAACTGCTAGGTTGGCAGGAGCAGAGACCGAGCAATGGGAGCTCACCCCGTCGCGGGGATTCGAACTGCCGACCTTGTGATCGGCAAGCCCTAGGCTCTGTGGTTTAACCTATCCTGTTGCAATTCTATGCCCTCAGAAGCAATCTCAACTTCTCTGGTCACAGATTTGTGCCAAATGGATAAGTCCACCTTCAACCAAGTATCATAGGATCAGATGCCATATAACCATTGGAGTCATCTAGTCCAACTCTCAGTGCTCAGTGCAAGGTCTGAGATGCAGGAAACAGCTACAGCAGAGGTCGCCAAGCTGGTGCCCACCAGATGTTCTTGGATTACAATTCCCATCATCCCATACCATTGGCCTTGCTGTCTGGGACTGATGGGAGCTATGGTCCAACTGTAGGGTGCTGTCTTGAGTTACAACATCCCAGACAGGAGGTCATCCAGCCTCCTTAAATACCTGCAGTGAAGGAGATCCCACCACCTCCCAAGGCAGACTGCCCAACAGCTCTTGCCATGGGGATGGTTCTCCTCAAGCAGGCGTGGGGAACCTTCGGCCCTCCACATGCAGCTGGACCACAGCTCCCATCAGCCCTAGCAAGCATGACCAAAGGCCACGGATGATGGGACTTGTAGTTCAGCAACGTCTGGAAGGCCAAAGGTTCTCCATATTTGTCCTACTGCTTAACTGAAATCTGCTTCTCTGCTGTTTCCATTGATTTGCCAGTGGTGGCTGGTTGTAGGAGATGGATTTGTAGCTCTGATGACCTTGGGCCAGGTACTGCTGTTCAGTCTAACCTACCTCACAGGGCTTTAGTGATGATGGGGCGGGGGAGGCATGAATGTGAACTTGTGGTCCTTGGGGGGCAAGGGGAGGTGGGATATAAATGTAATAAAAAATAAGAGGGCAAATGTGGGCATCGACTTTGTAGGCAGTATGTTTCAGGACACACAGATTTCTTCATCCGTCTTCTGTAATTTAGAACAAAAACATAAAACGAGGTGTTAGATGGAGGCTTCCTTGTAACATGGTTTAAAACTTGGTAGGGATGTCATTCTAGATGAATTACTGCAGTAAAACAAGGGGATTTTGTGCACACAGCAGAGATGACATTCTGTCAAGTTACTGCCAGTTCCCAAAAGGTTGCGTTTTAGCATCAATAAGAGCTTTAGGGAAACCTTTGGTGGGATTAGTGGTGAGTTAAATGAGAGAGAGAGAGAGAGAGAGAATCCCATAGAAATAAGATTTCTATAGAAATATTTGGAAGTGGCTGTTTCTGATTACTTAAAATGCATCTTTCCATTTGGGGTGTTTTGGAGATCCTTGATTACGTGTGGCATATTGGTCTTGAAAACATAGCACTGGGTTGCCATGAGAATATCTATCACTTGATCCCTCATCACAATTGCTTAATATTTGGTGATTAGCCCTTAAATCGGGGTTCGGAACTCATAGCCGTCCAGATGTTGTTGGATTCCAATTTCCACCTATTGGTGGAACTTTTTAAAAAGTAGAAGAGGATATAGTAAACTTACTTTTTCTCCCCAGTCTCAACTGAGTGAGGTTTAGATCTTATTCTGAGTTAAAATATCCCTTTGCAGAATAAAAAGAAACTTGAGACTATGCTGCTTAGCCTTAAATACACTTATCACAATTTCCCTCCTATAAAAATAATCAGGCTACAGATATATATGTATTACTACATATATTAGAAAATATGTTTACTTGAGTCTTGCCAGGATTCAGCACAGTACAGTGAAGAATATGAGGCAGGAAGTGATACCTATTAGTTACTTCCTACATATTAAACTGTGCTAAGATAGTGTTTGCTCTCCAACAGAGCAAACAATAGATACATCTCCATCAGCAGGCTAATGAAAAACAGGACGATCTGAGGCAAGGAGGAAATGCTAAGGATTAAATCCTTCATTTAAGTTTCCCGCTACAGAAGTTCAAGGGAAATGACATCACAGAGGTTTTCTGTCTAGGAATTCAGCTCAGTGTGAGTCTTGACCCCTTTATAAACTTGTACAGCAAACACAAATTATCATTTTGGCTGCAGATTTTCCCCACACCATCAACCCCAGCCAGCCTGGCCAATGGTCAGGGATGATGTGGACCTTTGTCACACAGTATCTGCAGGGCCACAAATTACCATCCATATCTGTATGAAATGTATGAATGGACTCATTGAAAAGGCCTTTTTGTTGTAGGTGACATGAAGCACTATGGAAGTTTCATCTGTGATGTTAAATCTGTGGTGTCCTGTCCACGGAAGGATGCATGAACTAGGCCTTCATGGCTGGTGACAGCTCAATGTGTGAATAAGCACTATTGAATAGCACTGGGTTTGTGACAATGTGAGGTGGTATCCAAGCTCCACCTGCAATGTCGTTCCTGCGATAACCCATTTATGTTTGCACAACTTCAGCTGATGTTAAATGATTATCAAGTGGTTATCATATACATCCCAGGGACCCAGGTGGCGCTGTGGGTTAAACCACAGATCCTAGGGCTTGCTGATCAGAAGGTCGGCGGTTCGAATCCCTGCGACGGGGTGAGCTCCCGTTGCTCGGTCCCAGCTCCTGCCCACCCAGCAGTTCGAAAGAACGTCAAGTGCAAGTAGATAAATAGGTACCGCTCTGGCAGGAAGGTAAACGGCGTTTCCATGTGCTGCTCTGGTTCGCCAGAAGCGGCATAGTCATGCTGGCCACATGACCCAAAAACTGTCTGCGGACAAGAAGAAGAAGAAGAGTTTGGATTTGATATTCCGCTTTATCACTACCCGAAGGAGTCTCAATGTGGCTAACATTCTCCTTTCCCTTCCTCCCCCACAACAAACACTCTGTGAGGTGAGTGGGGCTGAGAGACTTCAAAGAAGTGTGACTAGCCCAAGGTCACCCAGCAGCTGCATGTGGAGGAGTGGAGACGCGAACCCAGTTTCCCAGATTATGAGTCTACCGCTCTTAACCACTACACCACACTGGCACTACACAAACGCCGGCTCCCTCGGCCAGTAAGTGAGATGAGCGCCACAACCCCAGAGTCGTCCGCGACTGGACCTAACATCATATGTTGTTGTTTTTTTATCATATACATCTCTGAACAAGCCATAGGGAACTTTTCATACACTTGGTCAAAGATTGTGTTCGTGTGGTTGGTGGAGGAGATAATACTTAACAGCCCCATGACCAGCATGTGTGACTGCACCCAAGTCCATAAACAGAATACATCAATACTTTTTTATCTGGACGTAGTCCACACTCCTGCACAACACAGAATGCTTATGTCCAATTTGTGCAACACACTCCCTCTGTTTGTGAGAGCAGAAGAAATGTACAGATTTGGCCTAACCACATATATTCCCACGTGTGGAATAAGGTTTGCTGTCAACAAGGAGAAAACTATTCCAGCCATTATTTTTTGTTTTCACACCAGGAAAGCAAGGATGAGAATACCTCCCAAACCAGGGCTAGTTGAGGCCTTTGGTTAATAATAATAATAATAATAATAATAATAATAATAATTTATTATTTATACCCTGTCCATCTGGCTGGGTTTCCCCAGCCACTCTGGGTGGCTCCCAACAGAATATTAAAAACATGATGAAACATCAAACATTAAAAACTTCCCTAAACAGGGCTGCCTTCAGATGTCTTCTAAAAGTCAGATAGTTGCTTGAGGCAAAGGAGAATATGGGAGAAGTATTAAGATAAGATGATAAGATAAGATAAGATAAGATAATTTTATTTGTCATTGCACCAGTACAAGCACACGCTATACCAGTGCAACGAAATTGCAAGCCATCCCATAAAAAAAGGGGGGGGGGACAAAAAAACAAAAACAAAAACAAAACCACACACACAAAAAAAACCAAACACAAAACACATACACACACACACACAAGCCACACATACGCACAGCACAGCTCTCCAAGGTCACATCATTTGGTTACGTCTTTTAAGAAGGCTATAGCTCTTGGGTAGAAGCTGTTCTTCAGTCTGTTTGTTTTTGCTCTGATTGTTCTGTATCTTCTACCTGAAGGCAGTGGCGCAAAGAGACCATATCCCGGGTGAGATGGGTCATCTAAAATATTGTTCACCTTTTTAAGGCAGCGGGAACTGTACAGTTCTTCCAGAGAGGGGAGAGGGTGACCAACAACCCTTTGGGCTATCAATATGACCCTCTGAATCATCTTCTTCTCCCTGGCTGTGCAGCTGGAGAACCAAGCACAAATACAGTATGTAAGAATGCTCTCTATGGAGCCTCGGTAGAAGGACACCAGCAGTCTCTCACTCAGATTATTCTTCTTTAAAAGTCTGAGGAAATAAATTCTCTGCTGGGCCTTCTATACCAGAGCAGTAGTATTCCATTAGATGTCAGAATCCAATTGGATTGACCATTGAATCTTACATGAACACTGACAATGGAAAATCTTCCACTGTATCTGAGGGCATCAGGCTAGCTATTGGACTGGGGGCGGGGACTAGGGGTTGCTGCTACCCTTGGTATCTGCAGCCTGAGGCAACAGACTCACTTTTCCCAAAAGTAGGGCCAGCCCTGTTAAAGACATAGTGAGAGTTCTGAAACCATTTGATTGCATCCTGGACTTGCCAGAAATGTTTGGGTTCCACCTCTAATTCCACCCCAAGAACTGCTCAGGGCATTGTCCCCAAGCTTTCTGTTTTACTGAGGTTTTCAGCTACACGTTTGCTTGAACGTGTCCTTGGTGTCCCTTTTCCAAATGTCTGAATTGCCTCTGTTGAAAAGTATTGTGTTTTGAGTGGCTGCTTGGACACAGGAAAGCTCTATCCAGGTTAGTTAATACAGTGGTACCTGGGGTTAAGTACTTAATTCGTTCCGGAGGTCCGTTCTTAACCTGAAGCGTACTTAACCTGAAGCATACTTAACCCGAGGTACCACTGTACATGCAAGTTATCATTTGATGGTGCAGCGAACAAGTGGTGAACATGCATGTGTGAACCAAATCAGATGTGGAAAACTGAACCCCTTTCTCCATTATCTGTGGAAGAAACTCTCTTGGTGGTCCCTGTGTTAAATGAGGTATGTAGTGTGGGGATCCATAGCAGAGCCCTTTTGGTGGTGGCTCCATGTCTGTGGAATAAGCTTCCGAATGAAGTGCATCTTGTCCCAACCTCTTTTTGATGCCAGGCCAAAGCTCATATTTTTTGCCATGTTTTTTTGGGGCTGGTGGGTTGTGTCGTTTTTATGATGCTGCTATGCAATATATGAGAATGATTTTAATGTTTTCATTTATTGTGGATTTTGTTTTATATTTTCTTATTGTTAATAAAATGCCTAGTGACCATTTCAGTGAAGGGAGTCTTTAAGAACTATAAAATTAACTAGAAAGAACAAAGATTCTTCATTGATGGATGCCTTTTCCTTTGGGTTTGTTACCCACCAGATATTGAAATGGAGGTTTGTGGCCAAAATCCAAGACTGGATCAGCCTCAGAACTTGGAAAAATGCATGGTGGGGTCTGCAATATGACCCATACGTTAGTTGAACCCATATGTTAACAACTAAATTAGCTCTGATCTTAAACAATTTCATGTGGGAATGTTAAGGGTGGCAGGAGAGGATATATTGTTTATTAATATCCTTCCTAACTTATGCTAGCAAGTTCCTTTACTTTGCAGAGTTTACATTCCCCTTCTCATGCACAGCAGAAATCTAGTTGCAAACTCGTGTGAGTTTCTTAAGACAATACGCAATTCAATCTGGCTTGTCCAGATTGAAATGTATTCTAATATTTTCCTGGTAAGACCCCTTGAATCCCTCCTAAAAGAATAAAGACACCACAGTCTTACTCATAAGTAAGAAAAAGTAGTTTTGCTCACGATCAGGCAGAGCACAGTGTGATTCCTGAAGGCAGGCTTTAGGCTTAAAGTTTCAAACAGGTAACAAGATTATATATATATATATATATATATATATATATATATATGAAGACAGGAGTGCCTGGCGTGCTCTGGTCCATGGGGTCACCAGTAGCTTTCATGTGTATGCACACTTCTTCAGATATCTCAACCTCCTAGCCCACATGCATGGGAGAAATGCAAAAAGTAAATGGGCTGTGTCACATTTCCAGCAAAGTAAAAACACTTATAGATTTTGCAGCTTACTAAAGCTTGGAAATTAGGCAGTTATACCTTTTTACCCCCTGTTTGTGGTCTCTCCCCCACCCCCAGTTGCAGAGAATAAAGCACACGTTTTTAGTAAAGTAAACACAACAAAAAAGGTTTGCTTACAAAGCAGTATGCAGAAAAATGCCACTAAGTTACAGTAAAATAAAACATGTATGCACACGAAAGCTCATACCAAGAACAAACTTAGTTGGTCTCTAAGGTGCTACTGTGGCGCTGTGGGTTAAACCACAGAGCCTAGGGCTTGCTGATCAGAAGGTTGGCGGTTCGAATCCCTGCGACGGGGTGAGCTCCCGTTGCTTGGTCCCAGCTCCTGCCAACCTAGCAGTTCGAAAGCACGCCAGTGCAAGTAGATAAATAGGAACCGCTCTGGCGGGAAGGTAAACGGTGTTTCCGTGCGCTGCTCTGGTTCGCCAGAAACGGCTTTGTCATGCTGACCACATGACCCGGAAGCTGTACGCCGGCTCTCGGCCAATAAAGCGAGATGAGCGCCGCAACCCCAGAGTCGGAAAGGGGTGAGTGTATCTGGAGCCCCCATCTGCCTAGCATGGGAACATGGTGGAAAGAGAGTCTCCTCAGAGGCAGAAGGAATTGTATGAGGTTATTTCATTTGTTGCAGAATCCCCTCCCAGAGGAGGGAAAGGAAGTGGCCACACACAGAGGGTCCTCTCTAGGAACTTTAATAACTCTCTGTGTACCAGCCCTGTGCTTGTCTAGCAAAACATGCATTTGTGATTTGGCTGCAAAACCCACAAATTTAACTAATAGATGCACTAATAGCATGGAGCTATCAACCTGGGTTGCAATTTTCTACGCATTTTCCTAGAAGTGAGCCATGTTGAACTCAGGGGGTCCAGCACTGGGCAGACATGTTTAAAGGTTGATCAGTAACTGTTGGTACAGGAGCTTTTGCTGATGAGATTATTGACTGCAGACTAGAAACGGGAAGGAGGATAGAATTTGTGAATGAAAAGGAATTTGCACCTGGATCTCACACAGATCCAACCAAGAAAACTTGGAAAGGATTCCTAAACATGGGCGTAACCAAAGGGGGACAGGGAGGGAAAACTGCCCCCCATAAATAAAAATACATAGCAAAACTGAGGTTCTGCCCCCCCCAACAAAAGGCCTGCCCCCCTAACAAAAATCCTGGCTATGCCCATGTTCCTAAACCAACATTTTCTCCAAGGTTCTATAGCAGTGATGGCTAACCTTGACACTCCAGATGTTTTAAGACTACAACTCCCATCATCCCTGACCACTGGTCCTGTTAGCTAGGGATGATGGGAGTTGTAGTTCCAAAACATCTGGAGCGTCAAGGTTAGCCATCACTGTTCTATAGAGTTGTAGAGCTGGAAGGTAGCCGGGGGCCATCTAGTCCAACCTCCTGCCATGATGCAGGCATCTCAACCAAAGCATCCATGACAGATGGCCATCCAACCTTTGCTTAGAAACCTCCAATGAAGGACACTCCACAACCTCCAGAGGGAGTCCTTTCTAAGTGCTCTTACTGTCAGGAAGTTATTCCTGGTGTTTAATCATTGTTTAAATCTTCATGTCTGAATCTCCAGACTGCTTTGTTTAGGTCCTGTTAGGTAAGGAAAATATACGATCTTCTTATTTATCAACTGAAATTTTATCCCAACCTTCTGTCAGGGCAGCTCTACAGGGTATCCTCCCTTCCACCACCACCTCTCATCCTCACAACAACCCTGTGAGGTAGGCTAACCTAAGACAAAGAGCCCCCAATCTTTTGGCACCTGGGGACACATTTGGTATTATCTCCCCAGTCCCACTTGAATGAGGTTTAGATCTTTCCTGAGTTAAAAACCTTTTTAAGTTTCCCATCACAGAATTCAAGGGAATGACATCACAGAGGTGTTCTCTTTAGGAATTCAGCTCTCTGTGAATCTTAACCCCTTCTTACTCTTCTACAGTGAACGTAATTTGGCATTTTGGCTGCAGATTTTCTCCGCATTTGGGAAAGCTAAGAAACTGTTGTGGGCATCACAAAATATTCATGTCATGGTGGCAGGAGTGGGAGAGGCAATAATCAGGCAAACACACATACTCCTCCAAAGAAATAAAACAGGCAAAATGGCAGGCAATACTGCCCCCATCAAAAAAATAAAAATACCAAGTAGACCCATCCATACAAACCACCCTCCCAAACCCTCAAGTGCTCTTATTTTTTTTAAACAAAAATAAAAATTTGGTGGGATGCCAATGGAGACTATAGTTTTGTTGGTCAAGAGCATGAATCACGAAGACAGATGTGGAATCCTTGGCCCTCCAGATGTGGCTGGACTACAACTCCCATCGTGCACAGCAAGCATGGTCAATGGCAAGGGATGATGGGAGTTGTAGTTCAGCATCACCTGGCGGGCCACAGGTGCCCCACGCCCGATCTAATACCTAAGAGAGAGGAGGGGATATTTGCAACTCTGTGTTCTAATGTCCTGCGTTTGTTTTTCTTGAATACTGCCAACACACTCTTACGCGTGTTTGCGCAGCATTAAATACCGCCGTTTCTCAAAGGTCTTACTCCCGCGTTAGGGCGCACAGGATTCCAGCCTGCTTTGATCCTGTCAGCGCCTGCTTGGCTAAGTAGCTGATTCCTGCCGTACACAGGAGCCCTGTGCGCTTTAATTAAAAGCCAATAGTTGAGATTGCCAGCCGCTTTAGCTTACGACCCTTCTGAGCTCTGTAGCAGACGAGGATTCTGAAAGCCGGGCAGGAGCCGCGTGAGAAGTACTATTTGTGATTGGCGGAAAGCAGAATGGACCCTCTCCAACCCCAACCCCAACCCATGCAGGTCACTGTTCATTCACACTGAAGAAGGGTGAGCAACGCAACGAACAACTTAGGCTGGAATCCTAAGTATAGCCGCTTACTTGCGAGTAATCCCCATTGAACTCAACCTATTCTTTCCTCCACCATCGCCATGTCTAGGGTTGTTGCAATCCTAACCGCTCTTAGCGGAGGAGCAAGTTCCTCTCGATACAGTGGGATTCGCTTCTGAGTAAACTGAATTGCGCAACGCGTTGAACTGAGCAGCGTGACCCTTCTCCGGAAGCAAGTACGTCCCACCCACTTCCATGATGGGATATTAAAAGGGCAAAATGGTTTAGCACGTTTACTCACGCTGAGTTCAGTAGGACTTGTTCCCCTAGCAATTGTGCTTGGAGTTGCAATGAGTACGTATGGGGTCCAAGGATGAAGACGTAAGAGCGAGAAGTAAAGCGATCCGAGCTTTTTGCAACGATGTTTACAGAGTCCTTGTTCAGGATACAGTCTTGCCTGTCTGCTCATGCAGCACAGCTCTGCAGATTCTCAATAACAGCAGGAAGGACTGCCACAACCATGGCCTCATAGAAGAATTGTTTCTTGCCTCAGGCCTGCAAAGGATCCTACTTTGGGGAGGGAGCTCCCAGAAGATCTGCTTATTGCGCATTCTTCCTGATTTGTTTGCAGAGCGGTTAGACGCTGGTCATCTGTGGAGCACGCCTTCAGATTTCTTTGCAGGGAGGTTTGCACGCGGTGGCATCTCGCACTTTCCTCCACATTTCCCCATCACTTCCCTTACCGCTAGAAGTCAAATCTTTTTTGGGGGTGAGGAGCGGGTTTGTTGCGCAACAGCCCCGGATCAACTATAATTGCAGGTTTGAGCGTTATCTGATGCCACTAGAAAACAGCGACAGCCGGGATGGAACTATTCAGATAGGAGCAAGCTTAGACCAGTATGCCCAGTTGAAGGAAGAAGGGTATTGGTGCTCCTTGAAAGACTCCCACTTCCATTATTTATTATTATTATTATTATTATTATTATTATTTTATTATTATTATTTATTGAAAGGTGATACCCATGGAAAGATCGGTTTATAGCGAGGGAGCAAATGCAGGTGAGACCTACAGAGATACAAGGATCCACTACCCTCCTTGTTCACACGCGCACACCACTCCCAGAGCAGGGACATCATCCACCCAGAGTCTTCCCTTGCATTCATTTCCATTTTTGTGTCACGATAGGACTCAAGTAGCAAGGAATTGAGGGGGGGGGACATTCTCCCCTGCTAATAGATCATGTGAGGAGGGAGGGAGGCCTGCTGCTTTAACCGATAAGCCATTTAAATCAATTAGCTGGAGGAGGAGATCTGATGACGTGCGAGAAATTCACGTCCGCCCGGCTAGAAGCATCGATTAAAATGCCACGGAGTCCGAGGCAAACCGGGGAGCCCTGCCTTCTTCTCGCTCCCATGCAAACGGCAGGCTCCGTGACAGAAGGGGAAAGGCGGGGTGGAGAGATGGGGCGGGGAGGGGGCTGAGGCACTGTGGGGTTGGGAGAATCAAGAGGAAAATCGGCGCCTCTCTTGACAGATGCGCGCTAGCTATGTATCAGGAGGGGAGTCACAGAAGGATGACACCGGGCGATCCACAACTCATGTAAGCCGGATCTGAACAGACATGGATGTCCTTCCCATGTTTTAAGTGGCATTAGGCAGGCTTCGGGTGCAGCTTTTGCTAAGTTTACTCCAGAGTAAATGCTGCTGCTGTCCCTGCGACATAAAAATTATATGTAGGAATTGTGTCGCACGGTTCCATCGGCCTGAATGGGTTGCCATCCTGTGCCCAGACATTTAAAAAAAAAATAGTGGGACTTACTTCTGAGTAAGTGTTGGGGAGTTGAGTCTGTCAGGCATCACATTCTGTCTTTATTATATTTATTTGAATGCAATCAAGGGATGAGTTTCTATAGAACCACGCGTACGTTCTCCGGCTCACCAATAATGGGGGGGGGGATGCGTATTAACAACTCCCTAGCTATTTTACGTCTTCTTTCATAGTCTCGGTCTGGGTTGTTTCAGAAAGGTAATGGGGTGGAGAGAGGGGAGGGGGTTATACATTCTCAATGCTTGCCAATTGATGGTCCTAAGTCCTAGGACGATGCTGTAACCATTACACCAGCTGGCCCTTGACTTCGTGGCACATGTTAAGAATCGGATACCCACGAGGTTTCCCTTTTAGCGAAGATGTAGGTGGGGGTTTAACGTTAGAAAGGTAAACGGGAGACGCCTTTAAATGCCGAAAATATGCGCACACTCTTCCCCAGGAGCAAATCCCATTCATATCACTAGGACTCAATTTGAATGGCCGAGGCTGCAAGATTCCACTATTTCTACTATGTATTCCTGTGTTGCTGGGGAGATCGTCACAGCGCCGTTCGGAATAAAAATAACACTTTGTGCCAAATTCGGATGGAAATAAACATTTATTTAGTTTTCGACTACATTAGTTCAATACTTTAGCACTCTGGTTCCCCCACCCTTCCCTCTTCCTAGGTCTGCTTATGAAGCCCGTTTTTATTCTAAGCCCTTGAAGGATGCAGTCTTACTCGGACGTAAGCCCCACTGAGTTAAATGGGGCTTATTCGCAGGTAATGGATTATAGGATTATAGCATGATTTGCAACAAGTTGCCCTGAATCTTCTGGTAGGTGGGTGATAAAACCAAAACTCTAATCAAGAACCCCCAAAAGATATGGTAGGAGCTTTAAAACAGAATAATTTTGGGGCTATAAGCACTGCAACCTTATACATGTCTATGCTCAGAACTAAGTCTTCTTGAGTTCAATGAGACTTATTCACAGGTAAACCTTATGTGTACAGGATTGCAGTTTTTCTCAGGATTAACTTCTCTTACAACTGCATGGGACTTCCTTCAGAGTAAATCTGCATGCACTGGAATGGGCTACCTTGGAAGACAGTGGACTCTTCTTCACTGGAGGTTTTTAAACAGAGCTTGGATGGTCATCTGCCAGGGATTTTTTAGTTGTCCTCCTGCTTTGCATGGGTTGGGCTAGAAGGCCACATTTGACCCTTTCAGATCTATGATTCTATGTCTTTTTAACACTGTGTTTGTTGGACTGAGGCCTGTTCTGCTGAAAAGTTGGGGAACTATATTCTTGTTATGAGTCCAGAATAGACTGTTTGCCATTCTGCTTTTTAACAGAATATTTCCATTTAAATCCACCTTCTTTTTAAAATATGGAGAGGTTGTCTGTCTCCATACCAAGCCTACAAGTTCATCTGCATCTGCTGCTGGGGCTCAGGGTTCCCTGAACATAAAACATGCAGTTTAAGCTTTGAATCTAAGTCAACTGGCATTTTCTTCTTACATGTTTACATGGAAGAAAAGGCTCCCTCCAGACAGAGGTACACATCCATCAAACATGTGTGCCATTTACTTACTTACTTATACAGTATACCACCCTTGTCATAAACCCTATGGTGGTTTATGTCAAATAAGATTTTTTTAATTAAAAAAATCCATAAAAAAACACAAACTTTAAATTCAACAACAAGTCACTAAATAGCATTTACAGTGGTACCTCAGGTTACATACGCTTCAGGTTACATACGCTTCAGGTTAAGAACTCCGCTAACCCAGAAATAATGCTTCAGGTTAAGAACAGAAATTGTGCTCTGGTGGCGCAGTGGCAGCGGGAGGCCCCATTAGCTAAAGTGGTGCTTCAGGTTAAGAACAGTTTCAGGTTAAGAACGGACCTCCAGAACGAATTAAGTTCTTAACCCGAGGTACCACTATACTAACAACAACAGCATCTAATCAACTGATCCAATCAGGTCCGTTCTCTAACAACGGCCCAAGGGGAAAGGTGCTCTTAACCAGCCACCTAATACTATAGAGAGATGGTTCCAGATACACCTCAGTAGGGAGGGAGCTCCACATGCAAGGGGCCAACACCAAAAAGGCCCATCCTCAACCTCCCATGCCATGTATCTGCATGGAGACCATGAGGAGACAGTCTTGTCTCCTGATCCTAAAGACGGGCAGCCCAGCTCCTCTTGTGACAGGAGCTTAGCTGTGTTGGATGGGTCTGTCAATAGGACACTTTTAATAGTTGTGGAGAAGATGGAATTCCACCAGGTGCAACTGAAATTAAAGGTGAGGCATAGCTCAGGGGTAGAGCACCTGTCCTGCATGCAGGAAATCACCCATTCAATCCCTGGCATCTCCAGGTGAAGCTGGGAGAGATAGATCCCTGCCTGAAACTTTGAAGAGCCCCTGCCAGTCGACGTAGAAAATGCGCTGCTAGATGGGTCTGACTAAGAATCAGAGAATTTTAGAGTTGGAAGGGACCATCTAGTCATCTAGTCCAACCCTCTGCAATATAAGGACCCCTCCAGACTAGTGTGCCATTGCCCGTATGTTCTGCAATATGTTCTCGACACAAGGATGGTACGTTAGGGGTGAATTTATTCTGTGATGGTTTCTCTGTGCTGTCTGGAGGGGGGGCTATAGGGTAACGAAAGCAGGACAAAAATAAACCGGAAGTTATGAGATTTCAACAGGAAGTTACTGGATATGCACTTATTGGAAAGGAAGAAGTGTGACATTTGCAGGTACGAAGTGTACTGAAAGTGGGGTGTGTGTAACCACTCCAAAACCACAAATCATCATGAACAATAAAAGGATGTCTGGATAGGCCTTTAAGGAATGCTTTTTAAAAAACAAAACAAAACCCTATGCATGTTTTTTTCAGAAGTCCCACTTATGTTCAGGATTGCAGCCTTACGCCAGTGCAAATACCATTTAATGGAGCTTAAAGGTAAAGGTAAAGGGACCCCTGACCGTTAGGTCCAGTCGCGGACGATTCTGGGGTTGCGTCGCTCATCTCGCTTTATTGGCCGAGGGAGCCGGCGTACAGCTTCCGGGTCATGTGGCCAGCATGACTAAGCCGCTTCTGGCGAACCAGAGCAGCACACTTCCGCCGGAGTGGTGCCTATTTATCTACTTGCACTTGACGTGCTTTTGAACTGTTAGGTGTGCAGGAGCTGGGACTGAGCAATGGGAGCTCACCCCGTCACGGGGATTTGAACCGGAGCTTATTTTGGAGTAAATAGATGCCTAGGATATGTGATGGTGGTGGGCACCATGGAGAAAGCAAACTTTCTGAGTGTCACCAGCTGTGTGTGGTGTAAGCAAGCCAGATCCACAAGGTGGTTAAGCCATTTGACATGCAGGTCACATACATGCAGAGAACCTGGCCCCATGATCAGATTGGTGTCAACTTGAGGCCTTCAGACGAAATAAAAGCTGTGTGGATTTCAATAGACTTTCATACCTTGAAACTTAAGTGTTATCATTTAATAATCAGCAATATATTGGATGCCAGTGATCTGGATTTCAGTGGAATCTACTTGGAAGGAAGACAATTGCCACAACTGGTGGAAAGTTTGCCACCCTTTCCTGAGGACTGACTTCAGAATCAGCCTACATGAGGAGGATGGCACTGTTGTGACTCAGGATCCAACCCCGGTGATTTCAGGGATGTAAAACCGTTGGCATCCTTGCGAGAAAAGATTAAGGAAAAGCATCTGGGATCGCAGTTTCAATCAAAAAAATGTCTGTGTGTGTTCTGAACAGGAATCACAAATGGCTGCAGAACCTCTTTGAAGAGAGGATATGCCTAATTTTTAATGGCAAATTTGTTCCCCCCTCTCCTCTTCCGAATTCCTTATCCCTTCCAAAACCTGGTTTATTTTCATGTTGGAAAATATTATAATTATTCACACACCTCGGCATTTTACAATTTGCCTGCAGATAAATACCACCGCCAGGCTTTCATAAACAATGCATCTTGTTCACTTTCTACTAGCCAGGCTTTTTCAAACGTTGGGCCCAATCCACTTGGAAATTCTCCGGCTGAGGAACGAGCTTGGCACCCACGGACTGCAAAGATGCCCGATCCATAAGAGTGGACGGTAGCACCTCACCTGCTGCTGCCGGCCCGATCCTCTCTGCGCGTGCTTACTCGGAAGCAAATCCGGCTGCGTTCAATGGAGCCGAGTCCCAAATCAACGCGCGGGAATGAATGCCGCTTTAGACCGTTCAGTGATTGAGATTTAGATTAGGAGGGGAGTGCGAGCAATACAGATTGCCTTCATTTGGGGAGGGCCGAGGGCGGACGAGACCGCCAATCCGAATCACGTTTACTCCCCCTCCCCCCCCACCCAAAAAGAATAAGAATACATGTAAATCCTCTTGGGTTTTGCCACAGAGCTGGGCTGGAATTTAAATCCTTAAGGCTCCATTCCTAAAACATACTTACTCGCAAGTAAGCCCCATTGGATTCAGTGTGGCTTTCGAGTAAGCATGGATGGGGTTGACGTTCCCTTGGTGCTCTGTTTCTCGAAGGAGGAGGCTGCCTTGAGATCCTCTGGCTGCCTCCTACACAAAAGTAAGCCCTTTGGAACGGTAGAATCATAGAATTGGGAGAGACCCCGAGAGTCATCTAGTCCAGCCCTCTGCAATGCAATTATCTCAACAAGCGGTGCCTCATCCAATTTTAAACTACCGTATACCGGACCCTGCTTAGCTTTGCAAATGTGCTAGCAGTTTCATTGCTGGATGAGCGTCTGTAGAACTGCTATGTAATAATTCTTCATGCCAGTTTACCACTATGTCTTCCCACGTGGATTCGGAAGGAAGATCCGTCGGATTTACTTCGTAGTAAGAATCACACCATTAATAACTGCACCCTTGATTATTCTGCATGCTCAGTTACTGTGGCGGAGGAGGGAAGCTTATTTCTTATAGGGACTAATATTTACTTTGGTCATTTCCATTTCCTTCTTACAACTTGCCCCATTAAATGATTAGGCCATGGATTGTGAATTAGGTCAATTTTCTTCTCATAGCAAAATTGGGGGCCCTTATTTTTTTGGGGGGAGGGGTGGTTCTTAGATGCTCTGCTTGAGAGCTTTTGCTAGCATGGTATTGTAAATAGACCCACGGTGCTAAATGTTTAGGTATGGTAAATATTAGGATATAATTAGAACTTGTATGTTATAGCTGGGAGATGTTATAAGGCAGTCTCAATGTGTCTTGGAATTGGAAAGAGGTTAGCCAAGGGGTTTGAGGTGTTTAATTAGTGTTTATGTGTAAAGACTGTGTCAGACTTTGAGAACGTAATCAAGATCCACGTGTTTTGGAATGTGTGTACCTACTTCTGAGCACCAGCAATTAATTAGCATGCGAAGAGTTAATTAACCTATGTAAATGTCCTAAGTGTGTACCAGTCTTTAATCCTAGTCACTCAACAAGTGCTGATGAAGTCAGGGGAACTCCTTTGTTAGGTGGCACCTGAGGGGATTAACTATTAGTACTTCAAAGCACCAAGAGAATTGACCCTTCGTATGCAACCAAATAGAGGAGGCTTAGTTTTGAGGAACAACAGAATGAGGAGAGATTGAGCCTTAGACTGGAGTGTTGCACTGCTGTAGGGAGCAAACCCCTCTTGAGATGACCATGCTGTAAGATCTGCACCCGCTCCATGCAGACTGAAGGTGTAAATAAGTGAATAAACCACATATCTTCAAGCTCCACCATGTCTTCAGTTCTCCAGATGAGCACCAACCCTGGGTATTCCCAAAGTTCAGGAAGTAGGGGCAGCCCCTGGTCCTCTCCATGTTTACTCACATAAGCAAACGCCACCGGGTTTGTCTAGGAATGCAAGGTCAGGAGACTGCAAGGCTTTGACGTACTGGGGAGGAGCCCTCTTCAACCCAGGGGAACAAAAAGAAACCCCGATCCTACAGACACATTAACGACACGAGCATTTAACCGATTCAAAGGGTTCCCAGGTGGCGCAATAGATCACTGCATCTATCTGTTAACCAAAATGTTAACAGCCTACCTAAATGTTCGAGCCTACCTCAGGAAAGGTAACAGGCAGGATTCCTGCATTGCAGAGAGTTGGGCTAGATGACCCTCGGGGTCCCTTCCAGCTCTAGAATTCTATGACTTCCCAGTAATTTGGGGTTCACATAGGATCGTGCTCCACGTCTGTTGCCCTCCTGTTTTAATAAAATGGTGTTGTTAATATCCATTTACCTTGATTATACATTATTATTATTATTATTATTATTTATTTATTTATTTATTTATTTATTTTATTTCTATACCGCCCTTCATCTGAAGATCACATTTACAATATATAAACACAAACTTGCAAACCTTCGAAATAATAATAATTTTGTACTAAACTGAATAATGGTTCAGTGATCATTTAACAATGGGGAGCGAGGGCTGGGGCTGAAGTTCACCTCCACAGTCGTCCTAGCCTGACTCAGAAGAACAACAGCTGGAGCGCTGTCACGTGTATAATTTTCAAATGGACCACTCTCCTTTAACTCCCAGCAATTTCCTTCATCTGTACATTTATTTTCCCCCATTAAAATGCAATACATTGATATATTGATTGGGAGGCAGGGAATAAATTATACCATGCCCGCCTCACATAGGCCAGTAACATAAACGGGACACCCCTTCCAAACGTATTGGGTTGAACGCGAAGTCCCATTGATTTTCAGGGGAAATTACCTACGTCTTATTCTATTTTATTTTTTTAAGCTCCACATCTTCAGTGGAGGAAGCTAGACGGGATGAGCTCGCTTGCCGGAACTGGAGAATCCGGAGCCAAAGGGGATTTTCTGCTTAGGGTTGATGCGGAGCCGACTCTTGGAACCGGCCGAGAGAGAGCGAGAGAGCGCGCTAAATGATCTCGGCTCGATCGCTTTGTGGATCGCACCGCTGAAATCCCCCACTCCCAATCCCCCACCCCTGGGCTGCCTTCTTCTCTGCGAGGTTTCCCTTCCTCCTGCGAGGAAGAGTGTGCGGGAGCCGGTGACGTCACCGTGCCCAATGGGTGTTCTCCTCTCGGTCCGCCTGAGAGTTCAGAGGCAGAGAGAGAAAGAGAAGCGTTCGGCAGAGCGCAGAGATTCAGCCTTTGCTTCTGGCAAAAGCAGGCGGACTTGGGGGTTGGAAAGAATCTCGTTCCAGCGGCGGAGGCTAATAATTGACAAGCGCTTCAGTCCCGTCCGGGTCCAGAGCGTCGTTTGGCGTCTGAGCGAAGAGGCTGCCTTTTTAATTGCGCTAGAGAGAAGCCGCCCGGGAGAGAGCGAGGGAGCGAATTACTGCCCGCCTGGATGTAAAAAGCCTGATGGTTTCCCGATGCTCAATCTCTCTCCTTACCAGGAGGAGGATCCGCAAGATGTACGCGTGAGGAGCAGCAGCAGCAGCAGCCTGATTTAGGAGGTAAAGCGGGTTAGGGTGGCGCGGGGGGGGGGGCACTTGTGGGTCCGGCAAGGGAGCTCAGAACGCGTGTTGTGAGCGCGGGGAGGTTGTAGCCCAGGCAACATTGTCCCTTGCGCGCGCGCGCGCGCACACACACACACACAAACAAAAAGGATCCTAACCGAAACGGGTGAGACAATTCTCCGGGATCTCAATGGAGCCTCCATGTTCAGAGGCAGTTGAGTAGAAAATATTGGTGGGGGGTGGGGAATCAACCACAGGCAAAGAGGAAAGACCTTCATGCCTTGCTTTTGAACGCTGCGTGAAGGTCTGAGCCAGGAGAGCTTAGATTCCTAGACTTTGGTTTGTCAGAAGGATGGTCTGGTTTTGGTTCTTTAATCTATCCGCCGCCGGCCCTCAAAAATGGTCGTGTGAGTGTGTGTATCCGTGTTTATTTAAGGGCGCAAGGGAGGGTGGCAAGGAACATAGAGCAGGAGTGGCGCATATAAGAACCGTCTCCAAAGGCCACGATCATAGGGCATTTATCTCGTAGTCCTTGCCCCTGCCGATTTACTCTTGAGTAAGTCCCTCTCAGTTTATGAGGGCTTTCGTCCAATCATGAGATCGCCGGCTTTAAAAGATCCCTCCCGATTAAGACAGATCGGTTGCCTTAGAGGTCAGGATCGGGATAAGAAGCAGCTCAGGGGAATACCTAAGGAGTATTGGGGGGGGGCTGTGGCGAGGACGTTTCTCAACAGCAAGAGGTGGAAGCCAGGAGAAGCCACATTTTAGCCCCTTCCTTGTGATGGAGAGAGAGAGGGCGGGCGCCCGCTCTTTCCGCGGGATCCCGGTTTTTCCTTGTCCAGCGGAGGGCTGTGTCAACCGGTTTCAGCACATCGGGGCAACTCGGCTCCCAAACTGTGTGCTGGATCCAGAGGGAAAGGTCTGCAAAGCGTCGTGTGTATTTCTTGAGAATTATTCCCATCGGCAGCCAGGATTGTTGATCCACTACCACCCCCACCACCCCACTCCCCCCATCGCTCCTTTCCTTCGCTTAGTTTCATTCCATTGGGAACCGGAGGGAGCTGCGCGGTCAAGCTGGAGTAGGATCGGAATCCTCTTTGAGGGTTTAAGAAGGGAAGGCGAGGGAAGTGAGTTAGGGGAGATGGGTGTCTTTGTAGCCCTAGAGGCGGCGGAGTTGGGATCCCACAGACGCTATCCTAGGGCGCTGGAGAGCTGCCTTTGGGGCGCTTAATCCGAAGCGACCCGCCCTTTGGAACCGATTTCAGGTAGTGTATCGCAGAAGAGCACGTTAACCACGCACCCGCGCCTGAAGTCTAGTCAGATTCTTCTTGGCAGGATGATGGCCGGCGGCGAGGCTACTCCGGGGTAAGAGAGAGCTCACCCCGGGATAGTTGGCACACCGCGTGGGGTGAATATGCCCCGACCAAACTTCCAACGCGCCCAGGCTGCTATCTTGGACGCGAGCGAGACAATCTCGGGGTAAACACTTTAAGGATAGGAGAAGAAAAAAAGGTGGATTTAAAAACCTACCCAAAAACGCCAAAGCAGCGATCCACAAAACTGTTGCGTCGGAGATTTTCCGAGGCATTTGAAAACCAACACCCGAAGCAACCGGGGAAAGTTGGATATTGGAAGCCGGTTTCGGTCGAAATAGCTCGGCTGTTGGAGGCGGATCGGGCCCCCAAGATGCAACAGGAGTCCCCTCGGCTCAGACCAAGCACATTTTAGGGTGCAATCCTATACTCTCTTACTCGTGAGTAAGTGACACTGAATTCAACGGGACTTGAGTAGACACGGAGAGCATTGTGGCTTGGAAATCGCGCAATAGAAACATTGTGCACCCACATGCGCAGCTTCGCTGTTCCTGGATGAGGCTATTTGATTTCCTCCTCCTTTCCTTTTTTTTTAAAAAAAAATCTGTTTGCCAGGGCTTATTATTTCCAGACGTGAGCCCTTTTCGATGCCGTGTGTCCTATAATTTGGTAGAAAACTCACCTCATCTGAAAAGAAACGGTCAGCAAACCCCAAAGGAGCGTAATAGCTAGTAGAAGGGACATTGCAGTAAGATTTAAAAATAAGTAATTATCAATGAACCCACGAAGAAATATTAGTGTATTGACAATCTCGGACCTACGTTTTTAAATTCCTGAGAAGTCAGAATCGAAAGCAAGTTCGGTACTGGACTCGTAACAACCCAGGTTACCGGAATGTATTCTTTACCTTTCCATTATCTTCGGTCCACTCTCCACTGTAACAATAGCCGCAGGATCTTTTAAAACAATGAAGAGATTGGTTCTCAAACGTTCACAGTGCTGTTTGGCAGATTTTCCATTGGCAAAGGACTCTTCCTGAAGTTGGATGCGTTGTTGTTGTTGTTGTTGTTAAAGGCAATTGTAGCCCTGATGGTTTTAAAAATAATAATAATAATTAAATCAAAGGTTGTCAGAAGTATGAGTATGGATATTAGAAATCCACATTACGCAGGTTTCTAATTTCAGTGTTCTTCCAGAGAAAGAATTGTGCTTTTCCTTGGCTCTCCAGAATCTTTGCAAAATGCCTTTTCTGCATCTCTGTATATATTGTAGAGTGAGTCTGAAAAAAAAGTTCTGTGTAATTTAGGAACTTGCACACCCCTTGATTGATACATAGGTTTTAGTACAGACATTATTCTACAGATTTTATGGATCATGTTCCATTGACGTTGCCTCTATGGACTCTCAACCGTATAAATTAGACTGACAGCCTTAAAAATGATTATAGACAGCTTACGCGTGTCTATAATCATTTGATTTCTATATGCACTTAGATTTGACCCGCTCAGGTATGTTTAACCCCTTGAACGTGTGAATGGCCAGCCACAGAACGTTCATGTTTCCCATCGCCTTAAATTCAATGCTTCATCAGTAGAGACAACCGAGGTTCCATTTTATAAATAGCTGAGGAGTTACTGAAATGTAGAGAAATCGTGACATGCGCGCACCTCCCTTGCACCTGAACGTGTGAACTGTGTCAGTTACGGATGGCGGGCGGTGGGGGACTGAATTTGAAGTCCTGTACTACGATATGGAATATCCTAGCCCCCTGGACTTAGATCTCTGATTGCCCACCCGTGCCACCAAGTCATCCCACAATGGTGCCGCGATCAACATGCACGTCTGAATCAGTCCGCTCCACAGATTCCAACGACGATGGTCGCCAAAACAGATTCTGAGGCTAAGCTCGCGTGAGATCTGATTCAAAGCCTGCTCTTTCTTCTAAACCGGAGTCCACAGGGGGATGGGAAGAATATTTCCTCCCTCTTGCTGTATCTAGCTTGAAATGTACCAGATAAGAGGGAATCGCTTCCTTTTTACTGAATAAAGTGAGCGAACCAACTTCACAACAGCAGGAACCGTCCCTTAGGGATCGGGGGGATGACTGATCTGGCCTGCTAAAGCGATCAATTATTGCAGAGAATATATTGTCCCCATATGTGGCACCTTCAGGGGAAATGCCTTCCTAATAACCTCCGCCTGAGACGGGTACATTTCCAGAGCAATCCCTTCTCGTATCTGCTCCGGAGTATCTGCACACTGAGTTCAATGCGACTTACTCCCAGATGTTTCCACCAGGACTGCAGCCTCAGTTGGGGAGCCCAACAGACGACTTATTCTCAAACAGTGTATTTAAAAATCGAGGGTTGTTTTTTTTTATTAGCCTCACATTTGGATGATCTCACCCTCCCTTCTCCCCATCCCCAATGACGCTCACATTTCGTGCCCTACTTTACCGAGGTAGCCACGTCAAACCACTACTTTTTCAGGCATCTCCATCGGCCAGCCCTTCCTCGGTGGAGATGAGGAAAAGGGCAAACCCCGGGGAATTCAGTAGGTGTTGCAATATATACGTGCTCTTAGCTCAAGCTGAATTAAGGGTTTAAAAATAAAAATAAAAATTGGGGGAGATGGATATTTTAGCGCCGAATTACCTATTTTACAAGGTCAGGTAACCGATACAATCATAGACAGCAGTATTTCAGAATGTAGGTGGAGGGGGCCATATCTTTAAAAATTATTCTCAAATTGTAATTTATAAAATGGAGAAAACCAGGGCATCATGGAGAGGGATGTGCGCTGACTTTATTAAATGCAGGAAGTTTTCCTTTTGCATTGGGGGAGGGGGGGAGAGCCTTCCTTATTACAACTCCCTGTCTGAAGTCTGGACTGGTACACCCTAGAATCCTACCGCCTTATTCTTGCAAAAAGCAAAAGTAGCCATGTTCTTTATTTGTTCCACCCCCATCGATCTACCCGGACACTGAGGTCCAGCGCCAAGGGCCTTCTGGTGGTTCCCTCACTGCGAGAAGCCAAGTTACTGGAAACCAGGCAGAGGGCCTTCTCGGTGGTGGCGCACGCCCTGTGGAAGATATCAAAGAGAACAAGACTTTTAGAAGACATCTGAAGGCAGCCCTGTTTAGGGAAGCTTTTAATGTTTGATGGATTATTGTATTTTAATATTTTGTTGGAAGCTGCCCAGAGTGGCTGGGGAAGCCCAGCCAGATGGGCTGGGTATAGATATATTATTATTATTATTATTATTATTATTATTATTATTATTATTATTATTTGTTTATTGCATTTATATCCCACCCTTTTCTCCAAGGAACTCAAGGTGGCGTACCTGGTGCTCTCTATCCTCAATTAACCCCCACAACAACCCTGCGAGGTAGGTTAGGCTGAGAGGCAGTGAATGGCCTAAGGTCACCCAGTGAGGAAGCAATACAGAATCCACATTTGGGTGATAGCTTTCTTAGGCCAGACAAAATAGCGTGCTGCCATTCAAGTTCTCCAGAACTTGAGATCAGCCTGGAGATGGTAAACAAAGCAAGGCTGTGGATGATTGGCTGATAGTGAAGCCATGGAGTCTGCTTCAGAGATATGGGAGGTTGTTGTACTCAAAGGAGGCTCTTTGGGTGCTAGGCAGATTTTTATTCCCCTGTTTTTTGAAAATATAAAATCCAGCTCTTACCCAGGAAGCTGTCTTGTTCCAAGTCAGGCTACTGATTCATCTCAGTACTGTACTGTCAGCAGTGACTGACAGTGGGTTTTCTAAGATTTTAGGAGAAGGATATTCCTACTCTACCCAGAGAGACCTGGAATTGAACCTGGGATCTCCTACTTGAGAAGCAAGAGCCGTAACACTGAGTTGCAGTCTGCCTCCATCCTTTGGCAAAACACACAGGTTCTTTGTTGTGTGAAGAATAGGAATTAAGACAAACCATACTGTTTAAAAAACAACAACAACAACCACTAGATTGTGTGTTTTAAACTCTCAAGTTCAGTTCCCAGAATTTCTCATTGGAATTGATCATCTTTCCCCAGATGCCATCCAGATTTTTTTTTACTACTATTCCCACCATCCTTAACTATTGACCATACTGGCAGGGGCTGGTGGGAATTGTAGTCCAGAAAAATCCAGAGAGTTTCTGATCGGAGAACACTGAGATGATCTCCTGAGCAGCAAGAGGTGGCAATATGTGTAGGTTCTAGAATGGACTGCAGTTAGGGAAGCATGAAAAATTGGCATTCCTTATCTTGAAAGCTCTCTGGACAGAGAGAATTTGCACTGCAGAAAAAAAGGGCCGAGTTCAAACTTTTCTCCCTGATCTGCTAGCTTTCTATTTGCAGGGAGTGTGTTATTTTTGAAAATGTGGGGAGTGGCATTCTAATCGATATTTTCCACCAGCATTGGGAAATGGGATTTTATCAAGCTTGGCATTTTATAAGCTTATTGCACTGCACATGGAGACCTAGAGTTCAGTAGCAGGGCTAGGAAAGACTTCAATCTAAGCCTGTAGCCCAACCTTCACAAACCTGATGCCCTGTTGGTCCTTTGGACCACCACCAATAACAACCAACATTGGCTGGGGCTGATGGGAGTTGTAGTCCAAAACGTTGGCAGAGCATCATGGCAGCAAAGTTTGCTATAAGATTCTATAGGGTAGGTGGGAAAATGTTCTAGCACCATGTAAGGCAGGTGTGAGGAATCTTTGGCCCTCTGGACCTGCTCCTCAACATCTGCTGCTGGAAGAGGCCCCCTCAGCCTGCCTAATGGCAGGGCCGGTCCCACATGTTTCAGCCTGAAACAAAGCTCAGTGGTGCCACCCCTGCTAGGGCCAACACTATTAAAAGAGTTGTTTGCAGCAACCAGACACCAGTTTCCTGTATACCTGAAGGAGCGTCTCCACCTCCATCGTTCTGCCCGGACACTGAGGACCAGCTCCGTGGGCCTTCTGGCGGTTTCCTCATTGGGAGAAGTGAGGTTACAGGGAACCAGGCAGAGGGCCTTCTCGGTAGTGGCGCCCACCCTGTGGAACACCCTCCCATCAGATGTCAAGAAAATAAGCAGCTATCCTATTTTAAAAAAATATTTAATGCTGTATTGTTTTTAACACTCGATTGGGAGCCGCACAGAGTGGCTGGGGAAACTCAGCCAGATGGGCGGGGTATAAATAATAAATTATTATTATTATTATTATTATTATTATTATTATTATTATTATTATTATTATTATTATTATTAATCTATTTCACACACACTCCTCCATGGTACTTCCTGAACCAGGTTGGTTCACTCTACTGCACAGTTAAGGGATAGAAACTTGCTGAGAAAGGAAAACAGTTGGTAGGCATTCCTGAGATCCTGAACTCAGGCAGCTGTAGTTGAGATTCCTACATTGCAGGGGGTTGGACTAGATGATCACTGAGGTCCCTTCCAACTCTACAATTCTGTGATTCTAAATGCTGGGATGTGCACATGGTTGTTGCGGCTGTTGTTGTTTTTTTGTTGTGGTTGTTGTTAAGCTGCAATTGGGACATACTTCTGAATAAAAACATGCTTAGGACGGAACGGTCACCGGGTTATTGTAAAATAAAGAGAATTGTTCCACAGCTGAGCTGTGAGAATATATATAGACACAAACACACACAGAGAGAGAATATATGTGTATAATGAGAGGGAGAGGGAGAGACATCTGGGAAAATGATCCCCATTCTGTGATCATTTTTTACCAATCAGTTTTATTTGATATGCTATTAGTATTCTTATGGCTATTATTGCACTGTTGTGTTTTTATGTTTTAAACTCCTTTGTTGTGTTTTCTATGAAAGTGTGGTTTATGAATATTTAAATAAGTGACAATAAATGAATAAATAAAGTAAATCCCGGTCCTTTTGAACAGGCAGCAGCGGCAGAGGCAGAAATCTGACCTGTTTCCTAGAAGCAAAGGCCTCTCACTTGAGATAGGGGAGTTCCACAATTGCTCTCTGGGAAGTGGGACCCACGACTAAATGTTACAGTTTGGGGCAGCGCCGCCGGAGTTAGGGTGTTGTGGGCGATTCCTCACAGGACGATGAGCAAAGGGGGAGCAAAACAACAACAACAACAACAACAACAACAACAACAACAACAACAACATTTATATGGGAATCGTTTTAAAAGCAGCTGTACCAAAAGGAATTATTGTGAAAATAATTTTCCCTTTTGGGGGGCTGCCAATTTTTGTCCTTGCTCAGGGTGCCACATTACCAGAGTCCACTCCTGGTGTGGGCTCCTGTGCAGGGTTGCAGCCAAATGAAGCCACCTTCTTTCAGGATACTCCATTGCATTCTCCCTCTGCCACATGCTCTTGTTATTTACCACTTCTGCATTCAGCCAGCCTTCCGTGGGCACTGAGCATGCTCAGTCATCAACAGTCTGTTTGGGGTTGAGTTGCTCCACGTGGATTTTACCTGCTAAAGCCTGCTAGCCTCTCCTGTGTGTGTGTGTGTGTGTGTGTGTGTGTGTGTGTGCATTGCAGAAGCACCTGGCCTGGTGTGGTGAAGCTGGCAAGACAGTCAGGACTGGAGGTTGGGCTGTGCACAGCAGGCATGCCAGAGGATGCTGCTGCTTTGGCTACATCTACATCGCGGGTGGTGCTGTGGTCTAAACCACAGAGCCTAGGGCTTGCCGATCAGAAGGTTGTCGGTTCGAATCCCCGTGACGGGGTGAGCTCCTGTTGCTCGGTCCCTGCTCCTGCCAACCTAGCAGTTCAAAAGCACGTCAAAGTGCAAGTAGATAAATAGGTACTGCTCCGGCGGGAAGGTAAACGGCGTTTCCGTGCGCTGCTCTGGTTCGCCAGAAGCGGCTTAGTCATGCTGGCCACATGACCCGGAAGTTGTACGCCGGCTCCCTCGGCCAATAAAGCGAGATGAGCACCACAACCCCAGAGTCATCCGTGACTGGACCTGACGGTCAGGGGTCCCTTTACCTTTACATTGAGAGAACTGAGTTTTGCTTACTATATGTAGGATGGCTGGTTCACACGTGCAAGCGATCGCTTGATACTACAGCCAATGAGTTGTTAGCATGTAGGTATGAGCTGCGCTTCAATTTAACATTTGTGTGGGTTTAGCAGTCCCTGTGGTTGGGCAGAGCCACTCACCTTGCACTGGTGTTGCTGCTGGTTACCTGGACGGAGCTAGGGCAGGGAGGTGGTGAGGTCAAGGCTGCACCAGTGGAGCCAGTCCAGGGCTCCCACCAGGGAGTCACAGCCTTGCCAGCCCCTTTCTTCACCCCAGCCCCATCCAGATAAGCTGGTCTTGGGAGGGCAGCCCCATAACTCCACCCCCAACACCATCATATTTTCTGCTTGATTTTTTTTTCATCACTTGATGACTTAACAGTTGACAACCTGCAGCTGAACATGAGAACTGACTGTTGTGTATGCTCTGGATATATGGACAGTTTTGTGTGGAGATTTGTAATGAAGCATCTCTCTCTCTCTCTCTCTCTCTCTCTCTTTCTCTCTCTCTCTCTCTCTCTCTCTCTCTCTCTCTCTCACACACACACACACACACACACACACACCACACAAACTCAAGTCATTGGTACTTAACATTCAAGCAATGCACATGTATGTGTGTAAAGACCTTAGTGAACTGGCTGGCATCAAAACCTATTCTTGGGAATATGTACTCTGCGTGAGAGGCAGTTTGGCAGAGCTGGCGCCATTTTGCTGCATGGTGTAAGGGAAAAGGTGTAAGGGTTGTTGTGGCTCGGGGACAGAGAAGCTGCTTTGCATGCAGAAGGTTCTAGGTTTAGCCCCCAGCATCTCTAGGAATGTCCCTTCTCTGAAACTCTGGAGAGCTACTGCCAGTCAGTGTAGATGGCAGTGAGCTTGATGGAGCAATGACCTGACTTATATAAGGCAGCTGTCCTGGTTCCACTCAAAACACAGAGGCGTTGTTGCTTGTAAGAAAGATCTTTATTCAGGCAAGTCATGATACAGCAGAGGGGGCCACGGGGCTTAGGAGTCACAATTTAGGAGTTTAGGAGCAGAACAATAAGTTCAGAACTGGACAGAAGCAATGAAGATGTCCCAACAAGTTCACCCACCCCTCCTGCCTAGCTTTGAAAGATGAAGTATGGCATGCTCATGTGTGAGACTCTCTTGACATTGTGTCAAGCTTACAAGAACACACTTTATTGGGGCAGGTGGTTCTGCTCCCATCTGTGAAAGCAGCGTCTGGTTCTAGCCAACAAGGTTGCATCCTTCTGTTCAGACTCCGGTTCAGTCATTGCTGCTTCCTGTTCAGCTGATCAAAGCCCTCCCCAGCCAGCATTGAGGCTCTCCACTCCACAGGAGGGTTGGAGGGGAGAGCCAGCATCCCTGCTCCCCGCTCCAAAGCAACTGAAGCTGGGATAGAAAAGGGAGACCTTGGGGAGCAAGTGCCAGTCAAATGAGACAATCCTGAGTAAGAGGGACCAGTGGCCTGACTCACGATAATGCAACTTTGTGTGTGCCTGTCAGGAAAGTCTATTGGTGGTCCAGATCTGCCCCCTCCAAAACAACATTAATCTGGTCTCCAGCAGTAGTAGCCAATTTTATGCACAGTCATTGAAAATTTGGCTCACTTTCTAAGCAGGGGAAGTGGTGAGTTTCCATTTGTATTTCATTCATTTTTTTTATCATATCACCATCTCATGAGCTGTCCGGAAAGGCAACAGCCAATTGACTCTTAAGGGGAACTTTCAGGGAAGGACTCTTTTCTTCCTGTTTTTCTTCTTGTACATTTCTTTGAGAACTTACTGAAAGGCAAATTCATACATGCGGAAATGAAATAAATCACACTGTCAGTCGCCGGTCCCAGTCACGGCCACCTCTTAGCGCATTACCTCAAAGCACCTAAAAGCATGTGTCCTGGTTAGGCCATCAGCTATTTTATATAGCCTGGGCATCAATGGAAGGATTGGATTATCTTTGCCCCCCAGACCAGGGTTCTGCAACTCGGCAAATTAAAGGGCAAATCTATTACCATATTTTTCGCTCCATAAGACGCACCTGAACATAAGACACACCTAGTTTTTAGAGGAGGAAAGGGGGAAAGCCCTGGTTTTTTGAAGATCAGCTCAAAGTGGTGCAGCTTTTTTTGCAAAGGGAAAAGCCCTGCTTTTTTGAGGATCAGCTCAAAGTGGTGCAGCTTCTTTTTCAAAGAGGAAAAGCCCCGTTTTTATGGGGTTCAACTCACAGTTTGCAGCTTCTAGTCCTACAGGAAAGGGAGCCATTTCTACAGTTTCCAGACAGATCATCTAATCAGCCAGTCACATGTCGCTGGGGAAACAAACAGCCTCCCTCTGCATTCAACAACGGAGCAAGGGGGCGGGGCTGGAAAGGGAGCCTTATCTCTCTCCCCAATTGCTTGCTAAACAGCTGTTCAGAGACTTCCTTTCAACACCCTCTTCTCTCTTTGTAAAAAAAAGAGCACAATCTGCTTTTGGCCCCTAGGCAATTTGGCTCCAGGGACCATGCATTCGCTCCATAAGACGCACAGACATTTCCCCTTACTTTTTAGGAGGAAAAAAGTGCGTCTTATGGAGCGAAAAATACTAATTTAGGCATCACCAACATGGTGCTGGTGGTCACAGAGGTACCCTTGAGGCCTTTCCCTGGCACCAGCAAAGCCTCTGAGACCCCCACTTACTGCCTTCATCTGGTCAGGGGGTGGTGAAAGTGGTTACCATTTTCTCTTGAAAGTACATAGAGCTGACAGAGGAAGTTGGACGTCTGAAACCCTTCCCCACTTCCTCTTTTGGTTCTACATGGTTTTCGAGGCTCAGGTTAGCTCTGCTAGATTTGACGTTTACTCAGATCCCTTGGGGAAATGAAATGTGTGCGTGCCCAATTTTCTCTCCGTGTCTGATCTGGAGAGGGAGTGGGGAAAAGGACGGCGAGTCCAGAATCAAAGAGTGAAAGTCATTCCACACGCAGCAGCAATCTGAATGAAAAGAGCAATATCTCCAAGAATATGCATCAATTTCTAAAACTGCCTGGTTAAATTTAAAGAAAGGGGTGTGTGTGTGTGTGTGTGTGTGTGTGTGTGTGTGCCCGAATGAACATGTATTTCCACAAGAGGGATGTGTTGTGTAGTTTCCTGACATTGGGTTTGTGTTTTGGTATGGCTGCCCAGCAGACAGAAATGCATCAGATGCCCCTTTCTTCGTGCCAGGAAGAGCTGCAGCTGCTGAATTTCTGCCAAGAAAAATATTATCTAAGGGGAAAGACAGGCATGGAGTAGTAGAGTGATAAGTGCTGTACCAATATGATCCAGGAAGCCATGAGATATGCATGTCCCCCATCAGTGCATTGACTTCATTTGATGGTAGTACAGTGGTACCTTGGTTCTCAAACGCCTTGGTACTCAAACAACTTGGAACCCAAACACTGTAAACCCGGAAGTAAGTGTTCCGGTGTGTAAACTTCTTCCGGAAGCCAGACGTGCTCCGTTTTGAGTGTTTCGCTTCCGTTTTGAGTGCCACACTTCCGTTTTGAGTGTTACGCTGGGGTCTGTCTGTTTTTGTTATTTATTTTGCGGGTTTTTTGTTTTTGCAGCTCTTTTTTGTTTGTTTTTGTGACTGTATGGAACCCAGTTCAGCTACTGTTTGTTTGATTGATTGATTGATTGAATGTGTGACTGCAGTACATTGTTTATTGCTTTCATTTTATGGATCAATGGTCTCATTAGATAGTGAAATTCATGTTAAATCTTTTAGGGGTTGTTTTTAAAAGTCTAGAACGGATTAATCCATTTTGCATTACTTTCTATGGGAAAGCGTGCCTTGGTTCTGGAACGCTTTGGTTTTGGAACAGACTTCCAGAATGGATTAAGTTTGAGAACCAAGGTATCACTGTAATAGTATTTAAGACTAGCCTTTCTTAGTGCTCAAGGAGTCCCACCAAACAATTTGAGGTGTGCTGGGAGGGGACAATATTACAAGAAAAACCAACAATTTTATTTACAAGTACCTGTAAGTATAAATGACAGCGAGACTTCCATATGGGCACATACAATTCCTTCTCCTTTAAGATCATCAAATAGATCCCAGATTACTGGATGGAACTGACCGTTTCTGGCTGTAGAAGAGAGAGTCCACACAATTTGCCTAATGGTAGGGTTGCCCTTTATTGCTCAGTAATCTCCCAGATCTTCAATGTCCATTGCTTTGTACCTTCGGGAGGGGTAGGTAAAAGGAGTTGAGATAAGTGAAAATTAATGGAACCCAGAGAAAGAGTCTTTAAAGCATCTTCTGGTACTGACTCACTGCACTCAGAAGAGCATGTCCTGAGGTCACTGCTTCCACCCACAATCCCTCTTGTGATGTAAGACCTTTGGTAGTTAATGCATAGCTAGGTTATTGAATTGTTGCTGATGTCAGTATTTTGTATTGCTGGTGTTATCTAGCATTTTATGCAGACCAAACCTATGTATATGTGTATACTCAGATGTGAGCTGTACTATGTTCTACACTGGGCTTCTTTCTACTGGGTAAAAGTGCCTAGGATTTCAGCCTTGGGCTGCAACCCAGCTTCCTGGGAGTAAGCCCTGCTGAATTGCCAGGACTTCTTTCTTAGTAAAAATGTGTAGAATTGTGCTCTTGACACATTTACAGTGTTATAGGGTGGTGTTTCTTTTTTAAAAAAAACACTTTTTAAACACAGTGTGTGTTTATTTTTGTAGTGTAACTTGCTTAGAACACAAGAAGGCAGGATGTGAAGAAAAAGAGTTAGAAATAAAAACTGTTAGCAGCGCAACCAGACAATTTCAGCACCCAAAAGCCTGTAAAAGCACATCATTATTTTTATTGCTATTTATTACTTGTATTCTACTTTTCTCGTCCCAGAATACCCAAAGGGCCTTGCAAAAGGATTTTAAAATGGACAGTAAAAATGCACAATTTTTGATTGAGCTACAGCAATTTTGAGAAGGCTATAGCTTTGTGTTAGAGTGGGTTCAAAAGCTCCCAGGTTCAATCCCTGGCATATCCAGGGAGGGTTGCAAACTTGTAGCGTTCTGCATGTTGTTGGACTCCAACTCCCAGAATCCCCAGCCAGCATGGCCCAATGGTCAAAGAGGCTGGGAGATGAAGGCCAACAGCAACCACAGGTTCCCCATCCCTGCCCCCATCCTGCCTCATCTTCACTCAGTGACTGTCTTGTAACTTCCTGCTGAAACCCTGTAACTTTTTAAACTGCAACTTTTCTGGTTGGTTTGTTTCTCTGATGCTTTTATATATAGCACAAGAGTGTCCTTCCAGAGGGCAGTAACAATGGGGAAGTATCACAGAGCATCGAATAAGCAGAATGATCTGTAGGTGGTCTGGTCTACATCTACCACTAATGCACTATTACATGTCCTGGAACTCACACACACAACATGCAGGCATCCCCAGACTGCGGCCCTCCAGATGTTTTGGCCTACAACTCCCATGGTCCCTAGCTAACAGGACCACTGCTCAGGGATGATGGGGATTGTAGTCCAAAACATCAGGAGGGCCGAAGTTTGGGGATGCCTGATCTTGAGAGAGGTCTCTGGCAGGAAAGGAATCACGTAGGTGGGAAAGGAATCACAAAGGTGTCATACAAGAGTGTGTTTTAGAATGGTGTAGCAGCTAAAGGTAAAGGGGACCCTGACTGTTAGGTCCAGGCGTGAGCGACTCTGGGGTTGTGGTGCTCATCTCACTTTACTGGCTGAGGGAGCCAGCGTACAGCTTCCGGGTCATGTGGCCAGCATGACTAAGCCGCTTCTGGTGAACCAGAGCAGCACACGGAAACGCCGTTTACTGTCCCGCCGGAGCAGTACCTATTTATCTACTTGCACTTTGACATGCTTTCGAACTGCTAGGTTGGCAGGAGCTGGGACCGAACAACAGGAGCTCACCCCATTGCGGGGATTCGAACTGCCGACCTTCTGATCAGCAAGCCCTAGGCTCTGTGGTTTAGACCACAGCACCACCCGTGTCCCTATGGATGTAAATGTTGCTCTTGGTACAATACACTGGTTTCTAGGCACACCTCTCCCAAGGGGCATTATCAGAGTTCAAGGATATGTTTCAAGCTGGCAAAGATGCTCAAACATGGTTCAAAGCAGGGCGGGTGAGAAGTGCAGTCTGGGGAGAAGCCTGAGGAGCAGCTAGAGAGTCTGAGATGTGTGTTGTGCCCACATTTGGCCTATGGGCCTGAGGTTACCCATCCCTGGCATAGAAGAAAAAACTGGGCCTGTTCTGACCATAACATACAAACGTCTTCCCTTCTCTGGGACTGTGGGGAAGGCATCAGTGATAGATGGCAGGCATGGAACGCTGTGTTGGTATTTTTAAAGGGCCTTCTGAGGGCACAAAGCACATCCTATAATTTTGCTCCGTGCTCCTTACAACACCCCTGTGAGGCAGTCTTGTGTTATCAGTCCCATATTGCAGATTGAGACTGAGAGTTTGCGCTTTCCTAAGGCTACAAAGTGCATTTGTGGCAGATGTGAGATCTGAGCCCAAGGCCTTGCTGATTCATAACTCCGTTGTTTAGCCACAACCCTACCCTAACTCTGCTGCAGCCTCGATAGCTTTTATTTTATTTTTACTTGTAAGGAGAAGGAGAAATTGGTTTCCAGACTTGTTTCTTTGTTCTAGAGCAGGCTTCCTCAACCTTCAGCCCTCCAGATGTTTTGAGACTACAATTCCCAGCATCCCTGACCACTGGTCCTGCTAGCCAGGGATCATGGGAGTTGTAGTCCCAAAACATCTGGAGGGCCGAGGTTGAGGAAGTCTGTTCTAGAGATCAGGCTGGTCAGAAAGCAGATTAGTATCTAATGGTAAATCTCCCTGTGATTTGCAGTAGATCAGTATGAGTTTCTGAATCCTAATTGTTTAACTGTAGCAAAAATATGAAAACCCTTTTTTCTAAATTAGATTTGCTAAAAGGAAGAAAGCTTGGGGAGTAGGTTGTTTCTGGTGAAAGGACTGTGTGCTCAGTTTAGCTACTAAAAACACGTTCCTGGACCCAGCAGTTTTGCAATAGGTACTTTGTCCCTTAATTCTGTAGCTATTAATCCACTTTCTGGAAAGCGACATGGTTTGTGGTGTGTCAACAGAGAGGTCTCAAGCTGACTGTGGCATCGTGAGATGGTAGGAAGCATCTGTCCGTTTGTCCGATTGATCACATACTGCTAGTTCTGGTAGCTGACATCAGGAACAAGGAGGGAAGTCGCAAGGAATGGGATTTATGAGCTCATCCCTAAAGACATGGTGCGCTAAGCCTGGAGTCAAACATTGGCCTAGTTCTTGCTGCAGTGGTAAATCTGGGCTGTACCACTTCCCACTGCAGGTGCCAGAATACACCTCTGTACAAAGCAATTCTCTGAGCATTCACAAAGCTTAGCTAGAATTCTTCTCCTGGTTTTATTTTTGGGTGGGGACTGGGGAGGTATGGTAGAACACTCAAGCTGTGATTTTTTTACTTGTAGTACTGAAGTGGTACAGCCCTGATACAAGTTCATCACCTTGTTGCCTCTGCCAGTACAAACTGCCATGCATTGGTGGTCATTATGATCAACCCACCCCATGAAAATTACTTATTATAACTTATTAATTGCAGCAATTCTACAATTTTGTGTGAGGTTAGATTGGGTACAGGGTTGGGTGTGTGTGTGTGTTTTCCTTTTTCAAAGTTATTTTCTAGTCCTTATGATTTTGCGGAAAAGCTGGAAAGGTTATGGGTAATGGCAAAATGTAAGAAGTCAGAGGGGTAGCTGGGAAGATTTTCCAGTGCTAGGGGCAAGGGGCAGGCTTCCATGCCCTGCATAATTATTTGCCTGCACCTGGGATTAACAGAAGGAGGGTGGGATTCTCTGCAGTTTAGAGATTGGGTAGGACGTTCACCCTTGGAAACATGCAATGCATCCACCCAAGGTGGCCACAATACATTTGTTGGTCTTCAATGTGCCTTAAGGCTCTGTATTGTTTTGTTTCAGCAAGCTAGCAAGAACTCTCTTCTCAAATGTGTTACGAGCCTGAAGTTATAGTTTTAGACACCCTTGCCTATGAATCAGGCTCACTGAATAAAGCAATCAGGCTCATTCCTCCTGAGTAAGTGGGCACAGGGTTGGCTGCACATCCATTTCACCAGCAGATTCATCAAGGTGCAAAGTCGGCTTCTGCACATCGACTTGCACATAAACCCTGCTGAGTTCCATGGGGCTTACTCAGAGGCACCAGGGAGCAAGTCCCGTTGAGCTCAGCAGGTCCTACTTTTGAGTAAACCTATAGGGCTGCTGATACATGGCTGCATTTATATGCCCATGTGCACACACAAATATGGGAGTAAATCCCATTGAATCTTTTGCATCTTCCTCCTGAGTAAAAGTGTCACAGGGTCCAGCTGCGCAGCCTTAACTGCAAATGGTGGAAAGGCCAACTTCAATGCCATAAGTCATTTTTTATTCAATAGGGCAGCAAACAAGGGACTCCCCTCTTTCTTTTCTGAGGTTCTTCTGAAGGTGGTACATTCCTGTAATAATATGGTGCATGAAAACAAAATCTTGAAGATGGCCTCTTAGCAACTGCTTTTGCCTGTTAAATGTTCTTTCAGTGTCAAAAAGGCACCTATATTGAGGTTCTGATCATTTGCACATTAATTAAAGCACAAGCAATTAAGCGATCGATTTAGAGGGCAGACTGTGCATCCGCTCAGCCGCTTGATGGCGCTAGTCCTCATGGCCTGCTCTCTTTTCTCTCTCTTCCACAGCTTGCTGGGGAGCCTGCCGGGGGGCCCAGGACCATGGCCAGCAGCCCTTTGCCAGGCGCCACCGACCTCCTCCTGTCCGCCCCGTCGAACGCCTTCCCGTCGGACTCGCTGAGCCAGGGGCCGCCCCCTCCGCCTCCACGCGGCGGCCCTCCTCACCCGGGCGCCATGAAGCCCAACCAAGTGGGCCAGGTGATCCTGTACGGCATCCCCATCGTGTCTCTGGTGATCGACGGGCAGGAGCGGCTGTGCCTGGCGCAGATCTCCAACACGCTGCTGAAGAACTTCAGCTACAACGAGATCCACAACCGTCGCGTGGCGCTGGGCATCACGTGCGTGCAGTGCACCCCGGTGCAGCTGGAGATCCTGCGCAGGGCGGGCGCCATGCCCATCTCGTCGAGGCGCTGCGGCATGATCACCAAGAGGGAAGCCGAGCGGCTCTGCAAGTCCTTCCTGGGAGAGAACCGGCCGCCCAAGCTGCCGGACAACTTCGCCTTCGACGTGTCGCACGAGTGCGCCTGGGGCTGCCGGGGCAGCTTCATCCCGGCCCGCTACAACAGCTCGCGGGCCAAGTGCATCAAATGCAGCTACTGCAGCATGTACTTCTCGCCCAACAAGTTCATCTTCCACTCGCACCGCACCCCCGACGCCAAGTACACGCAGCCGGACGCTGCCAACTTCAACTCCTGGCGGCGCCACCTCAAGCTGACCGACAAGACCCCGCAGGACGAGCTGGTCTTCGCCTGGGAGGACGTCAAGGCCATGTTCAACGGCGGCAGCCGAAAGAGGGCCCTCCCGCAGGCCTCGCACGCCCACCACCCTGGAGGGGGCGGAGGAGGAGGAGGAGGCTCCGGCCCTCACTGCCACCCTTTGGGCGCCGTCAAGGCGGCGGTGGTGGGCGTCGGAGGAGGCCTGCTCAGCCCGCACCTGCTGGGCGCGCCTCCCCCGCCGCCCCCTGACCTGCACCAGAAGCGCGGCCGCTTCGACGACGAGGAGGAGCTGCAGGAAGCGGTGGCGGCGGCCGCGGCAGCCGCAGCGGCCGTTGCGCACGGCGGCGCCGGCAAAGCGCAAAGGAACTACCCGGTCATCCCGGTGCCCAGCAAGGGCTCCTCGTTCGGGGGGGTCTTGCAGAAGTTCCCAGGCTGCGGGGGCCTCTTCCCGCACCCGTACGGCTTCCCCGCGGCCGCCTTCAGCCTCTGCCACAAGAAAGAGGACTCCGAAGGGCTGGGCGTTGGGGCGCAAGGCGGACCCGCGGGACACAAAGCGGCAGGTGCCGCCCCGACGGCAGGAGCGGGCCTCTCGGGGCTCTTCTGGCCCGGGACTAGGAAGGACGCGGCGGCGGCGGCCGCAGCCTTCTACCCGCCTTTCTGCATGTTTTGGCCGCCGCGCACCCCGGGGGCGCTCCCGGGGCTGCCCACGTACTTGCAGCCCGCTCCTCAGCCGCCCAATTGCACCGCCCTGGGCGGGGAGAGCCCCAGCTTGCTGCGCCAAGCCTTCCTGGACCTCGCCGACCCGGGCAGCGAAGGGGGAGCCGCCGGGCTGGGCACGCCGCCCGCCGCAGCCGCCCCCCAAGCGAGCGGCGGAGGCGGCAGCAGCGGCGGCAGGGACCCACGGGCTTTCGACGGCAGCGAGGCGGCCTGTTCTCCCGCGGCGGAGGGGGGCGGCAGCGGCGGCGGAGGGTCGCGAGGCTCGGCGCCTCACCAGCCCCACCTGCTGGACGGGCAGCCGCGGGGCAAATCCGGCGCGTCGTACCACCACTCCAGCGCCTTCCGTCCAGTGGGGGGCAAAGAGGACTCGGAAAGCCTAGCTAAGCTGCACCACCACCACCCGGCGCCGCGCTCCTCGTCCTCGCCGCCGCCCCTCTTACTGCTGCCGCCCCCCGAGCGGGAGCCAGGGGGCTGCGAACGCCCCCTCCAGCCCCCCGGCCACCGCCTGCTCTCCCCGGGAGGCACCAGCTGCAGCTACCCCAGCGAGGAGAGCAGCGAGGAGGAAGAGGAGGAAGAGGAAGAAGAGGAAGAAGAAGAGCCGGAGGTGGACGTGGAGAGCCACAAACTGCCGGAGGAGGAGGAGGAGGAACCGGAGGAGGAAGAGGAAGACGAGCAGGAGGTGGTGGACCCCGTCGGGGGAGCCGGCCGCTACCTGCAGAGCCGGGGGCTGACGGACAAGGGCGCCTCCCGGGACAGGCCGAGCGGAGCAGCCTCTGCAGTGGCCGCTGCCCCGACGGGGCCTTACCCCGCGGCCTCCTGCCGGCCGGCTCCAGAGGAGGAGAAGTCGGGGGCGCCCCATGCAGAGCAGCTGCTGCTGCCGCCTCCCCCTCCTCCGGCTCTTCCTCTGCCCACCTGCCCCCCGAAAGGAGGAGGAAGCAGCGGCGGGAGCAGCCCAGCGCCCCATCCATCAGCGGAGGAGCAGGCGCCGCAGCAGCCCCCTTACAAAGATGTAAATACCCCCCTCTAGGCTCCTTCGAGCCAATTATTTTTATTGAAATGCACCTCTAGGCTGAGTCGCTTCCAGATGCGGGGAGAGGAAGATGGATCGAGGAGGGTCTTTTCGCAGGGCCCCCGCCCCGCCCCTTTAGAGCCAGGGAAATGAAATTGGCAAGAAATAAGGCGAGCTTCTCCCGCTTCCTCAAAGGATAGCGCCTTCCTGCCCGTGACACTTTCAAGCGGTTGTCGGTGGCGCGTAGCTCTTGTCTGGCGCTGCACACACACACACACACACACACCACGCCCCAGCACAACTTTTCTGGTGGGAGGGGGCGTGGGGAAGGGGGCTCAGGAAACGGGGGCCACCATCCGGCCCTTTCCCAGCCACATTGATTTCAATGAGACATTTAAACACCTCCTCAGCCTCGGCTTCTCGCCCAATATTTGCTCCTAATGATCTGCTTCCAATGACTAAGGTCTTAGAAGAAAAGAAGAAACACCGGTTCCTTCGACGGTAACTGGGCTCCTTCGAAGGAGGCGGGTGCGCGTTGCCATTTTTGAGGGTCGCACACAAAAACCAACGGGGTGGGATGGGGGGCGGTGAGGCGCGCTTTATCACCGGTTTCAGGACCCGCAAGAGCTACAGGCAGACCCGATGCCTCTCCGAGCACGACACACAACCCGCCTCAGTCTCAAAATCACTTGTCTGTGCCTCAATTCCGTTGACTGGATTCTCACCGCCGATGGCAAATCGGTTTCTGGGCTGTGCCATTTCAGGTTGAAGGCGTTAAGGGAGTACGTGACCGAATGCTCCTGCGTATAAAATAATTAAACCAATGGCCTTCACGCAGAAAGCTAGCATGGCGGGGAGGGAGCTTCTTGAAACGCTAGCTTTCTATGTGCAGGAGCACTACTGCCATCATCATTTAGTCTTTTTTTTAGTAGCAGTATGAAGAACCACCTGAAATGTAGCAGAGGCCAGAAACTGCTTAACTACCTCATATATTGTCTGTGAGAATTAAGTGCTCTAGTACCGGTAGTGCCATTAGAATACAGGACACTAAGTTGGTTGAGTTCCAGGGCACGCCTTGTAACAGGAGCCACGGCAGACTCACTGACGTTAACGGGCCTGAGTTGGTCCTGCGCATTAATTTCAAGGGGTCTACTCGGAGTAGGACTAACATGGGCTACCGCTCCATGCCCCTCAGGACCCGCCCTCATAAAAGGTTCTGCGGGGTTCTGATAGCCACCACCTCAATTATTATTATTTTTTAATATTTCTAGAGTTGGAAAAGGAGCAGAAAAGCACAACCAATATGACTAGGGGTCTGGAGCGAGTCCCTTAGGCGGAAAGGGAGCTTTTTGGTTTAGAAAATAAGACCCAAGGGTGCGGAGGAAGCACCTAGAGAGAAGCTTTTCTCTCTGGGCGTGGCTCAGCGGTAGGGCATCTGTTTTGCAGGCAGGAGGTCCCTGGTTCGATCCCCGGCATCTCCTGGCAGAGCTGGGAGAGACCTCGGTGCGAAAACCTGGAAGAGCCTCTCCCAGCCAGTACTTGAGCGAGATCAAACGGCCTGACTCAGTATGTCAGCGATCAAACTGACTAATTAATCTCTGGAACTCGCTGCCACAAGATGTCGCGATGGCCATAGACTTAAGATGGGAATTTCTGCGGAATCAGGAAAGGACAAGTCTATAAATGAGCTTACCTCTGAGTAGATATTATATAGGATTGCGCTATAAATTGGTTTAGAGGGGACCTCGCCACTTTTTACTGGGTCCCAATAGTTGCATGCGGGCCCGAGGGTTTGTCGTAATCAGGTCTTCACAAGCACTTACTCTTTTTGGGTCGCCATACACGCTGTACCTTTGATTTGAAGCAAATTCGCTGCGCCTTCTTTCCCTCAAAGGATTCTGGGCACTGTAGTTCGTGAAGCGTTGCTGGGCGACGTCACTCTGTGAGGCGTAAACTACAGCGCCCAGAATCCTTTGAGGGAAAGAAGTTGTAGCGAATGTGCTTTAAAAGGTTGATACACAGAGTTAAAGGCAATCCTTAGCTTGCTCTCCTGTTAAGGAGGACGGATCTACCTCTCTGGGATCAGTCTGGTTCCATGCATCCATTTCCCTGAGATCAAGAGCCACTGATTCCAACGGCACTTCTCCCGAGGAAGCGCCTTGAGGAACATAGACTTGGGTACACACCCACAAGGAAAAGCTCCTGGATCAGTTCCACTGGAAGCCGCGAAGCCCAGCTTTCTGTCGCCAACAGAAATAAATCCTGGAGTAGCTCAGGTGGTAGAGCATAAAATTCTTGATCTCAGACTGAAAGTCATGGGTTTGAGCCCTACATTGGGCAAAAGATTCCTGCATTGCAAGGGGTTGGACTAAATGACTAAATGACCTTTGCGGTCCCTTCCAACTCTACAATTCTATAGAGCAGCCTTTCTCAACCTTGGGTCCCCAGATGTTTTGGGACTACAACTCCCATGATCCCTAGGTAGCAGGACCAGTGGTCAGGGACGATGGGAGTTGTCCATCGTTGAGAAAGGCTGCCATAGATGCTTCCCGGAAGTCGAGACAACATCTCCTCACTTGGTTCGCTCCCGCCCGCTCAGGTATACTGCCGCTCCATAGGGAGGCTCCTCAATGAGCGACAGTGGTCTGGCTTGGATTCCTTAAACTGGACTTAAACTGGTGGACTCCTCACCTTCAACGGGCGGGTTGGCGCGTGGCGATTGAGGTCCGCGTGCGGGATTTACTTCTGAGTAAACAGGGCTCACGTTCCAGCTGTGGACATAAGCCTCCCCTCCCCCCACACCCAGCCCTGACCTGTTTCAACCACAACACAGGGGGAGTTTTCCCTGCGCTGAAGTTGACGAGGCTTTACATTGCTAGAGCGCGCTGGGGTCGCCCCCCCCCCCGCTAGGATCCGCGCAACCAGAACTTATGCACGCTGCTTACTCGAAAGTAAGCCTCAATGGAGTCCAAGGGTTCCTCACTGAAATCCATGGGGTCTTTTATTCCCTCCCCCCCCCCCCAGCAACCATACTTAAATATGACCCTCCCCTTTTATATAGACTTGTTTGTGGATGTTATTCATCTGTTGCCCCTGCCTCAAATAAAAAAAATATATATCTCAGGGATCCGACAAGCATCGCCGGTCGTCATGTTTGTCCTCCCCCCCCCCCCCCGGCGTTTGTTTCTCCTGCTCTATTTTTCTTGCTCGCTGCAAACCGTTTGCTTTCCCTTTCCTGTTAATTGCTCATCGATTGCATTAGGTTTGGCTTTTAATTCCCGTTTGTCTGTTTGTTTCTCGCCGTGCTAGATCCAGAAAGGCAAGGAAGGGAACCAGGTTGCCGCGTCGGCGAAGGAAGACAGCAACTTCTCAGGCAAGACACGGAGCCGTTGTTTATTTTCTCACGCCGGGGCAGACCCGGGAGCGCCGTGGAAACGGACAAATGCGCAATTGCGGGCCCAGGTCCGGATCTGTCCTTAGGGATGCGGCTGCTGAACCGCAGATCCTTTCTCAGACACTACATGCGTGTGTGGTGTGCCAGATTACACCAAACTAGATAGCGATCTTCTCGAACATTTAATCAGCCAAGTTAACACGACAGTTACCAGCAACTACTAAGAAACACTGGTCGTTAGTATTCCTAACAAATGCTAGCAGGTTCTCAATGCCATAAAACACGTTTTCCTTTCTATATGTCCTTGCATGCTGGCTTGTATCTCCCAGGTTTGTGGGGTGGCTGTGTTCCTCCCAAGGAGCTTTGCAATATTGCAAATAATAATAATTAATTCGGGTTTTTTATTTTATTTTATTTTTAGAGAAGAGCAAGGAACAGAATTTTTTCATCACAGACGCCGAACATCCAGGAGGGGATTTCTGGAGAAATATTTCAGGTAGGCTCAGAGTGCAGGGGAATCGATGACAATGTACAGGTCTGCAACCGGACCCGTCCCGTGTTTACTCGGAAGTAAGCCCCGCTGTCAGGCTTCCTCCCAAGTCTGCCTGCGTAAGACTGTGTAGCCTTCAAATTCCTAATCAAATGACTGAATATTTTGTAGAAGGGTAAAAATAAACAACGGTCCCAGATAGATATAATAACTAAGGGAAAAATGCAAAGAGGTGTTAATAGCAATAAGGTTATTAATTGCTGGGCATATTTCAGCAGGAAATTTCGGGAATGGAGCAGGTTACACAATGGAGCAGGCTGGTAGGGAAGAGAAAACATAAAATGACAATAATTGAAATGTTCTCTTTGAAACCTTCCATTAAAAAGGATCACAGCTTATTGCTTTTAATATCTGTCAGAGAGACATTAAAGGTGTTTTATGAGATCCATGGCAACATTTATATTATCTCCGTGATAATGATCTCTACACAAAATGTATAATACATTGACAAAAATTACATTATACAAATTAAATGGAACCACCTTTTACTGATTGCTAAATGTCTCCAAGGGGTTTGGGGGGGGCGGAGGGGGGAGTGAAAGACGTGATTAGAAGTTTTGATACTAAGTTGTCTATTGCGAGGGAGGGTTATAAGGAAAGGGGGTTTTGTTTCTTGGGAGAGGGAGAGAGAGAGAGAGAAAAGGGAATCTAATTTTCCATTTATGTAATGCAAACTGTCTTGGCTTTGACTATTCACGGTTAATTGACTGTCAAACGAGGTTGTTATCCCGAGGCTATGTCTGCAAATTTGCCTGTCAAATGAGACAGAGAGAGCAAGCCTTGGAGAGAGAGAGAGAGAGAGAGAGAGAGAGAGAGAGAGAGAGATGCAAGTGCAGTGGGAACTGATGGGGGAAATGGGATCCTCCAGAAACCTTATATAATAGCAGCCAGCACAGTTCTGACGATATATATATATATATGATCCCTAAGTGATCCAACATGGTTATAAGCTTGTTCCAGTACGAAGAAGCAAAAGCAAACCCTACTTCCTTCAATGGATTTCACATGATTTAAAAGCACACTTTGGAACGGGTGCTGTGACAAGGGAGGGAAAACAATAGCGTTTTAAATAAAGTGAATAAGAGATTATAAAAGGGGAAATTGCCAGAAGCGGCTTTGTCATGCTGGCCACATGACCTGGAAGCTGTACGCCGGCTCCCTCGGCCAATAAAGCGAGATGAGCGCCGCAACCCCAGAGTCGTCCGTGACGGGACCTAACGGTCCCTTTACCTTTACCTGTAAGGGATAATCTAGCTTGGTTATTTCCAGGGTACTATGAAATGGTCCAAGGGATGCGGGTGGCACTGTGGGTTAAACCACAAAGCTTGCCGATCAGAAGGTCGGCGGTTCGAATCCCCGCGATGGGGTGAGCTCCCGTTGCTCGGTCCCAGCTCCTGCCCACCTAGCAGTTCGAAAGCACATCAAAGTGCAAGTAGATAAATAGGAACCGCTCTGGCGGGAAGGTAAACGGTGTTTCCGTGCGCTGCTCTGGTTCGCCAGAAGCGGCTTTGTCATGCTGGCCACATGACCTGGAAGCTGTACGCCGGCTCTCCGCCAATAAAGCGAGATGAGCACCGCAACCCCAGAGTCGGACACGACTGGACCTAATGGTCAGGGTCCCTTTACCTTTACCTTTGTGAAATGGTCCACCAGGGAGCCTAATACCAGCAGGAATACATTCTGGAGTAAGTTATTAAGAAAGCTTTGTACGATTCTTGGCTTCCTACGCTGGAGAAAACTTAGATAAACTGAGATGTGTAGATACAGAAAAGTAGTCCCACATCCCTGCATTGTGCACGTGTGTGTGTGTGTGTGTGTGTGTGAAAGAGAGAGAACTCCTGCATGTATACATGCAAATGAATACCTCTCTCCCATTTCTCTGCTTTTTGGCTCCAAAGTACTACAAAGAGTGTTTTCTAGAGAAGCATCTGTGTTAAGTCTGTTACAGCGAAAACAACAAAGAATCTTGTACTACCTTGAAACACTAACACAGTGGTACCTCAGGTTACAGACGCTTCAGGTTACAGACGCTTCAGGTTACAAACTCTGCTAACCCAGAAATATTACCTCGGGTTAAGAACTTTGCTTCAGGATGAGAACAGAAATCGGGCAGCGGCGGCGCAGCGGCAGCGGGAGGCCCCATTAGCTAAAGTGGTGCTTCAGGTTAAGAACGTTTTCAGGTTAAGAACGGACCTCCGGAACAAATTAAGTACGAAACCAGAGGTACCACTGTACAGTAAAACATAAGCCTTCAAGAGCCATAGTTCAACTCCATCAACTATTCTTAGCCCACAACAGCTAGGTGAACCCTCCGGAATCAATGGCAGTATATCTTACAATACCAGATATTGGGGACATGCAGTGGGAAGGGGTGCTGATCATGGGCCTCCCAGAAGCAGCTTGCTGGCCACTGAGCTAAGCAGACCCCATATCTGATCAGCAGGACTTCGGTTTTGGGTCAGGGTAGCCAACATGGTGCTATCCAACTGCTGTTGGACTTCAGATCCCATTAGCCCCAATAGTCAATGGTATGGGAGTTGGACCAACAACATCCACAGGGCAACACGTTGGCTGCCACCATGGACTTGGTGATTTCAGTGAGATAGTCAATTTTATTCATTATTTGTCACATCCTGGCCCACCTCCCCTCTGACTGTTGGATGGATCTAGATGAGTAGGAGAGGATATTTTATATATTAATGATCCTTCCTCTTTTTCTCACTTGTGTGAGAATGCAAATAATTATTTCAGCAGAGTGATATCACCATCCGTGCACAGCTTATCTCTAGAAGCTATTTGGGACAAGGTTACATAACCTTCTAGAACAATTATGATATCCAAGGATGCTTAGGCAGACTTGGATTATCTTCTTCCTTTTAATGATTCCCTCTTAACAAATAAATCACTCTCAGGCTGCTTAGGTAAACAAGAATATAGACGGTTTACTCACATTAAAAGTCTTGCCAGGATTCAATAGTTACAGTGATGAAAATCAGGCAGGCAATAATCCTTAAATGTTACAAAAGTCCATATTCCATTTCAAGACGGAGTGTGCTCCCTGGAGGAGAGCTCACAGTGAAGATACCCCATTGCAGGTAAGAAGAAGAAGAGTGTGCAGGGACAGGAAGAAGATTAAGTTTCTATTGTTTCCCTTCCCACCACACAAGTTTGGAGGATATGACATCACAGAACCCCATGTTTGTGACTATCTAGCAATCATGCACCTAGCAACTCATGACGGACAAAAGAAAATGCTTATTTACACAGGGCATAGTAGCTAAACTATGGGATCTGCTCCCACAGGAGGCAGGAATGTCCACCAACTTGGGTGGCCATAAAAGAGGACTGGGCAAACTCATGGGCGTATTAGCAGGGGCGGAGGAAGCCTCCTCGCTACCCGGGACAGCGAACGGAGGCTTCCCCTGGGGGCGGGGCGTCATGACGTTGCGTCGTGATGTCACGACGGAGTGCGCATGCACGAAATGCCATGCATGTGCACTCCGTTGCCGGGCCATTGCTGCTCCCACGGCGCCCTTGCGAGGCGCCGTGCCAAAAGCAGCAGCAGCGGCACCCCCACAAGCCACCGCAACCGATCAGTGGCTCGGGGGGGTGCTGCTGCTGCTGCTTTTGGCGCGGCGCCTCGCAAGGGCGCCGTGGGAGCAGCGGTGCTGGTTTGGATGGAGTGCGCACGTGTGGATTTCGCGCAAGCGCACTCCAGCCAAACCGGCACCACTGCTTCTGCGGCGCCCTTGGGAGGCGCTGCGCCAAAAGCAGCTGCGGCGGCACCCCCATGAGCCACCCCACGCGACCGGCAGCTCGGGGGGTGCCCCACCGCTGCTGCTTTTGGCGTGGCGGCTCGCAAGGGTGCCGCGGGCCAGCCCAAGTGTCACCCCCTCCTCCCCTGGAACCCGGGGTGTACCACCCCCTCCGCCCCCTTGCAACGCCAGTGGTATTAGCTATGAAAGAGAATGTTATGCCTCCAGCGTTGGGTGCTGTGTGCCTCTGACCTGTTCCTGGAAACTGCAGGAGGGGAGAGTGCTGTTGTCTTTCCAAGAAGGGAAGTGGCATGAGTAAAAAAATGAGACTTTTCAATTAAAATAATAATTATTATTATTGAGGCAGAATCACCTCCCACATTAGTCTCTGGGACTATTTGTCCCTTCCCTCACGTGCCTAGTTGTCAAAGTGATTGCCAATAGGAGAGGAGATGTGTTTTTTGTTTTTCCACCGAAAATGGTAAAATCTGCCACTGTACCTATGATAGATAGATAGATAGATAGATAGATGATAGATAGATAGATAGATAGATAGATAGATAGATAGATACAATGGCACATTCCATCCCCCAAAAGGGACAACAATGATTTCAGTTTGCACCCAATTCTGGCAAAAAAATAAAACGGGTTTTGTTTGCTTGTTTGTTTTTGAATCAGTGATCTTTAAAGGTTCCCTGCAAAAACCACCAAGGTGGATCTGCCTCAAATCTGGCAGGCTTAATTCACTGTGGATCTGGCGGGCCTCTTTTGCCTGCAGGCTTCCTTGACTTATGTGCTAGCATGGATTATGCCATTCTACTAATGGGATGCATTAGGGAAGCATTCTACTAATGCGTCCCATCAGTGCAAGGTTTTCTGCTTGTGCAATAGGGCTTTGCCCCTCTTCCCCTCCCGTATGTGCTCCAGAAGATCAGGGGAACCCCCCCCCCCAGTAGATCTAGGGGCTGTGCGAGGAGAGAGAGGGAGAACATTCTTGCTGTGCAATTGGAAATCCTCGCACAGATGGAAGGGTTGCCTTAGCACTATGATGGATTCCACCAATTCTGCAGACGTATGTACTGAGAATGAGCAGGTGTCCTTGGTTAATTGTGGGTGAGGAGGAAAGAGAGAGACCTAGAGCATCAGATAAAGACCACTGCTGATCCTGCTACTCTAAGTTTCATTCCCAACACCAGAAAGCAAAAAGGTCACCAAGTGACCAGCAGGGTAAAAAATGCCTGCTCTCATGCCCTTAACAGCAGTTTTGGTTGCATAAACCAGCAAGCTGTTGCTTTTTACAGATGGTTATCCTTTCTTGCTGTGTGTCAAGCTGCTGTTGGGATACACAGCAGGAGACATAAAGTGAAGCTGCCAAATCGAGAAGGTTTTTCCAGGTTTTGGCAGGCCTTGTCATGCACGGGGGCAACTGAAGCTTCGTATGTTATTCCTTAGCCAGTTATTAGAGACCACATGTAATTTCACAGGAACAGCATAGGGCGGTCAGATTAATAGTGATGCCAGATATTTCTGCACCTTTGGTAGCTGCACCCTCAGCAACTATAAAAGGTGCAAATAGTGCCTGGTTAGAACAGCAGACAAGACCATCGCAATTTATATTCCTGACTCATCAATATTACAATTCTAGACATGCTAACTCAGAAAGTAGGTCTCTTTGAGTGTGGTTTAGTCCCAGTCCCAGGTAAGCGAAAAGAAGACTGCAGCAAGAGGCCTAGCTTTCAATGCAATGGCCAATCTGTCTGAAAGCTCCTAATAAGAAGAATAAGGAACTTCCCTGCACACAAACAACTAGTGTGCCAGGGAGAAATGCTTTAGCTCAGGCACTCCCAAACTCGGCCCTCCAGATGTTTTGGGACTACAATTCCCATCATCCCCAACCACTGGTCCTGTTAGCTAGGGATGGTGGGAGTTGTAGTCCCAAAACATCTGGAGGGCCGAGTTTGGGGGTGCCTGCTTTAACTTACCCTTCTCCTTGACCTCCTAGGGTTGTTGTTTTTTAACATGCGGGGATTTATATGCTGTCCAGCACCAGCCTGCAAGGATCAAGCAACGTATATTCTGGGTCAAGGACACATAGAGAGTAGTGACGTTTTGCAGGACCAAGGATAGCTCCCTATAAGAGCTTCTAGGGGCAAACACTGAGCTCAGATGGTTGAGCAAGGCAGCTGCACTGTAGATTCTGGTTCCCTGCCAGAGAAGTTTGACTCCACAACCTCAGGGCAAAGTCAGGTGATCTTGGCCTTGGCCTGGATTAGATTAAGACCGCTGGCAATCCTGTGGCAGATACCTGCTAATCCATGTTTAGAACCGTTGAATTGTAGAGTCACGAGGGTCATCTAATGCAACCCACTGCAACATAGGAATCTTTTGCCCAGCACGGGCTTGAACCCAGGACCCTGCGATTAAGAGTCTCATACTCTACCAGCTGAGCTATTTGAATACCGTATTTTTCCATGTATAACATGCCCCCATGTATAAGATGCCCCCCCTTTTTAGGGGGAATTACCGAAAAAGGCTCACCCACCTGACCCAAGATGCCACTCGCACACGTCGCTAAAGCCTCCAATTGATGGTCCCCTCTCTGGCAGAAGACGCCATGCACCTGCCCAATTGGCCCAGCAACAATCAATCAACAACACAGCTTGCCACTGCATAACCAATAGCCACTGACAATCTCCGACTCACGGCAGCAACCAAACCCAAGTCCCGCCCAAGGCACTACTCATGTATAAGACGACCCACCATTTTTCACATTATATTTTAAGGGGGGGAAAGCTTGTCTTATACATGGAAAAGTACAGTATATTTGTTTTTTGTAAATAGATAAACATTTGTTGATATGGAGAGGGGTGGTTAGGGGCGGGATGAAGTAGTAAGTTATGTTTTCTCTGAGTTTATGATCTTCCCAAAGAGAGAAAAGTTTTTATTTTACAATCTATACTTGTAATCCTGACATTGCGCATGAATGGGGGTGGCAAAGAACTTTCTTGTACTTGGACAGCCCCCCCCCCCCCCAGTGCTGCTTATGTCTAAAGAGGTCCCGCACCAGCTCAAAATTACTATTCAGCACATCTGGGGTCTGCAAGGCACCTTTAGCCGTGGGCAAGATGGTCTCTATTTGCAAGCAACATGACAACCTGTAAAATGTCCCCCTCTTGCGAGGTTTATTAAATCACTCCCCCTCCCCACGGAAAGAAACCCTGTACTGTACACCAACGTGATAACTTCCATTGCAAGGCTAGAAACAGAAGCACCAAACCACGCATCACTTCTCCATAATGATATGAGCAGAGGCCCAATTCATAAGCTCAGTCTCCTGGAAGGAGTCTCCAGCCAAAGTCAACAGCGCTAGGCCCAATAGACTGATGCTCTGGTTCTTGTTGAAGGCGTCTTCATACACTTAATAATAATAATAATAATAATAATAATTCTTTTATTTGTACCCCGCCCATCTGGCTGGGTCTCCCCAGCCACTCTGGGCGGCCTCCAACAGATATAAAATTACATTAAAATATCACAGGTTAAAAACTTCCCTAAATAGGGCTGCCTTGAGGTATCTTCTGAATGTCAGATAGTTGTTTATCTCTTTGACATCTGAAGGGAGGGCGTTCCACAGGGCGGGCGCCACTACCGAGAAGGCCCTCTGCCTGGTTTCCTGTAGCTTTGCTTCTCGCAGTGAGGGAACCGCCAGAAGGCCCTCGGCACTGGACCTCAGTGTCCGGGCTGAATGATGGGGGTGAAGACGCTCCTTCAGGTATACAGGACCGAGGCCGTTTAGGGCTTTAAAGGTCAGCACCAACACTTTGAATTGTGCTCGGAAACGTACTGGGAGCCAGCTTTCTGAAACAAGCCCTGACCCAAAGTACAACCTAATAAAGTGATCCTAAGCATGGCCACTCACCAGTCCCATAGAGGTCCATGGGTAGAGGCATGCTTTAGAACAGGCATTCCCAAGCTCGGCCCTCCAGATGTTTTGGGACTACAATTCCCATCATTCTTAGCTAGCAGGACCAGTGGTCAGGGATGATGGGAATTGTAGTCCCAAAACATCTGGAGGGCCGAGTTTGGGGGTGCCTGCTTTAGAACCTGGAGTTCCTTGATCATTAACATAAGTCAAGGGATGGGGTGGGGTTGGGGGTGGCTAGTAATTTCCTTCACCTCTCAACCAAAAAATAATATACAAGGGCCAGCTAAGTTCCACTGCTTTTTATAAGCGTCCCCTTTTCTCCTGCAGCATTGAGCTTTTATTTGTGTTCGTATTTTGAATAAAAAAAATTGCACCGGGCAGTGACCTTGTGTTCCTCACACAACATCCTGGAATGAAGTTTAGCTACCATGTTTCTGAGCATAATGGAAATGCTGGCACCACGTTGGATACATCTGGTTTTACAATTGCATTACTACAATAAATATCGAGAAGAGATCACAAATGTCACTATTGAATATGCATCATACGCAATAATAGGATTTCTGCAAAGGGCAGATTTAAGTGTACATTGATCAGTGGAAACTAGGAATAAACCATTCCCTGTAAATATATAGAAAAATCAACAAATCTAAAGTTCATGTTTTAATAATATCTCATCATCTAATATTCTCAGGTGACATTGGCTTATTTATATATTGTCCTTTGTCCAAAGAGCTCAGAAAGGTGTGTGTAGAATCTTCTTAGTTTATCCACTCAGCAGCCTAATAATAATAATAATATGCCATCTATAGACGGGTTAGGTTGAGAGTTGTTGTCTAGCTTCATGGCTAAGCAAGGATTTGGACCCAGGAATTCTCAGCCTACATAGAGCACTCTGATTTCTTCCTACTGCCTTTAATCTCGTACAGAGTTACTTAAATTAGCTGTGTATTAATTTAAGTCTGCATGTTTCAATGAGTTTACTTCATGTTTAACTGTGGCCTGCAGCTCTTCCTGCTTTTGATGAAATGTTATGCATCTTCCATTTTATCGAGTGAATATCTTGTCAGCAAGCAAGATCTAGCTGCCCCCCCAAACCCCTGCAGGGCATTTTGATGGGTGGGTGGGGTCACATACCTGGCAATCACCTGGCGTCGTTGTGACATCAGGTGAACGATTCTCCTTTGCCTGCGTGGATTGAAATCAAACTATGTAGGTAAAGGCTTAGGGCTTTGCCAGTACCATTCACTGGCTGATTGGTGGTGTCAAAATTATAGAATGCAAGAACTCTGGCCAGGCAGTAGATCAGTTTTTGAATCTTCAAACAGTTTTAATATTATAGTATTGCAGCAAATTCCAGTTGAAATAAATTCCTGTTCCAGAAAAATATGGAACGCTTCACGAATTTGCGTGTCTGCAAACCCCTGTTCCACTCTCAACACAGTTTGAATTGGTGGCCACGTGGACCAAGGCACTGGTTTCTGCAGGCGTAAACCTCACTTTTAGAAGGGATCTGCATCTTTATCTGCTCAAAACCTCATGATATATATGAAATCAAATGTACAACAGGTGGACATGTCTTTGGGGAAATGGCTTTGCGCAGTTTAAGACACCTACTGGACTGAATTAAGCTGGTGATTGCTCATCACTGATCTATACTGTAGGTCGTTTGTTGTGATTTTATTTATTTATTTAGACAATTTATCTATTACGATTGTCTCTATGTGGTGTACAAGTGACTCGACAATATAAGAAATATAACAATTTGTTGATGCTGTAATATTGGAACGCCTGCTGAAATTAGCATCTTTGCTACTAATAGTATATGGGGTATGTACTAAACATATCAGTGATACTAAGGTAAAGGTAAAGGGACCCCTGACCATTAGGTCCAGTCGTGTCCGACTCTGGGGTTGCGGCACTCATCTCGCTCTATAGGCCGAGAGCCGGCGTACAGCTTCCGGGTCATGTGGCCAGCATGACAAAGCCGCTTCTGGCAAACCAGAGCAGCGCACGGAAATGCCGTTTACCTTCCCGCCGGAGTGGTTCCTATTTATCTACTTGCACTTTGACGTGCTTTCGAACTGCTAGGTTGGCAGGAGCTGGGACCAAGCAATGGGAGCTCACCCCGTCGCAGGGATTCGAACCGCCGACCTTCTGATCAGCAAGCCCTAGGCTCTGTGGTTTAACCCACAGCGCCACCTGGGTCCCATTAGTGATACTACTGTGTACTGTATTAGATCTACCTCTATCTGTATATACACCATCCTGTAAGGTGGGGTTTATACATTTGTTTGACAATTATTGTACACCAACAATTTTGAGCATGAATAGTGTATACGGTTTATAGAGCTGCCTTGTATTGACAGATGTAGTCAACGTGCTGCTTCCCAGATGCTGTTGGACTACAATTCCCAGCTTCCCTGACCACTGGCTGGGATGCTAGCTGGGGCTGATGGGTGTTGGAGTCCAACAGTATTCAACAGGCATCACATTGCCTATCCCTGGTTCAGACAGTACCCAGCCTGTCATCTGCCTCTTATAAGGCAGCTTCCTGTGTCCCTGATGTAGTCCCTACTCTCTCTTGGTTGGTTCCACCATGCCTCTGAGTTGGCCTTTCCCAGGGATGAAGTCTTTAGTCACTGCAGGCATCCCCAAACTTGGCCCTCCAGATGTTTTGGGACTACAACTCCCATCATCCCTAGCTAACAGGACCAGTGGTCAGGGATGATGGGAATTGTAGTCCCAAAACATCTGGAGGGCCGAGTTTGGGGATGCCTGCTTTAGTGCAACAGACCCTGTCCTGTGGAACTCCTTGCCAATCATAGTTGGGTGGGAGTTATCCCTGTTTCTTTTAGATGTCTTTTAAAAAAAGAGTAGCACTCAGGCAGGCCTTTGCAATTTGAAATGCTTGTACCAACCAGGGTTATTGGCATGACGCAGAGAGTTTTTAACCAATGTCATTACTCTGTTCCCCACCCCCCATTGTATGCTGCCTTGCTGTGTTTCCTATGAAAGTGTGGTTTGTAAATATTTTAGTTAGTTAAATATAAAACTGCATTTAAATTTGGGAGGCGAGGCTTCTTCAATTTCATGCCACTACAAGCTCTGATATTCTTTTCTGCACACCTTCAGAAAAAGGATTGTGAACAGATACCTTAAAAAAAAAAGTGGCATTTCTTCACTTTGAGATTTAATATACGTACGTCTTTCTCAAGTCAGATTTCTGGCTAAATTCGAACGAACAAAGGCTGGAGGGTCTAGGCATTTGCTGGTGCCATAAAAACCTTTTTGTAATATCTCTTTCCCACCCACCCACCCCCACAGCCATTTGATGAGGATTCAAAATGAACCTCTGCATCTGATAAGAAGCAGCATACGTGTAAATCAATAACTTTATATTCCTCTCTTCATTAAGGCGAACCCATACAGGAAACCAATTCACCTCATTCTCTGAAAAAGGATGTCGAAAACATGGGGAAAGGTAAGAGAGAGAGAGAGAGAGAGAGAGAGAGAGAGAGAGAGAGAGAGAAATTATATATAGATAAATAGCTCTCGATCTATTGTTGCCATGTGGCCCTTTGTTTTAGCAGCAATGCAAAGACAATTGAGGGGATTTTTCTTTTCTTGTCTTTTTTTTTTTCTCCGCCATATTTTAAGCTTGACAAGTAACATATGAATAATATATGGACCTTTTGTGTGGCTATAATTGAGATTAATGCATATGTATCAATCAATACATGACACTGTGCTATAATACTTTAAAATAATATATTGCATTGATTTATATTCATGGATTTCTGCACAAAATCTATCCTGGGCCTAAGCAAGACTTTCCACCATGGACACCCTTAAATTGCCGCCACCAACACAGACAAGTCTTTGTAATAATGGATTGCATGGATAAGCATATTTATTTCAGCTGATTAGTAGAAAAATATCTCCTTTCCTCTTGGTCTAGAAGAACTTCAGAAGGTCTTGTTTGAGCAGATAGACTTGCGGCGGAGACTGGAACAGGAATTCCAGGTCCTGAAAGGAACCGCCTCTTTCCCTGTATTCAGTAAGACAAACATTTCTGATATTAATTTTTCTTACTTTGTATATTTAAGTGCACGTGAATAATGCTTAAGAGCATCGATTAGTACCAGAGGAGGGTGTTTACTTTAGGGCATAGCTGTCAACTTTCGGATTTGAAAATAAGGGATTTTCCCGAACTTTCGGATTTGAAAATAAGGGATGCCACGAGGGCGGTGGAATGGCACCAAGTAGCCTCGCCACCCTGCGCTCCAGAGGCTGCGCACGAAAGAGAGAGCACGTAGACGGCAGGCAGGCTGTCTGTCTGGTTGGGCATGAGGGTCTGGATGCACAAGGCATGCAAGCTCCGCCCCCAGTCAGTCTCAGACTCCTTATTGGCAGCCAAGCAACGCAGCTGAAGAGCCTCCCTGGCCGGCAGGGAGGGAGAGGAGCTGCTTCCTTTGAAATCTGGGAAATTTACGGGATATCAACAATCCGGGATAGCAGCGGGAAATGGCATTGGAATAAGGGAGTTTCCTGCCAAAAAAGGGAGGGTTGACAGCTATGCTTTAGGGGCAAATAGGACACTGCCCCACCAAGCTCATTCTGCCGTCAACCAGCCTCCTAAATGCCTGGTGTCTTGCCAAATGCAAGGTGGTTCTTTTGAAAAGAGATTCAGAGGCATACAAAACCCAGGTGTGTGAGAAGATTTAAGATTTTATTCTAAACGGCAAGCAATATATACATTACCGAGCAAGCACTTCAAGCTGCCACTTGGAAACCCTCAAGAAGTGGCGAGGTGACCCCCCCCCCGGTAGTCTCAGGTTGCACGGCCCCACAGCCTTCAGTCCGTGCATGAGCTTCTCAGAACTTGGCCCAAAGTCATCTGATTTATAGGTAGCTAACCTGTTAGCCTGTGTGGCTTGCCTGACTGGCTACACCAGGCATCCCCAAACTCGGCCCTCCAGGTGTTTTGGGACTACAACTCCCATCATCCCTAGCTAACAGGACCAGTGGTCAGGGATGATGGGAATTGTAGTCCCAAAACATCTGAAGGGCTGAGTTTGGGGGTGCCTGGGCTACATGTTACTAGCTACATGCAGATTATTCATTAGCCCCCTCTCCCAATGCCTCACTTTCTTCAAACAATGTCCAGCATCAAAAGAAGGTACCCAGCAATATCACTTCCTTCCCTTCCAACAGATTAGGCAGGCTTCCTCAAACTCGGCCCTCCAGATGTTTTGAGACTACAATTCCCATCACCCCTGACCACTGGTCCTGCTAGCTAGGGATCATGGGAGTTGTAGGCCATAAACATCTGAAGGGCTGAGTTCGAGGAAGCCTGGGTTAGAGCATTAAAGGCTGTTCTTCAGCCATCAAAGAGCTTAGAGAGGGAGAAGCAAACAGGAGCAGGAATGATAACCATGTTAGAGCACTATCTCCTCAAAATACAATTATCTTCCGGATAGATTGCCCATATACCTGACTTCTTATCTACAGCCAGTCCAGGGGTGGCGATGGTGGTCACCTTCCTCCTCCTTAGTCTCAGTGTTGCCTCAGTATCATGGACTGGTTGGACGCAGAGGAATGGTGGGAGGAACCAGGTGGGGAACCACCAAAGCAAGAAGGCTTAGAGCCTGGGAATTGATGGTGGGACAACAATGGGTGGTCAGAGAGAGAGAGGGAGAAGACTGGGAAGAAGAGGCGTTAGAAGCTGGAGAGGTAACAGGGCTTAGTGAGCAGGGAGAGTCTGTGGCAGAGAGAAGTCCAGAATCAGAGGCAGAAGCTAAAGCAGGAGAGGAGGGAGGCCAAGATGGGTCCGGCTTGTGAAGAGGCATGGGTGCCTCCTCCTCTTGCTGTGACAAGCTCTCCTCCCCTCTGCTCTCCAGAACCAGAAGAGGCATGAAAAAAAAGCAGAGGAGAGGTTGGCTTCATGCAGGCACAGTCTCCGATTGCTTGGAAAAAGTCCTGGAGACTTAAGTGGCTGTGGGGAGGTGGGGACCTACAGCCTCAGCAACTGATCCATGGGGGCAAGACCTGCTGGGGTTGAGCTGCTGTGCTCCTGCCACCAAGTCTGTGCAGATCATGTTCTTGCTAATAAGGAGTTAACTCTAGCTTGAACAATGTGATTTACTGCCGGCTGACTCCTGACACCCTTTTGTAGTACTCACCCGGGAAGAGGATGGGGACAAAACTGGAATTATCCAGCCCCACCTGTGATTAACTCTGGCACCACCTACTATCTGCCTCCCAGCCTTCTCCCCTACCTGTCCCCAGTGGGCACCAGTCACCACCGCAGCGGGTACAAAAAATGTTACAGGTTGGGGACTTTACCCCAGCTGAGCCGGGAACCTGCTGGCTGAGCTGAAGGTTCACTGCGTCTTAAGCTGCTCATCCCATAGGATCACAGCCTTAATTTATACCATACCTTTCTAGTACAAACAGTACCTAAAAACCAAATTGACGTAGTTCAAAAGAGAATGTGCAATTTGGAAAAGCAGCAATGTCGAGTGAACAAAACTGAGAACAGTTTAAGAAATGACAACAACAAACAGCTGCAGTTCAAAGAACTTGGGAACAAGGCTGGCTTCCAAAGTGCTGTCGTACATTATCTTACCTGCCAGGTAACGTTATCGTGGCAGCTTGGCATCCGGCCATCTGCATCCCCCCATGTTTCCTTTTGGTACCACAGTAAAATTTAAGACTTGCCTCCCCTTCATGTAACTAAAGCCTGCAACGAAACCACACAAAACGCAATCTGAATGAAAATGGATAGTCATGCGCTGCTGACCAAGGAAGTGGTGGCAGCGGCATTCGCCAGCTTGAAGAATGTGTGGTCTTGACGCACCACAGAGCAGTGGTCAATTTTGCTCCAGATTAAAATAGAACGTAAATACCAGGCTATAAACAACTATGGAGAACTAAGGAGTGGGGACATTTAATGCCTGCTTTATAGTTTTGCAGCCTGGTCCTAAGAGTATTGACTCAGGTGCAAATCCCATAATTGGTTGGGATCTACACCCAGATTAGGATTAAGTGTGGATAAATTTGCATGTATTTACAGCCAGATGCTATATGCATTTACTCGGACAGAGATCCTGCTGCAATTATACTAAAATTCTGTACACATTTACTTGGAAGTAAACCCTATAGCTGTCAACCATAGCTGTCAACCCTCCGTTTTTTTTTGGCGGGAAACTCCCTAATTCCAATGCCGTTTCCCGCTGCTATCCTGGATTGTTGATATCCCTTAAATTTCCCAGATTTCAAAGGAAGCAGCTCCTCTCCCTCCCTGCTGGCCAGGGAGGCTCCTCAGCTGCATTGCTCGGCTGCCAATAAGGAGTCTGAGACCGACTGGGGGTGGAGCTTGCATGCCTTGTGCAGCCAGACCCTCACGCCCATCCAGACAGCCAGCCTGCCTGCCGTCTATGCGCTCGCTCTTTCGCTCACCCGTTCGCACGCAGCCTCTGGAGCACAGGGTGGCGAGGCTACTTGGTGCCATTGCACCACCCTCGCGGCATCCCTTATTTTCAAATCCGAGTTTGAACAAATCCCTTATTTTCAAATCTGAAAGTTGACAGCTATGTATAGAACTTCATGAGGCTTTGTTCCAGACAGATTGTGTTCCCAGTCCATCTTACTCAGGTTAGTGTGCAGAGAATTGTGGGTGATGACAAGCAGAACATTTTAAGTACAGCTGAAGTTATTTAATAAAGGCGGTGTTGTCGTCCTGATAGCACAGTGATATTTTCATGCCCTGGAGTGATGAGCTCTGAATTTTCTGTGAGCTTCCAGCATATCAGGGAAAAGTCATGTATGGTGGTAGGTCTATTGGCTAGCACCTGTAACATCACTTACAGCCCACTCTGCCTGCTAATCCCCAAAGCAGTTTGGCAAATTCTGGATGTTTGGGAATTTGAGGGACAAGATAAAGCACTGGTCTTCAACTGGTGGCCTTGACCCAGGCCACATCCTGATCCAAACTGGATTGCAACAGGAGCACTACCACCATACAAATATATAGTAAAAGATTATGAAATGGTTCCCCAAATGCATGTTTTAGTAAAAGGTGGGTCTGAAAAGATTGAAGACTACTGGGATAAAGGATCAATGCATATGCTTATAAATGCACACACGGGACCGCAAAATGTTTTTTAAAGGCACAAAATGAGCCCAGGACACAAGACAGGGGTGAGATGGATAACTTGATTCAGCTTTGATTTTAATATATAAAGATAGAGAGACACTTAAGAAACGCTTGAATCACAGAGCAGGTGTGGTCTCACCTTTTGGAAATGCCCTTAAACTACTGTTTTTAAAAGAAATCTGTGTCATGCTTTGGCTAGATCATGGGGTTTTCTTTTTAATCCTAATCTGTATCCATTTGGATTTACAATTCATATATGCAATTGTTATGTTTTTTTTACCTGTTACGTCACTTTGAGATGTTTCATGGGAAATGATTTGCAAATGAAATAAATAGCAAAAGGGGTAAGATTTTTTTATTTGGGGGGGGGGGACTTGTGTGTTTCATTGGGGTTCCCCTTGCCTTTTCACACTTCATGAAAGGCAAGTTTTGAATTCAGATCCACACTGTGCCCGAGAAGTCTGCTCAGACCATTGCTAAAGATGTCTTCTGCCTTTGCAAGCTATAGGTGGAAGTTGTGCTGCTAACCATGCTCAGAGCCATTGCTTGGATCCAGACATCTTTTCCAAGCCTGGACAGGATGTCACATCTAGATCCCTCATTCTGCCTTCTGCATGTGGAAATCCACACAGAATTCCAAGGGTTGGTAAATGAAGGAATCCCATCTTGTCTTGCAGAGTGGATCTGCAGATCGTTCCCACTCGTGCAATACATCAGAATAACAAACTTTTAATGTTGTGTTTCTGTTCTAGCAGTACGTGTGAAAATGATCTAGGAGTCTTGGTAGACCATAAACTTGACATGAGTCAACAGTGTGATGCAGCAGCTAAAAAAGCCAATGCAATTCTGGGCTGCATCAATAGGAGTATAGCATCTAGATCAAGGGAAGTAATAGTACCACTGTATTCCGCTCTGGTCAGAACTCACCTGGAATACTGTGTCCAGTTCTGGGCACCACAGTTCAAGAAGGATACTGACAAGCTGGAACGTGTCCAGAGGAGGGCAACCAAAATGGTCAAAGGCTTGGAAACGATGCCTTATGAGGAACGGCTTAGGGAGCTGGGTATGTTTAGCCTGGAGAAGAGAAGGTTAAGGGGTGATATGATAGCCATGTTCAAATATATAAAAGGATGTCATATAGAGGAGGGAGAAAGGTTGTTTTCTGCTGCTCCAGAGAAGCGGACACGGAGCAATGGATTCAAACTACAAGAAAGAAGATTCCACCTAAACATTAGGAGGAACTTCCTGACAGTAAGAGCTGTTCAACAGTGGAATTTGCTGCCAAGGAGTGTGGTGGAGTCTCCTTCTTTGGAGGTCTTTAAGCAGAGGCTTGACAGCCATCTGTCAAGAATGCTTTGATGGTGTTCCTGCTTGGCAGGGGGTTGGAGTGGATGGCCCTTGGGGTCTCTTCCAACTCTATGATTCTATGATTCTATGATTCTATTCTACTGGTTTAGTTTTATTATTTTATTTTATTTTAATCCTTTTGCCCTGTAATGATTCTTAATGGACCTTCCTTCTCTCCCCCCCCCCCCCCCGCACAGATAATTTTCAAGACCAGATGAAGCGGGAATTGGCCTACAGAGAAGAAATGGTTCAACAGTTACAAATTGTAAGAGAGTGTTCCCTGCTAAAAAAATGTTAAGCTCTATGTGCTATTGTGGTTTCTTTTCTTTTCTTTTTAAACTCACTTCAGTTTTTTAAATCATCATTTTATTTGTATGCCGCCTTTCCATCGTTGAAACCATGCTCAAGGCAGCTTACAACATGACAAGGTTTACATAATTACAAACATAACAGAAGTCATAAACAATAAATAAAACACATCAAAAAGTACACAACCAAAGGGAAACAATTTCCAGGTAAATCATAAGATCTAAAACTAAAGATACAACAATAATATCAATAACAACAACAGCTTTCTCAACCCCCCATAAACAATACTCCAGCCCAAGAATTTGTTCAACAGCCTCAGCTTTTGTAGCTGGAGTCAGTCCGCACTCCACTCTCCCAGGCCAGATGGGGAAAGGCCAGCAAGGCAGGGTGCAGGTCTTCCAGGGCTCACAGCCAAGACGGTCTCATTTAAAACAACACAGATAAAAATTAAAAACAATTTAAAAGCAGCTGCAGTCCTTGTGAAGCCTGTCAGGCCCCACCCCAAGCCAGGTGGAAAGAGGCAAGGGCAGGGTCCTTCAGGCCCTCAGCAAGCAGTCCAGGGGCATACCCAGGATCAAAACTAGGGGGGGCAAGCCATGGCTAGGGGAGCCAAGCCATGGTCGTTCAGGTTTGCTTTGAATGGACGCTGATCATTTTTGCTTCTAGGGCTGCCTTCTAGGGGGGGCACATGCCCCCCTCTGCCCTCCCTGGCTACGCCCATGAAGCAGTCCTCCTCTTAAATAAGGAGAGGTGGAAAGGTGGGTGGGCAGGTCGTTCGTATAAGAATTTGAGGTGGGCTGAGCATAGGAACCTGAGACCCCTTCTGTGTGCAAAGCATTCTGATACATGGATAAAGGTAAAGGTAAAGGGACCCCTGACCATTAGGTCCAGTCATGTCCGACTCTGGGGTTGCGGCGCTCATCTTACTTTATTGGCCGAGAGCCGGCGTACAGCTTCCAGGTCATGTGGCCAGCATGACTAAGCCGCTTCTGGCGAACCAGAGCAACGTACGGAAATGCCGTTTACCTTCCCACTGGAGCGGTACCTATTTATCTACTTGCACTTTGACGTGCTTTCGGACTGCTAGGTGGGCAGGAGCTGGGACCGAGCAACGGGATTCGAACCGCCGACCTTCTGATCAGCAAGCCCTAGGCTCTGTGGTTTAACCCACAGCGCCACCTGGGTCCCTGATACATGGATAGTGAGCTCCATTCTCCAAGCGTGGAGATCCTTATGTAGCCAAAAGAGCACAAAGGAAAAGAGGATGCTTCAAACGAGCTCTGGTTGAACCCAAAACTTTGCAGAAGTTCCAGATAAATAAATATTGTGTGTGTGTGTGTGTGTGTGTGTGTGAGAGAGAGAGAGAGAGAGAGAGAGAGAGAGAGAGAGAAAGAGAGAGAGAAGGGGTGGAGGGGACTTAAAACCCAAGGAGAACTGAGCGAGGCCAGTGAGCACAGAATGCTGGTGGGCTTTTAGAGTGGGGAAACTAGGGGGGGGGGACACATCAGAAGGGTCGTAGCTCAGTGGTAGAGCATCTGCATTGAATTCAAAGGACCCCAGCATTTCCGGAGTAGATCTGGGAATGTCCCCTGATTGAAACCACGGAGAGTGGCTGCCAGTCATTGTAGACAGTGTTGAATCAGATGGACCACTTTGTTTGATCTGCTGCTGAGCTATGGTGCTTCTCAAGTTAAATCAGTAGGTGCAATACTGATTTGTGCTAGGATGGGGGTCATCATCAAGTTGGCGCAACTTGCAGGAGAAGTCTTCTGCAACCCAGAAAGCATAATCAAGTTTACCTTGTAATTCCAAACAGTCTGCAGATGTTGATGGGAACTCTTAAGAGCTAGAATCTTCTCTCGGCAACATATCAATCTCCCAGCGCCCCCTTCTGCCTCCACCTCATTACTACACCCTCCAGCAGAGGAGGGAGTTTAAAGCTTGCAATAAAAAAAAAAACCCTGGATCAATAAGGTTTCATTTTCAGCTTTTGTCCACCGTGGACTTGTAAAGATTCTTTTTTACGATTTCCTGAGCAACTGACTTCCTTGGCTTCCCCAATAATTGGGAAATTGGCAAGACAGTCTCTCTTCTCCCCTGTACATCCTTTGCCGCAGGAAATGATATGCTCTCAAACTAAAGCAGGCAATGAACATGAGGTGAGGCTGCATAAGAGGGACGACTTCTTGCAAGGAACAATCTCTTCCTGTGTGGTGTAGCGGTTAGAGTGTTGGGCTGAGAGCTGGGAGACCAGGGTTCGAATCCCGTCGCAGCCATGAAGTTTCAAGTGTGGCCCTAAGCGCAGACACTGTCTCTCAGCCTTACCTCACAGGGTTGTTGTGAAGACAATATTGGGGAGCGGAGAACCACAAAACACCTTGAGGTCATTGGAGACAAATAACCAGACATTTGACTGTATATGTTTTGGGGAGCGTGGATTCCTTGAGGGTGCAGTGCAGAACATGGTTAAAGGTAAAGGGACCCCTGACCATTAGGTCCAGTCGTGACTGACTCTGGGGTTGCGGTGCTCATCTTGCTTTACTGGCTGAGGGAGCCGGCGTACAGCTTCCGGGTCATGTAGCCAGTATGACTAAGCCGCTTCTGGCGAACCAGAGCAGCACACGGAAACGCCGTTTACCTTCCCGCTGGAGCGGTCCCTATTTATCTACTTGCACTTTGACGTGCTTTCGAACTGCTAGGTTGGCAGGAGCAGGGACCGAGCAATGGGAGCTCGCCCTATCCAGGGAGTAAATCCCAAAGGGAGTGAAATAATGACTGACAACTGGGAAGCGGGGCCGAATGCTGGGCTAGTGTGAGTGACAGGTAGAAAGTGCAAGATGAAAAACAACAGTTGAAAGGGGGGAAGTGGTTGAGAGAGACAGAGAGACGGGGGGATGTGATCATTGAGAAAAAGAGAATGAAAGTATATGTAAAAGTTAGTTATGATAGGTCAGAATTCCATATAAAATGGCTACTTATTGTGGATGTTAAATATACATCTATGTTTTAACTGCCTAGGCCCAAAGCTGCTATTTCCATTGGAAATAAATCTCCCAGTGATGTTAATGGGAGCTTTTTCTATATATATAAAATCCCAAAAGCAGCTTTGAGGAGGAATTCTCTTTGGAACTGTGGCAGTGGTTGTGGAAGGGCTGAACTCTCCCATTCCACTTACCAGAGTCCCCACCAGGTCATTCTACACCTGCTAGCTTGACTCTTAATATAAATTAAATACGCTAGTGAATATGATGTAACTTGCAGACTGACTGAACATCTGGTCACAGGGGAAATAGATGCGTTGATGATGAAAATGTAGCAGAGCCCTTTTTTGGCAATGTGGAATAGATGCGGGAGAGGGGGGGCTTGATCAGGGGGCTTTGGTTTATGATTTGAGATGGAAACATTGGGAGATGCAATAGTTGCAAGTATTGATTCTGTCAATAATAATAATAATAATAATAATAATAATAATAATAATGTTTAATATTTTATTTATACCCTGCCATCTGGCTGGGTTTCCTCAGCCACTCTGGGTGTCTCCCAACAGAATTAAAAGCACAATAAAACATCAAACATTAAAAACTTCCCTAAACAGGGCTGCCTTCAGATGTCTTCTAAAAGTCATATAGGTTGTTTATGTCTCTCCCCTGACGTCTCCACATGCGAAGTGGAATTTCCCATGGGGATTTTAGGTGTCAACACAGGGAGACACACTTTCACAAGAACACACAGCAGGGTCTGAGATGCTCCACAGGCCACCAGGTGTATATGCAGACTGTTCTAGAGACATGGGGTGGTATCCAGCTAACGTTTACTGAGAGCAGACCCACTGAAATTAACGGGCCTAAGTTAGCCATGCCCATTAATCTCAATGAGCCCACTCTGGGTAAAAGGGCACATTCACAGCACACACTGAAAGCACTATGGCAGTGTTTCCCAACCAGTGTGCCTCCAGATGTTTTGGGACTACAATTCCCATCATCCCTGACCACTGGTATTGCTAGCGAGGGATGATGGGAGTTGTAGTCCCATCACATCTGGAGGCACACTGGTTGGGAAACACTGCACTATGGTACCACAGTCGTGGCTTCCCCCAAGGGATTGTGGGGGCTGAAGTTTGTTAAAGGTGCTGTGAGTTGTTAAGAGACCCCTGTTCCTTTTCCACAGCTATCATTCCCCAGAGTGGTTTATCAATCAATCCCTCTTCCCAGGGAACTCTTAATTTGGAAAGCTGGATTTTTCCACCTCAGAGAACCTTTTCTTTCTCCCCCTGAGGTAGAAGTGACATTTTGGTCTACTCATTCACCCCACACATGTATCCGCTCAATATTGTTAGTTGGTTTTTTTGGTTTTTAGCAATTGCTTCCTTGTAAATTGCTCGGTTCGCTTTCGTTGTTGCAAGCGTCCCACAGCAAGGAAGAACGTGACGTGTGAAGCTGATGTCTCTGCGCGGAGTTCAGCTGACCCACCAATTCCCTGGGTCTTCTTTAAGCTGGGAGCAAGCCCCATTGATTCTGAGAAAAGATGCATAGAATTGTGCTGTTAGAAAGCCACTCTTTCCCCCCCTTAACATACTCTGTAATACGCTGACAAAAATACTTGCCTGCCTTACAGGGCTCCTGTAAGAATCACCTGGGAAGCATCTGGCTTAGCCTTGATTTAAAGTCCTGTCTCTGACTGAGATCTCCTCCTCGACATCTCATCCTCACATAGAGGCATTTTCTATATCTTTGCAGATCCCCTATGCAGCAAGCTTGATCAGGAAAGAAAAACTCGGCACGCATCTCAGCAAAAGCTAAAAGGCAAGGTGAGTGGGAGTCTAGAGCGGGCTGAGGACACATTTAAAGCATATGGCTTCCTGCAAAGAATCCTGGGAACTGTAGTTTGTTAAGGATGCTGGGGTTTGTAGCTCTGTAGGGGGTGACCTACAGTTCCCAGGAGTCTTCCCAAGGTAGGAGCTGTTGGGAATGTTCAGGAATGTTCAGGGATGTAGGAGAGGATATATTGTCTGATTATATCCTATTTCCAACTTGTGTTAACAAGTTCCACAACTTAGCAGAGTTACATTCCCCTTTTAAACTTACACAGCGGGTGCGTTGCTCAGGCTCGCTAAAGCCTCTATAATAACTGTCCTAGTATTTACCCCTTTAAAAGGTAAAGGGACCCCTGACCATTAGGTCCAGTCGTGACCGACTCTGGGGTTGCGCGCTCATCTCACATTATTGACCGAGGGAGCCGGCGTACAGCTTCCAGGTCATGTGGCCAGCATGTGACTGCTCTTTGTGTAGATCAGGGGTGGGGAAATGGTGACCTTCCAGATGCTAATGTTCTACATCCTCCAGATGCTGACCGTTCCCACCAACTCTGGCCATGCTGGCTGGGACTGATGGGATGTTGGAACCCAACAACATCTGAAGAGCCACAAGTTCCCAACCCTTGTTTTTGGTCTTGTCCCAATCGCTTCTCAGTCTTTCAGCTGAGATCAAGCATTGATTTTGTTTTATAAATAGATACATGGGAATGTGAGTTATATGACTTCCAACCATTTGTCCACCTAACGTGATAGATCTACTCTGATTGACAGCAGCTCTCCAAGGTTTCTAGGAGAGGTTCTTCCCATCACCCGATCCTTATACAGTAACTGGAGACAGCAGAGTTTGAACTTGGTATCTCCTCCAGGATCATAGAATTATAGCATTGTAGAGTCGGAAGAAACCACAAGGCTCATCTGGTCCAACACCCTGCAAAGCAAGAATTTTTGGCCCAACGTGGGGCTTGAACCCACGACCCTGAGATTAAGAGTCTCGTGCTCTACCGACTGAGCATGTGCTCCTCCACTTCGTTAAGACACCTGCAACCAATGTACGTGGTCGTTTGCATTCTTTTTGTTTCAAGAGCCAACAAACGAAAACAAACACCCTGCTCTAAATAGATCTATCTATTCTTGGTAATAATCCCAGCGGTTTCTCTGCTTGGATGGTTTAGTTAGCATTTAAGCGAACACTAATCTTTGAAAAGCACTGCTGTCTACTTTTTTATTAAAAAAAAAAAAATCAGATTGTCTGCAGGGGAGGCATGTCAGTGACAACAGACCCAGCATGAGAAATTTATCTGCTGTGCTGTTCACTCTCTGCATACCTAAGCATGCTACGTCTCTTACTTGCTCAAGCAATTCTGTGCAACAGGTAAACCTGCCAGCCAGCCTGCCAGCCTTGCGTTGTATAGCCTGACAGAAGCTGACAGTCCCCTTATTTTTTGCAGTGTTGGGCCCAGCAGGATTTGGCCTGCAAGGGCCAGAGTCCAGGTTGGGCACAAGTCAAGGTTTAGATCAGTGAACGTAGAAAAAGCAGGCAGAGACTGGGATACAGGTGAGGTCAAGTAAAAAAGGTAAAGTGACCCCTGACCATTAGGTCCAGTCACGGATGACTCTGGGGTTGCTGCGCTCATCTTGTTTTATTGGCCGAGGGAGCCGGCGTACAGCTTCCGGGTCATGTGGCCAGCATGACTAAGCCGCTTCTGGCGAGCCGGAGCAGCGCACAGAAACGCCGTTTACCTTCCCGCCGGAGCAGTACCTATTTATCTACTTGCACTTTGACGTGCTTTCAAACTGCTAGGTGGGCAGGAGCAGGGACCGAGCAACGGGAGCTCACCCCGTCATGGGGATTCGAACCACCAACTTTCTGATCAGCAAGCCCTAGGCTCTGTGGTTTTACCCACAGCGCCACCCGCGTCCCTGGCCACATTCTGCAAAGCAGCATCTACAGCAGCTGCTCTGATAAGCTTCTCAGACTAAAGCACTGAACTCATGTTAACTCAAGCCTCTTTTGGCTCCTCTAATTGCCTGGTCCAGTTGGGCTCATGAATGCAAAACAACCCTCTCTGGCTGTTCTCCGGGTGGTGTTGCAGAGCAGGGAAGATCAGTCTCATCCCTACTTCTGCCCGATTGCTCCAACGGAGCAGCAATCAACTGCAGAGGGGTGACAGAGAGGGGCTTTCACACAAATTCCTTTGCCTTGAATTTGCTTGGAGGGAAACATCGATTCATATGGTGTCAGATTTACCCATTTAAAATAAGCTGAAATAAGCTGAAACCTGGCTTGAGAGCAGTACATGTGAAAAGGATCTAGGAGTCTTGGTAGACCACAAACTTGACATGAGTCAACAGTGTGATGCAGCAGCTAAAAAAGCCAATGCAATTCTGGGCTGCATCAATAGGAGTATAGCATCTAGATCAAGGGAAGTAATAGTACCACTGTATTCCGCTCTGGTCAGACCTCACCTCGAATACTGTGTCCAGTTCTGGGCACCACAGTTCAAGAAGGACACTGACAAGCTGGAACGTGTCCAGAGGAGGGCAACCAAAATGGTCAAAGGCCTGGAAACGATGCCTTATGAGGAACGGCTTAGGGAGCTGGGTATGTTTAGCCTGGAGAAGAGAAGGTTAAGGGGTGATATGAAAGCCATGTTCAAATATATAAAAGGATGTCATATAGAGGAGGGAGAAAGGTTGTTTTCTGCTGCTCCAGAGAAGCGGACACGGAGCAATGGATTCAAACTACAAGAAAAAAGATTCCACCTAAACATTAGAAAGAACTTCCTGACAGTAAGAGCTGTTCGACAGTGGAATTTGCTGCCAAGGAGTGTGGTGGAGTCTCCTTCTTTGGAGGTCTTTATGAGGCTTGACAGCCACCTGCCAGGAATGCTTTGATGGTGTTTCCTGCTTGGCAGGGGGTTGGACTGGATGGCCCTTGTGGTCTCTTCCAACTCTATGATTCTATGAAATCCCGCCCAATTCTGAATTTGTGTGCATAGTTTTTATTTCGGCATGCCGCTTAAGGAACGCTGCAACCCACTCTGGGCTGCATTGGGCTGGGCAGCAAATCAGCACTGACCTGGAAAACGGGACCCCCTTCTGTGGAGGTTGAATGAGGCACAGATTCAAGGTTTCCACTTCTGTGTTCTGTGAATGATGGCAGTTTAGACCCAATGAGAACAGGATCCTGTTTTCCTGCTCTGGAGGGTAGGCGTCAAATTACAAGAAAGGAGATTCCGACTAAACATCAGGAAGAACTTTCTGACAGTAAGAGCCGTTTGACAGTGGTGCAGTCTCCCTTGGGAGTTTGTGGGCTCTCCTTCCTTGGAGGCTTTTAAGCACAGGTTGGATGACCATCTGTCATGGATGCTTTAGCTGAGATTCTTGCATTGCAGGGGGTTGGACTAGATGACCCTTGGGGTCCCTAACAACTCTACAATTCTATGATTCTATCACAGTCAGAACAATTTTATTGGTGGATCTGTCTACACATCCTAAGCCTTGCCAACTTGCTCTAGCCAAGGGAGATAAGGCTTTCTTCTTATTTTTGTTATTGCTGTCAATGGGAGAGAATTATTACATTATGCTAAGATTTATGTAATTAAATCAAATCATGTTATTGATTTATAGCCTATTCTAATATTTTCTTTTCTGTCGCCTTATAGCAGGAGCGCAGGATCCTCTGATAAGAAACTACCCACCCATCGCTTTGATTTCAGACTTATTTGAAGACTGAAAATGGAAGGGCTTTGGGTGTTTTTAAAAAAAAAATAAGGAAGAAACAAAAATAAATCAGGTTCCATTGAACCCAAAGGACAAGTGACCTCAAAGCTTCATGGACAACCATGTAAATTAGAATGTAGCAGACATTTATTAATTTCAAAAGAGGAAGAAGAGAAGGAGGAGGAGGAAGAAAAAAAAGAGGAGTTTAAAAAAAGGTGGAACAATTCAAGAATGCCTGTCTTGGATCTTTTTGGTGGTACCAGAATTTGGTTTGGTGTTTTTAGAAGGACTCCTCAACTTGATAGAAACTGTGAAAAGGTTTTCTGACCCAGTCACATGGCTACACCCACACGGAAGACCCTTCCAATGCTTCCCAGTCCAGTGTCACAAAAGCACGTGGAGAGTTCGGCTTGTTTTGCTTTTGAAGAGTGATTCTTTTGTGGAAAGGAACGTGATTCAGAAAAAAAATAAATGAGCAAACTTGGGCTAGCGTGACATTGAGATGTATTGATGGAAGAGCATTAGCCATAGGCCTACCCAGCGCTTTCTGAAAGCAGACTGGGAAATTCAAGGATCCTCATCTGCTCAACCGCCTTTTCCCAGACTCTCTCCGTATTTTGCCTGCTGTATGAATGAAGATTGTACTCTTCTGGAAATATTTTACAATTTATTATTGAGTGTAATTAAAAATATAACCCCTGAGATTAAAAGAAAAAAAAGGTATTTAACTCTGTTGTAGTTTCTTTAACATTCATGTGGATAAAAAAAAAGTCTATAATAAAAACAGAAAACTATATGACGTAATAGTGGGTGCTTTCCTGCAAGTCAGCTGTTTCATTCATTTGCTTAATCTTCCTCCTTGCCCTGTTGTTTGTCATGGCAGGTAATAACTGTGTTGGTTGATAAGCTTGAATATGTGTGCAGATATGAAGCTGCTGCAGGCCATTGATATATCTGGCTCAGTGTTGTCTACAAGGAGTAGGGTCTCTAGGGTGTCGGATAGGGTTTTTCGCCAGCCCTACCTGGAAATGTGGCGGATTGTATTTGGGACCTATAGCATTGAGATGCATTTGCTCTGTCATGCAGCTACAGACTTTCTAACATGGCCACTGTGCAATTCTTTTATTCCTCCTCTCTCCTAAAGGACAAAGAAAAACCAGCCTGTTCTGGATCCAGCATCTGTTCACAAATGTTCAGATATTGGTATAATGTTTAAATAGCATTGTCCCATCTGTTTGTGCATCTTGTCTGCCTTCTCCTCTTGAACTGTTTCAATAATAATAATAATAATAATTATTATTATTATTATTATTATTATTATTATTATTATTTATTTTTTGTACCCTCCCATCTGGCCGGGTCTCCCCAGCCACTCTGGGCGGCTTCCAACAAATATCAAAATACATTCTGACAATGGAGAGATGAGGAAAGTAATAGGTGGTGTTTGGAAAGCCTACAACAGGCATCCCCAAACTGCAGCCCTCCAGATGTTTTGGCCTACAACTCCCATGATCCCTAGCTAACAGGACCAGTGGTCAGGGATGATGGGAATTGTAGTCCAACACATCTGGAGGGCCGAAGTTTGGGAATCCCATTTCACCTGGGAGAAACTCACTCCCCAAACGCCCCTTCTCTCAATACAGGGATGAGGAACCTGTGGCCCTCCAGATGTTGATGCCTTCTCACTCCTTTCAGCCCCAGCCATCATGGCAAATAGTCAGGCATGATGGGAGTTTTAGTCCAACAGCTTCTAGAAAGCCACAGGCTCCCCATCAATTGTTTAAGGAACTTGGGGGCTTTGAGTCAGGGGACACATCCACTGCAAAACATTTTCCCCCTGCAAATGAGAAAAGGCCTGCTTTGGTTCAGTAGTCCTTGCACCCAGCTGTGATGACCATGACACCAAACTGACAACTCGCATATGCGACTGAACCATCACAGACTCAACATCTTGGGGAGGGCTTTACTATCGCCTGATCTCACCACAAGCACAACATTTTCCATCCCGGAGAGGCAGCCGTCTTGTTAGTCTGTTTCACCAAACCAACAGTCATTTAAGGTGCTCTAAGATTCTTGGGACACGGGTGGCGCTGTGGGTTAAACCACAGAGCCTAGGGCTTGCCGATCAGAAGGTCAGCGGTTGGCGGTTTGAATCCCCGCAACAGGGTGAGCTCCCGTTGTTCGGTCCCTGCTCCTGCCAACCTAGCAGTTCGAAAGCACGTCAAAGTGCAAGTAGATAGATAGATTCTTTTAATGTTTTCAGTGGAGTTGATTCAGGAATTTAGCTGACACTTGTCAAGTTTTGAATAGTCAGGTTTTGGATAACCTAGCGCTGCACAGCTTATGGGTCAATTATCCCATAAGACAGCAGAAGTCAGATGGGCACTGGTTGTGCAATGATGCTCCATACAGATATGTGCTCTCTGTGTGCAACTCTATGTGCTCTGTGTTCCAGTCAAAGTTGCATGACTTTATGTAATCATTTCCACCTTTTGATTGAAACCCAGTGAGTCAGTCACCATCTAGGCAGAGAAACAATGAGACCAAGTCCATTTTTTTACGTCTTCAGCTGTGAAATGTGTCAGCTAAGAATCACTTTATGATCACAATATCGTTCTTATCTTTGTACTAAATGATTCCAGTCGTGTGTAAAAAATCTGTGGGGGTTTCAAATAATGATATTTAATGGGAATAATGGGTATGGCTTACTGAATTTCCCATAAATTCCCTTTGGTGACGAGCTAGAAGGCAGCTGGGTTCTTGCTGCTGTTTTTATATAGTTGCCACCACCTCTACTGCAGCTTATCTTCTGAGGACATTAATGCTTGACCTCTGCAAAGAACCTGTTCAGATCAGCTGGCATTCCACAACAGTGTGAAGGACAAAGCGATGGGATGCAGAAGAACAGAAGCTGCTGGGAAGATGAGATTGCCTTTCTCTCTGTGAAGTGCAAGTGATTCTACATCTAAATAGTTATACTAGTAGTAGTAGTAAAAATGGTAAAGGGACCCCTGACCGTTAGATCCCGTTGCACTACTCTGAGGTTGCGGCGCTTATCTCACTTTACTGGCCGAGGGAGCTGGTGTACAGCTTCCGGGTCATGTGGCTAGCATGACTAAGCCACTTCTGGCGAACCAGAGCAGCGCATGGAAACACTGTTTACCTTCCCGCCGGAGCGGTACCTATTTATCTACTTGCACTTTGACGTGCTTTCGAACTGCTAGGGTGGCAGGAGCAGGGACCGAGCAATGGGAGCTCACTCCGTCGCAGGGATTCGAACTGCTGGCCTTCTGATTGGCAAGCCCTAGGCTCTGTGGTTTAGACCACAGCGCCACCCGCGTCCACTAGTAGTAGTGGTGCCATAGTAAAATAAAAAACGAGCATGCAGAACTAACCCTGTAGGGGGAGCCTTGCTATCTTACAGAACGCAGTGTGAAAGATATTACAGTACATGGGTGAGGCAGGGAAATCCACCTCCCTCTCAATAAAAGGCTAAGAGCAACTAAACTCCTCATACAAATCAGGAGTACGAGAGCTCAGCATGCCAAGATCTTTTTTCATCGAGAGACCCAATGAGACCCAGTGAGAGACGAACAGGAAAGAAGACTTGACAGCCACAAGGTAATTAGTTCATAGCTCCTTGTTTTATGTCTAAATGCTGTTTATTCCTTCCTCTCACTCATTTCTGGTGTAATTATTTTCAGTTCAGAGTCTATGGGTACTTTGAGACATCCCCCAAACAGCCCCTTTTGACCCAGAACTGGCCAAATGAGGCTGCAGCTCAGTGCATTCACTGGGGCTTTTTGGGCTCTGGGGGCAAAATCAAACTGGCATTGGCAGTACCAAAATGACCACCTTGCGGCAGAAGCCTAGGCAGTGTGTATGGAGGTCCTGGGCTGCCCGGACAAAAAGACCTCACTGATGTGGTCCAAAGGAGAGCAGAGCAATACGTTTGGCACCAGCTTGGCTGCAGAAGTTGCCGGAAGGAGGCCAACAAGGTACCATCCAACCGTCTTAGGGACTCCGCTCCAGATTTGTGTAGGGTTTACTCCAGCGGTTAAGAGCGGTGGACTCGTAATCTGGTGAACCGGGTTCGTGTCCCCGCTCCTCCACATGCAGCTGCTGGGTGACCTTGGGCTAGTCACACTTCTTTGAAGTCTCTCAGCCCCACTCACCTCACAGAGTGTTTGTTGTGAGGGAGGAAGGGAAAGGAGAATGTGAGCCGCTTTGAGGCTCCTTAGGGTAGTGATAAAGCGGGATATCAAATCCAAACTCTTCTTCTTCTTCCATAGCCTTTTCTTCTCTCAAGGATATCCCACAAGGCAGCAGAGATTTAGGACCAGAGTTTTCCTTCTTCTACAGGGGCTCCCTTCCCCAGTTGACAAGCCCCACCAGCCCCTCACTTCCCTGTACAGCACATGCAGAAATCGCCTTCTTGACCATTGGACCTACTCTTGGTCTTGTCCGTTCAATCCACCAGAGCTTCTCTTCACATGCAAGGGAAGGTCCCTAACTCTCCGAGGGTTTAACACCCATCAACTACCTTCACCTGCTTTAGCCGGCTAGTTGAAGCTGTTCCTGTTGTGATATACCCCGCCTGGGGCAGGTTGTTAGACTGCCCCAAAGCCAGAGCACATCCGTTGTGCACATTTCCGGCTACAGAGAGTCCGGAGTGCTAGTAATATGTGATGAAGAGAAGAAGAAGAGTTTGGATTTGATATCCCGCTTTATCACTACCCTAAGGAGTCTCAAAGCGGCTAACATTCTCCTTTCCCTTCCTCCCCCACAAGAAACACTCTGTGAGGTGAGTGGGGCTGAGAGACTTCAGAGAAGTGTGACTAGCCCAAGGTCAGCCAGCAGCTGCATGTGGAGGAGCGGAGACGCGAACCCGGTTCACCAGATTACGAGTCCACCGCTCTTAACCACTACACCATGCTGGCTCTCAGATTGTTCCCAGATTGAAAGAACAACACACACAGCCATCATTTAGGCTAATCTATTTATTCCAAGTAATTGTGCAGATACATTCTCTGCTGCCAGACGGAGCTGCCATATTAGCCGTCCTTCTAGCTTCAGGACAAGCAAGAGAGTGAAAGAGCCCAAAGGCTCACATTACAACAGTATAGAAAAGGTAAACATTCCAAGCAGGAAATGATAAAGCAACTTTCTCATGGGTCTGTGTGACAGGCAAAAGTAAAACCATTCCTCGCAGCTGCTGAAGGCTTGGACAAAAATCACAACAGGTCCTGTGGTGTGGCTGCTGTTGCATGCTGACAGCTTCTAGGAGCCACAGGTGAGAGATGAGGGCAGGGTGGGGACCAAAGGTGGACAATGTTCCTCCAATTGTTCTCATTAGTTATGGCCACCAAATGAAGCTGGGGCAATACAGCACTCAATAGGAGAGGGCCATTGCTTCCAAGTCCCCATTGGTGGGCTTTCTGGAGGAATCTAGCTGGCCACAGCAGGAAGTTGGATGCTGAACTAGATGGGTCTTTGGTCTGATCCAACAGGAGCGTCCTACGGCCTTATTCCCATGGAGTCCAGGCTCAGTCAAAGGCACATCAAATCACGACAGAGAAGACACAGCCTCACTTACAATACCATTATCTTTCTTTCTTTTTTTCCGAAGGGGAAAAAAGCCACAACATAAATACGAAATGTCTTATCAGGAAAAATAATGTACGTGACAACAAAACTCCCGTTAAACATTATAGCACATAATTTCAGAGCCCGATTCAGTTCTGAGCCTCCGTTAAAGCCTTGGGATTTAAAGGCCTTCCTTCCCCATAAATTCATCCCAAGGCATTTTCGTTTTGTCACTTGGGCGTTAATATAGTGGCTTCCTTGTGGCATTTATGCACTGACCCCGGCTGCCCCTTATTCCAGATTATAAATGAGGTGTGGAATTACCGAATGCATAGCCTGATAGCACACCTTTAATAAATATGTTAATCAACTGGCTGTGGCATGTCCCCAGGTGCCGGGGAGTTTGAGCCTTGCGTTATGGATTGGGGCACTCTAAATTCTATTCTCTTTGCACTGACAACCTTAAGTTAAAAAGAATTTATTGGGGTGGGGTGAGGAACAGGGGGGGAATCCATTAGCCACGGGTTGTATATGTGAAGAAGCAAGACAACGAGAGAGAGAGAGAGAGAGAGAGAGAGAGAGAGAGAGAGAGAAGTCCCCCAGAAAAAAAGGGTGTGCAAGTCCTTTTCACGCCTAAGTAAAATCAGAAACAATGCCTGAGCCCTGGAAAGAAATCCTCCCCGCACTAGCATATGTGTGACTTTCCTTAGATCAACTTGGGAAAAACTTACCGGTAGTACAGGGGTAGGCAACCTAAGGCCCGGGGGCCAGATCCGGCCCAAACACCTAAATCTGGCCCACGGACGGTCCGGGAATCAGCGTGTTTTTACATGAGTAAAAGGTGTGCTTTTATTTAACATGCATCTCTGGGTTATTTGTGGGGCATAGGAATTCGTTCATTTTATATATTTTTTCAAAATATAGTCCGGACCCCCACAAGGTCTGAGGGACGGTGGACCGGCCCCCTGCTGAAAAAGGTTGCTGACCCCTGACTTAGTACAATGAACTTATAAGTTGCTTGGGCCCAAATGTCAGCAAATACATAATAAAAATTAAAAAAAAATCCCTTCCAGTAGCACCTTAGAGACCAACTAAGTTTGTTCTTGGTATGAGCTTTCGTGTGCATGCACACTTCTTCAGATACAAAATACATAGTCAGTCACTTACCTGCTGCTTTGGGGGACATCTTAAGGAGAAGAAAAGGCTAAGGAGCAAACCCTACAGAAATCCAGAGTTGAGTCCCTTGGGCGGTTGGATGGCATCTTTTACACTTCCTTCTGGCCACTCCTGCAGCCAAGCTGGTGCCAAACGTACTGCTCTGCTTTCCTTTGGACTGCATCAATGAGGCTGAGAGGAGGGTCTTGTTGTCTGGGCAGCCTGGGACCTCCACACACACCGCCCAGGCTTATGCCCCAGGGAGGTCACTTTGGCGCTGCTAGTGAAGCAAAAACAATGCAGGAGGTAGCAGTTATGAGTTACTGGACTCTGCAGCCACAGCTGGCGCTGTGATTCTCCAGCAGTTTGGCTTCACCCCTGGTGGCGTACTCCATTGCCTCTCAAGACAGTTGGATGCCAAAAACAACAGTCAGTCACTACAGAGGGATGATGTTAGGAGGAGTCCCAGGACCCTAGAACCCCAAGTCTGTTGCTACAAGCCCCATGTCTCCTACTCTGAAGGAGCATCTCCACCCCCACCGTTCAGCCCGGACACTGAGATCCAGCGCCGAGGGCCTTCTGGCGGTTCCCTCCCTGCGAGAAGCCAAGTTACAGGGAACCAGGCAGAGGGCCTTCTCGGTAGCGGCACCCGCCCTGTGGAACGCCCTCCCACCAGATGTCAAAGAGAAAAACAACTACCAGACTTTTAGAAGACATCTGAAGGCAGCCCTGTTTAGGGAAGCTTTTAATGTTTGATGGATTATTGTATTTTAATATTTTGTTGGAAGCTGCCCAGGGTGGCTGGGGAAGTCCAGCCAGTTGGTGGGGTATAAATAATAAATTATTATTATTATTATTATTATTATTATTATTATTACTCCTTTCCCTCCCACTTTAAATACTTTGCTTATAGGGCAGTGCTGGGCAGTGCAATGCAATGGGGGTGGAGAGATGCCCTCGCAACACTGGCATTAGCCTGCCCCTGCAATGATATTTAGCACACATTCCCATTTTAATGGTTTAAAACCATGGTGGAATACCTGTGGCCCTTCACACATCACTGGACTCCAGCACCCATCAGTATCAGGTGGCACAGCAAATAATTGCCTTTAGGAATTTACATCACCCCCAACCTATCACATTAACAACCTTTGTCCTTCTTACAGCTCTCTGCTCTGTTTTGCTTTGCAGCATGCTTACTCCTAGGGAGGAGGAATTTCATGGAACACTTCCCCCCAAAGATCCAGGTACTCTACACTTCAAAACTATATTCAGCGAAGGTTAACCCCATTCATTTAAAAACAAAACATCGGAAGGACAACAACGTTTCCTCTCGTTCCAAACTGTACAAGCTCGCTGGCGATGTTTCTGTCCCTTGCCTCCTGAAGATTTTGCCACAGGTCTCCACATCAACCTGAGACATAGGCGTAGCCAGGATTTATGTTAGGGTGGGGCAGGGTTTATGTTAGGGGGCAGGGTTTATGTTAGGGAGTGCCGAACCAAGCTTAGTTATGTATTTTTCTTTATTTACTTGGTTTTGTGGGGGCAGCTGCCCCCCCCCCGGTTATGCCCATGTCCTGAGACATTCATAATTAGAGTCCACCCTCCCCCCAAATACTTCATGCCAGTCGGGTTGACTTCTGGATTGGGTCTCTTTCCAATCACATACCAGCAAATTCAGGTTGTGTAACTAGAGCTGATTGGGTGGTCTTGTGCAACAGTGTGGTGTAGTGGTTAAGAGCGGTAAACTCGTAATCTGGGGAACCGAGTTCGTGTCTCTGCTCCTCCACATGCAGCTGCTGGGTGACCTTGGGCTAGTCACACTACTTTGAAGTCTCTCAGCCCCACTCACCTCACAGAGTGTTTGTTGTGGGGGTGGAAGGGAAAGGAGAATGTGAGCCGCTTTGAGACTCCTTCGGGTAGTGATAAAGCGGGATATCAAATCCAAACTCTTCTTCAACAAACTCGCTTCCTGAAAAGATCAGACTTTTTGTGATAAGGGAAGTGATAGGGAAATGCACTGGAAGTGTGGGATGGGAAATCGTCTAAGCTCCCTGCAAGCAAATCAGAATGAATGCTCAATAAGCACATTGTCTGGAATCACCAAGAATGTCAGTGTCAATAAATGCAACTTCTTTGTAACTATAGCACAGTAACTAGGGCAGGTGCTTATTCCCCTGAGCTCTGATTTTACTAAGCCAGGTCTAGCTGCCCCACCTGTTCGCTCGTGAGCCTGGATTGCCTGCCATGGGGCCAGGTACCATGTGGAAGCAATAATTTTTAGAGATGCTCTTTGTATGCTCTTAGCAGATGCTGATCAACAACCCTGGGAGGAACTTCGTTTTATAAATCTAGTCACCACCCCTTACTATTTGTTGTTTCCCTGCACGGCTTCCCTGCAAAGGTGACGATGGTTCATTTCCATGAACATATGCAGCTGCCTTGTTCCAAGTCAGACCACTGATCCATTGGGCTACTCCAGAGCTTTCATCAACCTGATACTCTTCAGATGTTGCTGAACTGCAGCCTCTGCCAGTTCCAGCTAGCATGGCTGTGCTGGCTAGGACTGACTGGCGCTGTAGTCCAACAAAATCAGGTGGGTACCAGGTTGGCGAAGGCTGGCATCATCTTTCCAGGCAGGGGTCCTCCCCATCAACTGCTATGTGGTCCTTCTTAAAATTAAACTGAAGATAGCAAGGGTTGCATTTGGGGTGATTTGCATGCAGATATGCTGAACATGCAATTTGGGGTGATTTGCATGCAGATATGCTGAACAATAAAAGGGACCCAGGTGGCACTGTGGGTTAAACCACAGAGCCTAGGGCTTGCCGATCAGAAGGTCAGCGGTTCGAATCCCCGCGACGGGGTGAGCTCCCGTTGCTCGGTCCCAGCTCCTGCCAACCTAGCAGTTCGAAAGCACGTCAAAGTGCAAGTAGATAAATAGGAACCGCTCTGGCGGGAAGGTAAACGGCGTTTCCATGCACTGCTCTGGTTCGCCAGAAGCGACTTTGTCATGCTGGCCACATGACCTGGAAGCTGTATGCCGGCTCCCTCGGCCAATAAAGCGAGATGAGCACTGCAACCCCAGAGTTGGAGACGACTGGACCTAATGGTCAGGGGTCCCTTTACCTTTACCTTTATGCTGAACAATAGACCAAGGTCTATTCACAAGCTTTCATTTTTTATTTCAAATCCATGTTGTCGAGAAAAGGATTACAGTGGTACCTCAGGTTACATACACTTCAGGTTACATACGCTTCAGGTTAAGAACTCCGCTAACCCAGAAATAATGCTTCAGGTTAAGAACTTTGCTTCAGGATAAGAACAGAAATTGTGCTCTGGCGGTGCAGCGGCAGTGGGAGGCCCCATTAGCTAAAGTGGTGCTTCAGGTTAAGAAAAGTTTCAGGTTAAGAACGGACCTCCGGAACGAATTAAGTACGTAACCAGAGGTACCACTGTATAGTCAATGCTAATAACCTCCTGCCAACCTAGCAGTTCAAAAGCACGTCAAAGTGCAAGTAGATAAATAGGTACCGCTCCGGCAGGAAGGTAAACGACGTGTCCGTGTGCTGCTCTGGTTCGCCAGAAGCGGCTTAGTCATGCTGGCCATATGACCCGGAAGCTGTCTGCGGACAAACGCCGGCTCCCTCGGCCTATAGAGCGAGATGAGCGCTGCAACCCCAGAGTCGTCCGCGACTGGACCTAACAGTCAGGGGTACCTTTACCTTTACCTTTAATAACCTAACACCACAGGACGTACATTTAAGGAATGGTTGCTTTTATTATCTGTGCTTAGATCTTTCCTCTTGGACCTATGAGATCATCATGTTATGTCTCTCTGGGAGCATCTTTTTGGCAGCTCTGATGTTCGTTGCCGTGAAGACAATCCGAACGAGGGGCTTGCATTTTCAGAGGTAGTGTATTTCAGAGGGGAATCTGTCAGACTCCAGCTCTGCCTTCATGCTTACATTCCCAACAAACTTAGAACATACCCGATACCATGTTCCTTCACCAAGCTGGGGACTACAAATCCCATTAGCCCCAGTCAACACAGCCAGCGGTCAAGGTTGATGGGAGTTGTAGTCCAACATTTAGAGGGCACCAGGTTGTAGAAGGCTGCCCTATGGTATTGCACAAAAAGTAATGTGGGTCTTCAACTCCCTGAGCAGCACAACACAATGCAATCAGGACGGGGTTGATGTAGCTGTTGCTGCATAAGCAGGTCATATTTTAATCCTTGGGCACCATGTAACCACTGGGGAGGCAGAAGCGCAGCAATTTGTTGACTGGTCTTGCCATGGTGTAAATCAGGCATCCCCAAACTCGGCCCTCCAGCTGTTTTGGGACTACAACTCCCATCATCCCTAGATAACAGGACCAGTGGTCAGGGATGATGGGAATTGTAGTCCCAAAACATCTGGAGGGCCAGGTTTGGGGGTGCCTGGTGTAAATCTTTTGCCATCTCGTGTCACCCTCCCCCTATCAGCCTGATTTGAAAATTCATTTATCTTAATTAATTCATTATTAATTAAATTTGCATACCGCCCTTCAGCCGAAGATCACAGGGTGGTTCGCAGCATAAAAAAATACAAAACGAAAACGCCGAATACATAATAAAACAAAAACGAAAGCGATGCAAACCGAGAACCCCCACCCAAAAGAGCATCAAACACCTAAACTCCTGGATGTTTTGAGCCAGGAGATCATAAGCTAAAATGTTAAAGAGAAAATTCTCGTTCCTTCTCCCCCTGCACCCCACCCCCAACAAAAAGCCAAGACATTTCAGTGGTCTTAGGCTACCCCCAGAGGCAGGAAAAGGATGTCCGACCTAAACTCTCCCCTTCCATCCACTTCCTTGGAATAGCAGGAAGAGAATAATACATTTTGAAGCCATTTCTTAGAGGTTTAGAATGAGATCTTCCTGCCTAGCCCCATTTTTAAAACTTTATCAGGAAGCAGGAACCCTACTTTTGTGATTATTTATTCTAATGATTAAGCTAAGGTTTGGGCATAAAAGCTGCTACAGTTCAGCTCAGGATTTCAGGGCTTTTCTCTCCCAAAGATTCTCCTGAGAAGTTGCAGTTTGCAAATCTTTCCTCCCCCCTGCATTATTTTATTATTATTATTATTATTATTATTATTATTATTATTATTAGTCTAGGACAATCTCGGCAGAACATCACACTTGACCAGTCAATTAATTTTGCTATGTTGTATTTTTTATTCTTGTTTCAGGAGGGGTAAACCAAGCAGCCCCCCCAAAGAGCTTGCTGCAGCTGAAACAGTGGTGGCAAATATTATTGTGAAGCGCAATGAGGCGAAGGATATTTTTACAGCGCAGGTTACTGGACCAGCATATATAATATACGTGTCTGAGAAAGAAATGCCACCCTTTGAAGTTTGAAGAGGAAAATACTGTGGGATAACCAGCTTCATACAACCAACATGCTTAAGTCTAGTTAATGCATGAAGGGGTTAAAACCATAGAGTAAGTTGTCCTGCTAAGCTTAGCTATGTCACTTCCCCTCACTTTCGGAAGAGATAGGTAATCAAGCCTATAGTTGTAAGCAGTCTACCTTAGAAACTCAGTGTGTGAAGAGGATTGAGCAGGCGCATAGCTTTCACCAGCCATTCTTGTGTTCCTATACCAATAATTTAGGAACTTCCATCATTTTGTAACAAAGCTAAATTTCACTGGAGACTCTTGAGAGTCCCGTGGACTGCAAGAAGATCAAACCTATCCATTCTTAAGGAAATCAGCCCTGAATGCTCACTGGATGGACAGATCCTGAAGCTGAGGCTCCAATACTTTGGCCACCTCATGAGAAGAGAAGACTCCCTGGAAAAGACCCTGATGTTGGGAAAGATCAGGAGGAGAAGGGGACGGCACAAGGAGAAGGGGACGGCAGAGGAGGAGATGGTTGGACAGTGTTCTCGAAGCCACCAACATGAGTCTGACCAAACTGCAGGAGGCAGTGGAAGACAGGAGTGCCTGGCATGCTCTGGTCCATGGGGTCACGAATAGTCGGACATGACTAAACAACAACAACAAAATTTCACTGCCTGCACCTTTCCTGAAGCACATGAATCTGACCTTTGGAGAGTTTACTTACAAACAATTTTTAACTTACCAAACGTATGGTCTTTCCCTATGCTGAGGCGAAGAGGGAAATTCTGGAACTCACTTGGGAAGCCATATTTAAAAGTTTAGCCTATATTTGCATGTATTACTTTGCTGAATATGTTGATACTTTAAATCTCTGCTGCGGTTCTCACACCAAAGATTACTTGCTCCAAGCTTGGATATTGGCATCCAAGAATTTTATACACACACAGACACACACACACACACACACACACACACACACACATATATATATATATATATATATATATATATATATATATATATATATATATATACCCTGTTTCCCCTTTTTTAATACGTAGTCATAAAGTAAGCCATGACAGGGTTTTTTTTACCTTTGTGAGAAGTAAGACGTACCCCAAAAGTAAGCCATGGTGCCGCCACTGTTCCCGTCGCCTCTTCAGCCCCTCCTGCGTGCGCAGGGAGCCAGCGAACCAGCGAGAGGCGTGGGGGGAAGCGCGCCTCTTGCGGAGTTCTGCCCCGCCTGCTCAGCAAAAAAAGGGAGGGTGACAGCTATGATCCTCAGGCATTGAAAGCCGTTTTGCAGAATATTGACTCCAAAGAGCCTGACAACTGCTAACGAAAATCTGGAGGAGCTAGATAGCTACAACTCTATATGACCACCTACCGCTTGGAGTAGCTTTGTACCATCAGTGTTAAATTACACTTACTCCACCAATGCAGTGAAGGAGAGTTGGATCAGGATAGGTGCAGGGGCGGAGGAAGGGGGTGCGGTGGGGGCGGGCCGCCCTGGGTGTCACCACTGAGGGGGGTGACAAAATGTCGGGTGGCATTCACTGCAGGGCCTGAAGCGCGCCCGAGCCACACGTCTCTCCTGGGAGAGACAAGGTGGCTTGGGCGCCCACAGACTCTGCGCTGCCCCAAACGGTCCACCTGCTGCCTCCCCCCCCCCAGCTGCAGGGCGGCTGAGTGGGAGGAGGCAGGCAGACTCCTCGGAGGCCTCGCAGAGCATCCTGCCCCAGCTGGCCCCGCCCTGCGGATGGCTGGCCCCACCCCTGGGTGCAGGGCACACGCACCACCCCAGGTGCCTGATCGGCTTGCTCCACCACTGGATAGCTGAACATTGTATGATGTTGTATGACTACAACTCCCATCATCCCTTACCACTGGTCCTGTTAGATAGGGATGATGGGAGTTGTAGTTCCAAAACATCTGGAGTGCCAAGGTTAGCACCACTGTTCTAGATTCAGGTAGGTAGCCGTGTTGGTCTGACGCAGCAGAAATATATATATATATATTTTAAAAATTGTCCAATAGCACCTTAGAGACCAACTAAGTTTGTTCTTGTAATCTTGTACTAGAATTTAAGATGCAAATACTGGGGTGCCTATGACTGCTAAGACACAGCAGCAGAGAGTTCCCCATTATTTCCAAATTCATATTTACAGCCTGAGCTCTTACTGTGAAGTCTTGCTTTTCAATTCAAAGCCTATGAATTCAAATATGAATTTATTGCGTACCACAGTGGTGGGGAACCTGGCTTTTTCATCATCCGCAATAAAGATTTAGAGGTGCATTTAAATAATTTAGAACGCCAAATCAAAAGCTCTTTTATTGTTCAGGCAACAGATGAAGACTTTTGTTATTGTTGTTCTCCAAGACTCTTTTTAGTGTTGTTTTACTGCTTGAATATTGTTTTTTATATATATGATCCTGCATGATTTTAAGTTGTTCTGATGCTTTATTGTATAATAATCATTTTATTGTTGTTTATTGAAAGTATTGTGAACCATTGGATACATTTTAGAGTTTAAAAGTATATATTTTAAAGAAAATAAATAAAAGCATCTGACTGCAGACAGATATGAACATACCCTCCTGCAAAGTCTTTGCTGAGTCTAAGGAGTTCCACAAATGTTGAGAAGCTGCAGTTATAACTCTCTACTTGATGGATTTGAAGCTGAGATGGGATAAGGAGAACTCCTTCAGCTATGGGACACTTGGAATTCAAATTTGCCCTTCTCTACATTCAAACCCCTTTTTAGTGTAATCTCTGTGGGAACTTCTTAGTAAGGCTTGAAGTTGTGGACAAGGTGTTTGGATCAGCGACTTGCACTCGAGACCCTTGCTTCTCTTGGCTGATAACAACTCAATGAACCCTCCCTGGATTTGGAAAATCTAAGTACAGTGGTACCTCGGGTTAAGTACGCTTCAGGTTAAGAACTCCGCTAAGAACAGCGGCAGCAGGAGGTCCCATTAGCTAAAGTGGTGCTTCAGGTTAAGTACGCTTCAGGTTACGAACGGACCTCCGGAACGAATTAAGTACTTAACCCGAGGTACCACTGTAATTACCAGCCAGAAGGTTCTTGAGAGGGTGGTTTGCAGAAGTCCAGTGGCACAGCAACGGCAGGGGCGGTGGGTGAGGTGCGCTCCTGGTGCCACGTCTCCGGGGGTGACAAGGCATGTGGTTTGCCGGCAGCGCCGCTCCAGCGGCGTACGGACGGTGCCAGGATCCTCTGCTCACGGCTGCAGCCACATGTAGAGGATCCTCCGTCCACGGCTGCAGCCGCGAGCAGAGGATCCCGGCACCGTCCATACGATGCTGGGGCGGCGCCGCCAGCAACCCGCTATGTACAGCGCATGTGCGGCGCATGCATCGTATGTAGCGACACCCCGCCCCCGGGTGCACGTCATGTTTGCTGCTCCGGGTGCCCGAGCGGCTTTCTACACCACTGCAGAAGTCACCAAACTTTTTAGGTCTATGGGCAAATTTGGATTTTTGAGTTAATATCATGGGAGCTGCCATCTCTCATCAACAACTCTCTCCTCTCTCCCAGATCCCACACCTACAGAGAGAGAAAGAGGGCATGCACACATACTTTTTTTTTGGCAAAGGATCTGGATAGGACTGATCCACAAGCCTTGGAAAGCACATAGAGCTGAAAGAGAAAGTGGGAAAGGGCATAACTTTGTCATTTAGTTTTATGTACTTGTCAAGGGGAAAATGATAACCACCCTCACCATCTCATGATTAAGGGAAGACCTCCATAGTGCCACTGTGCCCATGTATGCCTAAGAATGCCATGTTGGCCAGATACAAACAACAAATGACATATATTAACTGCCCAAGGTAGTTAAACACAATCCCATTTTTTAAAGTTGTCACTCCCAGTTTCAAATCGAGACCTGCATTTTGAGCTCATGCTACCAGCAGCTACCAATTCAGGATGCCTACTTCAATGAATGCCGACTGGGCAGGCACAAAATGGGCACACACACTCATAATATGACTGGGTTTTAATTATGAATAAATGAAGAATTTCATCGGAGCTTGATGCACAGTACAGTTGAGAATTGCCAGCTGGGAAAATTCTTCCTTCAAGCATGTTAATTTTGGACTTTGGCAGCACCTCATATGAAGCTACAGGAAAAATCATCTGAAATCTAAGCAGAATGCTACGTAACCCAAATAAATTTGTAAGCTTGGATAATACTATCCTAATAACAACTGGAGCTTTCTAGCACAAACATTGTTTATTTCTACACACATGCTCCATCTTCTAATGCTGTGTTTTCTAGATATGTCCGATACCTGTCCCTCCTTTCTTGTGAGTCTATCTTACTCTCAATATATACACATTTATATCCCATTTACACTAATGGGATTCACACATGTGTATCGAGGAGAGCAAATATAACTTAGCCCTGTCTGTGCCTCTGCCATCGTTTATGGCACTCGGCTGAATTTCTTAAAGTAGGGTCTCCTTGCACTGATGATCCTGCAAAAGAAGAAGAATGTGCTTATCAGAGGGAATAGTACATAAACACTCCTTTATATCGAGAAAAGAGGCTATACTCTCTGTAATGTCAGGTACGTCTTACCCTTCCTCCAGACATCATTTTGCTGCTCGTTTCCCAAACCTCATTCCATATCATCAGCTGCTGCTGGCAGTGGGGGAAACACATAGTATAGTGATGTTAGGACACAATATAAGTTGAAAAATGTTACATGGAGGGAGTACTGTAATTTATTGCATTGATATCCTGCCCTGCCTCCAACAAGCAAAGGCGACCAGTATGGCCCTTTGTGCTCCCATTTTATCCTCACAGCAGCCGTTTGAAGTAGGTTAAAACTGGGAGAAAGGACTGAAAGATTGCCCCCCCACACACACACACACAGTTTCTCACTTCTGCCTAGTAAGTCATTAGTGTATCTGTAGAAGCTGGAGAACCACAAATGCATGCTGGGCAGACAATGTGCATTGGAAACAGAATGAAACAACACACAAAATACTTAACATGAATATTGTTGTTGTTTAGTTATATCTGACTCTTCGTGACCCCATGGACCAGAGCACACCAGGCACTCCTGTCTTCCACTGCCTCCTGCAGTTTGGTCAGACTCATGTTGGTAGCTTCGAGAACACTGTCCAACCATCTCGTCCTCTGTCGTCCCCTTCTCCTTGTGCCCTCCATCTTTCCCAACATCAGGGTCTTTTCCAGGGAGTCTTCTCTTCTCACGAAGTGGCCAAAGTATTGGAGCCTCAGCTTCAGGATCTGTCCTTCCAGTGAGCACTCAGGGCTGATTTCCTTCAGAATGGATAGGTTTGATCTTCTTGCAGTCCATGGGACTCTCAAGAGTCTCCTCCAGCACCAGAATTCAAAAGCATCAATTCTTCGGCGATCAGCCTTCTTGATGGTCCAGCTCTCACTTCCACACATCACTACTGGGAAAACCATAGCTTTAACTATACAGACCTTTGTTGGCAAGGTGATGTCTCTGCTTTTTAAGATGCTGTCTAGGTTTGTCATTGCTTTTCTCCCAAGAAGCAGGCGTCTTTTAATTTCGTGACTGCTGTCACCATCTGCAGTCATCATGGAACCCAAGAAAGTAAAATCTCTCACCGCCTCCATTTCTTCCCCTTCTATTTGCCAGGAGGTGATGGGACCAGTGGAGTACCTTAAAAAACACCCTAGAAATATGTGATACCCTGTTCAAGGTACAGGCAACTCTCTATTTACGCTGGGGTTACATTTCAGGGATAGCGCCTAAAGCCAAAAATCACATATAGTCAAAACTTCAAAAGTTCAATGGTGGGTGGGATTGCCAAAGCTCCCCCGCCCCAATGCCCATCCCATTTTCTTTTATTTTTTAAATTGCCAAGCACGTAAAGCTGAATGCGCACAAGTTAAATGCGTGTAAGTTGCAAGTTCCCTGTACGCAGGAGTCCGCTCGCACAAAATGGAGCCCATGTTTCGCACAATGGAACCCATGTTTCGCTGTCCTTGTCCTCTGTTTGCACTGCTATACAAGCCTTCCTATCAAAACAGAAGGATTTCATAGCTGCTATGAAAGCACAGCAATATTGCCAGGCATTGTGCTCTGATTGGGTAATAAAACCTGTCAACCATTCAGAATTAAGGCGTTCATATACTGTATGATTACTGCGAAATAAAATCACAGCGATGATGCAAATCAGAAGCCTGCCACCAATCAAAATGGAAAATATAAGTGAAAAAAATTTGTCTATTTATGCATCACTAGCTGTATAGTATCCCTGAGCTCCAGTTATTATTTGGTTTGTTATCTGTATTACAGTAGTGCCCAGAGGCCACACACAGTTGATATAACACAAAACCTAATTGTTTTAGCTTGGAATCAATTATTAATCTTGACACCTGCATTTTAGGTAAATAACAATTAGAACCTGATGAGTTTTTTAATTACTATTTCAAACTCTATTTACATCAGCAGCAAAATGAAAAGTATTAAGAGAGACAATGGTGAAATTAACCAGCTACAAAGCTGTAATAGTAAAGATAAAGATAAAGGATCCCTGGACAGTTAAGTCCAGTCAAAGGTGACCATGGGGTGTGGCACTCATCTAGCTTCCGTGTTTGTCCGGAGAAGCTTTTCCAGGTCATGTGTCCAGCACGACTAAACCGTTTCTGGTGCAGTGTGCCAGAGCGCATGGAAACGCCGTTTACCTTCCCGCCGCAGTCAGGTTGCATACAAGCATATAGTCAGGTTGGACACCTTCAAGGAAATGTGAAATTAAACTACCTATCAGTTTCTTCAGATTTCTCGTTTTCTAGCATTATGAGCCAGAGCGTATTTCCCTCCATTAAGCCATTCATAATTTTATAAATTTTACAAATGTTTTCAGTGTCTTACCTTAGTCATTGGGTTGTTTGTTTGTTTGTCCAAGTCCAAGCTTGGACATAGCTCTAAGCCAAATGATGGCTTAGTTCCAGATAGCATGGTAGCAAGAAGACCAAGAGACATGACCACAGTTTTACACTCACACATGGTGTGATCCAGGTCATAGAGAAGGGACTCTAATTCTTGGATCATTTTGGTTGGTTCTGTAAGAGATGAGATTTCTATCTTTATTTTCATGGCTCTCTACACACAGGTGAGATTTCCAACGCACAGAGAACATGTCCTTTCAGTATTGATTGTTATTTTGAAAGTGTAATACCAGTGAGCACATTTTACTATGTACTTAAACTAGAAAGAAAAATTGCTACCTAATTAATGTGCATGCGTTCATTCATTAATGACTGTGTAAGTTGTTGTTTTTTAAAACAAACCAACACACACACACACACACACACACACACATTCACTTTAAGTAGCTAGAATTAGTATTATAGGTTTGTAGCTTGTTAATTTCACTATTGTCTCTCTTAATATTTTTCATGGACCACTTATAAATGCCATCTTCAACTCCTCAAAAGATTCCATCAGTGGTGTCTCTGAAAAATTTTGCACATCACTTGGGAAGACTAATGCCAGTGTACTGGAAGAAGCAAAGATCACGAGTGTCAATGCGATGATTCTTCAACATGAACTTTGTTGAACTGGTCATGTTGTGCGGATGCCTGATTATCGTCTTCCAAAGCAACTACTATATTCCGAACTTAAAAATGGAAAGCGTAATGCTGGTGGTCAACAAAAGAGGTTTAAAGACTCTCTCAAGGCAAATCTAAAAAAAAAAAAGCCGTATAAACACTGACAACTGGGAAACACTGGCCTGCGAGCGCTCCAATTGGGAGAACAGCCTGTACCAAAGGTGTCATGGGCTTTGAAGACACTCGAACTCAGGACACAAGGGAGAAACGTGCTAAGAGGAAGGTACGCTTGGCAAACCCTCACCGTGATCAACTCCCGCCCGGAAACCAATGTCCCCACTGTGGAAGGACGTGTGGATCCAGAATTGGCCTCCACAGTCACTTATGGACTCACTGTTAAGACCGTGTTCATGGAAGACAATCTTACCCAGCTACAAGTGATCGCCAAAGAAGAAGATATGGTTCTCCCCACCCTGCGTTTATCTTCACAATAATCTTGTGATATAAATTAGCCTGATACTGCTGGCCAAAGTTCACTGTGGGTGCTTCCAAGACTGTAGCTCTTTTTGAGTGGGATTCAATCACATGCCAGCAAATTCAAGTTGCAACAATTAAAGCTGATCTGGAGTTCTTGTGCAACAAGCCTCGTTCTCTGAAATATCAGACAATTAGGAAAGTGACAAGAAAGTGAAAGTGTGGGGGTAACACTTGCTTTGACAAACATCATCTAACCTCACCACAAACAGATCAGGATGAATGCACAATCAACCGGTCATATAAAGAAGCTGACTAGGATTAAAACTCGGGTCCTAGTTCAACCACAAGTGAACCACACTGTATATCTCATCTCAGAAAACCCTCAAAAGCATGTGAAATGAGAGTTACAGTATGGTTCACTCGTGGCCGAACTGGGACTGAGGGGACCCGAGTTTTTAACGCTTATGACCTTAAAAATAAATACATAATTACAAACGTAACAGCAATCGTAAGCAATAAATAAAACATCAAAAGTACACAGCCAAATTAAGCCATTTCCACATAAATCATAATTAGATCTAATATAAGGGTACCAAAAACAACTAGCAACAAAAGCGAATGAAGGCGATGTTACAGGACATGGCCCAGCACTTGTGAGGGAGTATTAATTTATTTAAATGTGTATGTTTTATTATTGTTTTGCTTGTCATGTATTTTTGTGTTTTTTTAACTGTAAAAGTGCCCGATGATCCTCAAACTCATTTTATAAGTACTACTGTAAAGAGATAGTAATAGCCTTTATTCGTAGGCTTAATATATCCACGCCCCGCCTCACAGCAAGCGCGAGGCGGCTTATTAACGTTAACCACCAGTCCCCTCAACAGACGCGTGTGCACGTGCGAACGCGCTCCCCGCGTCCTGAGGCGACGACTCCTCCCGCGCCAGCCGCCTTTTAGAGCCTCCTCGCCTTTCCTGGCCCCGCCCCCTCAGGCGAGGAAAAGGCGGGAAAAGAAAACCAAGCCCTTCCCTTCGATTCCTCCGCGAGGAGAGCGACCTAACCACGAGACCGCGCCTCTTCTGACGTCACTTCAGGGCGGTTGTCCCTCTTTGGTGGCGGTGGGACTCCGTCTCCCATCAGCCCCAGTCGGCATAGCCAATGAGAAGGGGACGACGGGAGCTGTAGTTCTGTCGGCTAGCTCAGGGTTCTTTTTACGTCCAGCGCCACGTCTCGCGCATGCGCGTGGACGGCGGCGCTCGCGCTGCTGCTGCTGCTGCTGCTGCAGCTCCTCCCGGTCCTGAGGTAAAAGAAGGAAGGAAGGAGCTTCGCCCGGCCGCGTCGGCGGCAGCGATGGCGTTCACGCTGTACTCGCTGCTGCAGGCCGCGCTTCTCTTCGTCAACGCCATCGCGGTGCTGCATGAGGAGCGCTTCCTCCGCAGGAGTGAGTCGGCCAGGCCTCGGGGCCGGCTTCGTGAGGGGGGTGTGAGGGTGAGGGGGGGTCCTGGCCTCATCCTCATCCTCAGTTTGTGGGGAGGAAGGCGGAGGGCCTGGGCCGAAGGTGGGGCTTCTGGGGCCACGTGGCATCCTTAAGACGTATACGCCATAACGTTAATTATAAGGATCAGCGCCGAGTCATTCGTAGGGAGAGGCAGTGTGGGGTAGTGGTTAGAGCGCAGGGCTAGGGCCCGGGAGGCACAAGAAGAGCCCTCCCACCCATCCTTCTGGCTTCACGGGGCCCGGCCAAATGCCCCAAAGACAGAGAAACATGAGAATAGGATTATTATTACTATTATTATTATTCTCCTAGTGGGGCAGCAATAAAAGAGACACATCTGTAAAGCTGAGCAGGGACTCCTATCGTTTTCAAAGTGGATCGACGGAGGGCGCATGTTGGAGTTTCCTGCATTGCAGGGGGTTGGACTAAATGACCCTCAGGGGGTTCCTTCCAGCTCTGCGATTTGTAGAATTGCATAGTTGGAAGGGATCCCAAGGGCCATATCTTGCAACCTCCTGCAATGCAGGAATCTCAGCTAAAGCATCTCATGCTGGCTGGAGGAGTTTGTAAATAATACTTGTTGTTCGAATGTTGCCAGCATGACAGGTAAATATATATATATATATTCAACTATTTGTGTAAGGCTTTTGTTTGTTTGTATCACAAATAGCATAACAGAGAGTCATTGGGGAGGAAATCTCCCCTCCCTATCCCAGTGTTTCCCAAACTTGGGTTGCCAGCTGATTTTGGACTACAGCTCTCATCATCGCTAGCTAGCAGGCTCAGTGGTCAGGGGTGATGGGAATTGTAGTCCAAAAACAGCTGGAGACCCAAGTTTGGGAAACCCTGCTCTATCCAGACTGCATTATGCTTTCGTGCAGCTGTCTGTGCTGTAGGAGCAGATGTGGGTTGTCATTATTGCCCTGGGTGCAACACAGTTGCCCTCAGTAAGCAACTTGATAGTAGAGCTGCTACTGGTACTATAGTTCACCTCACACTATAGTTGTCAAGAAATGGTTCTAGCCTCCCAGTCTCAAAGGTTAATGTAAAAGTAATGCAGAAAAGTAGTGGTAGTGTTGTTGTTTTAAAAAAGGTATGAAATGCCATCTGTACCAAATGAGCTGGAGCTTTTTTTAGTAAATGATAAAGGTGGCTGAAGTGGAATTATACAGAACTCTTCACATAAAGTTTAATTACAACTTTTATTACCCTCTCCTTACAATATCTTTTTGGCTATTTCCCACCCCGTCTTACAATTGTTTGAATTGATTGTCAATTCACTCATTCTAGTTTCAGATCATTCAGATCATGTGGGTTTGTGGTTGCTCAGATGAAATCTAATTGCGAGTGCTGGTTTAGATCAGTGGTCCTTGTAATCTCGTTAATTGTGGCAGTGAAGCAGTAAGGAGAGGCATTGGAACAAAATCGGGCAAACTCTGAGCAAATCATTGTGGGGGCAGTACACAAAGCTGAAGTGCTTTGAAGGTTTTGCTTCATATATTTTAGCTGGGATCATTGGTTCTAATCAGTGGTGGAAATACTAGACAATCATAGTTTTCTGAAATTCTGGTCTGGTGCTTTTGCTTCTCTCATGATGCATTAAATTTATTTCATTTATTTATTTAAACACCACTTAACTACAATAGTCTCTAAAGCGGTATACAAGAAATACAATACAAAAAAGTAAAAATCAATCCTATAAAATCAAACTGCAGTTGAAATGCCTGCTAGAATATGTATCCAGTTTGAATTATAATTTCAAATGGGCTTTCTGGTATTGAAACAAAGGTTAGAAGCCTGCTAATTATCAGTATTTGGGCTTAAAATGCTTGCATTTGTAAAATACAATTTTGGTTGATATGACTGATAATTTAGATTATGTATTTGCATGTTTACTTACCGGTAACAAAAATAAAATTTCTGAATTATAGTTGGCTGGGGAACAGACCAGGGAATTGGAGGATTTGGAGAAGAGCCAGGAATTAAAGGACAGTTAATGAACCTTATTCGATCTGTACGAACAGTTATGAGAGGTAAGGTGGACAAAATAATGCTATTTTTAGCAATACGTTGTTGTGAGTAGATTTGTTTTACTGTGTTCCGTACCCCAGATACCTAGTATTACTGTGGCTTTTACACAATGATGGCTAATTTAAATTGTCCTGAGTTGCTGCATCTGGGCATCTTCCTGTTTGGTTGCACTGGTGCAACACCAGGACAAATGATGTTGGCACTAACCAGGATAAAGACCTTCACATTTAATCCTGCCTAGCAGACTAATAGAATCAGGCTGTTAACTTATTCACTAGCCTTATAAGTTATAACCATGTGAAACTAATGTGGTGGCAACACCAATGTCTCTCTACTCTGCTGACCCTGTATCCTGTCAATCTTATGAGCATCATTGCTTCTTTCTGATCCTGCCTCCCCTAACCCATCCACCTCCCCTAACCCATCCACTCAGTGCTGTAGTTTCCCTGAAGTATGTGAGACTCCCTTACCACAACCCCCTGCCTTCACTGCCACAACTTTTTGAGCTGAAATGGTAGTGCAGGGGCATCCCAAATTGAAGTGTTTTTTCCTTTAAGCAAATTTGGCCTGAGGGGATCTGGATCTGGCCTGTGGAGCCAAAAAGGTTTCCACCCCTGCTTTATAAAATGCATTGCTGAAATTGTTGTACTGTAAGCTTGCATGCAGAAAATGATCTTGAATGTCCTTGTTCTTGAAGTTTATTCTCCGCTTAATGCAATATTATATCTGTCATTAGTTGAGAAACTATAATACTCTTCCTGTTTTTCTTTGCAGTGCCATTAATTGGAGTGAACACCATTACAATTGTCCTGCTCTTATTGTTTGGTTGAAGTTGGTGTCTTCAAATCAACCTGCCCAGTACAGTATCTCTAACATACAGACTGCAGACCAGTTTATTCATTAGGATTCAATTTGGCTTTGCTTTGGAAGCAATACATCTGTTTCAATAAAGACACCATTTCTATTTATTGTATTCCTTAATATTGAGCCCACTTCATAACACCAGAGGATTGGAATCACTGCAATTGTGCTGTACGTATCCTGAACCAGAAACAGATTTTTTCATTTACCAGTAATAGTATCAAATGTTTACAGTACGCATTGTAACATATTGTAGTAAGTACGTAAAAGATTCTGTTTCTTAACACCTCTGTTGCTCAGGGCTTACAGTATTTTTCCAACGGTGTACTTGAGATGTGTTTGTGTTTGAAGTTGATATTTCATTCAGTTTCTGAAGAACTGAATGATGTAGACTTTGCAGACCACTAGGTCAAATATGGCCCATGGACTATATGAATGTCACAGAAATGGAAATATTGTTGTTGGCACATATTAGAGGTTTTTAAATAGACTTGATCAGTAGTATATGATTTATATATTTACACAGCAGTGACATTTTAAGCTTAACAGTTTGAAATCTGGTGACATGTTGCAACTGCTGTATAGCCAAACTTAGAAGAATAAGACCTAGAAATGGAAACATGTAAAACTTTATTTGGCAAGTACAGTTTATTAGTATGTTTTACAGTGGATCTTTAGCCTTTCCCAAGATTTTCATTGTAAATAATTGTGGATACTGTGTGTAAACTGTTTTGGTGAAAGAATTTTTAAATATTGGGGAAAAGAATCTTTTTTTGAAAAAAATGTGGCTGCACTTCCTTTTTTTAGAAAAAGAAATGTAAACAGAAATCCTCTTCAGTGGGTGTTTGAGATTAAAATCTGTTCCAAGCAGATACAGTATTACTTAAAATTCTGACCATAGAAATGTGCCCAGTAAAAGGCACTATTTTCCTGATTCATATATTTAAGACTCTGAATCAGGTTTTTGTTTGTCTCTCTTTTAATTGGAAGATAATCAAAGAGAAAATGGGACTGTGATCAGATCACATTGGAGGGTGGGAGGCAGGCAAGCAAGGGAAACTGGTGAGCAAAATGAAATAATTTCTTCTTTTTATCATCTGAGTGCTTTTAGCAATCCTCTGCATGTTTACACAAAAATAATCCTGGTGACCTTAAAACCCAACTGACAATTGGTATTTACGCTAATAGGGAATCTGTCCATTCATTGTTACAGATACATTTCCTGAAATCTGAGTGTTTTCCCATTAGTCGCAATATGTATGATGGGATTCCACCAGCTCTTGCCCATTCAAAAGATGCAGTGAAGGGTGTTGCCGAAGGAAGTAACTTAGTACAGTGCGTAGGATGAAAGGGATTGGTTGGTCCTGGAGAAGTAGAACTACATATATAGTTCAATTGTCAGTGGTAGATGCATGCAAATCAATAAGCTTAACAATATGGAAAAACAAATTCTACCACATCTTAAGTTAGTTTCAGAACTGCAGATTCTTTGATGGCATGATCAAACCAAAGTTAAAGCACATTGAAATCCATTTATTTAAATGGGAAGGTTAAAATCATAAAAAGTCTGCCCCTGAAATTAAAGGGACAGAATTGTTCAACTTTGGCTGGATTACAACCATAATGCCCCCCCCCCCATTTTAAGTATTTGATTTTATTTTTCCAATATTTTAAGCATGGCATATAGACTGTTGTCTATCTTCCCTCTACTCCCCTTTCTCTTTTTGTGATGTGAGCTGCTTTGGAAGACCATAGTAAGTCTGAAAAATGAAATTGAGTTGTGCGATATAAATGGCACATCGGGGAAAGTTGAAGGCAGATGGCAGAAACAATTCTCCCTTATGGAAATTGGCAGGATACGAGAAAGAGCTATTTCTGCTGCACAAGAGGCTGCACAAATCATCACATTTCCTCTTAGACCAATTTAAGAGGATGTCAGCAATCCTAAAGACCAGATGTGGATAACCTCTTTCTGTCAGGGGCTGCCCCTTGGGTAATCTTTCAGGACTGAAAGTGGGTGGCTGGGGCTAAAAGTGGGTGGAGCTCTGAAACAAAGCTGGGATGGGAGTCCTAACCCAGCTTTACACACTTGGAAATAGCCTGATAACAGCTCATAACTGCTCAAATACATGCCAAAATAACATTGTAAGACAATACTGATGGCAACCTTTCTACCTATTACTAAAATAACCAATAGTGATAGTTGAAGTGTATGGACTCAATTTACGCGCTGAATCCTGTGTACGCACCCTTCATTAAATATCCATATTACAACAATAGGAGCTTCTTAGGGGGACCTGCCTCTTTTGCTAAAGAATCCTTGTTTTGAGTATAGATCCTGGACCATGGTACTTTTTCAGAAATAAAAAGCTTAGTTTGTGAGAAGCAATCTCTTGCTTGCAAGTATGCAGCTTTTGGAAATACTGTTTGGGGGAGGAAGCAAGATAGGGAGGAGGTAAACTTTGAAAACTACTCACATTTGCTCTGCAATAAAGCTTTGGGCACTGACATTTGCTCCACGCACCCACACAGTGCTGTGCTTTTAGCAGCTGAATGGTAAGCAGAAGTTCAACAGGTGAACCTTAATTCCCACTTCTCTTGTACTGCCTAAGGCAAAACTGCTCCTGGGTGTTAGGGTGATCCAATACAAAAGAGCACAGCCTTTCTGTACTCTTTAGACGTTTTGGTTAGTCTCTCTGCAAGTGTTAAAAGTGCAGCATCCCACTTTCCCCTTCGGGAAATTCGGATTGCCACAAAGACGGGCAGAAGTTCAACAGGAACGCATTTTCTACTGAACTAGAAAGGTGGCTATAGTCTTCATCCTCATTTGCTGCTTGGTCCTTTATCTTCCGCCGCCCCGATCCAGTGCATTCTGACATGCTGGAGTCTCCCAGGTTCATTACATTAAGCCAGTTTCCGCAGACTGGCTCTGTCCCATCCGCTTGCAAGACACCGCAAAAAAGGGGGGGGGGAAGGTGACTATCGGAGTGCCTGTTTGCTAATTGGAAGCGGAAATGTTTGCTAATGTTAAAAGCGGAAGCGTCTAGTGGGGAGACATTGACTCTGTTTTTTCAGGAAAATATGTTGGGGAGGTGCGGAACTGAAACGAAACAAAGGCCCACAGGCGTTCGTTTTAGTCACCTGCCGGGGCCTGCCTGGGTCCTTACGCAGAGAGATCTTCCGCTTTTCAAGCCCCGCCCTCCTCCACCTCTTGCGGCTGAGCCGCGTCGCTGTAGCGTCAGGTCATTCGAACAGAGGGAGGGAGTTGTGAACCCCCCCCCGGTTGCCGCCATGGTACGGCCCAACTCCCGTGGCGACTAAGGGCGAGGGCGGTACCAACTGTGCAGCAAAAGGGGGAGGACAGAAACTCACCCTCTCGGCTGGCAATGGACCAACCCGCGATGCGGTCCTCTTAGCTGGAAGGACAGGTCCATCTCATGAGAGAGGGAGGGGGATGTTAAAACGTTGGTAAACTCCCCTCTTCTCTCGCTGTTTTCCTCACCTTGTCACGTGGGTGTGAGGCACGCCAGGTGAGGAGCGCTTTTTTTCCTGAAGGTGGGGGTGAGCTGATGGTGGGCAATCATGCCCTAAATCACCTTGAATTAAAGTCTCTTGTGAGCCTAGAGCAGCCTTTGCGAGAGGAGGCTGCCTGCTGTACCTCTGGAAGAGTCGCTGTTCTGGCTTCTCCTTCCAAGCTGTGCTGGGAGTGGGGCATTTTCTGTTTTTTCTCTGCATGGGTGTGTATGACTGCCTCTTGTCAGTTGCTAAGGATGCCAATGTCACACCAATTTTCCTTATTTGCTACAGAGAGCCTGGTGCAAAACGTAGGTTGTTTCACTGCAGAGTTTGGGCTATTTTGTGTATGTGGGTGGGTGGTGTTGGGGTCGAACCAATCACTCACAGCCTTGACTTTTATCACGATTGTGGGTTGGTGGTGAGACACTTCTGCAACAAGGAGCGGATTCTGAAGTATGACATTTGCAAGATTGAAACCTCTGACCTTACTCCCATGACAAACCAATGACACTAAAAAGAAATTCTAATTTATTCTGGCAGCTGCTTGACAGTGGAATGGACTAAGCAGAGGTTGGGTGGACATCTGTCATGGATGCCTTAGTTGAGATTCCTGCATTGCAGAATCTACAATTCTGTGATTCTATGTATAATCCTTGAACTTAATCAGCTTTTTTTTTTTTTACAGCAGATGTGTAACCTTGGTCCACCTGCAGATAAGTTTATATTTCTTCGATAAAAATAGTTCTTTTGCAGGTGATAAAAAGCAGACTCTGCAGGTATGTACCTTGAAACACCTTTTAGTGGCTGGCTTTATCTCTGGGAAAGAGGAGTTCTCCTCGTTTTCCGATTAGATAAAAACCTGCAATGGCACCTGATGATCTCAAAACTGCTCGATAGGAAAGTGCTGATAAATGTTTAGAATTCCCGAAGGCTAGTCTGTGCCGGTCACGGAGTTTGCAGTCTGGAAAAAGAAATCCCAAAGCTTGAGAAGGGGGGGGGGAGCAGTCTGGTGTAGTGGTTAGGGTGTTGGCCATAAAGCTTTCTAGGTGACCTTGGTGTGAGGATAAGACACCACCATCTGCACTTACTCTTGGAAGGAAGGACGGAACAAAAGTATAATACAGTATAATGTAATATGAGAGGAGCTTCATTGATTCCCGTGGGATTAGAGGAACCGTTCTGTCATTTGCCCTAAAGAGCTGTTTCTTCATTCTAATAGTGCTCCCCTGTGTGCAGCTGTAGGAGGAAGCCAAAGATTTCCTTTTCCTAGAGGTGCCATTATAAACAGCTTGTATTGGGTTAGGGTCTCTGATCATTTCCACCACGTAGCAGAGCACCGTACGATTCTCAGCTCCTTCATCACCATCAGGATCCTGCCTAGTTTGCTGGGTGGCGGTCCTTCTCTATGGTGGCCCCCACGTTGTGGAATGACCTCCCTTTCGAGTTGTGCCCTTTTCCCAGAGGTCTTTGCGAGTGGAGGACGAGATCAGAATATTCCCCCCACCTCCCCAGTGCGTTGTCGCCATTTCTGACTGCTGTTGATTCAGTTTAATTTTTGGTCCAGTAATGAGTATGTTACACATAGATTACTTCTTGTGTTGAGTTCCTGGAGCCACATGTTTAGGGTAGGCCATAAATCTGCATAAATGACTAGCAGCTTCACACCTACTGCAGCTTAGGAATTTGCAAGAAACCGAAAAATGGGTGCGGTTTTGAAAGGTTCAGTCTGCCATCTTGATTCAAAACGGTTGTATCCAGACATTGATGCGAGCCTGCTCCTTCGTCTCAGGAACCACCATGCAAAATGAGCTTACGATCTCGTTAGAAGTGTCCGGGTGAATAGAGAATAGGCAAGGGAACACAAGGTTCCTCTAGTCCAGGCATAGGCAAACTCCGGCCTTCCAGATGTTTTGAGACTAAAATTCCCATCATCCCTGACCACTGGTCCTGTTAGCTAGTGATGATGGGAATTGTAGTCCCAAACATCTGGAGGGCCGGAGTTTGCCTATGCCTGATCTAGTCTAACCCCCAGCAATGCAGGAGTCTTTTGCTCAACGTAGGGCTCGAACCCACAACCCTGAGATTAAGAAATAGCCAGCAGGCTAAAGTGATGGGTTGCATCATTATATTGTAGGTTTTGCTACATGGAAGTGGTTCCTTGAGGAAGAGAAGCCTATCAATGGCTACTAGCCATGATGGCTGTCCTCGGCCTCCACATCTGGAGGAAGCAATGCTTCTGAATACCAGCCACCGCAACCACAGGAGGGGAGAGGGCTCTTCTGCTTCCGTTCTGCTTGCTGCTTTCCCAGAAGCATTGGGTTGGCCACTGTGGGAACAGGATGCCGGACTAGATTAAGATTTCTTTATTGTCATTGCACAAGTACAATGAAATTAGATGCCATCCCATTAAACAAAACAAAACAAAATAAGTGGAGTGGTTCTTTTCCAAGTTTACTTGGAGCTGGTGTACTAGTGACGGCCTTGGTGCCCTCAGACACGGTGTGCTTGGCCGACTCCCCAGGCAGCAGCAGGTGCACAGCAGTCTGGATCTCCCGGGAAGTGATAGTGGATCGCTTGTTGTAATGGGCCAGGCGGAAAGACTCAGCAGCGATGTGCTCGAAAATGTCGCTGACGAAGGTGTTCATGATGCTCATGGCCTTAGACGAGATGCCCGTGTCCAGGTGTACCTGCTTGAGCATTTTGTAGACATAGATAGAGTAGCTCTCCTTCTAACAGATTGAGGTTGAATCCTGACAAGACAGAAGTACTGTTTTTGGGGGACAGGAGGCGGGCAGGTGTGGAGGACTCCCTGGTCCTGAATGGGGTAACTGTGCCCCTGAAGGACCAGGTGCGCAGCCTGGGAGTCATTCTGGACTCACAGCTGTCCATGGAGGCGCAGGTTAATTCTGTATCCAGGGCAGCAGTCTACCAGCTCCATCTGGTACGCAGGCTGAGACCCTACCTGCCTGCGGACTGTCTCGCCAGAGTGGTGCATGCTCTAATTATCTCTCACTTGGATTACTGCAATGCGCTCTATGCGGGGCTACCTTTGAAGGTGACCCGGAAACTACAACTAATTCAGAATGCGGCAGCTAGACTGGTGACTGGGAGCGGCCGCCGAGAAAGACCTACACTGGCTCCCAGTACGTTTCCGAGCACAATTCAAAGTGTTGGTGCTGACCTTTAAAGCCCTAAATGGCTTCGGTCCAGTATACCTGAAGGAGCGTCTCCACCCCCATCATTCTGCCCGGACACTGAGGTCCAGTGCCAAGGGCCTTCTGGCGGTTCCCTCACTACGAGAAGCCAAGTTACAGGGAACCAGGCAGAGGGCCTTCTCGGTAGTGGCGCCCGCCCTGTGGAATGTCAAAGAGAGTTTTTAAGGGCCTTCTCGATAGTGACACCCGCCCTGTGGAATGCCCTCCCTTCAGATGTCAAAGAGAACAACAACTACCAGACCTTTAGAAGACATCTGAAGGCAGCCCTGTTTAGGGAGGATTTTAATGTTTAACAGATTATTGTATTTTAATGTTCTGTTGGAAGCAGCCCAGAGTGGCTGGGGAAACCCAGCCAGATGGGCGGGTTATAAATAATAAAATATTATTATTATTATTATTATTATTATTATTATTATTATTATTATTATTATTCCTGCTCTTCTTGCATTTCTTGTCACCCTTCTTATGGGTCTTGGTGATGGCCTTCTTCGACCCGTTCTTAGGCACAGGAACAGACTTCGCAGGCTCTGGCATCTCGAAAGATTCCAGCCACCGCCGAGAGAGAAAGAGAAAAGATGGGCCACTGGCCTGATCCAGCAGGCTCTGCTTACATTCTAAAGCGCGAAACATCCACGTTGAGCATGATGCAGCCATGTGAAACGGCCCCTCGGTTGCACAGATAAAAGGCATCTCTCTCCCCCGATTTCCTGTGCTTTGGGGACAGTTTCTAATATGGGCATTTTGCATTCCCTGAAGCAAGATACGGACAGCCTTCTATCCAACACCTGCTGTGTTCAGATTGGACTCTTGGGCCCTATTGCTGGTCCTGTCGCATTGCGTGGCTCTCCCTTCCCCATCTGTGCATCTGACGCTCCACCTACGGAAACAACAATATTCGGCTTGGAATGCTTTGCAAAAGTCTTCCAATGAAAGAGGGGGGCGAGCGCGCCTAATTGCTTTTTAATTGTGTCACGCTGCTGCAGTTGGCACCGCACCTCTGTTCCATGCAGCAGGTAAAAACATAAAAACTCAAAAGACTTGAGATAAGATAGCCTGTACTTTTAAATCCAAGCCGGACGTGCCGTTTCTCTCCAGTGCAAGTATGCTTGTGGAATTTAAAAAGTTGAAAAAGGTGGTTTCTGTGCGTGCAGCAAATGGGGGGAAATGCTTGTTCTATCAATTATGTATATATATTTTTAATGTTGCCTCTTACTTCCCTGTCCAAAGGGGCTCGTTGAACATGCTGGGTAATGCTCTCTAAGCATTACTAGGCTTGGCACAAATGGAGCAGATAACAGAGTGCCTTTTTAATTGTCCATTGTTATCTAACTCTTTGGTTGTTTAATCTTCCTTCCCTCTCCTGGCAGTGTGAAGGATGGCAGCGGCCCGGCGTGCGCTAAAGGCAGTCCTGGTGGATCTCAGTGGGACGCTTCATATTGAAGACTCGGCTGTTCCAGGGGCCCAGGAAGCTCTTAAAAGGCAAGTTATCCCTTCCAGGCACCCCTAGAAGAACAGAAAACAAACATGCGTAAAAAGGCCGTTTTCACAAAGGCTGCTTATTGGGCAAGGAAAAGGTCTTGCAGGCACAGGGTCAGGTCCCAGATGACAGAATTTGGCTCTTGGCGTTTAACACAGCAGATCCTTAAGAATCCATTTGTGGAGGAGAAAGGCTACTGGTGGCTTTAAGACAGGCACCCCCAAACTCGGCCCTCCAGATGCTTTGAGACTACAACTCCCATAATCTCTAGTTAACAGGACCAGTGGTCAGGGATGATGGGAGTTGTAGTCCCAAAGCATCTGGAGGGCCGAGTTTGGGGGTGCCTGCTTTTTAAGACCATAAGAATCAGGCCAATGGCCCATCTAGTCCAGCCTTCTGTTCTCACAGTGGCCAACCAGATGCCTGTGGGAAAACTTTCAAGCAGGATTCGAACGCAAGAGCAGTCTTCCCTCCTGTGGTCCCTCCAGCAAGAGGCATTCAGAAGCACTGCTTCCTCCCAACTGTGTGGCGGCATTGATAGCCCTCTGCTCCTTGTATTTGTCTAATCCTCTTCTTAAGCCATCTAGGTTGGTTTCCGTCACTGCTTTCTGTGGAAGTGAGTTTTTTTAAGGTTTAATGTTTTATTATGGTTTTTATATATGCTGGAAGCCACCCAGAGTGGCTGGGGCAACCCAGTCAGATAGGCGGGGTACAAATAAATAATAAATAACAACAACAACAACAACCTTCCTGGTTCTGGGGCCCAGTGGTGAAGAAGAGGGTGGGGAAGCACCCAGCCTGGCCTGCCTCTTCTTCCTTTTCTTCCTACCCATCCTGCGCCCCATCTTCCAGCCTCCGACTCTTGGTTCCTGGCTGGCAAAGTTCCCCATAAACCACTGCCCCCCTCTCCCGAACCAGAATCCAGCCCTCACTTTTCCTGGTGCACACTCTGCAGTGTCCTGTCAGTCCCTGGCACACACCTGACAACATCAGAATGTCATTTGTGTGCAACCAAACAAATGACCCCCCCCCCCATTACACTTGGACATTTGGATTCAAGCTTGAGTGATCAAAAGGCATAGGGATTGGTCTCAGGTGGGATTTCTCTTTCTGTCAAACTCCAAAGATCCAGGAGTAATCTTCTTAGCACTTCCGCTTGGAAGTGATAATGTGCTTGTGATAATGTGCTCATGTTATCTTCTGATGAAGCTATTCCATGAATACCAGAACAAAAACATGTTTTGCTGTGGTTTCTGAAAATGACAGTGTCCTAAACTGCTTACCCTTTTTTTCACGGGTGAAGGCTGCGCAGTGCTCCGGTTTCAATCCGGTTTGTGACCAATACAACAAAGGAGTGCAAGCAAGATTTGCTGGAGAGGCTGAGGAAACTCGAGTTCGACATCAGGGAAGACGAGATCTTCACATCTCTGACGGCAGCCAGAAATCTCTTGGAGCAGAAGCAAGTCAGGCCCCTGCTGCTTGTCGAAGACAACGCACTGCACGATTTCAAAGGTATAGTGTCCTGGCGCCAATTTGCTGGGAACTGTAGTTTGCTAAGGGTCCTGGGTACCGTAACCCTTAACACTGTATGGTGTGATCCTATTGGATAAAGGTAAAGTTTATACATTTGTTGCTCCACCCACTTTTGTCTCTGGGCCCCGCCCACACCTGGCATGTGGCCCCCGAAATGTTGCCCAGAATGAAATGCGGCCCTTGGACTGAATAACGTCCCTCCTCCCTGATACGTGAACAAGTAGGATCTATTGACCGAGGCCAGTGAACTTAGCTCTTTATTCAAGGAAACAAACCAGGGCTCAAGCCTAATGGTCTCAGCAACCCATTCTAGGAGGCCTCATCCTGATGAAACCGATGTGAGGACTGAAGGTCCCTGCCTTCTCCCCTAGAACTCCTCCTCTCCAGGGTCTTTCCCACAGTCTCAGGTTGTGTCTGTGCACAACCACCCTCGGCTCTGCCCGTTTTATTTCTCTGTGGGTTCTAGGAGACCAGGGGGAAGGGAGCTGGTTGCAGCAGGAGGGGGAGACTCCCTGATGTCTTCAGCAGCCTGCCTGATATCTGCCTCTTGGGCCCCCTCCTCTCCTGCCTTCGCTCCTGCCTCTGAACTGCTCTCTGCCACAGCCTCTTCCTGCTCACTAAACCCTTCTCCACCCCCATCATTCCGTCTGGACACTGAGATCCAGCACCGAGGGCCTTCTGGCGGTTCTCTCATTGCAAGAGGTGAGGTTACAGGGAACCAGACAGAGGGCCTTCTCGGTAGTGGCGCCCACCATGTGGAACACTCTTCCATCACATGTCAAGGAAATAAGCAGCTATCCTATTTTTAAGAGACAGCTGAAGGCAGCCCTGTTTAGGGAAGTTTTTAATATCTAATGCTGTATTGTTTTAACACTCGATTGGGAACCGCCCAGAGTGGCTGGGGAAACTCAGCCAGATGGGCGGGGTACAAATAATAAATTATCATTATTATTATTACTCATGGGTAGCCAACCTAAGGCCCGGGGACCAGATCCGGCCCAATCACCTAAATCCGGCCCGCGGACGGTCCGGGAATCAGCGTGTTTTTACATGAGTAGAATGTGTCCTTTTATTTAAAATGCATCTCTGGGTTATTTGTGGGGCATAGGAATTCGTTCTTTTTTTCAAAATATAGTCCGGCCCCCCACAAGGTCTGAGGGACAGTGGACCAGCCCACTGCTGAAAATTTTTTCTGACCCCTACTGTCACTTCTTCAGCTTCTGCCACCTCCTCCTCCCAGTCTTCTCCCTCTGACCACCCATCGCCGTTCCGCCACCACACCCCAGTCTCTGAGCCTTCTTCCCCTGGGGCTTCCCCGGCTGGTGCCTCCTCTGCATCCAGCCAGTCCATGACATTCCCCGAGTGGTTGTGTGTCGATTGCCAGGAACCGCGCGGACTTGCCCAGAGAAGCCCTTGCTTCACTGGGAGAGTCTGCTGTGTGTCCTGCGAGAGATGCACAGTCGCTTTAGGAATTGCAGCAGGCCATTACAAGACTCGAGCAGAATTAGCTTTCTATACTGCAGACTTTAATTAAAGTAGAGCACAGAAAACACGTATACTATATTCTGATCGCTTAATGGACCGTTTGCATCGTTCAGTAAAATCCATACGACCCATAAACCCTCTATGCCCATGACAAGATGGCTTATATTGTTTGTTTGCTTTATTTAAAGCTTAATTGAGGGTTTCTTCTTCTTTTTCTCCTCCTGCTTTTGCTGCCTGTCTAAAGCTTAATTTGGACTTCATAGTTTGGCAATGCAGTAGCTCGACTCCATCTGAAGTTCCAGATCTGTGGGGTTTCTTATGCATCTGCTTTCAGCTGTGGCGCCTTGTCTTGGCAGATAGGCTCATAGCTCCTCTCCCTGTGACCCCAGTCAACCTTTGGGTGCCAATTAAAGGGCCATCTCCTACTGCAAGCTTCAGGCGGTTCCCTCCCTGCGAGAAGCCAAGTTACAGGGAAGCAGGCAGAGGGCCTTCTCGGTAGTGGCACCCGCCCTGTGGAACGCCCTCCCACCAGATCTCAAAGAGAACAACAGCTACCAGACTTTTAGAAGACATCTGAAGGCAGCCCTGTTTAGGGAAGCTTTTAATGTTTGATGGATTATTGTATTTTAATATTTTGTTGGAAGCCGCCCAGAGTGACTGGGGAAGCCCAGCCAGATGGGCGGGGTATAAATAATTTTATTATTATTATTATTATTATTATTATTATTATTATTATTATTTTATTTGCTTACTTGCTTGCTTGCTAGCTAGCTAGCTACACAGGGGGATGGAGGCGGCTAAGGAGGGAAGTGTTAATCCTGCCCAGCTGCAATATTCACAAAGATCGCATCCCCCACCCTGGCAATTAGGCTTACAAAATGCTTACATGCTTCCCTTCCCAGACTCATTCCTGGGGAGAACATGAGTGTCTGTCAGAGCACAGCTTGGGTACACTTCCTCTTGCATTGGCCCTGCCTACCACCAGCAGGCTGTAGGAACGTTTATAATATACTTTAGTTTAGTAGCAGAGTCAAACGTTTCCTTATTGATGTCTGCACAGCAGCAAACGGGCTGCTGACTTGTTAGAGTCTTTCTCAGTTGCGAATCCCTTTTTATCCCTCTTAAAAATAACACACATGAATCTGTGTTATAATGAAACAAACTAGTTTACTTTCAGATTCATACTTAGGTTACAAAATAAACTATGTGTTACATATTAGTGAGTCTTAACAACTCCTTCATAGCATCTATCAGCAGCAGCAGCAGCAGCAGCTTAACTGTTCAACGGTCCAAACAAAACTGACACTGAGATGTTGGAGTTGACTGACACATCCCACACAGGCGGCCCCCAGAAAGCTGGCCAAGGTGGAATGTGGCCCTTGCCCAACCCCCCAAACGTCCCTCCCCTCTGTGCTTTCGGTCAGCTCTGATGCAGACTTCTGTGGGTCTTCTGCCTTGCTCTTCCCTCCATATCTAGGTTTTTGTTTTTTTTAACACTCCGGTTTTCAGTAGTTTAAGTACGCTGAAAGATGTTTAAGCTCCTGTTAGTAACTACTATGGAATTATTCTTGGATAATCTTCATATAAGATTGCTCGCAGATGGATGAGTGTAATCCATTCTTTGGTTAATGGACCCAGATGCTCCCAGAGAAAGTTGCAAGCGAAATCCACACCAGCTTGCTTTTCAGTTTCTGGGTTTTGGTTTTGTAATAATGTTGGGAGAGGGCATTGTGGGGCCAACTGAACAGCAACCGATGCCCTCCTTCCATTAGCTTGTGCAATAGAACTTTCCCTGTTCTCCCCTCCTGCACCCTCCCCACACCTGCTCCAGAGGATTGGGGTAGCCCCCCCCAAAAAAAACCAGATTTAAGAGGTGTGCAGCTGGAGGTGGGGGCATTTCATTCCGCAAACAGAAACCCTCGTGCTGATGGAACAAGTTGGTTGGATCCCGCTCATGTTCCCCATGCCCAGTTTGAACAGCTACCGCCTCTAAGGCTCATCCATTGAAGGCATTGTTCCTCTGCTGTTCAGCTAAAGAGGCTTGCGGATCCATAACAGCCCCTGCCCTCAGGTCTGCAAACTACATGACACAAAAGGAAAGAGGGAGGAGGAGGGAGGAGGAAGCCCAGGCAACCAGTTCTTAAAGCCGCAAAGTTCTTATAATGCCCAAATTCAGTGGGAAAAGTTCAGAGACAGCGGTGGCGAAGAGGCGAAAAGTTCTAGCAGAAAAGTTTGGCGGAATCAGTACAGTGGCCCTGGGTCCCTTTCTCTTCTGCTACCCAAAGATTTCAGGGCAAGGCAGTTCTATTAGTAAGTCAATGTAAGATGAGCCGCTTGGCTGTCCTTTTTTCCCCAGGGATCGATACAAACGAGCCCAATGCTGTGGTGATAGGGCTTGCTCCCGACCACTTCAATTACCAAATGATGAACAAAGCATTTCGGTAAGTCGGAGTGACGTGGCAAAAGAGTATCTTTGTAAGAAACTACTTCCTTTAGCCCCCACCAGGCAATTAACATTTGGCACAAGCTCAGTTTCTACCTGTCATAAAGCACACCTCCAGATAACTTTATGGCGATACTGTCCCAAGGGTTCTTTTTATTACTGGGAGGACAACAGAGCTTGGTGGTACCAGGTGGAATTCCTGCGTCTCCAGGGGCTTTCAGAGCACAATGAGTCACACTGTTGTCCTTCCAAGGAGGGAAGGACTTTGCTATCTGTTATGGCAGTGATGGGGAAACCTGAGGCTTAGAACCTCTCCACCAGGCCCTTAGGGCTTTCCCCAGTCAACACACCCTCCCGGGGCATTTTTGCTAATAAATAAAGAGCCAGTGTGGTGTAGTGGTTAAGAGCGGCAGACTCGTAATCTGGTGAACCGGGTTCGCGTCTCCGCTCCTCCACATGCAGCTGCTGGGTGACCTTGGGCCAGTCACACTTCTCTGAAGTCTCTCAGCCCCACTCACCTCACAGTGTTTGTTGCGGGGGAGGAAGGGAAAGGAGAATGTGAGCCGCTTTGAGACTCCTTCGGGTAGTGATAAAGCGGGATATCAAATCCAAACTCTTCTAAAGAGAAAAGGCCCGGCCAGAGAGGACGTTGCCAAGTGCTCTCTCAAACCAGGTGGCATGAACTTTCCCTGCCCTTCTCAAATGACAGGGCATCCCGTTGGCCACTGTGAGAACAGAATGCTGGACTAGGTGGGCCATTGGCCTGATCCAGGAGGCTCCACTTACGTTCTTATTTTCCTCCCACCCCTTCCTTCCTCAAGACTGATCCTCGATGGCGCTCCCCTCATAGCTATACACAAAGCCAGGTATTACAAGAGGAAAGACGGCCTTGCTCTCGGCCCTGGACCTTTTGTCACGGGGCTGGAATATGCAGCCGACGTAGAAGCCGCCGTGGTGGGGAAGCCTGAGAGGACGTTCTTCCTGGAAGCCTTGCGTGGTACTGGCTGCACACCGGAGGAAGCCGTCATGATTGGCGACGTGAGTGCCTGAGCATGTTAACACGCCTTAAAGATGGAGCCTCTCGCGGAGTTTCCGGGAAACAAGCAGGCCTAATATTTTTGTTCCCCTCTGCCTTGGCAGGACTGCAGGGATGACGTAGGAGGCGCCCAGAACGCTGGGATGCTGGGAATACTAGTTAAGACGGGTAAGCACCATCTCACCATGCCTCTTGCTTGTCTGGGTGGAGGCTAGAGGGATGCATGCGTGTGCAGGATCTAGCCTATTGCAGAAAGGTAAAAGCTTTAAATGGGGAGATGTAGACACTCATCTTTGGTAGGTGCTAAGCATGTCATAGGGATGCGGGTGGCACTGTGGGTTAAACCACAGAGCCTAGAGCTTGCCGATCAGAAGGTCGGCTGTTCGAATCCCTGCGATGGAGTGAGCTCCCGTTGCTCGGTCCCAGCTCCTGCCCACCTAGCAGTTCGAAAGCATGTCAAAGTGCAAGTGGATAAATAGGTACCGCTCCAGCGGGAAGGTAAATGACGTTTCTGTGTGCTGCTCTGGTTTGCCAGAAGCGGCTTAGTCATGCTGGCCACATGACCCAGAAAAACTGTCTGCAGACAAAACGCCGGCTCCCTCGGCCTATAGAGCAAGATGAGCACCGCAACCCCAGTGTCATTCACGACTGGACCTAATGGTCAGGGGTCCCTTTACCTTTAAGCATGTCATAGGTTATCCTGTCATTGACTGTTATTATCCGTGTCATGGGCTACTTATTTATTTCACAAGATTTATACAGTGGTACCTCAGGTTACATACGCTTCAGGTTACATACGCTTCAGGTTAAGAACTCCGCTAACCCAGAAATAATGCTTCAGGTTAAGAACTTTGCTTCAGGATAAGAACAGAAATCGTGCTCTGGCGGCGCAGCGGCAGCGGCAGGCCCCATTAGCTAAAGTGGTGCTTCAGGTTAAGAACAGTTTCAGGTTAAGAATGGACCTCCGGAACGAATTATGTACTTAACCAGAGGTACCACTGTATACCACTGGACACCTCAAAGTGGTTTGATTTCTTTTTCTTTTTCAAAAAAGTTAAAAGAACCATTTAAAACATTCAAACAAATAATTAAAACCAACAATTAAGCTAAAAACCAGATTAAGATATATGGCAACATTCTACCTCTCTGGGGTAGGCTTGTCTAAACTGTTTTTAGAAGGTGCTGAAAAAAAGGGGCCTGCCTGATTTCAGTAGTCAAGGAGTTCCAAAGTGTTTGCTGCCACAAGAAAAGACAGATTCCTTACAAGTTCAGAGCAAGTATCGCGGCACCTGTAACATCACCAGTTCTGCAGAGGTCGAGTGGCCATAGTTGGGAACGGTTATAATGCATAGATGTCGGGAATGTGTTATGCCAACGTGAACCTGGTGTTGAGACGGAGCATTTTCTCTCTGCTTTTGTTACAGGGAAATACCGAGAGGGGGATGAAGGCAAAATTACTCCTCCTCCGTACTTAACCTGCGAGAGCTTTCCCCATGCTGTAGACCACATCCTCCGGCATCTCCTATAAAGAAGCCTGCAAGAGTTACATATTGTCAGGGATCTGTCATCCCCTTCCAGTCCGGCTCTGAGTGGCTACAGAGAACAGCCACCCATTCTAACGACGGACTCATCAGGAAGTGGGAGCAGCTCCTCTTCGGAAGGGAGGGGGGTGCCAGGGATCGAGGGACGCAGCGAGAGACCTGGCAGCTCCCAGGGAGTACATCCGGGGGAGAGGTTGAGAAGGAGGAAAAGACGCTTTTGTTTGCCAAAGTGGTTTTGCTGGCGGGAAAATCGTCGCTCGCCACTTCCGGATTCTGCTAATGACTGAGCAGGCATGATTAGATATAGCTCTGCACTGTATGTAATGAGCACAGATAAAAACTACTAAAAAGGCTATGACTCGACCTCCTTATTGAAACGACCGAAGGAGGGGGGAGGCCGTGACACATATCATGTGCCAAAGGCTGAAACATCCAGCGGCATCCTCAGCAGAGGTTTGTTTGTTTTAAGCGACATGGTAAACGGTACCACGAGCTATCATTTACTGGAAGTCTAAAATTGCAAAATATCAAGGGATTTTGTTTAGGTTACTTACCATGGCTAGCCACTTTCCTCCTCCTGATCCAATTAAATACAGCCAGGCTGCATCTTAATTAGCGATTCTTAATTTAAAGCACTCCTACCATTCATAATCATATTCATGGCTGAACTTCTGCCAGCCCATTAATAGAGGCCAGGGTTGTTTTTCAATTCTTATGCACAAATTAGAACTACCAGGGCTTTACAGATGTTTTAATTAGGTGGGGTTATTAACAGGAATGGCTTGGAAACAGAGATCTGGTCCATAATGGCTTCTATAGACCATGAATTTCTGACGTTAGACTTCAATGGGGGCCGATTAATTTGACAGTTGCAAGGTTTCATTGGGTTGGCGGAGCCCCCCACCCATTTCCTTACGGAGAGGGAAAATCCTAGGGAAACCATGGGGACAAATTCCCCACTTTTTATGGGGTTTTCTTAGTACAGCTGTAAAATGAAATTGCAATTTGAAGCAAGTCCCATCCTTCCCGCACATGTTAACGGCACCAAAATGAGCTAACTTTTGTAATGGCAGTAAATGGCTTTTCTGGACCATTTGCAAAACTAAGAATGAAGCCCTTTTTGTTTACTTTATGGTGCTCCTGAGTGTTAAATTATTAGACTGTAATTGTAGCAGTGGCTTTACTGAAAGAGCAGGATTCTTAATGAGCTACAGCTACACTCTCTTTTGGATGGAAAACACACCAGGACTGTAACGGAGACGGTAGCTGAGTGGAAAGATTAGGAACGCTGATCCATATAACAAAATACACAACAAAACACAACCGTTTAAAAAACAACTACCTGACTTGTAGAAGACATCTGAAGGGAAGTTTTTAATGTTTAATGCTGTATTGTGTTTTTAATATTCGGTTGGGAGCCGCCCAGGGTATAAATGAGGCGCCATTAGCGAAAGCGTGCCTCATGTTACGAGCAGTTTTGGGTTACGAACGGACCTCCGGAACTGATTAAGTTCATAACCGGAGGTACCACTGTACTGGTATATTGCAGTGTTTAGCTGGTTGATATATCACAATGTTGAAAGCCAGATATCGCCCAGCCCTAGTTATCATCAATAAATTTGCTGCTGCTGTTGTTACCCACTCTTCATCAGCAGGTCCCCAGGGCAGGTTACAACAATTTAAAATCCCGAATTAAAAGCAGTTACAGTCGCATACAGAGGGACGCGGGTGGCGCTGTGGGTTAAACCATAGAGCCTAGGGCTTGCCGATCAGAAGGTCGCCGGTTCAAATCCCCGCGACGGGGTGAGCTCCCGTTGCTTGGTCCCTGCTCCTGCCCACCTAGCAGTTTGAAAGCACGTCAAAGTGCAAGTAGATAAATAGGAACCGCTGCAGCGGGAAGGTAAAGGCGTTTCCGTGCGCTGCTCTGGTTCGCCAGAAGCGGCTTAGTCATGCTGGCCACATGACCTGGAAGCTGTACGCCGGCTCCCTCGGTCAATAATGCGAGATGAGCGCCGCAACCCCAGAGTCTGTCACGACTGGACCTAATGGTCAGGGGTCCCTTTACATTTACCTTTGCAGTCGCATCAGTTTAGTGGTTCCACAGCATAGGGGCAATTTGACATGAAGGCCCTATGTCTAGCTTTAGAAGATCCTATGATGTAAAGGCCCTGCTATCCTCTTCCCTGGCAGAGGAAGAAGCACCTTTTGCGAGGGCAACGGGTCAGCTTGTCAACTTTAACAGGAAAGCATCCTGCAGGACAGGGTTAAGCACCCCTCCCCGCTGCTGCTTCTCCCACAGCTGCAATGTTCCAAAACTGTTGGGAGGTTCTCCAGCTCTAAGGCTGCGTCATGTTTGGCCCTGAGACACAAGTGATCCCTTCACTTACAGGAAAATAATCTTTGAAAAGTCTACCTTTCAATAAACTTTCTCAATAAACTCGGGCAAGGGGTGAAATGGGATCCCAGCATACATCCCTTAAAGAGGACCAGTAGTTTATTCTTCACCGTTGCAAGTCCTGCTCAACACCTGCTGCTTTTAATACAAGGATCCCTGAGAAGTCTAGCTAACCACCATCTCTTCTGGTATTGCAAATATTGTCTTTGTTCCTCTGAAGAGGGGAGCACCAGCAGCAAAATACTTGTGGTGTCAGTGTGCGCTGGATCCTAGGTGTCGGCAGGGATGCGTGTATGTCTGGCGGTGGATATAAAAGGATATTGCAATTAATTGGATTTCAGGCATAAAATACAGTGTAAAAATATTTCCTGTTGCCTATTAGTAAAGGCAGGAGAGAGGACAGAGGCTCGACAAACAACCAGAAAGCCCCTCTCAGTTCTTAAAAAAATAATAATTAGTGTGCACCTTTGAGAATGGATTGTTCTGTTTCTCTTAGAAAGGAAAAATAAAATCCATTTTAATGTTAAGTATTCAGTCTCTGGCTCCCAGAAATTTGTTGGGATCTGGATGGTTGAAATCTTGACTTGCCGGGGGGTGGGGGGTGGAGTTCAGACAGACTCAAATTCTTTTTGCCACTCGGTGTATTTTTGGCTCAAGTTCTTAGCAGAGGGCTTCGTGTGAGTGATCACATCCAGGAAGTCTTCCGTGGTGACTGTGTCCAGTTCAATTACAGGTAAGCTCCCGCTGTCTGCAGAAAGAAGAGCATACACACACATACACCATTTGTTCATGTTATTGTCCCAGATGCCCTGTTGATAGCATAAATGTTGACAAAAGAAGAATGGGTGTAGATACTACTCAAGTCTCCCCTTGAAGAAGGAAGAAGCTGCGGGAGGTGGGAGTGAGAGTTGGTCAGATGATGGGCTTGAGGAGGAATGTAATACCTTGTCCTTATTCTGTGAGGGTGGGGTTTGTTGGAGGCATGTGGGGGGAGGTGACAGGACCTCTTTAGCAGCAAAAGGGAACGAGGGAGAAGGAAGTGGGGAAGTCCCTAGGAAAGTTGCTGGGCAGTGATAGATGAGGGATCTAAAAGATTCCTAGCTATCAAGGCTAGAAGCAGCACTTCTGACCATAGTTGTCAACCCTCCATTTTTGGGGGGGAAACTCCCTTATTCCAATGCCGTTTCCCGCTGCTATCCCGGATTGTTGATATCCCTTAAATTTCCTGGATTTCAAAGGAAGCAGCTCCTCTCCCTCCCTGCCGGCCAGGGAGGCTCCTCAGCTGCGTTGCTCGGCTGCCAATAAGGAGTCTGAGACCGACTGGGGGCGGAGCTTGCATGCCTTGTGCAGCCAGACCCTCACGCCCAACCAGACAGACAGCCTGCCTGCCGTCTATGCGCTCGCTCTTTCGCTCACCCGTTTGCGCGCAGCCTCTGGAGCGCAGGGTGGCGAGGCTACTTGGTGCCATTGCACCGCCCTCGCGGCATCCCTTATTTTCAAATCCGAAAGTTTGGAAAAATCCCTTATTTTCAAATCCGAAAGTTGACAGCTATGCTTCTGGCAACTTAGTTGGGTGTAATAGAGACTATCAATCCTATCTCCTCAACCCTGAATGGGTGTTGAAAGTTTTAAAATGGTGCCATCCTGGAAGCTTGACTAAATAAGATGTCTGCAAAAAGTCTTCCAGAAAAATTTATTCCGCTGCCCAGGTGAGGTGGAAAAGAGATATCGCCATTTATTTTGGGCTCTACTGGCAAAACAGCCTTGGGCTGTTGTAACTTCCTGATAAGTAATTGGGAGGGAGGGAGGTGGGACGTACAGATGACTATGTCCTGGCTGAATACTCCTAGAAAGGGTCTGATGCTCCCTTGTTAACTTTTAAATTTATAAGTGGTAGGATATGGGCAGAGCATTTCCAGTAAAAGACGATAGTGAATTCGCCCGTTTCCCTTTCAACTCGTCTTGCTTGGAACATGAGAGCCTGTCTATCTGTAATTAAGACTCTCTTGAGGCTTCTCCAGGACAGCAGTGAAACTTCCCTCTGAGGTGCCAGGCCATCATATCAAAAGTTGCGATGTTTTTAGGGGTGCTTCATAACAGGAAATAGAATGCCCCGACTGCAGTTCGTCGCTGGAAGATAGCTAGTGCCTGGCTCCTCAGCACAGCGCACTCTGCAATAGCAGGTGAGTGCCTGTGCAGCTTGAACACTCAGAAAACTTATTTACTTACCGTACTTGTTTTTATTAAATTTCCCTACTGCCCTTCATTTGAGGATCGCAGGGCAGTTTACAATATCGCTAGCATCCACCTGTCTCGAGAGACAATGGAGTTCCACCCCCAGGGGTGCAATCAAACTGCTGTGTTAGAAGCACCGAAGTGACCTCCCTGGGATGCAAGCCTGGGCAGTGACAAGACCCGCCCGCCCCCCCTCGGCCTTGCGGATGTGGTCCAAAGGAAAGCAGAGTAAGACATTTGGCACCAGCTTGACTGCAGGAGTTGCTGGAAGGAGGCGTACAAGGCGCCATCCAACCGTCTTAGGGACTCCACTCTGGATTTCTGTAGGGTTTACTCCTTTTCCCAAAGATGTCCCACAAGGCAGTGGAGGTTTAGAACCACAGTTCTCCTAGATGAACTACCTTCCCATGTGGACAAGCCCCACCTGCCCCTCACTTCCCTCTGCAACACGTGCAGAAACTGCCTTCTTGACCGTTGGACCCACTATTGGTCTCATCCGCTCAATCCACCAGAACTTGTCTTCGCATGCAGGTGAAGTCCCTAACTCACCAGGGGTTTGAGACCCATCAGCTACCCTGACCAGGTTTAGTCAAACCGGCCAGTCAAAACCGTTCTCAGGGTATGGCCGCTGTCACATGTAGACGGCTTCTAGGAGGCACAGGTGAGAGCTGAGAGCTGGTTTACAATATAAAAACACAAAAACACAAATGTACCTGGCTGGTGATTTTCAAGGGCAGTGAAGATTTTTCTCACGGGGCGCATAGCAGCTTCTTTGCAGACCAACTTGATGTCAGAACCAGAGTATCCTTCCATCTCCTAATAAGTAAATTGGAAAGACACAGTTCAGTCTCCAGGAACTTTCCAATGCAAATGGGTGTAAATGTAGCATTTCAAAAAACATGGGATGTCCAGAGGAACGCCCCTCCACAAGCATGTCCATTTAGAATATGGCTCCCACCCCCCACTATTATTTTCCCCCAATTCCTGCCCTACTGAAGTGAAGGAGGATCATCCATTCCTCAGTACACGCTGCTCTCACTTGCCCAGCTCTTTTGCCTCTCATATGGCAGTTGCCCCGCTCATTGATGCCAGGTGGATACTTCAGTTTCATCCCAGTATGCTTCTGAGCACAATTCAAAGTGCTGGTGCTGACCTTTAAAGCCCTAAACGGCCTCGGCCCAGTATACCTGAAGGAGCGTCTCCACCCCATGGTTCAGTCTGGACACTGCGGTCCAGAGCCAAGGGCCTTCTGGCGGTTTCCTCCCTGCGAGAAGTGAGGTTACAGGGAACCAGGCAGAAGGCCTTCTCGGTAGTGGCACCTGCCCTGTGAAACGCCCTCCCATCAGATGTCAAGGAAATAAACAACTATCTGACTTTTAGAAGACATCTGAAGGCAGCCCTTTTTAGGGAAGTTTTTAATGTTTGATGTTTTATCGTGTTTTTAATATTCTGTTGGGAGTCGTCCAGAGTGGCTGGGGAAGCCCAGCCAGAAGGGCGGGGTATAAATATTATTATTACAGTGGTACCTCTGGTTGCGAACAGGATCCGTTCCGGAGCCCAGTTCGCAACACGAAAAGATCGTAACGTGAAGCGCTGAATCTGCGCATGCTCACGATTCAGCGCTTCTGCGCATGACATCATTTTGCGCGTCTGCGCATGCGCGAATTGCCGAACCCGGAAGTAACCCGTTCCGGTACTTCCGGGTTCGGCGCATTCGTATCCCGTGACGAACGCAACCTGAAGCAATCGTAACAAGAGGTACGACTGTATTATCCTTTGCTTGTGAACCTCGGTCCAAACAACCCAAAAGTAGCAGACATGGAGGTTTCCAGACCAGTCTCCCATCCGGGAGGAGGCACAACCGCAGAGCCAAAATAGAACTGCGTCAGGTGCTGTCAGGTTCTCTTATCGGTTGTTCAATAGTAACACGAAGCCATCTTGTCTTTAAGTCTCTTTATTTCAGCGCAAAGCTATTTACAGTGCAGAGTTCAGTTTATCATGTCTGCTCAGTCACTAGCAGAATCCGGAAGTGCCTCCCTTCTGTTTTGGCGCCAACACCAAAACCTTGGCATCCTAAATTGCCGCCTTGTCCTCCTACGTGAGATATGCGCCGGAACTGACGCCTCCCCCTCCGAGCGAGTCTGCTGGGTGGTGCCAGGTCTCTCAGCAACTCCCTGGACACCTGGCACTCCCTGGCTCCCAGCCACCAACTGCTCCTCCCCCCGAAGAAGGGCTACCAGATTCACTCGAAGATGAATCTGTCGTTAACACAGGTTGCGGGTCCCTGTAAGCACTCAGAGCTGGACTGGCAGGGGTGGGCAGATCCCTGACATCTGCCTTCAAGGTCGGCCCCCAAAATATGGCTCTTGGGGCAGTGGGCCTCCTTTCTGTTGAGTCAGCTTTGCACATGGCCAGGGCTACTTACGATGCGCTGTGTGTATATGCCTTGCCCCCTGTGAAAGCTCCCTGCGAGGTGCAGCTGTTAACAGCGATGGCTTCTCCTCACCTGACTGAGTAAGCTGTAGTCTAGCTCCGTCCTCAGTTGGACTCCGCCGCTGTTGCTCACGGGAGGAAGCCAGTGCTGAACCATCGCCTGCCTTGCCTCTTTATTCGGGAGGTCCACCAGGATCCTCTTCTCGAGTCGGCGCAACATCGCGCAATCCAGTTCCCTAGAGAAGGAAAGAGGAAGGGGAAGGATGACCGTGGCTATGGGGGTCCGCCTGCCATTTTCTGAAGTGTGTGCTGTGATCTCTAGGAAATCGTGGGAAAGGGTGGAGAGGGATCGCAAGTCCCACGCTGGCTCAGGCTCCGCTAGGGCAGGACTTGTTCACAAGTGCACTTTTATGCTTGAACTGGAGATTGCAGGGGGTTGGACTAGATGAGCCTTGGGAGTCCCTTTCCAACTCTATGATTCTCACATGAGGACGGCAGAATCAAGCAGGAATCTGCATGCGGGAATGGGCTATCAGTGACCTAAGATCAGACCATCAGAACTTAGAACTTCAACATACAGTGCTTTACAACAGAGGCTGTTCGCACTTCCATATTTAAATAAATAAATAGATAAATAAATAAATAATTTATACGCCACTCTGGGCGGCTTCCAACAAAATATAAAAATACAACAAAACACCAGACATTAAAAACTTCCCTAAACAGGGCTGCCTTCAAATGTCTTCTAAAAGCCAAACAGTAATTAGGCGGCGCTTTTACAGTGGTACCTCTGGTTACGTACTTAATTCGTTCCGGAGGTCCGTTCTTAACCTGAAAACGTTCTTAACCTAAAGCACCACTTTAGCTAATGGGGCCTCCCGCTGCTGCTGCGCAGCCGCTGCCCGATTTCTGTTCTCATCCTGAAGCAAAGTTCTTAACCCAAGGCCATATTTCTGGGTTAGCAGAGTCTGTAACCTGAAGCGTATGTAACCCGAGGTACCACTGTATTATTATTGAACAACTTACATACTGCTTGATTATAGGAAAACCTGTAAGCATTTTAAAAGAAATATTAAAATTATCAAGAAAAAACCACTTTAAACGTTTAGAAATAATTGATAGTTCGCCCTGTTCTCTCAGTGCCCAGCCCAATGCCTGTAGGAGGCCTGCAGCCATAGCGGCACTCCCTGTATTTGAGATTCCCAGCAATGGCTATTCAGAGGCATGCGGGAGTAATTTATCACCAGCATGCCTAGTAGCAAAGGACAACCTCGCCCTCCATTGATTCATTTAATCCCCTGTTATTGCCATTCAAGTTGGTGGACATCACTGCAAGCAAAAAGGATGCAAAGGAATCTTTCAATATATAAATAAGCAATGTATGTGTGTGTGTGTACATATACCGTGTTTCCCCTATTTTAAGACACCGTCTTATATATATATTTTTTCCCCTCAAGAAAACGCACTATGGCTTATTTTGAGGGGATGTCTTATTTTTATTATGTAAGCCCCGCCCCACCTTTTCCAGAACTGCGCCTATCACTATGGCTTATTTTCGGGGTACGGCTTATATTTCGCAAATGCGAAGAAATCCTGCTATGGCTTATTTTATGACTACGTCTTAAAATAGGGGAAACAGGGTATTTATATATATGTATACCAGCTTTGCAGATGGGGGACTAGGGGTGAGAGTGGCTGAGAGAACATGCCTGCCCTCAGGCCGCCTGGTGAATTCAAGGCAGGGACATGATTCAAAGTCTCCACAGATTCACAGCCCAACCACAGTGCTCCAGTAGTCTCCATCCCTTGCTGTTTCTAAATCTACTTGGTGCCTTTGCACTCATGGGAGGGCTGCTTTTGACCCATCGCGGAGGGAGGCTATTTTTGCCAATCGCCCAGAAAGAACCTCCGCCCTCCACCACCCCAAATCTCCTTTGGAGAGTTTGGTGATTCTCCAGAACAGAATGCAAGGTTTGCTGCAGGAAGAGGGCAGGGATGGCAAAAATCTCCTCTCCACGTTTTTCTGTTGGAAGAGTAAGAGTCAGCTGGATCAAAATCAGGGCCGGATTTAGGTTTGATGAGGGTAAATGGGGCCCTTTATATGTCCAGCTGTCCTTTGTCAGCAACAAATTGTCGCTGTTTTTTGTGTTGAATATATGCTAGATGGTAATTCATAGGAGCCTACACAACACAAAACACTGTTGCTGTATGTAGGTTTTATTTTATTTGTTTTTTATCTTATATTTTGGAAATGTACATCCATTTTTTCCCCTTTAATATTTTTTGGGGGCCCCCCAAGAGAGTGGGGCCCTAAACCAGGCATGGGCAAACTTGGCCCTCCAGCTGTTTTGGGACTACAACTCCCATCATCCCTAGCTAACGGGACCAGTGGGTCAGGGATGATGGGAATTGTAGTCCCAAAACACCTGGAGGGCCAAGTTTGCCCATGCCTGCCCTAAGCTATAGCTTGTTTAGCTTATACGTAAATCTGGCACTGATCAAAAGCCTCCCATGAGTGCAACAGCACCAACAGGACTTCCACCCGATATGCGAAGACGAATCTGGATAGTATGTATTTTCAGCTATTCCACTAGATCAGTGATGGCTAACCTTGGCACTCCAGATGTTTTGGAACTACAACTCCCATCTTTCCTAGCTAACAGGACCAGTGGTCAGGGATGATGGGAGTTGTAGTCCCAAAACATCTGGAGTGTCAAGGTTAGCCATCACTGCACTAGATCTACGTGACATTAAAAAAACTGAAGGGTTTTATCCTCAAACTTTTAAAAGTCACCTTTTAATACCAATGAAATCCAACCTTGCCTATTTATAGAGCATATCTTTCCTGAGCACTGGATGTTTTAAGCACCTTAAGCGTTTCTTTGCTGAAACCCTTCTTTAGCTTAGCCATAGTAAATAACTTGGCCACCAAGCCCCTTTTTAAATACTAGCAGCTGGCTTGCGCCGGCATATGTTGCCTTTACGGAGGGATTAGGCACTCCTGCGGCAAGAACTGCAGGAGCAAAGTAAAAAGCTCCCAATTAATCTTTGAAGGCTTTAACCAAATATCAAGGCTTTTACTGCTCCGGGTCTAAGTAAAATCTTTATCTGTGTTTAGAGGCTCACGCAAATGTATTCAAAGCGTACTCTCCGGATCTCTTACCAGGGCAGGTTGGAAGCCGCTAAAACAAAGACAAGATCATCTGACCGGGCCAGGCCATCCATCTGCACCAGTAATTCCGTTTTCATCCTCCGGCTTCCTTCGTGTTCACCGCTACCAAGATGTGGAGGGTGGAGAAAGGGAAAGGCGGAGTCAATGTTATTCCCTGGCTTGCATCCGGACCACTGCCGTCACAGAGACAGGGACAAGCTCAGAAGCACAAACCCATTCATGGGTTTTGCATCTCCCTGTCTCACCCAACCCCCAATTCCAAGCGCGGTTAAGTTGCATGAGATAAAACCTAAGCATTATGTCCAAACTTCATGACGATTAATGCCCAGAAGTTAATTCTGCAATGAATCCACTCATATAAGAGCACTAAAATGAAAGGAAATGCACACTTTGGAGTTTTATCTTTGCATGCAGATTAATGCAAGAGGCACTGAGCAGATCCCAAAGCCAGCATTTAGTGAGAAGGCTATTAAGTCTTAAGTTAGATCAGCCTGGATAATTACAGGGAACAGAAACGGGCCATAGTTCAGTGGCAGTGTGCAAGCTTTGTATATTCCCGATAAATACCAGGCAATATGGACTTCTGGTCTGATTCAGAGTGTCTTACTAATCCTATATATCCTTGTATCAAACTATGGTGCAAACTACAGAGAAGCTCTCCTGGGCAAGCTCTGCTGAAATAAATGGGAGCAGCACAAAAAAAACCACCTGTAACAGTTTGCTACTCCCATTCAGCTGAATGTGGGACATGCAGGAGAGCTTCGCAGCAGATTTTGTCATTCTTTGGTACAGGCAAAGTCTGCATTCTGCAACTGGGCGGCAGCCAATTTTACAGGTTTCCTTGGCGAGATCTTGCGCTCTGCTTGGAATGTGCTCGATGTTGGAAGTTACTTTATCATTTATTTATAAAAATATTTATCTACCACTACATCATTGAGAATAGCAAAGCCATTTACAATAGCATTTGTATATAATAAAAGTACATAAAAAAGTTAAACCCAAGGCCGTCAAGCAACTATTATGGAAAGAAGAATTCTGAATTGCCTGAAGAAGCCTGGTGGGATAGAAGGATTTTCAGCAGATGTTTAAAGGTTGGAACAGAAGGCACATGCTGATTCACTATTGGAAGAGCATTCCACAATACTGGGTCGATGGCACACTAAAGGCTCCATTTTGATGCCAAATGAGCCTTGTCAACATGGAAAATAACCATGATCTCAGTAATTGAGCTAGGATAAAAGGATCTAGGGCCAGAGTTTCCCAAACCTGGATTTCCAGCTGTTTTGGGACTACAAATCCCATCATCCCTGACCACTGGTCCTGCTGCCTAGGGATGATGGGAGTTGTAGTCTGAAAAATATCTGGAGACCCAAGTTTGGGAAATCCTGATCTGGACCCTTATTCAGGTACCCTGAATCTAAGTCGCTCAGGGATTTGTAGATTAATACAGAGACCTTGAACCTGGCTCAGAGGGAGAATGACAGACAGAACCTGGCTCAGAGGGAGAATGGACAGACGTTGGCTGGGATGTAAAAGCAGGTGGGTGGACTAAGGGAGGTATGTAGAACCTGTAGCCCTTCAGATGCTGTGGGACTACAACTCCCATCAATCCTGGCCATTGGCCATGCTGGCTGGGACTGATGGAAGCTGCATTGCACTGTCATCTGTAGGGCCGCAGATCAGGGCTGGAGAAGGGCAAGGCCCAGGGAGAATCCTAAGAGCTGGATAAAGAGACCTAGATATTTCATCTGGACCTGGGCCTCAGGTTCCCCACATTTGACATAAACTCACATACTTGCTGATGACTCTTATATTCCAGCTTTCCTCTGGGAGCTCAGAACAAGAGTATACTAGGTAGCCTCACATTCAGGCAGACACAGATCAGACCCAGGCATGCTTAACCCAGGGGGAAGGCTAAGTAGCTTAAGTCACAGACCTACTGGCACAAACAGATTTGGCATTCCAAACATACTGCATTTGCTCCTTTATTTGAACGTAGGGATGTTTAGAGTCAGAAGTGGAAGAGCGAGATATACGGAAGGGGAAACGGATTTTCCTTGCAGTTAGCAAGGTAGGTTTATTTCTAAGCCATTCGGGAAGAGGATCTGCCTTACGGAAAACAGTCGGCAAAGGGGTATCCCCCACTTGAAGGTTTGTTACCCTGGGACTGTGCCTCGTTGGCTCATGACGGACTCCAGCTCATCCAGGAAGATTGTGGAGGGGGCGTGGTAGCGGGCAAGTTCAAATAACACCTGTACAAAAAGAAAAGAGGAGGGAGAGACAGCTCAAGTCAGGAGGGACAAATCTCCCCACTGCCATGCTCTTGCGCACCTTCAGTTGCTGGGGACCACAAGCAGGGAGAGCGCTGTGAAACATGGACCACTTATAAACGCCATCTCCAACTCCTCAAAAGATTCCATCAATGATGTCCCTTTGATGCAGCTGGACTGTAGTGAATGATTATGTTCACTTACTCATATTATGTCATTATGATCTTATGATCCATTCAGAGAATTGAGAGTACAGAGTTAATGAAATAAAAGGCTGCACTTGTTTTGTTTTCTGCCATGGGCTCTGGCTGACAGAGAGAGAGAGAGAGAAGGAAAGGCAGATGCCACAAGGCTAGTTGGAGAAAATATCTGAAACGCTGCCTTGCTTTGGTAGGCCGAACCACTTCTTAAATCGGAACAGCTTATAAAAGAGGAGAGAAAGAGCAAACACACACAAATAATCCTGTCTTTGCATTTTAAATCTTTTCTCCTAAATCCTACCCAAGTATATGGAGAATAATAGGATAGAAGAAAATTATTCCAGAAAGGGATTCTGGGCAAATCCTAAAAGAGCACCAAGGATTAAAACATTCCCCTTTTATGTATTGTTGCTCCATATATATATATTTAAATAAGGGGTTTTTAAAAACATAAATGCAAGTTAGAATAAAGTTGGGTTGGTTGGACTAAATAGCTTCTGTTTTCCTGATCAAAACACAATGTGGATAATCCCACGAATTACACAAAATGAGATTTTTGTTGGCTTTTCTTTTTAAACGAAGGATGATGGCTTATTTTTCTCTACAAACAGAATTCTTAAGGAGAGGTAAAACCCAATATCCTGTCACTTTTCGCATCATGTGTTCTCGCTTTACTTGCTTAAAAAGATGACTGCATTCAAACTCCATTCTGACGCAAACTCCAGCAAGGGTCTGAAGTTACAACTTTAATCTTTTCCGTTAATGGAACCACATACTGTGAGCCCAATTCACTGCTGCAGCCAGATGATTATAGATGGATTCTGCATTTACACACCAGTACAGAAAGAAAGTACAGTACAGAAAGAAAGAAGGGACCCAGGTGGCGCTGTGGGTTAAACCACAGAGCCTAGGGCTTGCTGATCAGAAGGTCAGCGATTCGAATCCCTGTGACGGGGTGAGCTCCCGTTGCTCGGTCCCTGCTCCTGCCCACCTAGCAGTTCGAAAGCACGTCAAAGTGCAAGTAGATAAATAGGTACCGCTCCGGCGGGAAGGTAAACGGTGTTTCCATGCGCTGCTCTGGTTTGCCAGAAGCGGCTTAGTCATGCTGGCCACATGACCTGGAAGCTGTACGCCGGCTCCCTCGGCCAATAAAGCGAGATGAGCGCCGCAACCCCAGAGTCGGACATGACTGGACCTAATGGTCAGGGGTCCCTTTACCTTTACCTTTTACAGAAAGAAAAAGGCCAGATAACCTATCATACTAAGAAACAAAGGTGTCATTTAATAATAAAAGCACCTAGTCCTTAGAACTCCAATGACAGGCTTAGCAGTATGCGATCAGTGCGCTAGCAAACCCTTGGTAAAATCTCCAAAGTGGATTCCAACTGCTTCTTTGGCTTGTCATTGCCCTCCCTATAACTAGCAGAATTATGCAAAACTAAGAAATTTTATTATAATTTATGTAAGGTTGTAGAATTCTGCCTTCATTTTCTTTTTGGTAGCACCAAATATATGTTACCTTGGTCAGATATACATATAGATAAGGTAAAAGGTAAAGGACCCCTGGACGGCTAAGTCCAGTCAAATTTGACCATGGGGTGTAGCACTCATCTCCGCTTTCAGGCCAAGGGAGCATAGACAGCTTTCCGGGTCATGTGGCCAGCATGACTAAACCGCTTCTGGTGCAATGGGACACTGTGATGGAAGCCAGAGTGCTCAGAAACATTGTTTACCTTCCCGCTGCAGCGGTACCTATTTATCTACTTGCACTGGTGTGCTTTCAAACTGCTAGGTTGGCAGAAGCTGGGACAGAGCAACGGGAGCTCACCCTGTTGCGCGGATTCGAACCACCGACCTTCTGATCAGCAAGCCCAAGAGGCTCAGTGGGGTTTAGACCTCCGTGCCACCCGCGTCCTGATATAGATGATACAAATATACGTAGATATAAAGACACAGGTCTAGGTGGACCTTGCCCTGATCTAGAAAGGAAACTCTTGCATCCCTAAGACAAACTGAAGACTCGGGATCACTTAAATTAGGCTAGCTACACCTTCCCTGTTCCAGAAAATGAACTCACATTTGAAAGGTACAAAGCAAGAGTTGGGCCATGGGGCTTCTAGAAAAGAAAGAAGGGGAGGGGGGAGAATATGTCCATTCCTGCATTAGGCCACCTCACTCAAAGATTCTCTGCCAAACACTGTGGATTTCTGCCAGGGCATGAGGAAAACAGAAGGCGCTCTTACTTTCACAAGCTTTTCTGAATCCCCCCTCCATTTGCTGACGATGGTGGATGCCGAGATGTTGAAGAAGGTTGTGTTGCATTCAGTGGCGACAGCTTTGGCTAGCAAAGTCTTCCCAGTACCTACAAGGTGCAGGAAAATAAGTCAGCACTCAGTCTCGACATAGGGGCTCCTCAACATTTCTCCCCACTGAGGAACTGTGCAAGCCTTTTATCCCCACAATAAATGATTCCCCTGAGCTATTTGGTCAAAAGAGGCGTTAAAAAAATCCCCCATTAACCATCTGAAAGGAGTTTGAAAAAGCGAAATAATTTATCGGCAGTGACGTTTCCGTAACAACCATTCGAGCAGCATTCAAGCAAGTGTTAGCTGGGAAGAAAATCTTGTCTTTCTATCTTAACACTATCATTCGGGTTTGGGAGAAATAATATTCTCCCAGGAATGGATGGAATAGAGATAGGAAGAAAGGGTACTATTGAGGTTGTATGCAGCAGCTAAGTCACAGACCTGCATTCCTTGCATAAAATAGGTAAAGGGACCCCTGACCATTAGGTCCAGTCGTGTCCGACTCTGGGGTTGCGGCGCTCATCTCGCTTTATTGGCCGAGGGAGCCGGCGTACAGCTTCCGGGTCATGTGGCAAGCATGACAAAGCCACTTCTGGCGAACCAGAGCAGCACCTATTTATCTACTTGCACTTTGACATGCTTTCGAACTGCTAGGTTGGCAGGAGCTGGGACCGAACAACGGGAGCTCACCCCGTCACGGGGATTCGAACCGCCGACCTTCTGATCAGGAAGCCCTAGGCTCTGTGGTTTAACCCACAGCGCCACCTGGGTCCCTATATTGCATAAAATAAATCCTCCCAAAACAGATGCAGTGGCCGTTTAGTTAACCATTCTGTCAATAATACTCCCAGTTTTGGAGCAGTTTTGCAAGGGATTCACAGGTGGTGGTTGTTTTTATTTTTTAAAGGCAGCATATAGAGACATGTCTCTTTAAAACCTTTTCAAATGGAGAACAGCTACTCTGCAGCAAGAGGGAATGCCAGAGTGTCAGAAATGGAAGCGGATCTTGCATTCATCTCACAAGATATGCAAGGCTGCAAGAGAATTTATGTGGCCAGGTCCACCCCGTGGATGTGAGCAATATTGAAAAATGTTATGTCCGCCTTCAGCCAGGAGTAAAAAAGGTGTTTACCCCAAGGGAAGGGGATGGAAAAAAGGTCTCTCAAGCTGTGGTGTAAGGGAACGAGGGAGTTCATTCGCAAACTGTAGTTATGCAGACGGTACCTGGGGGCCCGTAGAGCAATAGTCCTTTCCATGGAGAGAGGATGCCAGTAAACAGTTGTGGATACTAAGCAGAGAAAAATAATATCAGAATTAAATAATAATAATAATAATTCTTGGGAGTCAAACTGGAATTTTTACAACAGTTTTGGGCACCCAAACGACCACCATCCCAATATGCTGATTTCACATCTGTTCACCTGTAGACCACATGAATTATGGGGGCAGTTTGCAACTGAACTCCATGTGTAACTGACACAGGGAAGACATGCCATAAACCTGAGGCAAAATAGCAACTTCTTGCAGATTCTGCTTCGCAGACTTCCAGCTTCACCAAAGCATGTAAATGAAAGAGAAAAAAGGTCTGTTTTGCAGGCATATCCTTGGGCATGTCTAAAGGTATTGTAAGCAACAGTGGGGTGGGTAGGGGTGGAGACAGGGCAGTCTATCATTCATTACAGTCATCCAACAAATACTCTACAGTTCTGTGACTTAATCTATGACCAGTGATGGCTCAATGTAAAGTTTATTAGGGCTGGGATAGCTCAGTTGGTAGAGCATGAGACTCTTAATCTCAGGGCCGTGGGTAAAAAAAATAGGGCTTTTCCCTTTGCAAAAAAAGCTGCACCACTTTGAGCTGATCCTCAAAAAAGCAGGGCTTTTCCCTTTGCAAAAAAAGCTGCACCACTTTGAGCTGATCCTCAAAAAAACAGGGCTTTTCCCTTTGCAAAAAAAGCTGCACCACTTTGAGCTGATCCTAAAAAAAACCCAGGGCTTTTCCCTTTGCAAAAAAAAGCTGCACCACTTTGAGCTCATCCTCAAAAAAGCAGGGCTTTTCCCTTTGCAAAAAAAGCTGCACCACTTTGAGCTGATCCTCAAAAAAACAGGGCTTTTCCCTTTGCAAAAAAAGCTGCACCACTTTGAGCTGATCCTAAAAAAAACAGGGCTTTTCCCTTTGCAAAAAAGCTGCACCACTTTGAGCTGATCCTCAAAAAAGCAGGGCTTTCCCCCTTTCCTCCTCTAAAAACTAGGTGCGTCTTATGTTCAGGTGCGTCTTATGGAGCGAGAAATACTGTAGGTTATGGGCGCAACAATGAAATGTCTAGGTGTGCTTTTTTATAACAAGAATACAAAGCTGAAAATGAATGAAATGCAGCTAAAATATTATGTTCATTTTTAACATAGTCTAGTCCTTCCCCTGCCCACCCCCCTCATATTTTTAAGAGGGTCTCTTCTCCAGTCTTAAAAGAGTGGCTGGAAGTGGGGAGGCAGAAAAAAGCTCCTCCTTTCCTTTCCTTCCACTCTGCAATTTTAATCTGAAATCTTAGGCACAATACTGCGCCCAGAGCGTGGAAACTGCTCGCGCTAACGAAATTCCCTGTCGCAACATGCGCCTAGAAGAATGGGAGTTTCGAACACTGCTGAGAAGTTGACACTTTCAAGATCAGGAGTGCCAATCCAGAGAGAAAGAAGCTTTCAAAACAGGTTCCCTTACCCTGATTGGGTACACAACAGCTTCCTTGACCAACCGCTTGGCTGCATCGAGGCCAATGATATCGCCCCACTTTACATTCGGGTTGTGGAGGTAGATATCCTGCAAGACATTGTTTGGTCTTCTTAAAGGCAGGGCTCCGGCTTCCCTGTACAGTCAGGGAAACATCGGTGCAGCAAAATAAGCTCCGTTATGCCAGGGCATAAGAACAAAACAGTGACACAGAGAGAGACAGGTTGCTTTGCAGTGTTTCTCGGTCAGTCCCCAGTCTGTTAATGGACTACAACTCCCATCATCCCTTGCTAGTGGTCAGGGATGATGGGAGTTGTAGTCCAAAAACAGCTGGGGACCCAAGCCTGAGAAACACTGGGAAAGGGAATAAGTGCAAAATTGTTATTGCAACAGAGGACTAAAAATTCTGAACATGCTCAGTTAAGAGACAATCCCAATGAAATTGACTGTTCCTGCAGAGCAACTAGGATTAGGGCTGCAGAGTGAGAGTCTTATGATGGGCTGGGCACAATGTACCCTACGTGAAGGCCTCTAAGTACAGTGGTACCTTGGTTCTCAAACGCCTTGGTTCCCAAACGCCAAAAACCTGGAAGTAAGTGTTCCGGTTTTCGAACATTTTTTGGAAGCCGAACGTCCGATGCGGCTGTCGGCTATTGTTTCTGGGGCACCCGCACAAATCAGAAGCTAGGCCTTGGTTTTCAAACATTTCAGAAGTCAAACGGACTTCCAGAAGTTTGGCACCTCCGTTTTTGCTATTTATTTTGTGTTTTTGTTTTTGCGGCTTTTTCGGTTAATTTGTTTTTGTGACTGTGTGGGACCCAGTTCAGCTACTGATTGATTGATTGATTGATTATGTGACTGCAGAAATGGATAAAAGCCCCCCATCCAAACAGTGACTATCATCAGTGCAGGTAAGAAAAAAAAATATTTTAATCATCTACAATACTGCCTTATTTATTTTATAGTACAGTACATTGATTATTGCTTTCATTTTCTGGATCAATGGTCTCGTTAGATAGTAAAATTCATGTTAAATTGCTGCTTTAGGGGTTGCTTTTAAAAGTCTGGAACGGATTAATCCATTTTGCATTACTTTCTATGGTTTTGGAACCTTGGTTTTGGAACGCTTTGGTTTTGGAACGGACTTCCAGAATGGATTACGTTTGAGAACCAAGGTACCACTGTACATGTAAAGGTCTGCTCCTCCCTGCCACCCCTCCCAGCAGCTTCTTACTGTGCATCAGATGAAACATGTTGAGGAGGGGATGCTTGAACTAGTTTGCTGTAAAGTTAAAGGGACCCCTGACCATTAGGTCCAGTCATGACCGACTCTGGGGTTGCGGCGCTCATCTCGCTCTATAGGCCGAGGGAGCCGGCGTACAGCTTCCGGGTCATGTGGCCAGCATGACTAAGCCTCTTCTGGTGAACCAGAGCAGCGCACGGAAGCGCCGTTTACCTTCCCGCCGGAGCAATACCTATTTATCTACTTGCACTTTGACGTGCTTTCGAACTGCTAGGTTGGCAGAGCAGACACCAAGCAACAGGAGCTCACCCCGTCGCGGGGATTCAAACCGCCGACCTTCTGATCAGCAAGCCCTAGGCTCTGTGGTTTAGACCACAGCACCACCCACGTTTGCTGTAAAAATTTCACTTCGCCCATTTTCACCTCTAGCCCCAGCCCAGCCCCAGAAAGCTGCCCAGATGTGAACGCAGTCCTCAATCTGAAAATGGTTCCCCACCCCTTCCGCAGAGCGTCAAGTCTCGCCTCCTGTGCATACACAGAGAGCACAACCCAGCAGCGAAGTCTGTGCTAGAAGAGTGAAGGTTGGGGCTTCCACAGGGGACTCTCCTGCTGGGCTGTATCCAGAATGTGGTTATTCATAGACTTTCCTCCTGTTCCCCCATCCTGACGTCGGGTACGGAAATGCGGAAAAGCAGAGGATTAATTCCTAGACCAACTAGGCTCAGCATATACTCCAGGACTGAAAAGAAACAAGGTTCGGTCTTACCCTGCTCACAACCGTCGCAAGGTCTCTCATTTCAGCAGTCATCCCAATAAAGGCACCCAGAGGTTTTAATAACCGTTCCTACAAAAAAAGACACATGTACATGCAATCTATATACAGTATAGCAGGCATGTCCAGTAGGTGTCCCAGGGGGTGTCCCAGGTTGATCGCGGCATGAAGTACAACAACAACAGCAACTTTGGTCACCCCCCCCAAAAAAAAGCTCAACAACTTTGGTCAACCCTCCCCTATAAAAAAAAGCTGAACAACTCCTGGCAATGACAATGGGTAGATCACAGCCAGCCTTTTTATACTGCGAGTAGATCGCAGTCTCTTGGAAGTTGGACGTGCCTGATATATAGCACGCAAAAAAATATTGTTTCGGTTATTTTGAGGGGCTGCAAAACTTTAAATTAAGTATGTGAAAGTTTTAAATATGCAATGCCATTTTTGGAATAGGTTTTTTTTTCATATTAAGTCCTCACGCTCTCCCCACACAATTCCCCCACCAAATATACAAGGTAAAGTCCAAATTGGGAGATACTGTGGCTATGTGGATGGGAGGAGATACTACATCCTATCCAGGATCTAAGGTGCTATTGTGTTTGAAGAGCCAAAAGAACTTCCAGTTTGGACGTCACCATCTATGCATGTCGAGGAGAGAGGATGATACATGTAAGTCCAAAGGCCACTCCAAAAGACTTTTCTTCCCAGTTGGATTTACCAGATACTTATTGTCAGTTTGCCTTTCTTGGTGCAGAAAGCATTGATCTGATGTGTAGAGATCTTTCCTATTCTGATTAATACAAGAGGATTCTAGAAGCTAGTAGAAGCTTCTCTGTGTGAGAGAAGCAGGCAGAAGGGTCATGAGTTGTTTCGGTTATACCTTCTGGAAGCTGAGTACAGCTGGTTTGAACTGGTTCTCTTATCTCTATTCTGCTGATTGTAAATATTGGCCAGAAGGAGCCTGGGTCTCACTTTCTCTTTCTGACTCTCTCTTGTTCTGTGTGCTGTTCTGTACATAGTATGCTTAGTGTTAAGGTTTTAGACTTATAATTTCTTGTTAAGTTTTATTGTAAGTGCTGCAACTGGATTTCTTATGAACTGTGCCATTCCTTGATTGTATTTGGATTCGTGACCATTATGCTCATTTGCCTTCAGCACCAGTAAAAAGCTCTGCTGGTTGAAGTACTATTGCCTCTGGCCTATTTTTGGGAACTCTGCAACGTGTTTAAGATTTTCCTCCACACGTATGACACTTATTACTTCTCAACTTTTATTTTACTAGGCGGAAAGAACATCACTCACCGAAGGATCTGGATTGCAGTTAAAGCTGTGCACAGCAATTTCACTTGATGCTCCTTTGATAGCATCCTGGATCATCCCACGAAAATCAATGATTTGGCCCTACAGGAGAGACAAATAGTGCTTACCGGACCCTGAAGCCCATGGCAGGTCTTCAGCCTGGAACACAAGAGACGTTGGACAGGGAACAAAAATGTAGGAAGCCAGACCAGTAGGGAAGCCACTGGGCACCAATTTAGGGAAAGCTGCTGTAAGACATCATAGGTTTCCACCTTCAGACACCCAAACACTCTTATAATACAGTGGGGGGGGGAGTATTTGATCCCCTGCTAAATTTGCCCATTTGCCCTCTGACTAAGTCATCTTTTGCAAAGGGATCAAATACTTATTTCACTCATTATAATGCATATCAATATCTGACTTTTGTCTTCTGGGTTTCTGGGGGTTTTCCTGTTGTTATTCTGTCTCTCACAGCTACAATAAACCTACCATTACAATTATGGACTGGTCATTTCTTCGTCAGAGGGCAAACGGGCAAATTTAGCAGGGGATCAAATACATTTCCCCCTCACTGTAACAATCCATGCATGCTGTGAGGCTTCTGACTAACCCTCCTAGGATGAGTGGCTTCTCCACTTCCTTTCTGGATTGCAGACACGTTTAAACCAAAGTCAGACGGCACTCGGGAAAAAGCATCTTCACTCTCCTACAGAAAACAAACACAAACACAGACCAGTTTTGAAATTACAAGAGGTTTCCAAGCAGGCATGTTTGAGAAACTCCCACAATTCTCTGTGCTTGGCATCCCCAGCGCAACCAATGCGTTCTATTGGGGTTTGTAACATCCACGATGGTTGCTGCTAGTTCACAGCGGTGCTGATCTCTGCCTTTGCTTCCTGTTGAGCACAGTGCAGGAAATGAGAAAAAGCAGCAATGCTCAACATTCAACTTTGCTCAGTAAGACACCCCTGAAGAGCAGGGAGGAGGCAGCTGAAAATAATCACTCTGGCCTGTTTTGCCTGTGGCGTGGAAGCAGGGGAACCTTTTGAGCAATGTGGGTCAGCACACTGCTTGTTCACACTGAACCATGGCTTGTTTTAAACCAGTGATGGCTAACCTTGACACTCCAGATGTTTTGGAACTACAACTCCCATCATCCCTAGCTAACAGGATCAGTGGTCAGGGATGATGGGAGTTGAAGTCCCAAAACATCTGGAGTGTCAAGGTTAGTCATCACTGTTTTAAACTATGGTTTAATGTGATGTGCAAACCAGCCATTATTGCCACAGATACAAGTTTAGCGGCAGTAACACTCGAAACAGATCCAGCTCCATACCCTTTTCTCTCTCTTTTCATCCAAGCCAGGTTAACCAACACTCTCAGAATAGTTTTGGAATACAGAGAGTATATCTATAGTAGAAACACATATTGGTTATAGTCTAGTTTAACTGTAATGGCAATCCCCAAAGAATCTGAGGAATTGTTTCCCCTCCCTTCTAATTATGCAAATATATACACATATTCTCACTCTCTCTGTAAATGAAAATATATCAAGACTCCCTAATCCGTAATTGTTTTTTTTCAATAAAGAACAAAAAGCTGCCATTTAGAAAACACTGTGTATACAGCCTGTCCATTTCATTTGTATACACCATCTCTTTTAGCTTACTCATATGAGCAATTTCTAATGATTTAAATAACCATTCCCTAACAGATGGGACAATAGAGCTTTTCCAATATTGGGCAAGAACAACCCTTGCTGCAATTAAGAGATAAATAATCAAGTTTTCACTTCCTTTGTTATGGCATATCTTGCATACAACCCAGCAACATATTTAAGGCATCCATTCTAGACTTACTCCAGTTATCTGGTTGATTATTTGAAATGTTTACACCCAATAAGCTTGGGGAATTGTAATTTGGTGAGGATACGGGCAATTATCTGTCTACAAAGCTGTTGCCATCCTTCCAGCACTTGTTCCCAAAGTTTGCTGGGGAGACGGAATGTCTATTAAGCAGATTTCAGTCTGTGGTTGTCCCAGGATACCCAAAGTTTTAATTATCCTTCTACCTCCCCAATACTTTTACACAAAACCTCCTATAAAGGTTTTAGCAGCCCCAGTAATCTACCGGTTGCTGTATCCTATTTGCTAAGCGCACTGCACTCCCCAAATTTACAAAACGGGGGCAGGAGGAGGAAATAAAAAAGGAATCTCAACCTCTTTAGGACTATCCTTGATGGAATGTTTTGGCTCGACTATCCTACGAGAAATACTTTTCGAAACTGGCCTCTGACTTGTTGGTTGAATCTTAGGAAGATTCCGACATGTGCTGCTTGTTGCCCTAGAACGGAAAAAAAAAGAAAGGCTTTCAGGAAGGGTCAAGTTTACAACCTGTCTTGATATGGTGGAGGACTAAGGTAAGGATGGGATTTCCCCATCTAGCTCCTGGCAGGCCACACCCCCTCTCCCAGCTCAAGCTCCACCCTCTACCTCGGCACCCACCCTCCAGTACATGGTTAGGCAAACTAAGGCCCGGGGGCCGGATTCGGCCCAATCGTCTTCTAAATCCGGCCCACGGATGGTCCGGGAATCAGAGTGCTTTTCCATGAGTAGAATGTGTGCTTTTATTTAAAATGCATCTCTGGGTTATTTGTGGGGCATAGGAATTCGTTCATTATTTTTCTTCAAAATATAGTCCGGCCCCCCACAAGGTCTGAGGGACAGTGGACCGGCCCCCTGCTGAAAAAGTTTGCTGGCCCCTGCTCCAGTACATGGGAAACCCTGACAAACTGGAATGGGATTTTTTCATTCTCAGTGCAACACACTTTGTGATGTGGTTCAGCAGGAGCAGTGTGTGTGTGTTGGCACTATGACTGTCTGTGCCTCTGCCAAGGGTGTGTCCTATGCTAAAGAGGTGCGATTTTGTGTTTGGCACCACCCTCTTTAGGTCTGGCCCTGCCCACTCCTGGAATGCACCCATCAGGAATAAATAATGTTGTGGTTGCATGGCTACGAAAAATCTTTTTTACTACCAATGGTGTCCTCATGGCAGCCATTTCTCTTACCTTTTTTGTTTCCCTCCAATTCTTGATTTGGTGTCTGCTGTTCATTGGGGGGAAAGAGAAGAGAGAGAGAACTTGCCTTTCTTTTAAATAAAATAATGCATATAGTCGAGAGCCACAATCCAGCCACAAAGTTAAGCACGCCGAAGCTTGCCCTGCACACAGTGATCTACTCTTTGCTCTGACACAAGTTGTTCTTCTCTATAATGGAAGCTGACAACTGGACAACGAAAATGGATTCTACAAGAGACTGGTATTGATGAACTGGAACAATAAATACATAATCCCCTTTAATCAATGGTTGATGACACGACAACACCCACGTCATATGAAAGGATTGCTTACAGACGTAGACTTTGTTTGGATAAATATATTGACACCTGGAATGAGTTTCTACAGAATACAGTGGGTTACTAAGAATCAAATATATATTAGGACAATAATATTATTCATATATTCATATAATAATGTGTGGAAATGTACGGTAACTGATTATAGTTACTGTATTGTATTATATGTTTTAAACAGGCATGCAACAACATGGACCACAACTGACTGGGAGGTTCTGCTTGAACCCCACTGAAGCAAAAGGAAACCACACAAGTGCCTGGTAGGACCCTTGCAAAGCATCCCTTCATCTCAGAAAGGTTTGCACAGGATAACTTCCCAGGCAGTGAATTGCGTACATAAATTCCATCCCATTACCAAGAAGGCCCTCTGCCTGGTTCCCTGTAACCTCACTTCTCGCAGCGAGGGAACTGCCAGAAAGCCCTCGGAGCTGGACCTCAGTGTCCGGGCTGAACGATGGGGGTAGAGACGCTCCTTCAGGTATACTGGGCCGAGGCTGTTTAGGACTTTAAAGGTCAGCACCTTTAATGCAGAATGGAGAGCGGCTATCAGCATTCCAATTTGCATCCAGTTTGCACCCACAGCTCTGAATCCAGCAAGTGATATGCACACAGAAACCAGCTTTGGAAAGCCAGTGTGGCACAGTGGTTGAGTGTCAGACTGGGGTCTGGGAGTTCAAATCCCCACTTAGCCATCAAGTTCACTGGGGTGATTTGGGGCCAGACACATTCTCTCAGTTTAACCTACCTCACAGGCCTGTTATAAGGGTAAAGCGAGGAGGAATGGTACCAACACACCAGCACGCTGTTGGTGTTAAAGAAAAATCTAAATACTAGTGGTAATAACAAAATCTGGATTTAAAATCTGAAAAGGAAAAAAAAAACCCACACACATTTATTCTGGAAATTAGCCACATACTGGTGTCTAAGGCTTTTTTGGTAATCTTTGGGTACTTCTGGAATTTGACATAGTAGTAGCTTTCGTATTCCATCAAAATAGTCTCAAGGTCAACATTGTCGCAAACTTCAAAGCGCCGCAAGCCCAGCTTCGTTTCTTGCTCCAATGCGTTTGCAGCATCGACATAACTGGGGATTACAGATTCGGGGGTTCAGTTTATTCAATTGTTATAACATTGTAGGGAGAAAACCCAAAACATTTTATACAAAAAGAGGTGGGAAGGGGGAATGGCAACATAAAACAGGACCAGGATCATTGCATCATCACCGAAGCTGTTAAGTACATCATCATCATCACCATCATCATCTCTGATGTTGGTCTTTCCAAGTGGCTCCTACCCCCCACTGGGCAAACAGCTCTACCCAATAGCCACTATTTTGTGTGCGCCTCCAACTGATGGCACCATAGCCTATTCCTGGAGTTGCCAAAATAGTGCCCACAGGGACCAGGGACCCCTTGCCTCCTGCTTTCTACCCCATCCTGACACTGGCATTTTTAATATTTATTAGCAACATATATGTTCTTATGGAACACAAGGTCCTTTCAATGACAGCCATCATGTGATAGCAGTCATCCAAACCTCTCATCACATGGCAAACACTCCTTCCCTGAAGAGGTACAGTCATACCTCGGGTTGTGAACGTGATCCGTGCGGGAGACACGTTCGCAACCCACAGCATTCGCAACCCGCAGTGCCGCGTCTGCGCACGTGCGTGACGTCATTTTGCGCTTCTGCGCATGTGCGAGCGCCGAAACCTGGAAGTACTTTCGGAAGTAACCAGTCCCGGTACTTTCAGGTTTGGCGCGGAACGCAACCCGAAAACGCGCAACCCGCAGCGTTCACAACCCGAGGTATGGCTGTAGTTTGAAGCAGCAGTATTACTCATTCTTTAATAATAATAATAATGTATTGTTTGTACCCCGACCATCTGACTGGGTTGCCCCAGCCACCCTGGGAGGCTTCCAGCATATATAAAAACATTTTAAAAATGAAACCTTAAAATAACTTAGGTCGTTTGCCTGTGGAGTGCAGGAATCCCCTCCAGCTGACGAAGCAGAAAAGCTTCTCAAATATTAAGTCTTTCTCTAGAACACAAATTTACAGAGGATGCCAGCCTATAGTATACAGTGGTACCTCTAGTTGCGAACGGGATCCGTTCCGGAGGCCCGTTCGCAACATGAAAACCCGCAACCTGAAGCGCCATATCTGCGCAGGTGTGCGGCGCGATTTGACGCTTGTGTGCATGCGCAAAGAGCGATTTAGCGCTACTGCACATGTGCGAGCGGCAAAACCCGGAAGTAACCCGGTCGCCGCGGGACACAACCTGAAAGAGTGCAACCTGAAGCAAACTTAACATGAGGTATGACTGTACCTGGAAGAAAGCCCAGTATAACTCTACAGGTTTTACTACGCAGCCAGAAAGGAAACAAAGTTTGCAATTATTTAGGGTTATCTCTTTGCTAACCTATTTTTTTTATTGAACAAGAAAAACAGATCAGTAAAAAAAACAACCCATGAATATTTGCTGGTAAGCAAAAGAAAACATACCCTTCATCCATTAAATAATGTAAAATCAGAATGAGGAGGTTTTTTCGACGGGCTTCTGATCGCATCTCTTCCTGCAAATAAAAGGAGGAAGTTTTAGAATATGATCCTCTTGTCTAAGTCTATCACTTTTGAGAAAGAACATAAGAAGAACCTGCTGGATCCAGCCAGTGGCCCATCTGGTCCAGCATCCAGTTCTCACAGCGGCCAACCAGATTCCTGTCGGAAACCTGCAAGCAGGACCCAAGAACAAGAGCAACTCTCCCCTCCTGTGGTTTCCAGCAAAGCATAGCCATCACTGAATCTTTCATCAAAGTTTCCTGGAACCAGGGCTCTGCCATGTGTCCATGCAGCTTATGAGACTCTGAAGCAGCAACGGATAACTTTTTTTAGCCTGGTGGACACATTCTTTGCTGGGCAATTATGGCAGGTGGGGCAATGGATGTAAATTTAACATTTGTACAGTAGACTTGGGGACACGGCTGGCGCTGTGGTCTAAACCACTGAGCATAGGGCTTGCCGATCAGAAGGTCGGTGGTCCGAATCCCCGTGACGGGGTTTAGCTCCCGTTGCTCAGTCCCAGCTCCTGCCAACCTAGCAGTTCGAAAGCACGTCAAAGTGCAAGTAGATAAATAGGTACCACTCCGGCGGGAAGGTAAACGGCGTTTCCGTGCGCTGCTCTGGTTCGCCAGAAGTGGCTAAGTCATGCTGGCCACATGACCCGGAAGCTGTACGCCGGCTCCCTCAACCAATAAAGCGAGATGAGCGCCGCAACCCCAGAGTCGTCTGCGACAGGACCTAATGGTCAGGGGTCCCTTTACCTTTACCTACAGTAGACTTCTTTCTGCCCATACTCACACAACCCTCTCTATCTTCCATCCAGGCAAGGAAGAGACATTATCAGAGTTCATGGACACATCCCACCAGTTTTACACATGCAGCTCCCATTTACAATTGATGGGATCTACACACGAAGTAAGGTTGCAGTCCTATACACCACTACTTGGGAGTAAGCCCACTAAGTGAGCTAACGTGTGTAGGATTCTACTGCAAAAGTGCAAGATTTACAGTAATTATAGTCTACATCAGTGATGGCTAACCTTGACACTCCAGATGTTTTGGGACTACAACTCCCATCATCCCTGACCACTGATCCTGTTAGCTAGGGATGATGGGAGTTGTAGTTCCAAAACATCTGGGGTGTCAAGGTTAGCCATCACTGGTCTACATGAAGCAAGTGTCGGCCGCTATTTGACAGTGAAAACTGTCCATCGGGGTTTTTTTTTAATAATCATTAGCTCATCTACTGGAATCTGGCTTTTCCAGAGGAACCAGAGAGCCATCTAGTGGCCCAGGACAGAAAGCTATTTTCCCATTCTGTGCATTTTTCAAAATGAGTACTGTATTTGTCTTGTACTTTATTAAATGTGAGTAATACGGTAATTCTGAAACTATGCTAGGAGAGCTCACTAGTGTGCTGCAGAAAAATGGCTAGCAATAAAGAAATAAGCTACCAGGAGCTCAAAGCACCCAGCTACAGAAAAGGATGCAACAGAATCACCTGCCCCTCAAGCAGGCTGCCATTCCATCTGTGCATGAACGCGCACAGTTCCACTCATGCAGTGGGACTCCCCCCTTCCTCTCTTCCCCCTGTGTGCACCCTCAAAATCTGCTCCAGATGTTGAGGGTGTACAGAGGCAGCAGATGCTGAGGATATACAGGAGGCTGCAGGGCAGAGGAGAGGACAGAAAAGTTCCGTTGCGCAAGCAGAGGTCTGCTGCATTAGAGGAACAGCAGCTTTGGATACGACCCAATCTTTTAAATAGCTTTTACATTTAATTGCTTTTATCGTCAATGTTTTTACCGTGAAATCACTTGGAGGTATGTTATGGGAAGTGACTCATAAATAGAATCAAATATATAAAGAACAAGAAGAAGAAGAAGAAGAAGAAGAGGAAGAAGAGTTTGGATTTGATATCCCGCTTTATCACTACCCGAAGGAGTCTCAAAGCGGCTCACATTCTCCTTTCCCTTCCTCCCCCACAACAAACACTCTGTGAGGTGCGTGGGGCTGAGAGACTTCAAAGAAGTGTGACTAGCCCAAGGTCACCCAGCAGCTGCATGTGGAGGAGCGGGGAAGCGAACCCGGTTCACCAGATTACGAGTCCGCCGCTCTTAACCACTACACCACACTGGCTCTCCTAGGATTTTGAGATAAAGAAGGGACAGCTACTCCCCATTTAAGAAAACACACAGCCTGCCTTGTAGCCCAGATCTCTTCCATACGTGATCTGCACAATTCCTATTAATTATTCTGAGTGCCATGGGCCGCTCACTTCCATCAGGATGGTTTGGCAGTCCCAAATAGAGGAGGAGGGGGGAGGAGAAGGGGGAGGAGGAGGAGGAGGAGAAGTGGAAGGCTGGCTGCAAGGAATGGAAAATGGAGCTCTGACCTTCATCACACCAGATGTTGGGAAAAAGCAGCTCTGCCAACCCTCTTGATCCCCCTCCTGCAGAGTCACATCAGGAATGGGGGAAGAACTGAGCAGGAGAAGGCAGCTGGAGTCTGAACAGCCTCGTTGCCAAGACCCAGGTGCCACCTCTGTCTGTAGTAGAGATCGGATGCACATTTCAAGCACAGCAGATCCATAAGGCAAGAGAGTCTATCGAGTGAGCTCACTCTGCCTCATCTTTAAAAGCTTTGCAGGATGGGTATGGCAACTGCTGGGATATCTTTGTTGCTTCTGTTTGGCCCTGCATCTCTTGCCATGTTTGCGTATCTTGGACCCACTTATCGCTGCTGAGCCTGTACCGTGAATTAATATCTCTTCTTAACTCTCATATAACAGCTGCTGTCATCAGGTACTGGGGCAGGAACATAACACTGAGAACAATATTTAAGGTGTTTCTTTTTTAAAAGACCAGCGCTAACGTAGGCCTGCCAAAGAAGACATTGCCAATGGTTACCACAGAAGTGGTAGAAATCTTGTACATGTGTGAAACAATAGAAGCACTTAACGAGCAAAACATTACTTAAAATTCAGTTTAGGTTTATAGCGATTTACGCTCGCTTCTTTAATTGGTATGTAGAATGCCACCATCTTTACAGCCATTGGTATTTCAATAGATGTTTAAGTGTTTAAAGTTTAATAAGCTCCCATTCCTAGAACAAAAAAATGGGTGTAATTAAATTTTCAATTACTATAAAGGGTTTTTGGTCCATACAATTAATAAAAGCTTAAGGCACTTAAACAGGAGCTAGTTTTAAATGCTAAAAGTGCTTCCCTAATTAGCTTCAATGCTTACAGAGTACATTATTCATTTCTTAAAATGCCACACATAGTTTTGCTGCAGCTGCCAAAAGATGAATTAGCGTGCAATCAAAGTTTTAATATTACGATCAGATAATTCCTCAAGGTTCTTTTTTTCTTTTAAAAGATGCTGATGGTGCTCTGCTTATTTTAAATGAGATGAAGTTGTGATGATCAGACCTGCTTTGGTCTGCACTTATCATAGCCATTGGAGAATTTGGTGCTGCCTTCCCATCTTTAAACAGGGCTCTGGCATCCCATTAAACATCTGATTAGCCAATCCAAAAAAAAAAAAAAAGCAAACAGCATCACATGCACTAACCATACAGTGATGTGTTAATATTCACCTACATTTTGGATGAATAGGTCCTAAAAGTTGGCCAACCTGTCTTTTATTCAGGGGGGGGGGGCTTTGCTTAATTTAAGGTCCACACTTCCACTTGTGCATCCAAACTGCACATTAGTTTCTTTCTCTCAGACAATGTGCATTCTCTCTTGCTCTCCATTTCATCATGCATATAAGTCTGAGCCAATGCAACCAGACTGATGAATGCATATATCTACTAGAGACTGTGTACAATCACATGTAGTCCTGAAGAATGGACACAAACTGACTGCATCAATGGGATTTTGCACACTACCCACTCAATATGGTTAGTCACCAATGTCAGATAATGTGGGCAGGGGGATCCTAGCCATTTCCTAGCTGATTGGAGACTGGGGATATGGGAAGCCAGCGATTTTCATACTTAATGAACTTCAAGGAACTATTTTCACATAATTTCATCTGTTGAAAACAATGCAAAAGGTTCCAAGGCATGTTCTAGAGTCTAGACCAGCCTTTCTCAACCTTGAGTCCCCAGATGTTTTTGGCCTACAACTCCCATCATCCCTGACCTGCTACCTAGGGATGATGGGAGTTGTAGGCCAAAAACATCTGGGGACCCAAGGTTGAGAAAGGCTGGTCTAGACACTGACGTTGCCAGCAGGGGGCGGGGGGGGGGCTATCTGCAAACCGGATAGAAATGTTCTGGGCACCATATATATACACACCACACAACCAAGCACACAGCACAACCTATCATACTGGCTACAAGAGAATGCTTCTTTCAAGGCTAATTTCACCGGGGGGAATGGGCACACGTGCAGCATGTTGGCAATCTGTAGAGCTAGAGGTCAGTTCACATAAAGCTCAAGTCAGCTACTGAGCCTCAACATCTACTTGTGAAAAACAAGAGTAATCCCAGGCCCTTGAACACCTCTGCTCCCCAACAAGTCTCTGTAGCAGGGACCGGTCAGTAACGGGGTAAGGGTGGTAAGCTACCTTTCAAGGAAACTTTACCACAAATGTCTCACTGAAGAATTCCAGTTAACAAATGACACTGCTTAAAACCAAGTCATTTCAGCCCAACCCACAACTGGCCAAGCTATCAGGGACATGGCCTTTTCAGTTGTGGCACTGTGGTTGCAGAACTGCGGGGAATCCCCTGCCCCAAATCTCTTTTTTGCTGTTTTTAGACATGCCATGAATACCATTTTTGTCCTTCAAGGCTCTCTGTGAGCAAGTATTACTACATCTATGTCAACTCAGATTCTGTTTTAATACCTTTCTGATACCAGCTAAACGAGGGGAGGGTAGCTTATGGGTCTCAAACCCTTGGTGAGTTAGGGAATTCCCCTAAAGACAGGCTCCGGCAGATTGAGTGGACGAGACCAATAGTGGGCCCAATTGTCAAGAAGGTGGTTTCTGCATGTGCTATGGAGGGAAGTGAGGGGCAGAAGGGTCTCCTCAACCTGGGAAGGTAGCTTATCTAGGAAAACGAAAACTCTGATCCGAAAACTCCACCACCTTGTGGGATAGCTTTGTGAGAATAAAAGGATGAGCAGTAAACCCTACAGAAATCCAGAGTGGAGTCCCTAACTAGCAATGTGATGAATCTCAGCCTAAGGCAAGAACGCCCGGCAGCCGCTCTCAGGAACAGGCTGCTTAAACCTGCTGGCTTGGGCAGAGAGGGGGGTTTAAAGGGAGGGTGAATCCTGGCAACGTCCAGCCATGGATAGTTTCCTTGCCGTGTTATGTAATGCTCTCCCTTGGGTGCCTCTGGGGATAAGGCAGCAAAGAGGCTGTGATAAGCAAGGCCCATTGTGCTCAGAACAGGGAAAGGGCACCAGACCCCAGCAAGGGGAGGCATGGCCAGATTAGAATGGCTGGGATGTTGTCCTGCCGTGTGGTAGGATAACCAGGTGACGGTAGCTGATGGGTCTTAAACCCTCGGTGAGTTAAGGACTTCCTCTGCATGTGAAGACAGGCTACGCCGGATCAAGCGGATGAGACCAATAGTAGGTCCAATGGTCAAGAAGGTGGTTTCTCCATGTGCTGTAGAGGGAAGTGAGGGGCAGAAGGGGCTCCTCAACCTGGGAAGGTGGCTCACCTTGAAGAAGGAAATCTCTGATCCTAAACCTCCACTGCCTTGTGGGACATATTTGGGAGAAGAAATGGCTAAGGAGCAAACCCTACACAAATCTGAAGCGGAGTCCCTGAGACGGTTGGATGGTGCCTTGTATGCCTGTTAACGCCTCCTTCCGGCAACTCCTGCAGCCAAGGTGGTGCCAAATATATTGCTCTGCTTTTCTTTGGCCCACATCAGTGAGCCTGAGAGGGAGGTCTAGTTGTCTGGGCAGCCCAGAACCTCCAGACACACTGTCCAGGCTTACTGGTATGTCCTGGGAAGGTCCCTTTGGTGCTGCTAACGCAGTGGTTTGGCTTTACCCCTGGAGGCACACTCCGTTGCCTCTTGAGACAGACATACGCCAATTCTTATTTTGTTACTGATATTATAAGTCACCAGGATTTTGGGGGGGGGGAGCTGTAGCTCAACAGCAGAGCATCTGCTCTGCATGCAGAACACCTCAGGTTCAATTTCCAATGGCATCTCCAGGTACAGCTGTGAGTGAAACCTGTCCAAAACCCTGGAGAACTGCTGCCAGCCAGTGTTGACAATGAATTAGATAATTGGACCAATGATCCAATTCACTATAAGGGAGCTTCCTGCATTGCTATTTAGGGGAAAGGTAATAACGCACTGGCAGAACATCTGCTTTGCATGCAGAAGGCACCAGATTCAATCCCTACAACTCCAGGTAGGACTGGGAGGGAATCCTGTCTGAAACCCTGGTGAGCCACAGCCAGCCCATGTAAACAATACTGAACTAGGTGAGTCAATGGTCTCACACAGTGTAGGCAGCTTCTTATATTCCTATAGACTTTACCCTGAATGGCAGGAGTGTGAATCAGTAAAACGAAAAAATTAATGAAGCATGCACTCTGCCACAGACAGTCAATTTAGCTGAATGTTGGAAGAATACTGAAAGATAAATGAAATAGCTTTTTCACATAGTGCATTGAACTATGGAACTCACTCCTACAGGGGCAGTGATAGCCTCCAACTTGGAAGGCTTTAAGAAGACGAGACAAATCCATGGAAGAGAGGGCTATTGATAGCTACAAGCCACAATGGCTACACTCTGCCCTTCACAATTGGGAGGCAGCAATGCTTCTGAATACCAGTTGCTGGGGACCACAGGAGGGGAGTTTTGCTCATGTGCACAAGTCCTTCTTGCTGGTTTCCCAAAGGCATCCAGTCGGCCGCTACAAGAACAAGATCTTAGACTAAGTTGGGCCCCTGGCCTGATCCAGCTGGGCTCTTCTTATTTTCTTATGTTCTTACAGCGGTTTCCCCTTGGAAAGACCCTCCTGGCTCCATCCCCCCCCCCAAGAATGCAGAAATTATGCTGTTTCGATTATTGAGAGCTGCTTTGAGCTCAGCATTTGCCATTGGAAAAGTAGAATACCAATTATTAAAACCGCTTTCCTGCTTCATCATCACTTTCTCTCCTCCCATTGAAGTTTATTATTATTATTATTATTATTATTATTATTATTCATTTAAATGTAGAATAACCCTTAATCCCAGGGCGGTTTAAAGATTCTATACATTTATATATATATTTAAACAGCTTGAATAATTATAAGTTTGTGTGTGTATTATTCAGGGTGTTTAAATGTCAATATTGCCAACACCCAAAAACTTTTGCTCCCTATTGAGACTCCATCCTGGGGCAGCGTTACTGCGCGTGCGCGTTCCAGTTCACCTGACGCATGCGCAGAGACCAAGCGCTGGGGGTTACCATAGTAACGGGGGGAAGCGAAACAGCACGGCTACCCTTCTACTCACCGCCTCTTTGGCCTGATAAGTAGATTTCAACGTTTGGTAGGTTAGCTCCATTTCGTACACGAGAGAAAAGCGCTCCTATTCTCCTTTCGGGGCTTTATGAGGCAGCACACGAAGCCCCGCGGCCTTGGCGGCGTCTTCCCCGTGGTGTAAAGAGTACAACCAATCAGCACCTCGGAACATACCACGGCTCAACCAATAAGAGGCAGGCGGGCGAGAGGTGGAGGGCGGGATGGAAAAACTGACCAATCATAAGTTGGGCAAGATTGGAAGGCAGAGAGGGAGCATTTGAAGCACATGACTTCCGCGCAAAGAATCCTGGGAACTGTAGTTCGTTAAGGGTGCTGAGAATACAATAGTAGCTCTGCGAGGGGGCAAAGCTATAGAAAGCCCAGGAGTTTCTTTATTTGGGAGGAGGGAGTCGTGTGCTTTTAAGTGCACATTTAATGTTCCTTAAATGTAAGCTTAAACATGAGTCTACAGTGTGATGCAGCAGTAAAAAAAAAAGTACAGTAAAAAAAACTTCAATACTTCTTTTCTAGGCGGCATCGACAGAAGTATAGTGTCCAGATCAATGGAAGTAATAGTCCCGCTCTATTCTGCCTTGGTCAGACAACCCCTGGAATACTGTGCTGGGCACCACAATTTAAGAAGGATTGTAAATTGGAACATGTGCAGAGGAGGGCAAACAAGGTGATGAAGGGTCTGGAAACTAAGCCTTATGAGGAACGGTTGAAGGAGCTGCGTATGTTTAGCCTGGAAAAGAGGAGGCTGAGAGGAGATATGATAGCCGTCTTCAAATATCTGAAGAAGTGTGCATGCACACGAAAGCTCATACCCAGAACAAACTTAGTTGGTCTCTAAGGTGCTACTGGAAGGAATTTTTTTATTTTGTTTCAAATATCTTGAGGGCTGTCAACATGGAAAAGGGAGCAAACTTGTTTAATTCTGCTCTGGGTGGTAGGAACCAAAGTAAGGGCTTCAAGTTTACAAGAAAGGAGATTCCAACACAACATCAGGAAAAACTTTCTGACAGTAAGAGCTGTTCAACAGTAGAATGGACTTTCTCAGGAGGTTACAGAGACTCTCTTTCATTGCAGGTTTTTAAGCAGAAGCCATCTCTCATGCAGCTTCCAACTTGACAGTTCTATGATTCTATGCTCTACTCCATGCTGTGAGCACATAGGTGTGTGTGTGCTTGGGCTGAAAACAAGTTTTTATTATTATTACATTTATATCCTACCTTTCCTCCAAGGAGCTCCAGGTGAAGTACCACAATTCTCCTGCCCCCTCATTTTAGCCTCACAACAACCCAGACTCTGAACGTCATGGTTTAGTGGGGATTCAATCTCTTCTCTCCCTTATCTTAATGACCTAATCCATGGGTAGGCAAACTAAGGCCCAGGAGCCGGATCTGGCCAAATTGCCTTCTAAATCCGGCCCGCGGACAGCGGGAATCTGGGTTCCTCTCCTCCCTCCCTGCGTGGGGGGAGTGGGGGACCCTGTTGCAATAGTTTAATAAAGATCATGCTTACTAGCTGCTTTGCTTCTCAATATTCTCTGGTTGGCCTCTGTTATTTTCTCCTACCGATAGAGAACCTACATAAGGACTCTATATGGGCTCTAAGGGAAAAAGGAGCAGGTTAGGTTTTTTTTTTGTAACACCTTTGTACTTGTATTATTAAGCAAAAGCAAACATTAGGCAATAATCCTAAGCATGCTCAATTGGCACTTTGTTGTTCAGTCGTTCAGTCGTGTCCGACTCTTCGTGACCCCATGGACCAGAGCACACCAGGCACGCCTATCCTTCACTGCCTCTCGCAGTTTGGCGTCCCCTTCTCCTTGTGCCCTCAACCTTTCCCAACATCAGGGTCTTTTCTAGGGAGCCTTCTCTTCTCATGAGGTGGCCAAAGTACTGGAGCCTCAACTTCAGGATCAGTCCTTCTAATGAGCACTCAGGGCTGATTTCTTTAATAATGGATAGGTTTGATCTTCTTGCAGTCCATGGGACTCTCAAGAGTCTCACCCAGCACCATAATTCAAAAGCATCAATTCTTCGGTGATCAGCCTTCTTTATGGTCCAGCTCTCACTTCCGTACATTACTACAGTACTGGGAAAACCATAGCTTTAACTATACGGACCTTTGTTGGCAAGGTGATGTCTTTGCTTTTTAAGATGCTGTCTAGGTTTGTCATTGCTTTTCTCCCAAGAAGCAGGCGTCTACTAATTTCGTGACTGCTGTCACCATCTGCAGTGATAATGGAACCCAAGAAGGTGAAATCTATCACTGCCTCCATTTCTTCCCCTTCTATTTGCCAGGAGGTGATGGGACCAGTGGCCATGATCTTAGTTTTTTTGATGTTGAGCTTCAGACCATATTTTGCGCTCTCCTCTTTCACCCTCATTAAAAGGTTCTTTAATTCCTCCTCACTTTCTGCCATCAAGGCACTTACTTCTGAGTATACATGTTACTTAGGTTTGTACTTAAAGGTAAAGGTACCCCTGATCCTTAGGGCTCAATTGGCACTTACTTCTGAGTATACATGTTACTTAGGTTTGTACTTAAAGGTAAAGGTAAAGGTACCCCTGATCCTTAGGTCCAGTCACGGACGACTCTGGAGTTGCAGCACTCATCTCGCTTTACTGGCCGAGAGAGCCGACGTTTGTCCACAGACAGTTTTTCCAGGTCATGTGGCCAGCATGACTAAGCCGCTTCTGGTGAAACCAGAGCAGCGCACGGAAATGCCGTTTACCTTCCTGCCGGAGCGGTACCTATTTATCTACTTGCACTTTGACGTGCTTTCGAACTGCTAGGTTGACAGGAGCAGGGACCGAGCAACAGGAGCTCACCCTGCCGCGGGGATTCGAACTGCCGACCTTCTGATTGGCAAGCCCTAGGCTCTGTGGTTTAGACTACAGCGCCACCCATGTCCCTTAGCTAATCCTATGATATCTATAATTTAGGTTGCTGCTCCATTCCAAATAGGACATCATATTGAAAATATGGCAGGCAGTTAATGTTCCCTACAGATTACAGGGTCTCTGAATACACATAATACATTACTTTACTTAGTTAAGCCTCATGGCAAGTCATGCCAGATTTTAATCAAGGGCCACCTGAAACAACTCAAGGAATAAAATCATTAAATGGTTAACACCTGCAAGTGCATATTTAGAGGTTAACAGGCTGGGAGGGTTTGCCTTCAGTTTCCAAAAAATCTGATCAGAGGTTTTTGAGAAACGAGGTAGGTGCTCCTTCTTTCCAAAGGTAATTCATACCTGCGAGTCTCTGCTACTTGTTTAATGGCTCCTTCCTAGAGAAAATGGAGGAAGGCTGTTAGGGGTGATGCCTTTTCTTTAACTGTCTTTTCTTCCAACTCCAGGTCTACTGAAACAAAAAGGACAAGAAGAAAAATAAATGAAGGGATAACCTGGAAGGTTAAGACGGTGTTTCAGAATATTACAAGGTAGTAGTAAAAGAAAAGGCTACTAAAGCCACTTACGTTTGAGGTGAGCAAAAACAATAGCTGCAAAGTCTTATACAGATGTAAAGAAAAGAGTCATGGAAAACTCGAAAGGCTTTGGGTATGAATGTGGCATGTAACGTTTGGGGGACGGGGTACTATAAAACTAACTGTGGCTGAATCCTGTGCACTCTTACCTGTGAGTAAACTGTGTTGTGTATAATCCTGTTTGATATACATTGAAATAAAGTTGCGCTTTAAGCTGGTAATGTGTGCACATGGCACAACCACAGTGGAATTTATTTTGGAGTAAGGTAATTTCCAAAGAGGGGAAGAGGTTTCTGTTGAAAACTTGGCACATAAGTAGATAAGGGCGGGGGGGGGGGGCACGGCTGTGGATTGTTTGTTTATTAAGGTATTCTTACTTTATTGGTATTTCAAGCTTTTGCATTGCTTGAGTTTTAGTATTTGCTTGTGGGAGATTGGAAGTAATTTTTGTGTTTTAGTAGAAAAACAGTACAAAGTTTTACTCAGAGTAAATCCATTTAAATGAATGGATTTTAGTCACATCCATCACTTTCCGTGGGTCTACTCTTCATTCATTGACAACCAATGAATGCAACCCTCTGAAGCTACTCAGGGAAAAGGGTTTATGGGGTCAAAGTGGCCTGAAAATTTCAGTTTGCTACTCTGTTGCAATACAAGAAAAAGGAAAATGTTTTGTTAACTAAGTCATTGTATGATGATGACATTATGAATCAATTATGTGTCCAGATTGAGAAAGCTACAGTGTCATAATAAGTCCAGGTTCTTGGAAAACCTGAACTGTGGAAGAATAAATAAATACCATAGATCAGGAATATATGTGACTGTATGTGATTTTCATACTGCTCTTTATGCGTTGTTTAACTGGTGTATATAGAGCCTTGCCTGAAGAACCAGTATGGTATACAGTGGTACCTTGGTTCTCAAACTTAATCCGTTCCAGAAATCCATCCCAAAACCAATGCATTCCAAAACCAGGGTGCACTTTCCCATAGAAAGTAATGTAAAATGGATTAATCCATTCTAGACTTTTAAGAACAACCCCTAAAACAGCAATTTAACATGAATTTTACTATCTAACGAGACCATTGATCCATAAAATGAAAGCAATAAACAATGTACAGTGGTACCTCGGGTTAAGTACTTAATTCGTTCCAGAGGTCCGTTCTTAACCTGAAGCGTACTTAACCTGAAGCACCACTTTAGCTAATGGGACCTCCTGCTGCTGCTGCGCCGCCAGAGCACGATTTCTGTTCTTAGTGGAGTTCTTAACCTGAAGCGTACTTAACCCGAGGTACCACTGTACTGCAGTCACACAATCAGTAGCTGAACTGGGTTCCACATAGTCACAAAAACAAAACAAAAAAGAGCCGCAAAAACAACGCAAAATAAATAACAAAAACAGTCAGACCTCAGCGCGGCACTCAAATCGGAAGCTTGGCACTCAAATTGCAAGCCTAACACTCAAAACTGAGCATGTTTGGCTTCCGAAAAAAAGTTTGCAAACCGAACATTTATTTCCGGATTGGCAGTTTTTGGGTTCCAAGTTGTTTGAGTACCATTGAGAACCAAGGTACCACTGTACTAGATATTGTCAAAACTGGTCCATGATTCCTGTTCAGGAAAGATCACAAGGTGACCTTTAGCCACTCTCAGTAATATCTCTGGGCATCATGGGATTGTTGGCTGGATGTGGGAGACACCCAGACTTGTTTACTGGAAAAGTGGGGTTTTAAAGGGAAAAAAATATGCTTCTTTGCATCTTAATGATGATTTGGAATGAATAATTATCGTGTGGCTCCTGTTTCCATGACTATGTTTTTCCTATGGCTGTTGTAGACTTGCTTCTAAGGAAGTGTGCATAGGACTGCAATATTCTAGTCTTAATATGTAAAACTGAAAATCTGTTTCCACTTAAAAAAGGAAGACCTTGTACAGTAATTAGAAAGAGAACAGCTTTAAAATGTGACCTGGCAGTAATTCGGCATTCATTGCCATGAAGAATAAAATGTGTTTTTATTCTTTGTCTCATTTAAGCTGAAAAGTGCCCATGTTACATAATTGGTATATGTGTTTATTCTTCATAGTAATCAATAATAATTACCACCATGCTCCACTGTTTCCTTATTCATTAGAATTCCAGTTTCTGCAAACACCCATATGTTTCAACTATATTTGCCTTTAAAATCCCCGGAATCAGCTTGAGGGCCACTTCAAATAATTTTGATTTTCAGCATTCGCAGAATCCCAAAATACAGTGACATCATTGTGGCGCTACACAGCTGCAAGAACAAAAGCTCTTTCCAGCTGGGTCCAACGACATGAGTGCAATGACTTCCCAAACTCATGTGGGAATAGCAGTTAAAGTGTTCTTGCCACTGTATGGAGCCCCAGGCATGAGTGGCTGCACATGGACATGATATTACATAAAGTATATGGCTATGTACACATTAGTGAGTGGCGCGGGTGGCGCTGTGGTCTAAACCACTGAGCCTAGGGCTTGCCGATCGGAAGGTTGGTGGTTCGAATCCCTGCGATGGGGTGAGCTCCTGTTCCTCTGTCCCAGCTCCTGCCAACCTAGCAGTTCGAAAGCACGTCAAAGTGTAAGTAGATGATGATGATGATGATAATAATAATAATAATAATAATAATGGTAATAATAAATTTATTATTTATACCCTGCCCATCTGGCTGGGTTTCTCCAGCCACTCTGGGCAACTTCCAACAAAACATTAAAATACAATAATCAATCAAACATTAAAAGCTTCCCTAAACAGGGCTGCCTTCAGATAAATAGGTACCGCTCCGGCTGGAAGATAATCGGCTTTTCCATGCGCTGCTCTGGTTTTGCCAGAAGCGGCCTAGTCATGCTGGCCACATGACCCAGAAAAACTGTCTGCGGACAAACGTCAGTTCGTTCCATTCCGGTACTTCCGGGTTCGGCGCAGTGCGCAACCCGAAAACGCACAACCTGAAGCGTCTGTAACCCAAGGTATGACTACATTGATTATTGCTTTCATTTTATGGACCAATGGTCTCGTTAGATAGTAAAATCCATGTTAAATTGCTGTTTTAGGGGTTGTTTTTAAAAGTCTGGAACGGATTGATTCGTTTTGCACTACTTTCTGTGGGAAAGCATGCCTTGGTTTTGGAACGCTTTGGTTTTGGAACGGACTTCCGGAACGGATTAAGTTTGAGAACCAAGGGACCACTGTAGAGTTTTGCTGCTGCGAGGGAAGCCCCTCCGTGAGGGGGTGAACTACAGCGCCCAGAAACCTTTGCGAGGACGTGCTTCGAACGGGGGTTTTACTCGGAGGGTTCTCCCAACTAGTATCACAGGGGTTTAATGACGGGCCTTGCGCGCCCCCCCTCCCCACGCAGAGAAGTGGACTCGGCGAAACGGGCGGGAAAGCAGCGCCGGCTTGTGTAATAACTCTTTTCCTCACGCACCTCGGAACCTCGCCCCCCCCTAAACCATCGCCAGCAGGAGGGGCGTGGCCCCGCCGGGCCCCGCCTCCGACGTCACGCTCCGGCCGTCGTGCCGCCTGAGGAGGAGGAGGAGGAGGAGGCGGGGGCCGCTCGGAGCGTGCAGGATGGTGGCGGCGGCGGCGGCCGAGGCTGAGCCAGGCGGCGGGTAGAAAATGGCGGATTTCGAGGAGCTGAGGGTGAGGAGAAGCCGATGGCGGCAGCGGCGGCGGGGTTGGCGGCGCTCTCTCCGCGGCCCTTCTCTCGGGGGCCCCTCCCGGCCGGCGCTTCCCGGCCCTTGAGCGGCTTAGGCCGGCCTTCCCTCCGCCCTCCCGGCCGGCAAGCACCATCCTTCCGTCCCCCGGGACCGCCTCTCTCCCTCCCCCTTCGCCACAGGCAAGCCCGCGCCGGCCTCCCTTTTAGCGGCGTCCCCGTTAACCGCCCCGTGAGGAGGCGCCTCCAGCCGCCTCAGCGGACAGTTCACGGCTCGCAACTCGCGGCGTGAAAGGGCAGCTGCTGGTCGCCGCCGCCGGCCAGGGAGAGCGGAGTCCCGCCGGGCTGAGGAAAGCATACTTCGGAGTGAAGGGGTTTGCGGGAGCCTCGCGCCTTTTCCTTCCTTGGAATCCGGTTTCACTCCCGTTTCTTCCCCTCCCCCCGCCCCAGTTTTTGTAGCCTAGATGGCTCCCCCCCATAAGTCCTTTTTTTTTAACGATCTGCCCTGGTTTTTTGATTTCCCCATTTTATTTCAAAGCGCACCCCCCTCTCTCTAATCCTCCCTCTCTGGCTTAAGCCCCTTTGTCTCCTCTGCGAACGACCCCCGACTCAAGAGAGCATCCTGTGATGAGCGGGGTCCGCATGCTTCCCACCATCTCCGGGCACAACAAAGCGCGCCTTTGGGTCTCGAAGCCACTCGTGGTTTCCCCCTGATCGCTCATGTGGTTTCATGTTTCCTCTCTTCCGCCCTTCCCTTCGGCATCTCTGACACTTTCCAAGGTTTGGTTGGCGCCCTGTCGCCGAAATCACGGCCCCCTTCCATCTTTGCATCTCTCCTCCTTCCCAGCTCCTTTGAATGTGGCTCCTCTCCCGCTGCATTTCTTCTTTTTTCATGTGACAGGGTTTGCAGTGCCTCTTTCTGCACCCTCTCAGATCTGCTTGTTCTTATCCTTGAATTTTGTCCTTGCAAAGCTGTTCCTTTTCTCCTGTGAATACTGCTTTTTTTCCCTCACCCTTGACATTTCATGTAGGTAGATCTTTTTTTTTTAATCCCACATTTCAGGGTCAAACTATTATATGGACTTCCCTCTTTAATTCTCTACTGTATTGCCTTTTTTCCTTTCTTAAATGTCCATTTGCCCCTTCAATTCCTTCTAGGTTTGGCAACCACTTGAGCCAAGATCTGTTGCAACCACTTTATAAACACTGCACTTTCTGCTTTCTTTTTCTGTGTCATCCTCCCATTCATCCATTTCCCACCCTTTCCAAATATTTCTTGCCTGTTTTTGTTTTCCTACAAAAATTGGCTCTGCAGACAGCACCAGATCTCATGCAAGTCTTCAGCTACTAAGCTATTATATTTATTTGTGTGAAAGCATCATTACTTCATAAGGACTTACATCTAGGTAAAATATATATAACATTGGGCTGTTGTGTTTGTTTATATTTTGGGGACCCATGACCACAAGATGTTTTTCTCAACAAATCAGAAAGCCTTCTTCAGTAATTTGCTGTTATTTATATTATTCATTTATTTTTTAAAAAATTATGAATAGGTTCCCATAAAACATCCAGAAGCAATTTAACAATAAAAATATACATATATATTCAATCCAATACAGATACAACTGGGAGGGAAAAAAAATCTTCATTCAGAAGATTTATTGGAAGTCTAAGTTCCTCAATGGGCAATGAAAAGACAGCAAAGAAGGTAGATAATGGGAGGGAGTTCCAAATGGTATGTGCCACCATACTAAAGGTCCTATTCTGACACTGTACAGAATGGGCCTCCTGATGAGATGGTATCTTGAAGAGTCCCTCTCCTGCAGAGCAAATTACCGGTACTGGTTGGGTATATAAGAGGTGAGGTGATCTTTTAAGTACCGGTATGTTGATCACAAACTGTATATGACTTGTACACCAGCCTGGTAGCTAACTGTCAGCCAGTGCTTTCAGCAATGAGATAAAATGATGGTAATATTCTGCCCCAGGGAGCATTTGAGCAACCTGAGGGCCAGTCCACATAGGTTACACTGCAGCAGTCCAGTCTGGAGCTTACCAGCACATGGATGGCAACGATCAGGCTGTCCTGGTCCAGAAGTAGCCATAGCTGTCTTCATCACCTGAAGCTGATAGAAGGCAGTTCTAGCAACTCAGGTTACCTGGTCTGCTAGTGACAGAGATGGATTTAGGAGTACCCCCCAGACTTTGACACGTCTCCTTCAGAAGTATTGTGACGTCATCCAAAACAGGCAATTGATTACCTATAGTTTAGGAGTTTGTGGGACAAAATAGCACACATGGATTGTGGCAAGATCATAAGTTAAACCTCATTAAAATGTATTTTGGATCTTATACCACATCCTGTATTACTGAATAAATTTTAACTGGATTTGTTTCTTGAGCTGGAGTAGACTGAATTGGAGAAACTGTTATTGTAAATACTTATTTTGGCATATTTTTAAAAAATGTGTTGAATAAAAAATAGTTTGCACTGAATTTGTGTATATATAAGTGGGGCATGGGGGTGGAGGAGAAAGAAGCATAAAGATGGTTTGAAAGACTGTGTTCTTGCATCAGATAGTTTCCCTGCCCTTGATAATTCGTTGTCTGTCTTTAAAGTTTGCTAAGATATACCTGATGAAACGTTAGTATTTGAGGTATAGTTTGTGGAAAGTTTAAGATTAGGCTAATCTAAGAAACTTCAGGAAGGATGTAAAGGTTATAGATACAATACAATTCTGCCTATATGTGCCATTGCTTTTATTTGTTGTCTGAGAATTCTATCAAGTGATTTCTTCCCCTTCTGAAATATGTATCCCACAGAGCTTTAAATATGCAAAACATTTCATTGATTCAGATTTATTCAGCTGATTGTGTCAACTATGTAAGCACCAGCTTATTTTAACAGCAGAAGTTCTTAGAAGCATGGAAGGAGGTGATATATCCTGCACTTCATTGCTTGTGTTTGCCTCTTCATAGTTACTGATTAGCACTCCACTTCATAGTATTTTGTTGAAGTACCATGTTTAATTGTTTTAAATGATTCATTTTTTGTGTGTTTAGCTTGTTTCTATTTTAGCTATAAGACGCCTTGAATTCTTATCAGGGAAGAAGGTGGGATATACTAACAACAACAACAAAACAACAACAACAACAACAACAACAACAACAGCTCCTTACATTGGGGAAATACCTTGCCTCCTCTGTAAATTAAGCTGATTTTTTACCTATTCAGCAGTAATTGACCATATAAATACCTCACTTATTTTTGGCTGGTGGAGGTCGGAAGAAGGCTGGGCTGCAGAGTGATGTTCTCAGATTCACCCTCTTGTATATTGAAGCAAATTATGTATTCTGTGTGCACTTTGTACATGTTTTAAGACAAAAGATAACATCTCTTGCAGAATAGTCAGCATATTTGTACTGATGCACCTGCAGGTTACAGCTGCTAATAACAGTGTTGCTGGGAACCACTGTGTAGCAACAAGTGCCAAAAAAAATATTTTGTTGCATAAGGGGAGAATAAATACTCCAGTTGGAGATAAGTGGTTAATGTTTGCTATCCAAAACTGTGCATCTGTACAAACATGTCCCTGAAAACAGTCTTGTGATTATCTGAGCATTCCTTGTATCCCACAGGAGCTTGCATTAGTGACATTGTACTGTGTGCGTAATGCTGAATTATCTTCACTCAAGGACTTGATTCTGAGCTCTGTATTTCTTTTTAATCTTAAGGGATTTAATCTTTGTACTAGGAAGATGCCTTTTATTTTCAGGCTAGGGCTGGGCGATAACTGATTTTCAATATCTCAATAGATCACCAGCTAAACATCGTGATATATCAATATATCACTATCTGAAATAAAGACTGAACCACGCAGAGGCAAACAGGACAATGTCCTGGCAACTGCTACTACTTAAGGGTCTAAAACTGATAAATGATATTGTCAGTCACCTCATGGTCACTTTCATCAGCAGGCAAGCCAAAATGTATTCAAATGAGACTTGATTTTGGCCTTGGCTACCGAATGGTAGTATTTAGGACATTTCAAAGTATGGTGATGAGTCATAGTGTATACAAATAATCTGGGACTGTTGGACTGCCGGTAGACCTGCTAGGTGGCAGAAGCAATGGCAGCATTGGCACAATAATCAGCAGCCTGCAAAGCCTCGCCATGGCAGTGGACCATGGCGGCAGAAGCAGTGGCAGCCTGTGAGGCCTTGTCATGATGGCAGCAGTAGTGGTAGCCTGCAAGGCATTGTGGCAGTGGCAAAAGCAGCAGCGGCCTGCAAGGCCTTGCGGTGGCAGAAGCAGAGGTGGCCTGCAAGGCCTCGCTGAGGCAGGCTTCCACAGCTTCTGCCACCGGCTCCCACTACCGCCAGGAGGACTTGCAGGCCACTGCCACTTCTTGCCACCATGGTGAGGCCTCGCAAGCCCAACTGCTTGTGTCACCATGAGACCTCGCAGGATGCCGCTACTGCTGTCATCTGTCACTGCTGCAAGTCTCTGCAGGCCTCTGCTGCGAGGACATACAGCCCACTGTTGCTTCTGCTGCCAAATCCAGTCACTGCTGTGAGGCCTTGCAAGCTGCTGCCGTCACTGCCACCACTTTCCATTGCCGCCATGAGGCCTAACAGGCCACTGCCGCCACCTATCACTACTATGAGTCCTCACAGGCTGCCACCGCTACTGATGCTGCCTCTCATCGCTGCCATGAGGCCTCGCAGGCCGCCACTGTTTGTGCTGCTGCAGCGAGGCCTCACAGGCTGCCACTGCTACTTCTGCTAGCTCCCGTCACTGTGAGGCCTCACAAGTCGCTGCTGCGAGGCCTTGCAGGCTGCCTCTGTTACTGCTGACACATACCGGTACTGCAGTCATGGCAAGCTGTTTTATCCACTGCTGTTTCTGCCTCCTAGCAGGCCTGCTGGCAGTCTGGCAATTCCAGATTATTTGTATTCACTATGACATCACCATACTTTGGATTGTCCTGAATTCCACCATTTGGTAGCCAAGCCCAAAACCAAAAGTCCTGTACTGAAATTATAGAAAGCTTGCAATCCCACCCACCATTGCACCCAATGTGTTTTGACCACACAATTTTGGCTTTAGGTGCTATCCCCAGAACATAACCCCTGCATAAATTGCAGGCTTACTGTAATTCAAAATGTCATTTGTTTACAGTTATTGAGCACTATTTATGATATCAGACAGATCATTCTCATTCTTTTTTTGACCGATCACATAACCAGCCGCTGCTCATCTTGAGTTTGCCTTCCTAGTCTTGACCCCATCCTCTTCAATTTTGTTTTACCAAAATGTTTGGTAAACATTGGAATAAAAGCCCCACATAGCAAACCTCCGCAGCCATTCTCCATGCTACTATTTTTTTAGACACAAACATGGTGACCCCTTTAAGAAAACATCGCCCTTTAAGATGAACAAGATATATAGCTAAGAAACAACAGAAAGCTATCTCGGCAGCTTCTAACTTACAAGTAAGAATACCCCAAATTATGAAAAGCACACGTTCTTCTAAAAATAAAACCACACACACAGAGCTATAACCTTAATAGTATTAATTATTTCAGTAATAAAACTAGCTTAATGTGAATTGAATACAAATTTCAGAAAAGATTCTTAAATTTGTATAGAAGATAGTTTCAAACACCATTTACATTCTTAAATTATCCCATAAAGTCTGTCCTCATTTTAAATGTCCCTTGGTTACATCATTTGTATGAAGTGACTACTTGAAACTAAAAGGCTAAAACAACTGAGCAGGCCAGAAAGAAACAAGTAGAGTATAAAATATTAAAAGGAAGGGAAATTCTTGGATAATTGAGATGGGTTAATTGAGGTTACTAAACATGGCATTCCTACAGTATGAAGTTGAAACCACCTTAACCAAGTATTTAATTAATATTAAAAACAAAATGCAACATTTAATGGGTCATGGCTTGTTTCTAAAACAAAAACAGTGCAAATGTACATAATATACTATGGAATGAGTACATAATAGTTGTATAAATATGTTTTTTTTTAAAGTGCTTATTACTGGGTAATAATGGAATATAATGTGATGGGTAGTCAGAATATAATCTCACTTTGAGTCTTCTGATGCAAAAAGGATGAATTTGAAAGGATAAGATTCCTGTGTTCTTTTACTACTCTTCCTGTACAAGCAGGACACTTGAGATTGCAATATGATTCCAAAGTTCCATTCTCCTTAAGAGTACCAAGTTCCTTTGCAGGCTTGCTTGGAGTAGATTGAGAATCCCCAAACATGGGGTTTGTTCATTTATTTTGAAGCATTTTTACCTTGCTTACCAACTAAAATATTTGAGGTGGCTTAATATATTTGAAATACAATAATATAGAGAAGAAGAGTTATTAGAGTGGAGCAAAGCTTTAATTTCTCAGATTTTCCAGTTGCCACTCTGCAGTTGAATCTATTGGTCTGTAAAAAAGTTCCTCAGAGGTTGGTACTTATTGGTGGGCTACTTCAAATGACTCAGTTTCTGACTTGGGTGGCAAATGCAGGGAGCTGTTGGAGAGAGTGAAGGTGTCTAATTTTTTTAAAAATAGTGCCCACCTGTTATCACATGCAATCCTTGGGTGGGGTAGAATAACTCAGTTTTCAAATCATATCCATCACAACAATATAAAACGAGAGGAGCTGAAACAACCTGTTCAAACTGTAGGGCCATTATTTCTTACTACCTGGGGTCAACAGCTAACATCCTACAAATTGCCCGAGCAAAGAAGCTTGTTTTCAGTTTGAGAAAAAGAGAAGTTGCTAACCATGCCTCAAATGAAAGGATTAAGAGCCATCCCTCAGTCCTCAGATGTGTCCTGGCTTTCCATGCCTGGTAGATGTTGCTACAAATGGAAATTAGGAGTATCTCTTTTCAAGCAAACTGGTCATCCCATCTCATTAATTAACATGACACCTACATGACACCAGATTGTCATGTGGAACTGCTGCTATGACTGCCAGTCATCCTGTGATGACCAAGACAGGTCAGCATGTAACCAACTCAAAATATAGAAATCCTGATGGAGTGTTTAGTCCTCAATACTATGATGATGATCAGGAACTCTTGGACAAGATTTTCCATTCGGAAGCAAAGTGACTCCCAATTATGCAAGCTATTAATGCTTGTGCAAAAGCCCAACATATTCATTTCCAGTTGTAGTAATGTTCAGAATCTTCTGTTTTTACATACTGTAGTTGTATGCATAAAAGACTTGTAGAAAGCAATATTGCTTCCTCTTATTGCTAAGCAACCTGCGCAGCTATTGTTAAATCTTTGTTTCATTTGATGTTGCATATTTGCTTAATTCTACAATATAACTTCAAAACCATTGCCAATTCTGAAAACTGCCATAGCAGCCAATGTCTCTTGCTTTTAAAACTTTTTTTGCATAGAAGAAAATAAAGCACTACAAGCATCTGTGGGAACGGAATGACTATAAGAACAATACAGTACACAAGAATTGAACTACCATTTTCATCTGCGTGTGCTGAATCGGAGAAGTGGGAATGGGGAAATTAGTCTTAAACTACAACTGTTTAGGAAGCATACATTCTTAATGTTTCCTGCTGTACAGAAATGAGTATGGAATTATTATTTTTTAAGTGTTTGTTGCGTTTGTGCATAGAAATGATCCGCCAAGGAAAGCAAAGAATTATGCTCACTTCCTCCAACTACCCTATATACATGAGAGCTGATGTAGCATAGTGCAGGTGCGGTCAACTATTTCAGACCCAGGACCAATCTTTAACCCAACTGTGTATTTGGGGGCCTATTTATTTCTCCCCATGTATTTGTATGGTGGTAGTGTTGCTGTCATGACTCACTTTGGATCAGGCCACAGCCCAGTAGTGGTTTCCAATCCACCAGTTAAAGACCAGTAGCATAGTGGATAAGATAAAGGTAAGGGGCCCCCTGACCGTTAGGTCCAGTCGCAGACGACTCGGGTTGCGGCGCTCATCTCGCTTTACTGGCTGAGGGAGCCGGCGTACAGCTTCTGGGTCATGTGGCTAGCATGACTAAGCCGCTTCTTGCGAAACCAGAGCAGTGCACTGAGACACCGTTTACCTTCCCGCCGGAGCGGTACCTATTTATCTACTTGCACTTTGACGTGCTTTTAAACTGCTAGGTTGGCAGGAGCAGGGCCCGAGCAATGGGAGCTCACCCCATTGCTGGGATTCGAACCGCCGACCTTCTGATCGGCATGCCTTAGGCTCTGTGGTTTAGACCACAGCGCCACCCGCGTCCCTAGTGGATAAGATACTGTGCTACAAACCAGGAAGTCCTCGGTTTGAATCTCTGTTCTGCCATGACATAATCAATAGGCAGCCTTAGCCAAGCCACTCTTAAGATGTATGTGTGCCCATAGAGTATGGAGAGTAATAATAGTGAATTGCCTTGCTGGATTTTTTTAATGTGAAGTATTCTGAACACTTGAAAGCACTAGAAAAACATTAGTGTTCTTACATTGACTTCTGCTACTGGTTTAATTTACATTATGGCCTGAGCTCTCTCTGGTTCACTGGGGCAAGCTTTGCCCCTTCTCTAGGAGTTCACACAGACAGCTTTGTTGGTTATACACTACAACTTAACTCATTTCCCGTTGCTTTTCTTAAATCCCCAAGTCTGTTTTCTCATCCACTGTTCAAACTGTGAGAGATGGTAAGTGGGGCAATGACTTGTCTTCTGCTTATGTTAAAACATTATCTACATCAGTGCTGTATAAATAATAAAATTCCTTTATGTGTGCAGCACTGGTTCTGGCTGGTGTTGCCAATATGTTTGTATCTGTATTGCTGTATTACCGTTCTTGTGCTTTGCGACTGAGGTGAAAGTAAAAATGATCATAAGCAAACTTTTGTTTTGTGACTGTAATGATACCTGTGATCAGTTATAATGTGGGCAGCTGGTAATACTGTCTACATGTTGGCTACAGAACTAAAACGTGTTGATTCTGATTTAGCTTGTTTTAAACACAAAGTGCAGAGAGCTTTCAAGTCTTGGTTGACAGATAGAAAGAAAGCATAAAAGAAAAATGAGAAGCTTTATCAAAACATTTGTTTCATCTTCTGCACTGTTCTCACTGGTTTGAGGAAGGCAACAGAATTTGAAAAGAGATAACCCAGATAAATATTGTTAATATTTATTAATGTAGTCCCATCCATGTGCATGGTACTTCTCAAATAATGGGAAGACATTTCACTGTCCCAAGGGGATTGTGATATTGAAACACACACAGGAGACAGCAGAGGTGCATAGAGAAGAATATGTGATATTTTCACATAATCATGCTTAGATTTAGTATAGACATCATATCTGCTTAAGACCAGCTGTTAAAAGCAGGCTAGACTAGGAAAGTCATTGAGTGCTTCCAGAAGGCATTTGGAGGTTAGACTTTGATGGATATTTTATGGAAAGGAAGTTCTACATCAGTGGGGCAGCCACCACAAATGTCTCTGCATTTGCTTTTGCTATTTGAACTTTGCTTACAGGTAGAAACGGTTTAGATGGTTGTGATGGACCAGTCGAAATAATGCCTATTACCTTAACTAGTTTAGATAGAACTTGCATGTTCAGAAAGCTGATCTGACTTGCTTTCCTGCAACTTTTTGGAAGTTGACCCTGTATATGAGATACCTTTTAATTCTGTCCTTGTGGTTGTAGATTTCACTCAAAGCACAGTTAACGTGCGCCCCCCCCCCTTTTGGGTAATTTTCCCACAATGTGGCGGTCATGTTTTGTGTAAAAGAGACTAAATCATGAAGGCTTTGCTGTTGCCATCTCCATGTACGATATATGATATAGTATCTAAAGAGCCTCTAAAGTGCAATTTACAACCCCTTTTTCTTTTTACATGTTTGTACCTTTATGTTCAGTGCTCTCAGTTCTTGTTTGATACACTGTTTGTCTGTTTCCCCCTTAGAATATGGTATCAAGTTTTCGGGTCTCTGAACTACAAGTGCTGTTGGGCTTTGCTGGACGTAATAAAAGTGGACGCAAACATGACCTCCTAATGAGGGCATTGCACTTGCTGAAGAGTGGCTGCAGCCCAGCAGTTCAGATAAAGATCCGAGAACTCTACAGGCGACGATATCCCAGAACAATAGAAGGTCTTTCTGACTTGTCCTCTTTAAAGCCTTCAGTCTTCAATTTGGACAGTAGCTCATCTCCCGTGGAACCTGATTTAGCTGTTGCTGGTCTGCACCCACTACCATCTACATCAGTCACTCCTCAATCCCCATCCTCACCTCTTAGTTCAGTGCTGCTCCAGGACACAAAGCCTCGCTTTGAGATGCAGCAGCCATCACCTCCAATTCCACCTGTGCATCCTGACGTTCAGCTAAAGAGCCTTCCCTTTTATGATGTGCTTGATGTTCTAATCAAACCTACAAGCTTAGGTAAGTGGGATTTTTCAACTGTGAGCAGTGCAAATCACTTAACTGTCTGCAGCTGGGGTGCACCTACCTCAGAAAATACAGCATGCTAACTCTCAAGACACTACAGCTGGCTTTATTGGGGATAACAACAAAGTTATTAGCTTGCCAAGCTGCTGAAATGTACAAAGTATAGCTGCTTGGGGAACTGATAGCAGTAGGTGAACTTTTAAATGCATCTAAATGCAAAAGTACGATTTATGCACTTAATCTGGAAGACCTGAAAGCTACACAGTTCCATTACTTAAAAGTCATGTTTTTGTGAAATAGGGAAAGTTATAAGACACCCGTTTCTGTACTGCCTTCTGTAGACTCTGGAGTTTGTCAGTGAATTAAAGCTAAATTTTTCTGTGTCCCTCTGCAGTACAGAGCAGTATTCAGAGGTTCCAGGAGAAGTTCTTTATCTTTGCTTTAACACCGCAGCAAGTCAGAGAAATCTGCATTTCCAGGTAATAGCAGAACGTCTAGCCTGAACTTCCTCATACCAGATTTGGTTAATTTTCTTTGGCAGAATTCCAGACCACTTGATCTACCTCTGGGAATCCCATAAAAATAACTGATGACTTCTTGGAATCCTGAAAACTACTTTATAGCATCTCAGTTAATGTTGTAGAATGAACACATTTTTCCAAGGTTACAGTGAGAGTGGGCAGATTGTTCAGAAATGAGAACCCTATTGGAAATGTGATAAACTTATGACAGCTGCTAACTTGTAAGTTCAGGTGCATGTAATTTTTATGAATATGGTGAGTGCTAATTCGTGATGCGTAAATATACAGCATTGAGGCTTCAGCCTGTCATCCCCCACAAATACAGTAAATGGACCTAGCAAAGATGACACTTGGAAGTGCTGATGAATTTGGTGGCTGTTCCTCTGATGTCTCAGAGAATATTTGACAGCCCTCCTGTAGGTTTATCTCTGCAACTATGAAAGCTAGCCATATGTTCGCAGAGTTTCACTTGTTGCTGTCTATGGGAAATAGAAAGACTTGATCTTTTGCTGTCCGTAGTGTTTTGTGTGTATGTGTATCTGTGTGTATCTCTCTATATCTGTATCAATAGTGGACTCTCACTGTGCTTGTAGATACTTATACTCATGAAAGCAAGGTAGAATTACAAATCAGGATTAAGAAGGTTACCGTTGTAGGAGGAGTTGACTTGTTAAGCGATAAAGCAACCTTAGACTTGTCTAAGTAACTTCTGCTTTTGTTATGACAGGGACTTTTTGCCAGGAGGCAGAAGGGATTACACTGTGCAAGTTCAGCTGAGGTGACTTCAACTTATTTACATAAATGTATAAATGCCTCTTTTAATGGAGTACATTTTTATGTGCTGCCATTCAACAATATTCTTTTCTGCAAACAGGTTATGCCTGGCAGAAACCAGCTGCCCCCAAGAAGATAACTACCCTAGTAGCTTGTGCATAAAAGTAAATGGAAAGCTATTTCCATTGCCGGTAAGCTGTTGAAATTTTTGATGGCGCATCTGCTTTAAACTTCTTGTAATCCTGACTTGCCAGCCCAATGGGGTGCTATACCGTCCTGATCTACTGACCAAAAGGAGGGCTTGTGGGAGTGCTTGGGTGCAGGGATACCAAAGGATGTCAAAAACACCAGAGTGATCTGTTCAAGTGCTTTATTAAAGAAGGTGTAGACTTACAGCAAAGCAGCATGCCAGTTCTCGTAGCTTTTGCAGACGCATGGCAGACTCCGCAGCAAGGAGATGTCTTGTCCGCACCCAAGCAAACATTTATACATTCTTTATGCAACAAAGAAGCATACATCATTTAACCTGACTAGCTGAGGGCATAGGTGGCAGGTATCCAAACCTTACTGATAGCTGCCCTTTCCTGGGCTTAGAACCCAGCACCCCAAGCCCCACAGATAAGGGTAACATCAAAGCAAGCCAATTAGTCTATATCAAAACAAGTGAATATAAACATATGAGGTCATTGCTGTAACAACTAATTGTGGGCTTATCTTGACTACCAATATGGCGTTAGCAAAGCTTCCAGAACAGTTCACCTTTGGTTCAACACAAATACCCTCTGCCACACAACTCTACCCATAAATGTCTCTAGAATGAAAGTTATGGAACTAAATAACTAGTATTTGGATCTGTGAACAAATACAGTTACAAAACTTGGTTGATGCTGCATCAGTGTGCATTATTCACAGCGTAGATTTGGAAATCCTTTATTAACAGCTTGGAATTTCCCCTAATTTCCTTCTCTGACTTAGTTACTGGTATGGTGCTGTAGCCAAGTTTGATTTCCCAAAGCAAAGCTTCGAGTAAACTAACAAACTAACTTTCTTAGGGAATTTCTTTCATAAAAAAGTGCTGTGGTCCTTTCTTCCATCCCTCAAACTTTAGTTACTAAGGCCGCAATCGTATATGTGCATTTGGAAATAAGACCCACTGAACCCGTTGAGGCTTACTTCTGAATAAAATGTATAGGATTGTGCTGTAAGGCTCACTGGAAAGAAATGGATGCTTGGCAAATGTTTTAACTTTCATTGAAATCAATGGGACTTTAGTATTTAATTTTAGCTTGCATATTCTGTAACTTACTAGAAATTGCAACTTTTTGAGCAGTCTCCAAAGAGAATATATATATATATACTGTAAATGGAAAAATGATTTTTGTGCCTATGTTTTTTAGGGATATGCTCCACCACCCAAAAATGGAATTGAGCAAAAGAGGCCTGGGCGCCCCTTGAATATTACATCTCTAGTCAGGCTATCCTCTGCAGTGCCAAATCAGATTTCTATTTCCTGGGCGTCTGAAATTGGAAAGGTAAATTGAAATCTTTCTGTCTTGCAAAATGACTTCATGTAAAAAAATAATAATGTAGAATTGTTTTGAATGAAAAGTGTAAATCCTTGCCTTGGGTTTCTAGTGACCTATGTGCAATGAAACAGGAGGGTTGGCGGCTAGAGCACAGGTCCAAACGTGGGTGAGGCTGCACCATTGTGCCTACCACATGGTGGTGAAGAAGAAAGCTTACTTCTCCACCATCGCTGCGTCTGCAAGTAGCTGCCCAGCAGAGCTTTGCCTAGTGGTGAATCTGCTTTTGTCATCTGGCCTAGAGTGCATTGCTCTGACACCCTCAGATGCCTGCTGGACAGAGATGACTTGGCCGCTGTATTCCCTGCTCTGGTAACTTCCAGACTGAGTTATTATAAAGTGCTCTAAGTACCGCTGCCCTTGAAGATGACTTGGAAACTTCTGTTGTCCAGAATGTAGTGGCAAGATAAGGCTGGGGTTACCTTCTGATCTTCTCTAAACTGATTTAAAACCACTGCGCTGGTTGTTTCCAGGCCCAACTGAAGGTGCTCATGTTGGCGTTTAAATCCCCAAGTGACTTAGGACCACAATGCCTGTAAGACCGCCTCCTTCCCTACAGACCCTCTTGGGTGCTAAGCAGGATGGAGGGTGCTCTCTTGGGTGCTCCGTCACCCACAGAAGCTTTGGTGGGGGTGCCATTCTGGGATAGGGCATTCTGTGGGGCAGCTCCTAAATTGAGGAACTCCCCTCCCATAGTGGTACATCTGGCACTTTGGTTATACGTCTTTCAGTTAATGATGAAGATGCACCTCTTTATCCTGGCTTTTGGCATTTGAGAGGCATATTTTTAGGACCCACCTTGTTTCTGTAATTTTAGATTGTTTTAAACGGTTTTTAATGTGTAATAATGTTTTAATATTGTGTTTGAATTGTTAATTGTTGTAACTTGCCCTGGGACCTTAGGGTGAAGGGCGGATAATAAATTGTAATAGCAATAAATAACTCATTCATGCAACACTCTTTCTCTTTCTTAACTTACTATGATCTGCTTCTGTGTGTCTGTCTGCTGTAAATAGAGGCTTGCTGTTGGTGGTGGTGATGATGATTTGTATACCACCTTTTATCTGAAGATCATTTGTCTATGAAAAAGACCTTTTCATTCTTTCACATTTCCTCTCCTGTAGAATTATTCAATGTCTGTGTATCTTGTACGCCAACTCACTTCAGCCATGCTGCTACAGAGGCTAAAAATGAAAGGTATTCGGAACCCTGATCATTCCCGGGCACTAAGTGAGTAGATAATTCTTGTGTTTTTCTTCCTTCGGTTACATGTTTGTCATGGGCTGTAGGTTTCTAATAAAGCAGTTGGGTGCCTCCTCATCAGGGTGGTTCTTGGCATACCATGTGGCTAAGTGTGAGGACTATCGGGGTATTATTGCCAGAGTGCAGAAGAAAATATATATATATATTTTGAAGGGCTGCTTTGACATCTAATAGGAATCAAAAGTGTTACTTTGACTTCCTGAAGCATTTTACAATATCGGACCATGAATATGTATACTGTCAGGGACGGTAGCTAGAGTGTCAGAGTAGGGTGCAGGAGGCCCCATCTTCAGATACTTGTGTAGCCATAAAGCTTACTGAGCAACTGTCTCTCAGCCTTGCCTGCCTTGCTTGCAGGGCTATCATGAGGATAAAATAAGGCGGGAGAGCCATGTATGTCAATTCGTGATTATTGGTATACTAGTAGACTTTAAGCCCGTTAAATTAACGGGCGCTAGAACATCATGGAAAGCAGGGACGGCGAGAACTTGCTGAAGTGCTCGATGTACTTGGGCGCCCCGGCCAGCGCCGAATGGCCCTTCAGCAGGCAACGCAGGAGGCGCATCGCCGTGGCGGTGGCACTGGCACCAGCCAGGCCCCGGCAAGCCAACTCAGCCACCACTTGTAACGGCCGCTGCCGCTTAGAAGTAAGTCCACGCGAGCGTGCACCCGCCGCTTCAACAGCCTGGCCGCCCGAAGTCTCTGCGCTCCAATCCCTGTGCCTGTGGGGCACATGCGCAGTTTCGCCCGGCCGCCCGAAGTCTCTGTGCTCCAATCCCTGTGTCCGTGGGGCACATGCGCAGTAGGACACAGAGACGGGCACAGGGACTGGACGCAGAGACACTTGCACTTTATTACTGTAGATAACTAATAACTGAAATGCAAACGAAAGTTGCAAAGTAGCTTCCACTCCCCTTAAAACAGTGATATACCCAAATCCCCCTTTTTAAAATACTTTGCTTGTTTTGATTGGTTTTACTGAGTTACCGTTGCCATCAACCTGTTGAAATTTCATTAAGGGCAAAGTACTATTTCATATTCTATTTACAAATTGCCTTACTGAAATCTCGGGAATATGCTAGGTCTAGAATAGACCCTGCAACAATTTCTGAGCCTGGTGTTGAAGTGCAGATTTTTGTTTCTGCATACACAGTTGCAGAGGATTCTGGAGCTGTTCCAAATACCCAGCTGGGCTGGTAAAGAGTGTCTTACATCATGTCTCCCATGCTGCTTAAGTCTGGTGGCTGCCATTCAGAACTATGGGGCACTTCTTCACCTTGCAGCTTCCTTCCTTTCCATGCAGGAATTAAAAAGCACCACTTAGGTTTGCATGGAGCAGACAGCAGGTTGGTGTGAGAGCAAAGTCCCAGCAACATGCTCTAAATGCATTCATCTTACAGATTTTATATAGCAATTGTATTGTGGGTGGGAAACCAGTAGGAGAAGTTCTAATGTGCAGCTTTGAAATTTTGTCAGTGCCATTATCATTTTATGTTGAATTTACAAATTCTTGAAATAGCTAGGCCGTATATTATTCTCTCAAGCTCTTGAGTAATCAAGAATTGCACATTAAAAGTTATAGTCCAGCAAGATATTAAAGCATTTATTTTAAATCTCCCCCTTCTTTTTAAAAATAATAGTTAAAGAAAAACTCACCGCTGACCCAGATAGTGAGATTGCGACTACCAGTCTGCGAGTATCATTAATGTGTCCCGTAAGTAGAGTTGGATAATAGCTTGGAATGATGTCTTACAGGGAAATTATTTGCTTTGATTAAAACACTTTATATTTCAGCAAGGCTATCCAGACTCCTAATTTGGTCATGTTTTTAAATATTTGCTGATTGTATCTGAGTATTACTGTCTTAAGTAAACTGTTTAGAGGTTATACATTTTTTCTGAACAAAATAAAGAATAAGAGGAAGACTCTGCAAATAAGTATGTCACTAGTAATATATGCAAGTTGCTATGCTTTGCATATTTATGTGGAATTTGGTTTTTAGTGTCTATTTCAAAGCCCCCTAAACATAAAGAGAAAGCTGATAAGATGTTACTACATCTTCTAAAGATGTCTGGTAGAACTGGTTTTATTTTAATTTTAAAGGTTTTACTGCATTGCTGTTGTTGTTGTTTTAAGCAGCAATAGTAGTTGTTGTTTGAGCTTGCTATACACTTGAGCTTGCTATAGAGATACTTTAATATATTAAGTGGTATATAAATTGCCTGAACACTAAATACGCACATACTGTTAGTGGAAGCCCTCCTAAGCCCAAAGAAAAGCCACTTAATCCATTCACATACAGGGCTGCAAAGATTCTGAATCAAGGTACCCAAATGTCTACACTTCCATCACCATCTCCACTAACATAACATCTCTGATGGGATCTGTGAAGTGTGCAAGTCTCATGTCCACGCATGTAGTGCTGCCAGTGGCATTTGTATGTGGCACTGTACGCAACACAAAAACTTGCTTGCTTAGGGCGTGTCATTTTATGAGGTGAAGCTTAATTTTTTCTTCAGTGAGGGGTCTTAAAAATAGGTTTTTGGATGTGAGGAATTAAAATCTGCCATTTTTGTGATTGGACAATATTTAGCTTGGTGAGTCTACGTTTTATGAAGAATTTCGTAAACTGCTTTTGGAAAAACCAACAAATTTTAATTGTACCTTCTGAAAGTGTCAGGTAATGCTTAATAATAATATAGAATATAACTGCAAGTACTTGGTAATCATTTTTAATGATTTCTATGCAGTTTGACACACATTTTACTTACCACCACATTTTCCCTACCAAGCAAAACTAAATTATATTAACAAAATATCTTTTGAATTTCCAAGTTACGTTACAACTTTTTAGCACCCCTCATTTTTGAAAGTTGAAAGATTCAGCATGCCCTACGATGAATTTGACTGATCCGTTATGGGAGGCAATCTGATGGCTGAGAGGCTGTAACTGTGGGGGGGGGGATCAATGAGGAGTTTGCCCCTTACCTAGGGAGGCTCACCCACACTTTAGATTGCTATTCATGTGAGGATCTAGGCTCCATACTTTTACAAACAAGCAAGGATTGTCTGGTTTGTCCTTTTCATAAAGGCACCCAATTCCATTCGCTAACAATGGCTCTCTCACCTCCCCACCCTTTCCTTCCATCTCTGCCTCCCTACCTTTGATGCTTTTCACTTTCTACGTGACCTGGTCTCCAGCTGGGGAAAATGCGGCTGACAATTCCCTGCCGTGCCGTTACTTGTACCCACCTGCAGTGCTTTGATGCTGCTCTCTATCTACAAATGAATGAAAAGAAACCCACCTGGATATGTCCTGTGTGTGACAAGAAAGCTGCATATGAGAGTCTCATCTTAGATGGGTAAGACAAGGAGGTGGCATCTCGCTTTTTCAGGTGGCAGTAGCAGTGCTCTTAGAACTATAAAAGCAGTTTGCTGCATTCAGTGAATTAACAGCAGGAGCTGCTTAGCAAGTAAGCTAGCATTGTGTCTTCCCAGAGGCGTGTGTTTGGTTGTGGTAAAGCCATAAAGAATTGGAACTGACCTGCATTTGAAGCTTGGAACTTGTAGCCCATGACACACTCTACTCTTTAATCACAACTTAAACGATCACCAGCATTACCCCTTTGGCCTATATAGATCTAATGTGATAAAAGGGTTATAACCTTTTAAATTGCCAACCAGCTTCTAGGGCTATAGACCTGGCTTGAGGCTTAGTTTGCTCCCATCAGATGTCTGTGAATGGCTTTATAGGATTGAGGTGACATGCAGTTAGTTTATGAATGTGAGTCGCAGGGGGTCCTGATCCTGTCAAATGGTTCCAAAGGCTAATTACCGTATTTTCCATATGTAAGACAAGGTTTTAAAATAAGGTTTAAAAATTGGGGTCGTCTTATACATAGGTAGTGCATCTTTTGGACAGGGGTTTTGTAGCTAATGCGAGCAGGAGATTGTCTGTGGTAGCACGGTTAGTGCGGGTGATTGGTGCCTGCGTCCAGGGCTTTATTTGACTGGCTGCTGCTGTGACAATTGGGCGGGTGTTTGGTGGCTGCAGGCAGCCAGCGTCTTATACACGGAAAAATACGGTAACTAGCTGTTGTCTCATGATCAGAATCTTTATTGAACCATGTGGAACACAAGGAATGATGTGGGACTTTAAGTATTAATCTGATTTATGAATTTTAACTTTGAGCATTATTGAACAACATCAAATGTAAAAAATCCTGTGATCTAATATCTCAAATCTATTCTCCACAATTCACCCTGTGTGGCTAGAAGCCTCATATGTTGCCAAGGTCAAAACGATTTGTGGTTCATTGCCCATAACTCAGTCCCAGAATGAATATTTGTAGGGCCCAACAGCAGCAGCTAGTAAGCTGTAGCTCACATGGGTAAGAGCCATTGGGTTGGAGTGGAGCTGGGACATCCTTTTGGAAGGGAAGCTTCTCTTTCTAAGGCAGCCATCACTCAAAGACACCATCAGAACAGTCAGCGGACACAAACTAGTAATGTTTAATGCTCTTTTCCAGACTCTTTATGGAAATTCTAAACGAATGTTCAGATGTAGATGAGATCAAATTCCAGGAGGATGGTTCCTGGTGCCCTATGAGGCCGAAGAAGGAGGCTCTGAAAGTTGTCAGCCCACAGTGCACCAAGGTAGAAAGTAAGTAACTTCGAATTCAGGCCATGAAACACCACCTGTCCCAGTTGACATGGGAACCTATCCAGGGTGACTGGTTACTCCTATTTGCAGAAGAGACAGCAGATACTTTTGCCTCCTTGCAGTAACTGCCTCCTAGTTCCTTCACTATCTGGCTCAGAAGCTGGGCGTGATTTCTTAAATATGTCTCTCCAGAGGACAAATACCTACCTGGCCTATTCTTTCAGATCTCCATTCATTGGTTTATCCTGTTACTTATCTGTCAAGTCCTGCTCAGTGCTGTTTTTCTAGAAAAAGAGGTGCCGTAACTCAGCATGAACATCTCCTTGGTTCTCTTATAGTGGCAATGGCTCCCACCTGAGAGGTGCTGGAACTGAGTTCCGGCTGAAAAAAAGCCCTGGTCTTGTTCTTGATTTCTTTTTCTGAGCTTCGTTCTCCCTACATAGGGAAACAAAAACCCCTAAACTTTTGTTTTCTCTCTTGCTTCATCCCTGCTTCTCATGGCACCAATAGGGAAGTGCTGTAGAACAAAGTCTTCCAAAACAACCCTGCTTCTGAAGAGTTACACTTCTGAAGCATCTGTCCTCCATGCCCTGCCAAGTCAAAAAGGGAACTCCTCTAGAGGCCAGCAAAGCATAGCTTAGCTGCAACTCCACTAGGCTCCACTGCCAACTTCAACAAACAAGGGAAACTGCTGGTGGAAGTCCCTGTCAGTGTGTCCAGACCTTCAGCTTCTCCGGTGCAGAACGGAGCAGTACATCTACCAGCAGTATCCCAGTTCTGGTCTGCCCTAGTGGATGACTCTGCCTGCTTGCAATCAAATGCCAAGCAAAAATGACATTCCTTTCACAGGCCACCAGGTGGCTGCAGAGAGTAATTGGTACAGTCCCAACAGTTCCTGTACAGCCGTGGGAATATATTTGTCAGATAGCAACTCTCCATCTTTGCAAATGTCTGTCTCTCGTCAGGGTCCTGGATGCTACCCTTGCGTATCTGGCCAGAATGATGCAATTCTGTACCTTTTTCTGCATCTATCTTCAATGCTCAGTTCACTCAGAGAATTAAAGAGCCATAATTGTTTCTAATTGAGCAGCTGTATAAAAGGAAAGTAAGAAAGCACACCCCAAAAAAGGGGAGGCACACGCCGCTCCCCTCTTCCTGCATGGAGTCTCCCTAGCTCAGTGGAAAAAAGTCAACCAGGGCCCCAGCATGAACCATGCCAAGGCTCTCTCAACCTTCTTTTCTAACTCCTCAGGTGAGTTGAGGGTAATCTGATTCACACTCACTGGCATGAGACATAATTCTTTATTTAAAAATCTTAAGGATTCCACAGTAGTCAGTTTACTCCACCTCTGGATGTAGTTTCTTCTTAGATTCAACAGCTCTTGTTAGGAGCAAGTCTGGAGAAAGACAGAAACAAAAGAACCCATAGGCTGCAAAGGATAAGAGTGAAGGGTTGAAACTTTCCTGGAATGTTGAACTTTGTATCTGGGATTCTTTATGCCCTCAGTCCCTTGGCCTCATTGCAGAAGAAATGGTGAGTCAAGCCTGCAGCCGTATAATGTAGTCATTCCTTTAATGGAAAAAAGCAGAGTATCAACTCAGTTCAAACAGTTTGGCCACAAGGTGTGTGTTTGTTTGCAGGAGGGTAAACATCACCTCTGTTGCACTTTTTCTTTCCAGGTTCCAGCATGGTCAGCAAGCCCTGCTCCACGCCAATCAGTGAGGTCAGCAAAAAGAAAGGTGACGTCATTGACCTCACAGTTGAGAGCTCGTCTGATGAAGAAGATGATGCGCCTCCCAAAAGGAAATGCATATATATGTCTGACACACAAGCAAGTCCCACCAAAGGGTTGGTTAATTTTTCATGTGAATAATACTATCTGTCCTGGTTTGTTTGTCTATCAGTCCCTATCCTGGCAGCTTGGATTTGGTTTTCACTTTCCTGCTTGTACATCATTTAGTAGATGTGCTGAGTCCATCTCTCTCCACTGTACCCCTGCTTTCTTGGAAGCCTCTTCTCTGATTATTTTTGGTTTGATTAAAGATGCTCAAATGCAGCTAGCTGTGTTAAGGCAAGCAAAATTCATTTTTGAGAAGTCCGTCTGCAGGCAGATCAAATCCCACCCTGGGTTTAGGAGTTAAGAAATGCTATTGCATAGTCTGTTTCAGAGGAAATCTTTCTCTTTACAAAGTGCTCTTCTAGCTCCAGAGTCCAAAATCGTGTGTAAGGTAGTTCATATAGAAATTCTTGACCTTTTCTTCCTCTTCAAGCAGTGTGGATTGCACTGGTTTTTGGCCACTGTAGATTGTATACCTTCGCAGAACAAGAATAACCAACTGCTGATCTGTGCACTGAGTGCTCCCTATGGTCCAGTAGGAGGCAGGTTTTTAGAAGCAAGATTTGGCCAGGGCATGGACTCGAAAGGCCCCTCCCAATTGCTATTGGGAACCTGCCTCCTAGTTTCCCAGTCTGCTTTGCTCTGAGGGAACCAGGGTGTCAGGATACATAGGCTTCCAATCTGATGAATCACGAGTGCTCTTATTGGCACACAAAGTTGGTGCTGGCTGCCTTTTTGGACAATCTGGTATTTTCCCGCAGTGCAGGAGGATCTCTGTGTATTGCTCTTCTCCACATACTCCAGAACAGAGGTGGTTAATCATTTTTAGGCTGAGGACAGCATTGACCTATGGGGCTGCATATCAGAGTGGGTGTGGATTTTGCTGTCTACACAGTTCAGTGTTGGGAGTTTTGCTCTGAAGTAACGTCTTTTATGTGCTTGGGTGGTTGGATTCTGCTTTTAAAATCCTCTTTGACTGCAGTTCTAAAGAATGCATTTTGTGAATTGTCCTGCTGGCCTGCCTTGGGCCATGTTGGCAGGATGAGCATCCAAAGAGACAAAAAGGAAAATGCTTACAATAAAGACCCACACTGGTTGTGTGTATTCTGATGATGGAGTCTAAGAAGGCTCAGCTGTGCACAGCTTACCTTCCTGCTGACTGCTGGGTTGTTTCTGACATTCCACCTTCTGTTTCACCCACAGGGTGCTCATGTATCAGCCATCTACTGTACGAGTGCCTGGAGTGAGCACAGTGGACCCTTCTGCTATTCCGCCCTCATTAACGGACTACTCTGTACCATTCCATCACCCACCAATATCAAGTATTTCATCAGATTTACCTGGTAAGATTTCTTTTTCTGAACTCAATTCTTATATCAGTTGGGGCAGATACGACTTAAGAATCAAATCAGCATAGGATGGGAGGATAAAGGGTAACGAGAGAGAACCATGTCATCTCGTTTTTATGTCTTCTTAAGCAGGAAGGGAGAGGTAAAATAAAATTAATTCTGGGTCTTCCCAGTTCTTGTCATCCTTAACCCTTGCACCACAATGTAACAGATTTCTCCATGATGCCTCTTCTTTCAATGCAATGTTTTTTCTTCTAGGTTTGGATTTTCTTTCTTTAATCCCAGTTGACCCACAGGTAAATATATTCATTACAAATTATTTACTTTTGCTTTTTTGTTGTTGCTTAAACTGGAATAGACATGAGTGAAGGGGGGAAACCCTTCTGCTATCTGATGGTTAGATTTGGGGCATTTAAAAAAATTATCGTGACTGCTCTCCCATGGTTCTGTAGCATTCGCATCTAAGATTTGAGACTGAACGTTTTAACATCCTCTGCGAGGTGTGGGTTAAAAACTTGAAGCAGTAGGAATAATTTCTTGAAGGAATGCTTTCCATCATTTAATTTCATTGGCTTCTCCTTTCTTTCCCCTCCCACCCCTTTTAAGCAGGCCCATAAGGCAGCACACTGTGGTGGTTTGTGGTTAGGTTACCGATAGGGATGGCCAATAATGTGCCGAGTTGACAGGTTCCTTGTAATCTTAGCATGCCTGTCTGATGGAGAGATTTCAGAGTTACCCTTTTTGAGCCTTTCAAAACTGTATTAATTGACTTTGTCTTAACTTTGCTTACTCTAGCTTGGATGCTTGCACTGTTTTCCCCCCTGTGTGTTTTGTCTCTCTTCCTTATCTGCACCATTGTTTGTTTCAAGCAGTACTGTCCTCCTATGTTTTTGGATAGTCTCACCTCGACGTTGCCAACAAGCACCACCCCCGGCAACATCATCACCTCCACCAGCCACCACGAGAGCAGCACTCGCGTTAGCTCCTCAGGCCGGAGCGAGACGGCAGTTATCACCAGCAGCAGTGGGAACAACATTCCTGACATCATCTCTCTGGACTAAAAGCTGGCAAAATCTGCCCATCTGCAACTGCACAGGGCTTGCCCATTCACATGCCTAAATCCCTGGACCATCCGCAACTTGGACGACCTTATTTGGGGTATTTATTTGAAAGGAGCGAGGGGGTGGGGAACGCTTTGGATTTATTTTTTTTAACCTTCTCTATGTGGATTGACAGTACCACAAAAAGAGGGCAGGGAACCGACTGGAAGGATTATATTTTTGTTGTCTTGGGTTTCGCCCCCTGCTCATCTTGGAAAGAATGTGGTCAGTTTGAGGATGCCAGCCCTTCAAGCTTGCTCTAAAGAAACTGACATGGGTTTACTATGTGGATTCCAGGGCAGGTTCCATATTTTGATTTTATTTTCTCGTTACATTTAGCAATAATGTGAACAGTTTTGTTAAAAATCAAAAAGCACTTAATTTCTCTGGAATAACAGACGTAAGGACAAGAGGAAGTTGGCAATTTCTTCAGTGGAGGACAAACTTCTGTGAAAATAATAGGTGCATAAAAACTTGTATGTTTGCCTCTTTGCTTCTCCAGTTGCTTCACCATCTCCTTCCCAAATCTGGATATATCTATTTGGAAGCTCACACTGCTTGGAGAATGTTCAGTTAACAACAGCGAAAAAGGCACAGAAATGTGGGGGGAAAGAATGCTATGCAAAGGTCAGCTTCACAAATCGAATCCATGTTCACAAAACAAAGAATTCAAAACCCAGCAGTTAGCTTTCAGGACAGGATTACCAGTTCTCCGTGGATGAAGGAAAAGAATTTCTGCTTCTTCAAGTCCTGCAAAATGGCCAGTGCTTCAGATTTGCGTGTGGTGCTAAGCCTCTGCTGAGTCAGCGTGTATTACGCCATGTTTTGTAGCCACAGAAAGAATCTATGTCCATCATGAGGTAGAAACTGTTTTTACAACTGTCCAATCCACATTACTTAAGTCAAGTTGCTGCTAGGAAGATTGATCCTCATTCCCTTTAGAATAGTTATGAGAATGATTTACTTGACTGCATAGATGACATAGCATTTCAGATCTCTACTTTGGAAAAAAATAAATAAACCAATTTTCCCATTTGAAGAGGCTAATGAATGCTTTGGGTACTGGGGTTAGGTTTATACTTTGATGCAGCTAGTCCTGGTTCAGATGAGGACATCCTGAAATTGCAGGGGGCTACATGCAAAACATGATTTCCTTCTGTCATTGAGGGAAGATTCCCGATTTATTTATGTGTTAGGAAGGAAATCATCCTAGTCATTCCTGCTTTACTGTGTTTAAAAACCCATGTCTCTCCATACAGTCAAACCTCTGTTCCTGAACGCGTTTTGGCTCCCAAACGCCGAAAACCTGGAACTGTTCCGGTTTTCAAACGATTTTCAGAAGCCAAACGTGCTACTTGGCTTCCATTTTGAGTTTCCCTATTGTATTGAGGCTTCTGCTTTCAGTTGTCAAACGTTTCGTAAGTCAGAACGGATTACGTTCGACAACTGAGGTTTGACTGTATAAAAAATTCCTGTGCCATTAGTAGTAATAGATAATTTTAACCAGTGTATTCTGAAGAGCCATGTACTTCCAGGCCCCTCCTGTAATTTGCAAAAAGGTAATGATCCATAGCATTGAAAGGCTGCTGCTGTTCTTCACTGCATTCTCTCACCTTCTCATATGCTTAAATTGCTAACACTTTCAGCTGTATGGCTAAATACTATAGTACTACTTCTGATTCTTTACCACACTGTTGATATTCTGTTGCCATTTTATAGACACGTTTGCTTTCAGGAATGAGGAAATACCCAGTAATGGTTACACTTCAGATGTTTTGAAAACTTAAAACCATAGGGTAGAATTCAGTTTTACAGTGGAACCTTGGTTTACGAACTTAATCCGTTCCGGAAGTCCATTCTTAAACCGCAACCGTTCTTAAAACAGAAGCGCGCTTTCCCTATTGAGGCCTCTTGCCACCGGTGCCCTTCCACCGTTCGGATTCCGTTCTTATACCAAGGCAAAGTTCTCAAACCAGGACACTACTTCGTTTTGCAGCGATCGTAAACCAAATAGTTCGTAAACAAGGCTGTTCTTAAACCGAGGTACTACTGTACTCAAGAGTAGACCCACTAAATTAATGGACCTTAACCGTTGAGTTTTGCTCAGGGTAGATTCACTGAAGTGAACAAACTTCAAGTTGAATTGCTTTCAGTGAGTACTGGTATCATTCATGGTTTTCCTTTTCCATTCTATCTCCAAGCATCCCATCCTGCTGTGTATAGCGGTCTCAAAAGTCAATTCTTAGCTCACATGATGGGTTTTGCATTGCGCCAGTCTCCATGTGTCTGCTAATTTGTACTTATTAAAAGTAACCTGGTATCGGGTGGGGTGGGGTGTTGACCTTAAACCCATACCGATTGCTAGTTTGAGAACTCCAGTCCTTGTGCAGCTTGCAGCATTGTAACTCTGCAGGTCCCAGGAGGTGAGGCAAATTCACTAAGTCAGGTACTGTCCTTTATTGGAAGTCTCTATCTTACATTTTTCAGGGTTGAAATACAGCTCTTTGCAAAAAATTCCTGCAAGTAGATGGTTTAGAACTCAAGTTTCAAACGTGTCTCCAAGGCAGTAGTTCTCATCTGTTAAAGCTACTGCTTGTACGTAATAGGGCAATTGCAAATAAGATTAAAGGCCCTCAAGTGATTTTGGAACAAGAGGCCATAAGGTCTCTGCAAAATGAATTCTGTTTCAGTATGGGGCTCTTGAAATAAATACCAGTGAGGAGTGGGGAAGCCTACTTACTGCAGAAACAAGAATTTCACCAAATAAGTGATTCAACACATACTTTTATTTCTCATTAGGTGAACATGACATAATTGCTAGATGTTTGGAGTTTTTCTGTTCAGTTTCCCACTCCTTTGCTGGCTTTGTGAAGCAATCCAATTCTGTGATGAAGTTGAGTGCTAGAATAGGCACCCCTGACCTGGATGAGGTTGTAGTTACAATTTGTCTAGGAAGTTGTCCAGAGGTGGAATACCTTCCTTCAAGCCTTTGCGTTTGCGTGTTTCAGCCACGACTTGAAAGGGTCGTGAATTAGCATCGTAGGGGTCTCCAGGCAAAATCTGCCAGTGATCAAAGAAGCATTGTGGGAAAGCCTGGCCACCGGTATTGGACCTCAAATCAGCAGTGAAACCTATGGAGATGGGGAAAAAATGAGTAACTTGTAGGGGCTAGAACACCCCTTGCAATATCCTCTGTCAGACCTTTCATTCAAACAAAAGTTTTTACTTAGCCACCTTTAGCAAGTTTATCTGATGCAGCATTAATAATGCTAAATTCATATCAACAGGAAAAGCTTGTTCAATCTAGCTTAAATTTATTTGCTCTTCTACAGCTGCCTCTTCCTCGCTGCATTTCTTTAACTCCTAAGAGAGGGTCATCGCTCAGTGGTAAGAGCATCTGCTTGGTATGCAGGAGGCCCTGGGTTCAATCTCCGACACTGCTAAGTAAGGGTTCAGAATCACCACCAGCCTGAAACCCTGGCAAGACATTGCCAGTCAGTGAAGGAACTGCTGAGCTAGATGGACCAATGGTCTGACTCTGCACAAGTCAGCTTCCTAACTCTAGTATCACTATCCAGAATACAATTTGACTGTTCCTTAACTCTAATGTCCAGCCTCTCATATCTGCTAATTCATTCTGGGTCATTTCCCCTCCTAGGCTGAGGTACCAACTCCATTACGGGCAGCTACTTTTCCTGGCAAAGTTGAAAGCAGGAATACTTTAGCCAAGAAGGCTAGTTTTTATTTCATTGTATTACAGCCTTCCCCCAAAACTAGTGACTTAACTGTAAGAATGGTATGAACCACCCAGTGGGATTTGATAAGGTCATGAAATCAGTAGTCAATCTCTTACCAAATGACTCATTAACTGGCAGATATGCTTTGACCACAAACATGGGCGTCCCAGCTACTTGGGACTCTTCAAAAACATGACCACGTTTTCGATTCAGCACACCATAAATGCCTCCAACCACTTGTTCTGGGCACTAGGGAAGAAAGGGCAGCTGTTTAGATTTTTCCCGTCAGCTCAAAGCAAAGTCTGCAGTATCTCCTTTCATCAACAATTAACTATAAGACACAGGACCCTCTTTAATTTTATGCTGCTAAATTATTTTATTTACAATAAAATGCACTAGAGCAGCACTTAAGGACCTTAATACAAAGACAGCTCCATGTGACATCTTGAATAAAAGCATTTTTGCTCTGGTAAGAGTTAATAAATATTATACATTAATAAACCATTCAATTTTATGCTGCAAAAGTCTCACCTGATTAAGTAGCAAATTAGCTGCTTTTATGGTGGCAGACTAGATTTCTCCACTTAAATGGGAAGACTAAACGACGAAGGCTGCAATCCATACCATGTCCAGTCTGAAGTTGGGGTTACTTCCAGGTACGTAGGGCAAGAATTGCAGCCTTAGTGAGAAATCAGCCAATGCTGCCTAGGTCCAAGATAGTTACTATGAAAGAACATGAGTTTTAAGCATGTTTAATATTATGTCAAATGAGGCTTTTCAGCTGCACATTTGTGCACAAGCAGGGCTAGTAGTAAGAACGAAATCTGTTGGGGGTTGAGAGGAATTTCCTAGAAGCCGGCAATACTGCTCTTGTTCTAACAGGAGTGGGATAAAACAAGAGTGGACCCAAGTCCACTGTGACAGTGAAATCCCAGAACTGAGAACAGGAGTTTTGATTCCTGCTTCAAAGTCTCAGCAGGGACAACCCACCCGGTCCAGTGACATACCTGAATCTCTACAAGATAGATGGGTTCCATCAATCGGGGCTGGGCAGTCAGGGCAGAGGCATACAAAACCCTCCTTGCTGTTGGGATGATTTGCCCACCACCCCGGTGGATGGCATCAGCATGGAGAGTAACATCATGGATGTCAAAGCGAACTCCCCGCATGTTCTCCTCACACAGAACGCCCTGCAAAAAACAACAGTCAAAAGTGGAAAGGAAAAGACTTCTGATTGCAGTACTATTGGTATCCTAATGCTTAAACTTGTTTTAATTCAGCTGGCAAAAGAAAAAAGAGTTAAGTTGCTACTTGTGCGGAAATAAAGAAAAACATTACGAAGCATTAAAGTGTTGGGAGGTTTTCCGGCCACTACAGAGGCTTGCAAATAAGAATGAAAAAACTTAGCATCAAACACCTTAAGCACAGCAAAGAAAATTAAGATAGTAGGTGGCGTTTCACAGAATGTGTTTTAAGTCCATTTGTATCCAAGTGAAACCATTCAAAGTGCAATAGGTGGGGAATTACTAAAAGCATATGGAACTGCCCTAAACAGAAACATACCACTGAGGTCTATCAAGCCCAGTACTGGCTGCCTAGGAATCTCTGTTGTGCTATCTCAGATCTTTTTATTTAAAACAAACCAGGTGTTATAAGGGATTGAACATGAGAGCTGTAAAATTGACAGCATAATTTCAAAAATCTTGTGTACCAAGTGCTAATTTTATGGCAGACTTGCCTCTTTCGTTGCCCACTGGAATCCGGCGACCACACTATCCTTGATTTCATTGAGGTACTGGACCCCTTTGGTGATGTCCACCAGGATGTTGGGGCCTGTTCCGTCGGGACCAAAGCACCAGATCTTCCGTGCTTCAGACACATCCCACTCGTACTTCTCAGCCAGATACCGAGCCCGTTGCTTCAGCTCTTGGCGGGAGCTGACCTCCCCTTTGTCTATATCTTCTGCCAACCCATCAGGGAAAGGGCGGGCTTTCATATACAACCGGTTGTGCTTGTTGGGGGATTTGGACAAGCACATCTGGATTGATTCTTCAGAGACTGTCTCCCGATAAGATACTACCGGGTCTGATTTCTGTTATGTTGCAAAAGAAAAGTGTCAAATAAATTCAAGTCCACTTTACAGATTCATTCTATGCTGAGATCAACCTTTACCACCCAGTTTCACATGTTCATTTCAAGCTAGAGTGACGGAACATGTCCCCCACTACAAATACCAAAATTGGAGCCTCATTATAACGTGTGTGGCCCCTAGGTGGAGATACATGGCACACCGGGCCAGATATGGCAGTCAGAACATCCTCAACAGAGGCTACATTGAATGTTTTACAGATTTCATTGCCAGATTTAGGCTCTAGCATGAATTACTAGAATTACTAGTGAGCAATACAGAAGCAGTTACGCGTTTTGACGAGTCATCTAGAAAAAGCTGTGGATTGAGTTTCCTTGAAATGCTAATGCACACTCACTGTTCCCTGTTACCAAGTGAAATCCAAATGAATAATCCAATTAAGAAATCTAGATTCGCCTTGGCAGCTCTAGTTCTTGCTGTGACCATGTCTCTCACCTCTGCAAGCGAATACGGCACCCTGCACCACTGTGGGAGACGAACCCTTGCCTCCACAGCCGAGAGGGGCGGGAGCTTGTCTCCAGTGCACTAACCCTCAAACTCCTAGAAAGCAGCACAAGTCTCTTGGCCCTCCAGCTGTCACCTTCTGTGTGACATCAAGGAATACGACCACCATTCATCTGTACTTCTGAAGTCAGCCTGGTATCGCAGAGTCTCCAGGCAGAGAAGAAGGGTGGTGGCCCTCCTTGATTCTGTTATTTTGCCAGAGCAAAAAGATGTGCTCAACCATGGTGAGCTGGCAATTACACTTGTTAGATGCTGGTTAATAAGCATTTCCACAAGCCATACGGAAATGACTGGGAGAAGCACAAGAGCACAGCAGCAATCTAGAAGTCAATAGGCATTTGCATCTCGTGCTCAGGGATTTATATGCAGAACAAACATGTTCAAAACCTAGGACCTAATGTAGAAATTAACTTTATTGAGAATCCCAGGCTTACTTCGCATCTTCTCCCCCACCCCATCCTCTACCTTTGCCTGCCACTCTCCCACCGAAAGAGGTCCAACCTTTGGAAGCAAAATTAAGTGTGCACAGGTCATATAAAGAGACTCAATTATCATTATTTTCAGGCTATTGAATTGTATTTTATTAACTTTGTATACTGCCCTATACCCAAAGGTCTCATTTATCTGGCACAAAACCAGATCGAGGTATCTAATTCCCATTTTAAAAAACTCATATTCTCAGTCCATCTGGCATTTACCTGTTCTAACCCTGCCCACACAGCATGTGAGTGCATACCTTGATGGGAATACAGGCATGGTCCTCTTCCAGATCTTTCAGGCAAATTTCCAGATGCAGCTCACCAGCTCCGGCAACGATGTGCTCGCCCGATTCCTCAATAATGCACTGGTGAACAGGAAAAGTTGGTTATTAGGTTGTTTCAGGAGGAAAACGTTATGAAAATCTAGCAGCATTTCCTTATCTGGTAGTTCATGCTGCGGAATGTGCTACAATTCTGCCAAACATTTTTCAAAATATCAAAGCATTGGGCCTTTCCACAACTGTTATGCAGAAATCATTGTGGGGAAAGTTGGGGTTAGGTTGTGATGTGCTTTTCATCCCTAACCTCCAAGCACTGCACCTACCTGTGAAATGCAAGGTATTGCCAGGTAAAATGCAGCACTTACAACACTTATGCCATGCTCTGTAGCTTGTGCAGCAGTAGGTTCAAACAGAGCCACCCCACCACACAGAAGAAGGGGACACAAATGCTTCCTAATTTTGAAAACACAAGAAAGAGTACTACCTAAGACCAAGGCCTATCTATAGATATGTTTGCATTTATTAGAATTGTTATCACATCCTTTCCTGAGAGCTTGGAAGGGGGAACATTGTTTCTGATAAAAACGTGTTTTGACAACAAAACATCCTGCAATTTCAAAGATTCCTACAGAGCTCAGGGATTGTACATAAGTCTTTAAAAGCACAGATCAGCTGTGTACTAGCAGCATGGATGTTTGTTGCATTTGAGCGCTCTCTTCTACACAATGGTTATAACCACAGTGACCACATTCAGAAGTCATAACTAACTACAGCTTGTCGCAACAAACATGCACTGCGGTAAGCCTCAAGCTTGTATGCTTCTCTCCCCGTTTCCTTGCATGTGAGAGAGATTTCAGTGCCATACACCTTTGGTTTGATGTCCTGGCTTGTGATCTGTGGTTTATAAAAACCAGTTTCTTCATGCATGGACAAATCAGGAAGGTGCAATTTGTCATGCCCAGAAGCTTCACATTTTCTTGGGTGAGGGAGAAGCTTACAAACCCAAGGTTCACTAAGTTATTGTAATGTGAAGGGGCTTTTTTTCCAGGCCAAGGTCCACATCTGATCAACCTTTTCTGGTGCCAGAGGCAAAAGTGGGCAAAGCAACCAATGGTCAATGTTACCTTTGTACAGTAAGCTAGTTTCTACAAACACACACACCCCATCCAGGCAGCCAAGAGACATTGCCAGAGCTCAAAAACACATTCCAGTCAGGCAAAAATATTGAAGGAGGGTATGGAATAGGGCTGTTAAGGGGTATGACCCGGAAAAAGTCCCAAGGGCCAGATAAAAATGCTACATTTGGCCTCTGGACTAAAAATCCCCGCCCTGCACCATGGTTTTGCATCACCACTGAATACAGGCATTAACTGCCCTCCCCGTCCAGTCAGGACCTTTCTTCCTTAGTCACTGCCTGTCCTCTTTATATTCTTCCAGATGCATCTGTAGTAAAAGGGAGCAGCAATTTCCACCATCCTGTCCTTATCCCGTGTTAATGAGAACGGTAAGAACCAATGACGACAGGAAAGGTTTCGTACCAAGTTGTCCCCAAATTTCCCTAACCATTTCAAAACACAGTTTTCTTCTTTAGCTGAAACTCCGCAACAGTTAAAAATTACGGAAACAATACTCTGACTGAATTCAATCTTCAGCTAAGAGAAGGCAGCTTCCTAAAAGCCAGTAAATCTGAAATTTGTTACTCTACAACTGAATCTTCACTTACTCTGGAGCAAGTGAGAGAAGCTTATTTGGGAAAACGTGTTTTATTTCTTCCGTTTACATCCTGCTATTTTGGAGCACCTGGGTTCCCAGGCAATCTCCCATCGAGACACTGACCAGACCCGCTTTAGCTTAAGCAGGGAATGCTGCAGACCACACCCTGCAAAATCAACCTGGTAATAAATCCCTACTGTATTCATTATTTTTTGACTCTTATGACGTGGTGAGGCTTTCTTCCTGGTTGCAACACTACTATAAATTCCCCATAGATAACATTTCACCCTTTCACTCTGACAAATATCCCCATTCTTCGAAGGTACAGTATTTGTGGATGTGCTAGATCTTATACACTTCCCACCCCACTATTCACAAAGTGGCAGTTATTCAGTCTTCAGATGGAAGAAACTGAGTGGCCAAATTAATATTAAGACATAGGCGGACTACAAATGTTAAGGGCTGGATTGCTTTATTTTGAAATTTCTGTCCGAGTTCTGAGCAAGTCTATAGCTGCTTCCCTTGAGTGGCATGCTTGCAAATGCTATAACGAAAAACTCTCTTCCAGCAAAGCTCCACTGCAGACCAATAATTCACAAAGGTACAGCTAACACTCACCTGGACCATAGGGTCAGACTTGGCGAGACGCTTTAGACCTTCCACTAGTTTTGGTAGGTCGGCAGGGTTTTTTGCTTCAACCGCAACCCGCACAACTGGGCTAACACTAAATTTCATCACTCTCATGTTGTGGGCATGTTCAAAGGTGGTAATGGTGCCCGTCTTCACCAAAAACTGGTCAACACCAACTAGGCCAACAATGTTGCCACAAGGTACATCCTCAATGGGCTCAACATAACGACCCATCATCAAAATGGTTCTACAAAGACAGAGGATGGGTAACAATCTATTTTATCATCGGAAGTATTTTTTTTTAATTTTAGAAAAAAAAATAACCTTTTCACATAAAAGGTATTCTAATAGCCCTTTTAACTGTCTATCATATCTCTCAGTAACTAACGTTATACTGGACATGCCATAAAGAAAAATGTCTCAGAAAAAATAAAAATGCTGCTGCCTCTTATCAGGTTCCCCGCCCCCATAAAACAAAAATATACATATATTATAACATTGTGATTTCTTTGCATGCATTGACTTCCAAAAGAAATGACGCCATCACCATCTACCTTTGAATGGGCTTCAGGTAGAGATCTTCTTTCTTTCCTGGGGTATAGTTTGGCCCCATTATTCGTACTTTCTGGCCTGTGGAAACAATGCCAGAGAAGACCCGCCCAAAGGCATAGAAACGGCCTTTGTCAGACGTGGGGACCATTTTGGAGATGTACATCATCAAAGGGCCCTTTGGATCACAGTTCTTAACACCTGCAGCAAAACAATGCACAGATAGTGACTCACAGGCAGTTCTGAACTCAGCTGAGATATCATGGTGGGGGATTTGCCTTCCTTTTTAAAAATGAAACATAAACATCAGTTATATGTTGCCGATCAATTGGGCACAGGAAACTAACTGGACAAAAGCAAAGTCTATCCAAATACATTGGTACCTTGGGTTACGAACTTAATTCGTTCCGGAGGTCCGTTCTTAACCCAAAACCGTTCTTAACGTGAGGCGCGCTTTTGCTAATGGGGCCTCCCGCTGCCGCACGATTTCCGTTCTCATCCTGGGGCAAAGTTCTCAACCTGAGGTACTACTTCCGGGTTAGTGGAGTTTGTAACCCGAAGCGTTTGTAACCCGAGGTACCACTGTAGGTGAATGAAATTGGAAGTTTGTTTGGTAGAGGGCTGCTTATATAATAGAGTGTCAAGTCCTGCCACACCATCAGGTCTCACTCCCTATTCTTAAAAGATTTGTACAGTCTCGTAAAGGAGAAGGCCAACATCTGCCAATGAACACAGAGCCTAGTACGAATAATGATGGGGAATTAAAAAGAAGATATAGTCAGAATTTTCAAGGGTTTGCAAAGTAGTCATTTTCTGCCTTGGATTGCGAATGTTATCTTACCCATAGCTGCTTCATCATCAGGCGGTCCCTCATACAGAAGTTCACAGCGATATTTCTGCGCTGTAACAGGGGAAGGCAAGTGGATGGTAATCATCTGAAGTAAGGCATCTCCGGCAGGCAGCCAGCGACGCATTACAGCCTGGGAAACAGACATTGAACACAGCTCAAGCTACTGTTTCACCCTTTAGTTTCTTTGTTTGGTTAATTTGGAAGAGCGATGGTTCCTCTTCAGAAATGCGATATCACTCTTCCAGCGCCCATCTCATAAGAATATATAAAGTTGGCCATGCCCCAGTGCCCCAGGTCGTTTCCTGTCGTGCTACCCCAGACTGAACTTGCAACTCTCTGTCTGCAAAGCAGGTGCTGCTTAGCACAGCTGTGCCAAAAGGGACACTGAGACATAGACACACACTGTTTCAAAGTACCTTGAGCAGTGGCTTCCCCTCCTTTTCTCGGTCTTCAGCATCCAGCTTGATGTCCAGTTTCTCTATCAGTTTGGATGCTTCTTCCTTCTTAAAGTTCATAATGGCATCGAAGACCTACACAGCGAAAGTATAAACAAAATTAAAAATTAAAAAATTCCTTCCAGTAGCACCTTAGAAACCAACTAAGTTTGTTCTTGGTATGAGCTTTCGTGTGCATGCACACATCTTCAGATACACAGAGAAAGTATGTTACAGAGATTTTGTTTGCCCGATTGATCCAGCATGCCATCAATCAGCTGCCGAGAACAGAGTGTTGAATGAAAGTCAAGCCAAATGAGGATTTCCTCTACGTCACTTTAAGAGACAAGTGTTGTCACATAGTTTAATTTAGGTGTTCTTAATCTGTGAGCTGTAATCAGGGGGGGGGGGATTCGCTCCACCCCCTTGTTGTCATTCTCTTTGCCCACCAAAAGTTGGAAGGTAACTGCATCAAGCAAGGAGTCTCCTGTACCTTGGAAAATCAGGGTTCAGGAGCCACTATGGCTACAGAAGGCCTCTTGCTTCTAACAGTTGCCCTCCAACTCATACAGGGGGAAGAATGCTGATGAGATGGAGCCTGCATAACCATCCTCACAGCATCACTACAAGGCTTGAAGAGAAGAAGAGTTTGGATTTGATATCCCGCTTTATCACTACCCGAAGGAGTCTCAAAGCAGCTCACATTCTCCTTTCCCTTCCTCCCCCCCAACAAACACTCTGTGAGGTGAGTGGGGCTGAGAGACTTCAGAGAAGTGTGACTAGCCCAAGGTCACCCAGCAGCTGCATGTGGAGGAGCGGAGACGCAAACCCGGTTCACCAGATTACGAGTCTACCGCTCTTAACCACTACACCACACTGGCTTATGTGCCAGGTTTACTGAAGGCACATTACTTCCACAGGCTTAACATGATTTCCACCCAAGGCTACAGAACAGCAGCTTCCATATCTTACAGCTTGCTACCGATACTCAAGGGCACTTTGCATTCTGCAGATCCTGCTAGGTTCATGATTCTGGAAGCTTAACATTTTGTCAGTGCACCAGTCAATAAGCTGGTCCCCTAACAGCTTGCTTTAAGGCACATTCATGCCATCGGTTAAACACTCTATAACTTAACTTAACTGCACAGGTGTGGGGGATCAGCCTGCTTAGTTAGCTGCAAATACATTTACTCCAGGGATGTTTTATCAAGACTAGGGAAGCTTGTATGCTGGCAATAAGTGGCCTGAGGTGTCGCACGGATCCTTCACTCTATTCTTCAGCACCCTGAAGAATAGCTTGTTCTTGGGAGTTCTCCTAACAGATTGAGGGAGGGAATAATTCTCAAGTTTAGGTGATAATACTGTTTTTGTCAAGAGTTTCACCTTAAAAATAGGATCCAGGATGAGTTGGCAGAAAGTCCGCGGCAATTTCTTTCCGTCAGGGTTGGTTGCCGATTTACTGAATTTTCCATTTGCCGGGTCAAAATACCTAAATTAAAAAGCAAGGCTTATTTTTTTACATACAGTGAAAAGGCTGAGGAACTGAAAAAGAAACAGAAGCTATCTTATTTGGACTTTTCAGTTCATCAAAGCGCCAGTGATCCCACCATATCCCACTGCCTGTGTCTCTTCTTAATTTACAAAGCAGAAAGCTATCAAATATACACTTACAGTTGTCACAGCCACATTGACAACATTATTTCTAGTTTTTTCAGTACCTAACCACTTTTTAATTATCATAGGTATTATCTTGATTTTGTAAGAGGAACAACCAAAACCCACAGGTGAGTGTATTATATATGCAAGTACACACCACGGAACGATTGATTCCTAAACTGACTTATCTGGGTGACACAAACTGCCATGCATAAATATATATGCCCTTACTCACTTGTCTCCCCATAGCTTTTTCATCATGTCTTCTACCTTCTTGGCTCTTTCTGCTGCTGGGAGCTGTGCTTTTTCCCCTTTGGCAGCAAATTTGGCTACATACATCTCGGCAAACTGTTTCAGAGTAAAAGCCCAACCATGCAGGCCAGAGCCAAAGCCAACAGTACCAATGACTGGATCAATCTACAAACGGAAGGAGGGAGGGTCTGTTTTTATCACAGGAACACATCGAGAATGCAACCCTAAACATACCTACATTCCACTGAAATCTAGGCGGCTTGTATCAAAATGACCAAACCATTTTAACGGTGGCTAGTAGGTACTTGAGTAGTCACCCAAAAGTGCTTAAAGTGCATTCAATAAATTAAAGAAACCGTGTTCTGCACCCCACTTATTTATTGCCCTTCTCAACATGCCTCCTTCGTGAGAGGTCTGGAGGGTGGCAACCCAAGAATGGGCCTGCAGTTTTGCCTCGACTACTGATCTGTAGAGCACAAGAGGCAGGTTGGACTGGAGCCTGATCTTGTCCAGAAAAGCAATCTGTGGCATCCATATCACAGCTTAATCACTTATGCTTTAAAACAGGTGCCCTCCAGACGCTGTCGGACTTCCAATACCCATTAGCCCCAGCCAGATGGCCAATGGTCAGGAATGATGCGATTTGGAGTCCAAAGACACCCGTAAGGCCAAAGGTTAGTCACCTCTGCTTAAAAGGGACTCAAGTCAGTTGCAGGGTGTTGATGTGGCTTCTTCACTGAGACAAAAAAAAATGCCAATAGTATTATTTTTCATGACTTTGCCTGCACAAATAACTGCTCAAACGAGTGCTCTGTAGTAGAAGAGACATTCAAAGTTGCTTTATTCTGAGTCAAAGTACTGGCCTATCTAGCTCAGTAGTGCCTCCTGACTAGCAGTAGCTCTCCAAGGTCTCAGCAGAGGAATGCCTTTCCAAGCCCTGATACCAGAGATCCGTTTTTGTTTTTTTGCGAATTGGAGATCACAGAATCACAGAATCATAGAGTTGGAAGAGACCACAAGGGCCATCCAGTCCAACCCCCTGCCAAGCAGGAAACACCATCAAAGCATTCCTGACAGGTGGCTGTCAAGCCTCTGCTTAAAGACCTCCAAAGAAGGAGACTCCACCACACTCCTTGGCAGCAAATTCCATTGTCGAACAGCTCTTACTGTCAAGAAATTCTTCCTAATGTTTAGGTGGAATCTTCTTTCTTGTAGTTTGAATCCATTGCTCCGTGTCCGCTTCTCTGGAGCAGCAGAAAACCTTTCTCCCTCCTCTATATGACATCCTTTTATATATTTGAACATGGCTATCATATCACCCCTTAACCGTCTCTTCTCCAGGCTAAACATACCCAGCTCCCTAAGCCGTTCCTCATAAGGCATCGTTCCCAGGCCTTTGACCATTTTGGTTGCCCTCCTCTGGACACGTTCCAGCTTGTCAATATCCTTCTTGAACTGTGGTGCCCAGAACTGGACACAGTATTCCAGGTGGGGTCTGACCAGAGCGGAATACAGTGGTACTATTACTTCCCTTGATCTAGATGCTATACTCCTATTGATGCAGCCCAGAATTGCATTGGCTTTTTTAGCTGCTGCCAAGGCCTGATTCTGGGGCCTCTGGTGAAAGAAGTGAGTGTGCTCTGACACTGAGCTATGGTTTCTCCCCAAGGAGCAGTATAACCTTGCAAGAGCTGCTCAGAGAAACTGCAGCAGCAAATTCCACAAGCAAGATGCTCTCAAATGAACAGTTTTTGCACAGGTAGGCAAGAAAAATAACTTCTGCGCTAGCTTGGTGTAGCAGGATTTGACCCTTCCAAAAATAATTTTCAGATCCACTCCAATGTCAACGTAAGTCCTCTTTACCATAATATTACCCATGGGTCCAGTTTCACCCTCTCCATAAGTGGATATGATAACATTGACGTTTTCTACGATACGCTGGAAGGTCTGGTAAAGTTCTTCCGGCTCTAACTGCAGCTCCAGCAAAGCACGATCCATCTTGTTCATCATCAGCACTGGCTTGATACGCTCAGCAATCGCTTGGCGAAGCACCGTCTCGGTCTGCACACAAACCCCTAGGCGAGAAAGTGGACAGGCAGTGTTTGCTTAGCCTGCTTCCAGAGAAAACCTGTTGCAGCAGAACTGACTGTAGAAAGGTCAGCCCAGGTCTACCCTGAAAATTTCAACTCAGCAAAGAGAAGGAACAACAAGATGCCTTGCTGCCTAACAACCTAAAGCTATGGGTAACCATTGATTTTACTTGTTTCCATTTAAAAGGCTTAGCTACCACCGTAGTGAACTGATTTTGCGCCAGTTTACAAAAACAAGACTGTTAAATACTGCTAGAGCATCACCCTCACATGCTGTAGCATTCAGGCTATTGCGGCTACTGAAATCCCATACTCTGTGTACGTTTTGTAAGTCACGCAGCTTATTCTGAAGCCTTGATCACAGGAAATTTTGATGAGCTTCCTGAGCTGCAGGGAAGCCACCAAACACATTTTGAAGGTCATTTTCACAATGATAAGGGCTAAGCATTTCCTTATTTAAAAAACGGGGGGGGGGGTCGAATTCTTAAGGCTAAAAGCCTCCATTATAATAAGGTCTCAGCACATTCTATATACATTATTAGAAGAGGTTTGCTAGCATTATAGCCCACTTCTTTTCCAAGAGCTGAGGATGACATTTTAGTGCCTCACGACACCCCAAGATGTACTTTAGGTTGATAGTCATTCAGTTACCCAAGGCCACCCAGTGAGTTTCACTACTACGGAGCAGATAGATACTGGGCTTGTCATATCCATATTGAATCTCCATGCTGTACTGTGTGCACAATGCAGGAACTATGCTTTCAGCTTCCTTTTATTATAACCTGTGGGCTTAACAGATGGCACAAGAAACATCACCAAATGTCACATAAACACATATTCCAATTTCTAGAACACAGTCACTTGTTCTCAAAGGATTCTTATCCCCTGCTATCTCTTACTGGCTGCCTCACAAACAACAGATTTCTCACAAGCAATTACAGTTTCCCAGTTTTAGCACACTTACCTGAAACACAGTCAACAACTACAAGAGCACCATCAGTGACACGAAGTGCTGCTGTGACTTCAGAGGAGAAATCCACATGCCCAGGGGAGTCGATTAAATTAATGAGAAAGCCAGAGCCATCTTTGGATTGTTTGATGAAGGCTAAATCATTTTCTGAGAGCTCGTAGTAGAGAGAAATGGCCCTACAAAAGAGATGGAGGGTTTCCCCAAAATCTATTTACATTTATGCATAATTTCAATAAACACCACAGCTGGGGCTTGAGGCACTTTGAACTTGAGGCATTGAGGCATGTCCCAAGAAGGGGGAACCTGGAGGCAGTCATACAGATGGTGTTGGATTCCAACTTGCATCAGCCACAAACAAGCGTGGCTAATGGCCAGGGTTGATGGAACTGGAAGTCCAGTTTTAAGAACTATGTTGAATTCCTCATCCTGCCCTACATGCATTAAGACCAGCTAAGGGACACGGGTGGTGCTGTGGTCTAAACCACAGAGCCTAGGGCTTGCCGATCAGAAGGTCAGTGGTTCAAATCCCCACGACAGGGTGAGTGCCCGTTGCTTGGTCCCTGCTCCTGCCAACCTAGCAGTTCGAAAGCACGTCAAAGTGCAAGCAGATAAATAGGTACTGCTCTGGTGGGAAGGTAAATGCCATTTCTGTGCGCTGCTCTGGTTCGCCAGAAGCGGCTTAGTCATGCTGGCCACATGACCCAGAAGTTGTACGCCGGCTCCCTCAGCCAGTAAAGCGAGATGAGCGCCGCAACCCCAGAGTCATCCGCGACTGGACTTTAATGGTTAGGGGTCCCTTTACCTTTAAGGAGGCACTGCATAGGGTCCCTGCATTTGTGAAAGTGCAGGTAGCAGAGACTAGATCTGTCTCTGTGATGGTTGCATCCTCTGCTTTGGAGAGCTGCATCTGGTCAACTCTCTTGAGAGTTTTCAGAGGGCAATGAAGATTTCCCTTTTTAGGGAATTCCTTTTTAGGCATTCAATTTCCTGGCACAGCCAATGGGATATTGGTTTCATGTTTTTAACCTCTTTGTTTTCAGCTGCTTATGAATGAGATTTAAAAACTCATTTCATTGTTAATTTTGCAAAAACATTAAGGCTGCCGCAAGAACAACATCCTGGAGATGTGTGATATAAATATAAGTTAGGGCCAAATTAAACCAAGTACAGTGGAACCTCGTGTTACAGACGGGATCTGTTCCGGAGGCCCATCCGTAACGTGGAACTGACGCAAGCTGAAGTGCTGTGTCTGCACATGCGGCAAAACCCGGAAGTAACCCGTTCTGGTACTTCCGGATTGCCATGGGACGCAACACGAAAACACGTAACCTGAAGCGGACGCAACATGAGGTATGACTGTATACTAAAATTGCTGAGTTGAAGGGGGGGGGAGAGTACATTGGATAACATATGGATTCAAGGTCAATACTGTAGCCTTCATTTTTCCTATACATTACATACATGTAATTCAGTGCCAAAATCATTATGATTTGTATCAGTAATTCTGGCCCCTTATGTTTATGGTGTGTGTGTGTGTGTGTGTGTACTAAGGATCACACTCCACACATCTTCTGCCACAATAAACCTGTCAATCTTTAAGTTGCCACAAGACTCCTCATGGTATTTATTGTAATAGGCAGGCAAGGAATCCAACCCTTCTGTAGTTTCTTGATTTTTTGTTTTTAATAAGAGCAATAATAAGAAAAACCCAGCAACCGTCATTTCAGTGTGCACAATTAAATCAGTTAAGAGGAAAACCACTGAACTAGACCCAGTTTAAGCTCATTGTCTTAAAACACACCATTTGCAGTTGGCTTGTGCTTTACAACCAAAGCCATTATGCCCAATGTGAGCAATACTCACGTAGACTTGATTGTGATACATCTTTCCTGCTCATCTTTCCGTGTGTCAGTAAATCGTGTTTCACCAGCTCTGGCTGAAGCTATGATACCTGCTTTACACACCAATGAATCTGTAAGCGTGGACTTGCCATGGTCAACATGAGCAATCACAGACATGTTCCTGATGTTGGACTTTTTGTCCATGATCGCACGGATCTGGTCTATTGTGAAATTCACCTGAGCGGGAAAAGGAAAGAAAGAAAAGAAAACTAAGTCTTTCCCCCTGCAAAGACAGAGAACACATGCCACCGAATTAACAGCAAAGGACAAAGGGGAGGTTTAAGTGGCTTGACTTGTCCTCTACACTGAGCAGAGCTACTAGGATCAGACGGCAGCCTCGGAGGATGAAAAAAGGTGCCCAAGTGACTTTGCTCTTGGTAGGGCAGGCAACAACCTGTATGTATGGTAGTGAGCTGCAGGGGTTGGAACGGCAGCCTGGGGTCCCCCCACCCCAAGACAAAGACCTACATTGAAGTCCAGCTTTGCTGCACAGGACACACTTTTCCTTTCTCAGTTTTTTCTAAATCCACCCACCCTTCTTTCTGTTCTGATGCTTCTGGGAAGTGTTTGGGGCCTGCTGAGTCCTAGGGGTAGTATACCTCCCACAAAACTGGAAAACAGAATTGCAAGACGTTACAAAGAATAAAATGAGCCTGTGCCCTGACAGTGGTCATCCCCATGGTTGACTGAGCTAGTTAGAAGCAAGAGGGAAGGATGAAGCAGTACAGGGACTTCGCATTACAGCCTTTGGACAGTGCCACCCTTGCCCAGTTTGCTGTCTTGGCTACTAGCAGTCCCTTTGAGGACTGGCAAGCTTGCCCATACCAAATGGCTTGTCAGAATCAGGTGTGCCAAATCAGCACACCTGGCTTTTTAAAAAAAACAGCCATATGGGAATGTCCCATAATAAAGTCCTGCTAGGAAGCTGTTTTACTAGAAATGAGGAAAATCCTTGGTTCTGGCTTCCCAATAAAGAGTCTGAAATGGTAGTCTTCTTATTAATGGCAGCTAGGATGAGAATTTGCCCCAACTGGGAAAAACCTAAACCACCTTTTAAGGTGTGGGAAATGGGCTATATGGTCAAATGATGAACTTAAGAGGAAGAGAAGGCAGATAGAAAGATGGTAAGTTTGTAGAAAATTGGAGTCGGTTTGTTTTTATTAGAATAACAAAACACAAAATTTAATCAATTGGGAATATATGATATATATGACAAAAAAAAACTTATCATTTGGATATGTGATTAGTGTTATTGTTATATTTAGCATACAATTGTTTATTGTTTCTATTATTCAATGCACATTCGATACGCATCACAAAAAGAAACCTAAAATCCTCTGTCTGGAAGAACCCTAACAAATGACCCAAGGAATAAATACAACAAAAGTTCATTTGAAGGGTAAACCTTTCCAGACAAAAGACCTGGCAAGTCCTGGTGTTGTTTACTGGCTGCAATCCTAAGGACACGTACCTGGGAGGAAGTCCCATTTAACTCACTGGGATTTCCTTAAAGACACACACAGGATCAGGCTGCATAAGCATAATCCAGAAATGTCTCTAGGCCAGGTCACCTCAGCCATGACAACTATGTGCCTCAAGGAAGCAACTTTCTCCCTTCCCTGTCAGAGATGCAGAGATCAGGCTGGCTTACCTTAAATGATTGTTTTAAGTGTGCTTTGAAGACCTGAAATTCATTATACCAGGAATACCCAAGGTGGTGCTCTCCAGATCTAGCGGACTACAACTCCCATCACTCCCAGTCAGCATGGTCAGTAGCCCAGGTTGATGGGAGTTATAGTACAAAACGTTTTATATTCTTTTCTGGAGGGCACCACACTGGCTACTCCTGCCCTATACAACTAAGGAGTGCCAACAATATATTGGTAGCTGCAGTCCTAGTCTCCCCACCAATGATGGAAGCAGGATCACGGTTCTGTTTCCTTAAATATGCTTGCTACATTCTGCTGCTATTTTAAGCCACAGAGGTGGGGGAGGGGGGGTTAGGATGAAAGGGAAGCAAGCCAAAAAAATAAACAAAACCACCCCTGAAAACCCATTCTTGCAGTCGCTGCAGTATGCGGGTGCCCACCTGGAAGACACAGCTGATCTTCCTAGGGCACCTTACAGAATGAACACAAAACAGCAGTGATGAAAGACATTTATTTTTAAAAACAGTCTTTTTCTTTCATTATCTCAGATTCTGCCACTCCTTAAACTGCCTCGCGCGCTGTTTCACTGCATTCTGGGGCACCAGACAGAAAAGAAACCACCGCAATGAATATGCAGCACAGTTCTCTATCACGCACACTGGGAAGAAGTGTGTGTATACAAACACACACTCACACAGGGTCCCTTGCTACCTGAACAATGGAGCGAGGGAGAAAAACATTTCCAAGGAGAAAGCACAGGGCGCCCAGATCTCCAAACATACCCACTTCTCCTTTCCTGTGGCTGTCAAAAAAAAATGATCAGGACAGGAAAATGTAAATAAACCTTTCCAGCTGCTGTCAAAAAATGACCCAAACAAAATAAGGTAAATAAACCACCTTTCATTATATGGGCAATGCGTGGGCAGATATAAATATGCAGGCAAGAGGCGGGAGACCCTTCAACCTCTTCCCATTATAAAAGAAAACCTTTATTATTAGTATTATTAATGTTATATACAAGAACGTGAGAGCGAAGGAAGCTCCTCTTTAGCGGGCATAAGAGGACAGTTACACAATAGACCTCAGGCTCTCAGCAAGGGGTGCGTGTGACTATTATTATTATTATTATTATTGTAAGTTTTGGGATTCTGCATAAATTCCACCTCTGAGCCAGGGCTCTTGTAAACATGGATCATCTCAACCAGCTTTTAGGGCATCCTCGTGTTTATATATGGACCCCCACACACACCTCCAGGGGAAAAAATCAACCCCAGTGTAAGCTCCTAAATTCGCATCATGGGCTATAGAGGAGGTGCCCAAAGGTGGGGGGGGAGGCGAGAAAAGCCACCCCAATAAAGCTTCCATTCGGCTTGCGAAATATAAGGAGGTCCTACGTGGCCCCTTTTCTGCCCCACGCCTAACCCAGCACCCCCTTTCTCCCCACCGGCATCAACCCAGCAGGTGCGCCCTGGGGGGGGGGGCTTGGGAATAGCGTCACCCCCCCTCCCCTCCCCTCGCGAGCAGCTGCCCTTAAAAGAAAAGAAAATGGTCGCCGCCGGTGTGGTGGGGACGGTGGTGGTGGGGCGGTGGGGAAGAAGGGCCCGTGGCGGGGACGGAGGGCGCCCGCGTCGCGAAACGGAGCCTCGGGGACGTCCCCGGGCCTCCCCGCTCGGGGTATCGAGCCTTCCCCTCCCGGGAACCGCTCACCATTTCGGCGGATGGCTCCGGATAGTCCCGCTCCCTCCTCCCCCGTCCAGGAATCGCCGCCGCCTCAGCCGAGACCGAGGAGGGCTTAAGACGGTGGTGGGGTGGGGGGTGAGAAAAGCACAGACTCCTAGAACGGACCCTCCGAGCGGGGCGGCCTTCTTGCCTGCGAAGCGGCGTCTATGACCCGCAGCCTCTCGCGCTCGGCTCTGTGAGGGAGGGGCACCCGGCGTTGCCATGGCGCCGGAGCGGCGCAGTCCTCCAGGGCCTTGTTTTCTTCCCTGGCAAAGCCCACCACCCTTTCCCTGTGGGCATCTTTGCTTAGACCTCAGCCCTAACTTGTCAATGCACGCTTCCCCCAAAGTTTTGCACGTGAAAGCAGGTGCACACCCTGGCGTGCATTGAAGCAAGTGATCTTAGGGAACATAGGAAGCTCCTTGTTAATGACAATTTGTAGCATGGTAGAATTGTAAAGTTGGAAGGGACCCTGAGGATTGTCTACCCCATGCAATGCATGACAGATGGCTATCCAACCTCTGCTTAAAAACGTTCAAGGAAGGGGAGTCCACAACCTCCCAGGGGAGACCATTCCACTGTCAAACAGCTGTTACTGTCAGAAAGTTTTTTCCTGTTGCTTAGTCCAAATCTCCTTTCTTGTAACTTGAAGCCATTGGTTCGAATCCTACCCTCCGGAGCAGGAGAAAACAAGCTTGCTCCATCTTCCATGGGACAATCCTTTAGGTATTTGAAGACGGCTATCGTATCTCCACTTTTCCAGGCTAAACTTAACCCAGTGCTTTTTTTCAGGGGTAAGCAAGTGTACGCCGTACCAGCATCGTTTTTTCTAGAAGAAAAGCCCTGAACATACACTCTACCATTCCTCGTAAGGCCTGGTTTCCAGACCCTTAGACATCTTAGTCACCCCCTCTGCTCGTGTTCCAGCTTGTCAATACCCTTCTTACATTGTGGTGCCCAGAACTGGACACAGGACTCCAGGTGGGGTCTGACCAAGGCAGAACAGAGTGGTTCCATGACTTCCCTTGACTCAGATGCTATACTTCTGTTGCCAGGCAAAAGCATTCCTCTTCTCCCAGGTCTTGGGCTAATTAAACAATCTGTGGTCTTTTAAACTTTGGGGAGAGTTATTGTTTTTGTTTGTTATGGTTCTATGCCTTCCCAACCTCTTTCTTGCGTGTTGCAAGATTCCAGCAATTCCAAGCAGTTGTCCAGGGTTCGTGTTTCCTTTGGAATGAGGCACAGCGGAGACTTGGGTGTCTTTATGATATATAGTTTATTTACACATATCTACAACCTGAGCCTTTGATGGAGGGGTTCACAGCACTAACACCCCAAGAGGGTCTTGCTTCACCCATAGCCACAACCTTGGCTTCAAACAGAGATCAGGCATTGCTCTCCCCCTCACAGGCTTCAGCCTGCTTCTTCACCAATTTCTAGCTTTCACACACCCAACTCAGATCTGGCCTAATTTCAACTGGTGGATGGGATTGTCAACTGGTGTACTAGGTGATTGTCAGGAATTATTATCCTGATTTCATCTAGGACTTGCTCCCTAAGACACATCTCCAAGTGATTTCACAATGCAGTGAAAACATACATGAAACAATTCCATATATAAAAACAAACTCAGATCCAACACAGGTAGAAGCAGGGATGAAAATACCCACTTAAAAGGCTTGTTGAAAGAGAATAGTCTTGAACCAGTGGCAAAAAGACTGTAGACTGTAGAGACTTGCAAAACACTATGCAAAACATGGGGCAACATGGGAGGTTGTTGAGATAAGTGTCTGACCCAAGGGCTGCATCCAGTTCCCCATCTCTGTTGTAGTTGTTGGGCATCTGTGGAGAGCAAAAGGAGACATGGGCTTCATTTACACCATAGATTTAAAGCACCCACCCACCCAAGAATTCTGGAAACTAGTTTGTGAAGGGTGCTGGAAATCATAGCTCAGTTCCCACAATTCTTTGAAGAGGGAGAATGTGCTTCAAATGTATGATGCGTTCACATCCTCAGAGACATAAACTAGCCATGATCAGCAGCTGGAAGTGAAGGCATGCTTGCTGGACAGGGACGCTTTATACTTCTTTCCCAGTGACAATTGGGTGCATAATACTTTCCCCCACCCCAGTGGCAACAACAAAGAGGACTAGCTTACCTAGGGGCTTCAGGAGCACTGCAGCAAGTTGCCGCTTATTTTAAAAGTCCCATGCACACATTCTCCATGTACTGCTTATGGACTGCAGAGGCAAATCCAGAGACAACCTTGCTTTGCACTCAACTCTTGAAGTGTTTGTCAAAGACGACTGCAGAGCCAGCAGAGGGTGCACTAGGCACATCAGTGCTTTGATGTACTTTGATCCTGGAGAGTTTGTTTGCTGTATTTACATCACTGTCAACAGACTTGATAGCTAAAGATGCAGTTGCCAGCCCAGCAGTGGATAAGTTCTGCAATGCCTTTGCAAAAGCTAAGTGGATTTTCCAGCCCCGGCTGTTAGAGATACAACCCCAGATGCTAACTCTGGACCCATATCTACTCCTGCAGTATTATAGGGGGCACCCCCACCCCACCCTCATAAATATATTCTGTGGTTTTTATTTAATGCTATATTTTTGGCAGACTTGGATGGAAATCATGCAAAGCCTAGAGGCTTTTAATTTTAATTCTACTGGATCTGACTTTTATTCAGACCCTGTGGAAAAGCAAATGATCTATGTGTGTTTGTGCCTTTTCATTTTCTATTTGCTGGGGAGCATGGGAACATGATGCTGGACAGTGGGGAGAGAAATAACAATAGGGGGTGATGCCCACAATACTTTCCCCAAATTCTAAAAGTGCCCACAAGTCCCATTAAGTTTGGCAACCCCTTTTACTAACAGAAAACTGGATTCTGTGAGTGCCAGACCTTGGCAAAAATGACACTATCCATGCACAAGTGAGAGGCATGCTGAGGGGAAGCCCAAAGGTTTGCTGGTGTACAATTGTGGGTTTTTGTTGTTGTAGTTGCTTTGTTACAGAGGGCTTTATGTGAGGCTCACAAGGCACAACATGCTGATTGTTGGGGTGTGTGGAACGGAATATCCAGGAAAGGGGCATGGCTGGCTGGCTGGCACCCTAATCAGGAATACAGTGGTACCTTGGTTTAAGAACAGCTTAAGTTTATGAACAACTTGGATTAAGAACGCTGCAAACCCGGAAGTAGGTGTTTTGGCTTGTGAACTTTGCCTTGGAATAAGAACATGTTTCGCTTCCTGTTGAGTGTGTTCCATTTATAAATTTGAGTCCCCCGCTGCTATGGGAAAGCACGCCTTGGTTTAAGAACGCTTTGGTTTAAGAACGGACTTTGGGAACGGATTAAGTTCGTAAACCAAGGTACCACTGTACTCCAAAAGGCAACATTTTGTTGCAGGTTCTAGTCATCACCATCATTTGGTATTGGGAAGCATTGCGGCCTCCAGCAAACTATGAATTTGTCCAATCCTCTATTAAAGTTGGTGGCCTCCTAGATTTTCATGCAGAAAATTGGCAGCTCGGACTTAAGCAAAACATTATTTAACATGGATCTGCCATAGAATCATAGAGATTGGAAAGGACCCAAGGGTCATCTAGCCCAACCCCAGGCAATGCAAGAATCTCCGCTAAGGCATCCATGACAGATGGCCACCCACCGTCTGCTTAATGACACAACTCAGATTTCTTTTTTGTAAATAACAAACAAAAAAGAGAGCTTCGACTGGTGCCTTTTCCCCAGCCTCTCCATGGTTCGCTTGCATACTGAATCAGCACAAGGGATTCTTTATTTCAGATCACAGCAGTCCTGTTCTAACATATTTTTTAATTAACATTCCGTGCAGGGATGCACTTTATTTCTTGTAAACAACTATACATCAAGAAGACCCAGAGTGACTAGCACTGGCTGTAGCTTTTCAGTTGCTGCTCAGGCAGCTGGCAGCTGTTTGTCTCTTCCTTCTGTTGACACATGCTTCCAGACAGGGAAATGATCCACTGGATACATGGCTGCATTTGTTCATCAACCATCAGACCTGCCTTTGGCCCCATCTCCACTATACATTTAAAGCACTGTGATCCCAATTTAAATGTTCGAAATCAATAGGCAGGGAGTTCCAGAGTGTAGATGCTGCCATGGTGAAATATCCATTCAGTACAAGGGCAGAACAGAGATTATGTGGCACTTGTAATAGTGCCAGTGCTGCGGAACAGAATGACAGGGACCCCAAGCTGCGAACAACTCTTATCATGTTAAGCTAGGGTTGGCACATCAGTAGAATCCCAGACCCTGAGATTTCAGGGCCCAAATCGGAGACCTAGGGGTGACCCCTGGTGATATCACAGAATCATAGAATTGCAGAGTTGGAAGGGATCCCAAGGGTCATCCAATCCAACCCCCTGCAATGCAGGAATCTAAAGCATCCATGACAGATGGCCATCCAACCTCTGCTTAAAAATCTCCAAGGAAGGAGAGTCCACCACCTCCCGAGGGAGACCGTTCCACTGTTGAACAGCTCTTACTGACAGAAAGTTCTTCCTGATGTTGAATCGGAATCTCCTTTCTTGTAACTTGAAGCCATTGGTTCAGGTCCTAGCCTCTGAAGCAGGAGAAAACAAGCTTGCTCCATTTTCCAGATGGCTATCATATCTCCTCTCAGTCTCCACTTCTCCATGCTAAACACACCCAGCTCCCTCAACTGTTCCCCATAAGGCTTGGTTTCCAGACTTCTGATAATCTTAGTCGCCCTCCTTTGCACCCGTTGCAGCTTATAAATATCCTTCTTAAATTGTGGTGCTCAGAATTGGACACAGTATTCCAGCTGTGGTCTGATCAAGGCAGAATAGAGTGGTGCCATGTCATGTCATGGGGTCAACACTGGTGATTCTTCCTCTGCACTCTCTCTCACCACTGAGCCTTGGAGAGGGAGATCAATTGGTAGCAGGGTGGAGAACAGGCTCCCCGCAGAGAATCTATGCAATGATTTGCACCTGGCTCCTACTATGCTAAAGTTTGCACAGCTCTCTTAATTATTATTTTTTTAATGCACTCTCACCCACCTGGAGACTCAAGCCCTCACTGGAGGGGACGGGGCAAACCTTGAAATTTCAGGTCAGCCCTGGAACATAGCTGTCATAGAATATATAAAAAAATTATGTGTGAAATCATAAGCCAATAGCAGGTGCATGGAAGGGGACATGCTAAAGTCTGCAGGGCTTGGGTTGATTTTTCCTCCAGGAGCTCTTGTTAATTTGAAACACAAACAGTGCAATACATTTTCTTAATTAGGAACTAGCAATTAGCACTGGAGGAAATTGAGCCTTAATTGAGTTTTTGCCTGTGAAACTTTTAATAGGCTCTTAAAATGTGACACCTAGAAACTTTAATTTCCATTTTGGGCAGTAAATAGAGGTTACTCCTATTTTAGGCTCCACCAGCAACTCATTAACAAAAGGGAGTGTGTTTCTGTGCTCCAGAAGCGGTGTCAATGCAAAGTCATACCTTTGGCCTAGAAATGGTATTTCTTTATTTTAAAGAAATGGCTTTTTTTGTTGGGGAGGGAGGTAATGCAACCATTCCATGGGATTATATTGTTGCAAGTTTAGGATGGTCATTCTGGGTGATGCCTTGAGTTCCCTTCTAGCAATCTTTCCTTCAGCACAGGGATCAAGCAGTCTGCATATTTTACTAAGTGCTCTCAAAGTGATCAGCAGTTTTACAGGTCACAAAGCCTTGCTTCATCAGCCTATTTGGTACGCTTGTTTTATGTTTATTGAACACTCGGGGAGGGGGAGCGGAAGGGGAATGCCTGCCTGGCATCATTCCACTGGAAGATGGCACCTCCTGGTTCAATAAGTGCAAATTATCAGGCCTTCCGCTTCTGTTAAACTGCACACACACAAGAGGGAAGTTTTTATTCTTCAGCAGATGGCAATCATTTCTGAGGAGCTGAACGCTGGTGAGCCTGGTCGCGGTAGAAGCCAAGTTGAAAGTGACATTTTTGGGCACCCAGATGTTGGGGGAACTTTTATACTTGTATCATTGTTCCCAGAGCTGTATTGACATCCTTTTACTCAGGGGTCGGCAACCTAAGGCCCGTGGGCCACAAGAGACCCATGGGGGTCGTTTAACCGGCCCATGGACCCCTGCCGCCCGCTTGGTCGGCTCCTGTGTGCTGCGCTAAACCGGTGCGGAGCAGAGCGGGGACAGCCTTCAGCGATGCTGGCTGGCTTTCCATTGGCTGCAGGAAGCCTCCTCCGTGCTGGAAATAGTGTTTGCGCATGCGTGCGCGCGTACACTCCGACCCACTGCGGCGTCTGTGGGACCATGAACTGGCCCAAGCCACAAAAACTTTGCCGACCCCTGCTTTTACTCAACCGCAAGAGCATCAGTCCTTTCAGTCATGCAGAATTTTCCCATCACACAGAATGGAAGACTGTATTTTCTCTTTCTCTTTTATAGCAAGAAAATGTTGTCAGAACGGCGGCTTGAAAGAACCCCCCCCCCCAGGGCACACCTGACACCAGGGGCAACAAACATGTGACTCAACCCCCCCTCCAACTGCCTTGCATCTCTCCCTCCCAGTAAGAATAGTGAACCACCTGCCCTGACTGACACCTCAGATGTGATGCTGTCTCCTTATACGTTGACCACACTTCAGCATGACCAAGAGACAGGTGGGGTTGTACATATCGTTACGCACCATTCAAATCTCTTGAGTGGTGAGAGACTCTGGGGGTTCCAAGCATTCGGTTTCCATGGAATGAAGGTTATCAGAGACTGTGACGTCTTTAGGGCATTTGGTTCTATTTACACATGAATGCAACCTAGGCAGAGGATGGAGGGGCTCATGGCATTAACACCCCAACAGATCTTGCTTCGGCATTAGTCACAGCTTGGGATCCAGCACAGGTCAAGCAGGACTCTTGTGTCTCCAGCTTCCAAGCTGCTTTCTGCTCAGAGCTCTCACACACTGCTCTGCCTGTTGTTCTCTCGCCTAGCAGTTGGGTGAGGAGGGGTAGATGAAAGGCCCAACCATTAGCCTGGAGGACACCAACACTTAGTTGTAGCTATTGCACAACCTAGCTTATTCTTTTGAGATGTTGAGGAGGGTACTTAAGTGGCCAGCTAAGGCTTTTGTCTTACAAAGAGGCGTGACTGTCTAATCCTGCAACAGTCACCTCCAGGCTTATTGTAACTCACTCTACATGGGGCTGCCCTTGAAGCTGACCCAGAAACTCCAGTTGGTGCGGAATGCCGCAGCGAGACTCCTTATGGCAGGGGTGTCAAACTCCGGCCCTCCAGATGTTTTGAGACTACAATTCCCATCATCCCTGACCACTGGTCCTGTTAGCTAGGGCTGATGGGAATTGTAGTTCCAAAACATCTGGAGGGCCGGAGTTTGACACCCCTGCCTTATGGGGTCTTCGCCACTGGATCACATTCATCCAGTGCTATAGCAGCTGCACTGGCTCCCGGTGAAGTACAGGATCAGGTTTAAGAGGCTGGTCTTACCTAAGAGGCTGGTCTTACCTATGGGACCCAGGTGGCGCTGTGGGTTAAACCACAGAGCCTAGGGCTTGCTGATCAGAAGGTCGGTGGTTCGAATCCCTGCGACAGGGTGAGCTCCCGTTGCTCGGTCCCAGCTCCTGCCAACCTAACAGTTCGAAAGCACATCAAAGTGCAAGTAGATAAATAGGAACTGCTCCGGCAGGAAGGTAAACGGTGTTTCCGTGCACTGCTCTGGTTCGCCAGAAGCGGCTTAGTCATGCTGGCCACATGACCTGTGTGGGGAAATTTGCTGCTTTACAAGCAGCAAATTTCCCCACATGGAAGCTGTATACCAGCTCTTGGCCAATAAAGTGAGATGAGCGCCGCAACCCCAGAGTCGGACACGACTGGACCTTTACCTTTACCTTACCTACGGGACTGCCTCTCCTGGTATGTCCCACAGAGGACCTTACAGTCTGCAAATAATAACATCTTGGACATCCCAGGACTCAGGGAGATTAGGCTGGCCTTGCTCTGCCACAAGAGGTCAGGGCCCTGTGGGATTTGACATCTTTCCGCAGGGCCTGCAAGATGGAGTTGTTCCACCGGGCCTTTGGTCAGGGCTCAGCCTGACTCCCCTTCTCTTTTTGTATAAGAACTAGTATGAAAGAGGCCTCCCAGCATATTCACAGGCCCATAGAAGAACAGCATAAACAGTTGGGCCTGATGAGCATTTACTGTTCCCAACCCTAATCCTGTGGAAAGCCATCTAATTAGTTTTTAATTTGATCCTGACTTGTTTTTAGGAGGTAATTTAATTATTGGTTGATTTTATACCAATTTTATATATTTGATGCTAGCTGCCCTGAGCCCGGTTTTGGTCGGGGAGGGCAGGATACAAATAAAATATGATGATGATGATTCCTTGATTAGACTTTAACCTTTACTGGGTACAGGCCCCCAAGAACTCAAAGGGTCTCAGGGCATCATCCAGACTGACTCCCCAACCCATAACAATACTCTTATTGGAAGTGCTGAGAGCAGATGGAGCCATACTTTCTGCACTGTTCCTCTGCCCGTTACCTTCCCCGTCTTCCTGCCTCTGCTATGACCAGCAAGGACCCTATTTTCCCCCAGTAGCAAGCAATGGAGGAGGGGACGCAAATCTGTATCCCACATTCTCTTCTCAGGTTTTCTTTCCTGCATGCTTCTGCAGCGAAACGCCCACCCACAGACCTCTTAGGAAGCGCAAATTGTGAGATGATGCTCTAATGGAATTTATGGGGAGTTGATTGAAAGCAGCATTTAATCCTTCAGTATTATGCTTTCAAATAAAACAAGGGTTTTTTTTGTGTGGAAAAGCCCTCTGGGTTGCATACTATTCTGTGCTTCGTTCCCTCACAGCGGTTCCCTCAGGATCATGTGTCCTTGTCAAATATATTTCCAGTCTGGCAGTACAACAGGGCATCCCATAGGCTAGAATCTGTCCCTGTGGCTTTGCATCTCAGCTATTGAGCTGCTGGGATGAGGCAATGGCCGAGAGATCTCTGGCTGGAAGCAGGAAGGGGCAGATCTGTTCATTTCACTCCCTCATCCTCCCAGTCTGAAGTTCAGTTCCTCACCTTTCTGCTTAGTGATTTTTCATTATTTTAAAAACCCATGTGCAGTCAATCCCTGCTTCTGCGTTTCTTCGCTAGCAAATGCTAAACTGGTTGAATTTCTGCCTACCATGCAGCTCATAAAGGCACAGAACTTATTTCACAACACAAGCTGGTCTTGGTATTGCTGCTTCTTATGGACCTCATGGTGTCAAATAAATAATGAGCAGCAATTGCTTCCTCCAAAGTTGATGGGGGCAGATAACTGAGTAATTTCAATGCTTTTGAATAATGGCCGATCTTTTAACAACTTTGATTTCTAAAACTCAACAACTTTGGCCGGCTTGCACCCCCATGCTGTGTGGTGTACATAAAAATGGTTAAAACAGATGGGGAAAATGTATCTACCACATAAAACACATTACGGCAAAGGTGGAGCCATAAAATTAAACACAGGCATCTTTTTCCTGCGAGGTGTCTGCATTTTCTCCTTTGCAGAAATTCTATTCCTTTGTATGTTTTATTTTGCTTTGTGATTAAGGCATATATATGGTACATACATAAATTAAAAGTTCGTTTTTAATCCCAGTCTTAAAAACCCAGAAAAAGTCTCTTAGGGCTTTAAGAGCCAGTGTGGTGTAGTGGTTAAGAGCGGTAGACTTGTAATCTGGTGAACCGGGTTCGCATCTCCGCTCCTCCACATGCAGCTGCTGGGTGACCTTGGGCTAGTCACACATCTTTGAAGTCTCTCAGCCCCACTCACATCACAGAGTGTTTGTTGTGGGGGAGGAAGGGAAAGGAGAATGTGAGCCGCTTTGAGACTTTTTAGGGTAGTGATAAAGTGGGATATCAAATCCAACTCTTCTTATTTATTAAATACAAGTTAAACAATGATGGTTAAATAAGAAATAACCAAAATAGGCTGCAGCTCTGCACCCACTTACCTGGAAGGAAGCCCTATTGAACTCAGTGGGACTTCCATTTGAGCAGTGATGCATACGTGTGCTCTGATCATACCTTTAAAATTCGCCCTGCATTCCATGCTGGTGGAGAGCCAGGAAGGCTGCAGTCCTAAATCGCACTTACCTGGGAGTAAGCCCCACTGAATTCAGTAGGCATGGTTAGGATTGTGCTGTAAGCTGCTTGCCTATGAGGTCCTGGTGCCTTGCACCAGGCCTTTGCGAGCCTATGCTTTGTCTACTGAGTACTATAGGGTTAATTCCTTGGCATCTTTCCAGCTTCAAAGCATCTCATGTAGGTAAGCTGCAGAAGGAACTCTACCTGAGATCTGGTAAGGGAGGAGGAGAGAGGTTGCTAGCCAGAGTGGTCAGCACAAAGGACCAATGCTTTGCCTCTAAGACAGCATGTTCATCCCTAACTCAGGAAGACTTTAGGGACGTACTTAATTTTTTAAACTAGAAACTTGATGGTCGCTCCTGAATAGCCAGATACAAATTAATGCCAGTGTGGTATGGCGGTTAGAGTGTCAGGCTAGGATTTGGAAGGTAAAGGTAAAGGGACCCCTGACCATTAGGTCCAGTCGTGTCCGACTCTGGGGTTGCGGCGCTCATCTCGCTTTACTGGCTGAGGGAGCCGGTGTACAGCTTCCGGGTCATGTGGCCAGCATGACTAAGCCGCTTCTGGTGAACCAGAGCAGCGCACGGAAACGCCGTTTACCTTCCTGCCAGAGCTGTTCCTATTTATCTACTTGCACTTTGATGTGCTTTCGAACTGCTAGGTGGGCAGGAGCTGGGAACGAGCAATGGGAGCTCACCCTGTTGTGGGGATTTGAACCGCCGAACTTCTGATCAGCAAGCCCTAGGCTCTGTGGTTTAACCCACAGCGCCACCTGGGTCCCTACAGGATTTGGAAGACCAGGGGTCAATTCCCCACTCAGCCATGAAACTCATAGGGCGACCTTGGCAGTGCCACTGCCTCACAACCTAACCTACCTTACAGGGTTGTTGTGAAGATAAAAATGAGGAAGGGAGTGCCATGGACACCACCTTGAGCTCCTTGGATGGAAATGCAGTATATAAATGTAAGAAATAATACTATTTGCTTGCAAGAGGCAGAAGCTGGTGCAGAATAAAGTTGCCTTCACCAGAAACCAGACGCAGGGCATGTTAAGAATTTTGCAGCTACTGGTATGGACTGCGGGGGCGGGCAGTGTTCCTGCATTGCAGGGGGCTGGACTAGATGATCCTCTGGACCCCTTCCAACTCTACAATCCTATCGTTTTATGACCACCAGAGACACGTGCAGTTTGCCTTACCCATCCTAAGGGCTATCGAGAGACAGGAAAGCATCGCTGTATATCTCCTACAATTACCTCCAGCCCATCACCTGCCGGTGGATCCCGATCGACCTTCTGCCCTGACAAAACACGCACACGCAGCTTTTGCAACGAGCCGCCTCTCCTACCGCGACAAGTTTGCGGCATGGGTTCCTCCTCACAGCTGAGACGTGCTAACCGTTCAGGCAGGAGGGCTGCAGAGAGAGGGGTGTGTGTGCCCCTTCTTTCTTTGCATGCGTCTCCCTACAGGACACCTGGAGGTCGCAGAGGCAGAAAATCAGGTCAGAGACAAAAGGCACACTTGTCTTCTCAAGGGCAGTTTCTCCCAAGCGCGCTTTCGGGTCTGCCTACAAGTCCCTGGCCTGCGGCGGCCGTCCACATGGCTCCACCAGCTGCAGCCGGGAAGGCGCAGAGGAGCGCGCGCGATCTCCGTGCCCTTGAAGAGATGCGCAACGACCTTGCCTGGGCTGGGTAGGGGAGGCTGGACGGGGCGCGAAGAGAGCAACTCCAGCCGAGAACAGGCGTTGCACATAAATGCTCCAGGACACCCCCCCCCCGCTCCTTCCAGCCTACCGCTTCCTTTGGACACTCACAAACCCGACAGCCCTCTCCACTGCAAACGCAGCTCGGCCGCGACGCGCTAGTTCCTGCCTCCGCGCCTCGCTCCCCCGCGGGCCGTTTGCTTGGAGAGATGTCCTCCAAGCGCCGTCGTGAACCTCCCGGGGTTCAAACCTAGCTCTGGCCGAACACGTCTCCCCTTCTCCTTCCTCTTCCTCGCCGGAGCCTATGTGGCCAGACGCCCATATGGAAATCTCCATGCGCGCACGCACACAGGCAGCAGCACCTAACCAAAGCGCAGCGTTTTGGAGAGGCCAGCCAGTCCGCCCGCCCGCTGCAGGAGTTCCGTTGGGGGTGTCGCCTTTCGCTTTGAACCCTCTCTCGATTTGCTCGGCTTCCTCTCTGCCCGCCCCCTCCCCGAAAGAAGACCGGGGCAGGCCCCTCGTTGAGTAGAAAGGGGGATTTTTGGGGGGCTTCTATTCCCCGCCCCCCAGGAGGAGGAGGAGGAGCAGCAGCGCCGCCCTCCTTTGCGCGCCGGGGGCCTCCTCCTCTGGCGCAGCGCGGGCGGCGGAGGCGCCGACGAGGCGAGTCGGAGGGCTTTGCTTTTGCAGAAGCGAGAAGCCGCCGAGACGCTTTCCCGCGCCTGGGAAGAACTTTCCGCCCGGCCGCCGCCGCCTCTCTCCCTCCGCCGGGGGGCGGCGATGCGGGGCCGCCGTGCCCTTGAATGGCGCGCCTCCTCCGCCTCCTGCTCCTCCTCCTCTGCTTCTCTCCTTCGCCCCAGCCGCGCCTGAGCGGGGCTTGAGGAGGATGCGGCTCCTTCTGCGAGCGAGACCTTGACGGAGCTCGGCTTCCCGGCCCGCTTTCCGCCAGCATGGGCTACACGGACCCCACTTCCAGCCGGGATCTGCTGGGGAACCGAACTTTGCTCTTCATCTTCATCTGCGCCTTCGCCGTCGTCACTCTCCTGCAGCAGATCCTGTACGGGAGAAACTATCTCAAGAGGTACCAGAGTTTTCCTCGCTGTGTTTTGGGGAGGGAGGGTGAGAGGCGGGCGCGATCCTGGGGATAAACGAGTTGGGGGGCGGGGGGGGGTCGTCTTTTTTTTTTAAAAAAACCCTCCTGAAAGTATGCAAAAGAAGCTTCTGGGACCTTCGGAAACAACCTCGCGCGCTCTTCCCAAGGAGTGAGCTGAGCAGGACTTTACTCCCGAGTAAAAACGTGAGCGGGATCGCGCCGTACGACTTGCCCGTCACCCTCTACATCCCGTAATTTAGGCAAAAACGGGCGCAGGTCTGGGCTGCGGGGCTTGCAATCCTCTTCACAGGATTGAACCCAGCGGGACTGTGGAAGCGCAGAATAGGGACTGGGTTGCATTTGGGTTTGGGCTTGTGGCTGCACCAACCCACTTGCGCCAGATCCGGAGCGGTGCTGGTTCCTTAGGCTGGACGCGTGTTGGCGACTGGTGGTGGTTGCGTGTGTTGTAAAGCAGTGAGGCCGAATAGCCAAGACATGCAAGAGTTCAAGCTCTGTGCCATGCTGTGTGGGCAGATAGCTACAGATGTTTCAAAAGCAGGCACTGTGCATGCCTGGATGGAGATAAACTCATTTCCTGGCTTAGTGTCGCTGCAAAAACTCCCTTCAGCCATTCTTTACCTTGTAAGGCTTTGCTCAGTTGGGGCTACAGGGCTGTTGGGAGATATAACTTTTGCCTTTGAAGTGATAACTACAAAGTGTACAAAATGCAGCTGTACGGGGGTACCAGATGCTAGGGCCCAGTGATGGCTAACCTTGACACCCCAGATGTTTTGGAACTACAACTCCCATCATCCCTAGCTAACAGGATCAGTGGTCAGGGATGATGGGAGTTGTAGTCCCAAAACATCTGGAGTGTCAAGGTTAGCCATCACTGAGGCTCTTCAATTAGTGTGGGGGCAGTTTAAACCACCTTGCTGCACACTTCGGAGTCCTGCCACTCTGTTTTGGTTGGAGAGCTGGGCAAATGCCCTGTGCCCTCAAGGCAGCCTTTGCCAGCCTGATGGTGACCTGCAGATTTTTGGGGCTGGAGCTAATGGGAATCCAAAACACACTGCGTTGCAAAGGCTGCCTTAATCCCTCTCTTCCTGTCCCACTAATCCAGCACTCTTGGACTACGGTACGTGGAGACAAAATGACAGTTTTCTGGTGTGGGTGTGTGTATATCTCTATATATATCTGATCTAATTTGGCATTATATATATTTCTACAGCATAGATATTCCAAGCTTTACTGTGTGTTGAGGGCTGCAGAACAGCCTTGTTTTATCAGAATGATCTCAACCTGAGAAATTGCAAAGTTTGCTGCCTTGTTTCATATGCAGAGAATACACCCATCTTTCCCCCACTCGTCTTCTGCTACTCACTGGTGAAATGCTGTCACCCATTTCTTGCCCATACAGGCGTGTTTCTGTTTTGGGTCTTTTACTACCACTACCATTACTGCTTACCGGTATTATTATTATTAGATCTTATCTTTCCTCCAAAGAGCTCAAGTTAATTCTCTCCTCCCCCAGCCACATTTTATCCACACAACAACCCTGTGAGGTAGGTTAGGCTGAGAAATAGTAATTCGCCCAAGGTCACCCAATGAGCTTACTGGCTGAGTGGGGATTTGAACTCTGGCCTCCCAGGTCCTAACCTAACTCTCTAACCACTACACAACGCTGGCTGTCCCACTTTCCCGTTGTCTGTTCCATCACATGCTCTCTACCTAACCATATTTTCTCATGTGAAATGCATGCATTGCACACTTCTGCCAGAACAAGTAAAAATGCCTTCCTTCCTTCCTGCTTTCATGGAACTGAACCCCATTTGAACAGGTCAGCTTCCTTCTGAGTAAAAGCATGCATTGGCTTGGGCTAAATAGTCATGCAAATGAAGAGGATGCGTCCCTGATCAAGAGAGAAATTATCACACGTGGGCACCGTTGAAGTCAATGGATTTGTCAGTGATGAATTCAGCTGTCCCATTCATTTCAATGGGATGTGGGCTGCGGTGGCCTTTTGCTGAATTGGGATCAGCAAGTGTAAAAATTCAGCGAGTGTAATAATGTAAATTGTGAAAGGGGACTTTCCTGAAAGGACAAATGGGGTCTAGGCGTTCAGAGACTATAACACCAATCCTATGCCAGTTGCACTGGCTGCCTATTCATTTCCAGGTTCAATTAAAAAGTGCCGGTTATGCCCTTTAAACAGTGGCGTGGGACGCCTGCTTTTCCCGTTTCGTAAGTTCATTAGTAATAATGAACGGGTGCCAATTGCAAATGCAGTATTAAGCAAGCTTGGCAGTTTCAACATTTTTAGCTTTGTTTACTAAATACAAGTAAAATAAAACATGCTACATTAGATCACTCTCTACTGGAGCATAAGGATTCCCCCACATGGAAACTAACTTGCAAAGGAAAACGTTCTGGAAAAAGTTACAACACAGATTTTTCCAGAAAACCCACACCATCGCCTTTCAAGTCCTAAACCCAGCCTCGCCAATTTTGATGCCCTCCAGATGTTGCTGGACTAAAACGTCTGCAACCCCTGACTGTTGGACATGGTGGCTGCTGGGAGTTGAAGTCTTAACAAGATGTAGAGTTCACCCCAAAGGCTACTGCTGATCTAAATGATTTGGGATCAGGTTGTCTGCAGAATCTCCTGCATCTATATGAATGCACCCAGGTGTCAAGATAATCCTTTGGGGTCTGGCTCATGAGCCTCCTGTCAGAATCCACCAGACTGGTGGGTGTTGGAGACAGGGCCTTTTCTGTGCTGGCCCTGCATATGTTGGGAATTCTCTTCCAGAAGTTTGATAGGCTCAGTTTTTTGGGCAGCTGCTAAACAGACCGTAAACACTTGCTTGTTCCAAATTGTGTTCTGTTAAAAGTGTGGTTGCTCCTAGCTTTTGAAATTGGCTTGTTTAATTTGTACATATTTTTTAAAACAAAATAAATAAAATTCATTCCAGTAGCACCTTAAAGATAAAGGTAAAGGGACCCCTGACCATTAGGTCCAGTCGCAAACAACTCTGGGGTTGCGGCACTCATCTCGCCTTATTGGCCGAGGGAGCCAGCGTACAGCTTCCGGGTCATGTGGCCAGCATGACTATAAGCCGCTTCTGGCGAACCAGAGCAGCGCACGGAGACGCCATTTACCTTCCCGCCAGAGCGGTACCTATTTATCTACTTGCACTGGTGTGCTTTCAAACTGCTAGGTTGGCAGGAGCAGGGACCGAGCAATGGGAGCTCACCCTGTTGCGGGGATTCGAACCTTCTGATCGGCAAGCCCTAGGCTCTGTGGTTTAGACCACAGCGCCACCTTAGAGACCAACTAAGTTTGTTATTGGTATGAGCTTTTGTGTGCATGCACACTTCTTCAGATACAACTGTATCTGAATCTTTTTATTTTGTTCTGGAAGGAATTTTTTTGTTTTGTTTCGACTACGGCAGACCAACATGGCTACCTACCTGTAACTATATATATTTTTTAAAAATCTGTTATGTTTTTGATGGGCTTTCATAAGCCACCTTGGGAGGACTGCTTCTTTATTTAAAGTGGGACCCACAACAAAACGTTGTAGCATGGAGTTGCACAATTCAGCAAGCCAGCCAGCCAGCCATGTCCTTTCCTAGCCTACTCCATTACGTTCCCACTGATTTCTCTCTCTTTCCCGCCAAACAGCCAGCAAACATTCTGAGTTCTCAATGAGCTGTTTTGGGCTCCCTCCCCTTTTTAGGATTTTTTAAAAAGGTCTTTTGGGGGGGGGCGGGGGAGGGGTAGTCTTGACAACCCTCAGTTTTTCCTTAGGCACTTCGTTGCATGTAGGTAATGACATTTTGCTGTATAAAGATTGGTACTTGGATACTGAGTTTGCTGTTATAATACATATAGCACTCCCTCACCCTTCAGCCCACATGCGCTACGTCAGGAAGATTTTGGGCATCACATGGCAGGACAGAATGAATGAATGAATGAATCTTTATTTGCATCAGCCACCAGCCATAGCAAGAAAACAAACAAAATGCGGTATACAGAGGATAAAGGTAAAAAGTCAGTTAATCAATTAATCAATCTATCTATCGCCTAGCCCTAGTCAGTCCCTGGGCCTGAGGGTCCCTCACTGAGAAGCTGCCACTTTCAATTCCATAGTCCACCACTTGGCAGAGCTAAGATATGATCTAGGGCTGGGAAAAAGCTTTTCTTTTTTCCCTTTTTCTTTTTATAAGAATTTTATTGGGATTTTTGGGTATACAAACATTTAACAAACAAAGACACAAAAACACAAGAATAATAATTTCTACCATAATTTCTAGTATATGGTCATATAAACAAACACAACATACATCATACTTTCCCCTCCATTTTTCTACACATCTTTGGGTTGACTTCCTCCCGTCTCCCCCTCTGCGTTTCATTTTGTATCCTCTTAGTAATCTCTTAACATCTTTAAATATCTTTTGTAGTTCATCCTAATGTTTTTTCCTTAATCAATAATCTTAACCTATATCATCTATCACTAATACATCATAATATCTGTTTAGCCTGCAGTCTCTTATATAATCCAACTTTTATATCATACTTTAAATCTTACAATGCTTTTTAAAATAGTCTTTTAGTTTTTTCCAGTCTTTTTCCACTGTCTCCTCCCTCTGGTCGCGGAGTCTTCCGGTCATTTCGGCAAGTTCCATATAGTCCATCATTTTCATTTGCCAGTCTTCTATTGTAGGTATGTTCTGTGTTTTCCAGTTTTTCGCACATCTATTAGCTCCATTTCCAACTTGGATTTCTCTTTTTGAAAGCCAAGTTTTTTTTGGGAAAAGCTTTTCTCTGCCTAGAATCTTGAGGAGCAGCTGCCAGTCAAAGCACACAACACACAGTTTGGTGCTGATGGTTATCTGGCTTGCTTTTTATTCTTACTTGCTCCCCTCTTCTCTGGAGGTGTACCAGCAGGGTGGATTTGATTTAAATCAAATTGATTTAAATCACGATTTAAATCACTAGTCAGTAAGGCTTGATTTAAATCACTAGTCAGTAAGGCTTGATTTAAATTTTTTTACAGAAAGACTCATTCTTGCTGGTATAATCTTAATATTTACAACCATATTAAGGTTTCATTTTTGGAATAATAAATTTTCAGAGTAGTTTTTACAGTTATATCAAAAATTACTGATTTGGTTATACTACTAGAAATACATAGACAGATAATTATGAAATTATGGTGAGGTTTAATAAGTTAACTGTTTATATTTAGACAACTTTTGTGCTGTACATTATTGGAAGGAGAAAATCATTTCCTTAATAACCATTTAAACAATTTATTTAACTAAAACAATAACAAGATAGCATATGTATCTGTAAAAAAATATTTAAATCAAGTCTTACTGACTAGTGATTTAAATCAAGCCTTACTGACTAGTGATTTAAATCAAATCCACCCTGAAACAGGTCCTTTATAACCTTTCAAAAAGTGTTTTCCCCCTCTCACACTATGAGGGCGGGAACTAAAAATAATAATAAGGATTTAAACCTGGGATTCTCAGGGAGCTGCTGGAAGCCCCAGTTTCTATTCTGTGTGATCACAGCTGTTCAGAAAGCTAGCATTGCTGAAGACAGCTAGCAAGCGGAGCTCTTGCACTCCTGCCACCCAATATTTTAAAGACCTGCTGACTCTTTCGGCAAAGCGAGGGCAGTTTACACAGGAGGAAGCCCTGCCTGGTATGCAGGGTTCCTCTCTCCCCAGCCCTCTCCAGCAGCTGACAGTCCAATCTGAAGGCCCCAGTCGTGCCGTGCACATTTAATCGTTCCTCTTTAAATAGCTGTAATTTAGGTGATTATGAAACCAAACATCTCCAGATGTGGCAGAGGCAGTTAATTGGAACTTGGTACAAAACAGACAGGGCTTTTAGAAGTAATAATGGTGCACTATAAATGGATATAATTTATATATAATTGACACAGGCACGGTGCCCCCCTTCCAAGGGTTTATTCGTTTATTTCACCAATGGATCCATCCAGCCCTTACCACAAGGAGCTCAGGGAGACGTACATTGGTGCTGCCCCATTTTATCCATACAACAGCCCTTCTTCTTTGGCGATCCCTCATAGCCGAGTAAGATTGTCTTCCATAAACACAGTTTTAACAATGAGTTCGTAAGTGACTGTGGAGGCCAATTCTGGACATTGGTTTCCGGGCGGGAGTTGATCACGGTGTGGATTTGCCAAGCGTGCCTTCCTCTTAGCACATTTCTCCCCTGCGTCCGGAGTTTGAGTGTCTTCAAAGCCCATGACACCTTTGGTAAAGGCTGTTCTCCAGTTGGAGCGCTCGCAGGCCATTGTTTCCCAATTCATAGAATCATAGAGTTGGAAGAGACCACAAGGGCCATCCAGTCCAACCCCCTGCCAAGCAGGAAACACCATCAAAGCATTCCTGACAGGTGGCTGTCAAGCCTCTGCTTAAAGACCTCCAAAGAAGGAGACTCCACCACACTCCTTGGCAGCAAATTCCACTGTCAAACAGCTCTTACTGTCAGGAAGTTCTTTCTAATGTTTAGGTGGAATCTTCTTTCTTGTAGTTGGAATCCATTGCTCCGTGTCCGCTTCTCTGGAGCAGCAGAAAACAACCTTTCTCCCTCCTCTATATGACATCCTTTTATATATTTGAACATGGCTACCATATCACCCCTTAACCTTCTCTTCTCCAGGCTAAACATACCCAGCTCCCTAAGCCGTTCCTCATAAGGCATCGTTTCCAGGCCTTTGACCATTTTGGTTGCCCTCTTCTGGACACGTTCCAGCTTGTCAGTATCCTTCTTGAACTGTGGTGCCCAGAACTGGACACAGTATTCCAGGTGAGGTCTGACCAGAGCGGAATACAGTGGTACTATTACTTCCCTTGATCTAGATGCTATACTCCTATTGATGCAGCCCAGAATTGCATTGACTTTTTTAGCTGCTGCATCAATTGCTGGTGTTCATACTACCGTATTTTCCGACATATAAGACGACCCCCAACTTTTCCAGTTAAAATATAGAGTTGGGGATATACTCGCCGTATAAGAAATACGACCCGGCGTATAAGACGACCCCCGACTTTTGAGAAGATTTTCCTGGGTTAAAAAGTAGTCTTATACGCAGGAAAATACTGTACATTTTTTTTAGATTTGTCTTGAGAGAGTCTTTAAACCTCTTTTGTTGGCCACCAGCATTATGCTTTCCATTTTTAAGTTCGGAATAGAGTAATGAGGTAGTGAATGTAGGAAATGAACCCCACTGGAACACAAATAGGAAGCTCCCTTATTCTGAGTCCAACCATTGGTTCATCTAGGCCAGGGGTCAGCAACCTTTTTCAGCCGTGGGCTAGTCCACTGTCCCTCAGACCTTGTACGGGGCGACTATATTTTGGAAAGAAAAAAAAAATGAACGAATTCCTTTGCCCCACAAATAACCCAGAGATGCATCTTCTATATATAAAATCGTAAAAGGTGGGTGTTTGTGCTGTACCACCTGTCTCAGTAACCGCTTGACCGATTTACTTCAAATTTGGACACAACATTCAACGGGCATATGGGAAGGATCTTACGCAGTTAGATTGCAAAAATATCACACCTAACCCACCGAAAAAATGTGATTTTGTGCAAAAAACACACAGCACCCTCCAGTGGACGGAACGCAGCATAACACACTGAAAATGACTCAAACCCCTTCTCCTCCTGTTAGAATGTCACTACCACCAGCCAATAGAAAGGCAGGCCACTCACAAACGCCTCTGCTGCCATCGCCAACCACAAAAACGGCTATTCCTGTCAGCGGCCAAGGCACCATTGGGTGGGGTGTGAAAGGTAGCCAAAACGTTGCATCCGCTATTTGTGCTAATACCTTGCCCGCCTACACAGCCAGTACAGCTACAAGCGGGGGGGAAAACCCATTTCCGATTTACAATGCTGCCTCCACTAACATAATAGCCAAGGCAGGGGAAAAAAACTACGTCGCCCACAACGCCTGCCTACCTCCATTTCAGACAACGGCCGTTGCGCCTGCAGAGCCGGCAAAACATATATAATTTCTGACATTTCCTGGCCCGTAACCGAAACAACCAGCATTTTTTTCAGCGCTCAAAGCGTTTAAATAGCAGCTACAGCCACCGCCACATCCAGCAGCTGCTGATCCACACCCGCACAAAAAAACCCTCAAGCGGCTAGCCAGCAAGAAAAAGTGTCGGTAAGCACACACTTCATCTTTGGCTATGCACCTCCCTTTTCCCTATCACAAAATCAGCCACAGCAACGCGTGGCCGGGCCATCTAGTTTTAAATAAAAGCACACATTCTACTCATGTAAAAACACCAGGCAGGCCCCACAAATAACCCAGAGATGCATTTTAAATATAAGGACACATTCTACTCATGTAAAAATACGCTGATTCCTGGACCGTCCGCGGGCCGGATTGGGCCGCATCCAGCCCCCGGGCCTTAGGTTGCCTACCCCTGATCTAGGCCACTATTGCCGAAAATGACCGGCTGGGACACTCCAGCGTTTCAGACAGTGAGTCTCTCCCAGTCCTAACAGGAGATGCTGGGAATTGGACCCTCTGCATGCAAAATAGATACAGTGGTACCTCGGGTTAAGAACTTAATTCATTCTGGAGGTCCGTTCTTAACCTGAAACTGTTCTTAACCTGAGGTACCACTTTAGCTAACGGGGCCTCCCGCCGCCGCCACATGATTTCTGTTCTCATCCTGAAGGAAAGTTCTTAACCCGAGGTACTATTTCTGGGTTAGCGGAGTCTGTAACCTGAAGCGTCTGTTACCCGAGGTACCACTGTACTCTTAACATTAAGCTGCGGTTCTTCCCCAAAGCCATCTTGGTAGTCCCAAATGGGTGATTTAGGGCCCTGCTCTCTTTCCTGCAATAACTAAGTACATGCCTACTAGGGCTGGGAGATATCTGGTTTTCACCATTGTAATATATCACCAGCTAAACATGGTGATATACCGACATTGCTGTTGTTTTAATCTCTTTGTAATTTGGTGTTTTTTTTGTACAATCAGGTGGTGTATAAATTTTACGAAATTGTGTGTGTGTAAAAAATACAGACACTCCCCCCACCAGCAGTTAAAAACAATACAAACAGCACAAAGCATTTTAAGTATTAAATCAAGGCAGCCAAAAGGGAGACAGAGATTGGAAATAACAGCAGAACACCAAAACAGTGATTGAAAGAAGCTCAGAATGGAGAAATCTTGCCTTAAGCGACAAACAAAAAAGGTGCCACAAGTCTCTGTGTGGGGAGGGTGCTTTGCAAGCATCGATAGACAAATTCTATTTGTACCCCTGTTCACTGTTCAGGAAAGACGATGTGCAGGTGTATTTTGGGCCTGGGAGGAGGCGGGAGAGCTGGGGTCAATTTCTGAGTCCCAAGAACAAGGTCCAAAGTGGTGTTGACTTCTTATTCTGCATAGGCTGTGGATCTCCAAAAGTGTGTCTTGGACACCTGCCCCCCACCAAATGCCTGGTGATGTCTCCCATTTCTCCTGCATTACATAATCCCCTTTCCTCCACTGACCTTAAAAAAGCAAAAGCATGAAAAGGGTGGTAAAGTAGGGGAGAGAATTGATCACACACACTTGAGCTGTGATTTCCAAAGATCCCTGCAGGAATGTTGCAAGCGCTTGTTGTTCAAGCGCTCCCTGCGAGGTAGTATTTTTTTGGCTGCGAAAATAGCACCGCGTAAGAATTCCCGATACATACATCAGCACCTCTGCTCTTAAACTGCAGCCTTGTTAACAGCAAGAACATTTCATTCTGACTCATCCAGCTTTCTCTCTCTCTCTCTTTCCCACCTCGTTTGGGTAAAGAAAATAAAAGCCAATCAATAAAAAATACTTTCAAAGGTGTCCTTGCCTCAGCGCAATTTCCTCCTCCCACCCAAGCTGTGTGTGCTTTAATTGTTTAGTTTTCAACCTCTAGGCCTCCCTTTCCGACTTGAAAAGCTCTCAGCGGTTTGCACCAATTAATAAAACAATGCCAAGCCAGCGTTGAAATGAGTCCTTAAAAACGCAGCGTGAGAGAGCACCACGCAAGGAGAAAATTCAGTGAAGTGGGAAAGCCCCCACTTCAAAACCTAAGAGCTTGTGGCTGCAGTCCTGAAGTGTGGGTGGGTTCCCACGAGGCAAGACACAGCGATGCACAGCAAGAACCTTTATTGAACTACATAACTGGACAACAGGGGGCAAAGTAACTGCTTATATACATTTCTGAAAGCCTGGGCCACTCCCACTCCCAACGTGATTGGCTGTCTAAACTTCCAAACTGCGAATCACGACTTGAGAGTTCAAGGGCCAATGGCAGAGGCCCAAATCCTGAAATGTTCTGTGATTGGATGACATGTACCGAATCAGAACACAGGAGCTCAGATTCCTTAGTCCAGACTCAAGCTCAGGCAAACACAGACCACTGAATACAGTCGTACCTCGTGTTGCGAACGCTGCGTGTTGCATTCGACACGGGTTGCGAACGTGCTGAACCCAGAAGTACCGGAATGGGTTACTTCCGGGTTCGGCGGTTCGCGCATGCACAGACGCGCAAAATGACACCATGCGCAGAAGCGCCAATCGCGCAGCGAGCATGCGCAGATTCGCGCTTCATGTTACACGTTTTTCATGATGCGAATGGGGCTCCGGAACTGATCCCGTTTGCATCCACAGGTACCACTGTACATAACAAGTCCTACACCAGGCACGCCTAAACTCGGCCCTCCAGCTGTTTTGGGACTACAGTTCCCATCATCCCTGACCACTGGTCCTGTTAGCTAGGGATGATGGGAGTTGTAGTCCCAAAACATCTGGAAGGCCAAGTTTGGGGATGCCTGCCCTACACTCAATCAATTTGGAAGTAGGCCCCCTTGACCCAAGCTGCACTTACTTCTGAGTATACCTGTGTAGGATTGTGCCGTAAGAAGCAGGGCAGCTGCTGTGAATCACAAGTCGGGAGAGAGCTCTTGTGCGCAGGTCCTGATTGATTGCTTCCCCCCCCCCCACCTGGCTGGGCCCTGTGAGAACAGCATGTCGGCAGTGATGTGCGGTGAATTTTTTCATAGAGGAACGGTCAGGGCTAGAGGAATCAGCTTGCGAGGGCAATTGGTGGGGGGTGATGTTGTGATGTCTTGACATTGCACCTCCCTCTCTAAGCAGGGCAGAAGCTTCCCAGGCCTTGGGAAGGAGGTGCCAGGCTTTAATACTTTAATACTCTAATTTACCAGGAACATTTAGGGAACTAGCCTAGTCACACGCAATTGGATGAGGGATTCTTCATCATCACCACCACTGATTTATTAATCACCTTCTAAACCAGGGGTCAGCAACCTTTTTCAGCCGTGGGCCGGTCCACCGTCCCGCAGACCATGTGGTGGGCCGGACGATATTTTGAAAAAAATATGAACGAATTCCTATGCCCCACAAATAACCCAGAAAGGCATTTTCCCTTTCCATGGAGGCGCAGGTTGCAGCCACAGCAAAGGTGGCATTTTTCCATCTCCGCCGTATTAGGCAGTTGGCCCCCTACCTCTCTCGCCCTGATCTGGCCACAGTGATCCATGCGACGGTCACCTCCAGACTAGATTATTGTAACTCGCTCAAGGCTGCCCTTGAGGCTGACCCAGAAACTCCAGCGAGTGCAGAATGCCGCGGCGAGGCTCCTTACGGGGTCTTTGCCGTGGGATCACATTCATCCAGTGCTCTACCAGCTGCACTGGCTCCCGGTGGAGTACAGGATCAGGTTTAAGGTGCTGGTTTTGACCTTTAAAGCCCTACGCGGCCTAGGACCCTCGTACTTAAGGGACCGCCTCTCCTGGTATGCCCCGGGTAGGACCTTGAGGTCCTCAAATAATAACATCCTGGAGATCCCGGGCCATAAGGATATCAGGCTGGCAGCTACTAGGGCCAGGGCGTTTTCAGTCATGGCCCCAACATGGTGGAATAGTCTGCCACAGGAGACGAGGGCCTTGCAGGATCTGGCATCCTTTCGCAAGGCCTGCAAGACTGAACTGCTTCGCCAGGCTTTTGGGTTGGGTGGAGTTTAATTGCCTTGTTATGTTATTCTGTTGGTCTGTTGGTGACATTTTAAAATTGGAATTTTACATTGTATCTTAATCTGTGTTTTTAATTGATTGTTTGTGGTTTGTTGTGATTTTTATGATTGTTAGCCGCCCTGAGCCCGGTTCCTGGCTGGGAAGGGCGGGGTATAAATAAAAGTTTATTTATTTATTTATTTATTTATTTATTTATTTATTTATTTATTTATTTATTTTAAAGAAAAGGACACATTCTACTCATGTTAAAACACGCCGATTCCCGGACCGTCCACGGGCCGGATTGAGAAGGCCCATGGGCCTTAGGTTGCCTACCCCTGTTCTAAACCATCACCTCTAGGAGATTGACACAGACAATAATTAAAAACAGCAAAGACATTTAAAACAAAACAAAACAAAATCCCAAGAAATGGACACCAGTGGTAAAGACCCATTTATCCAACTGGGAAAGCCTGTCGGGAAAAAAGCCTTCAGTTATTTTTGGAAGGTGCAGGTGTCTTGTCGTATCTTGACAGGGGTGCTGCTCCATCGAATGGGGCTCTCTTTGGCCCTCAGGACATTCCCCAGCTTGTGTTCAAGCCCAGACCATGTCCCTCATTGGCCTTGCTTTGCCATCTCGATGAGCTCTTTTGCCCGGCTGACATGCGTCCTTGATGATGCTTCTGGCTTGCCTGATGCAGAGAGGCCTGGGTGTAGAAACCTCTGGCTTTCACAATGTAGCCTGTTTTGCAAAAAGGGAAGAACTGTGTCTGTTGCGCCATCTACTCTCCTTCTGGCCCCACTACGTACCAGCGAGCTGCCCATGAGGGGATGCGTCCCTTTGGCTGGAAAAGATTCCCCTCCTCTGCTGTGAATTTAATTATCCACTGTGTGCAGAAATGCTTCCTTTCGCTTGTCCGTAATCTCCTGCTCATCCGTTTGATTGGATAACCCCGAGTTCAAGAATCAGGAGAGGGAGAGAGCAATGTCTCCCCATCCACATTTATTCCACTACGTGTGCAATTTTATGAAAGTCAATCACATCCTCTCCACCTCAGTACCAAACTGGAGGTGCTGTTTCTTGCATAGTTTCTCTTTGCTTAGTTAGGAGTGTAAGAATCATAGAATCATAGAGTTGGAAGAGACCACAAGGGCCATCCAGTCCAACCCCCTGCCAAGCAGGAACACCATCAAATCATTCCTGACAGGTGGCTGTCAAGTCTCTGCTTAAAGACCTCCAAAGAAGGAGACTCCACCACACTCCTTGGCAGCAAATTCCACTGTCGAACAGCTCTTACTGTCAGGAAGTTCTTCCTAATGTTTAGGTGGAATCTTCTTTCTTGTAGTTTGAATCCATTGCTCCGTGTCCGCTTCTCTGGAGCAGCAGGAAACAACCTTTCTCCCTCCTCTATATGACACCCTTTTATATATTTGAACATGGCTACCATATCACCCCTTAACCTTCTCTTTTCCAGGCTAAACATACCCAGCTCCCTAAGCCGTTCCTCATAAGGCATCGTTTCCAGGCCTTTGACCATTTTGGTTGCCCTCCTCTGGACACGTTCCAGCTTGTCAGTATCCTTCTTGAACTGTGGTGCCCAGAATTGGACAAGAAGTTGCTGGCCCTGTTGGATTGAGGCCAGCGACCCATCGAGTCCAGCACCCTGCTCTCACAGGGACTAACCAGGTGCCTATTTGAACCCTCCAAGGCATCACAGCTCCCAGGTTAATTTCTTTGTTAAACATGTCTGCAGTACGCAATGGGAGGAAAACTCTTTTTGACACCACCAGCGAGACATTTTTCTCCCGTTGCAAATCCCAGCTGTGGTGTGTTTGGGGATTTATTTGTGTATCTCTGCTATTTATACATTTCCTTTCCCATAATTTCTAAGTGGCGTGCAGGAAATGTGTATAAAAACATACGAACAAAAGAGGCAACTAAAATCCGTCATAGAAAACTAAATTTCCCCCCCTTCCAGTAGCACCTTAGAGACCAACTAAGTTTGTTCTTGGTATGAGCTTTCGTGTGCATGCACACTTCTTCAGATACACTGAAACAGAAGCCACCAGACCTTTATATATAGTGAGTGGGTGGGGAGGGGTATTACTCAGAAGGGTGGTGGGAATGGGTGATTAGCTGATAGGTGAGGTAAACAACCTGTTGACGACTGTTAACGACTGCAATTAGTCTTGCAGGAAAAAGCAAGGGGTGAGATGGCTAAAAATAGCTTTGTCATGTATAATGAGATAAGAATCCAATGTCTCTATTCAGACCAGGTCTCCATGGTTTTAAGTTTGGTAAAGGTAAAGGTAAAGGGACCCCTGACCATTAGGTCCAGTTGTGTCCGACTCTGGGGTTGCGGCGCTTATCTCGCTTTATTGGCTGAGAGCCGGAGTACAGCTTCTGGGTCATGTGGCCAGCATGACAAAGCCGCTTCTGGCGAACCAGAGCAGCGCACGGAAACGCCGTTTACCTTCCCGCTGGAGCAGTTCCTATTTATCTACTTGCACTTGATGTGCTTTCGAACTGCTAGGTTGGCAGGAGCTGGGACCGAGCAACGGGAGCTCACCCCATCGCAGGGATTCGAACCGGCCAACCTTCTGATCAGCAAGCCCTAGGCTCTGTGGTTTAACCCACAGCGCCACCTGGGTTAATGGGTTGCAATTCAGCAACTTCTTTTTCCAGTCTATTTCTGGAATTCCTTTGTAATAAGACAGCTACTTTGAGATCTTGTATAGAATGTCCTGGAAGGGTTAAGTTTTTAAAATTTTGTTTCGACTACGGCAGACCAACACGGCTACCTACCTGTAATAGAAAACTAAGTAATAGCAAAGTGTTTATCATGTGCCTGAGGTTCAGAAAGGAGGGGGGCTGTTGAATCCCAGTTGAAAGGGAGTTCCATACTGGGTGGTGGTGGGCAAAAAGGTTACCCCCCCCCAATTTCATCCAACTTGGCTCCCTTTCCCAATACAGTGGTCCCTCGACTTACAAAGTACTCGACATCCATATTTTTCGACTTACGAATGAAAAAAAGTGGCCGCACGCCTACCAATTTTTCGACATCCGAATGGAAATCGTTGCCGGTTTAGATGCGGTTTCCTTGACTTACGAATTTTAGATGCGGTTTTTTCGACTTACGAATTTTTTCGAATATTTTCCTCCCAATGCATTCCTATGGGAATTCGACTTACGATTTTTTTCGACCTACGAATGTTCATTCGGAACGGATTAAATTCGTAAGTCGAGGGACCACTGTATTCGTTTAAGATAAATGCAGTAATCAAGGAGAATGGCTGGTCCTCAGTGGTAGAGAATCTGCTTGGCACCAGTTTCAATCTTCAATGGCATCTCTCGGGAGGACTGTGACTGTCCCTCATCTGAAATCCTGGAGAGCTTCTGCCAGCCAGTGCAGGCAATACTGACCTAGGTGGGCCAGTGATCTGACCCAGTGCAAGTTCAGCTTCTGAGCTTCCAAGGGGAAACAACCTCACTAGTGTCATGTATAATGGTTGCTTTCTCTCTCCCCCCCCAAGTTAAAAAAAGCCCCACACTTACCTTGTAGGAAGTAAACCATGAATCAGTACAAAATGAGAGAAAACGTATGAGATACAATTGCAAGGTGTCGGATATTGCCGAAATGTCTGATTGCCGCTGCTTAGATTGTCCGGCGTCAAATGTTGAATTTTGGATATTCGCTGAACATGGCAAACGCAGCCAGTATTTGGAGAATATTGGCCGCCAACATTTAGGGAAGCAGATTAATTTGTTTGCAGCTCTCCTTCAACAAACTGGGTCACATTATTTTGCTCCTTGTCCTTTAAGGATGCGGGGGGGGGGGACGACGATGACGACGACGACGACGACGACACACATATGGCTGTGACTCTGCCTCCTTGCCCTTCTTTCCTGTGATTGATGTGGGCCTTTCCTTTTCCACGGTTAAATCCCAGGGTGTTCATCACTCAGCAGTCCACAAAGCCTGGAGGCAGGAAAACCTGCCATCCCTCCTTGGATGACCTTGGGTGTGCTTGTTTCTGGCCAATCCTTGGCTTGCTCCTTTGTTGACAACTGCTCTCCATCCCCCCATCAACTGCTACATGCAGCTCGGTGCTCTGGAAATGTCCATGCCAGCACAGTGTGGCAGCAGCTCCCCTTGGCACAGTTCTCTGGCATCCTTCTGCCAGCGCTAGGGACGAAAGCCAAGGGAGGCGAAATAATGAAGTTCCTATTTTTCACCCTTTGTCGCCTTCTCCGGTATTTTTGTGTCCAGTTTTTCTGCTCTCCGTTGATGGCGGTTCTCCGAGAGTCATAGAACAACAACAGCAACTTAAGATCTAAATTACGAAAAGACAGAAACTGAAGCAGCGGTTATACTACTTTTTAAAATAAATTCTATAAAGGCTTATAGAGAAAAATGCAAAACTTAATATCTTTAACCCTTTTTTTTTTAAAAAACCAAACGAAGACTTTTATCTAGATACAATAAAAAACACAAAGGGGGGGAAGGGGAGGGGAATAGAGAAAGTAAAGGAAAGAAATAAAAAGAGTAGAAAAGAGGTTAAAAGAGAAAGATAGAAAACTAAGATTCAGAAAATAAATAACTTCTGATTCTTCATCTATCTGCTATATTAAAAAGAAAGCAATATTCAGTTTGTCCAATCCACCCAAAAAAGCCACTTTCTATAAACAAACACAATCTTCAATCCTCAAATCCAGATATCATTACAGTGGTACCTCGGGTTACATACGCTTCAGGTTACATCCGCTTCAGGTTACATACACCGCTAACCCAGAAATAACGCTTCAGGTTAAGAACTTTGCTTCAGGATGAGAACAGAAATCGGGCAGCGGTGGCACAGCGGCAGCGGGAGGCCCCATTAGCTAAAGTGGTGCTTCAGGTTAAGAACGTTTTCAGGCTAAGAACGGACCTCTGGAACGAATTAAGTACGTAACCAGAGGTACCACTGTATTTCTTTTCCTTTTCATGTAAAAAGTCTGTGAGGGGCTTCCAATCTTTAACACATGTTAACAATGACTTAACAATGTTTAGTCTCTGACTAAACATGTCAATTCAACTAAGTCTGTTAGTTTTAACAGCCATTCTTCCATTGTTGGTAATAAGGGGTCCTTCCATCTTTGTGCATATAAAAGTCTCGCAGCCGTAATCATATATTGTAACAAAGTTCCACAGTCCTTTTCTAACTGTATATCCATAAGTCCCATCAGGAAGAGTTCTGGCTTCACTTGAAAATCAGCAGTGGTCAGTGTGAGCCAGTGTGGTGTAGTGGTTAAGAGCAGTGGACTTGTAATCTGGTGAACCGGGTTCGCGTCTGCTCCTCCACATGCAGCTGCTGGGTGACCTTGGGCTAGTCACACTTCTCTGAAGTCTCTCAGCCCCACTCACCTCACAGAGTGTTTGTTGTGGGGGAGGAAGGGAAAGGAGAATGTTAGCCGCTTTGAGACTCCTTCGGGTAGTGATAAAGCGGGATATCAAATCCAAACTCCTCCTCCTCCTCCTCCTCTTCTTCTTCTTCTGAACTGAACTCTTCGTGACAGCCTCCCTGCCCATTCCACATTGTTAGCTATGGATTTCTGAGGTCCCAACTGTATTTAAAACAGTAAAGGTAAAGGGACCCCTGACCATTAGGTCCAGTTGCGAACGACTCTGGGGTTGCGGTGCTCATCTCGCTTTATTGGCCAAGGGAGCCGGCATACAACTTCCGGGTCATGTGGCCAGCATGACTTAGCCGCTTCTGGCGAACCAGAGCAGCACACAGAAACGCCGTTTACCTTCCCGCCATAGCAGTACCTATTTATCTACTTGCACTTTGACATGCTTTCGAACTGCTAGGTTGGCAGGAGCTGGGACCGAGCTGTGGGAATGTTTTGGAACGTGGATGGAGATTTATAATTTAATATATCTCATCCTAACTTGTGCTAACAAGTTCAACTAGCAGAGTAACATTCCCTTTTAAAATACACACAGCGGAAGTTGCTTTGATTCGCTAGAATCAACTTAATCTAGTTTCCTGGTTTGTCACTATATTTCCCCTTTGTCCCTCTTCAAATAAGACACAACACACGTCTTCTATAAAAAGATATAAAATGTTTACTCACATATATCCAGCTCAAGACAAATCCCAAAGAAGGCAGGCTTATTCTTAGTAAAGATATTTACAATTGGAATCTCTCCATGTGGGAGAGAAGTCGGCTAGGCCCCAGTTGGCTGGAAGCCAACTGAGCATCCTCCTCGCAGTTCGAGTGAGAGAGTGGAATGGAATGGAATGGCCGCTGACCTGTGAGGTTCTTTGTTCATACCTTCCCAGGTGAAGCCACTCCCACATCTAGTTGCAAGAGGAAATTGCCTTAATCCATGTGACCAGGAAGTTGTGGCTGGAGGACTGAGGCAATCTCCATTGTCTGCTCTAGCATTGTTGTACTTGACTGCTCTAGTGTTTACATCCCACAAACCCCTTTTCAGGCAAATACAACATACAAAACATAAACAACTTTATTCAACCACCCAGAGTCCCAGCTTGACACGTAGATTCTGGAAACTCTCTTTTGGCAAGGGTTTTGTCAAGATGTCGGCAGTCATCTCTTTGGTGCAGCAATAAGACAGTTCCACAAGTCCATCTTGCACCATCTGGCATATATAGTGGTACCTGACACCAATGTGTTTGGTTCTGGCTAGGAACTTTTCACTCTGCGTCAGCTTCAGGCAACTTTGATTGTCCTCTAGCAGGCTGACAGGTTCCCTTCTCACCAGTCCAAAGTCTTTGATGAGTTCATCAAGCCAGGCAATTTCTCTGCATGCTTCTGTAGCAGCAACATATTCGGACTCTGTTGAAGACAAAGCTACACAACTCTGTTTATAGCTGCCCCACACAACAGGTCCATCCCCAAACAAAAACATGACCACTTGTGGATTTATAGTCAGCATTATCCCCGGCCCAATCTGCATCAGTGTACCCAACCAACTTAGGGTCTCTGACAGCTGGCAACTTTAATTTACAATTTATTGTACCTTTCAGGTATCTAACCACCCTTTTCAGCCCCGCTAAATCATGCTCAGTGGGAGAATTCACTTTTCTACTCAGAATCCCCACAGCATTAGCTAAGTCAGGTCTACATGTGGTAACCATATACAAAAGTTTACCAATTACCGACCTATATTGACTGTTATCTGGCAACAGCTTCGAATCCTGCTGATTCTTCAAGAAGTCTGTAGCCATGGGCGTTGCAACCGGGTGTGCGTCTTGCATCTGCAAATACTCAATCAGTTCATGAATCTTTTGCTTCTGGCTGAGAAGAAATGAGCCGTCTTCTTCTCTTTCCACTTGAATTCCTAGGTAGTACTTGACATCTCCAAGTTCTTTTACTTGTACCTCCTTGCTGAGGTGTTTTACTATTTGTGTATAGTCTCTATTATTTGCAGTAGCAATAATCAAGTCATCGACAAAAGCCAATATGTATGAATATTGTCCATTACTTGACTTGGTGTACAAGCACTTGTCTGCGTTTCCTTGCTTGTACCCAAGTTGCACAAGCATGCTGTGCAATTTCTGATTCCAGGCTCTAGCCGCTTGTTTAAGCCCATAGATTCCTTTCTGGAGTCGACACACGAGGTGCGTCTCATTTGGTTTTGTGAAACCTTTAGGTTGTTTCATATATATTTCTTCTGAAATTCTCCCATGTAAAAACGCAGTACAAATGTCAATGTGCTTCACGCTCAATTGTTTAGAGGCTGCAATGCTCAAAAGCATTCGGACGGTACTATATCTTACGGTTGGTGCGAAAACTTCGTCGTAATCTTCACCAAAACGTTGTGAAAAACCTTGTGCTACTAGCCTTGCTTTGTAGCGTTCCACTTCCCCTTCTGACCCCTTCTTAACCTTGAACACCCACTTGCACCCAATGGCCTTCTTACCAGGAGGGAGCTCTGTCAGGGTCCACGTCTGGTTCTGATGCAGTGCATCCATCTCCTCCTGAGCGGCCTTCTTCCAGAGACTGGCTTCCGCAGATGGCATCTTCAGAATCTCTTCCCATGTGGAAGGTTCCTGTGGAGACATCGACCCTGCAAGGTAGGACAGTCGTACTGGTGGGACACCTCTGTTGGTTCTGGATGAGCGTCTGACCTCTGGTTCTGGTTCCTGAACCGCATCAGCTTCCTCACTCCCTTCCAACGGTGGCATGTCCTCATCTGAGTCCTCCTCTTCGTCTCTGGAGCCGCCAGGGGTCTGGTCATCTGCGTCTTCTGGTGCGTCGCCTGTAGGGGGTGCTATGACACTAGAAGGCAGATTAGTACCATGTGGGGTTTCAGAAGGAAAGTTTATGAGTTCTTGAGTCCATTCTGACTCCTTGGAGCAGCCAATAACAGTGTTCTTTGTGTCTGCTTTTGCATGTTCATCAAAATAAATTGCATGGTGCGCACTCACTTTGCCTGTCTGTAAGTCCATTACTCTGTATCCCTTGCCTCCAGCAGCATATCCCACTAAGATACCTGCTTGTGCTCTGGAGTCAAGCTTGTGCCTCTGTTCCTTGGGCACGTGGTAGTAACATATACTGCCAAATACACGTATGTGCGACAGACTAGGCACCTTTCCATGCCAAAGTTCAAATGGTGTGCGCTGTGTTGCCTTTGTTGGCAACCTGTTCTGGAGATAGACAGCTGTGTAAGCAGCATCTCCCCACATCTTCCTTGGCAGGGATGCTTCCTTCAGCATACACCTTGTCATTTCCATAATGGATCTGAACTTCCTTTCAGCTATGGAGTTCTGTTGTGGCGTGTAAGGAACTGTGGTTACATGTGTAATTCCTTCCTTTGCCATAAGGGCCTTCATCTCATGTGAGCAGTATTCTCCTCCATTGTCAGACATTAAGACACCTGGAGCTCTTTGGAACTTGTTCCTAACCATGGCAATGTAATTCTTGAACATCTCTACTGTCTCACTTTTATCTTTGATGAAATATGCCACACAATATCTCGAAAAATCATCAATAAAAATTAAAATATACTTGTTGTGTCCAAGTGATGGAACACTGAGTGGCCCACACAAATCTGAATGCACAATGTCCAGAACTTTTGTACTCCTTTGTTCTGTGCAACGTGTAAAAGAAGGTTTTACTGCCTTTTCAGTAACACAAGTTATGCATTTTGTTGGAGTCTGGTTGCTGCTCCCTTTTACCTGCAAACCTGTGACAAGATCACTTTCCTGTAGACTCTTAATGATGGTGGTGTCTCTGTGTGCAAGTCTTCTATGCCACAGCGTCAAATCTGCGTCTTCCTTCTGGCTGGAGCGTGCCACTTTTGCAGACTGGTTCTCTGAAAGATTAACCTCATAAACACCATTTATTAATTTTGCTTCAATGTACACTTCACCATCTTTAGTTACACTGCACTGTCCATTCTCAAATGTGATCTTGAAACCTTTCTTGTCCAAAGTAGAGACACTGAGTAAATTGCAGCTCAGTTCTGGTACATACACAACATTGGACATTCTGGTCCTAAAAGATTCATTGTTTACATTGAATTCCAAATGCATTGAACCTTCACCTTTGGACTTTAAAATATTTCCATTTGCAACCTCAATTTCAGTCTCTTTATCATTTAATTCATTAAAACAGTCTTTTTCAAAACAATAGTGGCTGCTGGCTCCAGAATCTAATAACCACTTATTGCGTGTGTTTTCTTGGCTCTGGACAGCTAAACTCCTTTCTTGCAACAGCAAGTTGCGCTCAAGTTTCCCTTTTCTTTCTCCTTTACGCTGAAAGGCTTGGGAATCTTTCTCTTTAGCTTTAGGCGCTCTACAATTTCTGGCTATATGGCCGATTTTATTGCAATTGTGACATGTGACCTTCTTGTGTCCATCTCTGGACTGTGCAGGCTGTTTAAAAACATAATTGCTGCCTTTATTTCTAGTGCTCCTTTCTGGGGAATCAGATCTCTTTCTGCATTCCTCTCTTAATTCACTAGTCAGTTCCTTAAAATTTAGATTCTCTTTATGATCCATCAAACTAACAAATGCATCAAAATGTGGCCCTAATGAGGCTAACAGAAATGATACCTTTGTTACTTCATCAAAAGATTGTGGAGTAAGTTCAAGCTTTTGAATAATTTCTGTGAATTTATCAATATGCTCTGTGAATTCTTCTTTTGAATTCATTCTCAGCCTAGTTAATTTGCCCATCAATGTTCTGTAGGAGTTCTTTGTAGATTCTCCATACATGCGCTCAATATCTTTTAGGATCTGAGATGCATCATCTTTGCTATTTATTAACGATAGATGCTTATTGCGAAGTCCACTCAAAATTATGTGCTTGGCCTCGCTGTTCTGCCTTTTCCAGACTTTAACCTTGGCTAAGGCTTCATCACTTGTACCTTCGGGCCTTGGTTTCTGTATCGCATCCAAAACATCCCTTGCTTCTAAATATGCTATTAAGCGCGTTTTCCAGTGCACAAAATTGTCCTCATCTAGCAGCATTAAGCCTGGCTTTGCTTCACTATAAAAACTGGCACTAGCCATCTTAAAATCCAAAATTTGGAAAAAAATTCAAAATTCAAAAATTTGTCAAAATTCAAAATCAAAATCTCAAAATTCTCAAAATGCAAAAAGCAAAAGCCTCAAAATAAATCTTCACTGCCTTTTGGGTCTTTTGTGAGCTCTGAGGGAGGGGAGGGGTAGCTTAATCCCCCTTTCTCTAAACAATGGAACAAAGGACCATGCGGTCTCACCAGGAAATGCTCTCAGAAAAATCCTACTCAGCTCAAAAATGCAATCCAACGCAATCCTTCAAAAATACACAAAATATGCAGAGCTGGGGCCATAAACCCTTTGTGGGAATGTTTTGGAACGTGGATGGAGATTTATAATTTAATATATCTCATCCTAACTTGTGCTAACAAGTTCAACTAGCAGAGTAACATTCCCTTTTAAAATACACACAGCGGAAGTTGCTTTGATTCGCTAGAATCAACTTAATCTAGTTTCCTGGTTTGTCACTATATTTCCCCTTTGTCCCTCTTCAAATAAGACACAACACACGTCTTCTATAAAAAGATATAAAATGTTTACTCACATATATCCAGCTCAAGACAAATCCCAAAGAAGGCAGGCTTATTCTTAGTAAAGATATTTACAATTGGAATCTCTCCATGTGGGAGAGAAGTCGGCTAGGCCCCAGTTGGCTGGAAGCCAACTGAGCATCCTCCTCGCAGTTCGAGTGAGAGAGTGGAATGGAATGGAATGGCCGCTGACCTGTGAGGTTCTTTGTTCATACCTTCCCAGGTGAAGCCACTCCCACATCTAGTTGCAAGAGGAAATTGCCTTAATCCATGTGACCAGGAAGTTGTGGCTGGAGGACTGAGGCAATCTCCATTGTCTGCTCTAGCATTGTTGTACTTGACTGCTCTAGTGTTTACATCCCACACGAGCAATGGGAGCTCACCCCGTTGTGGGGATTCGAACCGCCGACCTTCAGATCAGCAAGCCCTAGGCTCTGTGGTTTAACCCACAGCGCCACCCACATCCATTTAAAACAGTATCAGTATCATAACACTTTAAACAGTCATTGCTTCCCGCCCAAGAAATCTTGGGAGCTGTAGTTTGTTAAGGATGATGATGGTTGTTAGGAGGCCCCTGCTCCCCTAGCAGAACTCCAATTCCCAGAGTTCCCTGTGAAGAGCGATTGACTGCTAAACCGCTCTGAGAACTGTAGCTCTGGGAGGGGAAGAGGGGATTCCTTGGACCCAGTTTCCTTCTTCCTTCAGAGTGATGAGTTCACAGAAGCTGGTGCCATTACAAATGTGATGGCCTTGAAGGTGCCACAAGTCTCCTCTGCTATTTTTAAGGAACGTTGGTGTATCTGTAGGGTTTTGAGACAAATTTCAGGTCTGTAAGGTGACTCCATTTGGGAAAATGGCCGATTGTGCCCTCACTTGAGTGCCAAAATCCCAGTCCAGTTCAGAGGCTCAAGTGATTGCAGTCAGACCCCTTCTGCATTATGCATTTAAAGCAGTATCCAGGGGCGGAGCAACGGTGGCGGGGGCGGGCCGCCCCTGGCAGCGCCCTGGGGGGTGACACTCTGGGCGGGCCCCCACGATCGCGCCTCCAAAGCCAATCGCGAGGCGCCCGGCGGCGGCTGGCTTCCTTGGCCCAGGCGGAGGCGAGGGGTGGGCCAGCGAGGAGGGGTGACACCCCTCCTCGCTGGCCCGCCGCTTGCCTCCGCGCCGCGGCTCTGCCCACCCAGGGTCAGCCCCAGCATTTTTTTTAAGGGCTTTCTTCAGTGCTGGCAGTATAGTATCTCATCTCATCTCATCATCTTATCTTATCTTATCATCTTATCTTATATTATCTTATCTTCACAGTGATTTAACAGCCCATCTCTTTTCCCAGGGAACTCTGGGAATTGTAGTTCTGTAAGGGGAATAGGCGTCTCCTAACTACTCTCAGTACCTTTAACAAACTGTGGTTCCTAGGATTCTTTTGGGGAAGCTATGACTGTTTAAACTGGTATGATACTGCTTTGGAGGTATAGTGCAGATATGGGGCCTAAGTCTATACAACAAAAATCCTTTTTGGGGCTGCATCAGACCTTATGGTTTCAGCACCAAGCCAGCTTTTGTTTCTCCAGCTCGATGAAGAGCTCAGGTGGACCTGAAAACTTGCTTACTGCTCTGGGATGTTTTGCTTGCTCACAACGAAAGGGTGCTGGGAATTTTTTTCCAAGGGAAAGTTACAGTTTACCCCCAGGGTCATGAATGCTCATGTAGGCTGCGTCTTCCTCTGCTCGGCTTATTTGGTGGGTTCCTCTCTTGAGAAAAGCTTATTTGTTTGACGTGCAGAGGAAATAGTGCCCTGGGAGATGATGCCATCGTCCCTGCTGTGACATATGTTGGTGGTGATTTTTCTCTGCCCATCTCTCCTCCGCTATCCACTGAAGCTCCGCAGACGCAAAGCCCAGAGCCCAATTGAAAACATTGAGCACCTCCTTGACCCAGTTCAGGTATCGCACAATCAGCCACGGGTCCCCTAATCAGGAGATGCCTTTGGTGGAGGAGGAAAACAATTCGACGAGAGGAGCCCTTTGAGGGGCTGGACATCATTCCGGCCTGTAATTGCTCCTGACCTGAAGCCCTCTTGGGAGTCCTCCGGGCTGCTGTCAGGAAATCAAGTTTAACAGATGTCAGGTCTCTCTCTCTCTCCCCTGCCCCGCCAGCTCCTTTTGGAGGAAGGCCAGAGGAAGATCAGTCAGACTAATTTGAGGAGTGAAAAGATATGTCTTATGAGGAGCGGCTTAACATGCTTGCCCTTCAGATCACAGCGAGCGAGGGGATCCAATTTAAGCACCCTCGATGCTAAGGGAGTTCAAGTCAGGATGCTGTTATGGACCCAGTGGCTCATTATGTAATAGAAGAAGTGCCCAACTGGATCAGGCCTGTGGCCCATCTTAGTCCAGCATCCTGTTTTCACAGTGGCCAACCGGATGCCTGTGGGGAACTCGCAAGCAGGATTTGAGCACAAGAGCAAATCTTCCAGTTGTGGTGTAATGGTTAAGAGCAGTAGACTCGTAATCTGGTGAACCGGGTTCGCGTCTCCTCTCCTCCACATGCAGCTGCTGGGTGACCTTGGGCTAGTCACACTTCTCTGAAGTCTCTCAGCCCCACTCACCTCACAGAGTGTTTGTTGTGGGGGAGGAAGGGAAAGGAGAATGTGAGCCGCTTTGAGACTCCTTTGGGTAGTGATAAAGCGGGATATCAAATCCCAAACTCCTCCTCCTCCAGAAATGTTGCATTTGCTGCTGCAAGATGTAGAATTGGGCCACCGGTTGGGATGCCTTGCAAAGCGGGTTAGGCAAATTCAGATGCAGTCTCCCAACCCAAAGAGAAAAGACCCTGACCTTTCATAATGATAAAGTAGCCTCCCCCAAGTTGGTGCCCTCCAGATGTTTTGGACTGCAGATCGTGGCTGGGGCTGATGGGCTTTGCAATCCAGAACGTCTGGATTGGGGAAGGCTGCGCTAAACCAATGAACGGCCGTCCTCGAGTTTCCTGCCCATTGCCTGCCGTTTGCAAAAAACGCATTCCGTCCACCGTGTAACAGGGGCTGGAAAGAAACTGAGCCGATGAATGATGCAAAATACCAATTGCCTCGTTTTCTTGCTAGTGGGCTGCAGTTTAGCTGGCAGAGTGGAGAGGAAATGGCCAATTGGACCGGCAGCCTCAATTTCACGGATGGCGGAGCTCTGAGGAGTGGCGGTGACACTGGCACCAGGTACAATCGCACACACCCAGGGCGATGTGGTGGCGGGGTTGACCGTGGTCTCTGGGGAGAGTATCTTGGCACAGTCGGGGCAGGCCCCACAGCTCAATGGCAGAGCGCTGCCTCCTTTGCATGCATGAGGCCCCAGGATTTCTGGTAGCAGCACTGGGGAAGTCCCTGCACCCACGGAGAGAGCCCCGCAGGTCAGAGCACAAGGGTTAGATGGAGCATTGATCTAACTAATGGGATGCAGGTGGCGCTGTGGTCTAAACCACTGAGCCTCTTGGGCTTGCCAATCAGAAAGTTGGCGGTTTGAATCCCCGCGACAGGGTGAGCTCTGGTTGCTCTGCCCCAGCTCCTGCCAACCTAGCAATTCGAAAGCACACCAGTGCAAGTAGATAAATAGGTACTGCTGCGGCGGGAAGGTAAACGGCGTTTCTGTGCACTCTGGCTTCCGTCACGGTGTTCTGTTGCACGGTGTTCTGTTTAGTCATGCTGGCCACATGACCTGGAAAGCTGTCTGTGGACAAATGCAGGCTCCCTTGGTCTAAAAGCGAGATGAGCGCCGCACCCCATAGTCACTTTTGACTGGACTTAACCGTCCAGTGGTCCTTTACATTTTTACCTTTTAGATCTAACTCCGTGTATGTCATGGACTGGCTAAGAGAAGAGAATAAAGATTTGGGGAGGGCGGGACATTCAGCTGCACAAGTGCAAATCCTTGCGCTGATGGGACATGTTAGTTGGTCTGATTGACAGATAAGTCTAATAATAATAATAATAATAATAATAATAATAATAATAATAATAATTTGCAAGCCTTTAGCAGTCTTTCCCCAAATTGGTGCCTCCCTCCAGAAGTTTTGGACCACAATGTCCCATCAGCTGATGGTAGATGTAGTCCAGGGGTCAGCAATCTTTTTCAGTCGTGGGCTGGTCCACTGTCCCTCAGACCATATGGGCGGCCGGACTATATTAAAAAAAAAAAAAATGGACAAATTCCTATGCCCCAGAAATAACCCAGAGATGCATTTTAAATAAGATAAGATAAGATAAGATAAGATAATTTATTGTGATGGGTGTATGTGTGGCTTTTTTGGTGTGTGTGTGTTTTGTGCTGTTTGTGCTGTTTTTTGTTTCTTTCTGTTTTTTTAACGGGATGGCATGCAATTTCATTGCACTTGTATAGCGTTGTGCTTGTACTTGTGCAATGACAATAAATTATCTTATCTTATCTTATCTAAATAAAAGCACACATTCTACTCATGTAAAAACACGCTGATTCCCAGACCGTCTGCCGCCCGGATTGAGAAGGCGATTGGGCCGCATCCGGCCCACAGGCCTTAGGTTGCCTACCCCTGAGTAGTCCAAAATAGCTGGCGAGCACCAGGTTTGGGAAGGGTGATCCAGAAGGATAGGGACGTAGGATGATGTCTTATTCAATCAATCAATCAATCAATCAATCAATCAATTAACTTTGCATACTGCCCTTCATCCAAAGAGGGTGGTTCATAGCATAAAGATACAAAAATGGAAACGTAAAATGCATAATAAAACAAAAGCAGAACAAACCCAGTAACCTCCCTCCCACAAACACATTTGAAAGGCCATAGAATGTCAACCAGCCAAATGCCTGGAGATGCTGGGATCTGAACCCAGGGCTGCCTACTCTTGAGCTATGGCCCTCTCTTCCCACCCAATACAGTAACAGGATTGGCCTCCAGATTTGTCCAAATGTGCCCCCCTCGCGCTGTCAGCTCTGCGTTCATTTCAAACGGCAGAGTTAGCATCTGAAGCAATGTGACCCTTAAGGAAAAGATGAGCGAAAGCTGATCTGGTCGCTGCAGTGCATCGTAATGGGCTAGGATGGCTCTCGTGCAGCAGCTACGTGACTCAGGCTGTTATGTTTGCAGAACGCATCACTCAGAGACGCTCCTCCTCCTCCTCGTGCTCTCCAAAGGCAGCCGGCACAATCCGTGACCCTTTCGGCTCACATATGGTAACTCCATAAGAGCCTAGTGCTGAACTTACTATTTATTTTAGTTTGTGATTGCAGGTTTTTTTTAAAAAAAATTCCACCTTTCATCCAAGGACCTCAGGGTGACTTTCAGGCTCCCCCCACCCTCATTTTTATCCTCAGCACATCCCTGTGAGGTAGGCAAGACTGAGAGGCAGAGGAATTTGAACCTGGATCTCCCTGGTCTTAATCCAGAGCGCCAACCATTATACCACCCTGGCTCTCTTACTCATTTTCACCACCCTATTTTCTTGAAAATAGGTGTGGGGGAAAGGGACTTTCAGCTATTTTTGACAAAAAAACAACAACCCAAAACGGGACAGTTCAGGTGGCTGCGACAATGCTCCTCTGAGCATAAATTTCCCAGAAGCCTTCTGGGGAAAATCACTTTGTGGTGACATAACATTGTTCCCAGGAGACGTCTGGGAAATTAAAATGGTGGCCAGCCTGACAATCACGTCTCTGGTTGTTGTGAAACCTGTGTTGGAGAAAAAGTGAGGTGGGGGTGGTTTCAAGGCACCCCCTTCCAACTGAAAGCTTTAAAGGGTAAAGGGACCCCTGACGGTTAAGTCCAGTCATGAACGACTCTGGGGTTGCAGTGCTCATCTCGCTTTACTGGCCAAGGGCGCCGGCGTACAGCTTCCAGGTCATGTGGCCAGCATGACTAAGCCGCTTCTGGCGAACCAGAGCAGCGCACGGAAACGCCTTCCTAGTTGGCTTACTACCTGTGGCAGGGATTGTCCAACGGACCTCAAGACATGGTTAGTAGGCTGTGTTCAGGTTGGTGGAAGGGCCATCACTCAGTGGTAGAGTATTTCCTATATATGCAGAATCCCTGACGTCTCCAGGTAGGACTGGGAATGACCCTCACCTGAAACCTTGGAGAGCTGCTGTCAGTCATTGTAGACAATACTAAGCTAGCTAGATGCATCAATGATTATGGTGATGATAATGATAATGATAATGATAATAATAATAAATAATAATAATAATAATAATAATAATAATAATAATAATAATAATATTTATACCCTGCCACTCTGGGTGGCTCCCAACAGAGGACTAAAACCAGAATAAAATGGCAAATATTAAAAACTTCAGAAGCCTTCAGAAGTCTTCTAAAAGTCAGATACAGTGGTACCTCAGGTTACAAACTTAATTCGTTCCGGAAGTCCGTTCTTAACCTGAAACCGTTCTCAACCTGAGGTAAAGTTCTTAACCCAAGGTACTACTTCTGGGTTAGTGGAGTCTGTAACCCGAAGTGTTTGTAACCCAAGGTGTTTGTAACCCGAGGTACCACTGTAGTTTTTAATTCTCTTAATATCTGATGGGAGGGTGTTTCACAGGGCGGGTGCCACCACCGAGAAGGCCCTCTGCCTGGTTCCCTGCAACCTCATTTCTCGCAGGGAGGGAACCGCCAGAAGGCCCTCGGAGCTGGACCTCAGTGTCTGGGCTGAGTGATGGGGGAGGAGACGCTCCTTCAGGTATACTGGGCCAAGGCCATAATTGGTTTAAAGCAGCTTACTGTCACCCCAAGTTGTGCAAGCCTTGTCTAAAACAACCATTAGGGTTGACGTTTTTCATGCTAGGTCCCGGAACTTTTTGGGAATCTAAAGAGAGCAGAGGGTGGGCCCAAGGACCCAAGGATTACATACACATGAAGGTGGTTTATGGTTGGTGGAAGGACCCTGAGTGAGAGGCAGGGAAGCGAAGACATCCCAGGGTGAGAGATTTGGAGAAGAAAGGAAAGCTCTCAGCAGGGTGGATTTGATTTAAATCAAATTGATTTAAATCACGATTTAAATCACTAGTCAGTAAGGCTTGATTTAAATCACTAGTCAGTAAGACTTGATTTAAATGTTTTTTTTACAGAAAGACTCATTCTTGCTGGTACAATCTTAATATTTACAACCATATGAAGGTTTCATTTTTGGAATAATAAATTTTCAGAGTAGTTTTTACAGTTATATCAAAAATTACTGATTTGGTTACACTACTAGAAATACATAGACAGATAATTATGAAATTATGGTGAGGTTTAATAAGTTAACTGTTTATATTTGGACAACTTTTCTGCTGTACTTTATTGGAAGGAGAAAAATAATCATTTCCTTAATAACCATTTAAACAATTTATTTAACTAAAACAATAACATGATAGCATATGTATCCATGTCTGTTAACTGATGTGGTTAAACATTTAAAAAATACAACTTAGACTGAGTTTTAGCACACTTGATAAACTTAAAACAAATCCTTATTTCCTGATGAATAGCCTTTGGACTACAATGTAACTTAAATAGAAGACTATATTTAGAAAGATTTTTCCTCCAAAAGCATTTTTATTTTAAAAATACAATTTAAATAAAAAAATCCGATTTAAATAAAAAGAAAAACCTTTGTGGGTGGCAAAGGTTGAGAGCTACCTTTGAGTGAGGACTCTGCATTTTCTCTCCTCTTTCTTTCTCTGCTTTTGTTTTTATTTAGTTTATTTTCTCTTACTGGACCATGAAAAAAGCTTTAATAAAATCTTAGGAAAATAAAATAAAGAGAGCAGGGGAGGGAGGGGAGAGCACGGAGAGAGTTTGAGGACCTAGAATGGTTCATCACTGCCCTGTCCCCCCTCATGCCAAACCGGACACCAGAACATAAACAGCAGGGAAGGGCTAGGTTGGTGATCCCTGCTGACCTCAAGACATTTGATCCTCCAGGGTAATCTTCCTCCCTCTTTGCAAATCAGAGTCACCTTCAGCTTCATTCCGCAGTGAAACCGTAGTCCTGGGCATACAGGGGTCATGAGTTGCTAGCGATTAGAAGGATCCAAAGCATGATATTTAGCAAGGTGACTTTGCTCCGACGTTACAGCCGCCAGCTGCAGCGCTTGGAAGTTGTGACCTTGTGCCGTCGCTTGGGAGATGGTGCTTCGCTTGTCCTCGTGCACCATACTGTTTTCCGCTGGCAATGCATTGTATCTTGCGATGTAATGACCCTCTCTTTCGCCCAAAGGTTCCCAGAGAGCCTGTGGCAATTAAAACAGCAATAAACAATCAAAATCACATTCTCAGTCACTGACATACTAACGCCCACAGCAGCAGTGCAGCGTAAAAACCAGTAACCATTCTGGCAGTTTGGGTTTTGTTGTTTCCTTTCCTAACTGGTGGTCTTCCAGATGTTGCCAGCCCCCCAGCCTGCATGATGGGAGTTGTAGTCTAACAACATCTGGAAGGCCGCAACCACCCCAGTCTATTTGAATGGACTGCTGCTGCTTGTTTTAACTTGTTGTGCTATTTTGTGTGCTGAAATAGTACTCTCATTGTTTCTGACTGTTTTCTTGGCCACCCTGGGAACATAAATAAGGGAGGAATATTAGAAAGCAATCTTCAAAGGAGCATGAAAACGGCCTGTAGTTGGCAATGAAAGGACATTGGATTTGGCACCAGGTGAATTTTGGATGAGGAATGTTTGAAAGATCTTGGCATGTTTAGCATGGAGAAGAGATGGGCCATAGCTCAAGGGTAGAGCAGCTGCTTTGCATGCAGAAGGTCCCAGGTTCAATCCCCACCATCTTCAGAGACCCCTGCCTGGAGACCTGCTGCCAGTTAGTGAAGATGGAATTGATCTAGGTATAAGGCAGCTCCTTGTTGCTGGCATCCATCTATCTCTAAAGACAATGGAGTGCACCTCCGGGGTGAAGTCAAACCATTGCATTAGCAGGACAGAAGTGACCTCACTGGGGCGCAAGTCTGAGCTGTGTGTCTGGAGGTCCTGGGCTGCCCAGATGACAAGACCCCCTCTCAGCCTTGCTGATGTGGTCCAAAGGAACTCAGAGCAATACGTTTGACACCAGCCTGGCTGCAGGAATTGCTGGAAGGCACCATCTAACCGTCTTAGGGACTCCACTCCAGATTTGTGTAGGGTTTACTCCTTAGCCTTTTCTTCTCCTGAAGATGTCCCGCAATGCAGCAGAGAGTTAGAATCAGTATTTTCCTTCTCCTAAATGGGCTACGTCCCCAGGTTGACAAGCCTTACCTCACTTCCCTCCACAGCACATGCAGAAACCGCCTTCTTGACCGTTGGACCCATTCTTGGTCTCATCAGCTCAATCTGCCAGAGCCTATCTTTGTATGCAGGAAAAGTCCCTAACTCACCAAGGGTTTGAGTCCCATCGGCTACCCTCACCTGGTTTCGCCAGCCAGTAAAAACTGTTTCCGGGGTGTGGCCATGGTTGCATGCTGAGCCACAGGTGAGTGCTGAGTGCAGGGTGGGGACCAAAGGTGGACAAATGTCCCCAGAAGGAGCACGATGTGTCCCCCACCAGAAGTACTACCCCTCCCCTAAGACCCCATACACCCCAAGGTAGTTCCTTATATCCCTAAGATTAAGGGAAGATTAAGGCAAGTGCATGCAACTTGGGCAATCAATCCTGAAATGGACTCTGTGCCCATTAGCCACTCAATTGCTTGGTTTCATGTTGGTGAAGGAGGTTGATTAAGACAAACTGGGTGGACTTGTTTCCTCCCTGTTCCCCGTTTGTGCTATTCAGCTCCTGCCAGCCCAGCTGCGTGCAATTGCACCAGGCAGAGTGGGAGTTAATAGACACAGAAACCACACCCACCAGGGAGAGCGGATGGACGAAACTACAGCAGAGCTCTTCCAGGCGAGGAACTCCCAACACGCTGCCTTTGGAAAGAGGCCTTTCTGCACATCTGCAAGCTGACTAATCAGCTGCAGAGGAAGGAGGGGGCTGAGAGAGGATGCAAAGTGAAGTCCGGTGGAAAGGAGGCTCTTAAGAGCAAGTGGAGTTAATGGAATTGACATGAGATCTGAATATAGCACAGGATTCAGAAGTGCTTAGATTTCCATTTGGAGCTGGCATGGATGGTGGTCTCCCAGGGGCAATTCCAGCCTCAAAGCAGTTTTATCCAACGTGTTATGGCCCTGTCAAATGTTAACCAAGGTGTGGCGAGAAGCTTGCCCACGGTCTATTTATTTTCCTACATTGAGATGCATATTTAAATGCCATCCTGCACCTTGCAGTCAGAGGCTGGTGTGCAGAAATAAAACATGCACAAACTTGATGAAAACTATACCAGCTTGAAATGGCGACAGTGTAAAAGACTGGTGCCGTAGAACAACAATACAACAGGAGGGGAAATCGTCAAATTCATCCAAACTTTCCTACACTCCACTTTGGGAAGATGGAACAAACTTCTTTTCTCCTGCTCCGGAGCGTAGGACTCAAACCAATTGATTCAAGTTACAAGAAGGACTATTACAACTAAACACCAGGAAGGACATTCTGACAGTAAGAGCTATTTGACATTGGAATGGACTTGCTTGGGAAGTGGTGGACTCTTCTTCATTGGAAGTTTTTGAGCAGAGGTTGGATGGCCATCTGTCATGGATGCTTTAGTTGAGATTCCTGTTTTGTGGTTGGTTGGACTAGATGACCCTCGGGGTCCCATCCAACTCTATAATTCTATGATTCTATGAATACATTACTGGTGGCTAGCACCCATTGGGATTGGTGAAACAGAAGCCAGGGAGATCCGTCTAGGCAGAGTCCTCATTAACCACCTTGGCTGAGTAGGACACAATGGTCAAGGGAGTTTATCTGTGATCAGTGATAAGAGAGGAAGGCCTGGGTAGAATACACCCCAGAGGGGCTTTGAGGGACTTTGAGGTCTGGAGTCTCTTGTTCAAAACCTGGTAGGTACACAGGTTTTCTCAAGTCTTACATCTAAGAAGGTAGGAAGTTTCTAGTTCTCCTGGTGAAAGAAAAGTAAGCTTCCCTAAACTGGACATTTTCTTGTTAAAATATTGGGGGGGGAGAGAGAAGTGTAAGTGGTGTGTGTGTGTGTGTGTGTGTGTGTGTTTATGAGAGAGGGGTCTCCAAGATAGGCTGGTCTAAATGACATGTAGGGATTTGGGTGTCTCTGGAAGATGCAGCCCAGATTTTGTGCTCCTTCCAGCAGTTACGATTACACAGTTCAACTGAAGGTCTCGGAGCGCAGCCTCTTTTATTCCTTCTGATAATTTTATGTGGCAAAATGCTGGACAGGCATACATCTTCCCTGCTGCTTTCGCCTCTGGATGGACCTTTGTTTTATTTTTATCCAGTTATCTGCGTAAACAAGAGATGACCAAGGGAAAGAAAGAAAAAAAACCCCAAGACGTCTTGAGGAGTGTTTATATCCTTCTCATAAAATTGGTAGCTAGCACTGACCCACCTTGCTTTCCTTTCCTTCCTTTCTTCCTCAATCTTGGAGTCCCTCCATGAGCCAAGTTTCCCTCTAGCCTGCCGGATTCCCATATGGCAGATGAGCTGTGAAATGTGAGCTGGGTCTTTTTCTAATTTAGGAATTGCAGATAGCACAGCCAGGGAATGACAGACGTCATCCTTGGAGATTTATTTGTCTTTTACGGCTGACTGGTCCAGCACCGCCACCCCACCCCCATCATCTTGGCTATAACATTTTGTAGTAGGAAACATCCCTGTTTCTCCCATCGCTTTGGAAGGTTGGAATGTAAGAAGAGCCTGCTGGATCAGGCCAGTGGTCCATTTAGTCCACTATCCTGTTCTCACAGTGGCCAGTCAGATGCCTATTTGAGCCCAAGAGCTCTCTCCCCTCCTGTGGTTTCCAGTAATTGGTATTCGGAAACATTGGTGCCTCCAACCATAGCAGCAAAGCATAGCCATAATGGCTAGTAGCCTGTGGGAGATGAGTAGGAATATGGATGAGGGAATATTGTTTCATATTTCCTATCCCAGCTTGAGTTAACAAGCTCCAAGCTAGCAGAGATTCTCATCCCCAATTAAACGCAGCAAAACGTGGCGATTAAGTTCTTTTGAACTTCTATAACAAGGCAGATTCCTGGCATATTTCCCCTGGTTCCCCCTTAAAAGTAAATACACGACACATAGCTCTTTAAAAGTAAAAAGGTTTACTCACAGACATTTCCAAGGTTCTACAAGTCTCAGAAAGGCAGGCTAGCTTAGATTAAATATGTACACGTGGAGACTCTCCTTAAGAGAGGAGGCTCCATCTGGACCCTCTTGGCTGGAGTGCATCTTCTCTTGAGATGTTGCTCGCTCGAAGTCCCGATGAGGAAGAGAGTGGAATGGCTGCTCACCTGTGACTTTGAGTAACTACAGGTAAGGCCACTCCCACCTCTGGTCACACAGAGGAAGTGGTCTCAGTCCAGGTACAGGAAACTGTAGCTGGAGGACTGAGACCCCTTGTGTACATTCTAGGAATGTTGTGATTGACTGCACCAGTGTTATACATCCCACATAGCCATCGATAGCCCTCTCCTCCATGAATTTGTCGAATTCTCTTTTAAACCGATTCAAGTCCATGAACATCACTGCTGAAATCCTGAGTAGGAGCACTCAAAGCGGGGGTAGCTCAGTCGGTTTTGAGGGGAGACTTCCGTGCTGGCAGGGACTGATGGGAATTGAAGTCCAAAACATCCAGAGGGCGCACTACAGGTTGGTGAAGGCTGAGTGAAGTGAAGAATGTCAGGAGTTGAACCTGGGGCTTTCTGTACGCAGATCTTGTCACTGCCATTGAGCTGTGGCCTCCCAGCTTTTGGTGAAAAGCCTTGGGTTGCCTTTATCTGCCATCTGCTTCTAGTCTACATCAGTTGACTGCTGTCTGCTTCCCTGCTTTTAAATTTAGATTTTGTACGGCTTTATGAGGGCGCCCTATTTTCAGTGTTTGATCCTATCTGTGTTGTAATCTGTAACCCTTCTTCATGATAAGGTGTGTGTGGGGGGGAAGGTTTAGGCAAAATCTGCTTTCCTTGCAGTTTCAGCCACAATAATTTGGTTGGTGGTACCCCCCACCACAGGGACGCGGGTGGCGCTGTGGGTTAAACCACAGAGCCTAGGGCTTGCCGATCAGAAGGTCGGCGTTTCGAATCCCTGCAACGGGGTGAGCTCCCGTTGCTCAGTCCCTGCTCCTGCCAACCTAGCAGTTCGAAAGCACGTCAAAGTGCAAGTAGATAAATAGGTACCGCTCCGGCAGGAAGGTACGGTAAATGGCATTTCCGTGCACTGCTCTGGTTCACCAGAAGCGGCTTAGTCATGCTGGCCACATGACCCGGAAGCTGTATGCCGGCTCCCTCGGCCAGTAAAGCGAGATGAGTGCCGCAACCCCAGAGTCGTCCTCGACTGGACCTAATGGTCAGGGGTCCCTTTACCTTTACCCCCCACCCCAACTTTGGAAATATCCACCCCACAAAATTATATAATTTTAGAGTCGGAAGCAGCCATGGAGATAATCTAGACCAGAGGACAGGGAACCTTTTCAACCGGAGGGCCACATTCCTTCATGAGAGGTCTTCTGGGGGCCGTATGCTAGGGATGGCCTGAGGCAGAATTGGGCAGAGCTATGGGTGCAACTCTTACATTTGTGGGCTGCATTCTAACCATGTAAATGTCAGAGGTTTCTTCTATATATAGACACATTTCTCCATCCTCCATGCCAGCAGTCAAAAGGCATCATCATGGTTTAGCATTCAAGGAATGGGTATGCCATACCCATCTGTGTTAATAATTCCAGTAAATACCGTTTACAGTGGTACCTTGGTTCTCAAACTTAATCCGTTCCAATACCAAACAGTTCCAAAACCAAAGCGTTCCAAAAACAAGGTGCGCTTTCCCATAGAAAGTAATGCAAAATGGATTAATCCGTTCCAGACTTTTAAAAACAACCCCTAAAACAGCAATTTAACATGAATTTTAGTATCTAACGAGACCATTGACCCATAAATTGAAAGCAATAAACAATGTACTGCAGTCACGCATTCAAACAATCAGTAGCTGAACTGGGTTCCACACAGTCACAAAAACAAAACAAAAAGAACCACAAAAAACACAAAATAAATAGCAAAAACAGACAGACCTCAGCGTAACACTCAAAGCGGAGCACTTTTGGCTTCCAAAAAAAAAGTTCACAAACTGGAACAATTACTTCCGGGTTTGCAGTGTTTGGGTTCCACGTTTTTTGAGTACCAAGGCGTTTGAGAACCAAGGTACCACTGTATTTATTAAACTTACACCCTACCCTTCCTCCCACAGGAGTCCGGGGCAGCAGATGCCTTTGTAATTCCAAAACCCAACAAATAAAACTTCCCGAGCATTTTGTTTTCATGTCAAAACAATTCTTAATGTTGGAAAGTTTCTCCTAATCGACTTCCCTGCAATTTCGACCTCAGTTTTGCCCTCTGGAGCAGAAGAGAAGTGGTCCACAGCACCTGCACGACTGCCCTCCAGATATCTGAAGACTGCTATCGTATCTCTCCTTAATCTTCTCCAAGCTAACTTGCTGGTCTTTGACCGTATTAAAGTTTACTTACTTACTTACTCTCCAAGCTAAGCATATCCAGCACTTTCAATCATTCCTCCCAGGACTTGATTTCCAAGCCCCCTACCAGCCTTCCTCTGGACACATTCCAGTCCGTCAATTTGCTTCTGAAAATATCTTCCTCAGAGCTGGGCCTGGTACAGTTCAAATGCAACTTGACCTGATATTATATAATATATACATGCATGTGTGTGTGTGTGTCTATTTCTGAAATAGCTAGTGATTACATTTTTCTTCTCTTTTTCTTCTCCAGGTACTTTGAGTTTTATGAAGGTTCTTTGGAGTACAACTCCACAAAATGCCTGGAGCTGAGGCAGGATATCATTTCGGTGAAGGTTCTCTCGATGTAAGTGGGACCACAATGTGACGTTAACATGAGGGGGGCTGGAGGAGAAATAGTTAAACAGGATAGCCAATCAAAGGATCTATTTACAAATTATTTGAAAAAAACAACAAACTGAATTAGATTCACTGGCAGGATTTGAATAAACATCCACAAACTTTATTGAAAAATTATTAATAATCAAGAGTTGGGACAATATGAAAACAAATGTTAAATGGACAATATGCAGAAAGAATAATGAACTAATAAAGCAGCAATGGAAACTGGGGGAAGTCCTGGGGGGAGGGGGAGGGGAAATGGTATGAAATTGTATTGTATGATATTTTGTGTAGAATTCTATAGTTTTTAACAATAATAATAAAAAATTTTTTTTAAAAAGGATAGCCAATCAAAACCCAGGGGGGGGGGGTTGGAGTGAGAGGGACTATAAAACCAGCTCTGGGGGAGAGACAGTTGGTTGGTGGGTTGGATGGTTGGTTGGAGTGGGTAGCTGGAGTTAGCGTGTAGTAGAATAAGCGGAGTCAGGAACAGTTAGGAGCTAAGAAGAAAAATAATTACCGTATTTTCCGGTGTACAAGGCGACTGGGGGTACTAAGACAATTTAGTACGTTGTGTACTCATTAAGACAACGACCCCTACATTCTTTTGGATCGGCATATCTACAGCAACCATCTTCAAATTCAGTACGATCTGCCTTTGGGACTTTAACTGTATAGTATGTTGTACAAAAGACTTGATTTACTACTGCGTTGACTTCAATATTGTTCTGTATGTTTGAAGGTCAGTTTTACTTTTACTTTTGGTGTGAATGTATACGCAAGTTGAGATAAACAATGTAAAGTAGATAGCAGCTTCAGCCTGTTACGTTTGTGGTGTAGGACCCATAATCTGCCAGGACTCCAGCTGCAGGCTTACCTCGTTCCTGAGTTTTGATTTTTTTCTCCTCTCCCTTCCCTTTCCCTTTTCCCATGCGTGTGGCTGTTTTCCCTTGGCAACTAGCCTCATGTATATGCAATGCATTTAATCCAAATCAGAAGAATTAGATATGTCATCTCAACTGGGCACAGATAGATAAACATACATCATTGATGGGAAATCAAATGATTTAGGAGGGAGCCACTAGAGGGGACTTTTTTAAAAAAAAACACAACCATGTGTCCTCTCAGGCATCCTCACAGGCATCCTCACAGCCCTGTGTTGTGTATACAGTGGAACCTCGGTTTTCGAACGTAATCTGTTCTGGAAGACCGTTCGACTTCCGAAACGTTTGAAAACGAAGGCACAAAGGGCAGCCTGCAAATTTAATTGAAAAAACTGAGAAACAGTGGAAGCCGTTCGACTTCTGAGGCGCGTTCGAAAACAGAAGCATTTACTTCTGGGTATTTGGCGTTTGAAAACCAAAACGTTCGACTTCCAAGACGGTCGAAAACTGAGGTACTACTGTATACATATAAATAAATTCTGATACAGTATGCAATGTCCAGACTCTTTATATTCGAAAGGAACTTTACTTTCATAAACATATAACTGAGAAGAACATATCTACATTCTCATGCTTATTCACTTCGTTCCTTATAGAGAGCACAGGTTTCTCACTATTAACACTTAGGGATCTTCCTCTGTCTGCTTCACCCCAGAGAGGCCACACTGACACAACATTGTCCTCAGCAGCATTCAGAGAAACCTCTCTCAGCAGCCGTTCTCCCTCACACACAGAGAGAGAAGACCAGAAAAACAGTTAAAAATGACAGTTACTGGAATAACAGTCACAACAGAATGAAATGCCTCTCTCATGTGACTCACAGCCAATCACACAAGAGCTACTGCCGCAGGAAAAACCCTATGCTAAAAATGCATAGCAATTCAACATAAGCAAACATTCCCATTTCAGGAAGTTAAACCATTATCCGTAACACCCTGGACAGCTGGAAGTTGCTGGATTAAAGAGCAGTTAGCATTGGCATCCGCATAGCAGATAGCAGAGTCATGCTGACTTGGCATAGTTGGCTCTCGCCAGCCCCTCCACCAAGAAGTGCCCTTGTTTCCCAAGTTGCGCTCTGGTTTTCTAGCTTCCTTTCTGAAACCCTCCGCCTGCCCCCATGCGCTGTTTTCTGCCCCGAAAAGATTTCAAAATTATCACGCTCCGCTGGTCTGAAGTACAAAATGACCTACTTCTTTGAAGAGTGACTTATGGAAAATCCTAAATCGCTCCCATTTTAAATATTAAACCCCTTCTCTCTGGAGGGGAAGCGAGGGAGGGAAGCAGCTCATTGTGTTCGAGACAAGGTTGGAAAAATGTGTGAAGCGTGTGTAGAAGGTGGCTTTCTAACCTGGAATAAACCTTTTTAAAATAATAATAATAAATTCCCCGTAGGTTTTGGAGTACAGTATTTTCCTGCGTATAAGACTACTTTTTAACCCAGGAAAATCTTCTGAAAAGTCGGGGGTCGTCTTATACGCCGAGTCGTATTTCTTATACGGCGAGTATATCCCAAACTCTATATTTTAACTGGGAAAGTTGGGGGTCGTCTTATATGCCCAGTCGTCTTATATGCCGGAAAATACGGTACCTACCTTCCTTCTGGGGTACTACGGAATGCTGCAATTCAAAGGCATTGCATTGGGTGGTTTGGAAATGTATATATTTTTTTCTAAGGGCCCCTGAGGATTGGAGAGTTTTGTATGGATGCATTCTGCAACGTGTCATTGATGCAATAGTAGTGCATTAACGGTGGATTCATACTGGACCATCCACACATCTCTCTGCTTCGTTAGTTTTTCTGCAAGGTTTCCCTGATGATACTGTGTGGTGTAGTGGTTAAGAGCGGTAGACTTGTAATCTGGTGAACCGGGTTCGCGTCTCCGCTCCTCCACATGCAGCTGCTGGGTGACCTAGTCACACTTCTCTGAAGACTCGCATCCCCACTCACCTCACAGAGTGTTTGTTGTGGGGAGGAAGGGAAAGGAGAATGTGAGCCGCTTTGAGACTCCTTCGGGTAGTGATAAAGCGGGATATCAAATCCAAACTCTTCTTCTTCTACTTGTACTATCTATTAAAGCGTCAGTTGAGAACACTCTGGGAATTTGCTGCGATGGCTGAGTTAGCTCATTTTCTCAGATTTGGGGCACAAAAACAAAAGACATGACAAGTTTTATGAGAAGGTGGGGTGATTTTATTGAATATGTTAACAACAGAAAAGGAAAAAGGCTGTTGGCAGATACAGATCATGGCTTGCTTTACAGTGCTTTCATAATAATTAAGTGGAAGGTGAAAAGCAACCTGATGGCATGCAGAAAGATAGCTCACCCTTAATTGTTAATGAGATACCAGAAATGACAAATTTAAATGGAAAGACCCTTGTTTTATTTTCATTCTCTGTGCTATTTTGTTGAACCAGATATAAACGGCAATTAATAATGCCTGTATATAAAATTAGGGGCTGCCCTAGTTTTATATATCAAGGAAATGTGGCCCCCAAGCTGTAAATGTTTGCCCACCTCAGGCTAGTTCTCAGCGCAGTGGCAAACTTTGCTTCAGCGTTGGGAGTCGGTAGCCTCCTGGACCCGCCCTCTAAAGTTTAATTAAAAGATCCTTTCTCCCTCTTCCCGCTTTTAGGGTGAAGCAGACAGAGTTGTTTGAAAGGTGGAAGAACCTTCAGATGTGCAAGTGGGAGATGAACATCACCGAAGCCAGACAGTTCAAGTAAGAGGCGTCTCAGCTCGGGGGTGGCAGGACCTCAGCAAGCCCTGTAGCTGGAGATCTGCTCTTGGCTCTTGCATTGTGCAGGAGCTGCTCCTGATTTTCCAAGGTGGAAGATATTTGCTCACAGTAGCCACATAGGGTGGCTAAGGGTGGGTCTGAAGCCAGTGGTAGGCGGTGCCAAAGCAAAAAGTAGGTGGGGCTCTACCCCCTCTCTTTCTCTCTCTCCCCACACCCCTTCCTCTCTCTTCTTCTATCCCTCGGTTTCCCCTCTGTCTCTGTTCTGTCACCCTCACTGCATCTTCTTCCTCTGCCCAGGTGGCTTCTGGTGCCAGGAGAGACCTCTCTCTCACCACAGAGGACTTCTGAAATTAGGCTGAGGGCCACATGCAATTAGGGCAGGGGCCACATGCATGGCATCTTGAGCTCAGTGGAGAAACAGTGGCGTATTAATGCAATGTCGACATAAACAGCAGCTGACTCAGAGCTGCCTGCCATACTTGGTGTTTGCCTGGATCGAGGGTCCGCATTCATCCTGTGCTGCGGTTGAACCACGTAAACCTGTTGCTCCAGTGTGGTGTAGTGGTTAAGAGCGGTGGACTCGTAATCTGGTGAACCGGGTTCGCTTCCCCGCTCCTCCACATGCAGCTGCTGGGTGACCTTGGGCTAGTCACACTTCTTTGAAGTCTCTCAGCCCCACTCACCTCACAGAGTCTTTGTTGTGGGGGAGGAAGGGAAAGGAGAATGCTAGCCGCTTTGAGACTTCCTTTGGGTAGTGATAAAGCGGGATATCAAATCCAAACTCTTCTTCTCTTCCTCCTTCTTTAGGGCTACTCTCTCGAGGTGCTGCAATGCCCCAGCCTTCCTCTTCACCACCCAGAAGAACACTCCTCTGGGAACAAAACTCAAATACGAAGTGGACACAAGCGGCATCTTTCACATCAATCAAGAAATATTCCGAATGTTTCCAAAGGTGCGGTACATGTTGTTGACTTAACATAATCTCAAGACGCTGCTTCTATTCAGGGGCGTGCGTCTGGTGGCAATCTTACCATCATCTGTGCTGCAGTGGCTTCCTGCGTAACCGTTCTGATTGTAGGCCAACTGCTCTCTTTGCCGTCACATTCCTGTGCAACAGCTGATAGGCAGCTTAGTTTATATTTAGCAGCTTTACATCACGGGAGTATCATATCCATGTGGAAAATGACTGATCAACAGCCGAGTATTCTCTAGTAGGGACGAGTGCAGAATTGCTTCTGGTATATAGCTAAGAAAACGAGATGATGCCCAATAGTGACCCTGAAAGACTGACTGACAGCAGTGCTTAGCATTTATATAGCACATTAAGAGTTTCAAAGTGCTTTACGTATACAGCGCATTGCTCCTTACGGTGAGCCCAGCGGTTGGTCTGGGAGCACCGTTGCATTATTACTGTTTTAAATTAATTTATATTACCAAGGTGGCTTCTAAGTGGTTTACAGATGCCAATACTGTAGCATCGTAGAAGGTGGTTGCAGGTGGACTTGATCAGCAGTCTGGAAGGCTACTGGAAGGCCACTTATAACAAGTTGAAGACAGGCAGTCAGGTCATGCATCCATGCAGGTGAAGGCATCCGGTTGTGCTGCTGCAGATGCACCAGGGCGTCTCTTCTTTCCGCTCTCCTCCCGGCGGTCGTTCCTCCCCATGTCCACTGCTTTGAATGCATGACTGCCTGCCTGTCTCCAGGCACTGCCATCATCTGCAAGAGATCCCCACATGACAAGGTTGATGTTACCAGCCTTCATGAGAGCCAGTGTGGTGTAGTGGTTAAGAGTGGTGGACTCGTAATCTGGTGAACCGGGTTCGCGTCTCCGCTCCTCCACATGCAGCTGCTGGGTGACCTTGGGCTAGTCACACTTCTTTGAAGTCTCTCAGCCCCACGCACCTCACAGAGTGTTTGTTGTGGGGGAGGAAGGGAAAGGAGAATGTGAGCCGCTTTGAGGCTCCTTCGGGTAGTGATAAAGCGGGATATCAAATCCAAACTCTCTTCTCTTCTCTCTTCATGTCATGGTTTCAGACATCTTTGTAAAACCGAGTTGGTCTGCAAATGGGGCCTGGGGCCTGACGCCAGCTCCCCATAATGGCAGTTTTATTTTCAATCCCTTTCCTAAATTGCGTGCTGGATCAATCAAACGTTTGACCCTTGGTGTTACTGCTTCCCATATGTCAGTTCCAACCTAATGTTGCTGGTCCATCTCTGAACATGGTTCTCTTTGTCCCCAAATCTCAGGGGACCCTTTGTTGCATCATTGGGCTTTCTGCCATTATGAGCACCATGTAATGTGTGCTATAAATAAATAACACCAAAACAACCACCACACCACATTTCATGTCACCGTTTCCTTCGGATGCATTTTTGTTTTACTGTTGCGGAATTACTCATAAACTATGCATGTACTAATAGCAGCATTTGCATGCTTACATAAGCAAGTCTTTCCATCTCCGTGAGGTGCCAGACATTATAAGGAAGCTAATGCGTCAGATAGTTTGTCCATGTAAACCAGGGATGGGTTTGACTCCAACTTCCATCAGCCCCAATCAGCATGAATAATGGTCAGGGATGATGGGAGTTGTAGTCCAACAGCATATGGAGCAACATATGTTCCCCATCCTTGATCTAATCTCAGTTCCAATAGCAACTCTCCAAGTCCTCTGGGGCTGAGGTCTTCTCCTGGCTTTGCCTCCTTATGGGACCTATGCTTGCAAAGCCCAGATCTTATGCTTGTATGCCAGTCAACTGTGCCACTTCCCTGTGGTTGCTGATGCTCCACGCCTCGCTCAACCCATGCAAGCCAAAAACTGCTCATGATGACAGCAGATGAGGGCCGAAGGTTGCCTATGGCTGCTTTATAGTATTCTCTGTTTTGCTCCTGTGGAGGAATACACCAGGCAAGGCAGCAAGGCAGGTTTTGTTGCTTCAGCACCATGGAGAGCTCCTAGTGAGCACTTTGCTCCAACATAAAACAAGGACTTTGAGACTCGTGCGTCCAGTCTATGTCTCCTATGCTCTTCCCACTTTGTTGGAGCCCTGGAGACTCTCAAGGGTCCAGAACTCTGGCCTGAAAACCAGCACTTTTCTTTCACTCCATGACCTCCCGCTTTTGTGTTCTTCATGGGCCATTGCACTGGTGAGGTAGCTGGAGGGCACTTGTTTCCTTGGGATCTTGATGGGGCAGCCTTGGGTTCAGTTGGGCTCTGATCACCAGAATTCAGGCTAAGAGCTGGGAATCTGGTGTGGCTCCTTAGCCAGGGACACTAGCCTCCAACTCAGTGTCCTGGTCACTGCTGGTCATGATGGGGCAGGGGGTGAGGCCACCAAGATCTAATAACATGGATGTTTAATACGTATCACCTAAAATGCAACAGCAGAGCTTTCCTGCAGAGTCAGTCCATCCATTGCACTGCCAGTCGCTGACTGCAGAGCAGGCTTCCTCAAACTCGGCCCTCCAGATGTTTTTGACCTACAACTCCCATGATCCCTAGCTAGCAGGACCAGTGGTCAGGGATGATGGGAATTGTAGTCTCAAAACATCTGGAGGGCTGAGTTTGAGGAAGCCTGCTGTAGAGTAATCAGATGCAGGGAAAACTCAAGAGATGGCCATACCTGTGTGTGCATGTACTAGCCCAGAGTTAACTGTGTTTCATGCTTTCATCCAAGGGAACAAAGCCAGTTCCTGCGAGGGTTGCCACTTGTAATGAACCGGCTTATTCCATTTCTCTCTAGGAGATGCCGTACTATCGCTCCCAGTTCAAGAAGTGCGCTGTGGTTGGAAACGGAGGGATTCTGAAGAACAGCAGATGTGGCCGTGAGATTGACAGTGCCGATTTTGTGTTCCGGTAACAGTTTTGGTGCAATTCCTTCAAGGGATTAGCAGTTGTGTATAGCACATGAATGTTTTGCCGTGAGTTTTTAATGTGTATGTGAGCAACATTTGGGATCTTCCTTCACACATGGTTCACTGAGCCTTGCACATATCATCAATAAAGGTAAAGGTAAAGGGACCCCTGACCATTAGGTCCAGTCGTGGACGACTCTGTGGTTGTGGCGCTCATCTCGCTCTATAGGCCGAGGAAGCCGGCGTTTGTCCGCAGACAGCTTCCGGGTCATGTGGCCAGCATGACAAAGCCGCTTCTGGCGAACCAGAGCAGCGCACGGAAACGCCGTTTACCTTCCCGCCGGAGCGATACCTATTTATCTACTTGCACTTTGTGCTTTCGAACTGCTAGGTTGGCAGGAGCAGGGACAGAGGAACGGGAGCTCACCCCGTTGCTGGGATTCGAACCGCCGACCTTCTGATTGGCAAGCCCTAGGCTCTGTGGTTTAACCCACAGCGCCACCCGCGTCAATACCAGGCAGTAGAAGAGAGTGAGTGGGTAGGGATCCCTGACTTAAGAAGTATGGAAGAAGTTTTAAGCTTTGCATCCTAGAAGGAGCCCAGAGTCTCCAAAAGCTCACTAAACTTCTTTGGGGGGCCAAGCAGAAAGCACATTGTTAAGCTGCGGGACTCACTCCCACAGGAAGTAGTGATGGATCTCAACTTCGATGGTTTTAAAACAGGATTGGACAAATTCATGGGGGAGAAGGCTATCAATGGCCATGATTGGTGGGGTTCCCAAAGGCATCTTGTTGGCCACTGTGAGAACAGGACGGGCCATTGGCCTGATCCTGCAGGCCATTCTAGTCCAAAACATCAGTAGGGAGCCATGTTGGGGAAGACTGCTGTCGTACCTACAGGAACGCGGGTGGCGCTATGGTGTAAACCACCGAGCCTCTTGGGCTTGCTGATTAGAAGGTCGGCAGTTCGAATCCCTGTGACAGAGTGAGCTCCCATTACTCTGTCCCAGCTTCTGCCAACCTAGCAATTCAAAAGCATGCCAGTGCAAGTAGATAAATAGATACCGCTGTGGCGGGAAGGTAAATGGCATTTCCATGTGCTCTGATTTCCATCACGGTGTCCAGTTGCACAAGAAACAGCTTAGTCCTGCTGGCCGCATGACCTGGAAAGCTGTCTGTGGACAAATGCCATGAGCACCGCAACCCCATAGTCACCTTTGACTGGACTGAACTGTCCAGGGCTCCTTTACCTTTCTTCACCTTTAGTACCTACATAGGAAGGAAATTGGCTTGCACTGCTTCAGACCACAGGTCCATCTATTTCAGTACATAGCTGTCAACCCTCCCTTTTTGGGGGGCGGGAAACTCCCTTATTCCAATGCCGTTTCCCGCTGCTATCCCGGATTGTTGATATCCCTTAAATTTCCCGGATTTCAAAGGAAGCAGCTCCTCTCCCTCCCTGCCGGCCAGGGAGGCTCCTCAGCTGCCTTGCTCGGCTGCCAATAAGGAGCCTGAGACCGACTGGGGTGGAGCTTGCATGCCTTGTGCAGCCAGACCCTCACGCCCAACCAGACAGACAGCCCGCCTGCCTGCCGTCTATGCGCTCGCTCTTTCGCTCACCTGTTCGCACGCAGCCTCTGGAGCGCAGGGTGGCGAGGCTACTTGGTGCCATTGCACCGCCCTCGCGGCATCCCTTATTTTCAAATCCGAAAGTTCGGGAAAAATCCCTTATTTTCAAATCCGAAAGTTGACAGCTATGTTTCAGTATTGTCATCACTGACTGGGACATCCCCAGTCCCACTTGGAGAAGTGGGGGGTTGAACCAGAGACCTTCTGCATGCAAAACATATTCTCTACCACTGAGCTACGCTGACCCTTCACCATGGCTCCTGTACCTTGCACTGGTGTTCCCCCACAGCATACAAATCCAAAGTGGCCAGAGTTCTCTGAAGGCAGAAGGTCTAGAGATCACTACTCTGTCTGATGCTTGGCTCCACCTAGAGTTCAGAGGGTGAAACTGCTCATCTCACCTACCTGTTTCTCAGGGTATGGCACAAGAGGCACTCCATTTAAGCCCCTCCCACCTCCTTTTGTAATTTTAAACAATGTTGTACATTAAGGAATCACAAGCTGCATCCGCCCCTATTGTTGATTCTTTCTGAAATGTTTTTGATGACGGAATTAACTATGGAGGTAATATTTGTGCTGAACATCTCTAGCGCAATGCTTCTCAAGCTTAGGTCTGTTTTGGGACTACAACTCCCAACATCCCTAGCTAGCAGGACCAATGGCCAGGGATGATGGGAGTTGTAGTCCCACAACAGCTGGAGACCCAAATTTGAGAAACACTGATCTAGGGGGAAAAGAGGACCGAGGGGAACGTCTGAAGGGTGCCTGTTTTAAAAATATTTGTAATTGAAGTGGAGATGGAGGGTTGCCACTAAAAATGGCTTCTCCTGATGGGTCATTTCTCTTGTGGCTCTGAGAGTGTGATTTCTAACCAGCTGATCAGTGGGTACAGGAAGATATTCCTTTCAGAGGAAGCAGTCTGCAGAAGGGGGGGAAACCTCCCCCACTTCATTTGGAATCAGGGAGACCTCGGTTCAAATCCCACTTCCATTAAGCCAGATCACTCACTCTCAGTCTATTCAGTCTACACATCTTAGCTCCTTGAAGGAGAGAAATAATAATGGCTTCTCTGTTGCTGTGTTCTTTTTAGGTGCAATTTGCCTCCCATTTCTGAGAAATACGTTGTAGATGTTGGTGTAAAGACTGACGTCGTGACGGTTAACCCCAGCATAATCACCGAAAGGTCAGTTGTTTGTCTCTTCCTTGCCCACCTCTGCCTACGCTTCCCTCCTCCTGCGACTTTGTGAAATTGACAAACCTCAGGAAAGGAGCAACAGCGCCTTATTATTAGCTCTGGCGGTTCTTGCTCTTGACTCGTAATTTCATAGCAACTGGAAATCAGAACAAAACCGGGCCTTCCTCTCAGCGAGGAAAATGTGTTCAGAAGGTCCCTGCAGACTTCCACCCTACAACTCACCTGCTCTTTTTTGATATTTTTCTTCTTCCTTACTGGAAAAAAAAATAAGATCCACAATAAGGAATGCATTAAACGACAATATCCCTAGATGCTCTGCATTTTCAAAAGAGAGGAGAAAAAGAAATACAAATAAATTTGCTAATTATCTGCCTTTACGAGACTCCCAATAAACTTTATAGTTATAGTACCTTGTTGTTCCAGAAACACAATAGGTAGGGACTGTTTTTCACTAAAAAAAATCATCGTCTGCCCTTTCTATTTTTTTTTTACTATCATTCTGACAATTTCTGTGCTGCTTAATTGCTATCGCCTCTAAAAACCTAGCAGTTCGAAAGCACGTCAAAGTGCAAGTAGATAAATAGGTACCACTCCGGCGGGAAGGTAAACGGCGTTTCCGTGCGCTGCTCTGGTTCCCCAGAAGTGGCTTAGTCATGCTGGCCACATGACCTGGAAGCTGTACGCCAGCTCCCTTGGCCAATAATGCGAGATGAGCGCCGCAACCCCAGAGTCGGACACGACGACCTAATGGTCAGGGGTCCCTTTACCTTTACCTTTACTAAGAAGTGTACAAAAAAACTCAATACGGCGAGTGGATTAATACCTGTAAGTTTCAACTTGTACAATATATCCTACCTCCTGAGAATCCAGTGTTTCAATGATAGACAGGTCTTGCTGTTTCAACCTCTGACTAATTGCCTCTTTCTTTTGCTGCGAAGAAGGACACCTAGCGATAACGCCATCCGTTCTAACTTACTTCCTCCTCCAGGTTTTTCAGATCTCACAATAAAACGTACAGATATATATATTTATTTAGTATAATGCATATTTCTGCCTGCCCACGCCGAAGGCCTTTTAACTCCTGTTGATTTCAAGCCCACTGAAATCAGTAGGACTTCAAAGAGGTTAAATTTGGCGAGGCATATCCCATTTAATTATCCCTCGCCCCCAGACATGTTTTTTTCTTTTGCATATCCAGAGAATGGGCATCCTGTTGCCAGAAACAGAGAGTTTTTACTCTCTTGGGCTGCAGTCCCTGAAGCCATGCAGGGAAGAAGTGGGTGGTTGGGTGGGAAAGCAAAGACTGATGAACCACCACATATTGTGGCCTGCCAGGCTCCCATCAGCAGGGCAGAAAGGTGGGTAAGGCAACACTCTTTTGCCATCCTCTGTCCCCTTCCAGGTTTTTCCAAAAAATCCTCTTCCCTTAGAAACAAGGGAGGAAAATTTACTAGGCCAGATCCAGAGCTGTTGTCATTGCATTCCTGGTTTGGGGGGAAGGTTACGGATCCTTCCCAGTCCCTGCCTTCCCTTGACCTACTTTGTGGTGTAGTGGTTAAGAGTGGTAGTCTCGTAATCTGGTGAACCGGGTTCGCATCCCCGCTCCTCCACATGCAGCTGCTGGGTGACCTTGGACTAGTCACACTTCTCTGAAGTCTCTCAGCCCCACTCACCTCACAGAGCACGATTCAAAGTGTTGGTGCTGACCTTTAAGGCCCTAAACGGCCTCGGTCCTGTATACCTGAAGGAGCGTCTCCACCCCCATCGTTCAGCCCGGACACTGAGATCCAGCGCCGAGGGCCTTCTGGCGGTTCCCTCCCTGCGAGAAGCAAAGCTACAGGGAACCAGGCAGAGGGCCTTCTCGGTAGTGGCGCCCGCCCTGTGGAACGCCCTCCCAGCAGAGGTCAAAGGGATCAACAACTATCTGACATTCAGAAAATACCTGAAGGCAGCCCTGTTTAGGGAAGTTTTTAACTGGTGATATTTTAATGTATTTTAATATCTGTTGGAGGCCGCCCAGAGTGGCTGGGGAGACCCGGCCAGATGGGCAGGGTATAAAAAAAAAAAAAAATTATTATTATTATGGATGGCCATATGTCATGGATGCCTTAGCTGAAATTCATGCATTGCAGGGGGCTGGACTAGATGACCCTTGGGGGTCCCTTCCAGCTCTATGATTCTATGTGATTCTTAGCTCTGAGAAGTGGAAGAATCCATCTTGCCTGCAGGACGCAGTTCTGTTGAGCCCCAGCCTTGCTGTCAAGAAGCATCAGGCCCTTGATATCTCGCAGAAGTAGCTCTAGGAAGTCAGAGGCTTCTGGCAACCTGAAATATCCAAACAGCCTCGGTGTTTTGATATCTGTTGGAGGCTGCCCGGAGATGGGCGGGGTATAAGTAATAAATTATTATTATTATTATTATTATTATTATTATTATTATTATTATTATTGTTGTTGTTGTTGTTGTTATTATTGCTGCTATTTTGCCTGGAATAGGAGGCACAAAACCTAAAGCTGTTCCTAGCGTTGGCAGCGGTTGCGAGAGTTGTGAAGTTGCCTTGGCTCTCCAGTCTCCCTGATTGCTCTCCCTTTAATTATCAGGTTCCACAGACTGGAGAAGTGGAGGAAGCCCTTTTTCGAGGTCTTGCAGGTGTACGAAAACGCCTCGGTCCTGCTCCCGGCTTTCTACAACACCCGCAACACGGACGTCTCCACCCGTGTCCGCTACGTCCTGGACGACTTTGAGTCCCAGCAGGCTGTCTACTTCTTCCACCCGCAGTACCTGATCAACGTCTCGCGCTACTGGCTGACTCAAGGGGTCCGCGCCAAGCGCATCAGCACGGGCCTGATCCTGGTGACGGCGGCCTTGGAGCTGTGCGAGGAAGTGCACCTCTTTGGATTCTGGGCTTTCCCGATGAACCCCTCAGGGATATTTATCACCCACCACTACTACGACAACGTCAAACCTCGGCCGGGATTCCACGCCATGCCTTCGGAAATCTTCAACTTCCTCCATATGCACAGCAGAGGCATTCTGAGGGTGCACACGGATGCCTGCGCCTGCTGCTGAGGGGTCAGGACAGGAGGAAGTTCAGTTCTTCTCCCGAGTTGTGTAAAGGGAAGGGAAGAAAGGGAGGTGACGCGCCGGCAGCCCTGGATCTCGAGAACCAAGTTGCGCAACTGGTTTTTTTTTTTTTTTGTAAGGGGAAGAGTCTCCGCAAGGCTGCTTTGGCACCTTTCTTCATCCGTGTCTCGTGAAAGAGTCCCCGTGGTACGGTTATACCACGTTCTGAAAAAGACTTGCGGCCATGTGGATTGGCACAGCGCACTCTGTGTAAGAGAGGGTGGAGTGGTGTGTTGTTGTTTTTATAACGACATTGAGAGATTTATGCAATAATGTTTGATAACCATACGTTTCTTCAAAGGCTTTGCATTCCTCGTGAGCTGGGGTTTCCGACACCCTCCCTCGCTTAGCCAGCCTTGTAGGGTGGCTGCCGTTGGGGCTGAAGCAGACCTTCTCTCCACCGCAGGAACCCACCCCCTGCCTTGGAGCCTGTGACGAACAGGAGAAGCACATGGACTAGTGGTTTTAGGCCAGAAATAGAGCACATCACTGTAACGATTCCTTATTTCACCTCCGGGAACGCACCAAACCTGAGTGTACTTGACAAAGCTGAGGATCTAGACCTGTTGTTCTTAAGGTTGTAGTGCCAATGCCCTTGTGTGACAACGTGAGCGCTCATCAGGGGATGCTGAAGAAAAACACTGTTAAGGCTGCATCCACTCCATATATTGGAAGCCCAAGGCTTCCGTGGCAAGAATTCTGGGAACTGTAGTTTACCCCCTCGCTGAGCTACAATTCCCAGCACCCTTAACATACGATGGTTCCCAGGATTCTTTGCGGGAAGCCATGTGCGTTATTTATTTATTTTTTCCAATAAGATTTTTGTTATAGCTACCTAAGTTGCAAGACGCGGGTGGCGCTGTGGGTTAAACCACAGAGCCTAGGGCTTGCTGATCAGAAGGGTGGCGGTTCGAATCCCTGCGACGGGGTGAGCTCCCGTTGCTCGGTCCCAGCTCCTGCCCACCTAGCAGTTTGAAAGCACGTCAAAGTGCAAGTAGATAAATAGGTACCGCTCCAGCGGGAAGGTAAACGGCGTTTCCGTGCGCTGCTCTGGTTCGCCAGAAGCGGCTTAGTCATGCTGGCCACATGACCCGGAGGCTGTACGCCGGCTCTCTCGGCCAATAAAGCGAGATGAGCGCTGCAACCCCAGAGTCGTCCGCGACTGGACCTAACCGTCAGGGGTCCCTTTACCTTTACCTAAGTTGCAAGACAAGAAAAAGAAGCAATAGAAGGGAAAGGGACAATAGAGATGAAGAGAGAAAAGGGGGTTAAAAAGTAGAAACAGAGAAACAGCTTTAAATGTGTGGTGCGGATGTGGCCAAAGGGACATCGTTTCTGTACCCTGTCTGCAAATCTGCTCTTCCCCTTTTAGTTTTCCATAAGTACCCCTGGCAGGAAGATCAGGGTTCAGTGGTCCTTGAAATAATGCACATCTCTTTCCTCTCCGCGCCAGCCTGCTCTCTGTCAAACAACTTACTGTGGACTAAACACCCCATAACCACTTTCAGTCTACTTGCCAGCTCCACAGCCTTAGGGTTAAAGAAGGATTTTTTTAAAAGGCTCTTCCCCTTCAAAGCATAGAACTGTTTTGTTTCTGGTTCACGTTGGAAGGTAGAAGTGGAGTGGTGCAGGACGCGGTCTGAAAACCATTGCCTTAGCAAAATGCATAGAAAGCTTTGAGCGCACCTGATATTGGAGTTGTGTAAATAAATAACACAGGCGTCAGTGTTGTTCCTATAGCTGGGAGCTGTTTCTCACGATATGGCTGCGGTGGTGGAGGGATGGTTCATGCGGCCAGCTGATGCACAGGAAGCGGCCCGTGGCATCGATCCTTCAGTTGGAAGCTGGATCATGAGAAGCAGCCCTCGGGTTCTCTTTAGAAAGCCATAAATGTTTTCTGTGTAAGCCGATGGGCATTTATTACCATGTGTATCTGTCACTGTGAAACGTACCAAACATGTCGAAAGGCTCATCAGAAGGCAGCTCGTTGGACAGATCTTGAACTGGAGGGATTCTTTCCAGCAGTGTTCGACTGCATCAAGACGGATGGGACACTGTGGCTGCTCTGTGGTGCATCCATGGATCACAAAATACCTGTTATATAATAGGTTGCGTGGTAGAGGGAGGAATTGTCTAATGCAAGGACCCGTGGGGATATTCAGAGTCACACTGCCCCCTCCCTTCTACATTGCGTGTTGCACCCAGGTCGCCCTGTTTCAAGGGTGGAAAGCCCTCATCACAGCAGCTTCCTGCACATTAACTTTTCCCCGTAGGGATCATGCTGACCCCTGTGGAAGAGGAAAAGAGGGAGGGTTACTTTTGAGTACGCCATCAGCATGGAAACGCAACCAGTTCCCTGTGACCTTAACCAGTGATGCTTGAACATGTGCTTATCTGCATAGCTCCACCCCTTCATTTGCATAGCCCCACCCAAGGTTCTTTTCCTTTGTCGTACAAAAGTGTGACATGGAACATGGCTTTTTTTCCAATATAGACAGATAGAATTGTATGCGCTGATCCGTTTGTGCCAGTCACTTAACTGTAGATTGGGCTTAAAGTATTTTGTGACCCTATGCAAAACGAGTTGCACATCTTTCCTCTTCTTTGCCTTGCCATTAAGCCCTGACACTTTCCTGACCCAGCCGACCTCCTTCCCCAAATGTCAGAGGGCTACAGAGGGCTCCCCCTCTGTGTGTGTGTGTGTGTGTGTGTGTGTGTGTTCTGCAACACAATATTGGCATTCTGCTTTATGAGTTGTCCTGCAATGCTTCCCCATTGCAATATTGGCATCTAGAGGGGCACTTTTGCATTATAGCGCAACAGAAGCAAGAATAAAGATAAACTGGAACATTTGTGGTATGAAAAGTTACAGGATTTCAGCAGGACATGCACTGACCGGAAATGAAGCAGTAAGCCTGTCCTGATGGTTTTGCTGGTGCAAACGGTAATGAAAGTGAAATTGCGTGTAACTGCCCTGATACCATCGTGAGCACAAACAGTCATGAATGCACAATAAAAAAAGACATTTGGAAGGGCTCTGAATGAGAGGAAAGGGAATCAAGTGAGGTTCAGCAAGCACAGGGATTCTCTAGCTTTAAACTGTGCACACACGAGGGAATTTTGCCTCCTTGCACCACTCGGTGCTATGAAACAGCTAACCAAAATTCCCACTTTTGAGCCTTCTGGAATGAATGGATGAACAAGCGAATGAATGTCTTCTTCAATACAAGAGTGTGCCTCCAACCCTTCTTCAGCCAGTCACTTGGTGCTATGAATTAGTAAGAATCTGATCTTCCCTTTAAAAAACAGCCACAAGCTTTGTAGTCTTTTTGGCATGACATTATTGTACAAAGCACTGTCCTGTTTCTCATCAAGCCTCAATGGTTGAAAGATGTGTGTTTGGGGGGTATAACTTGACTATTACATGGTTGCAACTTCATGACTGAAGCGTGCACATTTTTGAGATTTGGGGGAGGGTTTCTTCATATTTCGGTTGTTAGTTCTGTGGTTTTATTTGGTTGCGAAGGAAGGATATTGAGCAGCTAAAACTGGATAGAGCAGAGCAGCTTTTGATTTCACCCGAGGCTTTGTTTATTGTGCATTACACTGAGATGGGGTGAGGTTTTTTTCTTTTAAATTGTCAATCCATTCTAAAGCCTACTGTATTTATTTCAGGCATTCATAAAGAGATGAAGTAAAGGGAGGGGGAGAAAAGCAATGCTGATGAGACCATTTTGCTTCTGATTTAAAGGCAGGTTTATCCTTCTGCGGAGAGACCCAGGTGGCGCTGTGGGTTAAACCACAGAGCCTAGGGCTTGCTGATCAGAAGGTTGGCGGTTCGAATCCCTGCGACGGGGTGAGCTCCCGTTGCTCGGTCCCAGCTCCTGCCCACCTAGCAGTTCGAAAGCATGTCAAAGTGCAAGTAGATAAATAGGAACCGCTCCGGCGGGAAGGTAAACGGCGTTTCCATGCGCTGCTCTGGTTCGCCAGAAGCGGCTTTGTCATGCTGGCCACATGACCCGGAAGCTGTACACTGGCTCTCGGCCAATAAAGCGAGATGAGCGCCGCAACCCCAGAGTCGGACACAACTGGACCTAATGGTTAGGGGTCCCTTTACCTTTACCTTTATCCTTCTGCTCCTAACACAACTTGAAATATGCATTAAAATACATTGTACAATAAGCCCTATTCATACTTCTTGACCTCACGTAGATGGGGAGGGGGAGGGGGAACCGATCCACTTCGTTTACATCTGATTTGTTAATGCCCTTGTTTTCATTGAGTAACCATTTGCTGAAATCCTCAGACCTTGTAATTTTATTCCTTTTGATGTGTGTTTCCTTCAGTCGACCGCACGATGTGAAAGAAAGCCTATAAATTGATGTAAGCCATAACTTAAAAAACAAACAATCAGGGTATTTTTTCCCCATCAGTCACATTGTGTCACTGTGTTTGGGAGACAATTTAACAGTTAACAAATAAACCAGTCTATGAGTTTAATTTGAAAAGAAGTTACATTGTAGGTTCTTTGTGTGTGTTTTAAGTGAGTTGCTATGCCTGTCTATGGACCAGGTGTAACTGTAACATGCTTTTGTATGATTATTCCCTCCCTCCCTCCCTCCCTCCCTCCCTCTCTCTCTCTCTCTCTCTCTCTCTCTCTCTCTCTCTCTGCATTACACCGGTCTCTCCAAAGAATACATCTACATATGCCACCCTGAACTCTTTGGAGGAAAGGTGGGATATAAAGTCAATAAAATAAAAAAACAAAAATAAAGTGAAAGACGAAACAAAATAAAAAAAACCCTTCCAGTAGCACCTTAGAGACCAGCCAAGTTTGTTATTGGTATGAGCTTTCGTGTGCATGCACACTTCTTCAGATACACTGAAGAAGTATATCAGTGTATCTGAAGAAGTGTGCATACACACAATAGCTCATACCAATAACAAACTTAACTATAAAGTGAAAGAGTGTGCACTTTTGAGTCTTGCAAGTACTGTAAGGCTTTTTACCATTTTTTGCTTGATTGCAGCGATTACACAACTTGCCCTGAGAAGTAGGGGTGCGTTGTGTGTTTGTGTGTGCGTGGTGAAAGAACCATCTTGTCTATTCATGTGCATTCTATAGAAATGACATTTCTGGAGTGCTTATCTAGCCTTTACGTTCCCTCTCCCCCTCCAAATTACTCCGGCGATGCAAGATGGTGATGAATTCAGGCAGAATCGATTTTGATTGCAGCTTTTCAGCACCACTTCCATTTCCAGGAACGGGGAACATTTTCTCTTTACAGCTGCTGGCGAAAATCCTTTACCATTATCCCTACACACGCAAAAAGGGAAATGCGAAGAATGGAAGGGATGACTCGACTGGCTTGCACAGTTAGATATGATTGCAACTGTGAAGTCAAAGAAGAAGGAAGGAAGAAATCCAGCAATTCTCTCAACTGGTGGCCTGATCCTGCCATCAACTGTGCCAGCAAAATGGGTCCCATTGTTTCATCTGCTGTGTCTGCCAGCCCTGCTGATGTTGCTAGTGTTGTACCGATTAATAATAATAGCAATACTATATACTTTGATTAATTTATTGTTGTTATTTATTCCTTCCAAAAGAGCCCAAGGGAGCCATGCAACATAATAGTACAACCTAAATAAAAAACACATTTTCAGTATACATACACAACTTCCAAGCTGTTGAATGTACATTCCTTCAGTGGCTGTTGGGGAGGGGCACAGGGGTGGTTGCCCTGGGTGCAAAATTGTTAGGAAGCACAAAATTTCAACACTGGGTGCTGCCTCAATACAGCTGTGTGCTTCCATCGCTGGGCTCCATTGAAAAGAATTTCTCCATGAGAACCAGGTAGTGACCTCTCCATACAATGAAATGACTCTTCTTATCTCTGCAATTGCAATCTCCTGGGTGACGCAGATGCCGTTAGGCAGTTGAATGCGTGTGCCTACTCCCATCAGTTTCCCTCCCTCCCACCCTGCCTCTGTGTGGCCCCGGGCACTGGCAACCCACGCTACGCCACTGCTCTCCTTTGATTACCAAGCGCCAGGGTGAACAGGGTATTCTCCACCACCCCCATACTAGGTGCCAGTAATGCCAAGCACAGATTATCACCAGTTTAGAACAACATCTGTATCCATCTGGGGATAGTCCATCTCTTTATGACGTTGAGCCCTGTGAATACCTCTCTTTTAGGGGAAGTTCCAATAACTCAGTGACAAACACATCATTTGCATGCAAAAGGCCACACCTTCAATGGTAGTCCAGCAGAGTGAAAAGAAACTCCTACACCTGAGCAAGAGCAGTCAATCTGAGCAGTGGAGATTTGGCCATTCCTGCAGCAATGCCTTTCAGGACCCACCACTATGTGTACCTTGCCTTGATGCTGGCTCCTAGCAGGAAGGGGTGTACAACTGGGAGTTTGCCGTGGGCCGACTAAGGCTTACTTACGTCACTCACTGTTCCTTCTAATCAAACCCAGTGTTGCTCTGCAGTACACAGATGTAAATTCATTTTGCTTTGCTCGGTTGCTGCAGTCACCTTGTATTGAATGAGGTCACTGAGAACCTAGCCAGTTTCTCCCCCAACCTCCTGCTTTACACACACACACACACACACACACAGAGAGAGAGAGAGAGAGAGAGAGAGAGAGAGAGAGAGAGAGAGAGAGATGGGTGCTTGGTAGCCATTGTTTTCAATTGATCAAAGATGCTGGTTATTTTTCCTGCATCTCATTCCGCTCTCCTCTCTCCTCTGTCATTTCTTCCAGGTGTGTTTTCATTCAGTGAAATGCTCTCAGCTTCTATCTGCCTTAGAAGCACTTTCTGGAAAGGGAAGATACGTTTTTGTTTTACTGCCCCTATCCTCCCCCCAGTTTATTTGGGGCTCAGGCTGCGGGAAAAGATGTCCAGATGCTACTGCGGCATTGGCAATGTAATAGCCTCAGACCAAAAACAGTCCACATTGTACAGCAAGGAAAATGGGGTGGGCGAGGGGAGAGAATCTGGAAAGCTGGATTGATGGATTCTTTGCAAATAGTGCTTTTTAAAAAACATCTGTATAGCTAAACCTTTAAAACATATCAGGGGCTTACGGCCAACTCTCAACCTGTGGTTAACTAGCAGGTCAGGAATAAAAGGTATAGCACAGCCCTCTGAGAATGCTGGTTTACTGCCTTAAAAAACAAACAAAAAAACCCAACTCCCTTTTTTTGCTCTCTATTGCTTAGAAATAGGAGGAGTTGCAGGATCTGAGTTTTGAACTTTGGTGTAAACTGGACCACTTCTGGGCACAATTCAAAGTGCCAGTTATGACCTATAAATCCCTATATGGCTTGGCCCTGGCAACCTGAAAGATAGCATATCCCTATGCGAACCTGCCCGGGTGCTAAGATCCTCAGATGAGCATCTTCTCTTGGTCCCATCAACATCAGAAGCTAGGCTGGCAATGCTTCACTCACCAGTTGGCAGCCACACTGACTGCAGCATGATGACACCCTTACAATTTTATTATATAGTTCGATAGACACTGAGATCCAGCGCCGAGGGCCTTCTGGCGGTTCCCTCACTGCGAGAAGCAAAGCTACAGGGAACCAGGCAGAGGGCCTTCTCAGTAGTGGCGCCCGCCCTGTGGAATGCCCTCCCATCAGAGGTCAAAGAGATAAACAACTACATGACATTTAGAAAATACCTGAAGGCAGCCCTGTTTAGGGAAGTTTTTAATCTGTGACATGTTAATGTATTTTAATATTTGCTGGAAGCCGCCCAGAGTGGCTGGGGAGACCCAGCCAGATGGGCGGGGTACAAATAATAAATTATTATTATTACTATTATTATGATGATGATCAATACATAACATAATATCCACCCAATAAAGTTATAGAAATCCAATGCATGACATATAATGAATATATACTAAGCAGCAATAATAGAACTGTACAGTTGGAAGGGTTTGAAAGGGTCATCTAGTCCAACCCCCTGTGATGCAGGTATTACAACGAAAGAATCCCTGACAGATGGCCGTCCAACCTCTGTTTAGAAACATCCAATGAAGGAGTCCACCACCTTTCAAGTTCAAGTTATACACAATAGGGTGTATCCAACTAAGTTCTACTCAGACTCATATGAATTAATGGACCTGAGTGAGTAATTTCCATGATTTCAGTAGGCCTTCTTAGAATGTGACTAACACACAACCCAATGTCACCCCAGCGAAACATTGCGCAACTCAACCCATGTGAAACAGTCTCATAACATAAATCATTATTTTGGGTACAACCACAAAACATAATACATATCTCTCTGTACAAAACTAGCTCTAAATTCACAGAAAATGACAGACCCTCCCCGCTCTCACCTGGGACCTTCCCTTTCTTTTCCCAATTTCTCACCCCTGGGAGATCTCCACTTCCCTGCTGCTCATTCAGGATCCTTCCACCATATCTATCTGCCACTTGTATGGGGTGTGTGTGTGAAGTCCTTGTCGCCTAATGGCTCCTGCCAAAGGGAGAACATCAAACACATGACCTCAGACCCCACCACGAATGAACAGTTCAGGAGTCAGAAGTATTTGAATCCCTATTACACAGCTTCATTTTTTTGAAACTCTGTTTCTTGGGAGTTCATCTGTATTTCCCCATTTCACTCAGGTGCATCTCTTTGGGCAGAATTGCACATCACATTTTGTTTTGTTTTTTTCCAATTTTTTTTATTAACTTTAAACAAATGAAAACAAACATCAAAATACATCAATAAACAATAATAAAAGAAAACAACAACAATAAACATAAAAACCAAACATATATCCTTTTAACCTAATCCTCCTTCCTTTTCATTGTGGGTTGACTTCCTCCTGTCCTCCCTTCCTGCGTTCCTTGTATGTCATCTTTAGTAATTTCTTGACATCATTTAAAAACATTTTTAATTAATTAACCTTAATATCTCTTCTATATCTAAAATCATTATCATTAATTCCAACAATCATAATCCTTATATCTATCTTCTAATTCTACAGCCTCATTTATCTTCCAACTTACTTCTACTCTTTAATCTTACAATACTTTTAAAAATATAATTTAAATTTCTTCCAATCTTCTTCCACCGCTTCCTCCCTCTGGTCACGGAGTTTCCCGGTCAGTTCAGCGAGCTCCATATAGTCCATCATTTTCATCTGCCAGTCTTCTATTGTTGGTAATTCCTCTGACTTCCAGTTTTTCGCTATTAGGATTCTGGCTGCTGTTGTGGCATACATGAAAAAAGTCCTATCACATTTTGGGATTTCCTGACTTAGAATACCAAGTAGAAAGGCTTCTGGTTTTTTTATTAAATGTGTTTCTCAACACCTTTTTCAACTCATTATAAATCCTTTCCCAGAAGTCTTTCACCTTTGGGCACGTCCACCACATATGGAAAAAAGTTCCTTCTACTTCCTTACATTTCCAGCATTTACTACTCTGTTGCACATCACATTTTGCTGCCTCTGCACCACCAAAAATGGCACGTCTGTAGAACTTTCTCCCACTCACCATCTCGAACATGTAGCAAATCCTTCCCTGTGTCCACCCTATTGTGGCTTTATCCACTCTAGCCAATTCACAATGAGAAACATGCAGCACAATGACATTCTGGGGGCTCCCCCCCCTTACAGCGCATTATGGAAAGGGACTGGGGAGAACTCAGCACCGACCTGCCATTTACAACAACATGATTAAAATCTGTTTTTCCGAAGCAGTTGAGGAGGAGGATATTCCACTCCAGGAGCTGCTTCAGTCCAATTTCTCTTATCTTCTCTTTTCAGGCCCCAATCAGGATGAAAAACGAGTGCTGGAAGTGAGCACTTTTCTGTCCCCCTCCTTTTGCTCGTTCTCTCTCTCTCTCTCTCTCTCTCTCTCTCTCTCTCTCTCTCTCGTTATTTTAAGACACCGGTATAGCAGTTCTTGGAGGTGTTTACTCTCCGATGCATACAAATTACTGAGCTGATTGGGCAATTATGATTAATCTAAAGGAACAACGTTGACACGGTCTCTGAATTACCTTTTCCTAAAGTGGCAGATGAATATATGCGCATGAAAAATGAATCATCCTGGATCCTATCGGGATTCAAACCCACAGCGGCTCATCTGGCTCCCAGTTTCCAAGGGATGCTAAATGGAGATTAGAGCTGCTACGTTTGCACGCTGAGCCAAGATGGACGAACTGAAGCTCTTGGTCTTAGAGGACGGCATTAATGCAGTGAGCATAATGGAAACGTAGTAGAATGGAGAGAAGAAGAAGAGTTTGGATTTGATATCCCGCTTTATCACTACCCAAAGGAGTCTCAAAGCGGCTAACAATCTCCTTTCCCTTCCTCCCCAACAACAAACACTCTGTGAGGTGAGCGGGGCTGAGAGACTTCAAAGAAGTGTGACTAGCCCAAGGTCACCCAGCAGCTGCATGTGGAGGAGAGGAGACGCGAACCCGGTTCACCAGATTACGAGTCCACTGCTCTTAACCACTACACCACACTGGCTCTCAGGGAGAAGCAGGGAGACACGGTTATCTCAGGATACAAACTCTATAGAAAGGACAGGGAAGGGAGTACTGGAGGTGGTGCCACTCTGTACATCAGTGAGGACATTGAGTCCCCAAGGGGGGAGAATCGTCCGCAGAATATTGCACATGGTGATACCAGGGCCCAAAGGTCATTTAGTACTGGGTGATGTGCCATCATCACTGGGTTCAAAATGCTGAGATATATCTTGACATGAAGAAGGAAATCAAGGAAGCCTCCAGAAGAGGGAATGGTGTAGTTATGGGTGACTTCAACTACCCTCACATAGACCGGTGTCAGGGACTGGCTGGATGAGGAAGAGTGGTGGAAGCTGCCCCCCGCCCCCAGGGAAGGCACAGAAGAAGATGAATTAGATCCTGGGGCCTGTTGGTGGGACAGAAGTTTCCAGTTTGGATGCAGGTGCCAACAGCCATGACACAGGGGAACAAGACCCTGCAGCTCTCCCACAAATCCCCTCTGACAGCTGTCAGATGTCACACCACCAGGCCCCAGGATCTAATTCATCTTCTTCTGTGCCTTCCTGGGGGTGGGTGGCGCTCTTGGGTGGGCAGCTTCCACCACTCTTCCTCATCTGGCCAGTCCCTGACAACTGGCTACATATATGTTCCATTCATGGCATACCCCTCGCTGCTCCTGTTTTGGTTTTGCTTAGCTGGAAAGTCTGCGTGTGTAGGAAGTAGCCTGTTGTAGAAAGTTAAAATTTGCATCCTTTGCTCCACCCACTCTCGCCTCTGACCCAGCACAAGCATGTGGCCCTTAGAAGACTACCCAGAAGGAAATGTGGCCCTCAGACAGAACATTTTCCCCACCCCTGTGATAAAAAAAAAATACAAGTGGATAAAAACGAGGGGGTAGAATCTTCAGAAAAGGTGAGCAACAACAACAGCAACAACAATTTATACCCCACCCATCTGGCCAGTCACTCTGGGCGGCTCCCAACAGAATATTGAAAACACAATAAAACATCAAACATCAAAAACTTCCCTAAACAGGGCTGCCTACAGGTGTCTTCTAAAAGTCAGGTAGTTGTTTATTTCCTTGACATCTGATGGGAGGGCATTCCGCAGGGCGGGTGCCACTACCGAGAAGGCCGTCTGCCTGGTTCCCTGTAACCTCACCTCTCGCAGGGAGGGAACCGCCAGAAGGCCCTCGGAGCTGGACCTCAGTGTCCAGGCTGAACAATGGGGTGGAGACGCTCCTTCAGGTATGCTGGACCGAGGCCGTTTAGGGTGTTAAAGGTCAGCACCAACACTTTGAATTGTGCTCGGAAATGTACTGGGAACCAATGTAGGTCTTTCAGGACCGGTGTTATATGGTCTCGGTGGCCACTCCCAGTCACCAGTCTAGCTCTGTTGCCTTAGACATGGAGTGAAGCAAAATAAGAAAGGTCTAGATCAGGTATCCTTTCAGAGATCAGGCCTGTTATTATGAACCTCAATTGGCTGTTAGGCCATCATGAGGACATGGTCTAAAAATAGCTTTTGACTATTGACACCTTTTGCATAATTTATTTATCAAGCGAAGTATTTAATGGTTCATGTCCGGTATCAGAAATGGATGTGCACCAGTTCTTGGCTGCCTCATAGAATTTTGCAGCTTGTTGAAAAGGGGAATACCTTTCTTGAAATATGCTCAAGAAAACCAGCAGGTTCTAACCAATTAAATATCCCTTTGTTTGTGCCAGCTCATTTTTCTTTCATCAAGGGGTCACTGCACTCAAGTGGGCAGCATGTTAAACTTAGGCCTCAAAACCTCAGCTTCAGATTACCTCTGCAAATACCAGGAGGGGTCATTTGCTATCCAGATCTGAAATCTATCTGTGCGTGATGAAATAATACATCTTAATTTCAAAACCAATCTTTCCTTGGTGGCACATACTCTAGGTACACCCTATAACCTTCACTTTACATTACCCAAGCAAAAGCATTTCCAAAGTTGTTTAGCTCTAATGGACTGAGCTGTCTACACCATATCTAGCAGCAAGAGCAAGTCTTTATTGACCTCAAAGCAGAAAGCAGAGAACCAGACACACACCTGCATGGTGCAAAATAAACCTTGATAAGCACTTTGGATGTTCTCTCTCTCTCTCTCTCTCTCTCTCTCTCTCTCTCTCACACACACACACACACACACACACACACACAAACAAACACATACACACAATCACAAGGTAGATTGTGTAGGCACAGTGGCATAGCAAGGTCAGGTGGTACCCGGTGCGGAAAATTCCTTGTCACCCGCCCCCCCATTGAAATTATTAAAAGAAGGAAAAATAAGATACTTGCAGTAGGCAGCATTCTGTGAATTCAAGCTGCTTACACAGATATACACACCTGATAGGAGACAGATAAGTAAGGTCACACAACCCAATCGGTTTCGTAAGTCGACACTGTCTTACGTAAATTGGCTCAAAGGTTTCGAAATAGGTTATGAAACCTACTGCAGGCAGAGCACAGCAAATCGAAAGAACAACAAAATTACAAAACCGAAACAGTGGTGAACCAGGAGGGCCTTGAGACTGCACAAAAGCTGAGCAAACAGGCATGCTGTATTGAATTGCATCCCTAGTTGAGATTTGACATTCCAGTATGTTGTAAAATTATAGGTAAAGGGACCCCTGAACATTAGGTCCAGTCGTGACCGACTCTGGGGTTGCAGCGCTCATCTCGCTTTATTGGCTGAGGGAGCCGGCGTACAGCTTCCAGGTCATGTGGCCAGCATGACTAAGCCGCTTCTGGCGAACCAGAGCAGCGCACTGAAATGCCGTTTACCTTCCCGCTGGAGTGGTGCCTATTTATCTACTTGCACTTTGACGTGCTTTCGAACTGCTAGGTTGGCAGGAGCAGGGACCGAGCAACGGGAGCTCACCCCATTGCGGGGATTCGAGCCGCCGACCTTCTGATCGGCAAGCCCTAGGCTCTGTGGTTTAACCCACAGCGCCACCTGCGTCCCTGTAATATTATACCAGGGTTCTAATACATTTATTTCTGCATCTGCTGCCCATTCCTAAAACCTTTTATACGATGAGGATCTTATGCACACACATCTGTGCCAAGCAGGTAATTCCCATTTCTTGATGCTTCTTTGCTAGAGTTCCTGACAGACACTGTTCGTTGTTTTGGCACTGATTGTATATTTTCATAAGGGGAAGGAGTGACAAATCCAGTGGGTAGGATTGGGCTGACCCTGGTAGAGTACACCTACCTGTACCTAACGAGAAATGAACTATAGCTGATTCCTGATCCTGGCGTCCTCCAGAAGTCTTGGATGGCAACCTTCATCATCCCTGACCCTTGACTGTCCTGGCTGGGGTTGATGGGAGTTGTAGTCCAAAGCATTTGCAGGGCACCAGGTTGGGGAACACTGCTCCACTCTTGTCATTGGTCAATTTTTTTTGTCCTGCTCTAAAATAGGAATATTATTACTATAATATTATGAGTCTTGATGAATAATCCAATTTTCTGACATCTTTTTCCTCTTCAGAGTAAGAAAGGCTTTCTCCATGTTCTGGATATGAACACGGGAGATTATGTCCTGGGGGGCAGGTATCGTCAAACAAATTGTAAGGACCAATTGTGTCCTTGTGGAATGACACATTTGCCTCTGTGTAGCCTTGATGATGTATCTAGTCAAAACTGGTTGGCTATGGCATGGAGGAAACTACCAATTATCTTTGGCCTTCTTCTTCAATGACAGACCTCCTTCTGTAACTAGTTTCCTGCCCAAAAAATTGCAGCAGAAGGTTTTTAAAAATATATATATTTAAAGTAAACCTATCTTCTCAGTTGTTATTACATCAGTTGTAAAGGTGACACCCTCAGCATAAACCAGATGGATCTTTATAAGGATAGTGCTTTTTTTTGAAATAATTTTTATTTGATTTTACAAGTATAAAATTATAACAAACAATCATATACATCCACATTTAAAGATTCCTCCGAATCTCTGGAATTCCCACCTTCCCCTGCATTGTCCACCTTTTCTACTGCATATTGTCCAGTAGTCCATATTTTATATAACTCCATTATCTCCATATTACTTGCTACATTGCAAATGTTATTGCAATCCTGCTAATGTTTTCATCTGCTTACAGTGGTCTCCAAGATAAATTATATCCCCCCCCTGTAGTGTCTCCAGAAAACCCTGGACCTCAGCAATGAGGAAGCAACGCTGCTAGACAGTCCTTACTAAACAGCAGTCATAGTTTATTAAGGAATCATACTCAGGAACGGCGTCCACACCGAAAGGGGAAGGAAATGACAAAATGAATTACAGGGAGGGGAACAGGTTCCAACTAAAATACCTGTATCCCAGCTAATAGGATTCAGGTGCACACAATGAAAATCCACAGTTAAAGACACATACATCACCCTCCCCCCCCCCATTATTTGTTGAAGTTTTGGTCTTCTTGGTTCCTGAGCTTTCTGGTCAGTTTTGCCATTTCGGCATAGTCCAACAATTTAATTTGTGATACTTCTCTGGTATGGATTTTATCTTCTTTCCATCTCTGAGCTAATAACATCAGTGCGGCTGACGTAGAGTACATAAAGTATTTTCTGCTCCCTTGGAATATCAGCACCTACAATTCCTAATAGAAAATCCTCTGTTATTGTTTTTTTAAAAATAAAGGTTAATTTAAACATTTTTTTTAAAAAAAAATCATTATATATCATCATTATATATCATTTCCCAGAATGCTTTTATTACTTTACAAGACCACCACATATGATGAAAGGTGCCTTCTTTTTCTTTACATTTCCAACAGATATTTGTACCTGTCCTATATATTTTTGCTAACTTACTGGGAGTCAGATACCATCAAAGGATAGCTATGATAGAGTAAGGTTTGTTGATTTGCATCGCTAATTGCAGTGCAGTTTTACTATTTGGTTTTAATTCTATTTGAATCAGCAGTCGTGTTTGGGAATGCTAGGGATTTTCCAGTTTGGTATGTGGCCTAGCTAAGCTCCTAAATGTGGGATGGGGAGCCTGTGGTCCTCCAGGCATTGTTGAACTACAATTCCCATCAGCCCCAGTTGGCATGGCCAATGGGCAGGGGTGATGGGAGCTGCGGCCCAACATCTGAAGGGCCACAACTTCCCCATTTCTGTAAGAATCCATGTCCCCCTTTTAGAGCTGCAATTTCCACAGTGGTTTAACAGCTGATGCCTCTTCCCAGGGAACTCTGGGAATTGTAGCTCTGCGGGGAGGATATGGGTCTCTTAACTACTCTTAAGAAACCACAGCTCCCAGAATTCTTTGGGCGAAGCCAGGGCTGTTTAAAGTGGCATCGCAGCATTTTAAATGGGCGGCGTGAATGTGGCCTGAGGCAAAGTTTGAGAGTTGTTGGGTTCTGAGAAGGCAAGAAAGGTTGAGATCTTGCGAGAGATTGAGTTTCTCTTTGTCAGCGGCTCTGCTATAACGGTTACCTGATTATCATATCGAGATTTAGCAGGCCCACATTTGAGAATGCTTGGCTGCGCTTGACGATTTGTGGTGTGTGTGTGTGTGTTGCAACTTGAACTTGAGACCTGCCAGTGTCAGAGATAGTGAGGGACCAACAGAAGACTTTACAGAACGCGCCCTTCGTGTATTTACTTGTCCTCTACTTTTACAGCTCAGGTTCTTTCCTTATAGCTTCTGTCAACCCTCACCATTGGCCGCGCTGCCCGGGGCTGAGGAGAACGGCAGTGTGAAGCACAAATTGCAGGGCAGACCAGACGGCACAGATATATAGCTACATTCCACCCTCAGAGTTTGCCGACTGAGGCAGCTGCCTCACTCTGCCTCATGGCCCCGGTGTGAAATATCTGGAGGGCACCAGGTTGGGGAAGGCTGCACCGGACTGACCTGGTGGAATTTCCCTCCATGTCTTAATGCTTTGATATTAATAGGAGAGTTTTTGCTTAGGTTTTTGCTTTGTAGCGAAAGTAGCTACAAAGTGGTTAGTGCTGATTATAAAGCAGGGATCAGAGACTTCAGGATCAGGGGCTGAATGTGGCCCTCAAAACTGCTCTACCTGGCCCTTGGAATGCTTCCCAGACCACAATCCTCACTGGCTTTACTTCACCCCCTGAGTGCTCCTGCCTGGCTAGAATGTGTATCCTTTAACTCTGCCAATGCATCTTCCTGGCCTGGATGGGGAACAACAACAACAACAACAACAACAACAACAACAATTTATTATTTTTACCCTGCCCATCTGGCTGGGTTTCCTCAGCCACTCTGAGCGGCTCCCAACAGAATAATAATAATAATAATAATAATAATAATAATAATAATAATAAACCAATAAAACATCAAACATTAAAAACTTCCCTAAACAAGGCTGCAAGTCCCAGGCCATGAATTTAAGAACAGCAGAAGCTGCTGGGAACAGAGAAGAGGAGTTCAGGAATTCATTTTTTAAAATAATTTTATAAGTTGTGTGTCTTTATTTCTCAATTTGATCCTTTCCCATGGTTTTGTACGTATTGCAGGTTTTTTTTTACTCATTGTGACTTGCAGCTCTTTTTACTTATCCTAGTCTAGTAAATATTTACTGTAATTGTTAAGCGTGAATTTCCGCTTCATTATTATTTGCTGACTTTTTGAGAGTCAACTTTATTTTGTGCTATTACATCTTAATAGATTATTGGATATTACTTTATTTGATATGAGTCGTTCCATTTTAAAGTTATGTTTTATTATGACTTTCTGTATTGGGTTGGATTATTATAAGGTGTGTGTTCTTTGTTGTATATTTTGTTGCTGTAAACGGCCTTGTGTGTAGTAATATAGAAAGGCGGTATACAAATTAAAAGTGAAAGGTGAGGAAAGGGAGGGGTGCAGGTAGAAGCAAGCCTAGTATACAAACAAAATAAAAAATAAAAAAATTCCTTCCAGTAGCACCTTAGAGACCAACTAAGTTTGTTATTTGTATGAGCTTTCGTGTGCATGCACACTTCTTCAGATACCAAAGGTAGAATTCACCCTCATTGTCCTACCCACTTTGGCTTCTAGCCCCGCCCACCACTGGCAAATGGCCCTTGAAAGCTTGCTCAGAAGAGAATGTGGCCCTCAGATTGAATGAGGTTCCCTAGTCCTGACATGAAGCATAGAAGCATAGCTGTCAACCCTCCCTTTTTTTGCGGGAAACTCCCTTATTCCAATGCTGTTTCCCGCTGCTATCCCGGATTGTTGATATCCCTTAAATTTCCCGGATTTCAAAGGAAGCAGCTCCTCTCCCTCCCTGCCGGCCAGGGAGGCTCCTCAGCTGCGTTGCTCGGCTGCCAATAAGGAGTCTGAGACCGACTGGGGGCGGAGCTTGCATGCCTTGTACAGCCAGACCCTCATGCCCAACCAGACAGACAGCCTGCCTGCCACTATGCGCTCGCTCTTTTGCTCACCCGTTCGCGCGCAGCCTCTGGAGCGCAGGGTGGCGAGGCTACTTGGTGCCATTGCACCACCCTCGCAGCATCCCTTGTTTTCAAATCTGAAAGTTCGAAAAAATCCCTTATTTTCAAATCCGAAAGTTGACAGCTATGCCTAGGCATAGCTGTCAACTTTCGGATTTGAAAATAAGGGATTGAGACCCACAGGTGTCCCATTGATTCCCTTGATGTTCAATTTTCTGCCTTCTCTCTCGTCTCCCCCTCCAGCAGAGGTCAGCAGGTCCTTTCTGGCTTCATATTTTTTTAAAGCGCTCATTAAGTCTGACGGGGCTCTCGGTTGGCTGGCACAATGCACTTAAATATCAGAAGTGAGAGCTGGTCTGCCTTGACTTCTTGCTGGTGTCAGTCAAAACTCGTTTGACAACGGAGTCCTGTCTTGAGGAGCAAAGGCTGGTCGCTCGTTGCTCCTTGTCCGCTCTTTTAATAAAATCACTTGGTCAGAATCAGAGACCTGAACTAGAAGGGAAGACAAGACAATCTGCAATGTGGTGGAAAAGGAAACTTCTGTCTTCTCATTCGCAGACTGGTAGGACTTTGCTTTCATTGTGATGTGTGCTTTCTCAGCAGCACTTTAGACTACAATGCAAATATTTAGAACCTAACCTATAAATTGTTTTAGCTGGTTTTAATCTTGTAACCTGGCCTGGGGACCTTATGCTGAAGGGTGCAAAATACCACTACGGATGATGATGAAGAAGATGACATGTGCTGTCAACCTGGGTTGTTTCTCAAACCAAGTAACACAATTTGCTCTCCCGATGAATTTGCTAACTCTAATACTGGTAGGACCAAAGAGCCCCCTGTGCTGTTCTAATAGCCCACTGCAAGGTTGTTCAAATGCAATTCTGTATTTGGGACTTAGATGGGCAAAGGAGGAGCGGTTTATTATAGGAAATAAGGAGTTTGAGTCTGAAGCTACCATCAGGATGGCATGCCAGAAGAGATATAAATAATAATAATAATAATAATAATAATAATAATAATAATAATAATAATTTATTATTTGTACCCCGCCCATCTGGCCGTGTCTCCCCAGCCACTCTGGGCGGCTTCCAACAAATATCAAAATACATTAAAATATCACAGATTAAAAACTTCCCTAAACAGGGCTGCCTTCAAGTATTTTCTAAAGGTCATGTAGTTGTTTATCACTTTGACTTCTGATGATAAAGAAGTGATGAGCTGAAGGAGATGTTGTTAGGAAGTCTAATATTGGTGCAGAGTTGTTGATGTGTTAGACTTGTTATTTGCCTGTTCTGCAAAGGTTTCCAAGTGACTTACAACATTTAAAAGCATAAACAGAAATACATTAAAACATGAACAAATTATGACAAAACGGCAGCAAATCCCCCTTTGGGTAGGAGTGGAGGTTAACAGCACAACCCTATTCATGTTTACTCAGAAATAAATCCCATTTTGTTCAATAGGGCTTACTCCTGAACAAGTGTGGTTAGAATTGCAGCCATAACGAGTTTGTGTCAGTTTTGATACTGAATATTCTTTGGCTATGACATGAAATTGTGAATATTTATGTTGTGAACTGCCCGGTGATCTTCGGATGAAGGATGGTATGCTAACTTTAACAACAACAACAACAACAACAACAACAACAACAACAACAACAACAGGTATTTAGTTCCAGAAATTGATGACTAATTATTTCTCATTAGGAATCCACACTGGGCAGTATCTGACAACTTATTGCAATTAATAAACTTTTGTTGGATTTCATCCATTGATTGACCCAATCAGGGAATGTTCCTTTGAATGGGCCAGACCAGGCCCAGACCGTCATGTTTTGCTTCCTGAGGTAAAATGGGAATGTGCCCCCCCCCCGTTGCTCCCTGCCGAAGCCTCATTTAATGGGGTCACATAGCAGCTGTAACTTCCAGTAAAATCTTGCAAGATCTTGCGGGAGCTGTCGTGAGATCTTGGCATGAGCTCAGCAAGATCTCACGAGTGAGTGGAAGCCGCCACTGCATGACCCCAGTGGTGGCGGCAGGGGTGGGCAGGGTCCTTGCGGGGGCACCAACCCATAGGATTCTTCCACTTGAGTTGGTTGCTTCAGTCTGCCTCATGAGTGGGTCAACTGTAGACCGGACAACACAAACACCTGGATTTCAAATGATGGTGTTGAATTTTTATTTTGAAGTTCGGATGACAGATTTTAGACGTCGGGTTTCAAAACCAAAATCTGAATCATGAAATTTGATAAATTTCATGTCTAGGTGAAAAAATATAACAGCCTCTTCTGCCTCATTGATTCCATTACTTGATTGTGTACTGCTTATTGTAAAAGCACCTCATCTAGAGATGAGTTGGAGAAGGATTCATTCCAGAAGCTTCTTCAGCTTTGGAGAAGCAGATTTAAGATTTCACGAGGACCAGGACTATGGCTGATGGGTTCTCCAGATATCCATGGGCTTTGGGCAGGGAAGTGACCCCATGCCTGGTCACATGGCTGTTCTCAGTCCAACGATGGTGAAGTTCTTCTTTCAGCTCAGATTACCACCAGCCTTTAGATTAGGAGCCTTTAGAATGGGAGTTGAGCATATGCTCTGGCCACTTGGGGAAAGACTCTGGCCTTGCATGCCAGAGGTCCCAACTTCAATCTAGATTCGTTTCCTGGCAGGGTTGGGGAGAGCTCCTTCTGGAAGCCTTGGAAAGCCACTGCCAATTGGTGTCAATTACCAGTGGCTTAATATGGGACCCAGGTGGCGCTGTGGGTTAAACCACAGAGCCTAGGGCTTGCTGATCAAAAGGTTGGCGGTTCGAATCCCTGCGACGGGGTGAGCTCCCGTTGCTCGGTCCCAGCTCCTGCCCACCTAGCAGTTCGAAAGCACGTCAAAGTGCAAGTAGATAAATAGGTACCACTCCGGTGGGAAGGTAAACGGCGTTTCCGTGTGCCGCTCTGGTTCGCCAGAAGCGGCTTTGTCATGCTGGCCACATGACCTGGAAGCTGTACGCCGGCTCTCGGCCAATAAAGCGAGATGAGTGCCGCAACCCCAGAGTCTGACACGACTGAACCTAATGGTCAGGGGTCCCTTTACCTTTACCTTTACCAGTGTCTTGCCAAGTCAATCTGGACCAACTAGGAGGGTCTGATTTGGCCCATGAGGCCATTTCCTGCAAAACCATGCTCACCCATCATCTGACACCACTGCTACCAGCTTCCATCAGTGCCGGATTAACAGCTAGGCAGAGTAGGCACTGGGTTATAGGCTCCACACCTTTTAGGAGCCTCACGACAACGGCTCAAAATAATATTGCGTAATAAAATTGGTTTATTAAAATTGTTGGTTGGTAAAATCGAAAATGTATTAGGAGATAATATGCAAAGGCCACACCCCCTGATTTTGAATGCCTTGGGGCTTCCACGGGGTTTAATCCTGCCTTGGAACATTTGCACACAAGTGCAGCACAAATGAAAAAGGATGTCAGGCAGATGTCCAGCTTCAAACCAAGAGGTGTGGATCATATCGCTGGGATTAAGTGAGCCAGAGGGAGGCTCCCAGGTAGCCAACCGCCTATTAAGAAACCAGGCTCTAAATTTTTCACACGGAATGACTTCATCTGTCTGAGGTTGCACTTCTGTTGTGTTCTTCAGTGTAGGTCTACTCTGCGAAGGGACTTTCCTCTTATCGGTTTCAAAGGCTTGAATTTCTCCTCACTGCTTCCTTTTCTTTGAGTAGGGGCTTGGGTTGCTAATCTCCCCATGACATTAGAAGCCCCATTTTGCCATTGTCTTCAGAGGCCTTTTCTTCTGGGGAACAGCAAACGTGGGTAATTGTATCACTCTCCTCTTATTTCCGGAGTCCGGCTGCAAAGTGGCATAATGTTCTTTTATCATCTTGCCAAACTCTTACGTTAAATCCAGGCTGGGCAGGGACTCCTATTTCCCAGCCAGGTCTACGATCCCCAAAGCGGTTTAAGAGCCACTTCCTCTTCCTAGGGAACTTCTGGAATCATAACTCCAGGAATAGGAGGCCTCTTAACACCCCTAACCCCACATAACAAACTGCAACTTCCAGAAGTTTTTGAGGAAAGCCATGACCATTTAAAGAGATATCACAGGGCTTAAAACGTATGGTGTAGCTATGGCTCAAGATCAGCATGGTGCAAATGAATCAGGCCCATCTAGTCCACACATGCAATTGTTGTAAGAATATTAAGGTCTTATATATATAATAATAATTGTTCATAAGTGTACCAAGCAAACATGTACATGAATGTATGGGCCACATGTCTGAAGCAGCACAGGAAAACAGGTCTGAAAACCATTTTGACTCCCAAGCTGACAAAACTCTGCAAGGAAGGAGGGGGTGAGCAGGACCGGTGCTGGCAATTTTGGCGCCCTAGGTGAGGGGGCGGGCCACGTGACGTCATTGCGTATGACGCACGTTGCGGAGCGGTGCCCCGCCCCCTGCCCGGCCGAGCGCTCCCCGCCGCTGCGGTTTGCTTGCTCCGCTGCTGGTTGGGGCAGCACCGGGCGGTGGCGGGGGGCGGCAGGGGGCAGGGGGCAGGCTGGCCAGCGCCACCTCCATTTTGGCGCCCTCACCGCCGCGGTTTTTGCCCCAACCTGCTTGCTCCGCCGCTGGTTGGGGCGGCACCGGGCGGTGGCGGGGGGCGGCAGGGGGCAGGGGGCAGGCTGGCCAGCACCCCCTCCATTTTGGCGCCCTAGGCAATTGCCTAGTTTGCCTAAATGGACGCGCCGGCCCTGGGGGCGAGGGAACTTTCCCATTGTCTCAGGAATTAAAGTGATTACCATCTCAAAGACCACCTCAAAGGAACTGCCAGTCATACCAGGAAGGGCAATCAGAGAAGGCATTTTCAGGTAGCCTGGCAGGTACGGTAGGGGAAAAACAAACTTCTCAGATTCTGTTGAAATTTGTTGGAGACTGCCTTTTTTGTGATGTAGGTATGATGTATCTGGGGGGTGGTCTTGGACTCCAAGGTGGGAAATTTCAAATTTCTATATAAGAGCAGGCACACCTTTGTTTTGGGTTCTTCCCTGCTATAGAATATAGAATATAGAATAGAATATAGAATATAGAATATTTTATTGTCATTGTCCCCTTGGGGACAACGAAATTACTTGGCTGCTCCATCTACCCAGATAGGGCACTCCACTCAAAAACAAAACAACTACAAAAACACTGATTAAAACCATACACACTGATTAAAACCATACAATGATAAAACATAACTGGTAAGATTAGATGACTTCAAAGTCCAGGCTTCCCATTCAAGGCCGCGATTGCTCTGGAGAAGAAGCTGTTTCTAAGACGGCTTGTTCTTGTTGTCATCGTCCTGTATCTCCGTCCCGATGGTAAAAGTTCAAACAGACGGTGACCAGGATGCGATGGATCTTTCACTATGTCCAGTGCCTTTCTGTGGCACCTCATGGCATAAATCTGCTCTAAGGTGGAGAGCGAGCAGCCAACAATGCTCTCTGCTGCCTTAACAACTCTGTCCAACCCCATCCTGTCCTTGGTAGTACAGCTTCCGTACCACACACATAAGCCATAAGTGAGCACGCTCTCAATGGCACAGTGATAGAAGGCAAGCAGCAGCTTTTGTGGAAGATGGTTTTTCCTTTGAACTCTCAGGATGTACAGTCTCTGCTGCGCCTTCTTCACAAGCCCCCTTATGTTTGCACTCCAGGACAGATCCTCCTGTATTTCAATGCCCAGAAATCTGAACATTGTTACCCTCTCCACCTGTGTGTGAGGAAAGCACCCTGTTGCAACAGCGAGAATAAAGACTTTGCTTCTCAGTCTTCTCTGGTTGGCCTCTGTTATATTCTCCTACCGATGGAGAACCTACAAAGGGCTCTTGTGTACCCCATAAGGGAATAAGGGCAGATTTTTGTTTATTACACTATGCTTTACTCCCGAGTAAACATGCTTGAAGATTGTGCTGGAAGTGAGTGACTGCAGCTTTCTCCTCCGCTGTTTTGGAGAATTTGCGTCGCCCTGCCTCACAGTGAGCTCGGCTTCAGCGAGACGCCGCTCTGAGCGCAAGCAGGCCTCAATTTCCTTCTGCCCCGGAGACAAGGTTAGGATGAGAGGAGAGCGGATAGAAACCATAGCCCCCCGAGGTGGCCCGAGCCTCCCACCCTGTCACCCTGCGTTTGTCTGATCCGTGTGACAAAGCCTGCTCCAATTTGCCACGATGCCTCCCAGCGCAGAGTGCAGGCGGAGAAACAGACACTGTGGCATGATGATCAGACAGAGACAGGGAACAGAGAGAGCCAAGGCTGCCTTGGGTGCCGCAGGCGACGTGACAGGCAGATGACAGCCCCTTGGATAAGGAATGCATCACATTGTAATAAGGCCAACAGACAAATTCACGGAGGAGAGGGCTATCGGTGGCTACCAGCCAGGATGGCTACTCTCCTCCTGATGGGCTTCCCATTGGGACATCTGCTTGGCCCACTGTGACGACAGAGCTCTGGACCAGATGGACCTTTCGTCAGATCCAGTACAGTTCTTCTTTTGTTCCTACAAAGTCACGACCCGTCCCAGATAAGTAAGGCACATATCTCATCGTCAACTCTTTATTGGTACAAAAAACACTTATAGCAGCTTTCATGGCGTTCCAGATATTCATGCAGAAGCACTTTTAGCCTCTAGGCAGCTGTCCACAGGTCTGGATCCTATGGAGCAGGTGCAGCAACAGTGGGGCCCCTTCCCTCCTCCAGCTTATATACTGTCAGGGACAGTGCTGCACTGAAGAATGGTGGAAGCCACCCCCTCCCCCTAATCCTGAATCTTCCCAGGAGCAGGAGGACAGTATAGATTTGGAACAGCGGTTTGCAGAGGGACATAGTTCAGAAGGCAGAAGCTGGGAAATACTGGATGGGGAACAGCTAGCAGAAGAAACACTAGAAGAGAGAGAGTTAACAGATTCACAGTCTCTGGATAGTATACACTCCCCTTCTCCATAGTCACAAAGAGCTCAGAAAGTGTCGGAACAGAAAGCGCAGAGACTACAAGCTCAGATTACAAAATGTAGGAGTGACGTAGATTAATAGGGTAGTGACCCTTAATTGGGAGCACCGCCATTCTAGGAGACGTGTTCTTTGTTCTCTCGCTGTGATTATTAAAGATTCTAACTGGTAAGATGTTCCTTTTGTTTGATCTTATTATCTATTGCCATGGGGGGAGGAAGCTGATTCCCCAAAACCTGACATATACCCTTCTCTGATGGATTGCATGCCTGCAACCTGAGACTCCTCCTGCATGGAAGTCATCACTGCTCTTCGCTTTTCAAGCCCCTCCTGGTTCTAGGAGACACTGGGGTGGGGGAAGATGATTAATCTACTGACCCGTCCCTTGTTGGAACAGTCCCTTCTTCTTTCATCACATCCTGCACACCTTCCTCCACCTACCCTACCCAGACTCTCCCTCCTCCCCTGGCTCCCCAGCGCCTGCCTTGTGGGTGATGTCATATCCCATAAATCACTGGTCCCCTCTCCTAGGTTGCTTCCCTGGTCCCCTACCTCTGCCCCCACACTCTTTGGAGTATTTATCCCGTGGTATTTATTTAGAACCTAGGAAGCTGCCATTAGCTCAATATTGTCTACAGCCCTCCAGGGTTTCAGGCTGGGAGTGCTTACCATCCCTGTCTGAAGTAAGGATGCAACCTGGGAACTTCTGCATGCCAAGCAGATGGTCTGCCATTGAGCTGTGTCTGCAGCCCCAGAGAAATAGGACCTTCCCCTCCAAAGGTCCATAAGATTCTTTTGTGATGAAATTCTGCCACGTGGTGCGATGGCCTGGGATTCAGACTCAGATGCTGAACCTGAGGGATCCCAGCCTGCACAGGATTCCCTACCTCCAGAACCAGCAGAACCGGGGCTAGGGCCTGAGTCTGAAGGGCCTCACCTGTGCTGGATCCTCAGGTGCAGGCATCTGCTGAGTCTGCTCTGGCTCCTGATGGGATGGAGGACCCATTGCCTGCAGGTGCTCCACTCCCAGCCCCGTCAGGGGAAGCTGAGGTTGCCTCTGGGTCCGGTAACCCTCCAGCCTCTCCTGAGCTGCAGAGGCTCAGGGCAGAGAGGCGAAGGGAACTGAGTTCCCGCAGGAGGAGTGCTCGCCTCCAAGCCAGGAGAGGCGAGTCACCAGAGGATCGGGGCCGCCCTATGCCTCGGGGCAGATAAAAGCCGGCCAGCCCCAGCCCCAAGTTGCGGGAGCAACATTGTTGGTTGCCAGTTCCTGCCTGAAACCTGTCCTGCTTTCCTGCCTGAGCTCTTGACCCGCCCTGGTTCCCTGCTTGCATACCTGTTCCTGACTTCGCCCGACTCCCTGCCCTGCACCCAACTTCAGCTACTATGGACTGCCTCTACGTTGCACCTCTGACCACGGACCGGACTTGGACCTCACCTCTCGGGTAATCCACGGGACCAGCACACATGATCTCAATGTGTCCAGAGATTAAAAAAATTGCATTTCCAGGGTAGCGGGTGTCAGTAATAAATATAATGGAATTGCCTGGGTTGTTTACAGCTTATCTTAGCAGATCACATTTCCCCGGAAGAGCCTTGACATTCATGCTCGACTTCGCGACTCTCTTTGTAAAAAATGAAAGAGGTTTCAGCTCGCTGAGAACACCTGACTTTGGCCCCCCATTGCCGTCTCAGCACCAGGCTCTGAAGCAATTCAATTAGTCGGGGTCCCTTTCCTGGGGTCAGGGACTGGCTAGATGATGAGGAGTGGTGGGGACTCCTGCCGGAGAACCCCCTGGAGGAGCTTCAGAAGAGGCTCAGAGCATGGTGTGGTGGTGGGAGAACAGAATGGTTGGATGCTGAAGAAGCATCCGCTTGAGTTAATGAGAGGAACCAGAGGCAGAAGAGTAGTTTTGTTCCTGCACCACTAGGAGGACTATGTCCAGGGCTTTTCTTCAGGCAAAACATGCTGGAACTCAGTTCTGGCACCTCACAGGTGGGCGTCATTGCCATTATAAGAGTACAAGGGACGCTGCGGTCTAAACCACTGAGCCTCTTGGGCTTGCCGATCAGAAGGTCAGCAGTTCAAATCCCCTGGTTTCCGTCACGGTGTCCTGTTGTGCCAGAAGCTGTTTAGTCCTGCTGACCACATGACCTGGAAAGCTGTCTGTGGACAAACGCCGGCTCCCTCGGCCTGAAAGCGAGATGAGCACCACAACCCCATAGTCGCCTTTGACTGGACTTAACCATCCAGGTGGCACTGTGGGTTAAACCACAGAGCCTAGGGCTTGCTGATCAGAAGGTCAGCGGTTCGAATCCCTGCGACGGGGTGAGGTCCTGTTGCTCGGTCCCAGCTCCTGCTCACCTAGCAGTTCGAAAGCACGTCAAAGTGCAAGTAGATAAATAGGAACCGCTCTGGCGGGAAGGTAAACGGTGTTTCCGTGCGTTGTTCTGGTTCGCCAGAAGCGGCTTAGTCATGCTGGCCACATGACCCGGAAGCCGTACGCCGGCTCTCGGCCAATAAAGCGAGATGAGCGCTGCAACCCCAGAGTTGGACACGACTGGACCTAATGGTCAGGGGTCCCTTTACCTTTTTAACCATCCAGGAGTCCTTTACCTTACCTTTACCTACAAGGGAGGTGTTCGTGATGAATTCTGGCACCTCTTTTTCTTGAAAAATAGCACTGACTGTTGGCCCAAGTGAGACCAATGGTGTGATGCCGAGTTGTGTGTTGGACTACACCAGGGTGATCTCTATTCAGATCCCTGCCTAGCCTATTGGACAATCAGGGCCAAGGCATTTTGCTGCCTGAGGCAAAGGACAAGGTAGCATCTCACTGCACCCCCCTGCATTCCACATATGGAAGCTAACTGGACTGGGGGTTGAATCTTTCTTCAGCCTTGGCAACAGGGCAGCACTGTGGGCACCAGGCTGTGTGTGAGCAAGCTCCCTGTCTCACACACAGCTCTGGTGCCTGCCCCTCAGCAATTGCTACCTGAGGCAGCTGACTCCCTCCACCAAACGGTAGAGCCGGATGCAATCTCTCAGCCTACCGTCACAGGTTAACATTGAGAAACCTCTGTACGTTGCTTTGAACAACTTGGAGAAAGGGAGAGATGCCCTACCACCAACCACGCAAAGAATGATAATGAATCTTTGAAGTGCTGCTACAGGGTGTTTTGCCATTTCACCCTATTACATATTCTCTGGGAGGGCTGATGAATGAGGAGGGAAGGAAGTAGCTTGAACTGGGAGGAGCGGACGGGGAAAACACAATACATTCCTCAGTTCCATTGAGGATGCCATGAGCAGGTTGCTTTGCCTGCTTGATGCTCTGCCTTCTGAATTTGAGGCTGGGCTGAGGCACAGTTAATGTGAAAGGGAAGAAGTGTTAAAACATTGCCCTCTTCTGGACACAACTGGACACCTGATATTTAGGAACGGCAAGCTCACTATAGGCACATAGGAAGCCTCCGTATTAACTGAGTCGGACCACCTACCTGTAGGTCAGGGCGGCCCAACTTTTCATTCCAAGTGGGCTGCAAGAGTACTTTGACACGGAACCCATGGGCTGCACACTGTCTTGTCGCACTGCAGAAGGGAGCATGGCCAAAATTTGACACCCTCCCTGCCCTCGCATTGCCTTCCCAGCTAAGCAAGGCACTAGGCTTTGGGAAGGAGGTGGGAAAGCTCTGACAGGGTCCTAGAGTTCTCCCACCTTCTTCCCAAAGCTGGCAATGCACTAACTGGGCTTTGGGAAGGAGGTGGGAGGACTCTAGGACCCTGTCAGAGCCCTCATGCCTCTTCCTCAAAGCCCAGTGACCTATGAAAGAAGGGTAAAATGTATATTCACAACTTCACCTTCTTTTGCCTCTGGCCCTGCTCAGCACTACAGTGGACGCTCGGGTTGCACGTGCGGGAGGCACGTTCGCAACCCACAGCGTTTGCAACCCACAGCGCTGCTTCTGCGCACGCGGGGGCTGCGATTCAATGCTTCTGCACATGCGCGAAATGCGATTCAGTGTTTCTGCGCATGCTTGAGCGCCGAAACCCGGAAGTAACCCGTTCTGGTACTTCCGGGTTCGGCGTGAGCACAACCCAAAAAAACGTAACCCGCAGCGTTCGCAACATGAGGTATGACTGTATTGTGTGGCCCCCAAAAGGCTGCCTGGAAGGGAATGTGGCCCCCAGGCTGAAATATGTTATCTAACTGAGCCTTAAAACTACAGGCCTGTGCTTTCCTCCATTATATTTACAGCTCCTGTTCCCCTTTTCTCCCTGTTCCCCCACTTCATTTTAGTGTTGAAATGCATGAATTTAATTTAATTTCTTTATTTAAGCTCAGAGGAGAAGGGGTGAGGGTTTTGTGATGCACTCAGCTGGAGGGGTTTGCAAAGCAGGGGAACATCTCGTTGTTTTGCAGAGCTCTTTAGGGATGGGGGGATTCAGAACAGTTTGTATTTCAAGAAGCTCCTACCCAATTTGCATTTCTGAAACAATATGCAGAGCGATTCTTTGAAATTTGCACTCTTCCATAGTTTGATGCATAAAATGGGGTAAAGTGTGCATTAAAAGGCATGGTGAAAATTACATCCCAAAAAGACATTATTTAAGGGGATGTTGCTTTGGAAAAAAGGGCACATTAGGAGAACTTTGCACTACAATGTTAACGAATATTCACGAGGACTTTTAATTTTTATTTTATTTTTTACAAACTGACGTAGAAAAGTGGGGAACTGAATTTGAGACTGGAACAATGAGAAACTGAAATTGACAGATCCGGTCATCTGTAGGTGCGAGTGAGAGAGCTTTGAAATCCCCCTCCGGCTGGCTTGGAAAACAGCTGGACCCCACAGCTGTCTTCAAAGCTCCATGTGAGTTGCAGAAAGGAAGAGGAGAAGCTGCCCCCTTTCATTAAAACTCAGATTGCTTTGCAAAACAGCTCCAGTGCTTGTCCCTTTCCCCCAGGTCTACTACACAGTACACTAGGGGGGCAGGGGGGGCACTGGGAGACCACTTACTGCGGTACATGCAGCACGCCCGAGCCACGCGTCTCTCCTGGGAGTAGTAGCAGAAGAAGAAGAGTTTGGATTTGATATCCCGCTTTATCACTACCCGAAGGAGTCTCAAAGCGGCTCACATTCTCCTTTCCCTTCCTCCCCCACAACAAACACTCTGTGAGGTGAGTGGGGCTGAGAGACTTCAAAGAAGTGTGACTAGCCCAAGGTTCACCAGATTACGAGTCCACCGCTCTTAACCCAGTTCACCAGATTACGAGTCCACCGCTCTTAACCACTACACAGAGGCGTAGCAAGCCCAGGTGGTACCCGGGTCGGAATTTTTTTTTGTCACCCCCCCACCACTTTAATTTAAAAAAAATTAAAAAGTGTCACCCCCCCTCTGATGGTGCCACTTTGTGAGGTGTGGGGGTTTTGTGTGTGTGTGTCTATTATCTCTTCCCCCCCCCAATAATGTTAAAATAAAATAAAAATTAAAAAAGTAATTTTTAAAAATAAAAATAAAAAAAATTAAAAAGTGTCCCCCCTCTGATGGTGCCACGTTGTGAGGGGTGTGTGTGTGTGTGTGTGTGTGTGTCTATTATCTCTTTCCCCCCCAATAAAGTTAAAATAAAAAATAATAAAAAATGATAAAAATTAAAAAAAAATTAAAAAATTAAAAAAAATAAAAATGTCACCCCCCCCTCTGATGGTGCCACTTTGTGAGGTGTGGGGGGCTTTGTGTGTGTCTATTATCTCTTTTTTTATTTGTGTGTGTCTATTATCTCTTTTTTTCAATGAAGTTAAAATTAAAAATAATAATAATAAAAAAACTTTTTTGCAAATTTTTTTTTTTTTTTTTTTAGAAAAGTGTCACCCCCCTCTGGGGTGGAACCCGGGGCGGCCCGCCCCCCGCTCCCCCCGTTGCTACGCCCCTGCCACTACACCACACTGGCTCTCAGAAGCTGGGATAATTGCTGATGCATCTGGACCAGAGCATCTCATATTAGGAGCTTATATTGCAGCTAGAGACTCCACTCCTTCCTGGGTCTCATCCAGGCCCCAATCCATACAGATGTTTCCCTGTCCTTTCCTCTCCTCTTGAGTAGCCTCATGTGCAGCTAGTGAGTCACTGAAGTTTCTGCTTGACTTCCATCTGCTCTGCTCCTGTAGCCAGGAACCCAGGCAGATGAATTAGGGGCCTCCAGTACTGGCTCAGGGATGTCCAGATCTGATGACCTCCTCACAGTCCTTAGTGGTGTGGAGATATGCTGGGGGGTCCTGTTCCTGTAGATCCTCCTCTGAGGACCCTCAGGTCTGAGGTGCAGACAGGGCTGACCCCAGACAGATATTTTAGTAGTTTGCAAAGTTGCAGTCCAAGGAGAGTTTTGCCCTTCCTGCAACCCCTTTTCCTCAGATGTCACCTCAAATCATGCAGAGACACAGTTATTTATTTGTTGTGTTTGTTCATATGCATCTATTCACCCCAAACGTTGCGCTCCTCCACGGTCTCCTGAGACAGCTGGATGTCAACAGCAATTGAGACTCCTTAGGGTAGTGATAAAGCAGGATATCAAATCCAAACTCTTCTTCTCTTCTATATCCCACCTGGAGCTCAAGGAGCTAAAGATGGCACACAGTGTTCACACCCTCCCATTCTGTTTTATTATCACAACAAGCTTGTGAGGTAGGTTAGGTTGAGAGGCAGTGACTGGTCCCCATTTTCACCCAGTGAATTTCATAGCCAAGTGGGGATTTGATTCTATGATTCTATGAATGTCCAGGTAAAACTTTTCAAGAATCTTGTTTTTTCTTTCCAGCAGGGGGCACTCTGTCCTTAGACTTGAGGATAGCAAACTACAGGAGGATCCCATCAAGAGGTTAGCGTTAGGCAGAGAGATCTCCCTTTTCCTTCCTCCTCTTCACTGATTTCAGGCAACACACTGTGTTGTGTGATGATAAACCATCACTACCAAATCTGGGCAACCAAACTGAAGGCCAATTCACACGTGTTACCTCCCTTCTCATAACCGACATACTCAGCTTGTTTGTTTAAACAATATATTGCTGCTTTAACCTGCCTTCCTTCCATCTTGTCTCTCATGCAGCCATTGACCAGATCCAGGCTATTTAGCTTCGGTAAAGGTGATGGCCTCATGTGACTCTGGGACACATGCATAGTCTGGAGTTCACACGAGTGATTTATTCAAGCGAAAAGTGTAACATTGAAGGAGATCATGCATAGGGACGTTGCATTAAAAGTGTTAGGAACCACTAAGTGAAAACCACTCTACCGCTGCAATCCTGTAGACCAGGAGAGGCTGTCCAAGAGACCACAGGATAGGAACATAGTAAGCTGGCTTGAGTCATTAGCTCAGGATGCTCAAAACTGAATGACAGCATCTCTCCAGGGTTTCAGGCAAGAGCCTCAGATGATGACTGCAGGGTCTAGGTCAGTTCATATGAGGAGAGGAGGTCCTTTAGGTATTGTGACCCTGAGCCAGTTAAGGCTTTATAGGTCAAAACCAGAACTTGGAATTGGACCCAGAAACTAATTGGCAGTTTCTGCAATGAACGTAGGGGCGTCCTGTTTCATCACCACCATCATTTTATTATTTATACCTTGCCTATCTGACTGGGTTGCCCCAGCCACTCTGGGTGACTTATATAAAAAAAGACTAAAACGTTAAGCATTTTAAAAAACTTCCCTGTACTTGTCTTCTAAAGGCTGTATAGTTATCTCCTTGGCTTGAGGGTCGCATAACTCCATACCCTCCAACATTCCTCTGATAAAAATAGGGATGTCCTAAAGAAAAGTGGGACATTCTGGGATCAAATCAGAAACCAGGACGGCTTCTGTAAATCTGGGACTGTCCCTGGGAAATAGGGGCACTCGGAGTGTCTGAGATACTCCCTGCGTAGAGCTGTAAAATTTACTATGGTGTGAAGAAAACCACATGATTTTGAGAGCAGGACCCAGCACACAGTAGCCCCACACACAGTATCAAATTTCAACTAGGGTTATGATTCTGTTTTTCTATCATCAATTTTTCTTGTCATTAGTCTTTAGATGGTCTTTCTCCAGTCTTCCAGTTTTGTGCTATTAAAATTATTGATGCCGTAGTAGCATACATAATGTCCGATTTTCCTTTGGCATTTCTTGTCCTAGAATACATAACAAAAAGGCTTCTGGTTTTTTCACAAAGGCTATTTTAAACATATTTTTTTTCCCCAATTCATTATATATCATTTCCCAAAACTTTTTAATAATCTTACAATCCCACCATATATGATAAAATGTACCTTCCCCTTCTTTACATCTCCAACAATTCTTTTGTTCTGTTTTGTACATTTTGGCCAGTTTTAATGGTGTAATGTACCACCTATACATCATAGAATCATAGAATCATAGAGTTGGAAGAGACCACAAGGGCCATCCAGTCCAACCCCCTGCCAAGCAGGAAACACCATCAAAGCATTCCTGACAGGTGGCTGTCAAGCCTCTGCTTAAAGACCTCCAAAGAAGGAGACTCCACCACACTCCTTGGCAGCAAATTCCACTGTCAAACAGCTCTTACTGTCAGGAAGTTCTTCCTAATGTTTAGGTGGAATCTTCTTTCTTGTAGTTTGAATCCATTGCTCCGTGTCCGCTTCTCTGGAGCAGCAGAAAACAACCTTTCTCCCTCCTCTATATGACATCCTTTTATATACATCATTTTCATATAATTCTCTTTCAGCAATATACAATCTGTAAACTTCAAGTTCCCTTTCCAAAGCCTTATCCAATCGTCAAATTGTATGTTGTGACCTACAGTATGTCCTGTACCCACTTGATCATTACGGCTTTAACTTCCTCATCCAACAGAATAGTATATGACTTCTTTAACAATTTAAGGAGCCTTGGTTTTAAGCTGACGGTCTTGCTGCTAACCTGGTTGCTCTTGCCTGATCATTCTTTATGCATCGGTGACCTTCTGTTGCACGGCTTTCCCTGTTCTGCTATTCAAAGAAAGAACGAAAGAATAAAAGGCATTGCAGTGTTCTTCGGTGTATTACTTTTAATTTAATTACAGCAGGTATGTCGGCAGGGACAATGGCTTTGATGGAGAACTCTGATCTTTGATTTAATTGTCCCGGGTGGGAAAACGCAAACGCTTGATTGTGGACACTGGCTTTTCATCTGCATATTTGCTCACTATTATTCTCGCCAGATCGCAAGTGAAAAGAAGACTTTAAAAGGTGTTGAAATTCCGAGCAATTTACTGCTGATGATAGGATCTAGATGTGCCATGGGTAAATAATGCTGGGCTTCTGAGAAATAACGGCTGATCTTTTTTTTTTTGAAAGAGAACTGTTTTTTCCAGGTCAGAGAACTTTGAAAAGAGTCTTTGAAGGGAGGCATCAAAAACAGGGGCATAGCACATAGCTGTCAACCCTCCCCTTTTTTGGCACAAAACTCCCTTATTCCTATGCCGTTTCCCGCTGCTATCCCGGATTGTTGATATCCCTTCAATTTCCCGGATTTCAAAGGAAGCAGCTCCTCTCCCTCCCTGCCGGCCAGGGAGGCTCCTCAGCTGTGTTGCTCGGCTGCCAATAAGGAGTCTGAGACCGACTGGGGGTGGAGCTTGCATGCCTTGTGCAGCCAGACCCTCACGCCCAACCAGCCAGCCAGCCTGCCTGCCGTCTATGCGCACGCTCTTTCGCTCACCCGTTCGCGCGCAGCCTCTGGAGCGCAGGGTGGCGAGGCTACTTGGTGCCATTGCACCGCCCTCGCGGCATCCCTTATTTTCAAACCCGAAAGTTGACAGCTAAGGCATAGCATGGGGTGTGTGTGTTTAAGGCGGCTGAAGCAAAATTTTGAGGGGGTGCGAACCAGGTGCCCCTACACAGGCGTTGGCTTCCGGAGGAAACCCGTGTCACCCTGGAGCATCCTGGCGGGCCCCGTTCCCAGCTCCCTGTCCTTACCTGCCTGCCGTCAGGGGTCTCTGGGCCCCAGAAACTGGCCTGGCCTTGCTGCCGTGTCCCTGGCCCCCTGGCTGAATAGCCGCCCAGCCAGCACTTGCTCACTCCTTGCTCGGCATGCTCCCCAGATGGTGGGCAGGTGTGGATGAAGGGAGGTGAGCAAGGGGTGACCTCCACCATGGCTTGGCCTGGTGCTTCTCTTCACGGGCGCCAGGGGGGGGGATTCACCCACCAAGGGCCACGTCGATTGGCTAGGCTTCCCCCTGTGCTGACAAGCAAGCACAGAGCTGTCTTTCCCATTGGGCTTAGTGGCGCGTTGCACCAGGGCGCCGGCACCTCAGGGGCGCTCCAGCGAGTGGGGGGGCTTTGCGGGGGCCCTCCCCTTTCCCTGCACACCGGCCAGCTGCGCCCCACCAACCATATGGCTGGCGGGCGCACAGCTTCTCTCCCAAGCCTCTGCAGGAACAGAGCAATCCCCGCAGAGGCTTGGGAAAAGGTCGACAACTCTGGGAAAGGGGGGGCCACAGGAGGGATCTTTGCACCATGGCGCTGGGTATGCTTAAGACGGCCCCGAGCAAGCAGTACAGTGCAGCCCTGCTTGGCCACAATGGAGGGGGTTCGCTCCAGTGGTACCAGTGGCGAGGGCTGGGCTGGTGTGGCAGGCTCCGCTCAGCCTCCATGCCCTGACCCCCAGTGCGTGTGCCCGTCTGCCCTAAGAGCTGGCAACCCATGCTACACCACTGATCATAAAAAAAATCCAGCATGAGAATCCCCTTCCCCTATGGCTCCCAAATCCCTGCATACATAAAAAATAGCATTTTCTGTAGAAAGCTAGACTAAAGTCCTATACAATGTGCATGTTTTCTATGTGCAGGGATATTTTGGGGAATAATTTAATTGTGCAATCCTTTCCTTCTCCTCCGCAATCCTCCTAGTGGTGTAGCAATAAAACTGCTAGCACATCTGCAAAGCTAAGCAGGGTTCAGTATCATTTCAAATTGGATGGGGGAACCACAAGTTGGGATTCCTGCATTGCAGGGGGTTGGACTAGATGACCCTTGGGGTTCGCTTCCAACCCTACGATTCTATGATTGTAAGTGATGTGACCCAGGAACGGTTTTAGCAGTGGTGTAGTGGAGGGAGAACTTAGAGGAGCACAGCAGGGCACACAGAGCAGGAATGACGATGCCATTTGCTGGAGCACCTGAGAAACTGATGGGTGCGCCTTGCTCTAGCAAGTGAATGAGGTGATAGTGAGGCTTTTGAGTTCGTTTGCCATCTGCCCTGGGAGTCGCTTGAAAGAAGTACAGTTTAGAAGTGCAATAAGTAATAAACACAGGAAAAAAATTAGCAGAGTTTAGATACTTCTTTTTTTTTTGAAAATCATTTTTATTTGATTTTACAATGCAAAATCATAAAGAAAAAAAATCAAATACATATTCATATGCAGAGATTCCTCTGAATCTCAGGACTTTCCCCCATCCCCTCCCTGGAGTCCCATTTAAAATGTTTAAGACTGCATGGTCTTCAAACTCGAACTATTGTATCAATGCATATTTTCCATAGTAATTGTTACACTACAAGTGAAGTCAAAACCCTGCCAATGTTTCCATCTGTGGTCTCTTAAGCAACTTACAAATTCCTCCCATTCTTTTATAAAGCTTTTGTCCTCTTGATTCTTGAGCTTTCTAGTCAGCTTTGCCATTTTGGCATAGTCCATCAGCTTGGTTTGCCATTCTTCTCTGGTTGGAAGAACTTTGTCGTCTTTCCATCCCTGGGCATCGCAGAGACAGAGTTTAGATACTTCTTAGCCTTTCTTTGACAGGGTTCCTGCTTCATACTAGCAGTTCAAGTGCGAACACTTCTTTGATTTGATTTAATAGGCACATTCTCCTGATCTCGAGGCGGCTTAATGATGGCACTCCTGAGAGATTTCGGGGACCAAACTTTGGAGTTCACGCAGGCAACGTATTTGCTCTCTCCCCCTGATCTATGGAGGGATCCAGGTGGCACTGTGGGTTAAACCACAGAGCCTAGGGCTTGCTGATCAGAAGGTTGGCGGTTCGAATCCCTGCGACGGGGTGAGCTCCTGTTGCTCGGTCCCAGCTCCTGTCCACCTAGCAGTTCGAAAGCATGTCAAAGTGCAAGTAGATAAATAGGGACCGCTCTGGCGGGAAGGTAAACGGCGTTTCCGTGCGCTGCTCTGGTTTGCCAGAAGCGGCTTTGTCATGCTGCCCAAATGACCTGGAAGCTGTACGCCGGCTCTCGGCCAATAAAGCGAGATGAGCGTTGCAACCTCAGAGTCGGACTCGACTGGACCTAATGGTCAGGGGTCCCTTTACCTTTTTTACCTGATGTATGGCACTTCCCCTGTCGACTTAGGGAGTTTCTCTGCGACAAAGTTTGAGATCCCCAGCTGTAAAGCAATCCTGAGACCCATGAATAATGGAGAGGGAACTGCAAACCAGCGAGATAAAGTAGCTGGATGGCTCTCTCTCTCTTTTCACCTGTCTGTCTGTCTTGGGGTCAGCTGACCGAAGGAGCGCCAGGTAATCACTTCCCCCCCCCACGCCAAACGTAGCCAAGTCTTCTGAAGCTCAAAATGGGGCTGTGAGGAGAGCGGCATAAACTTGCCCCTCTGCATAAATCTCTCTCTCTGGGCTCAGGCCACGGGAGAATTTCATTACGCGCTGCCTCCCTGACCTACATTCGAAGGGATTCTGGCTTTCATTGGCCAGGTGTGACATGGTAGACCTGTGGCAGGATTTGATCTCAGGGAGAGGAAAGCTCTTCTTTAAAAAAAGATGCCGAAGAAGACGGCGGCGGAGGTGGAGGAAGCAACTCTGATCAGGCCAATGAATAAGTAATGGAGCTGAAAAGGAGAGAAGGAAACGAAAGATGTGAGGAGAAGAGGCCTTTTGGCCAAGCAGGTGGAAGACAGGAGGGATAAAGTTAAAGGCAGTCAAAGAAGCGACCGCCTGATGGGATTACTGATTGCAAGCAGGGAAGGAAGTCCACAGTGCAGGCATTGAGGGAGGTGCAGATGCGAGGAAGCTTAGAGGAGACTAGCATCTTTCAAGAGGTAGAAGAGGAAAGAGGGACACAGAGGAAAGGATCGAGGGAAGTCCAGAGAGCCTGAGAGGAAAGGCTGTTGCGGAGGGATGAGGAAAGAGAAGGGAAAGTGTAGGTGATAACTGGAGGGGGGAAGAGGATGAGTAGATCATCAGATGAGGAAGACGAGGGGGTGGAGGAAGATGAGGAAGATGAGGAGGAACAGGAGAGAGGAAGGGGCTTGACAGAGGACGAGGAGGACGAGAGGAGCGAGAAGAAGAAGAAGAAAAAGAAGAAGAAAGAGTATAGCGACAGTGAGGAAGATGACGAGGACTATGGTGGGAAGAAAAAGAAGAAGAAGAAGAAAAAGAAGAAAGGGAAGAAGTCCAAGGACAAAGACAAGAAGAAGAAGAAAAAGGATGATGAGAATTTTGCTGAGATGTATGAGCAAGAGCTTCGGGATTATCACTCAGATTCGTGCCATGAAACTGAAGACGAGTACAACAAGAAAAAAGGTGAGCCGGGAAAGATAATAACAATAATAACAATAATAACAATAATAACAATAATAACAATAATAACAATAATAACAATTAAAAATTTATTATTTATACCCCGCCCATCTGGCTGGGTTTCCCCAGCCACTCTGGGCAGCTCCCAACAGAATATTAAAAGCATGACAAAACATCAAATATTAAGAACTTCCCTCAACAGGGCTGCCTTCAGATGTCTTCTAAAAGTCAGATAGTTGTTTATTTCTTTGACATCTGATGGGAGGGTGTTCCACAGGGCAGGCACCACTACCAAGAAGGCCCTCTGCTTGGTTCCCTATAACCTCACTTCTTGCAGTGAGGGAACCACCAGAAGGCCCTCGGAGCTGAACCTCAGTGAATGATGGGGCTGGAGACGCTCCTTCAGGTATACTGGGCTGAGGCCGTTTAGGGCTTTAAAGGTCAACACTAACACTTTAAATTGTGCTTGGAAACGTACTGGGAGCCAATGTAGGTCTTTCAGGACCAGTGTTATATGGTCTCGGCGTCAGGGATCCCTTTGCACTCATGCTCAAAGCAGTTTTAGTGATATTTGATTTACAAGACAAGGCGCCAGATCAGTGTGTTGTGATGGACTGAGTGATGGATGGAGACCTCAGAGTATATCCTGCTTAGCCAGGGGTGTTGTGACTCTCTTACAGGGGAGTTGTGAGGATGGAATGGAGCGTGGGGCTGGATTGGACCTTGCATGCTGCCCCGAGTTCCTTGGGGGAAATGGGGGACAAAACCAGAATAGCTTAATAAAATGGTGCTTTACACAGTAACAAAAAAAATGCCTGCCCCGAGAAGCCTACAGTCAAAATTTTGACAGCTGGAGTGACAGCAAAGGAAAAACTGGGAAGGAGGGTGCAAGGGTAACGAGAGACGAATGTGAGGATCATTGAAGATGTGGACTGCATTTAATTATTTACTTACTTACTTATTTAAAATATTTATAAGCCACTTTTCTAGTTAAAAAACCACCCAAGGCAGCATTTAGAAACCAACAAAAGCAATGACGAAAGACTAAAAAGCAGCAAAACGTTAAATGATTCAGATCACCCCCCCCCCCGATAAATTAGAAGGAGGAGCAAAGAATAAAGTTAAATGATAGCATTAAACTCCAAAAATTCAATTTGTACGACAGCCCTTTTGGGTAGGCCACTTGTTATCTTCCCCCTGAGATAATAACATGTGAAAAGGACGAAGGCTGAGTCCAGGCAGCAGCCTCTCTCATAGGGCTGGCTGCATGCTTAGGACTGGGGTTATTATGGGGGAAACGAAATTGTGTGGCTGGTGACCAGCTCCCTCCCAGTGTGGCTCATACAAAATGTGGGGTGCTATAGTTCCTCTGCTCTGTTGGCAGTGGACCTCTGGCTGATGGGTCAGGATTCACTACCAGGCCATGGCCTGATCCAAGGTGGGTCGAAACAGCAGAGAACCACCGTAAAAATGCATGATAAAATAATTAAGGAATGAGTTCCTAAATGCATGAAAGCACGTCCTGGGTCTGAAAAGGTTGAAGACAAGCACGCTGACCCCAGTTCTACCAAATATGCAACTATGCAAGTTTTGTATCACAGAGGGTCCCTCTACTCTGTTGTGAAAGCAAGCTTGAAGTCGTAAATGTGTTGTAAGCTTTGAGCTATTTGTGTCGCTTCCATTTGAGGCCCACTTTAGAATCATAGAATCATAGAGTTGGAAGAGACCACAAGGGCCATCCAGTCCAACCCCCTGCCAAGCAGGAAACACCATCAAAGCATTCCTGACAGGTGGCTGTCAAGCCTCTGCTTAAAGACCTCCAAAGAAGGAGACTCCACCACACTCCTTGGCAGCAAATTCCACTGTCGAACAGCTCTTACTGTCAGGAAGTTCTTCCTAATGTTTAGGTGGAATCTTCTTTCTTGTAGTTTGAATCCATTGCTCCGTGTCCGCTTCTCTGGAGCAGCAGAAAACAACTTTTCTCCCTCCTCTATATGACATCCTTTTATATATTTGAACATGGCTATCATATCTCCCCTTAACCTTCTCTTCTCCAGGCTAAACATACCCAGCTCCCTGAGCCGTTCCTCATAAGGCATCATTTCCAAGCCTTTGACCATTTTGGTTGCCCTCTTCTGGACACGTTCCAGCTTGTCAGTATCCCTCTTGAACTGTGGTGCCCAGAATTGGACACAGTATTCCAGGTGAGGTCTGACCAGAGCGGATGGCGGCTAACGGATTGAGGTTGAATCCTGACAAGACAGAAGTACTGTTTTTGGGGGACAGGGTGTGAGCGGGTGTGGGGGACTCCCTGGTCCTGAATGAGGTAAACGTGCCCCTGAAGGACCAGGTGCGCAGCCTGGGAGTCATTTTGGAATCACAGCTGTCCATGGAGGCGCAGGTTAATTCTGTGTCCAGGGTGGCTGTCTACCAGCTCCATCTGGTGCGCAGGCTGAGACCCTACCTGCCCGCAGACTGTCTCGCCAGAGTGGTGCATGCTCTAGTTATCTCCCGCTTGGACTACTGCAATGCGCTCTACGTGGGGCTGCCTTTGAAGGTGACCAGAAACTGCAATTAATCCAGAATGCGGCAGCTAGACTGGTGACTGGGAGTGGCCGCCGGGACCACGTAACACCGGTCCTGAGAGATCTACATTGGCTCCCAGTACGTTTCCGAGCACAATTCAAAGTGTTGGTGCTGACCTTTAAAGCCCTAAACTGCCTCGGTCCTGTATACCCGAAGGAGTGTCTCCACCCCCATCGTTCAGCCCGGACACTGAGGTCCAGCTCCGAGGGCCTTCTGGCAGTTCCCTCACTGCGAGAAGCAAAGCTACAGGGAACCAGGCAGAGGGCTTTCTAGGTAGTGACGCCCGCCCTGTGGAATGCCCTCCCAGCAGAGGTCAAAGGGATCAACAACTACCTGACATTCAGAAAATACCTGAAGGCAGCCCTGTTTAGGGAAGTTTTTAACCGGTGATATTTTAATGTATTTTAATATCTGTTGGAGGCCGCCCAGAGTGGCTGGGGAGACCCGGCCAGATGGGCGGGGTACAAATAAAAAAATTATGATGATGATGATGATGGATGGCCATCTGTTATGGATGCCTTAGCTGAAATTCATGCATTGCAGGGGGCTGGACTAGATGACCCTTGGGGGTCCCTTCCAGCTCTACAATTCTATGATTCTATGTGATTCTTAGCTCTGAGAAGTGGAAGAATCCATTTTGCCTGCAGGACGCAGTTCTGTTCAGCCCCAGCCTTGCTGTCAAGAAGCATCAGGCCCTTGATATCTCGCACAAGTAGCTCTAGGAAGCCAGAGGCTTCTGGCAACCTGAAATATCCAAGCAGCCTCGGTGAGGAGCATTGCTCTTTCATGGGCACATCACAGGGAATGAATACTTGTAAGATGATATGTATTTAAAAAACAGGCTGCATTCAATAATGAGGGAAATGAAGAGGCCCACTTTACTAATTAATTGACACCTTGTCTTTCAGATCTGTTGGGGGTAGGTCTGGAAAGGCAAGTGTGACTTTATAGTGCTACTTTCTGTTCTGCTTCTGGAAACCTGGGTGGGTGGATGATCTGATTTTATATTTAACAGATCAGTAGATCACTGGGTATTTGCTGAAGATCTGCTATGTTCATTGTAAAAACAAACCTAAGGGTTGAAAAATACTTCAGCATCAATGAAAAACAGGGATGGGGAATTTATTGGATAGCTCTAACCAGTAAATTCTTCCTGATGTTTAGTCGGAATCTCCTTTCTTGTAACTTGAAGCCATTGGTTCGGGTCCTACCCTCCAGAGCAGGAGAAAACAAGCTTGTGATGTGACAGCCCTTGAGATATTTGAAGATGGCTATCAGCCAAGATGGTTGGACAGTGTTCTCGAGGCTACCAACATGAGTCTGACCAAACTGCGGGAGGCAGTGGAAGACAGGAGTGCCTGGCGTGCTCTGGTCCATGGGGTCATGAAGAGTCGGACACGACTAAATGACAAAACAACAAATCATATCTCCGCTCAGTGTTATCTTTTCCAGGCCAAACATACCCCGTTCCCTCAACTGTTCCTCATAAGGCTTGGTTTCCAGAACCCTTCATCACATACCCTCAACCCTCAACATTTTCACTTCGCCCAACTTCTCCAGAAAAGTAATGTATACAACAATGCATGCACTGAGGTAATGTGTGCACAGAAATGCATGCATTGATGAGGGGGAAAAAAGGTATATACAAAAATGAATTATTCTAGGGAAACTTGTTTTGTATAGAATTGTGTAGAAAAATGTATATCAGTGGTCAGCAAACTTTTTCAGCAGGGGGCCGGTCCACTGTCCCTCAGACCTTGTGGGGGGCTGGACTATATTTTGAAAAAAAAAAAAAAAAAAAAGAACGAATTCCTATGCCCCACAAATAACCCAGAGATGCATTTTAAATAAAAACACACATTCTACTCATGTAAAAACACCAGGCAGGCCCTACAAATAACCCAGAGATGCATTTTAAATAAAAGGGCACATTCTACTCATGTAAAAACACGCTGATTCCCAGACCGTCTGCGGGCCGGATTGAGAAGGCGATTGGGCTGGATCCGGCCCCCGGGCTTTAGTTTGCCTACCCATGGACTGGTCCTTGTGGTCCCTTCCAACTCTACAATTCTGTGATTCTGTAACATACAACCAGCCAAGTGTATCTTAAGCTAGAGCCAGTATGGTGTAGTGGTTAAGAGTGGTAGACTTGTAATCTGGTGAACCAGGTTCATGTCTCCGCTCCTCCACATGCAGCTGCTGGGTGACCTTGGGCTAGTCACACTCCTTTGAAGTCTCTCAGCCCCACTCACCTCACAGAGTGTTTGTTGTAGGGGAGGAAGGGAAAGGAGAATGTGAGCCGCTTTGAGACTCCTTCGGGTAGTGATAAAGCAGGATATCAAATCCAAACTCTTCTTAAACTAGAAGACAGACAATAATCTGGCATGACCAGTTACTCCCAGGATCTGATTATATCAGGGGTGGCCAACCCCCAAGAGACTGTGATCTACTCACAGAGTTAAAAACTGGCAGTGATCTACCTGCTGGACATGCCTGAGGTATAGCGGAAGTTCACATTAAGATGCTGATGAATTTTCAGGAAGACTTTACAAACAAACAAACAAACAAAACAAACAAACAAACAAACAAACAAACACAAACACACAAATTTATGAACAAATGCAGAGAACTGCATGTAAAACTGGAAAAAAAGAGAAACCAACACTGACAGATTCACCCCTCTGTAACTGAACCTGTTCTCATCCTTCTATAGTTGTACCTCTACAAGTTTACAAAGAAGGTGGAGAAATACATCACTTTCTATCAAATCAGCACGATATAAAGGGTGCATTGCTCGCTAATCACAATGGATACCTGTTGGGTAGATTTGGCATCTCTCTGGTAAATGTGCTTCCCTGCCCAGCACCAATTGAAATTAGATCACAAAACCTGCCAGTTTCCGAACTAATATCTGCCAGCGCTGTGAAGAAACCAATATGTGTTTTCCTGGCTTCCGAAAGGTAGACCGATGTTTTGCTCCCAGCTAAGACTCCAAATGACTCAAGGCACTCATCACACAATGAGTCAGAAATAATAACATTTGACTTTGCAGTGGCTCATCAAGAATAGCAAAGCCCATGGAATTCCTGCATGCGCCTCTTCTAGGTTGCAGTGCTTGGATTTGCAACTATAGGATAGAGCAACCTTTGCCAACCTGATGTTTTACCAAGGTTTTCAACTGCAATTCCCATCAGCCTCAGCTGGTATAGGTGTTTTGCTTGGGGCTGACGGGAGTTATAGTTTGGAATTTCTGGAGGGTGACAGGATATGCTATGAGTTGCCAGCCACTCATAATTTACATAGATTTGTCAACTATTTCAGGAGCCCTGTCTAAAATAAGTAGAAAACTAACTCTTAGGGCTGCAGCATTTAAATGATTTTTTTATTAATCAATTTCTTTTTAAGTAAACTCCAATTAATTGGTCAGCAGATAAAAATAAAAGGTATTATTTTTAATAATAATAATAATAATAATAATAATAATAATAATTTATTTCTACCCCGCCCATTTGGCTGGGTTTCCCCAGTCCCTCTGGGCGGCTTCCAGCAAAAAATTAAAAACACAATAAAACATCAAACATTAAAAGCTTCCCTCAACAGGGCTGCCTTCAGATGTCTTCTAAACATCAGATAGTTGTTTATTTCTTTGACATCTGATGGGAGGGCGTTCCACAGGGCGGGCGCCACTACTGAGAAGGCCCTCTGCCTGGTTCCCTGTAGCTTCACTTCTCACAGCGAGGGAAGCGCCAGAAGGCCCTCGGAGCTGGACCTCAGTGTCCGGGCTGAACGATGGGGGTGGAGACGCTCCTTCAGGTATAATGGGCCAAGGCCATGTTACAGGTGTTACAAATATAAGCCAATGGAAAGATGCATCTCAAAAGAGGTGTTCCCCTTGACTCTCACCCAGAAGGTTATGATTTGCACATCCACAAACCATGGTCTACATTGGCTTCCAGTCTTCCAGCCAACCCTGAAACATGGCTTGTCAATGCACACATCCCAACAAACCAGAATTAAGCTTCTTTAACCGTATCATGATCTAATATTTGCAGCGAGCAAAAGGGTGTCACTTGTCAGAACTTAAGGCCATAGTAGGCCTTGATTTTGGGACTTTGAGGCTCCGACGCAAGGAATCAGACCATGCACTACTCAAGAGTCAGGGCCAGCCAGAAAACACAAGCGAGAGAAATGGCTGCTTTGAGAGAATGGTCTTTTTTAGGGATACCAATAAAGCTGTGCTTGTTCAAATAGTTGTATCCCAGAATGCCTTGCAAGACTGCAGAGGATTCTGGGATGCAACACTTGGATTGCATGGGTCTCTTGGCTTAATTCTCATGGCGGGGGAGGGTTTTATAATGGAGAAAGGGTAGACACTGCATGGAAGGGGCAGGAATTCAATTCTGCTTTCAGTTTAGTGAAAAATTAGCCCATTAATACCCTTCAAACCGAAACGTGAACCAAGCAAAAGTATCCTTTGAAAGTTGCACTTCTCTAAATTTTGCAGTGCAGTTCTCCAAGCAAATAATGTGTTCAAAAATGCATATATTGGGGGGAATGTGTGCTTAAAAATTCATTATGAGTGAAAATAACATACCAAAATTCATTTTGATTGCTTGCAAAAATGTGTATTTTAGTTAATACTGCTTGCAAAATGGTACATATTAGGAGAAACGTACACTAAAATGCTGATTATTATTATTATTATTTCTTAACTTTACATACCACCCTTCACCTGAAGATGCTGTTTGGGGGGGAAAATACATACCATGATGAATTTTCATGATGACTTGTTTTTAAAAATCGTAAGCTACTGCGGGAATAAGGAGAATTGGAGGTTGGAAAAATGAGAAATTGAGGCACAATGAAACTGACAGATTTGTTCATCTCTGCTTACGGGCCCCAATCTTCTTTCTCATTCTTTTTTATTTAACGGTCATAGACCAATAGATAAAAAGTTTCACAGAACACATTAAAATTTACAGGTCAGAGTAGAACATATGAATTTAGGTGTGCTGCAGCATTTGCCATGCGTATATTGGAAGTCGGGCTTGTGGTTATGGTTAGAGGCCGCCATTTTGTCTCGATTGTGACAGTGACAGCGCTTGTTCCCTAGGTTTTATAGCTGCTGCACAATATTTGGCCACTTTCATTGTGATCTCGGGATTCGTGTCTTCAACAAGACGTTTAAGGTGCAGAGATTCATTTGGGACATTTTGTATAAGGGGGGAAATAAAAACTCGCCGTATATCATTATAAAAGCGGCAGCTTAGTAAAACATGGGCAATAGATTCCACCTCAGGTAGGCCACAAGGGCAAGTTCGTTCGATATACGGTCTGCTTGCAAATCTTCCCTGTAGAAGGGCGGACGGTAATATGTTGAGTCTGGCAAGGGTGAATGCCCGTCTGTATTTTGGTATTTGTAATTTTGCCAAATATTTAGCTGGGGAACAACCTCTTCCGTTGTCCTTTATAATTGGATATTTGTTTGCCTCACTCGTATGACGTTGGAATTCGACATCCCAAATTCGTTGGCGAGTGCTTTCTCTTGCTCTTTCATAGCCTGTCATTAACAGGGATTGAGGTGAAAGGCCCAACTCTCTTAGCTTTGCCCCAATCTTCTTCTTTTTACATTTTCAGAAGTGAGGCATGTTGACGTGGAAAAGATCTTTGCTCTGGATCCTGCACTTACTCTAAAACGAAACTTGTTTAAAATCTTGACAGTGGGGTTCATTTTGACCTGTTGTTCCACACATTCTTCCTGCTGGTTTCATGTGTTTCCTTCCATTTGTCCCCACAGTCTACGAAGTCGTGACGGTGACAGGAGACGTCCGAGGAGCGGGGACCGATGCCAATGTCTTTGTTACTCTCTTTGGAGAATTTGGCATCACTCCAAAAGCCCATCTGACCAGCAAGTGAGTCTATCTGGGTATCTGTGAGCTCAGCAGCTTTCTCTGCAGTAAGCTAATATGAGAGATTTTGGTTTGCAATGTATCTTGATTCACTGATGGATGCAGCACATTCTAAATGCATGCGAAGCCTGTGAGAAAATTCGAGCAACACCTGCATGTATAACCCGAACACTCACAGACCCGTACATGTGTTAATCCTTTTGTTACCGCTCTGTTTTGAAATGCCCGTTCAGAAGCCTTTTTTGCTTACCCCCTCATCCCAAAACGTAAAAGCTCATCTAATGCATATCCTGACAATTCTGTAGCTTTGCAGAAAGTGTACTATAGTTAACTGAGCCACTTAAAAGCGCATTGAAGTGCAGCGGGCGGTTATTGTCAATAGGCGAGACTGTGGTTTTGCATAACTGTTTTGAGGCGGGAAAGATATTGGAGTGGGAACAGACGGGCTCGGTGCAATGAGGCGAGTTTGACATGTGTAGAGCTTGTTGCATAGTGACAGCTGTGTGAATGGTAAAATGCTTATATGTCCTGCTTGTGATGAAATATAAGTACAGATTCAATAGACCCACATCCAAGCAGGTTTAAGGGGCTGTGTGAATCAAAAACTAGGGTGGCTGAGCCCCTATGGTTCTGAATCAGAAGATGTCCCAATCATAGCATTAATGAAAAAGAGGGATGGGTAATTTATAGAACCGTAGAATTGTAGAGTTGGAAGGGGTCCTTAGGGTCATCTAGTCCAACCCCCTGCGAAGCAGGAATCTCAACTAAAGTATCCACGACAGATGGCCATCCAACCTCTGCTTATAAACCTCCAAGGAAGGAAGAGTCCACCACCTTCTGAGGGAGTCCGTTCCACTGTCAAACAGCTCTCACCACCAGAAAGTTCTTCCTGATGTTGAGTCGGAATCTCCTTTCTGGTAGGGTTGCCATATTTCGAAAAGTAAAAACCAGGACACCCTGAACGTCGTTAAGCTTTTAAGGAAACCCCCAAAATTGTCCAGGACAAAATGCTGCCTTCCAGAGATTCCTCCTGGACGTCACTTCGGTCTTTGAAATCCCTGTAATGTCTGGGAAAATCCAGACGTATGGCAGCCCTATTTCTTGTAACTTGAATCCATTGGTTGGGAGCAGGAGAATCAAGCTTGCTCCATCTTGCCCTTATGATGTAGCCTGCAACAAGGAAGATGGCTGGTACAACGTTCAGATTTTCTACAAAGCGGTTTGTTTTCTTAATGGTCCCACAGTCTTAACCAGGCACCCCCAAACTCAGCCCTCCAGATGTTTTGGGACTACAATTCCCATCCTCCCTGACCACTGGTCCTGTTAGCTAGGGATGATGGGAGTTGTAGTCCAAAAACACCCAGAGGGCCGAGTTTGGGGATGCCTGGTCTTAACGGAGAATGGTCAACAGTGCAATCCTATTTATGTGTACTCAGAAGGAAGTCACATGGAGTCTAATGAGACTTAGTCCCAGGTAAGTGGGTAAAGGATTGGCTTAAAGGACAATCCTAACCTCACTTACTGGGAGTAAACCCCCTTGAATCCACTAGGACTTACTTATGAGTAGCCATGGCAAGGATTGCACTGTTAGGCTCCCATACTTGTGTTGCACCAGGTTCTCTGCTATGCCTGATTGCTTACCTTTGGATGTCAATGTATCACCGAAAATGTTAATTTCATACCATAATGCCACATTTTCTCCATGTCTACAGCGCTGACAAGAGGTACCTGAAACTCTTTTAAGTTTCCCCCTCAAAAGACCTTCTTTCTCCAGTGAAGCAACTCAAACACGAAAACCTTATAAAGACAAATAATATGGGAATGGTAAAGGAAATGCATGAAATTTCAGGCCTCTTTGCCATATTTGAGAGAATTAACTTGGAGATGGTGGAGATGATTTCAGAATACTCAAACGCATTCAGTGCACCCAGTTGGCTCCTAGTATACTGTAGATGTTTCAAACCCCCATTTCCATCAGCCCCAGCTGGTGGTGGGAGAGAAATTTAGTTTTGTGTGCATTTCAATGAGAAACCACCCAATTTACACTCTTCAAACAAATGTTTCAGGTGAAACACGGCTATCCGTTAAATTTTGCATTTTTGTGAATGTTGCGTAATGGTTCTTCAGCCAAATGTTGTGTACAAAAGTGCATATATTAGTGAAAACAACATACAGAATTAATTCATTCAGGGGGACTTGTTTGCAAAAATGTGTATATTATTCAAAACTGCATATAAGAATGGGTTTATTAGGAGAAATTTGCTGATGAATTTTCATGAGGGTTTTTCTTCTTAAAAATAATAAATTGCTGCAGAGATGCGGAGAACTGAAGATGGGGAAAGAGGTTTACAAAAACAAACAAATAAACACACTAGAATTTTCAGTGAAAGACAGTTAAAAACATTCCAAAGATGATTAAAATAAACAGTAAGCAAAAAAAAGAGATTAAAACATATGTCAGCATTCTACATAGGCTTGTTAAAGCAGAAAAAAAGAAAAAGGTTTTAAGCAATAACTGAAAGGAGTTTTTGTTTTATTTTGCCATGTTGAAAAAGTGGTACTTTCTCAGACATATCCCAAATCTCTTCCCAGTCAGTTTCATTGATGACTCCAGAATGAGCCGTTAAGCATTAATTGCTGGGAATCTTGTTCAGCATTTGAAATTAACTTTCTCCTGACTTAAATCTGCAAGAGTGGCTGGGGAGACCCAGCCAGATGGGAGGGGTACAAATAATAAATTATAAATAATAATAATAATAATAATAATAATAATAATAATATATTATATTATTATTATTATTATTATTATTATTATTATTATTATTATTATTATTATATAACTGCACTCCACCTTACCTTGCCAAATGTCACAAAAATAGCTTGCAATTCTTTTGACTTTTTAAAATTCTTATCAAATGAACACCCTGCTTGATGTACAGTGGTACCTCTATTTACAAACTTAATTCATTCTGGAGGTCCGTTCTTAACCTGAAACTGTTCCTAACTAGAGCTGTGCTTTTGCTAATGGGGCCTCTTGCTGCCGCTGCGCCGCTGGCACACAATTTCCGTTCTCACCCTGGGGCAAAGTTCTCAACTTGAGGTAACTCTTCTAGGTTAGCGGAGTTTGTAACCTGAAGCGCTTGTAACCTGAGGCGTTTGCAACTCGAGGTACCACTGTATTTCTGCACCGTTTGATTGTAAAAAACCCCCCCTCAAAGCAGTTTACAAAATGATCAATCATAAAACCAGCAAACAATTACATTAAAGCATACAAGCAGTTAGGGACGCGGGTGGCGCTGTGGGTTAAACCACAGAGCCTAGGGCTTGCCGATCAGAAGGTCGGCGGTACGAATCCCCGCGACGGGGTGAGCTCCTGTTGCTCGGTCCCAGCTCTTGCCAACCTAGCAGTTTGAAAGCACATCAAAGTGCAAGTAGATAAATAGGTACTGCTCCGGCGGGAAGGTAAATGGCGTTTCCGTGCGCTGCTGTGGTTCGCCAGAAGTGGCTTAGTAATGCTGGCCACATGACCTGGAAGCTGGAAGCTCCCTCGGCCAATAATGCAAGATGAGCACCGCAACCCCAGAGTCGGTCACGACTGGACCTAATGGTCAGGGGTCCCTTTACCTTTATACAAGCAGTTAAAATACTAAAACAGTTTAAAATTCACACCAGCGGTTCTAAACATCAGGGGTAGGCTTGTCTAACCAAGAATGTTGTTAGCAAGCATTGAAAAGAGCAAGGCTCCTGCTTGGTCTCAATAGGCAGGGAGTTCCGAAGTGTAGGTGCTGTCACACGAAATGACCGAGTTCTTACAAACGTGTAAGGGGTATTATGTGTCACCTGCAGCAGTGCCAATTCCACACTCAAGTAGGCAAATATGTGGCAAGGCGATCTCGTAGGTAAACTGGTCCCAAGTTATTCAGGGCTTTGTATACTAATAGCAAAGCTTATTAGCCTGGGAGCAAATCAGCAAACGGTGTCGATCTCTGAGCACAGGTGTTACATGCCGACAAGGCGTCACCCCTGTCAGAAATCCTGCTGCAGCATAATTGCTTTTCAGGGCTTCCCAGTTCCCGTTCTTCTCTTCCCCGTGGTCTCCTCAAAAACAAAACAGAACAGAGCAAACTTAACAGGCAAAACCAGAAGGAATTTATTCCTGCCTGTTAGCTCCAGCTAACATTTGACGGTAATAACTGATTCAACAGCAAGGGTGGCAACAGAGCATGACGTCTGCCCCCGCTCCAAATTTGTCACGCTGTTCACAGAATATGGCAAAAGGATGGAATCTCATGCATCTCCCCGGCGGGCTGTTTTCGGAGCGTTGACGGATGATACGCCTTGCGGAATGCATGACATTTTAGACCCCCTGTTTCGCTCCACGGCGCCGATTGCACAAAATGCCATGCATTTCCTCAAAGGTGGCACCTCTTTGGTCGTCACAAGGCTTTCTGCTTCTTTCCCTTTCACCGCTGCGCGCTGCCACACTGGTGCATGGCAATGTCACCTCTGCATTTCGGCCACGCACTTCAGAGAATGGTCACCACAAGGCATGCTGAAGTCACGTGAATCATCTTTGCCATAGGTTCCCCGTTCCCCACATAAACATACAGAAATTTGCATGTCTCCGTGTGTCATCAAGACAAGAAACATCCATTCCAGAGGCCCCCCAAAGTAGATTACACTTCATGCTTATGTTGCATCTATATTGTTATAGGCTTGGGTGGGGGCAAGTCAGCCTGAACGACATCTGAGGGTCCTATCCAGGCCTGCAATCCAGTGAGGTTTAGAATTTATCGATTGATTGATTGCATCTATTCCCCCCTTCCCCCAAGGAGCCCACTGAGCCTCTTGGGCTTGCTGATCAGAAGGTCGGCGGTTCAAATCCCCGTGTCGGGGTGAGCTCCTGTTGCTCTGTCCCAGCTCCTGTCAACTTAGCAATTTCAAAACATGCCAGTGCAAGTAGATAAATAGGTACCACTGTGGCGGGAAGGTAAACGGCACACTCCGTTGTGCCAGAAGCAGTTTAGTCATGCCAGCCACATGACCCAGAAAGCTGTCTGTGGACAAACACCGGCTCCCTCGGCCTCAAAGCGAGATGGGCATCGCAACCCCATAGTTGCCTTTGGCTGAACTTTACACTCCAGGGGTCCTTTGCCTTTACTTTTTACATAGTTCTCTTCCTCCTCTCCACTTTATCCTCGCAACAGCCCTATGAGGTGGGTTTGGTGCGCTGGTGATCTCCACTAGGGTTGCGGCAGGGAAAGGGGCCTTCACCCTGGCATGTCCTCCACCGGGAATGCAGTGGGGCAAAGCGTCTTCATAAAGGTCTTACCTTTACTAAGGGAAGGCGGCTGGCGGTGGCTGGGGGATGGTGGACCGAGTCAGCCTGGCTGGGTTGGGGGGTGGCGGCATGCGTGTGACATCACACATGTGCGACACCCCCCCTCCATGTTGGGCACAACTCTGTGCTTCTGCCTAAGGCTGCAATCCTGTGTACAATTGTTGTTGTTGTTTAGTCGTGTCCGACTCTTCGTGACCCCATGGACCAGAGCACGCCAGGCACTCCTGTCTTCCACTGCCTCCTGCAGTTTGGTCAGACTCATGTTGGTAGCTTCGAGAACACTGTCCAACCATCTCATCCTCCATCTTTCCCAACATCAGGGTCTTTTCCAGGGAGTCTTCTCTTCTCATGAGGTGGCCAAAGTATTGGAGCCTCAGCTTCAGGATCTGTCCTTCCAGTGAGCACTCAGGGCTGATTTCCTTCAGAATGGAGAGGTTTGATCTTCTTGCAGTCCATGGGACTCTCAAGAGTCTCCTCCAGTGCCATAATTCAAAAGCATCAATTCTTCGGCGATCAGCCTTCTTTATGGTCCAATGCTGTGTACAATTATCTGGGAGTAAAAATAATAGAACTTACTTCTGAGTAGACATGCATAGGGCTGCAATGGAAGGGACTGAGCAGATGTTCAGGATGTTCCCTGGTTCAAATCTCACCTGTGACACGAACTCTCCAAAGTAAGAGTTTTGTCCTACAACTTAGATTCCCATGCACACCAATGAAAAGGTAATAGCAGCACAACTTCTTCACGAAGCAAGTTGATCCTAGTTACTGCATATCGTGGAACTTTTGAGAACACGGGTTCAATGTTTTCCCCCTAGTGCCAACTTTCCCATGCTCTTCTCTTTCTTAAATCCTCTGCCTTCACTGTTCCTTGCTTCCAGCTTTTCTCCCCAGTAAGACCAGCTACATTTTGGCTTGTAGCCAGCACTCTTGGGTTGTTAGTACTCCTCTTCTCTTGACTGCGTCCTCCAATGCTGTCTTTCAATTTAAGAAACCAAAACGCTGGGAGAAGCACAAGACCCTCAGTCCGAGGTGTCTGTCCCAGGCAAAGTGACCCCACACTTTCCTCAAGGGAGATTGGACTGTGAGAATTCCGTGCTGCCTCTTTCATTCTCTCAGCCTTGGAATGTTCATGGACATTCTGATGCAGCCAATAGGATGCAGCCAATACCAATGCAGCCAATAGGAGCCAGAGGCTTCATGGCCACCGCTGTGCATTGCAATAGATAATGGGAGGGCCCCCGTCCCCCACTTAGGTTCAAACCATCTGGTGATGAGTCAGCTGAGTGGTACAAATGCATGTGCAGACCATCTGTAACGGTCACTGTTAACCCCTTCTTTTCCATAACTGTTCTTTCTGGGGGCATGTGTATATTTCAGGAGCAGCTCTGCCTTTGAGAGGAGCAAAACGGATGTGTTTCGAGTGAGAACCAACAACGTTGGAACAATTAAGAAAATAAGGTATGGTGGCGGAACCTATCACAATACGGAGACACAGAATATTGGGTTTACCTGAACTACATAGTCTTATCCAGGGGTCAGCAAACCTTTTCAGCAGGGGGCCAGTCCACTGTCCCTCAGACCTTGTGGGGGGCTGGACTAATATTTTTTTTTAAAAAAATATGAACGAATTCCTATGCCCCACAAATAGCCCAGAGATGCATTATAAATAAAAGGACACATTCTACTCATGTAAAAACACGCTGATTCCTGGACCGTCCGCGGGCTGGATTGAGGAGGCGATTGGGCCGGATCCGGCCCCCGGGCCTTAGTTTGCCTACCCATGGCTTAAACACTAATGGGAATACCTTGAATGAGACCAGAAAACAAACTGGCATCTGTTCTAAAATATATACCTGTGTGTGTGTGTGTGTGTGTGTGTGTGTGTGTGTGTGTGTGTGTGTGTGTATATATATATATATATATATATATATATATATATATATATAATATTAATACTTGGCAATCATTGTTAATGATTTTTATGCAGTTTTACATAAATCTTTTCACAAAATCATTTTGCTAAGACAAGTTTTAAATTATTGGAATTACACAGAAACTACTGTTGCATTAAACGCGAAGGTGTGGCAAACCCCCCAAACCCGAGTCTTGTTCTGATTTGTGCAACAGAATTGAGCACGACAACACAGGGATGAATGCCAGCTGGTTTCTGGATCGTGTGATAGTGACGGACATGAACAGGCCCCACCTCCGCTTCTACTTCCCGTGCAACAATTGGCTGAGCAAGGATGAGGGTGACGGACTCTATGTCAGAGATCTTATTGGCAGCCTTAACCCCATGGATGTTCCCAAAGGTATGTCATTCCGCAACGTGCTGGACTTACAACTGTGCAGAACAGCATCAAAATGGGGCAGCTGATGCTGGTGGTGGTTATAAAGTGAAAGAATATGGTAATGATTTAAGTCTTGGGGCAATAATGCCATCAAGAAATTTACAGAAGGCAAGGGAGAGCTGGTATGGTTGGGCTTCTGCCGTGGGGTCGCCCTCCTCCTCAAATTTATATCCCACCCTTCCTCTGAAGGATCTCAGGGCAGCAAACATGCCAGTACCAAGGCCGTACAATTAAAACTTCTAAAACAAGTTAAAAACAACTACCGGTATCTAAAAACAGTTAAAAATTCCTAAAAGCAACCAAACTCAAACTAATAATTTCTGGGTTACCAGGGACAGGACCTTCAGCCTAGGTCAGCAGGACTGTTTTGCTTTTTTCTCCTAAATGTTAACAGTGAGGGAGACTGGGGCATCTCACTAGGGAAGGCATTCCACAAGCAGGGAGCCACCACCAAGAAGGCCCTGCCATGAGTTCTGAGATGGTTGATACAGCGGAAGGTGCTCTGTTAGGAGCAAATGTGTGCCCAATCTGCCTTCTTCAGGAATTGTTCTTTTCTGTGGTTTCCTCCAAGGATATATGTATCCTTGCACCGCTTCCAAACCAGGGAAATGCTCCTGGCTTTCCCCAAAGAATCCTGGAAATTTTAGCTTTGCTGTGGAGGATGCCGCGAATATTGTTTTGGAAATGCTTGCCTGCCCTTTACAGAAGTGCAGCTCCTAGCAATTCCCAGGGAAAGGGAATGAGCAATAATCTAGCGTGAAGTTCGCCGCAGTGTCGATCCATCATTTTACTTGCCGCAAACCAGGCAGATGCCTCACAAGCAACACCAGCAACCTTACCATGTGGAGCATGTTACATAGGTATATGTAACATGAGCAGGGAGTCCACCTCCCCCTGGTGTCAAAGACTTGTGAAAATGGAGCCCGCAACACTCAGGTCAATCATAGTTCATTTCTGTCGGCTAAAAGGTCAGTTCAACGGAGATGAACTTGGAGTAGCTTTCCCCAGATCAGAAAGAGATCAGGCTCTTCCTGGAAAGGAACAAAACTCTGATGGGTGGGCAGCTGTTATATTACAAGGGCTGACTGGGATGAAGAAACACCCCGACCAAACAAATAATAATAATAATAATAATAATAATAATAATAATAATAATATTTTTTTATTTATTTATATCACCCTCCCCGGCCAGAACTGGGCTTAGGGCAGCTAACATCAAAATATATGATACATTAAAACATTACACTTACAGTTTTGGCAACTCAGTACACTCTAATTAAATAAAACCAAACAATAAAACAGGAAATCCCAAAAGCCGATAGGACTTTCTTTATGTATGCCACAACAGCAGCTAGAATTTTGTTAGCTAAAAACTGGAAAACAGAGGAACTACCAACGATAGAAGAATGGCAGATGAAAATGATGGACTATATGGAACTTGCTGAACTGACTGGGAAAATCCGTGACAAGAGGGAGGAAGCGGTGGAAGAAGATTGGAAGAAATTTAAATTATATTTTAAAAAGTATTGTAAGATTAAAGAGTAGAAGTAAGCTGGAAGACTGAGGAGGCTGTAGAAGTATAAGATAGATATAAGGTTTATGACAGTTGGAATTGATGTTAAGAACTATAGACAAGAAGAAATATTAAGGGTAATTAGTTAAAAATATTTTTTAAGTGATGTCAAGAAATTACTAAAGATGATATACATAGAACGCAGGAAGGGAGGACAGGAGGACGTCAACCCACAATGAAAAGGAAGGAGGATTAGGTTAAAAGGATGTATGTTTGTTTTTATGTTTATTATTGTTTTTCATTGTTGTTTTATTCTGTTGTTGACGTATGTTGATGTTTGTTTTTATTTGCTAAAAGGTAATAATTTTTTTTGAAAAAAACAAATAAATAAAACCAAACAAATCTAGCCAAACGTCAAGTACCTATCTAACTAATTAACGATTATTGCATTCATAACTTCATTTTTTAAAACAACAATCATTTCCCACATTTTCTTCAAATCTTTATATGTCATTTCCCAGGACTTTTTGACAATTTTACATCGCCACCACATAGGGTAGCATCTTAAACCTTTTGACCTCCCTCCTTGTTTCTTCTCTAGTACAGTCAAAGCCTCCCAGCAACTTTACAATTCTGATTCTATGCAGGGCACATTTCATTCCAGGCCTAATTCCACTCTGTGGTGTAGTGGTTAAGAGTGGTAGACTCGTAATCTGGGGAACCGGGTTCGCGTCTCCGCTCCTCCACATGCAGCTGCTGGGTGACCTTGGGCTAGTCACACTTCTCTGAAGTCTCTCAGCCCCACTCACCTCACAGAGTGTTTGTTGTGGGGGAGAAAGGGAAAGGAGAATGTGAGCCGCTTTGAGACTCCTTTGGGTAGTGATAAAGTGGGATATCAAATCCAAACTCCTCCTCCTCCTCCTCCTCCTCCACTTCTTCTTCTTCTTCTTCTTCTTCTTCTTCTTCTTCTTCTTCTTCTTCTTCTTCTTCTTCTTCCTTAACCCTGCAGCCACGGCCAAAGATGCCTGGTGGCAGCCCTGTTTCAATTTCTCCCCCCTTGGGGACTCAATGTCCTCACTGATGTACAGAGTGGCACCACCTCCAGTACTCCCTTCCCTGTCCTTTCTATAGAGTTTGTATCCTGACATAACCGTGTCGCCCTGCTTCTCCCTGAGAGCCAGTGTGGTGTAGTGGTTAAGAGCAGTGGACTCGTAATCTGGTGAACCGGGTTCGCGTCTCCGCTCCTCCACATGCAGCTGCTGGGTGACCTTGGGCTAGTCACACTTCTCTGAAGTCTCTCAGCCCCACTCACCTCACAGAGTGTTTGTTGTGGGGGAGGAAGGGAAAGGAGAATGTGAGCTGCTTTGAGACTCCTTCGGGTAGTGATAAAGCGGGATATCAAATCCAAACTCTTCTTCTCTTCTGCCGCCTGGCATCCCATAAACAACTATGCAGAGGGTTGCATCGGAAAGCTGGGCAACAGTGCACAATTTATGATCCAGCATAAGCAAGGATTATACAGTGGGTTGGCTGAAGTTTGCGAAGGATCTGTCTCTATGAGCTCTGACTGTCTTTTGGTTGAGTTCACATTTGCTGATTCCATCCATCTAATCCACACAAGGCATCTAGCAGCTGGGCTGATTTGCACTGAGCGGGTCTTGCCAAACCCACAAGCTGGAGAACTGCATGGCTTTGAACATGCCCAGTGGCACAGTTGGCGAGCCATGGAGGCGGCAAACTGGATGCCTCGCCTGGTTTGAAGGTAAAAGGGCTTCCAATTTCTAAAGCCCTATTTTTTGAGAGCTGCATCTTTAGCAAATACCTTCAGCAAATGTGAGCTCAAATGCGCAGAAAGGCTTTGGGGCTATGTGGAACGGCAGAGAGCGTGAAAAGCCAGGATTCGTTGCTCATTACTTAAAGCTACCATCCTTATCGAGAGACGCGGGTGGAGCTGTGGGTTACACCACAGAGCCTAGGGCTTGCTGATCAGAAGGTCGGTGGTTCGAATCCCCGCGATGGGGTGAGCTCCCGTTGCTCGGTCCCTGCTCCTGCCAACCTAGCAGTTCAAAAGCACCTCAAAGTGCAAGTAGATCAATAGGTAGCACTCCGGCGGGAAGGTAAACGCCGTTTCCGTGCGCTGCTCTGGTTGGCCAGAAGCGGCTTAGTCATGCTGGCCACATGACCTGGAAGCTGTACGCTGGCTCCCTTGGCCAATAAAGCGAGATGAGCGCCGCAACCCCAGAGTCGGTCACGACTGGACCTAATGGTCAGGGGCGCCTTTACCTTTACCTTACCATCCTTATCAAAGTTTGTAAAATGATGTATGGGGAAAGTGGTTAGAGAAACTAGAACTCGTGGCCCTTCCCATCGAGCTGAATGTTGGAAGATTCAGGACAGATCAAAGAAAGCACTTCATCCAAGACATCACAGTGTCTTTAAACTGTTGGACGGCTTTAAAAGAGGATAGGACCGGATAAATGTTGAAGATGTGGATTAAATAAGGCAGATTTCATACATATCTCTTGGAACTGTTCTCAAATAGAAATATTCTGGAAATTGGTTCAGGTTAAGATCTCTGGCATGTTAGGATATCATATACCATTGGAAGCTAAAATATCTCTGTTTGGTTTTCTAGAATAAGTTGTTTCAGAAAATAATCGAGAAATAGCTTTCAACTTTATAACAGGTGCTAAGATCATAATAAATAAAAGGTGAGGGGAAATGATAACTCCTACTATATCTGAATGGAATGAGAAAATTTGGTGCATAGTAACGAGGATTAAGCTAACCTATTATAAAACAATACATATAAACCAGCCTAACAAGTATATAGAAAAATGGGTGTTTTTTCCAATGTTTTGAACAAGTTCAACAATAACGTCCAACCTTACGCTGCTTTCAATCTGCTGTAACAGTATCTCTTTATGCTCTTTGCTTTATTTATAAAATAAAATGTATACAGTGGTACCTCTGGATGCGAACGGGATCCATTCCGGAGCCCCGTTCGCATCATGAGCAGAGCGTATCATGAAGCGTTGTGTCTGCGCATGTGCGAGACGCGATTCGGCGCTTCTGCGCATGATGTCATTTTGTGCGTCTGTGTGAACTGCCGAACCTGGAACTAACCCGTTCTGGTACTTCCTGGTTCGGCGCGTTCGTAACCCGTGACGAACGCAACACGCAGCGTTCGTATCACGAGCTACGACTGTATATTAAAAAAAGAGGGTTGGATGAATTCATGGAGGATAAGACTGTCAAGGGCTACTAGCCACGATGGCTTTGCTCTGTCTCCACATTCGGAGGTAGCAATGCTTCTGAAAACTCCTGCTGGAAACCCCAGGAGGGGAGAGGGCTCTGGTGCTTGAATCCTGCTGGCAGGATTCTCACAGGCATCTGGTTGGCCACTGTGAGAACAGGATGCTGGACTACTGTAGGTGGGCCACTGGCCTGACCCAGCAGGCTCTTCTTATGTCCTTATCCCTATCCTTATGGTTAAAAGGGAACCGTCATTCAGCCTGCATCAACCAGGCCTCAGAGATGGCAACAGCTACCTTTGGAGGGTGACAGTAATTCAGCACTGGACTGTGGGCCTAAATTCAATCTACCAGGCCCCTTTATATGGCTTTCTAGGAAACTCTGCCCTCTCACCAATCACGTGACATAATTTGATGTCACCTGTCAATCATTTTGATTGGCTGTACAGTTCCCACACTATCCATGGCCCTCAGGTTGAGATTCCATTTTACACATTTTACGCGAATTTTACTTATTTTATTTGCAGTTGCCCCTAAGGCTAAGGAGGAATTGAATGCAAACTACTTAAATGTACAGAAAATGAGTAAAAATATATAATTTCTTGCTTGTGCTTAGATGAGCTTTTTTGGTTTTTTGCTTAGCTGCTATACTTTCCCTTCAGTGGCCTTTAGCCCCACCCATTTTAGCTGTTGGCTCCGCCCATCACCAGAATGCGGCCCCTGGAAAGTTCTCCAGATTTGAATCTGGCCTTCGGGCTGAAAGTGGTTCCGCACACCTGCGGCAATTACTCTCTCCCTTCCTTCCATTTCTGTTTGCAGGAATCCGGAAAACAAATCTGTGGCATGCTGAAGGGACAAAGATATTTTGCAGATCCCTAGACATGTATTTGGACGTGATTCCTGGCGAATCATTTCTTCTCCATCTGTTTGCATTTCGACTCTTTTCTGCTGCTTCTTCTTCTTGCCGGTTGCCAAGATGTCGGGGTGCGTGTGAAACTAGGAATCCGTCCAAGCTTAATTAGCCTCTCCTTCCTGCCAGATTTAGTCAATGATGCCACTAAACATTTCTTCCGAGGGAAGCAGAGAAACTCACACACCCCTTCCAGGCACAGGAATTACCGTGTTTTTCGCTCTATAAGGCGCACCTGACCATAGGACGCACCTAGTTTTTAGAGGGGAAAAGCCCCAATTTTTTGAGGATCAGCTCAAATTTCTGCAGCTTCTTTTGCAAAGGAGAAAAGCCCCATTTTGTGAGGATCAGCTCAAATTTCTGCAGCTTCTTTTGCAAAGGAGAAAAGCCCCATTTTTTGAGGGTCAGCTCAAGGTTGTTGAGCTTACTTTGCAAAGGGAAAAAACCCTGTTTTATGGGGTTTAACTCACAGTTCTGCAGCTTCAGGAATGGGAGCCATTTCTACAGTTTCCAGACAGATAATCTAATCAGCCAGTCACATGTCGCTGAGGAAACAGCCTCCCTCTGCAAGGGGGCGGGGCTGGAATCTCTCTCCCTTATCTCTCTCCCTGATTGTTTGCTGAGCAGCTGCTCAGCAGGCTTCCTTTCAACACCCCCTTCTCTTTCTTTCTTTTTTTTAAAAAAGCACGATCTGCTTTTGCCCCTGGGCAGTTCAGCTCCAGGGACCAAACATTCGCTCCATAAGACGCACAGACATTTCCCCTTACTTTTCAGGAGGAAAAAAGTGTGTCTTATGGAGCGAAAAATACGGTACTTGCCTCGCTCTTCCACTGTTTCTTCTTACAGACATGTAGTGTCATTCCCTTCCAGCTGGCTTCATGCCTGGCGCTGCTGGAGAAATTTAAAGGGGTCCCTAGACTGGACGCACCCCTCCCAGGAACCCCAGGGAGAAAGATGTAGGCTCCAGGTGAAATATTGACATAAAAATACACACAGGGGGCAGCCTCAACAATAAGGAGGAGGCTGTGAAGAACCACATCCGAAGCAACTTTTTTTTATACATTTCCAGATTACATCCGTGATTTCTATGCACCAATCGAGGGATTGCAGCAGTCTTAACATTTGCAACCCAATAGCATCATCCTGAACCAATCAAATTCGTTTGACTCTTTAGACCAGCCCTCATCATCATGTGACTGCATATAATCATTCCTCAGTGTCTTTATTAAGACTTTGATGAAATTTTCCTGTTCATTTCCTAGCCAATGTGTTTCTAACCAGCAGAGGGAGCAGACACACTGTGTTATGGGAATTGTCCAAAAGGGGTGGTTAGAACTAGTGCACTGAACTTCCAGAGTGCTTTCACCCATGGTCCCCTCTCCCAACTTGCTTGTAGTCATCTCACCTGTTGCCAGAACACCTGAAGAATCATAGAATCATAGAGTTGGAAGAGACCCCAAGGGCCATCCAGTCCAACCCCCTGCCAAGCAGGAAACACAATCAAAGCATTCTTGACAGATGGCTGTCAAGCCTCTGCTTAAAGACCTCCAAAGAAGGAGACTCCACCACACTCCTTGGCAGCAAATTCCACTGTCGAACAGCTCTTACTGTCAGGAAGTTCTTTCTAATGTTTAGGTGGAATCTTCTTTCTTGTAGTTTGAATCCATTGCTCCGTGTCCACTTCTCTAGAGCAGCAGAAAACAAGCTTTCTTCCTCCTCTATATGACATCCTTTTATTTATTTGAACATGGCTATCATATCACCCCTTAACCTTCTCTTCTCCAGGCTAAACATACCCAGCTCCCTAAGCTGTTCCTCATAAGGCATCGTTTCCAGGCCTTTGACCATTTTGGTTGCCCTCCTCTGGACACGTTCCAGCTTGTCAGTATCCTTCTGGTACTATTACTTCCCTTGATCTAGATGCTATACTCCTATTGATGCAGCCCAGAATTGCATTGGCTTTTTTAGCTGCTGCATCACACTATTGACTCATGTCAAGTTTGTGGTCTACCAAGAGGAAGACCATTTTTTAGAGGTGAGGCTGAGCATCTTTTATCTCCTCCCGTTCCTGTGAAGCCATTGCTAATGGATGATTAGAACCTTATATTGGATTCTAGAGATTCATGCAAAGTTGGGCTGGTCCAGCTCTGGGCTGGAGTCTAGAGAATGCACAAACGATGACTATCTTTGCATTGAGTAATGGATCTATTGTTCACGAGTAAGCCGCTAACAAGGGACGTGGGTGGTGCTGTGGGTTAAACCACAGAGCCTAGGGCTTGCCGATCAGAAGGTCGGCGGTTCGAATCCCCACGATGGGGTGAACTCCCGTTGCTCGGTCCCAGCTCCTGCCCGCCTAGCAGTTCGAAAGCACGTCAAAGTGCAAGTAGATAAATAGGTACCACTCCGGCGGGAAGGTAAACGGCGTTTCCGTGCGCTGCTCTGGTTCGCCAGAAGCGGCTTAGTCATGCTGGCCACATGACCCGGAAGCTGTACGCTGGCTCCCTCGGCCAATAAAGTGAGATGAGCGCCGCAACCCCAGAGTCCGCGACTGGACCTAATGGTCAGGGGTCCCTTTACCTAAGCCACTAACATATGAATGAGGTTTTCATGTTGCCTCAGGCTTCTTTAATCATTGTCATCATCTTTATTAATAGCCATCTCTCCAAGTTTTTTTTAAAATTAAATTTCTGTTTTACATTTTGGAATATTCACTTAACCTTAAAATATCAATGACTTCCCTTCCTCTTTTTCCATGGTTCATTCTGCACAACATAAATCCCTGCATATTTTATATAAACTAAACCATTCAGCATTCCATTATTACATCCATCAAAACTTATTCACACTGTTGAATTTATCTTAATGCTGCCCACGTTTTCAAATAAACACAATTTTCCTCCATATATTCAATAAACATTTTCCAATCTTCTTTAAACGTATGTTCTTTTCTTCTCGTTTCTCTATATGTTAGGTCCGCAAGCTGCACATATTCCATCACCAGTTTAAGTTGCCAATCTTCTTTAGTTGGGACTTCAGTCTCCCCTTTTCCATTTTTGGGCTACCAAAATAGGAGCCATGGTAGTGGCATATATAAATAACCTTTTCCGACACCTGGGCCATCTCCCCAAGTTCTGAAAGGCGCATTATTGATGCACAAGATGAAGGTATCAGCTGACTTGAGGGAATCCTGAGGTTTACAAAATAACAAATAAATCTTTTCTTTTCTTTTTAATGCCAGTAAGGAACTTCAAAACACGGCCCAGTGTGCCCGGGGAATGCTAACTGGTACTGTTGGAGTAAAAAAATATATAAACAGGGGTAGGGGAATGGAATTGAGGAGCTGCATTCCTGAAGATCATCACCCCATACTGCAACATTTTGCTGCAGTTCCAACTCATTATGCATCTAATAATCTTTATCCTCGTTAATGAGATTGTGTGTTTTTGCTCTCTCTCTCTTTGCAGTGAACAAATATGTGGTCAAAGTTTTTACAGGAGATCTAAGTGGCAGTGGAACGGATGCAGATGTTTTTATTAACCTTTTCGGCCAAAATGGAGACACAGGTAAGTATATCGCGAGGAACTGTTTTCTTTGGTCTGCAGCAAACCAAACAGATGAACAATGAAATAATCCACCCACCCCAAGATGTTATTCTGAGAAAGGGGTGTCGCTGTTGGGGATATTCCTGGGAGCTAGCATAGTGGTTACAGGCAGCGTTTCTCAAACTTGGGTCTCCAGCTGTTGTTGGACTACAACTCCCATCATCCCTAGCTAGCAGCCTAGTGGTAAGGGATGATGGGAGTTGTAGTCCCCAAACAGCAGGCAACCCAAGTTTGAGAAACACTGGCACAGTGTTGGACTAGGAGCAGAGGGTAAAGGTAAAGGGAGCCCTGACCATTAGGTCCAGTCAGGGACGACTCTGGGGTTGCGATGCTCATCTCGCTTTACTGGCCAAGGGAGCCGGCGTACAGCTTCCAGGTCATGTGGCCAGCATGACTAAGCCGCTTCTGGCGAACCAGAGCAGCACACGGAAACACCGTTTACCTTCCCGCCAGAGTGGTACCTATTTATCTACTTGCACTTTGACGTGCTTTCGAACTGCTAGGTGGGCAGGAGCAGGGACCGAACAATGGGAGCTCACCCCGTTGCAGGGATTCGAACCACCGGCCTTCTGATCGGCAAGCCCTAGGCCTAACCCACAGCGCCACCCATGTCCCATAGGAGCAGAGGGTCTTGGGTTCAAATGCCCACTCCGCCATAAAGCTCACCGGATAGTCTTGGGTCAAGCACCATCTGTTAGCCTAATATAACTTTCAGGGATGTTGTCCGGATATGTATATTGTGTGTGTGTGTGTGTGTGTGTGTGTGTGTGAGTGAGAGAGAGAGAGAGAGAGAGAGAGAGAGCTCCTTGCATGCCACCCTACGGGCAGGGGAGGTGAACTTTAATCCTCCAAACCTCTCTGTCTGACTCTCTGGAATCCCTCAAATCACACCCCTCCTCCAGCCACACCCCCTCTCCCTTCACCAGCTCTGCTTTGCCCTTCCCTTGAGTGTTTTTGCCTCGCTGGAATATGCCCTTGAACTCTGATCATGCCTCTAGCTTTCCTGGATAGAAAGGTGTGTGCTTGTGTGTACCTAGGAGCCAGCCTGCTGTATAAAGGTAAATTTGCATTCATTGCTCCTCCCACTTTTGCCTCTGTCCCCGCCCACCACCGGCCTGGCCCCAGCAAGGTTGCCCAGAAATGTGGCCCTCAGGTGAGATAGAAAAGTTATCTACCCATCCTTGGAGGAAGGGTGGGATCAAAGGATAACAAGCGCAAACCTTTTCCGCCCACTCCCTGTTTCTCAGTTCCTGCTCTTCCCAGTGCTGCAATGCCTGTGAGGTGATGGGAGCTGATTGATGCAACCAGATTGGCATGCAAAGCAAGTGAGTTGAGCACACAGAGCCAAGTTTCGCTCATCACGAGGAGCACAGCTGTCCTCCTGGAATTTTTCAGAAATTGTTTTTCCCCCCCCCCACAGCACGTTTCAGTCCTATATTAAACAACTATCGAGGCAAATTACTTGGCCTCTCAACAAATCAAATCATTTTACTCGATTAAGCACCTACCTTTTAGCAGATTATTGATTAACGAATCTATCAATTAAATTTACATGCATTTTGCATATCGGCGTACCTCAAGGCAGGCGCCTCTTTGAGATGCTGAAGAAAAGTGTAGGATAATAATAATAATAATAATAATAATAATAATAATAATAATAATAATAATAATAATTTGTTTGTGGCTTAATAAATGAAAGGTACCGCTCACAATAAGGCTATCCCTGTTCATGCCGTGTTACAGTAAGACACACCAGAACCAAAATAGCCCCCACTCTGTTAAGGTAAATTAATAAAAAATGTTTTTAATGATGTAAAGAAATTACTAAAGATGTAAAGAAATTACTGAAGTTGATTTACAAGGTACACAGGAAGAGAGGACGGGAGGAAGTCAACCCACAATGATAAGAAAGAATGATAGGTTAAAAGGATTCATGTATGTTTTTATTTGTTAAACCACTGTGCCACTTGGGCTTGCCGATCAAAAGGTCGGCGGTTCAAACCCCTGCGACGGGGTGAGCTCCCGTTGTTCGGTCCCAGCTCCTGCCAACCTAGCAGTTCAAAAGCACACCAGTGCAAGTAGATGAATAGGTACCACTCCAGCAGGAAGGTAAACAGCATTTCCATGTGCTGCTCTGGTTTCACCAGAAGCGGCTTAGTCATGCTGGCCACATGACCCGGAAAAACTGTCTGTGGAAGCGGACAAACGGTGGCTCCCTCGGCCTGTAAAGCGAGATGAGCGCCGCAACCCTAGAGTCGTTTGCGACTGGACTTAATTGTCAGGGGTCCCTTTACCTTTACCTTTAAGCACCCATGGTCCCCTGGAGTTGGCTCCTATGCAGGGAGGCCACCAGCTTTTAATCTGCCAGAACCTCCCTAGGGCAGACAGAGAAAGCTCTGTCAACATGGGCATCTTGTTCACGGTGTTTCACCAGTGGTAATGGTTCCAAACTGGGGTATTTTGAGGATGGCTGGCAAGAGCGAGGCAGCAGTAACTCACACCAAGCAAGCTGGGAGTCAACTCTTCATTAGCAAAACAGGATCTGCACGGAAGTGTCTGGCATAATGAGCACAGCAACTCAGACCTTGCCCCACCTATGGATCAGCTGCTGAGACTAAAGGTCCCTGCCTCCCCACAGCTGTCCATGTCTCCTCCTCTCCAGGGTGTTTTCCAAGCAATTGGAGACTGTGCCTGCGTGTCTGCCTTTGCTCCCCTGCTTTATGCCTCTCCTGCATCTGGGAGACCAGTGGGGAAGAGAGCTTGTTGCAGCAGGAGGAGGGGGTATTCTACACAAGCTTGGCCCATCTCTTGGCCTCCCTCCTCTCTTGCTTCTGCTTCCGACTCTGCTTCTGGACTTCTCTCTGCCACAGACTCTCCCTGCTCACTTAACCCTGTTACCTCTTCAGCTTCTGACACCTCCCCCCCCACTAGTCTTCTCCCTCTTCTCCCTCTGACCACTCATCATCATCCCTCCACCAATCCCCTGGCTCTGAGCCTTCTTCCCTTGGTTCCTCCCAGTCCATTACAACAGCCAAAAGAAGCCATAAAAGTACAATTAAATATCACAAGGCACCTAGCACAGCACATGCTATTGCTACAACAGGCAGGAATATAATTAAGTGGTCCACGAAGACCCTTAGATATCTTCAAGATGTCTGAGTGGGTGGAATAAATGGGAACCACAAGCGATCCCCTATATATATATTGTTAGGGCCTGTCTTGGCTACCCAAATCAAGCACTGGATGATGTGATCTCCAGTTCAGGGTCTCTGAGAATTCTGTACGGAGGTGGAAGAGCAGCATTTAGCAGGCAGGAGGTCCTGCTCTGTTCAGCTAGCTGTGCTCCTCATATTTAGACAATCCCGAGGTTTCACACTGTCTGCCAATCACAGAGATGGGTGACCACATGCAACAACAACAACAACAACAATCAATCAATCAATCAATCAATCAAATTTTATTACTGTCAAAGACCAGCATTTTAAATCTGAAAAGTGCTTTACAGAGCTAAAGGAGATTAAAATGCAGAATGAATATAGCAGTCTAAAAATTTAAAAGGGGCTAAAAATATCCAAGAGGAGGGTCCAGCTTGCATTTTCCCACCTTCTGCTCAAGGTCTTCCTTCCATTCCTGAACAGAAGAGCTGCTACCCACAGCCCAACACCAAGTTCAATACTCTGGGGAGGCTTATCTTCTACATACAAAACCACTGAGCAGTGTCTCCTCCAAAGTAAATGGGGGTGTGGAGCCAGAACTGTTTGACCTCCACTGTGCTTCAGAGCTTTCTGCATCAAACAACAACAGACCTCAGTGTCTGGGCAGAATGATGGGGGTGGAGACGTTCCTTCAGGTATACTGGACCAAGGCCGTTTAGGGCTTTAAAGGTCAGCAGCAACACTTTGAATTGTGCTCGGAAATGTACTGCAAGGGCCTAGATTAGGCGCATGCCTCCGACCCTGAATCTCTCAGCTGAAATCTCTGACGCGTGCATTCCTGCACTGAACAGATTCCTCATCTGTTTGCCTTTTCCTTTCAATGTCATTTGCTTCTCAGGAGAGCGGAGGCTGGACAACGACAAGGACAATTTTGAGAAAGGTGCAGAAGACAAGTTCACCCTTGATGCTCCCAACCTGGGAAAGTTGAGGAAGATCACCATAGGCCACAATAACAAGGGAGGCTCCGCTGGATGGTTCTTGTCCAAGGTTTGTGCATATGAGCGGATTGTTCTCTAGGGACGTAGGAAGCTGCGTTATAGAAAGCCAGCCAGTAGGTCCGTTTAGCTCCTTACAGATTTACATGGACTGGCAACAGTTCTCTGGGATCTCAGAAACAGGTCTTTTCCAGAACTACCTGCAGATGCCAGGGATTGACCACTAGCAGTGCTGCCACCCAATCCTCTGAGTCCCCCCTCCACAAGTAAATTAACACAGTCTCTCTATTTTTGTAAGGAAGGTTGCGGTTCCCCCATTATTCTCAGGCAAAAGCATAGTGCTTTTGTTGACAGGGCCTTTTCAGTGGTGGTTCCCCGCTTGTGGAATGCCCTCCCTAGTGAGGTGTGCCTCTCTCCATCATGATTAACTTTCAAGGAGGGTCCGAAAACATTGCTGTTTACTCAGACATTTGGTGGCTGAAGAATACTGGCAGTCCCATCACCTACCTCTAGATGTTATACTACTACTACTACTACTACTACTACTACTACTAAGTTATTATTTATACCTCGCCCATCTGGCTGGGTTTCCCCAGCCACTCTGGGTGGCTTCCAACAAAATGTTAAAATACAATAATTCATCAAACATTAAAAGCTTCCCTAAACAGGGCTGCCTTCAGATGTCTTCTAAAAGTCTGGTAGTTGTTTTTCTCTTTGACATCTGGTGGGAGGGTGTTCCACAGGACGGGTGCCACTACCGAGAAGGCCCTCTGCCTGATTCCCTGCAACTTGGCTTCTCGCAGCGAGGGAACCGCCAGAAGGCCCTCAGAGCTGGACCTCAATTGGAATTGTCTTCAGAGTGTTTTTGCTTTGCTATGGCTTTCCAGTTGGGAATCTGTTTGCCCCCCTCGGGGGTGGGGGCTCTTTGCAGAGAACGGGTGGGGTACAAACTCAAGAAACAATAAATAAAGGGAAAGTATGGGCCATGTGTTTGTTCCCATGAATCCAGCTAAAAGTAGTTGGGCGTCCTTATTAAATGCTGTGTCTTTCTTGTACCTGTCTTCCTCTCCTTGTTCAAACGAGTCTCTGCTCCCGCCCTAGGTTATCATTGAGGACATAGGCAACAAATGTATTTACAACTTCCCATGTGGCCGCTGGTTTGCTCTGGATGAAGATGATGGCAAAATCCAGCGGGATATTCTAGTGGGAGGAACAGAGGCTACAGGTAAATGCATCTGCGGGTAAAAATACTCATTTGGGCTTGGCCCATAGCTGTCAACCCTCCCTTTTTTGGCGGGAAACTCCCTTATTCCAATGCCGTTTCCCGCTGCTATCCCGGATTGTTGATATCCCTTAAATTTCCCGGATTTCAAAGGAAGCAGCTCCTCTCCCTCCTGCTGGCCAGGGAGGCTCCTCAGCTGCTTTTGATGTTCATTTTGAAGCAGGTTTTAAGATTATGGAGGCACGTGGTTAAGAGCGGTGGACTCGTAATCTGGGGAACCGGGTTCACGTCTCCGCTCCTCCACATGCAGCTGCCGGGTGACCTTGGGCTAGTCACACTTCTCTGAAGTCTCTCAGCCCCACTCACCTCACAGAGTGTTTGTTGTGGGGGAGGAAGGGGAAGGAGAATGTTAGTCGCTTTGAGACTCCTTAGGGTAGTGATATAAAGGTAAAGGGACCCCTGACCATTAGGTCCAGTTGTGACCGACTCTGGGGTTGTGGCGCTCATCTCGCATTATTGGCTGAAGGAGCCAGCATACAGCTTCCGGGTCATGTGGTCAGCATGACTAAGCTGCTTCTGGCAAACCAGAGCAGCGCATGGAAATGCCGTTTACCTTCCCGCCAGAGCGGTACCTATTTATCTACTTGCACTTTGACGTGCTTTTGAACTGCTAGGTGGGCAGGAGCAGGGACCGAGCAACAGGAGCTCACCCCATCGCGGGGATTCGAACTGCCGACCTTCTGATCGGCAAGCCCTAGGTTCTGTGGTTTAAACTCCTCCTCCTCCTCCTCCTCCTCCTCCTCCTCCTCCTCCTCCTCCTCTTCTTCTTCTTCTTCTTCTTCTTCTTCTTCCTTAACCCTGCATCCACTGCCAAAGATGCCTGGTGGCAGCCCTGTTTCAATTTCATAATGAAACTGGCAAAACGGAGGAATTCTAGCCCGTTCTCGAGGTGATGGAGAGCAGGATTTCTCTTGCCAGATCAGAACCTGATAGGATCCGTACTCAACGCATTCTTCTCGACATTTTGCCGTTAAGCTGAGAAGGCAAAGTTTGCTCTTGCAAGGATGCCTTCAGGATATCCTTTTTCCAAAGGTTGCTGATGCTCCAAAGGCCACCCAGGATTTCCTGCCACCTGGGGAGAAGGATAGGGGGTGGGGGGAACAGGCCATCAAACAATATTCCAGGCCTCAAGGCATCTGGGCAAGCAGTGGGCATGCTGGGGAGGGGGGCTGCTTTATCCAGGCTTCTTCTAGCGGAGTCACAGCCTCCATCGTGTGAGGCGCCCTTTCAGAATGGCTTAATTATTGATTTGAGCAACGGGTGGAAAAGTTGCTGCTGGTTTGCTCCACACCCATCGGTTTTATGCTTTGGATTCTTGGCTGGGGGTGGGGGAACGAGCAAGCCGTATCTTCCTTCTCCAACTTGTGGGTGCCAATCCCATCTCTGCACAATTGTCTGCCTTAATGAGAGCTCCAGCAAATAAATGCCTTCTCACCCTTTGAGAAAATAAGGGCTCAAGCGCCTTAGCAGATGGCCACAATGGATATTAGAACTTTCCCACACGGCTTTATGTAGACTTGCTAGCGTCGCTATTCTAAGCAGAAAAATGAATCTTCTCCTTCTCCTTCCTATTCTTCCATCCAACAAGGCAAAGGGTGGGTCCAAAGGGATTCAGAAGCAGAAGAGGTGAGGTGATTCTGGACCAACCTCTTTGAGCCAGTGGGCACGTTGGGAATCTTGAGAAAGTGTCGTGGGCACCAGTCCCAGAAATGGCTGCAGAGGGGGTGTGGCACGTCACAACAGGGCTGCCACATTTAAAAGAGCAGGAAAGAGAAGCAGGCCCACGGAAAGCTCCATCAATGGGGAAATAAGCATAAGCTTATTGCTGCTCTCTCACAGAGAAACTCATAGAATCATAGAACCTTAGCGTTGGATGGCACCATGAGGGTCCCATCCTGCAATGCAGGAGTCTCAGCTAAAGCATCCATGACAAAATGACAGATGGCCATCTAACCTCTGCTTAAAAACCTCCACAGAAAGAGAGTCCACCACCACTCATGGGAGTCTGTTCAACTACTGAACAGTTCTTCCAAATGTTTAGTTTTTCCGAATGTTTAGTTGTAATCTCCTTTCTTGCAACTTGAAGCCATTGGTTCAAGTCCTATCCTCTAGAGCAGGAGAAAACAAGTGTGCTCCCTCCTCCATATGACAGCCCTTAAGATCTAAAGATGACTACCATATATCCTCTCACTCTCCTCTTTTCCAGGCTAAACATACCCAGCTCCTTCAAGCACTCCTCATAAAGTTTAGTTTCCAGACCCCTGATCATCTTGGTTGCCCTCCTCTGCACACGTTCCAGCTTGTCAACATCCTTCTTAAATTGTAGGGCCCAGAATTGGACTTAGTCAGTGTGGTCTGACTAAGGCAGAATAGAGTGGTACTATTATTTCCCTTGATCTGGACACTATACTTCTGTTGATTCAGCCTAGAATAGCATTAGCTTTTTTTGCTACTGCATCACACTGTTGACTCATGTTAAGTCTGTGGTCCACCAAGACTCCTAGACCCTTTTCACATGTACTGCTAGTAAGCCAGGTGTCACCCATCCTATATTTGTGCATCTGGTTCTTCCTGCCTAAGTACAGAACCTTACATTTGTCCCTATTGAAATTCATTTTGTTAGCTTGTGCCCAATATGTTATCTCCCAATAACATATATGCCCAATAACATATCTCCAATATGTTAAGGTCATTTTGAATTATGATTCAGTCTTCTGCGGCATTAGCTACCCCTCCCAGCTTGGTGTCATCTGCGAATTTAATGAGCATCCCCTCAATGCCTTCATCCAAGTCATTTATAAAGATGTTGAACAACAGGCCCAGGACAGAACCCTTTGGCACCCCACTTGTCACTTTCCCCCAGGATGATGAGGAACAATTAATGAGTACTCTTTGGGTTCGGTCAGTCAACCAGCTACAAATCCACCTAACAGTTACGGTACCTCATTCAACCCACATTTTGCCATCTTCCTCATGAGAATATCTTGGGGGACTTTGTTAAAAGCTTTACTGAAATCAAGATAGGTAAAGGTAAAGGGACCCCTGACCATCAGGTCCAGTCGTGTCCGACTCTGGGGTTGCGTGCTCATCTCACTCTATAGGCCGAGGGAGCCGGCGTTTGTCCAAAGACAGCCTCCGGGTCATGTGGCCAGCATGACTAAGCCGCTTCTGGCGAACCAGAGCAGCGCACAGAAACGCCGTTTACCTTCCCGCTGGAGCGGTCCCTATTTATCTACTTGCACTTGAACATGCTTTTGAACTGCTAGGTGGGCAGGAGCTGGGACCGAGCAACGGGAGCTCACCCCGTCGCAGGGATTCGAACCGCTGACCTTCTGATCAGCAAGCCTGTGGTTTAACCCACAGCGCCACCTGGGTCCCTCGAAATCAAGATACACCCCACTAATGCATCCCAGCCCCTCATTTTCCCCAAAGGCAGCCCTTCGAAGCTTTCAGCTTCTGCTAGGCACATATTTGAAAATGAGATCCTAGGTGTTTAAATACAGATTTCCTCGCTCCTTTTAAACGCATGGCCTTGGGAACACCGGGCTGAGTGTGCTTCCTTCGGCTCTCTCCCGGGATGGATGCCTTTCCCTCCCTCCCCAAAGACGAGCATCAGGGTAGCTCTGCACGGAGCATTATTTATTCAACCTGCTTAGTGTCATCATGTGGCTTCCGGCATCATTGAACTGCTGGTCAGGTCCCCCTCTTTCCCCGCTAGTGTGCAATAGAGGCTATCAGTGTTAAGACCTCCTGCCGTGGGCCTTTCAAAGTTATATGCAATTTAACAAGGTGATATCTTTGCGGAAGGAAAACTACCGTATTCACAGTACTCCGCAGGCAGCCTTGGAACAACAGAAGCCCCCGCAAGGACAAGCCTGGTGCCTGCATTTTACTTAAACCCCAGTTGCGGCTGGTGTTCAACTGCTATCGTTAGCCTCACGCTTTGATGCAAAATCAGCCTCAGAGGAGTCACACATTTAAAACACACGACTGTCATGGAATTCTACTCAGTATTGATCCAGAGTAGATTCCAGTGTACAGTTAGCAGAGTAAAAACTTAAAACATGTTGCAGGATTCCCCAAAAATAGACCAGAGGCAATTGTATTTCATCCAGCAGAGCTTTACTCAGTGCTTTTTAATGGGGGGACGCAGGGGTACTCGTACCCCTAAACATTTTGTGAATCTAAGTTTGGCCTCATTGAGGGGCAGTATTTCAATATGAGTAGGAAAATGAGAGTACCCTTAAACATTTATTTATTTGAAAAAAAGCACTGCTGCTACTGAAGGCAAATGAGCATAATGGTCACAAATCCAATACATTCAGGATTGGCCCTGTCTATAAGAAATCCACTTGCAGCAAACTTAATTTAAACTTACAATAACTTATAATAAGTCTAAACCTTAACACTAAGCATACTGTGTACAGTGGTACCTCTAGTTACGTACCTGATCCGTTCCGTGGTGCCGTTCACACCCCGAAAAGTATGCAACCAGAGCGGCGATATTGCGCATGTGCAGAACGCTTCTGTGCATGCGTGACCTGCGCGGAGCATGCGCAGATCGCGTGGACGCTTCTGCGCATGCGCGCGTGGCGAAACCCACTTCCGGGTTTGCCGCGTTTGTAACCTGCGTCATTTGCAACCCGCAGCAAACGCAACACGAGGTACGACTGTACAGAACACCACACCAGAAGGAAAAGAGATAAAAAGAGAAAGTGAAACCCAGACTTCTTTTGGCCCTACTTTTATAGTCAGCATGACCTTGACAGAAGAGATAAGAGAACAAGTTTAAACCAGCTGTACTTGGCTTCTCTGAAGGAATAACCCAAACAACAGGAACCTTCTGCTTGTTTCTATCACACACAGAAGCTTCTAGAACCCTCTTGAATTAATTAGAATAGGAAAGATCTCCACACATCAGATCAATACTTTTTGTACCAAGAAATGCAAACTGACAATGACCCCCCCCCAAAAAAAAAGAATCAAGGGAACTGTAGTTTGTAAAAGGTGCTGGAGATTGTAGTTCTCTGAGGGGGAACTACAGTTCCCAGGATCCTTTGGGGGAACTTGCATGCTTGGCTATGCTTTAGATGTATGGTGTTGGTGTGACCTACGCAACAGTTGGAACGGTTGGGTGCTAGTTGAAGCCCAGTTATGGTTTTGAAGAGGACTGGTCTTCCTGGCATCCCAGATGAACAGTTTCTTTGGTGACCCCTTTATTCACCCAATTATTCACCCCCCTTTTTCTCTCCACGGTGGCCTACATGGTTCTCTCCACTCTTCATTTAATGCTCACAACAACCCTGTGGTGTAGGTTGGGCTGAGAGGCAGTGGCTGGTGCGAGATCACCCACTGAGGTTCATGGCTGAGTGTCAAGGACTGGCTGGATGAGGAAGAGCGGTTGCAGCATTCTGCCCAGGGAGGACACAGAAGAAGACTACTTAGATCCTGGATCGTGGTGGTGGGACACTGAGGAGCAGTCTGTGGAAGAAAAGAGCTGGGAGGTGCTAGAAGCAGAGCGGTTAAGCGATCAAGAGGGGTCAGGAGAAGGAGGGTAATTCAGGATTGCCCCTGCTACACAACAGCAGGGCAGCCCCAGTCCTGCTCTCTCTCCTCCCCCTCTGACTCCCTGCATGATGCTGAGCAAAGGGCCCGACAGGCCTAGAGAAGGAGCCCACCCTCTTGATGTAGGCTTCGTCTGCTTGGAAGGGATCCAGAGTGAGAAGCTAGAGGGGAAGGGTGGAGATACTGGTCAGTCTTAGCTGGATGAACCAGAGGACTCTGCTGTGTTGTTATTTTCTGTCAATACAACAACAACAATCTTTATTATGGTCCAGAGACCCATCAAAACGATACAAAGCAATACCCAATTTGGACAGCCTGCCTTCAGGTTGCACAAGCATTTTGTTCAGACTTAGAAATAGGGATCATTGGTTCTTGCAACCACCGATAGAAACTTCGCCACTGCTAATGTTCTGGCATTTGTCTTCCAGTAGGAACCTGACATAGTAAGCCTCTGATTTTCCCAGGAACGGAACAAGCAAGGGTAAAATCAGTTCAGCCCTGACTTGCTCAAATTTCACACAGTGCAGCAAAATATGTTTCATAGAATCAGTGTCTTGGGCACATGAGTTCCTGGTAGGGAACTCCTCTCAACTTGCCCTCCAGCACTGCAGAAGGAAAAATGTTTAGTCTGGCTTTTGTGAATAACCTTCAGTAATTTGGGACTGTCAGGTTTTTAATGTAAGATGTTAACTTAAAAACATGCCCATATTGTACTCCTACTGCCAGCGGACTGCGTGTGATCGATGTCGCAAGTTGCTGTATGTATTATCCCAAAGTCTTTGCTTTAAAGTCTTTAGGGTACCTTCATAACCCAGGTAATAGAGTTGTGGGGGTGACAGGCCAATAGAGGTGGCTTTTCTAGCCATGATTTTCTGCCAATTGCTGACATACTCCTTATTGGTCAGGTGTTGATATAAACCCTCCCCATTATCAAACACTGCAATCTTGAGCCAATGCTTTAGTGCAGCCCACCATGCCTTGGTTGAAATTGGGCATTCACCCGTTTCTAGCAGAAGTATGGAGTTGGGGACACAGTTGGGCACCTGAAGCAGAGATAGTAAAAAATTATTGTCACGCTTCGTGGGGTCCCTTCCCCAGCTGGGCGTTCAAAGAAAAACTCGAAGCCATTAAGCTATTAAGCTTTAATCTAGGCTAATTACTTTACAACTCGGAGTACATCATAAATACGTCAGGTTCAGTCACTATCAGATTCCTGAACTTCCGATCGGCGATTTTCCCGCCAGGAAACCCATCTAGGGAGACGGAAGCACCTTGTCCGTCTTCTCTTTGCTTCCCCTGGCACAGTGCGAGGGCTCTGTGTGCCTGACGGGAGCCCTCTCACCTCTTTCCTTTCCTCGGAGCTTCCTCCAGACGTGGAGCTGGAATCTGTCTCCAAGACAGGGGGCGGTTCACGGTACTCGCTCAGAGCCGGGCTGGAAGGGGGGGCAGCCCCCTGACATTTATTTTCTGTTAATAAAAAGTGAATTGCATTCTGTGCCTGTCCTGTGTACGCTTCCCCGTGCTTGACCCGGCTCGCTTGACAGCTTCTTGAACCCTGGCTGAGTGGAATGTGCTCTTGAACTCTAACAATACCTCTTCCTTGCCCATATAGAGATGGGTGTACAAATGTGGGTAGAAACCAGCCTACCGCACAAAGGTAATGTTAGCAGGCATTGCTCTGCCTCTGACCCCACCCACCTTTGGCACGTGGCCTCCAGGAGTCCTCCCAGGAAGGAATGTGGCCCTTGGGCTGGCAACTTCCCCCACTTCCCCTGTAAAAAGTGTTGCCGAAAGAGCAGACGCCAAGACTTCCTCATCTCCCTCCCTGTGTGGTGTAGTGGTTAAGAGCGGTAGAATCTGGTGAACCGGGTTCGCGTCCCCTCTCCTCCACATGCAGGTGGTGGGTGACCTTGGGCTAGTCACACTTCTCTGAAGTCTCTCAGCCCCACTCACCTCACAGAGTGTTTGTTGTGGGGGAGGAAGGGAAAGGAGATTGTGAGCCGCTTTGAGACTCCTTCGGGTAGTGATAAAGCGGGGTATCAAATCCAAACTCCTCTCCCCTGTGTCTCTCCCACCATCCAGGCATTGTCTACAACGTAGCTGTGGTGACGGGGGACATCAGAGGGGCTGGCACGAACTCCAAAATCCACATGGTCATGCACGGCTCCAAAGGGCTGAAGAACAGCGGGAAGGTCTTCCTGGAAGGAGGCGAGTTCGAACGTGCTAGGACTGATCTTTTCAACGTGGAGATAGCCGCTCTCCTGAGTCCCTTGAGCCGCGTTTCAATTGGGCACGACAATGCAGGTGTCGGCTGCGGTTGGTACTGCGAGAAGGTAAGGATGGGTCACTTAACATCTTTGGACAGCTGTCCAGTCACTTTCCCCCTATTTGTGGTCTGACCAGAGTGACTTGGAAGGCTTGAAGGATGTTGCTCTTGTTTCAGTGATGATGCTGTCGGGTTAGCCAGTCGATACGATGCAATAATGCATCCTGCAAATCTGATTTCACCTAATATATGCCATGTGGCACTGGAATTTATGCAGAGATCAATTGCGTGCTCATTAGGTGTCAGGGCTGCTCTGCAGTTGCAAGATTGGCGGACGGCATTCCCTCTCCGCCTCTTAAGTCACTCTTACAGTTGTGCAGAAGGGATGTGGAGGTCATTTGTGGCAGGCTTGCGTTGATTTCTAGGCAGAGGCAGCAGATTCAGGATCAGACCCAAGAGCTGTGTCATCCTGCGATTTGTGGACATTGCGGTTTTGTAGTTCAGTTGAAGGGGTGGGAGGAACAAGAGAGGGATGGGTGGCTCGTTTTAGGAAGGGGGTGATGTGATCGCCAACTCAAAATATTTGAAGGAATAGGTAAAGGTAAAGGGACCCCTGACCATTAGGTCCAGTCGTGTCCGACTCTGGGGTTGCGGCGCTCATCTTGCTTTATTGGCCGAGAGCCGGCGTACAGCTTCCGGGTCATGTGGCCAGCATGACAAAGCCGCTTCTGGCGAACCAGAGCAGCACACGGAAACGCCGTTTACCTTCCCGCCAGAGTGGTTCCTATTTATCTACTTGCACTTTGACATGCTTTCGAACTGCTAGGTGGGCAGGAGCTGGGACCGAGCAATGGGAGCTCATCCCATCGCAGGGATTCGAACCGCCGACCTTCTGATCAGCAAGCCCTAGGCTCTGTTGCTTAACCCACAGCGCCACCTGGGTTCCTTAAAATAGGTACAGCGGAATAGGTACAGCGGATAAATTCAGTTCAGTCCACATTTGTAGGCTAACCTAGCTAATTAGCATTTCCTGAAATAATGTGGGAACCAAAACACAGCCATCCTTTGAAAATGCGCAGCTCTCTGAATTTTGGAGTGCCGTTCTCCAGCCAAGTAGCATGTCCATAAAAATGCATTCCGTTGGGGGATATTTCATGGCAAAAATGTGTATGTGTAGGCAAAATTGTATCAGGAGAAATTTGCACTAAAATAATGAAGGATTTTCATGAGGAATGCAGAAAAAGAATACTGCAAAGGAACTCAGCTCGGTGGTGGAACATCTGTCTTGCCTACAAAATGTCTCGAGTCCAATTCCTGGTGTCTCCCAGTAGGGCTGGGAACGTCTCATGCCTGTGTCAGTGTAAACAATTCTGAGCTAGATGGAGCAGAGGTCTGACTCTGTATAAGGTAGCTCCCTATGTCCCTATGACATTTTGCTGAGAGTTCTACAGTGGAGGATTGAAGTTCTCCAACAGCTAAGGAGGGAAGAAAGCAATAAAACTGCTTGCACATTTGCACATTTGCAAAGCTAAGTTGGGTCCAGTATGGTTTCAGATTGGATGGAAGACCATGTATTTATTGAGGTTCCTGCATTGCAGAGGATTGGACTAGTTGACTCTCAAGCTCCCTTCCAACTCTAGAAAAAGAATCTAAAAAGTTGTCGGAAAATTATTTCCTGAGAATTTTTGAACCAGCCCTTCTTACGACCTCCTTGGCATTGTCAGTTTGCCTTTCTTAGTGCACAAAGTATTGATCTGATGATGTGTAGAGATCTTTCATATTCTAATTAATTCAAGAGGGTTCTGGAAGCTTCACTATGTGAAAGAAACAAGCAGAAGGTTCCTGGTGTTTGGGTTATTCCTTCAGAGAAGCTGAGCACAGCTGGTTTAAACTGGTTCTCATCTTTTTCTGTCAAGGTCATGTTGACTATAATAGTGAGGCCAGAAGGAGCCTGGGTTTCACTTTCTCTTTCTATATCTTTTCCTTCTGGTGTGGTGTTCTGTACATCGTATGCTTAGTGTTTAGGTTTAGACTTATTATAAGTTACTGTAAGTTTAAGTCTGCTGCAACTGGTTTTCTTATGGGCATTGCCAATCCAGACTATATTAGATTTGTGACCATCACTGGTGGAGGAAGAGGAGTGCGGGGAGAGCGCACCATCCCCGGCAGCATGTTCCTGGTGGCGTGCCATCGCGGCTGCCTCCCTGCCCGTGCTGGGCATCACGTCCCTGCAGGCAGCATGCCCCGCCCACAGGACTCACACCACACCCCTGCGGGTGGCACGCCCTGCTCCTGGGGTGCGCGCCAGCCCCTCCCCCACCTGCTCTCCGCCCCTCAGTGCCGGAGCATGAAGCTCTGCCACTGGTGACCATTATGCTTACAGTGGACGCTCGGGTTGTGAACACGATCCGTGAAGAAGGCACGTTCGCAACCCGCAGCATCCGTAACCCGCAGCGCTGCGTCTGTGCACACGCGGGTTGTGATTCAGTGCTTCTGCGCATGCACAAAGCATGATATAGCGTTTCTGCGCACGTGCCGAAACCTGGAAGTAACCCGTTCCGGTACTTCCGGGTTCGGCGCAGTGCGCAACTCGAAAATGCGCAACCTGAAGCGGCCGTAACCCGAGGTATGACTGTATTTGCCTTCAGTAGCAGTAAATCTCTGCTGGATGAAATATAATTACCTCTGTTCTATTTTTTGGGAATCCTGCAATGTGTTAAAGTTTTAACTCTGCTAACTATATGTTGGGATTCTACTCTGGATCAATATTGAGTAGAATTTCATGACAGACAAAGCCTTGCATCTTTGTCTTAAGAGCATCAGAAGAGGCTGCAGGGTCAGGACGGCCCATCGAGTCCAGCATCCTGCTCACACAGTGGCCAACCAGATGCCTGCGGGGAAACCTGCAAGCTGGATTCGAGCACTTAATTTCAAATCCTTGCTCATGTTTCTGCAGGAGTGCCAACTTGAATACAATATTCAGGGGTTGGGGAAGGTAAGCCCGGGCACACATGATCGATCCCATGACATGGGGCACACCCCCCCCATTTGAATGTCAATGCCCATTAACTTTGGGGGCCCCCCCTCAAATATATTATTGGGGGCACTGAAGGGACCTTGGCTCCAGGGAGTTGACTCCTATGTGTTTGTGAATGCATTATGTCTCACTAGGAGGCTATGGGCAATGGAAAAATGGATGGTCTATTCCGGCGCTCCCTTTCCCCTTCCAGGTGGTGGTGTATTGCCCATTTACTGGTATTGAACAGACGTTCCCTTGTGGGAAGTGGCTGGATGAGGATGACGGTGATGGACTGGTGGAACGGGAGCTCTACGAAATGGTCTCGCTGCGTAAGAAGAGACTGAAAAGTAAGTGCGAAAGAGCAAAGCTTGAAGGGCATCCATCATTATTTGAAAATGCTCCTGCCCTTGGGAGCACTCAGGGTTGTTTTTTCTGCTGACAGTTCTTTCTTGGTACAGAGAACCAAAAATTCGTCTTCTTCTTCTTGCTTCTGTCAGGTTCCCTTAACAGTTGCTCAAGAGTAAAGACCAAGCCCTTCTTGTCTTTCTATCATTTTTTTTATTATAAATAATGTTTATTAAAGATTTTTGCAAACATTCTTTTAGACAACATTTAACATTCATATGTTATACAAATTTTCTGACTTTCATCAACCACTTCTCGAGATTTTCACTTTTCTGAACTTCCTCTTGTATTTCATATTTCACTATTACTTTTAATAACCAAAGTCAAATATTATTTTCCAAAATTATTACTGTAATATTTCTTAAAATAAACCTCACAAAACTTCTTGCAAACCTATTAGTGTGATTTGTTGTTTACAGTTATCTTTCAAATATATCTCAAATTTAGTCCAATCTTTTAGAAATTCCTGGTCCCGTCGGTTTCAAATTCTTCCTGTCATCTTATCCAGTTCTGCATAGTCCATTAACTCTTTCTATCATATTATTGTGCAAAGTATTTACAGTGCAGAGCTAATCCTAAACATGACTGTCTAGTCGCTAGCGGAATCCGGAAGTGGCCCCCTCCTGTTGCGGCGCCAACACAAGAGTCTCGGCACCCTAAAGTGCCGTCTCCTTTCTTCCCTGACCCCTCTGCGTAAAGCAGGTGCCGGAAACGGTGTCGCCCTCTCCGAGTGGGTCTGCTGAGTGGTGCTAGGTCTCTCGGCATCTTCCTGGAGACCTCTCACCCCCTGGCTCCCTCCCGGCAACTGCTCCTCCCCCGAGGAGGAGCTGGCAGATTCACTGGAAGACGGATCTGTCGACAGCAACAGCTGAGGCTGCCTGTAGCCACTCAGTGCCAGACTGGCAGGGGTGGGCATATCCCTGACATCTTCCTACGGCAGCCATTTTATATTGGCATTCAGAGCACTTTTGTCAATATAGGAGTACTGCCACCTCCATTTTTACCTGAAAAGATAAAAGAACTAAGCGCTCTGCAAGCCACTGGTCTTGAGTCCAAAAAGTTTGGGCCTTTTTAGTTTAGAGAAAACGCGAGTAAGAGTCGACAAGCTACAAATTTATAAAATCGAGTGTGACATGGAGAAAGTGGAGAGAGAAAATTTTTCCTTCCCCCTTCCACAACGCTAGAACACGTGAACATCTAGGGGAGCTGGATGGTGCAAGATTCAGGTAAAAGAAAATACTTCTTCACGCCTCAGGTAGTTAAAATATGGAACTCTCTGCCATGGGAGGTAGTGATAGCCATCAGTGCTAGAGTGCCCAACCTGTTAAATAGAAGATTCCAGGTATGTTCTGAATCCCCGCTGGCTCCAGGGTGTCTGCTGTCCTCCATGGTGACACAGATCCTTTGGGGACAAAGAGCTGCATAAGGTTCATAACTGGCGGGGAGAATTTACATTGTCCCTCCTCCCTCTGGTCACATCAGTGCAATGAATGCTTATAAAATTAGTCAAGGCGCTGCATGATCAAGACGCCTCTGTGACTAACAGTTTGTCCCGTTTAAGGAGCGATTCCGTTGAAGCCGCGCTCATTACAGCGAACATCACTTAATGTGACAGCCACTTTATCTCTGCAGCGCAGTCCATTCTGCGAAAGCATTTATGACCTTTAAACTGCCATATTATCGACCCTGACTGCTATTGACAGTGCAATCCCTTTGTGGATGTTGTATATTAAATGGGCAGGAAGCGGTGCCCTTGAGTAATTGCTGACCTTTCGCTGCCGTACAACGGGATAAACTTGTATTGTCATCTCCCCTGTCTGCTTGCCTGGGCAGCAGCTTTTCTTACTGTCCTTTTGCAAGACCTCTGTCTGAAATAATTTTCGGAAAGGATATGCCTTCTCATTAGAGGCTCGGGATTTTTCTCCAAACCAGTGGTGCGTTGCCATGAAGAGTGCTGAGTATGTGCACAGTTGTTGCCAGTCATCACAGCTGTGTGTATCCACAACTTTTCTCCAGTGACCTCAGGCCAGGGTGATGTATATGAGCTATCCTGCTTTATCCTCCCAATAACCCTACGAGGTAGGGACTGTACCACTATTTCAGGGTCCCTCCAGCCTATTATTACTATTACTACTATTACTATTACTACTATTATTATTATTACTATTACTATTAGAGTGGTACTGTACCTCTACTTACGGACGCGATCCGTTCCGGGGTGCCATTCGCACCCCAAAAAGTCCGTAAGTAGAGCGCCGCTTCTGCGCGTGATGCGATAGAGCACTCCTGCGCATGCGCGAAGCGCACAGATTGCTCCTGCGCATGTGCAATGTGGCAAACCCAGAAGTAAATGCTTCCGGGTTTGCCGCATTCGTAACCTGAAAAAACGCAACGTGAAGCAAACGCAACTCAAGGTATTATTATCTTGCATCAGTGTAAGAAGAGAAGGGGCAATCTCCCCTTTGGCTGGGTGCTCCCCCCTAAAAAATGGGCAACAATTTCCAGCACCTCTTTTTCTAGGAAAAAAAACCCTGTGCCTGACACACTATATATGCAAGGATTTCTCTCCTTTTTTTTGTATGGAGAAACATTCCATCTTGTGAGCCTTAAGTAGCAAAGACCAGACCCTGGTTGACACCTTAGTGAGGAGCGTTCCTCAGAGAGCTTTATAGCTGAGTTAGGGTTTGACACTGGCTGTCTGCTGGGAGTCATGGCGTTTGGGTGGGATTTTGAGGCAGAAGATCAGGGCCTTACTCAGAAAAAAATGAATGGGAGGGACCCTAAACACAGCAGGACTGGATTTTCACATTTTGAAGTCACCCATTGCTCTGCAATGAGACCATTAACTCCAGTGTCTTAACTCACCGGTTACTTGTCTGCACACCTGCTCCCAGGTTCAGACTGACAACATTACAGTCCACTTTACAAAAGTGTCATGTTGCATGAGTGTGGGGATGTTTAGGGAGGCAGGAGAGGATATATTATTTTATGATAGCCTTCCTAACTTGCGCCAGCAAGTTCTATAACTTAGCAGAGTTGTTAAACAATCCCCTTTTAAATTACACAGCGGTTAGCTAGTCGCAGGCTCGTCTGAGCCTCACTAGTTAGGATTCTTGGTACGATCCCTTTTTATATCCCTCCTAAAAGAATAGACACGACCATCTAATTAAAGGTAACATAAAACTAGTTTACTTACAATCATCCAGTTCACAATAAGGTCCCTGAAAGCAGACTTAATTTACAGAACAACATATAACTACAGTCATACCTCTGGTTGCAAACAGGATCCGTTCCGGAGCCCCGTTTGCAACATGAGCAGCACGCAACCTGAAGCGCTGCATCTGCACGACGCGATTTGGTGCTTCTGCACATGCGCGAATCGCCGAACGTGGAAGTAACCCGTTCCAGTACTTCCAGGTTTGGCGGGTTCTTAACCTGTGACGAACGCAACACGCAGCGTTCGTATCACGAGGTACGACTGTATGTGAACTATCCCATAAGGGAAATAGTCTCAAATGACTGCGACTCAGCAGTTACTTCTCCTAACCCTTAGGAACACAAAATGGAGAACAAGAAGAGCAGAACATGGAGGTCATGTGCTCCTCTGTCCAAGAACAGGCCACCCCCCATTAGGTCACATGCAAAGGAAGTCTGTCCCAGCTCAGGAGGAACTAGCACGTTTTCTCCTGAGTGATGCAAAGCATTCCCCAGCATGTGCATTGTAGGAATGTTGCATTTGACTGCAATACGTTTTTACATCCCACAATGAGATCAGACCCTTTTGCTCTTGGGAGGCAAGGAAAATTCACATATGCAAGTGGAAGCAATGGATTGGGGCTAGCATGAGTGTGAAGTTGAGCTGAAATGGAAGAGAAGGTTTTTATGGATCGTTTGCAAAGCGATTCACATTGCTGCGTCTCCAGGCTATGAGAAGAATCATAGAATCATAGAGTTGGAAGAGACCACAAGGGCCATCCAGTCCAACCCCCTGCCAAGCAGGAAACACCATCAAAGCATTCCTGACAGGTGGCTGTCAAGCCTCTGCTTAAAGACCTCCAAAGAAGGAGACTCCACCACACTCCTTGGCAGCAAATTCCACTGTCGAACAGCTCTTACTGTCAGGAAGTTCTTCTTAATGTTTAGGTGGAATCTTCTTTCTTGTAGTTTGAATCCATTGCTCCGTGTCCGCTTCTCTGGAGCAGCAGAAAACAACCTTTCTCCCTCCTCTATATGACATCCTTTTATATATTTGAACATGGCTATCATATCACCCCTTAACCTTCTCTTCTCCAGGCTAAACATACCCAGCTCCCTAAGCCGTTCCTCATAAGGCATCGTTTCCAGACCTTTGACCATTTTGGTTGCCCTCCTCTGGACACGTTCCAGCTTGTCAGTATCCTTCTTGAACTGTGGTGCCCAGAATTGGACACAGTATTCCAGGTGGGGTCTGACCAGAGCGGAATACAGTGGTACTATTACTTCCCTTGATCGAGATGCTTCCCTTGATCAGAGATCCCCCTGTTGAACATCTGCACAACATAACTGGTGTTCAAGGCATTGGGCACGTGCTTTATAAAAAGGACCTCTCTAATCATCTCTGGTTGTTTGGGTTGGTTTCCTTCTTTCTTTTTCCTTTATCACCAGCTTTCACTATTCTAATTCAGTGATTCAGAACCTTTTGTTTTATAAGAAAATCCTTGGTCCTTGTGGATATGGACAAGTGACCTTAAGGGCGCAGGGACGGACGCCCCCATCTTCCTCCAGGTTTACGGTGACAAAGGAAAGTCCGACGAAATGAAGCTGGACAATAACTCTGATAACTTTGAAGCTGGACAAACGGACAAATTCATGGTATGCCTTCCTGTCTGTCACGTGTGCTGTGCTCCAAACACAGACTTGTGTTTACTGCCGTGTTAACCTGGGAATCAGCCCAGACGCTTCCTGTTTGCAGTTAGTGCCGGTTAAATGGCACAGAAGAATAGCCAGTCAATTCCTCGTGGTTTATGTGAAAGGGTTTAATAGCCCTTATAAAAGGAAGGAAATAGCAAACTTATTGGAATTGTCAGCTATGTTGGCGCTTCATTGACTCAGAATGCTGAAGGTGTGACCAGGGCCGGCGCGTCCATTTAGGCGAACTAGGCAGTTGCCTAGAGCGCCAAAATGGAGGGGGCGCTGGCCAGCCTGCCCCCGCCCCCCGCCGCCCCCCGCCGCCGCCCGGTGCCGCCCCAACCAGCGGCGGAGCAAGCAGCTTGGGGCGAAAACCGCAGCAGCGGGGGCGCCAAAATGGAGGGGGCGCTGGCCAGCCTGCCCCTCGCCCCCCGCCGCCAGCCGATGCAGCCCCAACCAGCGGTGAAAACCGCGGCGGCGCGGGGCGCCCGGCAGGGCAGGGGGCGGGGCACCGTACATCATGCGCAATTATGCCGCGTGCCCCGCCTCCTTGCCTAGGGCGCCAAAATCCCTAGCACCGGTCCTGGGTGTGACTAATTCTTGCCTTAAATACAAGGTGAACATTATGATGCCTGCATTCTTCTCTGGTTCAGATTTAATCTGAACCCGAGAAGAATCCTGCCCCTTCTCTCCCCTCTCCTGACCACCTGTCAGTCTCCAAACTCATACTGCTCAGTGACAGAACATTAACTGTACCAATGTCAGCATTGACTACGTGTAACCCACTGCAAAATGTGAAGGGTTTGCAAGATCTCCCCTCTCCCTGCCAGGCATACAAACGGTTCCGTTAATGCTTTCCCTATGTTATGTAGTGTGACCCATGATTTAACATTGACCACCGCTTGCAAAAGAGAACCTTATAATTAATTCACTACAGAGATGTATGCAGTCCCCATTTTTCTCCCCCTTCTTCCTAATTTTTACAATACCCTAAATTAACCTGACTAGGAGCTAGCCTTGCTCCTGGTACTTTGAAGCCTAGCATTGAAATAACAAAGTGCTTCACTGCATGCAGTTCGATCCATCTGCCTTCCTGAGTAGACTTTCCTGTGCCATGCGCACTGACCCCAGCATTCCTCTAGCTTACTGTATGGCTAGGGATCAACGCACATCAGATCAGCACATCTCTGGGGAAAGCTCTGCTCAGATCACACACAGAAACTTAGCTTACCAGGATTTGTTCAGCTTCTGACCTTCTTGGGGAAGCAAGATGTGTTTGGGGAGCAGAGTTTGTTTTCATGATGCAGTCAGCGCGACCAACTGGAAAATTAGCATCACCTAATTTTAAAGTGGGACATGGAAAGCTGCCTTATAATGAATCAGACCATTGGTCCATCTAGCTTAGTATTCTCTACTCTGACTGGCAGTGCCTCTCCAGGGTTTCAGGCGGGGGTTTCTCCTGTGTCTACCTGGAGATGCTGGGAATTGAAGCTGAGACTTTCTGCATGCAAAGCAGATGCTTTACCGCTGAGCTTCATCCCTTCCCAACCTAGGAAATGCCCTGCTGGATCAGGGAAAAGGCCCATCAAGTCCTCTGGGAAATCCATCCAAGTTGGTGGCCACGGCTACATCTTGTGCAAGCAAATCCCACAATTTACATGAGGGATAGGGAACATCGTGCTTGGGGGCCAAATGTGTGTGGGAGATGAGTGGGAATATGGATGAGGGAATATTGTTTCATATTTCCTATCCCAGCTTGTGTTAACAAGCTCCAAACTAGCAGAGATTCTCGTCCCCAATTAAACGCAGCAAAACGTGGTGATTAAGTTCGTTTGAACTTCTATAACAAGGCAGATTCCTGGCATATTTCCCCTGGTTCCCCCTTAAAAGTAAATACACGACACATAGCTCTTTAAAAGTAAAAAGGTTTACTCACAGACATTTCCAAGGTTCTACAAGTCTCAGAAAGGCAGGCTAGCTTAGATTAAATATGTACACGTGGAGACTCCCCTTAAGGGAGGAGGCTCCATCTGGGTCCTCTTGGCTGGAAGCCAAGAGTGCATCTTCTCTTGAGATGTTGCATGCTCGAAGATCCGATGAGGAAGAGAGTGGAATGGCTGCTCACCTGTGACTTTGAGTAACTACAGGTAAGGCCACTCCCACCTCTGGTCACACAGAGGAAGTGGTCTCAGTCCAGGTACAGGAAACTCTAACTGGAGGACTGAGACCCATTGTGTACATTCTAGGAATGTTGTGATTGACTGCACCAGTGTTATACAAAGTGGCCCTCCATGCCTCTTCACCAGGCCCTCAGGACTGTTCCTAGACCAGACTCTCTCTCTCCAGGCCACATCTCTCACTGCCCCAGATTTGCACCGTCCTTGAGCAATTTTGCCTGGCCCCACCCACTTTTGCCTTTTTGCTCCACCCACCTTTTGCATGTGGCCACAGAAGGTTGCCTAGAAAGGCCCTCCACCCCAAACATGTTTTACAGGTGGATCACTTGATCCAACCTCTTGATCGATGCAAGAATCTTGCAGTTACAGCAAGCCTCTTTCTTTTTTGCAAGTGCCATTGATAACGGAAGGAAGCTGTGCAAGAGCGCTGTTCTTGTGCAACAAGCTTTTGGCTCCACCAGAGCTTGCACGGGAAATGCCCCCAATGGATTTTGCTGCTCTTGTGCATCTCCAGTTTGATTCTCCCGGGGGCCTGATCTTCCCCCAGATTGTGCCTGTAGTAGAAAAATGCCACCAATGATGCGTTTTATACATGTTTCCTGCAGATTGAGCTCCCAGATCTGGGCAATTTGTACAAGATCCGGATATGGCATGAGAAGAGGAGCCCATTCGCTGGCTGGCATCTACATAAGGTAAAAAGCCAGTGGGGACAGATTGCACTATGGGGGCAAGATCAATCCCCTGTAATAAGCAAGAACTTATTGTTTCCATGAACTTGCATCCTTCTCTAACACTTGAACACTGACATGTGGCCGGGGCAACCCAGCCAAATGGGCAGGATATAAATGATATCATCATCATTATTATTTGCATGCTTGGTTTACAGTGAACTCATGAATCTTAAGCTTCAGGGCCCCTAATCCTGGAGGGTCCCAGAAGTGACACTGCTTAAAAATATTGGGTTTAGTCAGTGGTGTAGCGTGGGTTGCTGATGCCTGGTGTTGCACCCCCGTGGTGGACTGGGCAGCTGGGGTGGGGACACATGCAGAGGATGAACAGAGCCTGCCTCCATCAGGCTCCTTGCTCGCTGCCTCAATCCACCTGCCTCCTAGACCAAACCACCTGCTGCCGTGCCTCAGCTGCCAGGACTCTGTGCCTGATCGCACCCCCTCAAAAATGTGTGCCCGGGGCCACGGCCCTCTGGCCTCCCCACGCTACGCCTCTGAGTCTAGTAGACCCAATTTGAGTCACAGCAACTTTTTGTTGTATATATTTCAACAGTCCCAAAGTCTGAGAGTCAGTAGCACAGATGTTATTACGGTGTAGTGATCGGTCATGGAACAACCCCATTGAAGAAGATAGCAGTGGTTACCCAGACCCCATTGCTGGTTGTGAAGGGGCTAACAGACGGTTCAAGCTTCAGGGACCCCAAAATGCAGTCTGCCATTGAACCATGTTGACTTACCTGCTTAGGAGACCTCAAGCAACTACCATGTAACTCCTCTGTGCTGCAAAATGTTATTCCTTAGCCTTATTATAGGGTGAACACCTGTTTCAGATTGTGTTGGGAATCTCCCTCCCTCTACTCTAACGGTGCTTTCTAAGGCACACCCAAGAGTTCTCTGCAGCTCTAAGTTGCAGGGGGAAGATTGGCAGCAGAAGGATCATGATGATCTTCTCATAGGGCAGAGGTGGCTAGCCTCTGGCAAATTGGCACCAGCCATTTGGTTTTCACCTACTTCATAGCAACCGTCACAACTTTGTGAGGTTAGGCATTGGGTAAGCCTAGGTTTGGCTGGAGGGGAGATTGTAGCCTTTGCCTGCCCCTCCTCATTAACAGTATCCTGTTAAAGGAAACGATGGGGAGTGGCTCCTCTCCGATGCCCCGACAGGGGCTAGGGCCATACCACTCCCCCAATGGGGACCTCTCGGGGTACCCCTATTTGATGTAGGTCATAGGGCTCCTCCAAATGATAGATTGCCCTTAGATGCAACTCCCAGCAAATGGACTGGAGCGATATACAGTCACACCTTGGGTTATGGCCACTTCAGGTTGTGTGATTTCAGGTTGCGCACCGCGCCGAACCCGGAAGTAATGGAACGCATTACTTCCGGGTTTCGGTGCTCGTGCATGTGCACAAGCGATATATCATGCTTTGCGCATGAGCTTGTGCACAGACACAGCGACATGGGTTGCGAACGCGCCTCCCACACGGATCACGTTCGCAACCCGAGCATCCACTGTAGTCTGGCTTCACCCAAATCCTGTGCCAGACCACTCACATCTGTAACCAATGAAGTTGTGTCCTATTTGAATCCATAAACCAAATACTGTTGGTCTGTGTGTTTATTCATCCCCCAGGGAATGGCAGCTCACGGGGTCTTGACACGCTGTTTGCTTCTTTCAGTCAATCAGATGCTTGTGTAGGATTATGTTGTCCCACCACTGGAAGGTTGAGTGGATATCCTACTCATTGTCCAGCCTCTGAGATATCATTGCTCAACATCACCCATGGTGATGTTGTCATTGTCCAGCCTCTGAGATATCATTGCTCAACATCACCCATGCCTTCACAAGCATGGGAACTGGAAACCTTTTTTCTAAAAGCCAAAACTAAATTCTCAGATTTATTCATTATGCTCCCATTATTAAATGTTCTTGCTGCAGAGTGCAGTGTCTTCCTATATGGAAGTCCTACTTTGGATAGCGGGACATGGGTGGCGCAGTGGTCTAAACCACTGAGCCTCTTGGGCTTGCCGATCAGAAGGTCGGCGGTTTGAATCCCCGCGACGACGAGCTCCCGTTGCTCTGTCCCAGCTCCTGCCAACCTAGCAGTTTGAAAGCATGCCAGTGCAAGTAGATAAATAGGTACCACTGTGACGGGAAGGTAAATGGCATTTTGTTTCGGTCATGGAGTCCCGTTGAGCCAGAAATGGTTTAGTCCTGTTGGCCACATGACCCAGAAAGCTGTCTGCAGACAAACGCCTGTTCCCTTGGCCTGAACAGTGAGATAAAGATTTGAAGAAGGAAGGCCTGTCTAGGGGGGAGGGCTGGAGGGGGGAGGGGGAAGGGGGGGAAAAGAACAAAGAGAGAGAGAGAGAGAGAGAGAGAGAGAGAGAGAGAGAGAGAGAGAGAGAGAGAGAAAACCGTAAGGTACTTTGAACTGGTTTTGTTATGTAAGCTTTTTAAAGGAACCATATATAATAATGTTATGTTGTTATGCATTGTTGTATGAACTAAGTTGTGTTTGGTATTCCTTTCTTTCATAGAATATTATAAAAATGTTAGGTTACTAAGCAAATTTAATAAAAGTTTTAAAAAAAAATTGAGATGAGTGCCGCACCCCATAGTCGCCTTGGACTGGACTTAACCGTCCAGGGGTCCTTTATCTTTTTGGATAGCACTGAACAAACTCTAGAAATGTATTTCTTTTGCTATGTAGGCATGTGCAACAACAATAGCAAATCACAATTTACTTTTTTTTAAAAAGAAAATAAGGCCACATTGTTAATAGACCTTGGCTTTTGAGCCTCTAATATGATCTGATAGGTTTCTGCCTTCTTCTGTGCTGCGCAGATGTTTGGAGGATCTAGCTGGGAGTTAGTAAACCATGAAGCATTGCGGATGCACGCTGGTCCCCAAGATTCATCCACACAGTCATTCTGGCCTCATTAGTCTTGGTTTGCTGTCGCTTCCACTCCTGGAGGAAAGGTTGATGTCTAGCTGCAAAAGAGTCCCTTGTTCATTCTCTAGTGAGAGGGTTGCTAATGAGGCCGCAATGTTTAGTTGATTAATCTCTTAGATTAATCAGTTTAAAAACCTTTTCGCAGCACAGTCTTAAGCATATCTGCTTGGAAAAGAAGCGACTGCTTCTGCGTTCAGTACTGTGTAATAAGTGGGGTCAGGATTACAACTTTACCACACAATCATATGTGTCTAGAGAGGTGTAAAGTCCCCAACTAGGACTGGGCAATATCTGGAGGAGACAGTTTGGAGTAGAAAGGCAGCCAAGGGAAGGTGCTTAACCCCAACCCAGCATGCCATTTCCCACACTCACTCCCCACAGCTGCTTCCCTAACCCCCTGTCTGAGGTTCCAAATGCGCCTGGCGAGTAGCTTGGCCCAGGTTTTTCACAGCATAAAAGGTAAAGGTAGAGGGACCCCTGACCATTAGGGTCCAGTCGTGTCCGACTCTGGGGTTGCGGCACTCATCTCGCTTTATTGACTGAGAGCCGGCATACAGCTTCCAGGTCATGTGGCCAGCATGACTAAGTCGCTTCTGGCAAACCAGAGCAGCGCATGGAAATGCCGTTTACCTTCCAGCCGGAGCGGTACCTATTTATCTACTTGCACTTTGACATGCTTTCGAACTGCTAGGATGGCAGGAGCAGGGACCGAGCCCGTTGCGGGGATTTGAACCGCCGACCTTCTGATCGGCAAGCCCTAGGCTCCGTGGTTTAACCCACAGCGCCACCTGCGTCCCTTTATTTCACAGCATAATCCAAAAAAAATATGCTGTTATATGTCTGCACTTATGGGTACACCTCCTTTTGTATTATGAGGGAAGAAAAAGAACAACAGGTTATTTAGCTAGCTGAATTTCAAGGTTAATAGAGGCCTCGCCTGGAGGAAATAAAATAACTGAACCATCTTATTAAACAACACTCATTTCCTCCACCTTACAAACTGACACGGCTCCAGCGTGTTTAGTAAATTGCATTTTTTCCTTACTCTAGTTTCAACCCTCCTTCCCCTCCTCCTTTCATTCACGTTGAACTTATTCAACGTTTTGGTTCAATTTTGGTTTAATTAAAGGTAACCCTTTTGAAAACTCTGACGAAAGAGAAGTACACATTCAACTGTGACCGCTGGCTGGATAGCAATGAGGACGACAACGAGATTGTGCGGGAACTCACAGCCGAAGGCCCACTGGTGGCTGAAGTGAAGCCAGGTGAGAATAAAGAGGACCTCCATGGGAGTGGGGCAGGGATTTGGGTAGCAATTAACCTCCTTCTATCCCACCCTCATTGGTACTGTATCTTCTGCAGACGCCATTAAGCAGGCTGAATGGCTGCAAATTTTCATTATCATAGAATCATAGAGTCGGAAGAGACCACAAGGGCCATCCAGTCCAACCCCCTGCCAAGCAGGAACACCATCAAAGCATTCTTGACAGATGGCTGACAAGCATCTGTCATTATGAAGTTGTTGAGTTTTTTATTTTTTATTTTCTCTTTCTGGAGACATCCTTGTTACTTCTGCTGGGTCATGGGAAATCTTAGGGGCTTAGCAGTATAGTCGTCATTTGGGCTACACCTTCTTGGTGTCTTGAGTTCCTTTGGAGAAAGCTGTGAAAAAATGAGATAATTTGGGCACAGTCTAACCCCCTTATCCAACATCCTGAATGGGGGTTGGATGCACCCAGCCCAGAACTAGCGTCCCCCAGGGCAGAGATCCCCATTCTGCCATCCAAAAGTGGAGGTGAGAGCAAATCCAGTATGATCACGTCTTTGTTGTTGTTGTTTAGGCGTTTAGTCGTGTCCGACTCTTCGTGACCCCATGGACCAGAGCACGCCAGGCACTCCTGTCTTCTACTGCCTCCCACAGTTTGGTCAGACTCATGTTGGTAGCTTCGAGAACACTGTCCAACCATCTTGTCCTCTGTCATCCCCTTCTCCTTGTGCTCTCCATCTTTCCCAACATCAGGGTCTTTTCCAGGGAGTCTTCTCTTCTCATGAGATGGCCAAAGTATTGGAGCCTCAGCTTCAGGATCTGTCCTTCCAGTGAGCACTCAGGGCTGATTTCCTTCAGAATGGATAGGTTTGATCTTCTTGCAGTCCATGGGACTCTCAAAAGTCTCCTCCAGCACCATAATTCAAAAGCATCAATTCTCTGGCGATCAGCCTTCTTCGTGGTCCAGCTCTCACTTCCATACATCACTACTGGGAAAACCATAGCTTTAACTATACGGACCTTTGTCGGCAAGGTGGTTCTCTGCTTTTTAAGATGCTGTCTAGGTTTATCATGGCTTTTCTCCCAAGAAGCAGGCATCTTACGAACATTTAACTTGAGCAGTTTTAACCAGACATGGTTGAAAGTAGGCTGGTTGAAGTAGCACCAGTTAAATTGAAGCAAGGCTTGCAAACTCCTTCTGTGCCAGTTCCTCTTGGGGGTAACCCAGCACAAAAATAACTTTAAAGCTCTCCGCCTTGCTTTGGGGTGGCAGGGCCCAACTCTGTGTTACAAAGAGGTCCGCAAACATGACATGAAGGCTGGCAACATCAACCCCACTGTATGGGAAATCCCTTGCAGACAACCACTGGCCTGGAGACAGGCAGTCAGGTCACGTATTCTTAGCAGTGACCAGAGGAGAAAAGACCCCTGGGAGGAGCACAGTGAGATATATAGTTGTCTATCTAGCACCATATTGCTTACACTGGGGTGTGTGTGTGTTGGGGGGGGTAGTACCTCTGGTGGGAGACACATTGTGCTCCTTCTGGGTAGTTTGTCCACCTTTCGTCCCCACCTGTCAGCATAGCTGTCAACCCTCCCTTTTTTTGTGGGAAACTCCCTTATTCCAATGCCGTTTCCCGCTGCTATCCCGGATTGTTGCTATCCCTTAAATTTCCCGGATTTCAAAGGAAGCAGCTCCTCTCCCTCCCTGCCGGCCAGGGAGGCTCCTCAGCTGCGTTGCTCGGCTGCCAATAATGAGTCTGAGACCGACTGGGGGCGGAGCTTGCATGCCTTGTGCAGCCAGACCCTCACGCCCAACCAGACAGCCAGCCTGCCTGCCGTCTACACGCTCGCTCTTTCGCTCACCTGTTCGCACGCAGCCTCTGGAGCGCAGGGTGGCGAGGCTACTTGGTGCCATTGCACCGCCCTCGCGGCATCCCTTATTTTCAAATCCGAAAGTTTGAAAAAATTCCTTATTTTCAAATCCGAAAGTTGACAGCTATGCCTGTCAGGCTTCGGGGAATTCTATCCCTCCTCCAGTGTCAGCAAGAATTAGAGAAAAACAAAGAGGAGGAGTTCTTACGAATGAGTTTATTCAATCATCACAGAGACAGGCAAGGGAATGCAGTCTGCCACCCTTTAATGGTGTTGCTCCAACTGAGCTCCTCCCGCCTCCCTTCCTACCAACAGCCCTTCCGCTTACGGTGGCCACCAGGGGCTAATTGTCTCTGAGTCCTTTGCTCTTGCACTCTCAATGAACGCTGAGTTCTGGGAGAAGGAGGGTCAGAAATACTCTCCAGTGATAACGTGTCAGCTGGTTGCTCTGTCTCTGTCTCCCCCTTCTCTTCTCCCAACACCTCCCAACTCTTCTGTTCACCTGTCTCTGAGTTGTGACCTTCCTCAAACCACTGCTGTAATTAAATACCGCCTTCCTCTTCTATGGAAGCTTCAGGGGAAGGGGGGGCGATCTCCACCATTCCTCCTCAATCTCTTCCCCTTCAGTCCAGTCCCTGACACCACCCTGCACTCAGCTCTCATCTGTGGCTCCTGTAAGTTGTCAGTATGTGACAGTTGCCACACCCTGGGAACGCCTTCAACTGACCAGCTAAACAAGTTGAGGGCAGGTGATGGGTCCCAAATCCTCAGTGAGTTAGGGATTTCCCTTGCGTGCAAAGACAGGCTCTAGCAGATTAGGCAGATGAGACCAATAATGGGTCCAATGGGCAAGAATAGCAGAGGGCCTTCTCGGTGGTGGCGCCTTCCCATCAGATGTCAAGGAGATAAACAACTATCTGACTTTTAGAAGACATCTGAAGTCCTGTTTAGGGAAGTTTTAAATGTTTGAAGTTTTATTCTGTTTTTAGTGTTCTGTTGGGAGCCGCCCAGAGTGGCTGGGGAAACCCAGCCAGATGAGCGGGGTATAAAACAACAACAACAACAACAACAACAACAACAACAACAACAACAACAACGCGCCTTCTGCCCATGCTGTAGAGCAGGAATAGGCAAACTTGGCCCTCCAGATGTTTTGGGACTACAACTCCCATCATCCCAGTGGTTAGGGATGATGGGAATTGTAGTCCCAAAACATCTGGAGGGCCGAGTTTGCCTATGCCTGCTGTAGAGGGAAGTGAGGGGCAGGTGGGGCTTGTTAACCTGAGAAGGTAGCCCATCTAGGAGAAGGAAAACTGATTCTAAACCTCTGCTGCCTTGCGGGATAACTTTGGGAGAAGAAAAGGCTATGGAGTAAACCCTGCACAAATCTGGAGTGGAGTCCCTAAGATGGTTGGATGGCCAATGTCTCTCGAGACAGACGAATGCCAACAACAACAAATCAAATTGCCTATGGTGACCGGCAGTGGCTCTGCAGGGAATCTCCCCAGCCCTACCTAGAGATCCTGGGGATTGAACCAGCGCTGCACCACCGAGTTGTGGACTTTCTCTTAAACGCAGCTCTGCTGATCCATACTTGTATACAGATATACACCGTAATATGCATTGTATAACATTGCTGCATCGTCTGAGCCAAACGTAGCCTGGCATTCCATGGAAAATAAAGCTGGCCTGGTTTAAACTGCTACCGTCACACCGGTGAGCATCACGGATATGGCACAACCCCCAATCAGCCTCAAGTGCTTAGGCCCACAGTTGAATAAAAACAGAATTCGGGATTACAGTGGATCTGAGCCATCTCTGGCACTACCTTCCTGCTCATTGATCAGTATGCAGAGGAGAGCTGTTCCCGAGAAGTTGTGCAAATGATTATAATTGCAAATGCTATGATTAACATGTCAACAAACCTTTGATGAAGTTTATTTTTAATCCGCTGTGTGAAGTGGCTGCGAGGAACAGTGCATGTTCCCTGGTTGGGCTCTGCCGTTTGCCAACTGCACAGAGCAAAGGCCACGAGGAACAAAGTTTGGCGATGCTATTGCTTCTCCATTTCAGGAGCTGACCACTTTGATCCAATGCAGATGTCGCAAACTGTGATTTGCTAACCGAGAGCCAGCCTCAGGAGCACATGTTGACTTCCTCTATCCCTCTCTGGTCAAAATCCCTGCTCCAATATCCTATCACACTTAGTGAAGGCTGGAAGGACCTGCCAATCTCTTTTTTTTTTTTTTCAAAGTATATTTATTAAGTTTCAAACACATAAAACATCACACAAACAAACAAAGCATCCATACAACAAATAAAACATTAATAAAAGAAATAAATTTCCTAATTTCTTAATCTTGATTCTTTAACATTATGCTTGTGACTTCCTCCAATCTCTCTCTCTGTGGCATTTATTTCTTGACATTTTCTGAAGGCAATTTCTTATTACATATTTACTTACATCATCTATATTCTCTTTACTATCAATCTTAATTATTTATCATTCTTATCGTTCTTAGATTAAATCCTTATCGATCAATATTTCTAAATCATCCATAAATCTATCATTATAATCTATCACCAATCTAAATCATTTTAAAACATTCTTATCACTTCTAAATTATCTTATATTAATTCCTATCTACTTCTATAAATTGATACCACTATTTTCGACTTTTGATTCATATACTATTTTTTATAAAAGATTTTAAGATAGTCTTTAAACTTTTTCCAGTCTTTTTCCACTGCTTCTTCCCTCTGGTCGCGGATTCTGCCGGTCAGCTCGGCGATCTCCATATATTCCATCAATTTTGTCTGCCATTCTTCCAAAGTCGGTAAGTCTTTGGTCTTCCAATTTTTGGCAATCAATATTCTTGCTGCTGTTGTGGCATACATGAAAAAAGTGTGATCTTCTTTAGGTAACTCTGAGTGGACCATTCCCAGAAGGAAGGCCTCTGGTTTCTTCAGGAATGTGTTTTTAAACACTTTCTTTAGTTCGTTGTATATCATCTCCCAGAAGACTCTCAACCTGGGGCAGGTCCACCACATATGGTAGAATGTTCCTTCCGCCTTTTCACATTTCCAACATTTATTGTCCTGCAAATGATAGATCTTTGCAAGCTTTACTGGGGTCAAATACCATCTATACATCATTTTCATTATGTTTTCTCTTAACAGATTACAAGCAGTAAATTCTATGCCTCTCCTCCATAGTCTTTCCCAGTCAGCCATCATGATATTATGTCCAACATCCTTTGCCCAGTCTATCATTGCAGATTTCACGAACTCGTCCTGTGTGTGCCATTCCAGCAGCAATTTGTACATTCTAGACAAAGTCTTGGTTTTGGGTTCTAATAACTCTGTTTCCAATTTTGATCTTTCCAGTTGAAAACCAGTCTTTTTATCCATTTTAAAAAGTTCATTGATTTGATGATACTGTAACCAGTCTGTAATTCTGTCTTTCAATTGTTCATAGGGTTTCAACCTGACTTGCTCTCCTTCTTGTATTAAGATTTCAGAATATTTAGGCCAGTTACCTTCCATATTAATCTTCTTATGGGCCTTTGCTTCTAACGGAGATAGCCATCTGGGCGTTTTCCTTTCTAGCAGATCTTTATATTTCATCCAGACTCTATAAAGAGCCTTCCTGATTATGTGTGTTTTGAAGCCTTGATGTGCCTTTATCTTATCATACCATAGATACGCATGCCATCCAAATTTATTGTCATGTCCTTCCAAATCTAATAGATCCGTGTTTTCCAATAGGAACCATTCTTTCAGCCAGCAGAAGGCTGCTGCTTCATAGTAGATACTTAGCTCCGGCAGGGAAAATCCCCCTCTTTTCTTATCATCTGTTAATATCTTAAATTTTATTCTGGGTTTTTTCCCCTGCCAGATAAATTTGGATATAGTCTTCTGCCACATTCTGAATGGCTCCATCTTATCAATAATTGGAATTGACTGAAAAAGGAATAATAATTTTGGCAAAACGTTCATCTTTATAACTGCTATTCGGCCCATCAAGGACAACTTCAAATTATTCCAGATCTCTAAATCTTTCTTGATGCCGTTCCACACTTTCTCATAATTTTCTTTAAATAGATTTTGATTTCTTGGTGTCAGATTAATGCCCAGATACTTTACTTTCTTCACAAATTGCAGGCCCGTTTCTTCCTCCAGATATTCTTTTTCATCCTGCGTCAGGTTTTTCCCTAGAACCTTTGTTTTAGATTTATTTAGTTTAAATCCTGCTACTTCCCCGAATTGTTGTATCACCTCCAGTGCCCTTTTGGCACTGGGGTTCGGATCTTGTAATGTCAATACTAGGTCGTCTGCGAAGGCTTTTAACTTGTACTCCTTGGCCCCCACTGCCACCCCTTTTATATTTGGATCTGTTCTTATCATATTTAATAATACTTCCAGGACTGTGATGAAAAGTAATGGGGAGAGAGGGCAACCTTGTCTTGTTCCCTTTTCAATTCTAATATTATCTGAGATCACGTTGTTAACTATTATCTTTGCTTTCTGTTCGGTGTAGATCGCTTCTAGTCCATTCATAAAGACTTTTCCCACCTCCATGTGTTTTAGATTCTCTTTCATAAAATTCCAGGAAACGTTGTCGAATGCTTTTTCGGCATCCACAAACATCAGGATTGCTTTACAATTGATCTTTTGTTCCAGTCTTTCGAGGATATCCACCACATTTCTTATGTTGGTATTTAAATGTCTTTCCGGTAAAAACCCGGCCTGATCTTCGTGGATAACCTCCTTCAAGACCTTCCTGAGTCTGCTAGCCATAATATTTGCAAATATTTTGTAATCCACGTTAAGGAGGGAGATAGGTCTGTAATTTTTCATCTGTGTCCGATCTGCATCCTGTTTCGGTATCAAGGTGATAAATGCGTCCTTCCAAGACTCCGGTGCCCTCTGTCCCTTGAGTATATCATTACACACTTCTGTTAGTGGTTGGATTAACCAACCTTTCAATGTCTTATAGTATTTTGCTGAAAGTCCATCTGGTCCTGGGGCCTTGTCTAGCTGCATGTTGTTAATAGCAGAATCCACTTCTATTGTTGATATTGGGTGGTTTAGGGGGCCTTTCAGATTTTCTGGGATTTTCTGCAGTCCATTATCTCTTATAAGTTGCTGTATTTTTCCCAAGTCTTGTGTATTTTGCCTGTACAGTTGTTTGTAATATTTTTCGAAATTCTTCCGTATTTCCGAGGGGTTCACTATATTATTGCCATCGACTATAATGTTTGTTATGGTATTGAATTTCTGTCTCTGTCTTAATTGCCAAGCTAGCAATTTCCCACATTTGTTGGCTGACTCGAATGATTTCTGTTTTAACATTTTTATCTTCCATTCAATTTCCCAATTAGTTAGTTTAGAGAATTCCACTTGAAATTGCTTTATTTCCTTTAGAACTTTCCCGTCCTTAGGATTCTTCCTCAATTGTTTTTCCTTTTCTTTCAGCTGTTCTAAAATCTTATTCTTATTCTCTTTCTGTTGCTTTGTTTTAATCGCCTTCTGTTGTATTAGGAATCCTCTCATTACTGCCTTGCTAGTGTCCCAAACCACACTGTTCTCCACCATTGAATTTAAATTAAGTTCAAAAAAGTCTTTCATTGCCTTTTGAGCTTTTTCACAAATTGTTTGATTTCTCAGTAACGAATCGTCCATTCTCCATCTGTAGGTACCCCTCGGCGACAATTTCAAATCCAGCTGTACAGGGTTGTGGTCTGAGCATGTCCTTGGATGGATCTCTGCTTGGAGCATCCTGGGTACCAAGTCCCTGGATGCCCATATCAGATCAATTCTACTCCAGGCTTTTGTTGCTTCACTGTAAAAAGTCGGTTCTTTTTCTAATGGATTCTTTACTCTCCATGCATCTGTCAGATCTAGGTTTTCTGTCATTTCAAAGAATGTCTTCGGTAGCCTTCCATCATTTGTAAAATTCGATCTTTGGGATCTGTCCATCAACGTGGAGGCCACCGCATTAAAGTCTCCTAGGAGAATTATCTTATAGTCCATATAGTCTGTCAGCCTGTCGTGGATTTCCTTGTAAAATTCCGATTTTGCATCATTTGGAGCATACAGTCCCAATATTATAAATTTTTCGCCTTCTACTGTAATTTCTATCGCGACATATCTTCCATCCTCGTGTTTAAATTTTAATTTTGGATTATATTTTTCTTTGGCATAAATCACCACTCCTCTTTTCTTGACTTTTGCAGATGAGATGAATTCCTGTCCTAATCTTTTGTTCTCGAGGACTCTTCTATGTTTTCTTATCACATGGGTCTCTTGTAGACAAATCAAGTCCAGATTCTGCTTTTTAAGGGTGTGGAACACCTGGTTCCTCTGCGCCCGTATATTTAAACCTCGAACGTTCCAAGTTAGTATCCTGAGAGCCATTTATGCTTAGTTTGTTCCTCCTGTGGCTCCCTCTAAGCCTCTTAGTGGATCCGGTCTTCCTTGTGATGCCTCAGGGAAGTCTTGTACGTTGTCTTGTAGAAACTTGGCCTTATCTTCGATTGATTTGATTTTGACAGTCCTTTCCTTAAATCTAAATGAAAGGCCCTGTGGAAATTCCCACCTGTAATTGATTTTCTTCTTGCTCAGTGCCTGTGTTAAGTCAGTATAGTTGGGTCTTAGGTCCAGGAAAAATTTCGGAATATCTTTGTATAAGATGACTTTCTTAGTTTTGACTTCAAGATTATTTCCGTAATGCAAATTCAAAATTTCGTCTCTTTGTGCCTTGGTCTGGAATTCAATAAGGCAGTCGTTCACTGTCTTGGTGTTCTTCCTGTCCTTTGGTCCAAAACGATAGGCTCTGATAATTGTGGCCTTTAATGCTTCTGGATCAATTTGCCAAAATTCTGCAAAGATCTTTACGATGTAGACCTTAAGATCGTCTTCTTCTTCCTGTGGCAGATGTCTCAGTCTCAAATTCGTAGATCTCTGTCTCAGTTGAATAAAAGCAAGGGCCACCTGCGTATTATAGTTGTCTCTAAGGTGTGTTTGTTCCAATGCCTGCACCTGTGTCTCCACTTTGGCCACCTGTTGCTGGGTTTGTTGTAGGTCTTGTTGGAGCTTCCCTAGCTCATCCAATTGCGATTTAATGCCTGCAATGTCCTTCCGTAGTTCCGCGGAGGTTTCTCTATGTTCTTTCTTCAATTCCTCTGTATTTTGTTTATTCTCCTTCCGCAAGGCCTCAAATTGTTCAAGTAGTTGGTTCATTGCGGGTAAATCTAGTTGTTGGGAGGCCCTCCTTTTGTCTCCTTTACCTTCACTTTCTCCTGCTTTCGTCGTACTTCTTGTTGACACCCCCCTTCCTACACCTCTAGACATTTATTTTCAGCAAAAAACAAAGTCCCAGGGGTTGTCTTAATCTTGTGTGTTCTGCAGCTGTTGTTTGTCTTTTACCCAGCAACAGGATCCTTTTATCTTTGGGAACAAAACACCGTCAAGGTCACTCTCTGCCGTGGCTTCCTGCTCTATTGTTAAGATAATAAGCACAGAGGGAGCTCAGGAATTTAACAGTTCACCAGTCTCTCCACTTTACTTTCTCTTTAGGAGCTGAGGCAATTCAGCCCTTAAAAGAAGATGTTAGACTGTTGCAAATTTTAAAATTTGTAATCCACATAGGTTGTAGCAGTTTTTATACAGCAAGCATCAAAACCAGAGACAGAGTATCAAAAGGCAGAGTCTTAACTTGTCTTCGACCCCCACACTGGCCCGGCTTCTCCAGCTAATCCAGAGGGTGGCAGTGGGTCTAATCCAACAATGCAATGATCAATAAAACCAGATACATCAAATACATCAAGACTTCTACCCCCCCTATGCTGCAAAGTCCCGGGGGGGGCATTTGACAGCTGTCAAAAGTCGAATAAAAAAAAGAAGAAAAACTTGTGCTATTTACAGATAAAGTCTTGCCGCACCATTCACAGTCGGGAGAGGCTGGCCTCCTGATTTTAATCTCTCCCGTGGCCAAATCAATCTTCAAATTAAGACCTAATTAGTCCGAATAACTCACGGTTCGTTTAGTCCTTTTGTTTCTTTTTTCAGGAGAAGTTCAGCGCTCTGGAACAGCCCGCTCTGCCGCTTCGCTGAAGTGGCCGCTCTCCGGAGCCGCAGTGCCCTGACTCTCAACCCGCTCTGCCTTCTCCGATCCCTGACGGGGTCTTTAAAGGAGGGGGGAGGTCGCAGGGGGCACCCGCCGGTTCCCCAAGCCTTCTGGCAGCCCCGCCAGAAGTTTTAACGAGGGTCCGTTGCACGGAACGGAACCCCCAGACCGATCTTCAGCCGCTCCCCCCGCAGCGCGACGGGAACGCAGCCGGCTGATCAGGCGCCAAACCCGGAAGCCAGGACATGCCAATCTCTGTCTTAGCAGCCTTTTCCTGGAAGTAGTGTAGCAGAGCTAAACAGGAAGCCCCAGCTGATTTCTGAGGCAACAAGCATTCATTCTCTCTCCAACCCCCCAATGCAATTGTGGGCTGCATCAATAGGAGTATAGCATCTAGATCAAGGGAAGTAATAGTAGCACTGTATTCCGCTCTGGTCAGACCTCACCTGGAATACTGTGTCCAGTTCTGGGCACCACAGTTCAAGAAGGATACTGAAAAGCTGGAACGTGTCCAGAGGAGGGCAACCTAAATGGTCAAAGGCCTGGAAACGATGCCTTATGAGGAACGGCTTAGGGAGCTGGGTATGTTTAGCCTGGAGAAGAGAAGGTTAAGGGGTGATATGGTAGCCATGTCCAAATATATAAAAGGATGTCATATAGAGGAGGGAGAAAGGTTGTTTTCTGCTGCTCCAGAGAAGCGGACACGGAGCAATGGATTCAAACTACAAGAAAGAAGATTCCACCTAAACATTAGGAAGAACTTCCTGACAGTAAGAGCTGTTCGACAGTAGAATTTGCTGCCACGGAGTGTGGTGGAGTCTCCTTCTTTGGAGGTCTTTAAGCAGAGGCTTGACAGCCATCTGTCAAGAATGTTTTGATGGTGTTCCTGCTTGGCAGGGGGTTGGACTGGATGGCCCTTGTGGTCTCTTCCAACTCTATGATTCTATGATTCTCTTCTCATGAGATGGACAAAGTATTGGAGCCTCAGCTTCAGGATCTGTCCTTCCAGTGAGCACTCAGGGCTGATTTCCTTAAGAATGGAAAGGTTTGATCTTCTTGCAGTCCATGGGACTCTCAAGAGTCTCCTCCAGCACCATAATTCAAAGGTCATCAATTCTTCAGCTATCAGCCTTCTTTATGGTCCAGCTCTCACTTCCATACATCACTACTGGGAAAACCATAGCTTTAACTATACGGACCTTTGTCGGCAAGGTGATGTCACACAACATAACCCTAAATAAACTTACAAAGATATGTCCAACAAAGCAGGATAAATGTTGGAGATGTGGTAGTCATTATTCAGGTTGCTTACACATATTCAGGACTTGCCCAGTGTTTTCAAATTTACTGGCATACTATCGAAATTTTTATTTCAGATATGACTGTCTGTTGTTAAATGACCCCTTAATCCTTGAAGGGCACAGTCTTAGAGGATGATAAGTTAGATAATCCTGTAACTGTTGCCCCTCATGGGTTGTTTTTCTAAGTCTTCAAATGGATACAGAGTGAACTACCTTTTTATGGTTTTGTATGATTCCTTTACACTGGATTTTATTTTTAGTTGCACAAGTCATGCAAATAGTTTCACAAGTTATCTAACTTACACAAAATAGCCGGCATCAAGATGAATAATGCATTATTTGGCAGAAACGAAACTGCAGCAGAAGGGAAACAGCGTCGATTGCGATGAATACCAATCAGAATGGAAACCACTGCCACCTTGCATCCCTACCCAAAGGCCATCAAGGAATTTCGCACCCACCCGCTCAATACTTCTCACATTCTTGAGTCAATTATTGCACTGAATTCTCGGGTTATCTAGCAACGTTTTGATAAAACAGGTGGTATATCTTGTGGCCCCAAAGCAGCAAGCTTTTATGAGGCAGTCACAGCGCTCAACAATGTGTGCCTTACCATTTGGAATCTTTGTTGGGTTTCCATATTTCTTGAAGTGCTGGTTGTATGAGAGACAATAATACATTGGCAGAATTACCTGTGGGAACCACAGAACTGTGAAGCTTTGGAGTGACTGCTCTCAGCCACAGGGAAAGAGCCATAGAACCCCATTCCTGGACTTGTTTTTCTTTAATGGATTCCTTAACCTGTGCCTTTGCAGTGAAAAAGTACCGGGTTGTTGTGCACACCGGGATGGTGAGTGGAAGCGGGACAGATGCCAACGTCTTCACTTGCCTCATTGGGGATCAGGGAGACACCGGGGACCGCGTCCTGCAGAACTGCCTCAACTCGATCAATAAATTTGAGAAGGGCAATGTAAGTCTGTGTGCCTGTTCAAAAAGACACCATGATATACTAGCTGTGGGAAGAGGGAGAGGGCCAGCCCAAACAATAGACATGGGGCCAGTTGTCCTAGGCAGATGCCAGCATTTGCGGGAATGCTTAGCAGTCAGTTCACAGGTGCCAGTGCCATGGCCTTTTTAAAGGACCACAGGAGTAGTCTGGAAGCTGGCTGCTCACCTTTTTATCCCTTGTTCTAGATGCCACCACTGGTGTGCCATTTTGCTGCCACCGGAGTTAGAGGGGGAGTGTTTGCTCATTGTCAAGTGACTGCAGGAACTGCTGCCTAACCCATCTAGTGGAAGGGAAGGTTTGCCATTTCACATGTGGAACAGAGCCTATTCCAGATGTGAGCGAGTGACGTAGGTGCCTTTTTTCAGCTGATGGGGCTACGTCTGCCGGGGGTAATGCCTCAAACCATTGTGCGGCCCTGCCTCCTCTTTTAGAAGTGGCAGCCATTTTGTATTATGCCACACACACCACATGTCAGCCATTTTGTGACTGGCGTGAACAGCACTTTCTCAGCATTCCGAATGTGCCCACTGGCTCAAAAAGGCTGGCAACCCCTGAGTTATTATACATAGTTAGATATTATTAGGAAGGGTGCATGTGTGTGTCATTTTGACGTTCTGCCTCGCATGCCAAAACTGTCCAGAGTCAGTTTCCTCCAAGCAGCTTGGACTGCACATATTGCGGAGTGATTTAATTCAGCTTCTACACATTGGCGGCTCAGATATATATATAACGAAAGGGTTGCACTTTTATGCTACAAAACAAAACAAATCCGAAAGGGAACGTCCCAAGCTGCTTATAAATAACTTTAATGTAGTTTTTCTTTTGGGGAAGAGCATCCAGAAGGGCTGGAGGCAGAGAGAAATTCCCTGAAGAAGAATTCACCACAGCTCGAAACCTGCCGGACATTTAAAAAGAGACTATATTGAAGTTATTTATAAGCACCTTGAGATGTCCCCTTTTGTTTTCATGAGGTGTAAAACATGAGCCAGACCTGAAGTGCTCCCTCAGATTCCTTTTTCATGTCTGATGGGGGTTGTTGTCATGAGATGTCTGAATCTTCTCTAAACAAGCCCTCGGTATGTACCTATTGCTGTTTCTCAAAGTTAACTATATCCATGTTAGCAGCTTAAAACAGTTTTAAGTACAGTGGTACCTCGGGTTACATACGCTTCAGGTTACATACGCTTCAGGTTACAGACTCTGCTAACCCAGAAATATTACCTCGGGTTAAGAACTTTGCTTCAGGATGAGAACAGAAATCGGGCAGCGGCGGCGCAGCGGGAGGCCCCATTAGCTAAAGTGGTGCTTTAGGTTAAGAACGTTTTCAGGTTAAGAACGGACCTCCGGAACGAATTAAGTACGTAACCAGAGGTACCACTGTAACAGTGATTTGTATAACCATTTGTGTGTGTATATAACCACTTTACATTTAAAGCACTCTTATACCACTGTAACAATCATGGCTTGCCCAAAAAGAATGCTGAGAGCTGTAGTTTTAAAACTGTAGTTTGAGAGTCGTTAGGGGAACCCTCACAGAGCTACAATTCCCAGCCCCCCTAAAAACTACAGCTCCCAATATTCTTTTTAGGAAAGTTGTTACTGTTAAAGTGTTATAAATCTTACAGAAATCATTTAGAAGGGTACCTGCACATTTTGCTTCATAACTTTCTTCTTAGGAGGGCTAAAAAAAAAAAAAAAGCCCTGTGCTGGCTGTTTACCTACTACAGTACATCCACATACTCTACTCACCTCTTGACATTCCTCATCAGGGCGATCAATTTATATCGTGCTTTTATTGGGGAAGGCCCTCTTTAGATGGCCCTCCAAAATGTGGCAAGCCAGCCTGTTGCATTGGGAAGCTTTCCGGCTCATTTTGCTCTGTCACGTTCTGGGCTTCTGCCCTGCAAGTCGTACAAGTGATGGCAGGTGTACATTATGCCTTGCTGGGACAGAACTTGGGCACCAACTTGAACAAAATATTATGGAGGGCAGGTAAGCTCCACCCTGCATCACAAGATGTGGTGCCTGCTCACCATTTCAATGGCAAAGTCCATCAACTTAGGGGTGGTGGTAGCCCCCTCAAATATTTTAATGGGGAACAAAGGGACCTTGGCCCCTAGGAGTTGGCTCCTAGAGGTGGAAGGCAGGAGGACCAGCAGCAGATGGAGCCAGAGCTGATGACAGGAAGCGCCAACACCCCCTGGCTCATGGTAAGTAAAATGGCAGGCAGTTAGGGGACTGGCTGTTGGGGCATAGCTGTCAACCCTCCCTTTTTTTGGCGGGAAACTCCCTTATTTCAATGCCGTTTCCCGCTGCTATCCCAGATTGTTGACATCCCTTAAATTTCCCGGATTTCAAAGGAAGCAGCTCCTCTCCCTCCCTGCCGGCCAGGGAGGCTCCTCAGCTGCGTTGCTCGGCTGCCAATAAGGAGTCTGAGACCGACTGGGGGCGGAGCTTGCATGCCTTGTGCAGCCAGACCCTCACACCCAACCAGACAGCCAGCCTGCCTGCCGTCTATGTGCTCGCTCTTTTGCTCACCCGTTCGCGCGCAGCCTCTGGAGCGCAGGGTGGCGAGGCTACTTGGTGCCATTGCACTGCCCTCGCGGCATCCCTTATTTTCAAATCCGAAAGTTCGAAAAAATCCCTTATTTTCAAATCTGAAAGTTGACAGATATGTTGTTGGGGCAGTTCCTCATTTGCCCTAATGAGCCAGCCTCCCCTGCCTGAACCCATTTCTCTCAGATCTGACTCCACCATTCCAGGTGAGGAAAAGTGCATTTGTTTCTTGACGTTCTTTTTCTTCCATTTTGACCATTTTCTTTCTGCTTTCCCTTGTGCCAAAGGCCGATGAGTTCATCACTGAAGCGGTCGACCTGAAGCAGGTGAGAAGGGTGAGGATAGGGCATGACGGCAAAGGAGGAAGCAGCGGCTGGTACCTTGGCAAAGTGATAGTGAGGGAAGATGGACAGCCAGAGAGTGAGGATCAAGAATTCCCCTGCTACAGGTACTAGGAAAAATGTCAGGCTCTGCCTGTGCTCTGTCAGCTGGCTGAGTGTTCAAGACAGCAGGCTAGTCTTTTGCTTTAACACATGATGAGCACAATGTGGCCCTCATTGTACAAAACCTGTCGCCTCCATTCTCTCAAGTCATGCCTCAGAGAGAAAATTACAAACAAGGATAGAATAGGCACCAGCCACCCAACATAACCCCAATGGCCTCGACCGCTGAACCTCACCATAAACGCTCCTGACACAAGCATTCTGAGGCTATCTTAGCCTAGCACAGAGTGGTTGAAAATAGCATCAACCATAAAGAACAAAATAAAAAATAAAAAAATTCCTTCCAGTAGCACCTTAGAGACCAACTAAGTTTGCTCTTGGTATGAGCTTTCGTGTGCATGCACACTTCTTCAGATACACTGAAACAGATACACTGAAACAGAAGGTTAAAAATAGTTTTGTCACGTATAATGAGATAAGAATCCAATGTCTTTATTCATACCAGGTCTCTCCATGGTTTTAAGTTTGGTAATGAGTTTTTAACCTTCACACCCCTTGCTTTTTCCTGTAAGACTAATTGCAGTCGTTAACAGTCGTCAACAGGTTTACCACAGCTATCAGACAATCACCCATTCCCACCACCCCTCTGAATAATACACCTCCCCACCCTCTCACTATATATAAGGGTCTGGTGACTTCTGTTTCAGTGTATCTGAAGATGTGTGCATGCACATGAAAGCTCATACCTAGAAAAAAACTTAGTTGGTCTCTAAGGTGCTCCTAAGGGACCCAGGTGGTGCTGTGGGTTAAACCACTGAGCCTAGGGCTTGCTGATCAGAAGGTCGGCGGTTCGAATCCCTGCGACGGGGTGAGCTCCTGTTGCTCGGTCCCAGCTCCTGCCAACCTAGCAGTTCGAAAACATGTCAATGTGCAAGTAGATAAATAGGAACCGCTCCGGCGGGAAGGTAAACGGCGTTTCCGTGCGCTGCTCTGGTTCGCCAGAAGTGGCTTTGTCATGCTGGCCACATGACCCGGAAGCTGTACTCTCGGCCAATAAAGCGAGATGAGCGCCGCAACCCCAGGGTCAGACACGACTGGACCTAATGGTCAGGGGTCCCTTTACCTTTACCCCTGCTACTGGAAGGATTTATTTATTTATTTTTTATTTTGTTTTGACTACGGCAGACCAACACGGCTACCTACCTGTAACAGGAACAATAAATAGCAATAATTTTAGGAAGTGTGCAAGCTACTAGGATACAGCATGCAAGTGGAATGTACAGCCCTTTCAAAACCAGGAATAGTTCATAAGGTGAAATGATTTAGAATTGCCCCATTGACCAATTTGTTTTGGTTTAAAACATGGTATTCTTTCCTTCCAATCCAGTGGCCTTGAAAAATAAAAAAATGGGTATTGTATAAATGAAGCCACAATTGGTTCTCCTTTCCATGTGATCTACCTGAGCATCAGGCAATCACCTCCCTCAGAATCATGGAGGCAGCAAATTCTAAACTCCAGAGAGACATCACACCAATCAGGAACGTGAAGACCAAGGCCCAGGTCTTAAAATTTCTTGCTCTGTAGGGTGGATTCTATCCCACCCTCCAGTCACACAAACACATAGTCCCATGCCACAAAAAGGAGCACATGGTTCTTAGCATCTCCAGAACGCTCTTTTCCATGTAAGACAGTCGCCTCTCAAGAGAAATTTCCTTTGCTGTCCTTGCACCTCTATTATCTCTACCTTTCAAATAGAAAGAGGGTCTCATGACAGCCTGCAGCAGAAGAACCCAGCTCAATGCTGGCATGTGCGTTCTTTGCCAACATGGCTGCCTTCTGCTTGGCGGTTGTGTCATGGGCTCTTGAGAAATTTGAAGACAAAGGTGCTTGCCAACTGCATCCTCTTTTATGAAGGAAAGCAGATCTCTCCATGACCTGTAGATATTGGATGACAACCATTCCAGGCCTGCTGGTCAAGGAGCCTTCCGATTTCTTTGGGGTGTTTCTTTTTTTTTTGAGAAGCATAAAATCGTTGTATGAAACGTTGATCACAAACTATGGGCCTTGTTTATGGCTGATGTAGATGCTACACTCCTTACAAGGAGGCTGCTGGAAGCAGCTTTCCTGTGATGAGTGATCCTGGTTATAAGACCAAAACAGGAAGTATGTCAGAAGAACTTCTGCTGAAGGTGCCACCTAAACAGCAAGATGTCTTGACCATGGCGGTGGCTTAATCCCTAGTCACTGGAACAAGATCCTAGGATGGGAACAGCATCAAGAGCTGCGCGAGACACAGGTACTAAGTTGCAGCAAGGTAAAAACCAAAGACCAAAACCAACCCTACGAAGACTTCCTTCCTTTGGGAAGTTATCTTGGTTGCTTCTGCAGCTGCTTTCCTTACATTCCTACTTCTCGATCTCTGCCACAAGTCACCACAGCAGAGGATTACTGTTCCTAACTAATGCTGGGCCAAAACCACGGATGAGCATGTTGACGAACCTTTTACATCTCACCCGAAACACACCCTCCCTTCTGAGCAAAATTGTTCGCTGGGGGTGGGTGTCAGTGGAAGATGAAATGTGTCCTCATTGCCAAGGCAACCAGACCAAAACAGCATTGCTCTGATCTAATTGTTGCACATTTTTCCTAGCTGGTGCAGAATGCAGATGTCATCCATTGACACTTGCTTTCGGTGGGATAGGCATTCAGATATATATCCTCATCCACATTTTTCTCCAGCCTAGTCATAAGCAACTGGAATTGGGAAAGTCTTGCCTAGTAATGAAAGTGGACAAAAGCGCCAGTATGGTGTAGAAAAATAAGGAGTGTCAACACAAATGCCTAGGCAACAGAGATTCATTTCCTCCTTTTCAGAGAGAGGGCAGTAGGCAGGATTTGTTTTCTCTCAGTGCTGCTGTCACATAGTCCTGGCTGACTGGTTGCAGGGTGCTGCGGCATCATCGTGATCTTTGATTGGCTGGGATCAAGGTGTGATGTGGCCTTTTCAAGTAAAACAAAATGGCGCCCCAGCAGTAGCAGGCAGAGGAAAAAATGGCAGCAAACAAACACAACAAATTTTGCAAGGGAGTGGAAAGTGCTTTTTTCCCACAATGAACATCCCTAAACAGTAGCTTTTGCAGCAAAAATGAAAACTCAGGAAAATCTGGTGCAGTACTGCTAACTGAGGCATCTAAACCAGGGGTCAGCAACCTTTTTCAGCCATGGGCCAGTCCACCATCCCTCAGACAATGTGGTGGGCCGGACTATATTTTTTGGGGGGAAATGAACGAATTTCTATGCCCCAGAAATAACCCAGAGATGCATTTCAAATAAAAGGACACATACTACTCATGTAAAAACATGCTGATTCCCGGACCGTCCATGGGCCGGATTGAGAAGACAATTGGGTCGCATCCAGCCCACGGGCCTTAGGTTGCCTACCCCTGATCTAAACCTTTCCAAAGCACTTACCTTTGGCCACATGGTTTTAGAGACTGAAAGGGAAGAATACTGGGTAGAGTACATACCCGACAATCATCAAACGTCCAGCAAGGGGAAATTGGGTTTCTTCATTTTGCATGCTGCCCATTCTGCTGTGGTGCTTTGCCAGAGTCTAATAGCTACTTTGCATTTAAAAAAAAATGGAATATACAATCACCAAATGCATGCAATGCATCTGTTGCCAGGCTGCACCAGTTCAGTCTGCAAATTGTGTGTGTGTGTCAGAGAGAGATAGTGAGTGTGAGGGCTGGCCCTATGATGAGACCGAGTGAGGCAGCTGCCTCAGGCAGCAAATCCTAATGGGGGGAGGGGATTGGCCAGAGCTGTGAGTCCCACATGGCCTGCCCTGTGCCCCTAACACTAGCCTGCTGCCCTCAGGTGCGGTGGAAGACGCTGCCCTTTAATGAAATCTTCAATTTAAAAAATGGGGAAGAATAGACAATGAGTAGCCCACTTTTTTTGAATCTCCTGCCAACCTAGCAGTTCGAAAGCACATCAAAGCGCAAGTAGATAAATAGGTACCGCTCCAGTGGGAAGGTAAACAGCGTTTCCGTGCGCTGCTCTGGTTCGCCAGAAGCAGCTTTGTCATGCTGGCCACATGACCCAGAAGCTGTACGGCGGCTCTCTCGGCCAGTAAAGCGAGATGAGCGCCGCAACCCCAGAGCCGTCCACGACTGGACTTTAATGGTCAGGGGTCCCTTTACCTTTACCTTACCTGGAATGTAACATGTCAGAGGTTAGGGTAAAACAGAAATTATACATATTCTTAGTACCCTTTGGGGTAATTTTTTCAAACTCCCCAAACAAAGAAGGTTTCAATCTTGCTGATGACGTTTCAGGCATTAACTTCCAGAAATTAACACCTTTCCCAGCTCTTGTTCCCTGCCCCTTAAGCATCTCAAATCCACAACTGAGGAAGGGAATAAAGATGACAAATATATACATTTACCTTGCAAGGTGATATGCCCTTCTTCATTGGAGGTCTTCAAACAGAAGATGTGTGGCCACCTGTCAGGGATTATTTAACTAGATGACCCTTGGGGGTCCCTTCCAACCCACCCCATTCTGTGAATGATTGGATATTGTTTCTTCTTTGCCAGGTGTCTTGTAATCTGTTTCTTTATTCCAGATTGCCATAAAAAGGTCTCTAGGCACACAGGTTTGGTTTTTCAGTATATACACTGTATCTTCCTGGATTTTAATAAACCTCCTGATGCTTGGCTGGTAATAGCAGGTAACTTAACTTTTATTTGCTGACCAGATGGCTTGACAAGAATGAGGATGATGGCATGATTATTCGAGAGTTAGTTCCAGCTGGGAGATCATCTATTCTGGAAAGTGAGTTTGCAAATGGATTTCATGTCTGGCTGTTGGGTTTTTACTTCATTGGGATGGGGGTAGATGGAAAGCATTCTTTTAACTCGCTGTGCCTTCTCATTGTTTCTGGTCAAGTCCTTTGAATGTCTATTTATCTTTCCTCTGTCAAGTATAGGAGTAGGTGACACTGACCATTTCAGTTGGTCCTGAAAAGAGTCTGAAGTATCACACATGAATTCCCAGCTTCTGTTCTTTCCCTTCCTATTCTTTTTTGATCACCAGTGATGAGGGATGTGTTTTTGCCATATGTTGTCAGGTCTCATACCTAGCACATGCTAATATTTCTGTAGATATCGGTTACCACATCAGCATAAAAACAGGGGACGTCCCTGGAGCCAGCTCAGATTCAAAGGTTTTGATCAAGCTCTACGGTGAAAAAGCAGACACGAAAAAGGAGACACTTTTGGTGTCTGATAATGACTTAGAGGACTACTTTGAACGAGGACGGATTGATATCTTCACTCTTGACACAATGGACATTGGGGAGGTAAGAACGAACTGCAGACATGGCTTTGAGCTGCAGAAAGGACTGGTTTAATTGTTAAGGTCACAATGGCTTTAAAAACGGAGTGTGGTTGCCTAGCAGTTTATCATATTTTATGGCATCACATGCTTTCTAAACTGAAACCCACAGTTGAGCAATAGCTTTTTTAGACTCAAAGGAAACATCAAAAATAGCAAGCAAGGACTCCAGAGCTTGTTATCGGACTCCATGTTGAGGAAAACAGTGGGTCAAGGCAGGGGAAGAGGAAAAATTGGAGCATTGTGTTTTGAACCCACTTAGGGGGCGATCCTATGGAAAGATCCACTGGGATAAGCATCTTAGGATGCAGCAGATCACTCACTGGCTTAGCCAGCTGATTCCTGTCTCAGCCAGGCTCAGCTGGCATTAAGTCCCCCATTCCAGCTTGGCCAAATATAGCTCCAGCTTATCTTGCTCAGCTCAGCCTCAGCTGGCTGAGCCAGAGCCAGGAGTCCCCCCAAAGGTCATGGAGGGGGCATGGCAGAAAGAGGACCAAAATGGGTGAACTTAGAGTGGACCTTAAGCCCATTCAGCTCTATGATATGACCCAGCACCCCAGCATAAAATGTTATTTTAGCAGGATATCTCAATCAGTAGAGCATGAGACTCTTAAACTTGGGATCGTGTGTTCGAGTCCCACAAGGAGCAAAAGATTCCTGCATTTGTAGGGGTGGACTAGATGTCCCTTGTGGTCCCTTCCAACTCTACAATTCTACGATTCTATGAGTTGTTTTCTCTCTGCCAGGTGGAGCAGCAGCTTTGGATCTGGTGCAATTTTATACTAGCTTAACTTACATTGGCTTGCTTTGCACCACCTTCTTGTGCATAGGATTCCTCCCTACATCTGCAGTCTGTTGGAGTCTTAATATGATGTGCTGTAGGTGTTGTGCAGGCCCAGTTCATTTAACCTCTACTCAACAGGCTTCAGTCATTTTGAGAGCTGCTGGGATAATGATGATGATGATGATGATGATGATGATAATGACTGATCTCCAGTTTTTGTTTTTTTGTTTTTGTGTGTGTGTGTGTCCATTGTTAGTCATACTCAGAGCAGAACCATTAAAATCAATGGGCATGCCTAACTTAGCTCCATTAACTGCAATGGGTCTACTTTGTATAGAACTTAGTTGGGTGCTACTCATCAAATCCAGACATTGTATCTGCCTGCCTGCTATAGCTCTGAGCAGAATCCAGAAGTCCCCTTTGAGACAGAGAGCAAAGACAATTGAGGTAGTTGAGAATTGAGCAAAGCTAGAGCGCGGGTGGAGCTGTGGGTTAAACCACAGAGCCTAGGGCTTGCCGATCAGAAGGTCGGCGGTTCGAATCCCTGCGACGGGGTGAGCTCCTGTTGCTCGGCCCCTGCTCCTGCCAACCTAGCAGTTCGAAAGCGCATCAAAAGTGCAAGTAGATAAATAGGTACCGCTCCGGCGGGAAGGTAAACGGCGTTTCCGTGCGCTGCTCTGGTTCTCCAGAAGCGGCTTAGTCATGCTGGACACATGACCTAGAAGCTGTATGCCGGCTCCCTCGGCCAATAATGCCAGATGAGTGCAGCAACCCCAGAGTTGGTCACGACTGGAACTAATGGTCAGGGGTCCCTTTATGTTTACCTTTTAGAGCAATCGATATTTCCATGATGCACTCAAACTCTTTCCGTTCTGCCTCCCAAAGATCAAGCGGATTTCCATCGGGCACGACAATGTAGGACTCCGGGCTGGCTGGCACCTTGGCAGTGTTGAGATTTCAATTCCTGTCCACGGCAAGCAGTACAACTTCCCTTGCAACCGTTGGCTGGACAAAACCGAAGCCGATGGAAAAGTAGAGATTGAGGTCTACCCCAGCGAAATCGTCCCGATTGAGAGATGTAAGAACTGGTGGCACCTTTCTAGCGATTATGATGGATAGCATTTTCTGGGAGTGAAAGAAAGGGAGGGTTGTCCTCTGCGATGTTGGAAGATTTAGGGCAGATACAAGAAAGCACGTCTTCACATCATTCCCCCCCCCCCTAAGAATATTTTACTCCTTTCCATATTGAAAGTTACATTTGTTACTCAACAGTTATATTCAAATTCAACAAAGCTAGTGACTTCCAGCTCACCCAATGTCAATGTTTATATAGCTGTACCTTGGAAGTCGAACGAAATCCGTTCCGGAAGTCCGTTCGACTTCCAAAACGTTTGAAAACCATTGGTGGCAGGAAGCTCCTGCAGCCAATCGGAAGCCGTGGAAGCCCCGTCGGACATTCGGCTTCCAAAAATAGTTCGCAAACCGGAACACTCACTTTTGGGTGTGCTGTGTTCGGGAGCCAAGACGTTCAAGAACTAAGCTGTTCAAAAACCAAGGTACGACTGTATTCCAAATTACATACAATTGCGTTTTAAGGTTCTGTCTTATCTAATTTCATCCTCTAAAATCTATTGGGGAAAAAAAAAGAGAACAGCCTTAATTCCCACAATAACCTCTCCTCCCCGTCTGCTTCAAACATAGTGATAAATTACGAGGTGTGCGTAGTGACTGGCGATGTGAGGAATGCAGGTACCAATGCCAACGTCTTCATGCAGATTTATGGTGAGCTGGGCAAAACAGAGGTCCTGATTCTGAGAAACCGGTCAAACAACTACGAGAGAGGAGCGACAGAAACCTTCAAGGTAGGGCTGAGCCGCAGAAGGGGCTCTAACTAAATTTCTCCCGGGTGAATGCTTTCCCTCTCCGCCAGCAAAAGTGTGGCAGTTCTAGATATTGCATCTTTTTGCCAGGCTTGAAGTTAGACAAGCCTTCTTCAGTTTTAGCTTCTCCGAGGTCACGCCTGCACAATGTGTTATGAAGTTCAAAATGTACCTTGTGGATGTGATCGAAGAGAAACGGAAAATATGAACCTTTAGCTCTCAGCCCTGAGAGCTGTGAATGAGATTCTCTCCTGGTCAGAAGCAGAATATCTGGGGGCTTGTTCCTTGCTTTGCTTGGCAGAGCCAAACTAAGTCATGCAAAATAAGTAGCTTGTGGCAGAGGTGGGGAACTGGAGCTGGGCAACAGACCCAGAAATTACCTTCCTGGCCTCTAGCAGCCCACATTGGACAGGTTGGTGGAGCCACCTGCCTGTCAATCATCTGATGTCACAATTATTCTCCGGTTGTGACTCCTGTATTGCAGTGGGTTGGACTAGATGACTCTGGGGGTCCCTTCCAAATCTATGATTCTATTATCTTTTTTGCTCGCAGGGGTCTTCAGAAACCCCATCCCAGTTCATTATGATTTAATTTGGAAATATTTGTAACTCTCCCCAGTACCCTACCTCTTCTCCCAACTTCTACATTGGGCTTCTTGACCATTCATTATTTCATTCTATATTTTGTTAAATCAACCATTTGGTCATTTTTAAAAAAGATTTACATATCTATGACTTGCCTGTGGGTTAGTTAAAGATTATAATTTCTTGTAGCTTGTTCTTTTGCTTTGTTGCATATACTGCAAAATCATTAAATGAAAGCTATTAAAATGTAAAGAAAAGGGAAAAAAACCCTTCAAAAAACTGTCTTTGCAAGCACTGCCTATCATTTGTTGTATATTTTATTTATTCCTCCTGCGTGTTTGTTATTTATGCTCAGTAGTCTTGTCTTTTACAAAATTAGAACAATTTAAAAAGCACCCTTCTGTCCATCGATCTTAAATATGGAGATCATAATATCTAACAGGGTTGCTGTAAGGATGACAGAGAGCATGTACAAAACGCTTTCAGCACCTTAAAATGCTGTCGAAATGCTCAGAGTTTATTTTACTAACCATCTTAAAGGTAGAAGCTGCGGACGTTGGCAAGGTCTACAAGATCCGAATTGGCCACGACGGGAGTGGCATTGGGGACGGCTGGTTCTTGGAAACTGTCACGGTTAAGAAGATGCCCACAAGGGAGGAAAAGAAGAAAAAGAAGAAGAAGAAGAAGAAGGCCCCCGAAGAAGCGGAGGAAGAGGAGGATCCTCAGGAGATAGATATTATGGAGGTTTATCAGTTTGAAGCCCACCGATGGCTGGCCAGGGATGAAGAGGACAAGGAGCTGGTGGTGGAACTGATACCAGAGGATGGAGATGAAATTGAAGGTAAACTAGGGTCACTGGAAGGTAAACTGGGATCGAAGGGCCATAGCTCAGTCGCAGGGATGGAAAAGATCCCTAACTGAAAGATCCTGGAGAGCCGCTGCATGTCAGCACCAACAATTCTGAGCTAGATGCAGTATAAGGCAGTTTCCTTTGTTGGTGTGCATGATTCCTAGTTCATTTCCTTGTATCCAGCTTTAGAGGGTATGGACCTTGTGCGAGCAGGGTAGTCAATAATTGGAGATCCATGCAGACACGAGTCCAGGGCTCTCCAACTTTCTGATAGTTTGAAGGGACTTTAGTCAGACCTCCTTCCAGTTCAGGAAATAGCACTGCTGATTCCCCTTAGCTTTTCCTCTGCGATGCATAAGCAGCCTGGGGAGGGAGACTTGGGCAAGGTGTTTGGGGAGTAGACTTGGACAAGGGCAGCATGGTGTAGTGGTTGGGGTGTTGGACTAGGACTTGGGAGATCAAATCAGCACTGGGCACCAAAGCTCACTGGGTGACCTTGGGCCTGTCCCCACCTTTCAGTACTTCAAAGGGTTGTTGTGGGGATTAAAAGAGGAGGAAGGTGGTGAAGGAGGAGGAGGAGGAGATTGTATGCTACCTTGATGTATATTTTGCTCTAGGAGGCTTATTTTGGTCAGATTCAGGTATATACACTTCCAGAGTTAACACTAAATACATTACTTCTGGTAAATGAGCCACCATAGCTGATAGAGGGCCATGAAAATTTGTATCCTGGACATTTTAGACTTATGCACCCCTGTACTACGGTATCTGGTGTAATGAACTCTGGAAGGCAAGCAAGCCCCGATAAGAAGCAATGACTTTCTGGCAGTTTTATGTACGTTTATTTACAAAAAGACACATCCAGAGCACTGCTTCTCACCTGCTTGTATTGACGATAGTTGGTCAGTCTGAATTTTCGCCCCTCCCACAGCAGGAAGGACGCCAGACTCCCGTCTTTCCCCTCTTGCCCTTCCGTTACCATCTGATCTTATCCAGTCTCCTAGAACGGGGACTGAGAGGCTGGCCTTCACCCTCCCCACTTTCACTTGACACAGTCTCAGACCTCTGCTTATCTGCTGATTGCCTAGCAGCGCTCTGGCTGCCTTCCAACTCTTCCTCTTCTTGAGAACTAACAGAGTCTTCCCCAGGAAGAGGGGTCAAACTGCCCTTTCTCGACTCTGTCAGTCCCTCATTCACTTAGTTCGATTTCTGAGTCTAACTCTTCCCCTGCGCTCTGGGGGGCCACGTTCCTGACATCTGAGACCAAAGGGCCACATTGGTTGTCAGATGTGAATTTTTTCCAGCTCTTCTACCCCACTAAAAAAAACACCACAATACTTGGTAATTGTGGGTACCCTATGATGAGAAGAGTCCTGAACTCCCTCCTGGAGGAATTCAGGATTCACCAGAACCCTTCAGTGAACAACAGAGGCTAAGCCTAAGCAAAACATGTTCACAGAAGGGAAAACAACAAGTCCTCTCAGAATCTGAATACAGATTTATGGCTTCCTTTCCCCAGCAAACTTGTATGAAGTTAATGTCATCACTGGGGGCGTGTGGGGAGCTGGAACGGATGCTAACGTTTACCTGAGCATCTATGGTGAAAGAGGAGACACCGGAGAGAGGCACTTGAAGCGCTCAGATCACCTCAACAAGTTTGAGAAGAACCAGGTAAGAACCTGAGAACTCGGTGCCTAGATGCAGGCCACAAACCCAGCTAATCCAGCACTCCGAAAAGAGCCAAGAGACAAACATGACATTCTGCTCTTCTCCATCACAGCACATCACCAAACATCAGACCTGGAGTAATATTTCAGATTTACAGCTTCTACAGATTTGTTGGAAGGGACCAGGTGGCGCTGTGGGTTAAACCACAGGCTTGCTGATCAGAAGGTCAGCGGTTTGAATCCCTGTGACGGGGTGAGCTCCCGTTGCTCGGTCCCAGCTCCTGCCCACCTAGCAGTTCGAAAGCATGTTAAAGTGCAAGTAGATAAATAGGAACCGCTCCAGCGGGAAGGTAAACGGCGTTTCCGTGCGCTGCTCTGGTTTGCCAGAAGCAGCTTTGTCATGCTGGCCACATGACCCGGAGGCTGTCTTCGGACAAACGCCGGCTCCCTCGGCCTATAGAGCGAGATGAGCACGCAACCCCAGAGTCGGACATGACTGGACCTGATGGTCAGGGGTCCCTTTACCTTTACTTACAGATTTGTTCCCAATGAGAACTTTCTTCCCCGTACAAATAGCAGCTTTCAGGGAGCAGTTTCCCTCCCTAAGGATCTTAGCAGGAAAGAAATGAGTTAAGCTCCTCCATCCCTTCCTCCTGCAACCCTGATAATTATCAGCTCCCTCCATCAGCTGCTATTTGTATTTTTGAAAATCATGCATGATAAATGCACAGGGGGGGTGCGGTGCATGTAAGATTGCATCCAGTTTCTCTGTTGGGCACTTGCATTAGACCATTAAACAAACAGAGTTGGGGGCAACAGTTTGACTACAGTTGTGAAGCTGCCCTAAACTGAGAGGTTTGTATTTTTTTGTTTTGTTTTATAAGGCTGATTAATATTCTACAGCCTTTTAAATGTGGGAGGGGGGTTATTGTTTTGTTTTAACAATTTCTTTGGTTCCCCCCCCTGGTATTTTTATCCTGTGAACTGCCCTGAAATCTTGTGATGAAGGATGGTATATAATAATAATAATAATAATAATAATAATAATAATAATAATAATAATACATACATACATACATACATACATACTCACTTTGAATAGGCACTAGGAAAACCTAATGCCTTATAGCAAATGAGACCAGTGATCCATCTAGTTCATTATTGTCTAAACCAGGCATCCCCAAACTGCGGCCCTCTAGATGTTTTGGCCTACAACTCCCATGGTCCCTAGCTAACAGGACCAGTGGTCAGGGATGATGGGAATTGTAGTCCAAAACATCTGGAAGGCCGAAGTTTGGGGATGCCTGGTCTAAACTGACTGGCAGAGCCTCTTTGGGGCTTCAATCATTTTTGGAGATGCTTGAACCTGGGACTTTCTGCCTTCAAATAATAATAATGATAATAATAATAATTATTATTATTTATTTATACATACATACATACATACATACATACATACATACATACATACATACTCAGCCCATCTGGCTGGGTTTCCCCAGCCACTCTACCCCTGAGCTCCTGTCTTTCCCATAAGACTATAGGATTGCTCTGCAAGGCTGAATTCCTATACCCACATACCTGCGAGTAAGCCCTGTTGATGCCAATGGAACTTACTTCTGGGTAGATATGCATAGGACTGTCCTGTGAAGAACATTTGAGATGGGAAAATGCCCAGCTCTCAAGGCACAAATCCCTTGGGGGCATACAGAACTGCAGGGGGCTCTCTCTCTTGCTGCTTTGCAGGTGGATGTATTCACTGTTCCAGCCATTGATCTGGGAGAGCTCAAGAAGGTACGCATCCGCCACGATAACACCGGAAGCAATCCCGCTTGGTTCCTGGAGAGGATAGAGGTCATTGACACCAATGAGGACATCACGTGAGCAGATCGATGACTATCCCACAGCTAAGGCAACATTCTGGGTCCTGACCAGATAATTCACAGGCCAATTGAAATTAATTTGCAGTTCTGGTTGTATATATAACTAGTTGTATATATATTGGGACATCAAAGATCATCGACTCCAACCCCCAGCAATGCAGGAATTTTTTGCCCAACGTGGGGCTTCAGTTGTATACAGTTAAACCAAGTTATTTTACTTCCTGTTAGAGCTCCTTTTATTTGTTCTTTGCTCCTCATTTTCTCCACCCATTCCTTTATTTTAAGCATGTTCTTCTCTTTCGCTTCTTCTTCAAATTCCTTTTTTTTAAAAAATTACTGGAAAGTCTTCTATCATCTAGGCCTTTAGAGTTGGATCTCAATCTGGAGGTCGCCAAGGAGAGGTTGCTAAAACTGTGCTGTTCTTGCAGTTATTATTTCCCATGCCAGAGGTGGCTGGCAGTGGAAGAAGATGATGGCCAGGTTGCCAGAGAGCTGGTCCCAGTGGACGAAGCCTTTGTGCTGAAGGATACCGACGATTCGGGGTCTCTAGCAACACTCGGCCTGGAACAGAAAGGTTTGCCCCCAGCTCTTTACAACTGCTTCTACATCACAAAGGCTGAGGATGAAAGCAAACACTTTTAATAACACCAGAAACGAGGAGAGGCTTTGCATCCTCCTCGAGTGTTTTTGCTTGGCTGGAATGAGTCCTTCAACTCTGCTTGAACGTCTCTTCCTTCCTTGGATAGACGACAGAATTGTGTGCAGGGGCGTAGGAAGTGGGGGAGAGGGGGGCGGGTCGCCCCAGATTCCATCATGGAGGGGGTGACAAATTATCAAGGAACAATTACTGCCCTACTAGGGTGGTTCATAAAAAAATAAATATTTTTTTTGAAAATGCCTGCTCCAAAGGACTTATCTTATTACACTAGGGATTATATAGCAATATATGAAATTTCATGCATATCAGTTAATATCTTGACCCTCCTCCACGAAAATAGCTGTTTACTTGGCTGTTTTCCTATGTCGTGAAGGCTGAAATTTCAATTCAGTGGAGCACTAACTCCAACCCTAACCCTGCGGAAAGCCATCTAATTAGACTTTAATTTGATTTTGACATGTTTTTAGGAGGTAATTTAATTATTGTTTGATTTTATATCAATGTTATGTATCTGATGTTAGCCGCCCCGAGCCCGACTTCGGCTGGGGAGGGCGGGATATAAATAAAATTTTATTTTTACTTATTATTATTCCTTTGTAAGAAAATATGAAATAACGTAAAACTATTTTTGCAGGAGAAAAAAACACCAATGTGTGTGTGGGGGGGGGTGACAAGAAATTTTCCGCACCGGGTACCACCTGACCTTCCTACGCCTCTGATTGTGTGTGCTTAAAAACTAGCTGGCTGGACAAATGAAGACATCTGAAGGCAGCCCTGTTCAGGGAAATCTTTAATGGTTGTTGTTTTCTTGTGTTTTTAATATTTTGTCGGAAGCCTCCCAGAGTAATTGAGGCAACCCAGTCAGATGGGCAACGCATGAATATTTTTTTAAAAAAATTACAAATGTAAACACGCATTGTTTAGCCCACTTTTGCCTCTTGCCCCGCCCACCATTGGCATGTGGCCCCCAGCAGGTTGTACAGAGGGGAATGTGGCCCTTGGAGTGAAAAAGGTCCCCCGTCCCTGTCCTAGAAGTATGACTCTACTGTGGGTCTTGGATCACTTCTATTCAGTGGCTAACTCACTCCATACAAATAGCCCTGTGTGTGATGGGATAAGAGAGGGCATGGAATTCACCATAGCTCGGAAGTCACCCCTTCCCAATGGAGATTTTTCTTCTTGACAGCTCAATCCACTACGTTTACCGTGACTGTGAAAACTGGGGACAAGAAACGTGGTGGGACGGACGCCAATGTCTTCATCGTCCTTTATGGCACCAAAGATGATACAGGTGGGAGCAAAAAGCCCAGCCCCAGGGGGAGATGGTGGGGTTCTGGTTGCCACTCATATACAGTGGTCCCTTGACTTACGAAATACTCGACATCCGAATTTTTCGACTTACGAACGAAAAAAGTGGCCGCACGCCTACGAATTTTTCGACATCCGAATGGAAATCCATTGCCAGTTTTAGATGCGGTTTCCTCGACTTACTAATTTTTCCGAATATTTTTTCTCCCAATGCATTCCTATGGGAAATCGCTTTTTCGACTTACGAACTTTTCGACCTACGAATGTCCATTCGGAACGGATTAAATTCGTAAGTCAAGGGACCCCTGTAATTGGCAAAGAGAATTGGCATGGAAGGTTTAGCTACTCTTCCAGCAAATGCTTTTTCATCGTCTCATGGCAAAATTCTTTTCTCACTGGGGCAGCCAAATCAGGTTGGAATTTCTTTTCTTGCCATGGATAGATGAACTATAAACTTTTGAGCTGTAGTGTGTGTCCAGACCTTCTTTGGGTCTTCACCTGGAGCCTCTTGAGATTCCTTTTGGCAGTTCCATTACTCAGTATTAAGTGCAGGTCATGTTCTGAAATGCACCAGATCTGACTGAATTAGGGATGGACAAATCAGTCAAATTCCACTTTCACAGGTTTCATTTGAAAGCATGATTCTTCTCATCATTTCTGTGGATGGTTTTTTTTTTTTTTTTTAATCAACCTATGTGAAAATCTTTCAACCCCAGACAATGGGAATGACCTACTGATTGCAGTGACTGCATTTGCTAGCAGTAGTATAATTGCATCAAGTACTCTGTGCCCCTCTCAAGACCTCCAGCCCTACGATTGGTCAGAATAGGGGCAGGTGAGATATCAGGTGCAGGTATTGACATCAGGCAGGTGTCTTCGCTGTACTCTTTCCGGCATCTCCTTAAAACATTTTTGTTTAGGCAAATCTATCCAGACATGTAGAATGTTGACATACCATTTATTTCCTTTTTAGCTACTGTCGGTTTTAATTATCTTTTGCATGTTTTAAAATACCTGTTCTTTTGTTGGCATCCATCTGTCTCAGCTGTTCTAACTGTTCTTTTAATCAATAACTTTAATGTTTGATTTTATATGTTTGTAAACCGCTTAGAGGTTTCCTTCTGATCAAGTGGTGCATAAAATTTTGTCATGTAAAAATAATGGGACAAGGAATGATTTTACCTCCAAACCATTTATTCATCCAAATTATATCCTGCCTTTCAGGATACAAATCCTTCCAAGAAAATTTACAAGTAACATCCAAATACATTTAAACACACACACAAACACTTATTAATAATAATAATAATAATAATAATAATAATAATAATAATAATAATATTTATATTTATAAAATTTATATACTGCCCATCATCCGAAGATCTCGGGGTGGTTCACAAGATAAAAAATAAACTAAATAAACAATAAAGCATATAACAAGTTATCAGGATCTTTCCCACAGGGCAGTTAATGGCAGATGGCCCTGAGGGGGAGAAGGTTAATTTGGAACAGGGTATCCCATTGTACTTCTCTTCCAAATCCCTAAGGACAAAGGGTTGTCACCAACTAAGTGTGACCATTATGCTCATTTGCCTTCAGTAGCAGTAAAGCTCTGCTGGATGAAAAACAATTGCCTCTGGTCTATTTTTGGGGGGAATCCTGCAACGTGTTTAAGTTTTTACTCTGCTATACATTGGAATTGCTATACCATAAAGAAGGCTGATCGCTGAAGAATTGATGCTTTTGAATTATGGTGCTGGAGGAGACTCTTGAGAGTCCCATGGACTGCAAGAAGATCAAACCTATCCATTCTGAAGGAAATCAGCCCTGAGTGCTCACTGGGAGGACAGATCCTGAAGCGGAGGCTCCAAGACTTTGGCCACCTCATGAGAAGAGAAGACTCCCTGGAAAAGACCCTGATGTTGGGAAAGATGGAGGGCACAAGGAGAAGGGGACGACAGAGGACGAGATGGTTGGACAGTGTTCTCGAAGCTACCAACATGAGTCTGACCAAACTGCGGGAGGCAGTGGAAGACAGGAGGGCCTGGCGTGCTCTGGTCCATGGGGTCACGAAGAGTCGGACACGACTAAACGACTAAACAACAACAACATACATACATACATTGGAATCTATACTCTCTATACATTGGAATCTACTCTGGATCAATATTGAGTAGAATTTCAATAACTCAATAGGGCCCCCAGTGGCCAGTGCTTTGGCAGATGCCAAATACATCAACCGCTGGTGCCCCCATCCTATGCCCTTTTAAAATGTGGCTCTTTTTGGGGGAAGGGGTGTTATTGCATTGTTGTTTTTATTTTGATTATAACATATTGTTGGTTTTTATGTTGATCTTTTCTGTGAACTGCCCTGAGACCTCCGGGTTTAGGGCGGTATATAAATTCAATAAATAATAATAACAATCCTTTCCTTTCCACCTCCCTCTGTGAATTAAAACAAAACAGGGACGATTGGCCTGAAGGCTTCTAAGACGAACAAGAACAAATTCGAGCGAGGAAAGATTGATGTGTTCACGGTGGAATGTGTGGACCTCGGAGACCTAAAAAAAATTAAGATTGGCCACGATAACACAGGTATGTTGGCTTGAGTGTACAAAATTGCTCAAACAAGCTCTAGAGAATCATCACTCAATTAATTGGTGGCACAGGTCAACTTGACCCTGAGACAACTTCTTGGATGGGCACCGGTCCCAATCTTACATGATCATGGGGGCTTCCTCCAGCCATAAATATGATGGTGCATCACCTTTCCTAATTTGCATATTTTAGAGGCTACCGCCCACACACTTCCGCTGCACTTTTCTGCTTGTGTGGTGGCACCTTGGTATAACCACTTTTTATTGTTTATAGCAGAGTTTTCCCCGGAGGGAGAGGACAAGAACAGGAATCATACTCAAATTCACAGTCAAGAGCTTCTTTATTGCTTGACTGGTTCCACAAGCATTTCTGTTACTGTTATATACAAGCTACATGTTTTGTGCTAGAGCCATAAAAATTCTAGCTAGCAGTATCCACACAACTTCAGAACAGACCTAAAGACGAACCAGTGTTATAATCGGCCGCAGCCCTATTTTTAAAGTAGAGATATCTTCTTTTATTAAATTATTATTTTATTTTATTTTAAGTTTAAAATTTACATTTATAAGATTATATTTTAGAATGTATTTTGGATTGTATTTATCGATATATGTGTGTGCTGGTGGAGAACCGTAACAATAAACTATCTATCTACAAGCTACTAACATTCTTTCTCAATCTCTCCAGCACGGTATAATCTCAGTCCAGTAATTAACAATCATGGCACAGCAAAACTCACAGTATCATCATACACATTGTCTTACTTCCAACCTTGTTGTCAGTGTGTGTGTGTGCTTTCCTTGTGTGGAAATTGCAGCCTGCAACTTCCTCCCTTTATTTGCACCTCCAGCTGACACCAATCAAGCCTCAAATGCCACTCCTACACACTAAAGAAAATTCTGGAACCCTCTTTAAAGCTTCCAGAAACTTTTAGCTGTTTCTTAAAGAATGTTTTCCTAACAGAAGAAGAAGAAGAGTTTGGATTTGATATCCCGCTTTATCACTACCCGAAGGAGTCTCAAAGCGACTAACAATCTCCTTTCCCTTCCTCCCCCACAACAAACACTCTGTGAGGTGAGTGAGGCTGAGAGACTTCAGAGAACTGTGACTAGCCCAAGGCATGGCTGTCAACCTTTCCCTTTTCTTGCGAGGAATCCTATTTGGAATAAGGGAATTTCCCGCCAAAAAAAGGGAAAAGTTGACAGCTATGGCCCAAGGTCACCCAGCAGTTGCATGTGGAGGAGCGGGGAATCGAACCCGGTTCACCAGATTATGAGTCCACCGCTCTTAACCACTACACCCCACTGGCTTTAAAGAGCATAGAGCTCTTTAAATTTAGGAATATTTCCCTAATTCCCAGGTTGCTCCACAGGCAAGTGAAGCAAGGGGGATACCTCTCTTGCCAGTCATACATATGGAAAGGATCTAGGGGTCATCGTAGACCACAAGCTTAACATGAGTCAACAGTGTGATGCAACAGCAAAAAAAAAAAAGTTCTAGGCTGCATCAACAGAAGTACAATGTACAGATTAAGGGTGGTAATAGTACCGTGTGATCAGACCACACCTGGAATACTGTCTCCTGTTTCTCTGCAGGTAAAGCTCAAGGTTGGTTCTTGGAATGGGTAGAAGTGGATGCCCCATGCCTGGGGCTGTGTCTTGTGTTCCCTTGTGGCCGTTGGCTGGATAAATCAGAAGACGATGGATCCATTGAAAGAGTTCTCTTCCCTGCAACACTACAGACCAGGACATATGTCCCATGTGAGTAGTGTTGTGAGTCGAGGACCCGCCACCCGCATAGAGTTAAATAAGACACAAGGACGCATGTATTTTAGGTTAATGGGCAAAATAAGGCCACAACTTTATTGGTTACAGCAGTGTTTCCCAACCAGTGTGCCTCCAGATGTTTTGGGACTACAACTCCCATCATCCCTCGCTAGCAATACCAGTGGTCAGGGATGATGGGAATTGTAGTCCCAAAACATCTGGAGGCACACTGGTTGGGAAACACTGGGTTACAGCATGTGAGTGGTATTGGCTTAGGCATTGGATAAAACAATCTATACATGACTCCACCCTGCACAGCGGGGAGTCATTTGAGGGTTAACAACCAGTGGGAGGAGCTTGTTGATGCAAATACAACTGACATCACCGGGGGTCGTGCCATGGCCCTAGCCACCAGCAGGGCATCAGACAGGATCCACGACCGCCAGACTCCTTTAACGGAATACCCCAAAATAGGAGGGGTAGGTGATGGCCACAACCTGCCCTCCAACACACTGCACATATTCCAGTGCCTAACCGCCAATACAGTCATATCCCGGGTTGCGTACGCTCCGGATTGCGTACGTTCGGGATGCGAACGCCAGCAACCCAGAAGTACAATTCGCCACACGGACGCTTCTGCGCATGTCCGCGCGGTCTGTGGATGCGCAGAAGTACAAGATCTTGTGCACTCCCACGAGATCTCGCGCTCTCTCTCGCATGCGCAAAAGCGCCGCCCGTGTTGCGCACAGTTCGGGGTGCGAATGGCACCCCAGAATGAATTACGTGCACAACCTGGGTTATGACTGTACCCCACAACCTGGGGTATGCTGGTGAAGAGTGGGTCATACATTTAACAAGAACAACTCATTTTGCCCACTGTTTATCTTCTTCCTCGCCGATACAGTTGTTCCATACGAGGTCACTGTTTACACAACTGATATTTTTGGAGCTGGGACTGATGCAGACGTCTTCATTGTCCTGTATGGAGCTGATGGGGTTTGCACTAGCCAGAAATCCTTGTGCCAAAACAAGAGGGAGCAAAGAATGTTCTTTGAGAGGAACTCCGTGAATCAGTTCATTGTGGAGGTAACCTAAGAGATGCCTTAGCCTTCCTGCAGTCCAAATTTTAAGATCTGATGACTCATCCTTTGCTCTCAGAATTATCCTGTGGATTACATTTACATACATTTACTTAATAATTTACAGTACTCATGGGCATAGCTGTCAACTTTCGGATTTGAAAATAAGGGATTTTTTCCAAACTTTCAGATTTGAAAATAAGGGATGCCGCGAGGGCGGTGCAATGGCACCAAGTAGCCTCGCCACCCTGCGCTCCAGAGGCTACGCGCGAACGGGTGAGCGAAAGAGCGAGCGCATAGACGGCAGGCAGGCTGGCTGTCTGGTTGGGCGTGAGGGTCTGGCTGCACAAGGCATGCAAGCTCCGCCCCCAGTCAGTCTCAGACTCCTTATTGGCAGCCGAGCAACGCAGCTGAGGAGCCTCCCTGGCCGGCAGGGAGGGAGAGGAGCTGCTTCCTTTGAAATCCGGGAAATTGAAGGGATATCAACAATCTGGGATAGCAGCGGGAAACGGCATTGGAATAAGGGAATTTCCCGCAAAAAAAGGGAGGGTTGACAGCTATGCTTTGTTGCATCCAACAAAGTCATCACATCTTTGTTGGTGACAGCTATGCTTTGTTGTATCCAACAAAGTCATCACATCATCACAAGGACTTCTACCTGTGCAATTGAATCCTCCCCACACTATCAAATCAGTTATGGATTTTTCCCCGCAACCGTCCAGTGATCTGGGGGCAGGGAGCATGCAGGAGAGGGAGAGAAATTCCCATTGCACAAGCAGACATCCTTGCACTAACAGGAGAGCCTCATTTGATAAAACCTCATTTTCCCCCAGGTAATTTGTATTTTTTTTTTTTGGAGGGGAGAAGAGAAGCGTAATGACTTTAGGTCAAATGCCCTATACTCTTTCCTTGGTAAAGAGATGAATTATCTATCCATGAATGTGAAGGGTACCCTGTTTCTCCTAAAATAAGACGTAGCCATAAAATAAGCCGTAGCAGGATTTCTACGTATTTGTGAAAAATAAGCCATACCCCGAAAATAAGACATAGTGACGCATCGCCTCTCCCTTAAGATGGCCTGGATAGGCGTGGCTATGCAGCGTACCGACGCGGAGCAGTTAAAATAAGACATCCCCCGAAAAGAAGCCATGCTGTGTTTTTTGAGGGAAAAAAAATATAAGACGGTGTCTTATTTTAGGAGAAACATGGTATAAACATGGAAAAGTATTGTGGAATTGACTTCAGTACATTAATTTGTGAACAAAAGTACCACATCCCCTGAATTCCTTGCAGTCCATTCCACCTTTGTGCCATTCAAAAGCTAAAGATGAAATAAAATAGACATCTAAGCCAACTGGTCTTTTATCCAGATTTGTTTTTTTGTTTTTTTACTGAGGAATCAAATAGTTCTGCCGTTAATTCTTTCCTGTTTGATCCTCGCATGGCCTTGAGCACTTTAGAATTCCTTTGGACTAATGCAAAACTGTTCCTAAATCTTATTCTTACATTATTTTGAGGTTGATGTTTTATACTGGCAGAAGACAGCTAGTGAGTGGGGAGAGGGGAATAGGAGTAAAACGTTGCATGCTGTCAACTACTTCTGAGAATCTGTAATGAGTCCAATAGACCTTGAAAACAATTCTGGGATTCCTGATCATCCAGGGCTGTGAAATGCCTTTTATTAAAAAAGAAAAGAAAAAAAAGAAGTCGTAGTTTTACTGCTGGATCTGCTTTGTATTCTGCAGATAGCATCCTGAAAGCATTTAAGAAACTGTTATCAGCCACACTTTGAGGAGGTGATTTGATGGCAATGTGGAAAGTGCTGCAATAAATATACCATTTTGTTGTTGTTGTTGTTTTTCGTTGACTTATTCCATGCCTGTCTTTAAAAGCACACATGACATTTCCTTACAGAGGAAGGCAGTTTATTTGGCATGAGCAGAAAGGGAGGGGAAGAATAATTGCTCTCCTTCTAATGTTATATGTTTTTCAGATAAATAGAGATTTTAATCATTTTTATTCGAAAGGAGAGATGGATAGCACCATCTCAGTTGGTCTGGAGAATGTTGGTGCAAACCCTGTCACCTGAAATGGATAATTTTGCAAGCTGGTGGATCTACCCCAGTTTCAAGCAATTGCTATTGTTATTGTTGTTGCTTCTATTGATTTATTGATGTGTTTGTTGCTCATAAAGGATATTTTGTTTTTTTAACGTTTGATGCTTTGTTGTGTTTTTATATATATCGTAAGTCACCCAGAGTGGCTGGGGAAACCCAGCAAGATGGGTGGGATATAATTTTTTAAAAAATATTATTTTATTGTTAGAAACCAGAAATTGGAAGCTCTAGTGCAGGCATCCCCAAACTCGGCCCTCCAGCTGTTTTGGGACTACAATTCCCATCATCCCTGACCACTGGTCCTGTTAGCTAGGGATGATGGGAGTTGTAGTCCCAAAACAGCTGGAGGGCCTAGTTTGGGGGTGCCTGCTCTAGTGCAAAGCAGGGCACAAACACCTTAAACATCCCACCCTCAAGAAAAGGCAAGAGATGAAGAAGGAGAAGGTCTGCTCTGCTCAGTCTCCAGCAGGATTAGAGCTCTGTCCCCCTCACCCTTTCTCCCCTGTAGAAGGAGACGTGCTGGAAAGATGGGGTCAGATTTTAGCTTGGGATTTTGCCTAAGTTATTAGACATTAAATTCTACAGCAGGGATGAAGAGTCTGTAGCCCTTCATATGTCTGACTCCAACTCCTATCAACCTCAGCCAGCATGGCCAATGGTTAAGAATGATGGGAGTTGTAGTCCAGCAACCATATCCCCCACTCTAGCTGTAGTACAGCCCAGAAAGCACTGGGCAAAGTCTAAATTGGCCATTATTCTCCCTTGGATTTTTCAGCTCCAGCCATTAATATAGACCCCCCCTTTTTTATTTTGCCAACTTCACAAGCTTCAGTGAAGTCCTCTGCTAGCTGGAATGTGTTAGTATCTAGCACACCTTTCTGAGATGGTTTCAGCTTGAGATGCTGCCAGGATATTTGTCGTCTTCTTATCCCATTAAGAAAAAACAAGATACAAGCTGAAGGAACAAATAGGATTGGGTGTTGGAAAATGAGGTTGCTAAACTTTGGTTGATCCTGAAGTGTCTTCCTTGATTTCTCCAGTTGGAGGAGGACATTGGGGACATTCTTGAAAAGATCCGCATTGGGCATGACGGCACAGGGATTAATCCTGGTTGGCATCTTAATAAAGTGCAGATACGAAGGCTTTTACCCAACGGAAAGGTGAGCAGGAAGCTGAACATTTTGCTGCATGCACCTACTCCACCAGAACCTTTCTGCTCCGTGCAGCAGAGGGCAGACCCCGAGACTGTTGCAAAACCCAGGCAGCAACTCCTTACCTCCTTCCAGCCAAGAAGGTATAAACTAACGTATAAACTAACAGGATCTGAACCGGTGTTACTGGGAACCACAGCTGGGAAGAGTTGCTTTTGTGCTTGAATCCTGCTTGCAGGCTTTTCACAGGCTCAGCCACTGTGAGAACAGGATATAATGTGTCCCATCTAGTCCTGCATCCTGTTCTCACAGTGGCTGAGCCTGTGAAAAGCCTGCAAGCAGGATTCAAGCACAAAATCTGCAGGCTCCTCTTGTGGAAAATGTTCCCTAAAGACTTAAGAAGGCTGGCAGGGCCTACTCTTGCTGTGGCTCCTCCCCTCTGGAAGAGCCGTCTGCAATCCTTAAATGGCCTGTATCTGATTCTGCAGATGCAGCCTCCTGCCTGGATGTGGAGCAGGAAGAGCTACAAGGGAGACATCCCCAGAGTCTGAGGGAAATGGAAGAGGCATGCTCTTAGGCTGGTGTCAGGGATCTGCCTCCCCCTGCCAGCCCAGCCCTTAGTGTTTATAGAGAGCAGCCACCTGTTTTAACTACAGATACATCTTCGAGTGAAAACAGCAGTCCCTCGGGGGAGAAGCAGTTAGTGGCTGGGAGGGAAGGAGTGCCAGGGGTCCAGGGGTTTAGTGAGAGGCCTGGCACCACCCAGCAGGCTCGATCGGAGGGAGAGGCGTCAGGTCCAGCGCGTAGATTACGTAGGAGGAGGAAGAGGCAGTTTAGGTTGCCAAGACTGTGGTGTTGGCGTCAAAACCAGAGGGTGGCACTTCCGGATTCTGCTAGTGAGTGAACAGACGTGATAAGATTAAGCTCTGCACTGTATATAGTTTGGCACAGAATAAAAGAACTAAAAGACAAATGGCTGGGCGTTTCTATTGAACAACCGAGAAAGCAACCTGACAGCTGGGAAGGCAGAGAACAGGGCACTGAGGGCTGTGCTGCACAAGTGAGATGAGCTGTGAGATTTGTCCGAATCTGGGCAATGCTGGGTCCAAGTTGCAGTGGGAAGAAAAACATGCACCTGTACCCACATGCCAAAGTAATGCAAGTGCTGAAATGGGTCGTTTGCAGGGGATAATTAATAGGCTAAAGCAGAGTGACAGCTGCCAATGTCTACCTGCAAATGACCCTCAGGTCATCCTAAGTCTGCCCTCCAAATTAGGTTTCTTTACAATCTTAAAACCTGACTGGACCTCCCCCCCCAAAAAAAAATGGATAAAAAATAGCTGAAACTGCTGTGCAAGGGAATAGTTCATCACTCCCTGCCCCCCGCTGCCATTTCTTCCCAGCCAGCCCACTCCCCAAATGTCAGTGTTACAAACCAAGCACAGAACCCAGGATTTGCCTCCTAAAGTCTTGATGCATCGTTATATCACGAGACAACACCAAGCAGGGAAGCAGAGAGCTGCCTTGAGGATGGAAGCGAGCAGGCAGTATCCTCAAGGGACTCTTAGATAACTGCAGCAGCTTCTCTGCTTTCCCCTCCCTGAAACTAATGAGCTCTCGCCGGTGCACATTATGCGCCGTTAGCTTCTGATGCTCCTGTGCTAACGGCGGCGGCAGTGGCGCACCCTTCAAAATCCAGCCACATCTAGGAACAAAGAAAGCCTTCCTCTGCATGCTGGGGAGGAAGCAGGCAGCCACCCACCGGCAGCTGTCTCTTAAGTGGCTTTGGTCTCCCTTGCACCCTCTGTACCTGGCAGATTGGACCCCTGCCCCCCTCCCTCATGCGCCTCCTTCCTGGCTCCCTTCCCCCCTGCTGTAATGAGCCTGTGGGGCAGGACGCCTGGTGGAAAGACCAAAGGAGAGGCTGGGGAGCTAAGAAACAGGCAAGGCAGGAGCTGGATGGAAATGGGCAGAACAGATTGGGGGTGGAGAAGCAGCGAGGAGCTAAAGGATGCTCTGGGAAGACGGCGAAGGGGATCGAAGGGGCAGGAGAAGTCAGATGCTGAGGACAGCAGCAGGAGGAGTGGCTTGGTGGGGGGGGGAATAGGGCCTAGAGAGACCAGAGGGGCTGTTTTCAGGCTAGAAAGCAGAGAATGCAGAGGAACGGCTGGATCTTTCTGTTTTGATGTGAAATAGCCAGTCAAAATCCTTTGCCTGGCTTGCATTGATCGGAATCAGCACTCTGGATAGCTCCCTGCGGACAGCGACTGGCTGCCTGTGCCCATTGCTTGTTGGGTTTTTTTGGTAGCCATAACCAGCCCTTGACGAAACCTTGTTAATGAGAATGCCTGGAGGGGATGTAGTAGCAGGGCATGGTGAGGCGTCTGAGCAGCCACACATATTCTTGCTGAGCTTTTAGATTTGGGCACATGGAGAGAGGAAGGGGGAGAGGAGGAGGAGGAGGAGGAATAGGAGGAAGGAAAGAGCCGAGTGCTGCATGATCGTGCCATCATCCGCCGCAGGATATTACGGCCTGCCACAGGATAGCAATAGGCTGCCAAGCCGCTAAAAGCCCTGCTACCTGATTAGACTGCTAAGAAGCCTTTCCGCGTATCTGTGCGCTGCAAGGGGGGGAAATGAGGTCAGATTAAATTGAAAGCATTTGGGCAGGGCAAGCTGACTTCGCTGCAGAGGGCTAAAGCCACAGCAACATGTGCCAGTTAAATTTCACAATTATATTTCATCTGCTGTACTGAGTATTGGGGGGAGGTGGGGGCAAGCAAATCGGAGCATTTCAGCGGCATCTCAGTTATCTGATTGTGCAGAGAGGAAGGGCAGGGAGAACCAACAGACAGCAATGAGGAGGTTCTGACAGCGCAACGGGTTAGGATAGGCTCCTCCCTTGCAAAATGTGACTTTATAGGCTACATTTTATTTATATATTGTGGCTGCTCTCCATGAGCTCACAGGGCGCTGGAGAACTGACCAACAGCTGAGAGCAAAGAGTTTTTTTCCGGGGAGGACAAACTAGGCATGACATTAATGTCAAAGTAGCTCTTCGTATTAAAAGGTGCAGGTTGTTTTGTAATGCAAACAGCATCAGCTGGAGGAGGGGAGGGTATATTGATGATTATCCGGATCACTGCAAGTGGGGAGGGAAAGTCTAACCATCTCCTCCCTTGCTGCAGTCCCAAGGAAAATCCTTCCTCTGAAGCTGGCATTGCAGTGTGGGATTCCCCCATGAATGGTGTTTACCTACACCTGCATTTTTTAAAAAAACAATACCCCCCCCACCTTGCATCTCAAATGCAAATGCTTAATACTCTGTCTCGTTTGGCCTTCAGATGTAACTCAGTGGTGGAGTTTGCATGCAGAAAGTTCATAGATTGGTCCCTGGCATCTACAGACCAAACAAGATAAGAGAACAAAGGTGTGATAATGTGCATTGGGCGCTGGTTGCAGGTGCCTTTTTGCAGTGCTGTTGACACAGTGCCATCCTCGTGTCTCTTGTGACTCTCTCTAGGCCACACCTCCTCTCTAGCCACACCCCTGATCCTCATGTGATGCTCCCCAAGTCATGTTCTTCACTAGGACTGCTTCACACCTTCCTTGAGTGTTTCCGCCTGCCTCGAATGTGTCCTTGAAAGCTGGCAATGCCTCTTGCTTGCCTGGACAGAGATATGAGAGCACAGAAACCAGGCTGCTTGCACAAAGGAAACATGTACATTAGTTGCTCCACTCACTTTTTGCCTCTCACCCCAACCACCACTGGCAGGTGGCCTCTGCCAAGTTGCCCAGAATGAAAAGCGGCCCTCAGTCTGAACAAAGTCTCTCCATCCCTGTTTTGATGAGTGGGTTCCCCTAGGTCAGGATGGGTAGAGCCTGCATGAGACCTGTTGCATCAGCAACCCGGCACATCAGCCTGGGAGGTGATATAGGAGCTAAAGGCTTCACCCCTTCCTGGCTCTTAGCGCAGCCCAGATTTCAGCAAGTGCTCCTATGTGCTTCTCCATCCTCCCAAGTTCACAGCTAGTTGGGTCCTTCATTGGTGGCTCTGAACTTCCTGGCTGCTTCCTGGTCTCCTGTGGTCCTGGCTGCGATCAGGGGTGGTGGTCCGAGAGAGTTGGTGTGGGGACCCCCAATTCAAACCCGATGACTGCTTGGGGTCATAGGAGTATGGGGAGGGTCCTGCTCTCCTTGTTCCTCATCTGAGGAGACCTCAGATTCGAGGCAGTAATGAATACCAGTTGCTGGCAACAACAGGAGGGGAGAGATGCTCTTGGACTCAAGGTCCTGTTTGCGGGTTTCCCATGGGCATCTGGTTGACCACTGTGAGAACAGGATGCTGGACTAGATGGGCCACTCGCCTGGTCCAGAAGGACTCTTCTTATGTCCTGAAGATGTCTGGGTAGGGCTGAACCCTGACATAAATTTATTTCTCATATATTTGTGTTGCTGACCTGGTATTTACATACGTTGTTCCACTGCTTACCTTTGTTGCACTGTGCTATTCCCCACCCAACCCCTCGATTGCCACATTAGGGTTCTGAAAAAACAACGTTTCCTTGTGAGAAGTGGCTGGCCACCTCTGAAGATGATGGCGAGATTATGAGGGAGCTGGTTCCATCCAGAGTCTTTACTGAAAAACTGTTGAAAGATGGGACGCTCAAGCAGATCGATGAAGATATTGAGGATCCGCTGGAAAGTGAGTCAAATCCCACCAGACCAGAGTTTGGCAGCCCCTACTCTAGATCAACCCACTCCCCGCTGTGCTAATTTAGTATAATTTACCTATGGTATGTGTTTATATGTGTAGTGAACATGGTATTTTGCAAAGAATAAGAGGGTGGGTCTTTGCCTCAAAGCACTTACAATCGAGAATGTGATGTTTCCCAAAGTGGGTAATATCACCCCCTGGGGGGTGCTGGAACAATCCAGGGGGTGGTAGTAGCCTTGGGTGCAATTGGGGTGCATTGAATAAAAATAAGTGGGCAGTGGAAGCATAAAGAAAGAAGAGAAGAAAAATTTGAAAAAAATATTCGTTCTGTTGTGTAAGGACGCTTATCACCAGGTCAGGTGGTGTTGCAGGATAGCGACAGCACCTCCCCTCGATCTGGCAGTCATGCTGGAGATGAGGGGATTTCCCAGGCTTGGGGGAGCCCTTTTCAGCATCACCCAGATCCAGGAAATGGATCCCAGCTTGTCTGCCTATTTGGCCAACCCTGACACTTCGCTTAAAGAAGGTAGATTTCCAGGGGAGGGGGGGCTCTGAGTATCCCCCCCGAAAAGTGGGCGGTTGGCCAAATAAGTTTGGGAACCTCTGATCTACAAAATAGGTATAAGGGGAGGGGAAGGGAGATGGAATTGGAGGTGGGCATAGTCCAGAATAATATGTAATTATTGCAGCTACATGTACTCTTTGCAGGATTTTGTTTTCATGGGAGCACTCAAAAAATGCCATCCCCACACCAATCCATGTTGTCCAAAGTGGTATAATCCATGCTAGCTCAGGATTCTACCACCTCATTCCACTGTGCTGTATTTCTAGGGACAGGTCTGTGCTTTAAAGTGCCAAGTCCGAGCACATTTTTCCCTTTGCCCTGGCACTTTCGCTGAGGAAACCTGCTCTTTACTGCTGAATCGGGGCAAAGAGCAATCTGCAGAAAACACGAACTGCCATTTGTTCTGATTCATCATTAAAGAACGGGTTTTCATAGGGAACGTGCCAGGGCTAAAAAAAGGGGGGGCACTTTAAAGTGCAGACTGTTCCTAGAAAGCACAGGGCATAAGGAAAGTGCGCATGAACCCTTAGTCTCATGGTAAGTCTGTGTTTGTCGCTGCATTGTGTGTGCAGCAGCCCCATAGTCTTAGATTCAACCCATGATCATGTAAATAAATAAAAGACTGTCTAAAGGGGAGGGGAGGGGAGGGGAAAGTTTGCCGTCTCAGCATGAACGACAGTGTAAACAAGTGCTTACAAGCTGTGTTAAAGCCAAATCAAATATTGAATAATGAGCTTTCATAATAGTATCCTCTTCATTGATGATTTTCTATTTTCCCCCAAGTGCCCCTTTTGGAGCAGTTAATTTTCCTTTATGCTTCATCTTGCTTCTTTCAAGCAAGCCCCTTTTTAAAAAGAGAGAGGGAGGGAGGGAGCGCTAGACTAAATAAAATGCTTTCAAAATCCATTATGTCTTAGATTTCTTTCTAGCACTCTGCAGGAATGTTGCTGGAACTTGGAGAGCATTGAAAGAACATGTGTCTGGTGCCTATAACTGAGCAAGCCAGCCTTGCTTTCCCCAACAAAAACTCACCACGCTCATGTCCATTCTTCCCAGAACACTTACAAAGAGCTTAAAACTGAGTTGGAGAAATGGGTATTTTTCTTAGCCACCTTCTAACTCAGTGGTAGATCTCCTGTTTTGTGCATGGAATATCCTGGGTTCAACCCTCAGCATCTCCCATAGAAAGGTGTCTGGTTGCGGGGTTGGAAAACAGCTTTCCTTGAGACCTTGCAGGGAACGGATGCCAAATTGAAAGAGCGTCTCCACCCCCATCGTTCAGCCCGGACACTGAGGTCCAGTGCCGAGGGCCTTCTGGCGGTTCCCTCACTACGAGAAGCCAAGTTACAGGGAACCAGGCAGAGGGCCTTCTCGGTAGTGGCACCCACCCTGTGGAATGCCCTCCCTTCAGATGTCAAAGAGAACAACAACTACCAGACCTTTAGAGGACATCTGAAGGCAGCCCTGTTTAGGGAGGCTTTTAATGTTTAATAGATTATTGTATTTTAATGTTCTTTTGGAAGCCGCCCAGAGTGGCTGGGGAAACCCAGCCAGATGGGCGGGGTATACCCTGTTTCCCCTTTTTTAATATGTAGTCATAAAGTAAGCCATGGCAAGGTTTTTTTTTTACCTTTGTGAGAAGTAAGACGTACCCCCAAAGTAAGCCATGGTGCCGCCATTGTTCCCGTCGCCTCCTCAGCCCCTCCTGCGTGCGCAGGGAACCAGCGAACCAGTGAGAGGCACTGGGGGGGGGGAAATGCGCCTCTTGCAGAGTTCTGCCCCCCTGCTTAGCACGCAGGGAGAGGCGTGGGGGGGGAGACGCCTCTTCCTGCCCCACCTGTTCCCCGTGCACAGGGAGCCAGCAGAGTTGTGCCCTGCCTGCTCAGTGCACAGGGGGAGACTGTACTGTACCATACTGACGTAATAAAAATAAGACATCCCCCCCGAAAATAAGCCACCCTGTGTTTTTTGAGGGGAAAAAATTATAAGACGGTGTCTTAAAAGGGGGAAAGATGGTAAATAATAAATTATTATTATTATTATTATTATTATTATTATTATTTGCAATACGAGGTTAGACAGACGAAGGGCCTAACCTGCTACAAAGTAGCTTCCTTAGCTCATTCATAAATGATTGCAAGCTAGGATCAGTTGAAGGTTGCCGTCACTGATGTTAGTGCTCAGAAAGCCTACATTAAAATGTGATCTTCTCCCTCCCACTCTGCCCAGTTCATACGTACAAGATTAGCGTTTTCACCGGTGATATTTTCGGTGCTGGGACGGATGCCAGCGTGTTCATGACTATATATGGAGACCTCGGAGACACAGGGGAGAGACAACTCAGCAGCTCTGAAACGAACATGAACAAGTTCGAAAGAGGACAGGTACCGATAAAGATGAGTATTCTTCATCAAACATCTTGATAAGAGAGAAGTGCAACTTTTGTGCTCCTAAAAACATAAGGAAAAACCCTATCCCTGCACACTGCCTTCCCAGAAAAAAAATCCACCCCCCCCCCGATCTTCAATTAGTTAAGGAAACACAAGTTACATACCCTCATGGTACACATTAAGTGCAGGCCTCATGGAGTCCCAGTACGTTTCCGAGCACAATTCAAAGTGTTGGTGCTGACCTTTAAAGCCCTAAACGGCCTCGGTCCTGTATACCTGAAGGAGCGTCTCCACCCCCATCGTTCAGCCCAGACACTAAGGTCCAGCGCCGAGGGCCTTCTGGCGGTTCCCTCACTATGAGAAGTGAGGTTACAGGGAACCAGGCAGAGGGCCTTCTCGGTAGTGGCACCCGCCCTGTGGAATGCCCTCCCATCAGATGTCAAAGAGAAAAACAACTACCAGACTTTTAGAAGACATCTGAAGGCAGCCCTGTTTAGGGAAGCTTTTAATGTTTAATACATTCTTGTATTTTAATATTCTGTTGGAAGCCGCCTAGAGTGGCTGGGGAGGCCCAGCCAGATGGGCGGGGTATAAATAATAAATAATTATTATTATTATTATTAGTGTGAGTGCAAAAAAGCCAGGGCTTAAGTATCGGGCTCTTTGGATCTTAGCCACTGTGCACTTTTCTGCTTGCGTAACAAATAGAACCTTGAAGAACGGCTTCTGTTTTCGTTCCATTCTCCCCAGGAAGACATATTCTCAATCCAAGCCGTGGACCTCGGCGCTGTCTTTAAAATCAACATTCGGCATGACAACACGAATCCAAGGCCGGATTGGTACCTAGAGAAAGTAGAGATCCTGAATGACAACACAGAAGATTTGTTCCTGTTTCCGTGCGAACGCTGGCTCTCGAGGAAGAAGGAGGACCTGATGATAGAGCGGGTCCTTTTTGAAAAAGTAAATCACAATATTTATTTAGGAGGCTGTAGGGCCCCAAAGTCCTATACAGAGGCGTAGGAAAGTCAGGTGGTACCCAGTGCGGAAAATTGATTTTTTTTTTTGCCTGCAAAAATGGTTTTGCGTTATTTCATATTTTCTTACAAAGGAATAATAATAAGTAAAAAAACCATTTTATTTATATTCCGCCCTCCCCGGCCAAAGTCGGGCTCAGGGCGGCTAACATCAGATACATAACATTGATATAAAATCAAACAATAATTAAATTACCTCCTAAAAACATGTCAAAATCAAATTAAAGTCTAATTAGATGGCTTCCGCAGGGTTAGGGTTGGGAACAGTAAGTGCTCCACTGAATTGAAATTTCAGCCTTCACGACATAGGAAAACGGCCAAGTAAACAGCTATTTTCATGGAGGAGGGTCAACTGATATGCATGAAATTTCATATATAGCTATATAATCCCTAGTGTAGTAAGATAGGACCTTTGGAGCAGGCATTTTCAAAAAAATAAATAATTTTTTTTTGAACCACCCTAGTAGGGCAGTAATTGTTCCTTGATAATTTGTCACCCCCTCCATGATGGAACCTGGGGCGCACCGCCCCCCCACCCCCCTTCTACGCCCCTGGTCCTATAGGTTTGTAGGGCTGGGAAGCACAGGGGGTTTTACTTTAAGGTTCAGATGTGGTACGAAAGAGAAATGGCTGTTTGTGATGTACAATCTTGCTTTTAGCTCAGTTGCCAAACCAGGGATGTAAGAAGGCAACGATTTCCATTCCAACCGTAACATTCCTTTCAATGGAATGGAAGCATCAAAACATGGTTTCAAAAAGTCACTAACTGTGTATTGTTTGTGGACAGAGGGAGCATCCACACTTCTGCTTAGAAAGGATGCCTAGAAAGGATGGCTCTGAGCGGTTTTATCCTTGCTCCTCTCCTTTCCCAGGGAAAGCCTGCTCTTTAGTGCTAAATCAGAGGAAAAGTCAACCCAGAGAAAGCCTGAATTGCTGTTTGCTCCAATTGAGGGCTAAAGAGGGGTTTCCCCTGGGGAAAACAGCAGGAAAGGAGTTTTTAAAAACAACCACTGTGTGAAGGCAAGCCAGTAATATTTGCTTGACTGATTTCAGTTCATTGAACACACAAACTGCCCCAATTTCTTCTTGCCTTTTCTTTTGCAAAAGGTTCGGCAAACAAAATATTTATTTTTTAAAAATTTGCACCTACTGAGCGAGAGAAATCCAGAATTCAAGGGCTCAGAAAGCAGAGCTTTGCAGAAAGAAAAGAAAGGGGAAAGTGGGGGCCAGATAGATGGCAGGTAGAACTAGCAGATATAAAATATTTTTGTAAAAGGTGGAAGAACCTGCCAACTACAGAAAATAAGGAATTATCTCCTTTCCCATCCCTTCAAGGCACATTGGTGATCCTCACCATCATTTTCTCAATCTCATTTTGCCACTTCTCTTCTTGCTTTTCAAATTCTGTTGGAATTCTACCGACAACCCCAGATGTGACAGGGGGCAAAAGTCGACTTGTGTGTATATTATGTATTGCCAGTGTAATTTTAACAGTGGCAGGCAGGGAATGGGCAACATTTTGCCCAGGATATCATAGAATCATAGAGTTGGAAGAGACCACAAGGGCCACCCAGTCCAACCCCCTGCCAAGCAGGAAACACCATCAAAGCATTCCTGACAGGTGGCTGTCAAGCCTCTGCTTAAAGACCTCCAAAGAAGGAGACTCCACCACACTCCTTGGCAGCAAATTCCACTGTCGAACAGCTCTTACTGTCAGGAAGTTCTTCCTAATGTTTAGGTGGAATCTTCTTTCTTGTAGTTTGAATCCATTGCTCCGTGTCCGCTTCTCTGGAGCAATGGATTCAATGGATATCTAATTCCCCGGTAGGGAAAAGATGGGCCCAAAGTAGGCAGAGCGAAAGCCTAAAACAATCTGACAAAGGATGAAGATGTCTATTGTTTCCTGGCTAGATCACTACCAAACAGGACAAGTGGGGGAAGGGGCATGGCCAAGGGAGAAATCATGTGCCTTAGGAAGAGTGCTTGTGGCAGATTAAGAAGCCTGGTGGACCAGATCCATAGCTGTCAACCTTTCCCTTTTCTCGCGAGGAATCCTATTCGGAATAAGGGAATTTCCCTTTTAAAAAAGGGAAAAGTTGACTGCTATGTTAGCCTCATAGCTTTCCCCATACCCCTGAGCTCCCAGCTGGAGGAGGAGGCAGGCAGGCAGGGGAGAGGACAGGAAGGAGGCAGGTGAGCAAAAACGGAGGGGAGCGGGAATGGGTGCCACGCTCCCCATCCTGTCCCTCCCTATGGGCAATTTGCCCCACCCCTATGGGTGGTTCACGCAGTCCCAGGTGCCAGAGAGGCTTCCTCTGCCACTTGGTAAGAAATTTAATAAATGAACCATGTGAACCCATTTTACCCTGCTATACCAGTTAAGCTAACTGAGAGTTTTAAAATATGCCATCGTGATCTTTTTAGCTATGATTCCTGCACAGCAGGCGATCGGACCCTTTGGGTCCTTTCCAACTCCACAGTTCTATAATTCTATGAATGCAGGTGGCGAATCTTCCAAAGATTCCAAAGGCTGGATAGCTCAGTTGGTTACAGCATGGTGCTGATAACGCCAAGGTTGCAGGTTCGATCCCTTATGGGACAGCTGCATATTCCTGCATTGCTGGGGATTGGACACTAGATGATCCTCAAAGTCCCTTCCAACTCTTCAACTCTATAATTCTGCAATCTTCTTTGTTAGCTAGCTTTAGGGATTGTCTGAAGCCATTTGCTAATTCTTGGAGTATCTTCAAAGAACTATAAAGTAAAAAATAAAAAAATTCCTTCCAGTAGCACCTTAGAGACCAACTAAGTTTGTTCTTGGTATGAGCTTTCGTGTGCATGCACACTTCTTCTGAAAGCTCATACCAAGAACAAACTTAGTTGGTCTCTAAGGTGCTACTGGAATGTTTTTTTTTATTTTTTACTTTGTTTTGACTATGATAGACCAACACGGCTACCTACCTGTAACTTCAAAGAACTTGTTGTTCAGTCGTGTCCGACTCTTCGTGACCCCATGGACCAGAGCACGCCAGGCACGCCTATCCTTCACTGTCTCTCGCAGTTTGGCCAAACTCATGTTAGTAGCTTCGAGAACACTGTCCAACCATCTCATCTTCTGTCATCCCCTTCTCCTTGTGCCCTCAATCTTTCCCAACATCAGGGTCTTTTCTAGGGAGTCTTCTCTTCTCATGAGGTGGCCAAAGTACTGGAGCCTCAACTTCAGGATCTGTCCTTCTAATGAGCACTCAGGGCTGATTTCTTTAAGAATGGATAGGTTTGATCTTCTTGCAGTCCATGGGACTCTCAAGAGTCTCCTCCAGCACCATAATTCAAAACTTCAAAGAACTATGTGAATGCAAAATTCTCCCGCTTCAGCACCCTGTGTTTGTTCCTTTTTCAGCTACCGCTTAAACCCATTTCTCCACCCCAGCAACAGCAACCAACCAATCATAATGGAAAGAAAGGGCGTGTTAATGTTTTGGGATAGATCTTCAAACAGGAAACTTCTGGAAATTCCCAGAAGTAGCTGAAGCTAGTTTCTCTCTGTCACCGTCATCTTGGTGGTTATTAGTGTAGCTGCAGGCATTGTGTTATAACTTAATTTTCTCGGACAGCACTTCTTCTTAGTTTGGGCAATTAGCTGTGACACCTGGTAAAAGCCATCTTTAAAGCGTCCTTGCTTTCTCCTCCTGGAACTGTCCGCAGCCAGAGTCCAGGCTTCTGCAAGCGAATTGATGATGGAAACACCATGGTTGACTCTCCGGGAAAAAAACTATATTTTTATCTCCAGTGCGTCAGTACTGCAGTGAGGTTCCCAGGGGAAATAGGACCTATTACCTGCTGGTTCCAGCAGAGCACCATTTCAGGTTTCAGTGATTGAAGGGGAAAGACTTCCGTTTCAGAGAGGCAAGATTCACAGCAAGGATCAAAGACCAGCTCATGGTTATAATTCAAGACTGAATTGCAAACAAAAACCAACTCGAAACAAAAACCCAGCGTGTCTTAAGAGCATTTGTTGTGATGCCTTTCCCCAATACCTCCAAATTACTCTGTCAGATGTTAGCAAGGCAGGTCAAATGCTGGGTAAAAATGCCGCCCCTTTCATAGCACCAGCTGCAAGCTGCAAAGGGAGGCCATTTGGGCTGTTTTGGGGTGCATAGGGGGCTGGAATCAAAGAATTGGGTGCAAACCACAAAGCCACTACCTGAAGCTCCTCCCAGCTGGTGCTAGTTGGCTGATAGCCAACGTCTTCTTGTTCCCCAAAGTCCCCTGGAGCAACACTGTGGCCCATTTCATGCACTGCAGCAAAGCATCGTTAATGGTTTCCCGCAAACATCACTATCTGGGGCTGTTCATTTTCTTCCCTCTGGGGCTTGGAGGAGACAAATCTCGATCCCTTGGATGTGACGGTTTGGCGTTACATCCAACCCAAGGATCCTGGCTTGTTTTGCTCCAACAGACTACCCAAAATGGAAGCTTGGCTAAAGATTGTGGATGGTCTGAAGAGAAACAAGGCATGACCTATTGTTTAAGAGTTAGGCAACACCAGGGTTCTGTGGTTTGTTCCTTTCCAGCATGAGTGGGGAAGAGTAAATATCTAGCTTGTTCACAGTAAGGCATATTATTATTTGGCTTCGGTCCAATATACCTAAAGGAGCGTCTCCACCCCCCATCGTTCTGCCCGGACACTGAGGTCCAGTGCCGAGGGCCTTCTGGCGGTTCCCTCACTACGAGAAGCCAAGTTACAGGGAACCAGGCAGAGGGCCTTCTCGGTAGTGGCACCCGCCCTGTGGAACGCCCTCCCTTCAGATGTCAAAGAGAACAACAACTACCAGACCTTTAGAAGACATCTGAAGGCAGCCCTGTTTAGGGAGGCTTTTAATGTTTAATAGATTGTTGTATTTTAATATTCTGTTGAAAGCCGCCCAGAGTGGCTGGGGAAACCCAGCCAGATGGGCGGGGTATAAATAATAAATTATTATTATTATTATTAGAATTTATATACTGCCCTATACGCAGGGGTCTCAGGGCGGTTCACAGAATAAAATCAAGATATAAAACCACAAAATACATAATAAAAATTAAAACAACAGCCCAATAGACGCCCCCCCCCAAAAAAAACCCCTACATTTTAAAAGGGCATAGGATGTTTATCAGATCAACCAAAGGCCTGGCTAAAAAGGAACGTATTTGCCTGGCGCCCAAAGGTGTATAATGAAGGCTCCAGGTGAACTTCCCTGGGGAGAGCATTTCACAGACGGGGAGCCACCGCAGAGAAGACCCCGTTCTCGTGTTGCCACCCTCCAGACCTCTCAAGGAGGAGGCGCATGAAGGAGGGCCTCAGAAGATGATCTCAGGGTCTGGGTAGGTTCATAGGGAAAGAGGCGGTCCTTGAGGTATTGTGGTCCTGAGCCATTTAAGGCTTTGTAGGCAGTGGCGGAGGAAGGGGGTGCGGTGTGTGCGGGCCGTCCCGGGTGTCATCACTGAGGGGGGGTGACAAAAATAGGAGGGTTTTTTTTTTTTTAATTGGGCTCACGAAACTTTTTCGTTCTGTCAGGAAACCCCGACTTTCGCACTCCTGTTCCTAAAGATGGGGAAGGCGACTCTTGTTTTGCGTCCTCTTCCTCCCCCAAGATTTGAAGACACAGCAGGCATAGCTGATTCAGAGAGCAAGTCAAATGCCAAGTAGCATTTCCCTTCTGTGAACAGGAAGCCAGCCAAGCCAGCAGTTGTTCTGTTTCTGAAAGAATAGCTGTGATCCTGTTCATGGCTTGCTCTTCCATTGCTCATGCAAGCAGCCTGTTGGTGGGGTGAGGGCAGAGCTGGTCTACCTGCACCTCAGCATTTAGAAAAAGCAAATTGGGCAGAAATAGAGCATCTCCTGAAGAGCAGTGTGAAGTGTGTCCATCTCTAAATGATGACCCTTGGGTATTAATTCCATAATGAAACATTAAAAATGCCTTCCCTCTACAGGGCTGCCTTCAGATGTCTTCTAAAGGTTGCATAGCTACTTATCTCCTTGGCTTGGGGGTAGCATAACTCCATACCCTGCAACATTTCTCCGATGAAAATAGGATTCGGGAGGGGGGGAGACGTATGTATGTAGAATTGTTGTAAAGGAAAGTAAGATAGTTTGACTGCTAGGATGGTAAAGATGTATGAATATGTGATTTGATGTATGAATGTGAATATATGTAGGAAGTTGGAAGCATTGTGATATTTGTATTAATGTAATTCAAATAAAGATTATTTTAAAATTAAAAAAGAAAATTAAAAAAAAAGAAAAAAGAAAATAGGGATGTCCTAAGTTAAAGAGCCAAACTGCGAGAGGCAGTGAAGGATAGGCGTGCCCGGGGCCAGCACGTCCATTTAGGCGAACTAGGCAATTGCCTAGGGCGCCAAAATGGAGGGGGCGCTGGCCAGCCTGCCCCCGCCGCCCCCCGCCACCCGGTGCCGCCCCAACCAGTGGCGGAGCAAGCAGGTTGGGGCGAAAACTGCGGCGGCGAGGGCGCCAAAATGGAGGGGGTGCTGGCCAGCCTGCCCCCCGCCGCCGCCCACCGCCGCCCCAAGCCAGTGGCGGAGCAAGCAAACCACGGCGGGGGGTGCCCGGCCCAGCAGGGGGCGGGGCACCGCTCCGCAATGTGCGTCATACGCAATGACGTCACATGGCCCGCCCCCTCGCCTAGGGCGCCAAAATTGCCAGCACCGGTCCTAGGCGTTCCTGCCGTGCTCTGGTCCATGGGGTCACGAAGAGTCGGACACAACTGAACAACAACAAGTTAAAGAGGGGCCAGCTTAGCCTAGCGGTTACTTCGAATCTATCTTTGCAGAGTCACCAATTGCTTAACGGCAGTTCGATACTCCTCGGGCGCTGTCTGGCTTTTTTTGGGACGCGGGTGGCACTGTGGGTTAAACCACAGAGCCTAGGGCTTGCCGATCAGAAGGTCGGCGGTTCGAACCCCTGCGATGGGGTGAGCTCCCGTTGCTCGGTCCCTGCTCCTGCCAACCTAGCAGTTCGAAAGCACGTCAAAGTGCAAGTAGATAAATAGGAACCGCTCCAGCGGGAAGGTAAACGGCATTTCCGTGCGCTGCTCTGGTTCGCCAGAAGCAGCTTAGTCATGCTGGCCTCATGACCCGGAAGCTGTACGCCGGCTCCCTCGGCCAATAAAGCGAGATGAGCACCGCAACCCTAGAGTCATCCGTGACTCGACCTAATGGTCAGGGTTCCCTTTACCTTTAAGGAAAAGAGGGACATTCTAGGATCACATCAGGAACCTGATTTGAACCAGGTTTACAGCCCGAATCAAATCAGGTTTCTGTAAATCTGGGACCGTCTATGGAAAACAGGGACACTTGGGAGGTCTGGAACTAACTCCAAATGTTAGTACTGGGAAGGGAGGGGAGTAGTATCTGTCTGCACAGCAGCATAATTTCATATGGCCCAGAAACTTATGCAAAACCATGTCCTTAGCACTGACTTTTCATCCACTTGAAAAGTGGATCACAAGCTTTTTATTGTCAAGGCTTTGCTTTGGTGCCATTAATCTCTCCTGGTGAAATGTCTGTGGCTTCCATGTGTGAAAGAAAGAAAGCTTCTTTCTGACTGCCACAGCCACTGAAAACCAGGAGCTAATTAGAATTCCAAGTATGAGGATTAATTAACGGGATCAAAATTAATAGGCAGCGCTCGCCCTTTTACTCAGAAAGGCCTTGTACCGCAGTTGAGTGGAGCTGGTTGACTTTGTAAGGGCTTGTCCTACAGGGCAGAGCGATGTTTTAATTGCATGTTATGACTGAAACGATTACATATTAACACTGGGGCAAATGGAGCCACCCCAGGGATGAGCTTCATGGGTTGCATCCAGTACATGTAGCCTGCAAAGGGCCCGGTGGGACCAGGCTTACTTAGCCGCTATTATTAATTCCTTTTAAGGAGGCAAAACTAATTAGGTTTAATAAAAACAATTTCAACGAACATGCAGGGGGGATTTTCTTTTCTTTTTAAACATTTAGTCATGCTATTACACCAGCCCCCAAACCCCCAAGAATTTCTGCGGCTGTTTTTCATTCCGATCACAGTTTTCGCTGCACAAATTGCTTTGGAATACTTGGGCTCATTTCTGCTTGCGAGTGAAATCATACCCAGAGATTAGGGGAGAGATGGCTAACCTTGACACTCCAGATGTTTTGGAACTACAACTCCCATCATCCCTAGCTAACAGGACCAGTGGTCAGGGATGATGGGAGTTGTAGTCCCAAAACACCTGGAGTGTCAAGGTTAGCCATCACTGGATTAGGGTCTCCGGAGCTGCTGGGCTCTGTGGACAGCTGCCTCATGTGGTGAGTCACTGAACTGCAGGTGGAACTTTCTCAGGACCTTCAAGACCTGGATTGACTCCACTCACCTTAGGCTGGCCATGGGTTGGATCCTTCTGGGCAGAAAGGACGATAAAAGAGTGTTTGCTGTTCCAGCTCAGATTTGGCTCCGTTGGCTAAGAAGCCATTGGAACATAGACATTGTTGCCTCGGTCCTGTATACCTGAAGGAGCGTCTCCACCCTCATCGTTCAGCCCGGACACTGAGATCCAGCGCCGAGGGCCTTCTGGCGGTTCCCTCATTGCGAGAAGTGAGGTTACAGGGAACCAGACAGAGGGACTTCTCAGTAGTGGCGCCCACCCTGTGGACAGATGTCAAGGAAATAAGCAGCTATCCTATTTTTAAGAGACAGCTAAAGGCAGCCCTGTTTAGGGATGTTTTTAATATTTAATGCTATATTGTTTATAACACTTGATTGGGAGCTGCCCAGAGTGGCTGGGGAAACTCAGTCAGATGGGCGGGGTATAAATAATAATTTATATTATTATTATTGTTGTTGTTGTTGTTGTTGTTGTTGTTGTTATTCCTTTGAGGAGATAAAAAGTTGGGTTAAGTCAGAATCGGTGGCTGAATAGCAGAGACAGAGGGACAGAGGTTTTATGGGCAGGAGGGTATTTTCCTTTTGCAGAGAGTCCCAGGGGCCAGATTGCGAGAGCTTTAGGCCCCTGGGCCTAAGGTTCCCCACCCCTTTCTAAGAGGATTTCTACTAGGACATATTCCTCTGAAAACAAGGAAGGCTTCTTGCTCAGAAGAATTCTTTCCTATCTGAATTTAATTAGCTGATACTCACAGACTTGATCAACTAAGATTTATTTTAACTAGGCGACAGCCCTGGTTAAAATAGAATTGGTTGGAGGACTTGCAGGCTTTGTTGTTGGTTTTCTTTATGACATTTGTGTCCTTCCCCTTCAAAAAGCTCTAATTTTACCTACCTGACAGTCCTGAGAGGTAGGTTATATGAGTGGGGGGGGGGGAGGAAGAGAGACTTGCCAAAGGGAGCTCTATGAGTGAGTGAGGATTTGAACCCAGAGCTTGCTCCAACTCCAAAATAAATCCTGCCTTTAACCAGTTTGCCTAGGTGCATAGAAGCAGCATTGTAAAATGAGCCCCCCTCAAAAATAACAATCATTTGTATATATATTTATATCCCATTAATCACATTGCCCTTGGTAAACAGCTGACTTGGAATAACCCATACCAGGAATTGCGGTAATATTGTTCCTTGGGGTGTGGAGGAACTTCTTCCAACTTTGCTGGGGAGGCTGTTAAGTCCCCTGAGTGTATTTGCTCTCTCCCATTAGAACTATGATCCTGACCAAAAAAACGCCGGTGACTCATCCCCGAGCCGAGACAACAATGCCAACGTGAAGGATAAGAAAGCAGACAGTTCGGGTGAATCTCCTCCAGAAGGGCCATGTAAGGATGTGCTACACTGCAGTGGGGAGCGGGCAGGCGGACAACCATATGGCACTTGAACCCGTGGCTTTGTAGGGCTGGATTTCAGTCAGTTCACTGCAATTCCCCAAGTGCTTTGACCACCAGCCCCTCTTACCAGGGAACTCTGGGAACTGTAGCTCCATGAGAGGAATGTGGGTCTCCTAACAACTCCCCCCCCCACGACTTCTCCCAAAGAATCCTGGGAGTTGTAGTTCATTAGGGGCGCTGAGGGTTGTTAAGTGACGCCCCCCCCCTATCTCTCCACAGAGCTGCAGTTCCCAGAGTGGTTTAACTGCCCATTTCTCTTCCCAGAGAACTTTGGGAATTGGAGCTCTGTGAGGGGGTTAGAGGTTTCCTAACAACCCCTAATAGGGGCGCAGGTGGCGCTGTGGTCTAAACCACTGAGCCTAAGGCTTGCCGATCGGAAGGTTGGCGGTTCGAATCCCCGCAATGGGGTGAGCTCCCGTTGTTCGGTCCCAGCTCCTGCCAACCTAGCAGTTCGAAAGCACGTCAAAGTGCAAGTAGATAAATAGGTACCACTCCGATGGGAAGGTAAACGGCGTTTCCGTGCGCTGCTCTGGTTTCGCCAGAAGCGGCTTAGTCATGCTGGCCACATGACCTGGAAGCTGTCTGCAGACAAATGCCGGCTCCCTCGGCCTATAGAGCGAGATGAGCGCCACAACCCCAGAGTCGTCCGCAACTGGACCTAACGGTCAGGGGTAAAGGTAAAGGGACCCCTGACCATTAGGTCCAGTCGTGACCGACTCTGGGGTGGCGCGCTCATCTCGCATTATTGGCTGAGGGAGCTGGCGTACAGCTTCCAGGTCATGTGGCCAGCATGACTAAGCCGCTTCTGGCGAACCAGAGCAGCGCACGGAAATGCCGTTTACCTTCCCGCTGGAGCGGTACCTATTTATCTACTTGCACTTTGACGTGCTTTCAAACTGCTAGGTTGGCAAGAGCTGGGACCAAGCAACGGGAGCTCACCCCGTCGCGGGGATTCAAACCGCCGACCTTCTGATTGGCAAGCCCTAGGCTCTGTGGTTTAACCCACAGCGCCACCCGCTTCCCACAACTGTCAGGGGTACCTTTACCTTTAACAACCCCTAGCCCCTATCCTGGACTGCTTGGATGCAGAGGAATGGGGGGTACCAGCTAGGGAACCCCCAAGGGAAGATGGCTCAGAGCCTGAGGTCTGGTGGTGGGTTGATGGCGAGTAGTCAGAGGGAGAAGACTGTGGGGAGGAGGTGTCAGAAGCCGAAGAGGTAACGGGGCTTAGTGAGCAGGGAGAGTCTGTGGCAGAAAGAAGTCCAGAATCAGAGGCAGAAGCCGAAGCAGGAGAGGAGGGAGGCCAAGATAGGTCAGGCTTGTGAAGAGTCATGGATGTCTCTCCCTCCTGCTGCGGCAAGCTCCCCCCTCCCAGTCTCCCAGAACAAGGAGAGGCATGAAGCAGGGGGCAGCGAAGACCAAACATGCAGCTTGCTTGGGGGGGGGGGAAACCCTGGAGAGGAGGAGACATATACAGCTGTGTACTTGAATCTTGGCAACTGCTTCATAGGAACAAAACCTACCAGAGATGAGTTGCTGTTCTCATTAGGCCTGACACTGCTGTGTAGATCCTGTTTTGCTAATAAGAGTTGACCACATGTTGCTCAGTGTGATTTACTGCTGGCTCACGCCTGTCAGCACCCTTAAATTACAACTCCTTGGATTCTTCGGGCGAAGCAACGGGTGTTTAAAGTGGTATGATGGTGCTTTAAATGTATGGTGCAGACGGGGTCTCTCTTTCCCTGGCAGTGGCTCTCCAAAGTCTCGGTCAAAGAACCCATGAACAGACCTCATGTCTGAAATCCTTTACCCGCAGATGCCAAGGATTAAACATGGAACCTTCCCTACATAAAGCACACCCTCCATCGCTCACTTGCCTTACTGCCTCTTCCTTTGTTTTCAGTAATTCCTTACCATATCATTGTCACCACGGGTGCCGAGCTGGGTTCAGACACCGACAGCCGAGTCTATATCATCATTTCGGGTCCCCGGAAGCTGCAGACGGGCCGGCTGTGGCTTGACCTCCCGGATGGACAGACTGAGTTTGCAGATGCCTCCGTGGAGAAATTCTCCGTCATGGGACTGGATGTTGAAGAAGTAAAAAGAATGGAGGTAACCGTACAAGTGAAGATTGAGGTCTGGGAGTGTTGGTGTTGTGGGCCTTCGACCCAAACTTCTCCCCAAAGAGGGCAGAGAAATTGGAGGCTATACTGAAACACGGCATCTCAAGTACATCTCTTAGAGTTGGGGGAACTTTGGCCCCCAGATGTCGCTGAACTGCAGCTCCCATTGGCTCCAGCAAGCATTGCCAATGGCTATGGTTGATGGGAGTTGTAGTTCAGCATCATCTGGAGAGCCAAAGCTTCATCCCAGCTGTCAGGTTCTCTTATCGGTTGTTCAATAGTAACACCAAGCCGTCTTGTCTTTAAGTCTCTTTATTTCAGTGCAAAGCTATTTACAGTGCAGAGTTCAGTTTATCATGTCTGCTCAGTCACTAGCAGAATCCGGAAGTGCCTCCCTCCTGTTTTGGCGCCAACACCAAAAGCTTGGCATCCTAAATTGCCGCCTTCTCCTCCTACGTGAGATATGCGCCGGAACTGACGCCTCCCCCTCCGAGCGAGTCTGCTGGGTAATGCTAGGTCTCCCATCAACTCCCTGGACACCTGGCACTCCCTGGCTCCCAGCCACTAACTGCTCCTCCCCCGAAGAGGGGCTGCCAGATTCACTCGAAGATGAATCTGTTGTTAACACAGGTTGTGGGTCCCTGTAAGCACTCAGAGCTGGACTGGCAGGGGTGGGCAGATCCCTGACACCAGCTTACATATATGAAGCTGCCACAAATTGTTTCAGATGATTGGTCTGTCAAGTCCAGTATTGCCTGCTTTGATTGGCTGTAGCTCTCTGCAGTCTCCAGCAGAGATACCAGAGGTAGGACTTGGTGCTTTTTCATGGAGCTGCAGCTCTTCCCATTGGCAGTGTGTGTTTTGTGCTAAGAAGCGCTGCAATGGAGCGCATGCGCCAGTGCGCCACAAGATGGGGAGATGGTCACTGTCTTGGATGACTTTCGAAGCAGAGTGAGATGAACAAATGGAGGGGGAGGAGCCCATCGATGACTACAAGTCATTGTGTCCAATGGGAAACTTCTGACTTCCGGTGAGGCAACATGGCGGGCGCTCAGGGGGGCGGGGGGTGGGTCACCCCGGGCAGTGCCCTGGTGGGGGTGACACTCAGGGCGGGGCCCCTGCCCCCACGCCTCCAAAGCCGCCCTGGGCTTTTTCTTTTTTAAAAAAAGGCTATTTTCAGCGCTACCGGGGCGGAGCCACAGGGGCGGCCAGCAAGGAGGGGTGTCATGCTTGTCGCTGACGTGACACCCTCCCTCACTGGCCGCCCCTGCGGCTCTGCCCCGGCAGTGCCAAAAATAGCCTCCCCCCTTTCAGCAGCTTTTTTCGCTGCTGGGCTCCCTGGATAGAGCCACGGCATGGAGGAGAGGGGCGGGCCACTTTCAAGCGCCTGCTTTGTCTTCTCCCCCCCCTTTCAGCGGCTTTTTTTGCCGCTGGCTGGCCTGCGGTGCCACGGCATGGAGGCAAGGGGTGGAGACGTCGCTCCGTGCACATGTGCGTCGTTACGTCATGCGCACAAAGCGATGCCCCGCCCCCAGGGGTGCCACTTGGCTTGCCACCCCCGGCAGCCGAGCAGCACGCTATGCCCCTGCAGGTGCCACGGCAGCGAGCAGCTCCTGAAGCCAGCCAGAGCCAACTGCACTACCTGGGCTCTGGGCTGCTGAGACTGCCACTGCCGCCGCCACTACCAAAGGGGAACCAGGGACGCCTGGCACATCCACTGGGGGAGCCACTAATCCCCCCCATGACCCAAATCGAGCCGGGAGCGAGAGCGCCCGGCCACCTGGCCGACTGCCTGGCGGAGCTCTGGGGCCAGGAAAACCCTGGAGCCAATGCAAAAAGAAAGGGGAGAGGGGAAGGAGGAGAAAGAAGAAGGAGAAAAAAGAAAAAAGAAAGGAGCCCTGACATTGCTGCTGCTGCTGAGGAGGAGAGGTAGGAGAGCACCAGGAGGGCAAGGACACATGGCCGAGCCCAGGCCCGACCCAAGCCTACCTCCCTGGCAGCTAGCGCTCCAAGAGCAGGGTGAGGCCCAGAGGAAGGCCGCGCGACAGAGGAGACCACAGAAGAGAAGAGATATTATATATCAGGCATGTCCAACAGGTAGATCGTGATCTACCGATAGATTACTGGACGTCTGCGTTAGATCACTGGCTCCCTCTAAAGAAGCTGAACAACTGTGGCTCCTCTAAAAAAAGCTCAACATTTTACCTCCTCCCTGAAAAAACTCAACAACTTTGACCCGAACCCCCCAAAAAGGGGGTAGATCACTGCCAGTTTTTAACTCTGTGGGTAGATCGCAGTCTCTTGGGAGTTGGCCACCCCTGTTAAACTCCCCCCCCCTTCAATGGGAAACTTCCATTGTCAGATGCAGGATATCTCCCAGCTCTACTATCTGGCAGCTGAAACTGTTCTGGAAGGGTGCTGTTTCCTTTGGTTGGTATTCAGCTAAGTTGGTATTCAGCAAACCCACGACTAAGCAGAATGTCCTGCTTTGGGTCTTCCCTAAGACAGCTGTTTAGTCACTGTGGAAATCAAGGTGCTTGTTCTATATGGAGCTTGTTCTGAGCTATGAAGACTCTTCTTACTGCATGTGTGAATGTGTGCCCATGTGTGTGCATAGGATTGGTTGGTGTTGCCCAACAAATCTGCCCCTCCGAAAGGCTGAATTGTTTGCAATAAGGAAAGTGATGGGGAAGTGAACTGTAAAGCGTGGGATAACACTTGCCTTGACACAAAAGCACCTGACCTCCCCACAAACAAATCAAAATGCATGGTCATTAAATAGCCAACGACATCATCTAATCTCCCTGCAAACAAAGCCAGATGAATGCTAAATAAGCAGGTCACCTAGTAGTGCCCAAGGAGGTATAGCAACTTTTTTTGGGGGGGGTGGTATCCAGCATTAGTAATACTCAAAAGTAGACCCATTGAAGTTAAGGAGCATGATTAAGACTGCAATCCTAACCCTACTTACCTAGGAGTAAGGCTCCCTGAATTCAACAGGATTTATTTATGAGTAGATATGAGTAGATATGGACCCAGGTGGCGCTGTGGGTTAAACCACAGAGCCTAGGGCTTGCCGATCAGAAGGTTGGCGGTTTGAATCCCTGCGACGGGGTGAGCTCCCGTTGCTCGGTCCCAGCTCCTGCCCACCTAGCAGTTCGAAAGCACGTCAAAGTGCAAGTAGTTAAACAGGAACCGCTCGGGCGGGAAGGTAAACGGCGTTTCCGTGCGCTGCTCTGGTTTTCCAGAAGTGGCTTTGTCATGCTGGCCACATGACCTGGAAGCTGTACGCTGGCTCTCGGCCAATAAAGCGAGATGAGCGCCGCAACCCTAGAGTCGGACACGACTGGACCTAATGGTCAGGGGTCCCTTTACCTTTACCTTTAGATATGGTTATGACTGCATTGCAACTTTGGTCCATAATTTCAGTGGGCTTACTCTGAGTAAAACCTAGTTGGCATGACCCCCAAATTTGCATTGATACGTATAAATTTGCACGTGTAAATTTCATGCAGCTCTGTATCCACGGTTTTGTCCTCCTTTTTGGTGATTCAGTTCCTCTTTTTAGTGACGCGTAAGTAACTCCCTTACCTGCACAGGTGGGAAGATGTCTTAGTTTGATGGTTCACAAATTGTGCATGCCTAACCAAATCCTATTCCTTTCCCTTCAGCACATCTGAATATGATTCCTGCAAAATACTCCAATGCAAAAATCACTTACATTTGCTGTGCATCTGTTTGGGAGGTGCGCGGCTTGGGGCGGCTCTCAACTATGCCCCCCCCCACTTTCAATCTATAAATGCTGTAAAAAAAAGGAGAGAGACAATGATGACTTGACAAAGTGTTGCTCTCCATCAGAGATCGGATTCATAAATGGCCTGCAGCGAGGAGAACTTCTTGTATAATTTCCTAGCTCGACATGGAAATTGTTTTCACAGCTTGCCAGACCTTGGGAGACCTCTCATAGGAGAGCATTAATCATGGCTCATAAGCAATGTGCACCGATCAGAGATCCCAGCGCAGGAACCCTTATGCAACAAAGGGTTTGAGAGGCACAATTTACATAGACAATCACTCCACTCAGCTTTATCCCCCCCCCCCGCAAAAAAAAACCCTTTGCTTTTTCCTGAAGGCCATCTGCAGGCAGCGTTGTTGCTCTTGCATGCTATGCCTTCTGCTTCCTGCTCCCCTCCAATTAAAATTATTGATTCTTTTAAAAAGCTAAAAGCAGGTATTTTAAAATATTCCAAATGATTAAAAGCGACAGTAGCTAAAAAGGAATAAAACACACAAACCTTCTGCAGATCTAGATAGACTTACCTGAGCAAAAATGTGTTAAGGAAATGCCAAAAACAGACAGTGAAGGCACTTCTCGAAAGTCAATAGGCAGGGAGTTCCAAAGTTTAGGTGCACCTGGAACAGTGCCAGTTCCACAGATCAAAGCACGCTAGCGGGCATGTATAGGGTAAGGCAATTCAGCAGACAGTGGCATAGCATGGGGGGCACGGGATGGTTGCCCCGGGCACAAAATTGTTAGGGGTGCAATATTTCAACACCTGGTACTGCCACAATACAGTTTTGTGCTTCCATCGTTAAAGGTAAAGGGACTCCTGACCATTAGGTCCAGTCGCGGATGACTCTGGGGTTGCGGCGCTCATCTCGCTTTACTGGCCAAGGGAGCCGACGTTTGTCCACAGACAGTTTTTCCAGGTCATGTGGCCAGCATGACTAAGCCGCTTCTGGCGAATTAGAGCAGTGCACGAAAACGCCGTTTACCTTCCTGCTGAAGCGGTACCTATTTATCTACTTGCACTTTGACATGCTTTTGAACTGCTAGGTAGGCAGGAGCAGGGACCAAGCAATGGGAGCTCACCCTGTCATGGGGATTCGAACTGCCGACCTTATGATCTGCAAGCCCTAGGCTCTGTGGTTTAACCCACAGCGCCACCCACATCCCATTGCACTCCGTTAAAAATGGCTTCTCTATGTGAACTAGGAAGTGACCTCTCCAGTCAACAGCATGACTCTTCTTTTTGTATCTCTGTGCCTGCAATCCTTGGGTGACATGGACACTGTTAAGCAGTTGAATGTGCATGCATACTCTGTCTGTTTCCCTCCCTTCCCGGTGTGGGCCTGGGCCCTGGCAACCCATGCTACGCCACTGTCAGCAAGTAACCTCTTCTCGCGGTTGCCAACCAGAGAAGCCTGCCAGCAGTGCCTGGGTGTGTAGCAACATTCTCCCCACTTGTGATTCCCAACCTCCGTCAACAGTGCAGGTACAGCAGAGGCATTGTGGATAGTAGCCACCGTGTATTGCAACATGACCCACCTGTCTCTTACGCTCGCAAAGATCCGCTTTAAAGTATTGGGGCAATAGCTGCTGAAAAAGCTCAGAAAACAAAGTCAGCTGAACAAAGTGGCTGCCATTAGTGGCAAGAGGTTCCTTTATGTTCTACATTAGTTCCTTGCCTGCCCATCAACTAGAATAAATTATACCTTCCCCCAGGACGCGGGGGGGTCTAAACCACTGAGCCTCTTGGGCTTGCTGATCAGAAGGTCAGCAGTTCAAATCTGCACAACGGGGTGAGCTCCCATTGCTCTGTCCCAGCTTCGGCCAACCTTGCTGTTTGAAAGCATTTTAATGTTCTTTTGGAAGCCGCCCAGAGTGGCTGGGGAGACCCAGCCAGATGGGCGGGGTATAAATAATAAATTATTATTATTATTATTATATAAAGTACACCAGTGCATGTAGATAAATAGGTACCACTGCGGCAGGAAGGTAAATGGCGTTTCCGTGCGCTCTGGTTTCCATCACTGTGTTCCATTGCTCCAGAAGCGGTTCAGTCATGCTGGCCACATGATCCAGAAAGCTGTCTGTGGACAATTGCCGGCTCCCTCGGTCTGAAAGCGAGATGAGCGCCACAACCCCAGAGTCGCCTGTGACTGGACTTAACCATCCAGGGGTCTACCTTCCCCCAGCTGCAACAAAACATGTCTCTCCCATATGGGTCTCTACAGCCAAGACAGACGGCTGCCAACAACAAATAGATATTGTGTGCAAATTTGTCTATTTGGATTGTTGCCTCATTTTCCACCAAATTCTTTGACATCATGTAGTGTCTTCACCAATAAGGCCTTTGTTAGATTATCCTGACTCTTTGGCTTTTCTTGTTCTCCTCCTCCACCTCCACCTCCTTGAGGCTTTGCGTCTTCTCTCATTTTGCTCCATCTGGCCAGAATGGTCTTTTGGCTAATCCAATCCAGCTTCCCCTTTGACAAATCCATCATGTCTCATTATTGCAACCTTGCAGCGTCTATGCCAGCTGGGATTTGCAGACCTCCCTGAATGCCTGGAGCAGGGAGGGGCAGGGAGCTAGACAGGGTCACTTGCTGCTTGCGAGAGCCTAGAAATGAGCTATGAAAGGTAGGCCAGAGTAAAAGAATGAAAAATGGACAGAAACTACCCATTCATAATTCTGAGTAGGAAATGGAAGATTCTACCTGCAAGAGGAGCGGAATGTCCCTACACGGTGAGGGGGAAGCTGGGGCCACTCTACTTGCCAGCATGGTCAATGGACTCAGGGAGAATGGGAGTTGTAGTCCATAGAATCATAGAATTGTAGAGTTGGAAGGGACCCTGAGTGTCATCTAGTACAGTGTTTCCCAACCTTGGGTCTCCAGCTGGTTTTGGACTACAATTCCCATCATCCCTGACCACTGGTCTTGCTAGCTAGGGATGATGGGAGCTGTAGTCCAGAAACAGCTGGAGGCCCGAGGTTGGGAAACACTGATCTAGTACAACCCACTGCAATTCAGGAATCTCATCTAAAGCATCCATGACAGATGGCCATCTAACCTCTGCTTAACAGCCTCCAATGAAGAAGCATCCACAACCTCTCATGGGAGTCCATTCTACTGTCGAACAGTTCTTACTGCCATAAAGTTCTTCCTGATGTTAAGATGGGATCTCCTTTCTTGTAACTTGAAGCCATTGGTTCAAGTCCTACCCGCCGGAGCAGGAGAAAAGAAGCTCACTCCATCTTCCATGTGACAGCCCTTGAGATATTGAAGGTGGCTATCATATCTGCTCTAGGACTCTTCTTTTCCAGGCTAAACATGCTACCCACTCCCTCAACTGCTCCTCATAATGCTTCGTTTCCAGACCCTTGGTAGTGACCAAGATGATCAAGGGTCTGGAAACGAAGCATTATGACAGTAGGCGCTGTTCAACAGTAGGTCCATTGTTGAACAGCTCCTACTGTCAGAAAGTCTCCCTTGGGAGGTTTTGGACTCTCCTTCCTTGGAGTTTTTAAAGCAGAGGTTGGAAGGCCATCTGTCATGGATGCTTTAGCTGAGATTCCTGAATTGCAGAAGGTTGTACTAGATTATCTGGGTGACACCTGGCTTGAGAGCAGTACATGTGAAAAGGATCTAGGAGTCTTGGTAGACCACAAACTTGACATGAGTCAACAGTGTGATGCAGCAGCTAAAAAAGCCAATGCAATTCTGGGCTGCATCAATAGGAGTATAGCATCTAGATCAAGGGAAGTAATAGTACCACTGTATTCCGCTCTGGTCAGACCTCACCTGGAATACTGTGTCCAGTTCTGGGCACCACAGTTCAAGAAGGATACTGACAAGCTGGAACGTGTCCAGAGGAGGGCAACCAAAATGGTCAAAGGCCTGGAAACGATGCCTTATGAGGAACGGCTTAGGGAGCTGGGTATGTTTAGCCTGGAGAAGAGAAGGTTAATGGGTGATATGATAGCCATGTTCAAATATATAAAGGGATCTCATATAGAGGAGGGAGAAAGGTTGTTTTCTGCTGCTCCAGAGAAGCGGACACGGAGCAATGGATTCAAACTACAAGAAAGAAGATTCCACCTAAACATTAGGAAGAACTTCCTGACAGTAAGAGCTGTTCGACAGTGGAATTTGCTGCTAAGGAGTGTGGTGGAGTCTCCTTCTTTGGAGGTCTTTAAGCAGAGGCTTGACAGCCACCTGTCAGGAATGCTTTGATGGTGTTTCCTGCTTGGCAGGGGGTTGGACTGGCTGGCCCTTGTGGTCTCTTCCAACTCTATGATTCTATGATTCTATGATCTTTGGGCATACCTTCCAACGCTATGATTCTATGACTTTCAGAGACTGAGCAAAAGCTAGCTGGGGAAGTAGCAACGATGGGTACCAAAGCCATTTTCATTATTCCTATCCCATGTCAGGAATTTGAGCATCTGCTATGGAAGGATAAAATCTGCCAGTTTTGATTTCTCGTTTTTCCAATCTTTTCGCATAAGATTGCATTTTTAAACTGTCATGAGAATTCACCAGCATTTTAGTTCGCCTTTTGCTTAATTTATAGGCTGTATTGCCTAATGTAAACTGTTTAACAAACAAGCACCCTTATAATGCATTTTTGTAGGGTTTTTCCCCCACTAGCCCACACGTTTTATACACCTCTTCCCCTAATATATGCATTTCTTTTGTACAAATTACTTGGTTTGAGAACTGCACTGTGAAATCTGGAGAAGTTCTTTCGAAGAACAGCCGCAGTTTGGGTTCGTGCATTATTTTGGGAGCAGCGAATTAGCTACATGCCTGTTAAGAATGCAAACTGAACTGCATTCCTCCCCCATTGCGAGCACCTGCCTGTCTCCCTGTCAATCACTCAGTTTCCAAGGTGATTAGATGTAATTTTCTGTAGCTATGCAGCCTTTAGCCGGGTGGTAATGCCCCTATATGGGAGGGATGGCTGAAACAGTTAGATAAAGTTATCAGTTGTTTCGTGTAAATTTCTGTGTGTAGTGGGAGGAGATATACAAGTGATCGGCCGTTTCAGATGGAACGACTTATCGTACAGGGGGTGGGGGAAGTTATTAAGACATGGAGGGTGGACTGGGAACTAATTTCCCCACTTGAAGCAGAGAAGCCAAAAGGGTTTGGACGCCTCTGCTAATAACGAACAACTTTTGCTTTGAACATGATGAACTGTCAGGCTTTCCAGTGTTTTCGTGAGCAGATTGTTCATTAGGGCTGATTGACTGGGAGAGGCTCCCTTGAAGTGATTGGGATACATAATTATGCTGATAAGAATGTGCCCGAGATTAATCTCTTAAGTAATTTAGCAGTGACATGCGGCGAGATTCTTGGAGAGAAGTCTAAACTGTTAGCAGTTTGTCAGACAGTTCAGACAGCGCCGGCTGAGAGGATTCGCATCTCTCAGAGCTAAGTAGGGTCATGCGAGTTCAGGGAATGGTTGTGAAGCACCACTAAGCTATAGAAAGATGTTCTTCACTCTTGCCGCTCGTGGATCTAAGAGCTGGTCAGTAGACCTAAACCAGGGGTAGGCAACCTAAGGCCCGTGGGCTGGATGCGGCCCAATCGCCTTCTCAATCCAGCCAGCGGACGGTCTGGGAATCAGCGTGTTTTTACATGAGTAGCATGTGTCCTTTTATTTAAAATGCATCTCTGGGTTATTTGTGGGGCATAGGAATTTGTTCATTTTTTTTCCTTCAAAATATAGTCCAGCCCACCACATGGTCTGAGGGACGGTGGACCGGCCCATGGCTGAAAAAGATTGCTGACCCCTGAAAAAACCAATGCTGCTCACATGTTTTCCACAAATATTTTCAGCCGCCTCCTTTTCCTCCCAGATTCCCATTTTCACAAACATATTCCCCACCGCCCGCTTTTTGTGCTACTTGTGAACACGACCATCTTTCCATTTCCATTGCCCTCACTTTCACTTGTAGTGTCCATTTTTACTGTTCTGTTTTCCCCTCATTTCCTGTGGATTGTTTTTATATGCCCTGCTGAGAAATGCAAGTAATTAAGTGGCAGATAAGTGCATTGAATAAATAAAAGTCTACAAAACAGCCAAATCCCAGTGGCTATGTGGCATTGTAGCATATACTGTACTTTACCGTGTATAAGATTAGGTTATTTTATTAAAAAACTAGCTGACCCGGCCACGCCTTGCTGTGGCTGATTTTATGCTTATTACCATCAGTAGCAGTCGCAGCCAAAATAAACCCCCACCTACCCCCGCCGGTGTCATGTGCACTGTGCACGCGCTCAGGTGCCCTCTCGCGGCCTGTGCAGAAAAAGCCGAGGAAGGAGGCCTCTGACGCCGTCTGAGGGAAAAGCACTATGGAAACGCACAGATAAAAAACACACATCGGGAGATCACCGAGGGACGATCACGGTGGCCATTTCCCGGTGTGCCTTGCCTGTGGCCTTTTCAAGGGGAAAAGTGCTAGTATCCCTCTACAGAGAGGATTTGATTCCATTTTCCAGAGTGCCTTGAGCGCGCGGTTGGTTGGGATAATAAGCCCACTGTTTCCCAGCATGCCTTGCAGTTTGGGCGAAAGAGCTTAGTTCACCCACAGGGCGCCTTGACTCCATTTCCCAGCGTCCCTTGCTGGTCCGGCCTAGTTAACTGCGAGAGGCGGCGACCTCCATTTCCCAGCATGCCTTTGAGAAAAGAGATATTTACATTTCCCTGTATCCCAGCCAAGTTAATCACACCCTTTTGTCTGGCACTCAGGTATCAGGAAGCCACTGACAAAATCACCTCCTCCTTCCTTGCAGAGAAACAGTTTGTCAGTTTGGGAGTGAAATTGGAGACAGGCCTGCCGTTGCTAGAGGGCGAGGTTTTGCTGGTGATGTCATATGTGCGCGCCAATTTTTTGCTTTTGTAGCTGTAGTACCAGTATAGCCATCGCTAGAGGGCGCTGTGTTGCTGGTGATGTCATATGTGCGCACCAATTTTTTTGCGTTTTTTCTTTATTTTAGGTATGTCAGGTGTGGTTTTTATGAATTTTTATTATGCCAGATTACTTTGAGATGGTAATGGAAACGCTGTGTCCAAATTTGATGCAATCTGGTCCAGCGGTTACGCAGCAAGGGTGTTTTGGACAAACGCGCAATGGGAACATTTATATATATATAGATAAATTTAAAAATATGGGGTCATCTTATACACGGATAGTGCATGGTGGGGGAACGTGTGATTGACTGCTCTCGCGAGCCTGAGATTGTCATCAGCTAATGGGCGTGTTATTGGTGGCTGCGGCAAGGGCTGGTGATGATTGGCTGTTGCTGCCTGAATTGGGCGGGCGATTGGTGGCATCTGCCAGTGAGGGGACAGACGATAAGTGGCTATTGCGATGTGTGCGAGTGGCAGAGCAGGTCATTCGGGTGAGCGATTTTTGGCAACCCCCCCTAAAAAAAGCTCAACTACTCAGCCCCCCCCCCAAAAAAGCTCAACAACTCTGGGCAATCCTCCCCCCTCCAAAACCTCAATAACAACTCTGGGCAATCTCTCCATTTTCTTAAATTGGAGTCCCCCAAAATAGGGGGCGTCTTATACATGGGGGCGTGTTATACATGGAAAAAATACAATAAATTTTATGAAATAAATAAACGACAGTACAGCAGTGATTCCTGCGGGTGGGGAAACTGAGGCACGCACAGGCCAAGCGCCATGGTTTGCATGTGTGCGTTGTGTTCCTCCGCTGTGTCTCCTTCAGCCCCTGCCCACCCCCCACCCAGGTGGCCTACACATGGTAGGACTGCGGTTCTGAAACTTGTTTCTCTGGGTCACATTTTCAGTGGAAAAAAATTACTCATGCCACACCCATTTTCAATTGATAATTAAAAGTATTTAAAAATCGTTTTATAAGTTGTTGTGCCTTTATTGTTCTTTATTGCAATTTCTAAAAGTGATTTTCTGTTTAATTATTATTTGCCGATGTTTTGAGAGTCAATTTCATTGTGTAAATCACCTTGATTAGAAAGGCAGTATACAAATTAAAAGCGAAACGAAATGAAATGAAATAAATTACCACACAGCCAATTCAGAGCAACTACATAGTGTTGTGGTGACATTCTCCCCATCATTGTGTGATCGGCTTGCCCAAACTTTCATGTTGACCAACAGTGATTTCTTCGTTTCTGGATCCACTAGGTGGGCCATGATGGTGCCACACCGGAAAGCTCATGGCTCTTGGAAGAAATAACCATTATTGTGCCCACCAAAGGTGTCATGTATACCTTTGTCTGTAAGTGCTGGCTGGCCAGAGACATGGGAGATGGACTTACCTCGCGGGTCTACAACATCCTGGATGCCGACTGTGTCAACGTTGGCATGAAGGTCAGTCCTATCCATAGCTGTCAACTTTCGGATTTGAAAAGAAGGGATCAGCACATAGCTGTCAACCTTTCCCTTTTCTCGTGAGGAATCCTATTCGGAATAAGGGAATTTCCCACAAAAAAAGGGAAATGTTGACAGCTATGCAAAGTAAGCCTGTCCACGGTGACACGAGGAGGGGAAGCAGAGCGAGCTCGGGACCCCTTCTCAAACAGGCAGACGGCTCAGGGATGCCGCGAGGGCGGTGCAATGGCACCAAGTAGCCTCACCACCCTGCGCTCCAGAGGCTGCACGCAAACAGGAGAGCGAAAGAGCGAGCGCATAGACGGCAGGCAGGATGGTTTGGCGTGAGGGTCTGGCTGCACAAGGCATGCAAGCTCCGCCCCCAGTCAGTCTCAGACTCCTTATTGGCAGCCGAGCAACGCAGCTGAGGAGCCTCCGTAGCCGGCAGGGAGGGAGAGGAGCTGCTTCCTTTGAAATCCGGGAAATTTAAGGGATATCAACAATCCGGGATAGAAGCGGGAAACAGCATTGGAATAAGGGAGTTTCCCGCAAAAAAAGGGAGGGTTGACAGCTATGGTCCTATCACCTTGCCTTATACCTCTCACCGGCCACTTTCTGAAGCAAATATAACTTCCCTGGAGGGAACCAGTGGTTCTCAAATTCTCCTGCCTTTGCCAGACCACTTGAAAATTACTGGGGGTCTTGGCGAACCACCAAAGGAACTCTTTTTGTTCTGCAGAAGTCTTTTTTTATTGTGAGTTCATGATTATATTTGTACCCATGATGGTATCGGGGCAGCTATATATATGATCTTCTTTTCAACGCTGTTCGTGTCTGTGAAAGTTTCAGGGTGGGCTTCATTTACAACAGGTGCCTGTCCTGTAACTTCCTGATGCTGTAACTTTTCACACCGCAAATGTCCTGGGGTGTGTAAGTCCTGCTTTGGTTGCGCTATATAGCACAGCAGTCCTCCTCCAGATTCCAATAATAAAGTAACATTGGGGAAATGCCGTGGAAGGAAAACAATACCCCAACCAAGGGAGAATGGCTAGATAAGCTATGTGAATATTTAGAATTGGCAAAATTGACGGATCTAATTCGGCAAAAACCTAAGGCTAGGATCCAAAAACAATGGGAAAACCAGGGCCATGCTATTAAAAACGGGCCCTAGGTATGGGGGTGCTCAGAAGGGCCCCTTGAATTGGTCATTTTTTAGGGAAGAAGTTACCATGGCCAATGGCCATTAATGGACCTATCCCCCTAAACTGTTCAAGCTACAGACTATCTCCATAGCACTCATGGCAGGGAGCTCCACCAATTAATTGTTCATTTTCTGGGGGGGGGGGGGGAGGGAAGTGGAATAGGATAACCAATTCCAAGACATCCCCCCCCTTTAATGTGGAATTAATTTAATTTCTTACTCTAATCCCTTCGTTTACCTGGAAGTTCCTTCTGCCCAAGGTTCCATAAAGCCAGCCTTGTTCCATGCATAGCATAATAGCATAAGGAGCCAATGACACAACCACAGCCTATTCTATTTTTTTACAATTGTGGCTTGGTCTTTGGTGGGTTTTCTTACAGTAAGTATTTTTTTAAAATAAAAATATTATTTTAATTACACAAATTAAAATCACAAGTCCTTCATCTCTTCCCAGATTCTCTATGAAGTGACCGTTGTGACTGGAGATGTCTCATACGCCGGTACGGATGCTGGTATTTTTATAGTGCTCTTTGGATCTAACGGGTGCTCTGAAGAGATGCAGCTGGAAAAAAACGGAGTCAGGTAAGCAGGACTTTGCCAAATTCCTTGTTCCAGAGCTCCCAATGGCAGAGTCCATTCTTGAGCCCCTGGAGGGCCATTTGGTCTTTGTGGGTTCGTTGTGTTGGACTTGGTTTGAGAAAATGCCTAGTTTATCTCTGGGCAAATCATGAGGCCCCTGCCCTCTACTCCCTGCAACCTATTGCCAAGAACTGCTGCTCATATACATATATTCGATCAGCATTTCCTAAGCATCATTAGCAACAGCAACCTCTCTGTATCTGCCCTATTTGTCTTAGAAAGGTGCTTCCACATTTTGCTTTCAAACTTTCTTTATACATGTCTAATTGACTTTTTTTAAAATGAAAATTAAAAGTCCAGGGTCCCTGCTTGCTCAGGGCCTGGTACATGTGTATCCTGCTGTTGGTGGACCTGATCTCTCAGCCCCTGTTCCCTATCAGAAAATCTAAACAATATAACAGGGAGCATAGGAAATTCCCTGATGTCAGCTGATGCTGTTTGCCCATTGACCCTATTGCTGTCTGCACTGGCTTGCAGTGGCTCTCCAAGGTCTCAGGCCTGCTTCCTAATGGAGATGGCAGTTTGCCAGGACCAGAAACTTGTTTATCTCCTAACTGCTGTTAAAAAAAACAAAAAAACAAAAAAAGGCAAGCTGAGATTTGGGTGGTTTTTCTGCAGTTCCACGGAATTGCAAAATGCACAAAGGCCTGGACACAATCCCAGAAAATTGCCATGTGAGGATAATTGGGACAGCAAATTGTAGTTACCCTCAGACTTGAAGCCTTTCTTCAAGTAATAATCCAAGGTGATTTATGCAACAGAAACAATTCAATACATAATAGAAATTTAATAAATAAATAAAAAAACAAAGACGTCTTTAAACTGTCCCAGATAATAAGGCAATTTAATTTACATTAGCTTTAAGCTGCAAAATTGCTCCTGGCCATGCAAAAATTGATAAGTGGATGTGAGGGCAGGAACAGCCAATGAGTTCCTCCTGAGAGATGAGCCCATATCCAGAAGAGGGCACTGTGCCAGGCCATTTATCTGCTCTGTCTTCACCCCCTTTTTCCTCTTGTTAGTATTTGGTTCAAATTTATGCCCCCGCGTGCATATAAATTAAGCTTTCTCAAAGAGCTCTCTTGCCATCTAGTTCATCTCTCCAGGGCAATAGCCTCTGTGTAATTTAATCTGTCCTGTGGAGCAACAGGGAGGTTACGAATCCAACAAACAGTTATGATCAGGGTCTTTAAATGTGGTGCTTGCAGCAGCAGCGCGATAGCAGAACTGCTCAGCCTGAATGGGAACCTGGATCAAGCCACTGGCCCATCCAGCCCATTATTGTCTGCTCTGACTGGCAGTGGCTGTCCGATGTCTCACCCAGAAAGAGGTCCGCCACCTGTTGCAAGATCCTTCTACCTGGAAATACCTGAGAGTTAGCTAGGGACCTTCAGCATGTGAAGCGTGTGTGCTCTCCTACTGACAGCGATGGCACATGCAAAGTCCAGATAAGGATGTGTGGCATGGGTTGGAATCATAGCTGTCAACTTTCGGATTTGAAAATAAGGGATTTTTTCCTCAACTTTCGGATTTGAAAATAAGGGATGCCGCGAGGGCGGTGCAATGGCACCAAGTAGCCTCGCCACCCTGCGCTCCAGAGGCTGCACGCGAACGGGTGAGCGAAAGAGCGAGCACATAGACGGCAGGCAGGCTGGCTGTCTGGTTGGGCGTGAGGGTCTGGCTGCACAAGGCATGCAAGCTCCATCCCCAGTCAGTCTCAGACTCCTTATTGGCAGCCGAGCAACGCAGCTGAGGAGCCTCCCTGGCCGGCAGGGAGGGAGAGGAGCTGCTTCCTTTGAAATCCGGGAAATTGAAGGTATCAACAATCTGGGATAGCAGCAGGAAACGGCATTGGAATAAGGGAGTTTCCCGCAAAAAAGGGAGGGTTGACAGCTATGGTCCTCATCCCTTCAACCTTGGAATCCCAGGCAGCGGCGGAGCAAGCCAATTGGGCTCCTGGGGAGGTGCGCATGCCCTGCACCCAGGGGCGTGCCCAGCAGCCTGCGGGGGTGGGGCCAGCCACCCCCGGGGCAGGGCAAGCTGGGGCAGGACGCTCCGCGGGACCTCCAAGGAGTCTGCCTGCCTCCTCCCACTCAGCTGCCCTACAGCTGGGGGGGAGGCAGCAGGTGAACCGTTTGGGGCAGCACGGACCACCACATCAGAGCCAGTGTGGTGTAGTGGTTAAGAGCGGTAGACTTGCAATCTGGTGAACCGGGTTCGCATCCCTGCTCCTCCACATGCAGCTGCTGGGTGACCTTGGGCTAGTCACACTTCTCTGAAGTCTCTCAGCCCCACAGAGTGTTTGTTGTGGGGGAGGAAGGGAAAGGAGAATGTTAGCCGCTTTGAGACTCCTTCGGGTAGTGATAAAGCGGGATATCAAATCCAAACTCTTCTTCATCATCATCACTCCCAGGAGAGACGTGTGGCTCTGCAGGCCCCGCGGTGAGTGCTGCCCAGCATTTTGTCACCCCCCTCAGTGATGACACCCTGGGCAGCCTGCCCCCACAGCACCCCTCTTCCTCTGCCCCTGACCTCAGGTGTCATTGACTACAGTTCCCATCATCCCTGAACATTGGCTAAGCTGGCTGAGGATGATGGAAGTTGTAGCCCAGTAACATCTGGGACCCTAAGGTTGAAGAACACTGCTGTAGTTGCAACCCACTCTGTGTCCATACAACCCTTCCTCTAGCAATTCCCCAATCCTTATCAAACACCAGCCATCTTTACTCACTTCCTGGAGAAGGGAGAGGCTTACACAGCAGGGCTGTGTCCTACTTTATAAAGTACAGTCCTCTGTCTGAAGAGCTGTCCAGTCCAAGTTTGGTTCAAAGAACCATCGGAAGGGAAAGCAGGGGGCCTTAAGGACATCGGAAGAGAGCTGCTGGATCAGGCCAGATGTCTGTTGGAAGCCTGCAAGTAGGCCTTGAAGCTGCCAAGCAGACTGAACCCACAGGTGACGCAGACCGCCTGATCCCAACTATAGTGAGAGATGGTTTTCATTTAAATTTTAGGAATTTTCATTCATTGGCATATGTGAATTTCAATGACTTTGGGGGGGGGGTTGTGCATTTATGCAATATGTAAGCAGCCACTCGCTTTAGTGCTACCTGGCACTTTCAGTGGACAAAAAGGAAAACATCAGACGGAAAAGAAGTCTTCCGAGTGGTACTTGGATTCACCCTCAAGCAGAGGCGTAGGAAGGTCAGGTGGTACCCGGTGCGGAAAATTTATTGTCACCCCCCCACACACACACATTGATGTTTTGTTTTTGCCTGCAAAAATGGTTTTGCGTTATTTCATATTTTCTTACAAAGGAATAATAATAAGTAAAAAAAAAACTTTTATTTATATCCCGCCCTCCCCGGCCGAAGTCAGGCTCAGGGCGGCTAACATCAGATACATAACATTGATATAAAATCAAACAATAATTAAATTACCTCCTAAAAACATGTCAAAATCAAATTAAAGTCTAATTAGATGACTTTCCGCAGGGTTAGGGTTGGGAACAGTAAGTGCTCCACTGAATTGAAATTTCAGCCTTCACGACATAGGAAAACAGCCAAGTAAACAGCTATTTTCATGGAGGAGGGTCAAGATATTAACTGATATGCATGAAATTTCATATATAGCTATATAATCCCTAGTGTAGTAAGATAAGACCTTTGGAGCAGGCATTTCCCCCCCCCAAAAAAAAATTTTTTTAAACCACCCTAGTAGGGCAGTAATTGTTCCTTGATAATTTGTCACCCCCTCCATGATGGAACCTGGGGCGGCCCGCCCCCTCGCCCCCCCTTCCTACGCCCCTGCCCCCAAGTCCAGCCTGTGCCAGGATTGATTTGACCCTTGTGGAAAGAGACGTCTTCTGCTTGGCAAAGTATGCTCTGGAATGGAGTTGTACCAGGATGCCATCTGGCCATGAATCTCACTTGTGACAAGCAGAGTCCGCAAAGCAGACTCTTAAAGCAGCCATGGCCACTTAACGGAGGGGGACGGGCCAAATCCATCCTCTGCCTCCCATCCACCCCAAGGCCAATTCATGCAAGGCCCACTGGGTCAAAAGAAAGAGCAAGAGACCAGCATCCTTTCCTTGCAGTGCCCAACCCGATGCCCCAGGGAAGCCCACAAGAGGGATAAGAGTGCAACAGCACTCTTCATGTAATCAATCAATCAAATTTTATTACGGCCATAGACCAGCATTTAAAATGTGAAAAGTGCTTTACAGAGCTAAAGGGGATTAAAACGCAGAATGAATATAGCAGTCTAAAAATTTAAAAGGGGCTAAAAATATCCAAGAGGAGGGTCCAGCTTGCATTTCCCCAGCTTCTGCTCAAGGTCTTCATTCCATTCCCGAAAAGAAGAGCTGCTACCCACAGCCCAACACCAAGTTCAATACTCTGGGGAGGTCAGGGACTGAACAAGAGATCTTCTACATACAAAGCCACTGAGCAGTGTCTCCTCCAAAGTAAATGGGGGTGTGGAGCCAGAACTGTTTGACCTCCACTGTGCTTTGGAGCTTTCTGCATCAAATCACATACAGATTGACCCTATCGCCCCAGGGGCTCACTGCGACTGTTTTCCCCGCTGACTGGTTTGTTCTGGGAGGATAGACTGTGCCTGCAAATCTGCGTGCAGAATCTAGCTACCATCCGGGTTATCTTTTGATCTTTGCCTAGTAAAAGGGCATTTAGTTTAGTCTTATCTGGAAGGTCAGCTAACCTCTCCAACAGGGGGGGGGGCAATGATGTCTCTGCGCGCCTTGTCGTAAAAAGGGCATCTAAAGAATAGATGCTCGGGGCTACCTACTTCCCCCAGTGGGCAGGAGCAGAGTCTCTGATCGTATGGGATCTTTCCGAAGGATCCCAGCAGAACTGGCGAGGGCAGCGCCGAGCTTCGGGCAAGCGTAAAGGCTCTTCTTGAGTTTCTGGATTCAAGAAAGAAGAGATACGCTGCCGGGCACTCTTCATGTAACCTGGGAGATCCTACTCTTTCTTCCAACCTGCGGCCGGGGGCTCTTTCATGTATGAAGCTGACCTAAATCTAAGCCAAATTCCCCTATTCCTCCAGATTTGAGATCGGCCAAAAGGACACCTTCATCATGGAGATTCCCGACATTGCACCACTCAGGAAGATGAGGATACGGACGGATGGGGAAGGCTGTCGCCCAGATTGGTTTCTCGAACAGGTAGCAACACAGTTCTTGAACTCCTCCACTGCTTGTGGGGGTGGTCTGTGTGCATTCTTTTCATGGAGTGACTCCATTTTGCAGAAGGGACTTAGGTTTCTTTTCCAGATCTACCAGGAGTTACCTGTACCTAAGGCATGTGACGCGGGTGGCGCTGTGGGTTAAACCACAGAGCCTAGGGCTTGCCGATCAGAAGGTCGGCGGTTCGAATCCCTGCGACGGGGTGAGCTCCTGTTGCTCGGTCCCTGCTCCTGCCAACCTAGCAGTTCGAAAGCACATCAAAAGTAGATAAATAGGTACCACTCTGGCGGGAAGGTAATTTGCAATTCTGGTTGTATATATAACTAGTTGTATATATATTGGGACGCGGATGGCGCTGTGGGTTAAACCACAGAGCCTAGGGCTTGCTGATCAGAAGGTTGGTGGTTCGACTCCCTGCTCCTGCCAATCTAGCAGTTCGAAAGAACATCAAAGTGCAAGTAGATAAATAGGTACCGCTCCGGTGGGAAGGTAAATGGCGTTTCCGTGTGTTGCTCTGGTTCGCCAGAAGTGGCTTAGTCATGCTGGCCACATGACCTGGAAGTTATACGCCCGCTCCCTTGGCCAATAAAGCGAGGTGAGCGCAGCAACCCCAGAATCGTCCTAAACTGGACCTAATGGTCAGGGGTCCCTTTACCTTTAAGGCATGTGCTTTATGGGAAAGCTACAGTCTGTCCCCAAATACAGCTTCAGCACACTGTCAAACACCGTAAATGCTTCATTTCAAGTGTTTTGTTCCTCCTTTAGAGGGCTTCCACCCCTCATTATTTACATCCCAAGGTTTCCGAGGGATAGTAATAAGGAAAGTCTGCTTGGCAAGGTCGCATTTTTCATTAATGTTTCCTCCAGCCCTTCAACTTCTTATCTTGGTAGAAACGGAGACATGGGAGATCTGTAAGGAAAGCAACCTATAATTTTACCCAAGCGGACTCTCTGCTGTTCGACTTTATTAGGAGAGCACATTGGCTTTGAGCCATTGCACCTGCAATACATTTCAAATCCTCTTTTGTGGTAGGAGGCCCCAAGGAAACATTGTAGCTACCATGGATGCTTTGGGAGAGAATGTTGCACATCCATGACTGGTGGGTGGCTAAGCCTGGCTTGGATCCGCGCGATTGTTGAGAGGACCATTTCAGATATTTATTTTGCCAAAGCATCTTTTTAAAAAATAGTGAGAAAATGTATTGCTCCCTCCCCCTTCTTTGATGTGCCAAATATTTAAAATTCCCTTTGCTTTCATCTCTACTCCCCCCCCAATATAATTGAGTCACACATCTGTACGAAAAATTAGGATTTTTCAGGTGGGATGTGTACGATATTTATTTGTTGCTTTTGATATTTGTATGTCTTCATTTTGTGTCTTATGCTCATAGCAGCTAGGTAAAGGTAAAGAGACCCCTGACCATTAGGTCCAGTCATGACCGACTCTGGGGTTGCGGTGCTCATCTCGCATTATTGGCCGAGGGAGCCGGCGTACAGCTTCCAGGTCATGTGGCCAGCATGACTAAGCCGCTTCTGGCGAACCAGAGCAGCGCACGGAGCCGCCGTTTACCTTCCCGCTGCAGCGGTACCTATTTATCTACATGCATTTTGACGTGATTTCGAACTGCTAGGTTGGCAGGAGCTGGGACCGAGCAATGGGAGCTCACCCCGTCGCAGGGATTCGAACCGCCGACCTTCTGATCGGAAAGCCCTAGGCTCTGTGGTTTAACCCACAGCACCACCCGTGTCCCTAGATGAGCATAAATAGGATTGTCATATTTCCAGAGATAAAAATTCAGACAAAAAAAAGTTGTGGAGCATTTTGGGCGATTGCCTGCTCACCCAGCTACTGCTGCCAAGCCCAATCTGTCCAACACCCCCCCAACACCCCCCAAATTTGCTTAATATTGTAAAAAAAATCCCCCCGGATGGCCATGTGGGCACCCCAAAAGAGGACATGTTCGGGATTTCTCCGACTTATGGCAACCCTAGCATAAGAGAGAGATATAAGGGGAAAGAAAACACATGTTTCTAGAACTGCTGCAGAGCCTGCCTCCAATGATCACGCTGTGCAGCCTTTCATAGGAAACCACGTTGAAAGCAAAGGGAATGACTGGGAGGCAGCAAGGATGTTAACACAATTCATAGTGTTGGTGCTGACCTTTAAAGCCCTAAACGGCCTCGGTCCAGTATACCTGAACGAGCGTCTCCATCCCCATTGTTCTGCCCGGACACTGAGATCCAGCGCCGAGGGCCTTCTGGCGGTTCCCTCACTGCGAGAAGCAAAGTTGCAGGGAACCAGGCAGAGGGCCTTCTCTGTAGTGGCCCCCGCCCTGTGGAACGCCCTCCCACCAGATGTCAAAGAGAAAAACAACTACCAGACTTTTAGAAGACATCTGACGGCAGCCCTGTTTAGGGAAGCTTTTAATGTTTAATACATTATTGTATTTTAATATTCTGTTGGAAGCCGCCCAGAGTGGCTGGGGAGGCCCGGCCAGATGGGCGGGGTATAAATAAATTATTATTATTATTATTAACTGGACAAAGATGTGAGAGATGGGGAAGGTGATGGGGAAACCACACAGGGTTGGGCAGAAGCAGCGATTTGACCAAAATTTGGCCAAATTGATTCAGTGAGTTGAGTAGAAATTGTTCCGTGAAATCTCCCCGACCCGACTTTCTTCCTCCAAATCCTTTTGCTGCTGCTTCAGCACGTTTACATGGGAGTTGGTTCCATTGGACTCACACGGCTTAACGTCCGATTAGACACAAATAGCATTGTACTGTTTATTTCTGATTTCCCCATCCCCTCCACCCGCACAAATGGTCTGGGGTGCCTTTTAAACCTTTGAATAAAGCATCTTTGGGTTTGTTCTTTGCAAGGCAGTCTTACTGTTAAAAATAAATAAAGCCAGTCATTGAAGTCTAGCTGTGATTCCTGCATTGCAAGTGCTGGGACTAGGTGACCCTTTGGGTCACTTCCAACTTTACAGTCCTATGATTCTATTAAACGTCCCCGTGGGATGATTAAAAATAGGGCTGCATGGAATGGCGTGCGGTGACTTTATATTTTTAGTGAGTCTGCTCCAGTCAGTGCCTTTGCTTTGTGGCTGATATTTAGCACTGCACCTCTCGAATAAAACAGCTGCTGAAGCAACGAGCCGCCCACTCTGTATTAAAAGTGCTTATCTGTAGATGCTTAGCTGCTTGTGTGTACTAAAGGAGGCAGCCATTTTTATGATGGAAGCCATTTTCAAGTTCTCAAAAATCACCCCAGAACCAACGAGATCTCCCTGAACTGGTGCAGAACTTGGCAGATGCCCAACTCCCAATGGGGGACTAGGAAGTAACTGTTGCCTGCAAACCTGTGCTCTCCAAGCTGGAGAGATGGAGCTATATCCTCCACGTACCTTGGACTACTGCAATGCTGTGAGGTGGATGTGGGTCCTCCTCAAGAGTAAGCGACTCAGCACTCCGTTTAACTTATTCACAAGTTTATTTCACAAACCAGGTTCACAGTTCCTCATCCTCCTCCGATGACTCAGATTCTCCAAGTAACGGCTTCCGCTTTTCCCCCCAGCATAAGAACTTCTTAAAACTCCAACGCCTCCTCTCACTCCTCCTTTTCCGTTTCTTAACCTTCCCAGCCCCAGCGCTGGACTCTTCCCTTTCACTTTCATCCTCCCTGGAAGTTGTTGCTGAGGCTGTCCCGACATCCTCAGCCCCCTGCACTCCTTCCGTCTCCATCATTTCCTCCGTCAGCCTTGGCGGCGACACCTCCTCACTCCCACTTCTCCACACCTCTTTCCCTACCTCTGGTGACAGCTTTGGGGGCCCCTCTTCCTCTTCCCACATTTGCAATATCTCCTCCGGCGTGCACGGATGCACCTTCAACTCCCCTGCGCCTTCCACCACCCCTCCTGGCTCAGGCCAGTCCCTGACAAATGCGCTCTACGTGGGGCTACCTTTGAAGGCGACCCAGAAACTGCAACTAATCCAGAATGCACCAGGCAGCTAGACTGGTGACTGGGAGTGGCCACCGGGACCATATTACACCAGTCCTTAAAGACCTACATTGGCTCCCAGTACATTTCCGAGCACAATTCAACAGTGTTGGTGCTGACCCTTAAAGCCCCAAACGACCTCAGCCCAGTATACCTGAAGGAGTGTCTCCACCCCCATCGTTCAGCCCGGACACTGAGGTCCAGCTCCAGGGGTCTTCTGCTGCTTCCCTCCCTGTGAGAAGTGAGGTTGCAGGGAACCAGGCAGAGGGCCTTCTCGGTAGTGGTGCCTTCCCTGTGGAACGGCCTCCTATCAGATGTCAAGGAAATAAACAACTATCTGACTTTTAGAAGACATCTGTAGGCAGTCCAATTTTGGGAAGTTTTAATGTTTGACATTTTATTGTGCTTTTAATATTCTGTTGGGAGCCGCCCAGAGTGGCTGGAGAAACCCAGACAGATGGGCGGGGTATAAATTTGTTGTTGTTGTTGTTTGTTGTTTTATACCTTGCTCTCTTCCTCTAGACCAACCCTCTTTGACCTGGTCTTCTCCAGATGTTGTTGAACCTCAGCTTCCATCAGCGCCAGCCAGCATGCCAACTGATGGGAGTTGTAGCCCAACAACATTTTAGAGGGCAACAGGTTGGGGAAAACTGTTTCTCAGTGGACTAGGATCCGAGGGAGAGGGCAAGTGAATGGGAAGGGCTAAGAGTGGTGAGGGAGGAGGGAAGCTACTCAGAAAGGAGCCCCTGAAGAGCATCTTGCTCTAGTGCCTGCCCCCCAACCTACAGTCAGAACTGCACCAACACAGAATTCATGGAAACACAGGAAGCTTCCTTATACCATTGGTCCATCTAGCTCAGAGTTTTCAGTATCCAGGGATTTATGCAGGGAGTTTCTCCTAGCCTTACCTGGAGATGCTGGGGATTGAACCTGGGACCTGCTGTGTGCAAAACACATGCTCTCCAACAGAGCTATGGCCCTTCCCCAAACTCAGTTATGAGCTGAGCCACAGGGGTGGCTGAGTAAGACATCCAATAATTACAGGTCCACGTTGGAAGCAGAATAAGCTATCCGATATATTTATATGTTCCAGAGCAAATTAAGCTGATCTGTGTACATTGCCGTGCTAGGCAACATTTATAGAGGTTGCGGGAGAATTCCATCCTTTGCACTGTGGAATTGGGTGCCGAATGTTGATTTCTTCCACTGCTTCTCTTCCAGCACATGCAGGGCACTCTCACCTCCCTCCAAAGCACTGATGAGTAACACACTCGCAAATGCATCTTCGTAGGTTTCAAATGGGGTGTCAGGCTGGTGTGAGGACGAATCTGAGCTCCCTTGAATTTCTGTCGGTGGCGTGTTTATAGGAGAACGAGCAGACGGGAGGACTTGTGGGGGTAGAGCGGGAATGTCAGACAGATGGTGCACTGTCAGTGCTAAGCAGACAAGATGAGAAGGCAAATGAAGCCATCAACCTCGTTAATTAACCATTTGTTGCTACATGAAAATGCAGGCACAATACTCTGAGTTTTCCTATCTCAAAAAAAACCCAACAAAATCTCCACCCTCCCACGAATTGTAAACAGCGGATCAGAGATGCCAATTAAAAATGAATGGGTTGTTTCAATTAGGAGTCTGCCATTGGACAAGTATCACAGTTTGCAATAGGAAGAAATTGCAATGGTTCACAAGCCCGCCTCCGTACTTATGTTAATATTATTTATTGAATTTATATACTTGTCAGCTGTGGAGCAAAAGACTTCAGAACAGGGGCCTGGTGACCAGGCCCATATATATCCTGCGTCTCCTGACTGAAACTTCTGTCCAGCACCCAAAGTTGGAACCTTTGCTTGGCCTGATAGCTTCCCCAAAAGAACGCCATTCATATCTTCCTATATACATAAAAATGCAGGGTGTTGTCACGCTCTGCAGTTATCAGTGACCACACCAGCTGCAGCATGAGGAACGGCTGGCATGCCCAGACAAGGTGATTAATAGAGGGGGTGGGATAGGTGATGGGGTGGATCAGGTAGAAAAGGGTTTGGTCAGGTATGGGGGGATGGCAAAGGGGGAGGTGGGATTGGAGAGCAGAGCGAGCAGGGGTGGCAGCTATCTCTCTGTGTGTATGTCTATCCCTTATGTTGTTGTTGTTTAGTCGTTTAGTCATGTCCGACTCTTCGTGACCCCATAGACCAGAGCATGCCAGGCCCTCCTGTCTTCTACTGCCTCCCGCAGTTTGGTCAGACTCATGTTGGTAGCTTCGAGAACACTGTCCAACCATCTTGTCCTCTGTCGTCCCCTTCTCCTTGTGCCCTCCATCTTTCCCAACATCAGGGTCTTTTCCAAGGAGTCTTCTCTTCTTATGAGGTGGCCAAAGTATTGGAGCCTCAGCTTCAGGATCTGTCCTTCCAGTGAGCACTCTATCCCTTATACATCCTAGCATCTCCCTACCACAGCTCAAAGCCTGATGGCTATGTGCTTCCTCCACAGTTGGAGCAGCAATGCTTCTGAATACCAGTTGTTGGAACCCACCGGAGGGGAGAGCGTTCATACATCTGTTTGGCCCCTGTGAGAACAGGATGCTGGACTAGTTGGGCCATTGGTGTGATCCAGCAGCCTTGTGTTATTATGTTCACGTGCTTTCCCCCTGGACCAACTGACCTAATGATTAGGTCATGTGAGACTCCTATAGGTGAACTGCTCCTCTGGATGCAGCAGTGGTACTTGTGGAGGGGTGGAGCCCATCCTCCTGCCACCAGCATCACCACTGCTTACCTGAACAGGGCAGGGGTGGGGTGGAGTGGCGAGGTCGGGTCCATACACACTGAAAAGCACCAGATGGTTGGCAAATAGTCCCACCATTGCAGCTGTGTGCCCCTAACCCTACCACACCACTTCTACTGGTAAGCATCAGTGATGCTGGTGTCCACAGCTCTGCCCCACCCCATACCCAAAGAGCAAAAATTCCCCAGTGGGTTTTGCTGAAACTTTCTTTTAGGGCTATCCAAAGGGTCCTAATTCAGACTGAACACTTTCCTTTGGTTTGGTTTCCCCCTAGATCACCATGAAGAATCTGACCACTCAAGAGGTGACCGTGTTTGCATACAATGAATGGCTCTCCATGCAGTGGGGAGACAATCTCACCCTGGAGTGGGAGATTCCGGCGGTAATCGATGATGAGCAGATGATGGATTATACTGAATATACAATTCAGGTTAAAACCAGCGACGTTGTAGGTATGTTTAACATTTGTTGCATCCAGTTCTACAAGAAACCAGTGAGTTTCCCCTGCTGATAGAATCACTACTGTCACTAACCCACTATGTCTGTCCAAGGAAATAATTCTTAAGGAAATTTTAGTAGGTTTATTGAAACTCTGTTGACATCCTTAGATGTTCTGCCAGAGAAGAGGAACCTTCAAGTTTTGCTTAGCATTTTGCTTTTGGAAATATTTGGTATCAGTTGACAGATGCACGGATCTCTTTAGGAAATATTCCTACCCAGATTGATGCTCTTTTTGGCTACCCATGAAATCCCTCGGAGGTCTTGGAGAATGTGTAATGTGAGGAACTGATAGATATTTACTTATAAGAGAGGCAGGGGGTATTTTCAAAGAACTTGTGAATTATTATTTCAACAAGCTGAACAACAAGCACACATGATCTCCTTGATTGCTGATTCTTTCGTACTTAGAAAGGACACGGGTGACACTGTGGTCTAAACCACTGAGCCTCTTGGACTTGCTGATTGGAAGGTCAGTGGTTCGAATCCGCACAACGGGTTGAGCTCTTGTTGCTCTGTTCCAGCTTCTGCCAACCTAGCAATTCGGAAGCAGTGCAAGTAGATAAATAGGTACCGTTGTGTCAGGAAGGTAAATTACATTTCTGTGCACTCTGGCACTCATCATGGTGTTCCGTTGCGCCAGAAGCGGTTTAGCCCTGCTGGCCACATGACACCTGGAAAGCTGTCTGTGGACAAGCACCAGCTCCCTTGGTCTGAAAAGCGAGATGAGCGCCGCTCCCCATAGTCACCTTTGACAGGGGTCCTTTGCCTTTACCTTACCTTACCTCTTTCATACTCTGACAAACCTTCTTCAGTGTGTGTGTGTGTGTGTGTGTGTGTGTGAGAGAGAGAGAGAGAGAGAGAGAGAGAGAGAGAGAGAGAGAGAGAGAGAGCACTCTGGCTCCCAAAGAAGAGCGCTTCAGATGTCAACATGAGCACATCCATCTTCTCTTTTCCAGGAAATGAAGGGTGATAGTTTTTAACAACAGTGAGTTCTATTTTGTTATGAGCTGAGACAGCTAGTGGGGGGAAACAAATTAGGGAATGAATGAGGTGAGCTTGTTTTTGATCAGGTTATACAGCAGTCAGCATAATGGTACATCCGACTGAGGCACATGCAGGTTTGGAACTACCGTAGCTTGACTGCGGCATCTCCCAGCACAGAGACAATAACCTGATTCGTATGTCATCATAGCACCACGAGAGATGAGCTGTCATATTCTGTGCAGGGTTTGGGGATGTTTTGCAGGTGTACCCTAACCCAAAACAGTCCTTTCCTTTGCCAGCCTCCAAGGGGATTCCACAGCAGCTCTTGGCTATGCTGTTTTATTTTATTTATCTCCTTCCGCGAAGGTCTAAGGCGATGTACAGAATGCAATAAAAACTGCTAAAAACGCAGTTAAAAGCAACAGGGGAAAGAACGGCAGATAATAAGCAATGCCATGGCAGCGACCTATTTGTTCAGCTGGGAAAGCTTGTCAGAAGAAACATGCCTTCAGTTGTTTCCGGAAGTGAAAATAGTGAGCACTTGTCGTAACCGTGTGTCAACAGAGATGCTGTTCCACAGATCAGGGGCAGACAGCTAAAGGCCTTATTCCACTTTACTCCAGAATGGACTTCAGAGATCTTGATTTAGTATGATTTATAGCGGGTGGCCCTGTGGGTTAAACCACAGAGCCTAGGGCTTGCTGATCAGAAGGTCGGTGGTTCGAATCCCTGCGATGGGGTGAGCTCCTGTTGCTCGGTCCCTGCTCCTGCCAACCTAGCAGTTCAAAAGCACTTCAAAGTGCAAGTAGATAAATAGGTACCACTGCAGCGGGAAGGTAAACAGCGTTTCCGTGCACTGCTCTGGTTTGCCAGAAACGGCTTTGTCATGCTGGCCACATGACCCGGAAGCTGTACGCCGGCTCCCTCAGCCAATAAAGCGAAATGAGCGCCGCAACCCCAGAGTCGGTCACGACTGGACCTAATGGTCAGGGGTCCCTTTACCTTTATAGATTTCATAAAATTTATACGCCACCTGATTGTATGGAACCTCAAATGGGTTTACAAACCATAAAACAGGAAATTTGATGTGTGTGTGTGTGTGTGTGTGTGTGATTCACAACCCTGCTTTAAAACATACAAAAGTTAAAAAACTAAAACAGATTGAGTTTGCCTCAACTGTCTAAGCATCTGGCCAGGCTTGTTTAAAAGAAGAATTTTTCTAGCAGCCATCAAAAAGAGTACAGTGAAGGTGCCAGCTTGATCTCAACAGGCAGGGAGTTCCGAAGTGTGTAGATGCTGCCACACTAAACGACTGAGTTCTTGCAGATGTGGAATGGGTATTACGTAGCAACTATAGCAGTGCCAATTCCACCGTTCAAAGTGCTCGAGTGGGCGCATGTGAGGTAAGGCAATCTCATAGGTAAACTGGTCCCAATTTGTTAGAGGCTTTATATACAAATAGTAGCCCCTTGAATTTGGCCCCGTAGCAAACGGGCAACCAGTGTGCATCTCTGAGCAGTCTTCAGAGGCAGCCCCACGTATAACGTGCTGCAGTAATCTGTTCTCTCTCCGTCTCCCTGCAGCGGCGGGAACAGATGCCAATGTCTGGATGATCATCTTTGGGGAGAACGGGGACTCCGGGACTTTGGCTCTTAAAGAAGCAAACAAGTCCAACAAGTTTGAGAGGAACCAGTTGGATGTTTTCTATTTCTCCGATATACTCAGTCTTGGGGATCTCTGCAAGGTGCGGATCTGGCACGACAACAAAGGTAAACAAAGATTTTTGTTATATACCTTGCTCTCTTCCTCTAGAGCCAGTGGTGGCTAACCTTGACACTCCAGATGTTTTGGAACTACAACTCCCATCATTCCTAGCTAACAGGACCATGCCAACTGATGGGAGTTGTAGCCCAACAACATTTTAGAGGGCAACAGGTTGGGGAAGGCTGTTTCTTGGTGGACTAGGATCCGAGGGAGAGGGCAAGTGAATGGGAAGGGCTAAGAGTGGTGAGGGACGAGGAGCCCCTTAAGAGCATCTTGCTCTAGTGCAGCGGTGGCGAACCTATGGCACGCATGCCAGACTTGACACGCAGAGCCCTCACTGCTGCCACGCACACTGTGACTACTCCTCAGTCCTGACTCCCTGGAGAGCCCTTCAACAGAGGCAGGGGGTGCAAATCATAGATCTGTTGTAGCCTTCAAAAAACAGTAGAAAGGGGGCCATCGCAAAAGGAAGAGAGAGCTGCCCCCATTCCCATGTAATTCAGACCTTGTGCAATCCAATGCACAGCTATTTGCCCAAGCAACTATTTTGCTTTCTTTCTGAGCAGAGAAGCAGCTCCCTTCTGGTTTGGCTCCTGCGCCAGCTGCCCTCCATCCAATAGCAGGTTCCAGGCTCAGAGAGCTGGCTCCCCTCCAGCCATCGTCTGCCAACCCCCAATTCCCACAGCAGTGCCCAGCCGCTCCTCCTCGCACCGCAGGCGGACGTTGTGGTTCCTTTCCCTACCCCTTTTGCCTTCCGTTGGCCGAAGACTCTCTTCCCAAACTGCTGGAGACAGGGCTTTGGGAGACAGAGCATTTATCTGTCAAGGGTTTGCTTCTCCAGGGATGCCAAAGAAGAAAAACCCTGAGCCTGGTGCCTTCCAGCACACATGGCGGTCCTGGGTAATCCTCTAACAAAACACTGCCTTCTGGAGCTCAAGGCTTAATTAAGTGCTGGCAGGCAAACAGGGCCTAGGCTGGATTTTTCTCCTCCTCACTTTCCCCCTTCTTCTCGTTGTTGTTAAGTGATGAGAAATGGCAGGTATGTAATTGGAAGAGCAGGTCTGGATTTCCATGCAACAGGGGGCCATAGGAATAAGGAGACTCCGCCAACAGCAACAGGCAGGGATGGCCCAGCACTCCTAATTCCCCCCAGGTAAATTAAATCCAGGGGAAAGGGGCTTTCAACTAGGGACAGGAACATAGCTGTCAACTTTCGGATTTGAAAATAAGGGATTTTTCCGAACTTTCGGATTTGAAAATAAGGGATGCTGCGAGGGCGGTGCAATGGCACCAAGTAGCCTCGCCACCCTGCGCTCCAGAGGCTGTGCGTAAACGGGTGAGCGAAAGAGCGAGCGCGTAGATGGCAGGCAGGCTGGCTGTCTTGGTTGGACGTGAGGGTCTGGCTGCACAAGGCATGCAAGCTCCGCCCCCAGTCGGTCTCAGACTCCTTATTGGCAGCCGAGCAACGCAGCTGAGGAGCCTCCCTGGCCGGCAGGGAGGGAGAGGAGCTGCTTCCTTTGAAATCCGGGATATCAACAATCCGGGATAGTAGCGGGGAAACGGCATTGGAATAAGGGAGTTTCCCGCAAAAAAAGGGAGGGTTGACAGCTATGGACAGGAATGTCTCCTGATTGAAACCCTGGAGAGTCATTGCACACCAGTGTAGGCAGCTGATGGACCAAGGGGCTGGCTCAGTGCAATGCTGCTTCTCTCCGCAGTGGGGTTCCCAAACTCTCCCCCCCACCACCTCCATGGACCACTTAAGAAAATGCTGAGGGTCTGCAACATCATTGCAGCTGATGTTATGCACTGTGCTAGACGCTGTATGGTTTTTAATTGCATTTTCATTGCCTCTTTTGTTTCTTGCACATTGCGTTTTATGAAGTTACAGTCTGAATCCAACAGAATTAGGTGGAATTGAAATGTCATATGACGACGACAACAGCAGCAACAGCAACAACAACTTTATTTCTATGCCACTTTTCTGACTGGGTTGCCCCAGCCACTGTGGGTTGCTCCCCACCCCCAAAATATTATAAACACAATAAAACATTGACTGTTAAGAAACCTTCCTGAACAGGGCTGCCTTCAGATGTCTTCTAAAAGTCAAATAGTTGTTTATCTGTTTGACATCTGATGGGAGGATGTTCCACAGGGCAGGCACCGCTACAGAGAAGGCCCTCTGCCTGGTTCCCTGTAGTTTCATATCTCACAGTGAGGGAAGCTCCAGGAGGCCCTCAGAGCTGGACCTCAGTGTCCAGGCTGGATGATGAGCTGGACCTCAGTGTCCAGGCTTCAATGAAGAGGAGTCCACAACCTCCCAACCTTGTATGAATTCTGCCTGGTTCCCTGTAGTTTCATATCTCACAGTGAGGGAAGCTCCAGGAGGCCCTCAGAGCTGGACCTCAGTGTCCAGGCTGGATGATGAGCTGGACCTCAGTGTCCAGGCTTCAATGAAGGGGAGTCCACAACCTCCCAACCTTGTATGAATTCTGTCCTCTCATCACAACTGTTTGTTGGACTTTCTGATATTCAAATGTAGTTTAAAATAAAAATGAATATCTGATGCGATAGACATGCTGTCTCTCCTCTTCAACCACAAATCCAAAGATGCACCATGGACAACCAGAACAAAGCTTGTGGACCATGCTTACATAATTATGCAAATTATGTTTTCGTTATCTTATTCCACCCCATTTATTTCAGTAGAAAGGAGACACGGTATAAGTGGAAGGGAAGACACAATCAATCACATACCATTTGCAGGCTGAAAACAACAACAGCAGCAAATACCGACTGTATTCGCTGGATTGGTTTCCTTTCCAGATGTTGGACAAACAAGCGAACATCAGTGATTTCCATTCCCGTTTTTGTTGGACTTCTTTGACATCCCTACCTGTAGGTGGCAGCAGCCTAACCTGCTTCATAGAATCATAGAATCATAGAGTTGGAAGAGACCACAAGGGCCATCCAGTCCAACCCCCTGCCAAGCAGGAACACCATCCAAGCATTCCTGACAGGTGGCTGTCAAGCTTCTGCTTAAGACCTCCAAAGAAGGAGACTCCACCACACTCCTTGGCAGCAAATCCCACTGTCGAACAGCTCTTACTGTCAGGAAGTTCTTCCTAATGTTTAGGTGGAATCTTCTTTCTTGTAGTTTGAATCCATTGCTCCGTGTCCGCTTCTCTGGAGCAGCAGAAAACAACCTTTCTCCCTCCTCTATATGACATCCTTCTATATATTTGAACATGGCTATCATATCACCCCTTAACCTTCTCTTCTCCAGGCTAAACATACCCAGCTCCCTAAGCCTTCCTCATAAGGCATCGTTTCCAAGTCTTTGACCATTTTGGTTGCCCTCTTCTGGACACGTTCCAGCTTGTCAGTATCCTTCTTGAACTGTGGTGCCCAGAATTGGACACAGTTCATGTCTCCCAAGTAATGAGATGCTTCCTTTCCCACAGGGATAGCGCCCGGCTGGCACTTGGAGTACATCGATATAGAAGACTCCCTAATGGATAAGATGTTCCGCTTCCAGTGTGATCGCTGGCTGGCGAAGAGCGAAGACGATGGGCAGCTCCTCCGAGAGCTGGCTTGTGCCAATAATGACATCCTGGAACTGAAGGAACGAACCTGTAGGTCTAAATGGCAGAGTTGGGCAATGGAGGGGGAAACTCGTGGTAGCCATTTAATTTAAAACGGAAGTCGTGCTAGCCCTCCTCCAACATTTTTCACAGGTGAAAGCTACGTGTGGAGAAGGGAGGAGCAGGATTATGTCACTGGTCATAGAACCATAGAATTGTAGAGTTGGAAGGGACCACAAAGGTCATCTAGACCAACCCCCTGCAATGCAGGAATCTATTGCCCAACATGGGGCTTGAACCCACAACCCTGAGATTAAGAGTCCCGTGCTCTACTGACTGAGCTATTCTCCACTTGGGCACACCACTGGCACTGCCCGATGAGGGAAAGCTTGCACTTAAAACAATTGCTCCTGCCAGTGGCCTTGGGGGGTCTCGGATTTCATGAGCCCCCTGTGCAATGCCAGAATTCAATGGCCCCCTGTTCTACATCATATTTGCAGCACCCCTGAAGCTCTGCACCCAGTGCAACTGGTTGCACTCCCCTAAATCTGCCTCTGTTTGTGCAGAGGGTTTCATGCAATCAGCGCCCTGTGCAACGGGGTGTCCTGATTTTGTGAAGGTTTACAGAGGGCCCATACCTCAACTTCTGCATCAGGACATGGAAACAGCAAATGCGGGGACCTCTTTGGAGCTGGTGAAATCTGGGCCAGTGGTGTTGACGCCCCACTTTACCCCACTTGTCTGAATAAACAGTACCATGGGCTGTTCTATAATGCTCCGCAGGTACAATTCTCTACCTTCCCGAGTTTAAATGCAACAAAAATGTTGGGGGGCAGGGAGTAGAGCTAGGTTACTGTCCCCCGCAGCTTTAACACCTGAGAAGAGTTACTAGGCCGTGCTATGAAGAGAAGAAGAGTTTGGACTTGATATCCCGCCTTTCATTCCCCTTAAGGAGTCTCAAAGCAGCTAACAATCTCCTTTCCCTTCCTCTCCCTCAACAAACACTCTGTGAGGTGAGTGGGGCTGAGAGACTTCAGAGGAGTGTGACTAGCCCAAGGTCACCCAGCAGCTGCATGTGGAGGAGCGGGGAAGCGAACCCGGTTCACCAGATTATGAGTCCACTGCTCTTAACCACTACACCATGCTGGCTATTCATGAAGAATTCAGCTTATTCTGTGATCTTGGTGCACTAGGTGGAAGGTGCAGGGCTGGGGAGCCTGTGGCCATTCAAGTGTTGCTGAACTACAGCTCCCATAATCCCTGACCATTGGCCATGCCCGGTGGGGCTGATGGGCGTTGTAGTCCTGCAACATCTGGAGAAGGTCACAAGCTCCCCACCTCTGCTTTAAGCCAGGAGAAGAAGCCCAGATCTTTCCCCCTTTAGGACCTTTACATGTTGTCAGATATGATGCATGTGAAACAGACACTCTTAATAGCAAACAAAGCCTGCAAGCTCAAATGGCAGCTATGAACTAGGAAGGGCTGAGGGCCTGTGTCTATCCCCCACTTCATCGTAAGCTCTTTTCTGACTTCCAAGCTTACAAGATCGAGACAGTCACGAGCGACCGAGATGACGCAGAGACAAAGGAGAACGTCTCTCTTATTTTCGAGGGGAACAGGGGACGGTCGAAAGAGTTCCTTCTGGAGAACTCACCCAAAAAAAGGAGATTTTTAAGGTATGTGGGTGGTCTTAATAATATATGGCGGCGATGATTGCTGATGGCAATTTTGTTGCATTCCTCTCTGTCTAACAGGAAATTCCTCTTCTAAGAGGTTGCCTTATACTGAATCAGACCAGTGGTCCATTTACCTTTGCATTGCCTACACTGGCTGGCAGTGGCTTTCCAGGGTTTCAGAGAGGGAATCTCTCCCAGCACCTGCCTGGAGATGCTGCCAGTTGAACATCCGACCTTCTACATGGAAAGCTTACTATCAGGCTTCAGGGACTCAGCTTCCTTTGGCACAGAACAAAGCGAAAGGAGTCTCTTACCAGTTAGAAATTCACAGCAAGAGAACAAAGAATCAATTTCTAGGAATGAAGGTGCTCCCAATTAAGGGCTCCACCCACTTCCCCCCTAGTCGCCCACGTCACTTCCGTGTCTTGCAACTTGATCTCGCAACCACTTTGCTTTCTGTGCTGCCACCTTATCTGTTCTCCTTGACCTTGGGCTGAGCGGATGGACGCTTTCCAGCGAAAGCAAGTCTGTTAACTCACTCTAACTCCCAGTTCTTCTTCTCCTAGCTGTTCACCACTCAGTTCTTCCCAACTTCTGTCTTCTGAACTATGTCCCTCTGCAAACCATTGTTCCAAATCTATACTACTTCCCTGCTCCTGGGAAGATTCAGGATCCGGATCTGGAGCAGGGGGCGGCTCCCACCATCCCTCCTCAGTGCAGCCCTCCCTCAGCATGGTCCCCGACACTTACACTCTACCACCGAGAGATGACCCTTCCACCAATATAATGCCATTGGAGGAAGATGCAGGCTTTTGGTGAAGGATGAGGTACGGAGGACTGGATTTATATTGCTGCTGCTTCATTTGAATGGAAATTTACGTTGGCCTGTTTTAATATTATTGTTTAACTTTGCTTTGGATTTTAAGTATATCCACCCTGGGAACTTCAGGTGAACAGCAGACTATATAAATAACAGAATCAGCATTGTAGAGTTGGAAGGGACCCTGAGGGTCATCTAGTCCAACCCCCTGCAATGCAGGAATCACAACTGAAGTATCCATGACAGATGGCCATCCAGCCTCTGCTTAAGAACCTCCAATGAAGGAGAGTCCACCACCTCCCAACCTTGTACGAACTCTGTCCTCTCATCACAACTGTTTGTTGGCCTTTCTGATATTAATCAACACTGGGTTTTTGTTTTGTTTTGTTGCTGGGCGGGGTGTTCTCCAGAGGAGCGACAGACGAATTTGAGTTCGCTTCCAAGAATGTCGGCAATATTGCGGCCATCTGTGTCAGTCACTGTCCAAAAGATGGAAAGAAATCAAGTGTGAAAACAGAAGTCTACTGGCATGTTGAGGAGATTATCGTCACGGAGTTGGAACTTTTCAACCAGTAAGTGGCTTGTAGAAAAGAGCTCCCTAGATCAGGAATAGGCACACTCTGCCCTCCAGATGTTGTGGAACTACAACTCCCATCATCCCTAGCTAACGGGTCCAGTGGTCAGGGATGATGGGAGTTGTAGTCCCAAAACATCTGGATGTTCCTCTTTCAACAAGCTTTTGAAATAGAGATCTTTATCCCAGCTGGTATCTGTGCTGGATCTGAATTGATTTTTACACATGCGCTGTTGCTGTTTTATTCTCTATCTATCTAGCTACGTGGGATTTTTTAAAAAAGTTTATTCTATACCTGCAATTGTTTTAACAGTTTTTATATACATAACTGTTTTGCATATGTTATTATACCGCTTTGGGACTCCTCGTGGGATGCTATTTATAAATGAAATAAATAATCATCGTCATCTGAGATTGGGGTAGGGGAAATGGATGGGGCAAAGATTGCAACTTTTCAGAAGCAGGGTGAGGGGAATAGGCTACACATCCAATTAAATGGATTTCTGTGCCTGGTATGCTTATGGAAGTTTGCCAGGCAAAGGAATTTAAACAAAAGAAGGATAACAAAACATTCAATCAAATGGGATTTAGCAAAGCCAACAAAATACTTGTTATGGAAAGTGCGCCTTCTCTCTCCCAAGAAAAATAAGCTCCCTACAGCGAAATATTTGGTTGGAAAGGTAACCCATTAATCCTCCCAGGTACAAAGCTCTGTTCTGTTCCTTTGGCAGGTATTTCTTCAGGTGCAACGCGAAAATACCACTCTGCAGAAAAAGGGGCGACCAAAAGGTCTTCGAGTGTGCCAAGGTGATCGAGAGCTTTGCCAGCAAAGCTCGGAGTTTGGTGCCAGTCAAATATGAGGTCATTGTTGTGACAGGGTTTGAGAAGGGATCTGGCACAGACGCCAACGTCCTCATTACCATATTCGGGGTGAACGGGGACTCCGGCAAGCGGGCGCTCAAGCAGAAGTGCCGCAACCTCTTTGAGCGGGGCAACACCGACCGGTTCTACCTGGAGATCCTTGAGCTTGGGGAGCTGAAAAAAGTCCGCATTGAGCACGACAGCACTGGGATCTCGTGCGGATGGCTGGTGGAACGGGTGGAGATCACCAACTCCGCTACAGGCGTGACCACAAATTTCCCCTGCGGGAAGTGGCTGGATCAGAATCGAGGTGATGGGTTAACCTATAGAGAGCTGTTTCCAAGGAATTAATGGCGACGTTCAATGTACATTTTTTCTTGACTTCCTTAAACCTGGCTGGGCAATGGCGTTTCCCAGTCTGGATCCCTGTTCCCTTTCTTCCCCCATCTTAAACAGAATGTAAAAACAAACACATTTTTGCTTACCATGTAAATTTCAACCAACCAGTTTCCTTTCAACGGGCTTACAGGCTTCTGCTACAGAATATTGGCAGTTTACCCCTATTTTGTAAAAAATATACGCCTCTTCAGTAAAATTTTCATTGCACTTAAAACTTCTTTTCTCCTTGTTTAAATCATTTCGGAGCAATGCACAAAAAACGTTAATGCACAATTCATTTGTCACTATAGTGCCTGTTCACTGGAAAAGCTTTACAAAAATTCCTTTAAAATGCTGTGTTTTAACATTTTTAATTATTGCTGTTATTTGATTTATCCTTTTTTTAATTAAAAAAAGAACAAAATACTTTAACAAAAAGCAACTTACATGAAAAACAGAAGGCGCCTTTCTCTGATTAAAAACATTTCCAGTGTGTGCGATGGAGCCATTTTAACTTTGCCAGATTTTATGCTGGTAGTTAAGCATGAATAAAGTTGACTTTAAAAACATTGTTGGATTTTATTATAGGCATAAATAAATCCCGTATGATGAGCTGGTCACCCCCATCCAGAGTTCTGAAAATGCCAACCTAGGATTGGTTGCCTCTAATTGGGTTAATAGGGATGTTCTTGCAGCTGGAATAACATTGGTCATCTCCTGCCCATCTAGGGGCTAAAACTTTGAATGATGGAGTGTGTGCTTTGGATATGAAAGATCCATGATCCAATTCCCAGGCTGTCTAGGTAAGTCAGGGATGGGAAACCTGTGGCCTTTCAAATATTGTTGAACTACAGCCCCTATCATCCCATACAATTGTCCAGCTGATGGGAGTTGGAGTCCAACAATTTATTGAAGGCCACAGGTTGCTCACAAGATGAATCATAGAATAATAGAACTATGTATACAACTTTACATACGAACACCAGAGCATCATATATACTCCATGCATTTCCCATTAGGACAGGTAAGGCAGAAGGAAGAGAGAGCAGCAGAAGGTGGAACAATGCTCTAAGGTAAAGGTAAAGGGACCCCTGACCATTAGGTCCAGTCGCAGACGACTCTGGGGTTGCGGCGCTCATCTCGCTTTATTGGCCAAGGGAGCAGGCATACAGCTTCCGGGTCATGTGGCTAGCATGACTAAGCCGCTTCTGGCGAACCAGAGCAGGGCACGGAAACGCCATTTACCTTCCTGCCAGAGCAGTACCTATTTATCTACTTGCACTTTGACATGCTTTCGAACTGCTAGGTTGGCAGGAGCAGGGACCGAGCAACGGGAGCTCACCCCATTGCGGGGATTCGAACCGCCGACCTTCTGATCGGCAAGCCCTAGGCTCTGTGGTTTAACCCACAGTCCCACCCGCGTCCCGCGTCACAATGCTCTATTTGCCCTAATTGAGCAGCATCCACTGCTTGTGGGTCTCAGCTGCATGAAGTGGGGGTACCCAAGGACACCCCACCCCCACAAAAACCCTCCCTGCAGAAGTAGAGTATCCCGATCAAGGGAAGTAATAGTACAGCTTCATTATGCTTTGGTCAGACCCCCACCTGGAGTCCTATGTCCAGTTCTGGGTACCACAATTTAAGAAGGACATTGACAAGATGGAATGCATGCAGTGGAGGGCAACCAAGATGATCAAGGGTCTGGATACCAAGCCTTATGAAGAACAGTTGAAGGAGTTGGGTATATTTAGCTTGGAGAAGAGAAGGCTGAGAGGTGATATGATAGCTGAAGGAGCAAGCTTGTTTTCTGCTGCTCCTATGGGTAGGACCTGAACTATTGGGCTCAAACTACAGGAATGGAGATTCCAACTAAAGAGGGAGAACTTCCTGATGGTGAGAGATGTTCAACCGCGGAACGGACTCCAACTGAAGGTGGTGGACTCTCCTTTGCTGGAGGTTTTTAAGCAGAGGTTGGACGGCCAATTCTCTGGGATTCTTTAGCTGCATTGCAGGGGGGTTGGGCTAGATGACCCTTTGGAGGTCAACTCCACAGTTATTGGATTCCCTATTTCAGGAGTCAATGCAGTGTGTGTTCAAACCAAAGCTGAGACTCCCAACAGGAGACACTGACCAAAGCAACTCATACAGAAATGCCTCCATCCTCCTTTCCCTTTCTGCCACGTTCAACTTTTGACACCCCACCCCCACCGGAGGCCCGTTCCCGTTGCTACAACAACTGACGCTACAGGCGTAATAAGATTCCCGCCGAACTTTTCCAATGGGAGGATTTACATATATTTCTCTAAAATGAATGCATTCTTGGCAAAGGCAGCTGGGGAACTGGGGAGCTGTCAGCTTGTCAGGGATGGAGAGCTTGTTTGCTGCTGTGACTCCCTCGTTTGCTAACGCTCTCGCTCCGAGGTCAATGCCATACTACAGAAACCCCAATGAAATGGGTGTGGCTGCAGGAGCTGAGAATGGCAGGCGTGGTTCTGCCACCATAACGCCAGTGATGCCTGCCAAACTTTACATGCTCCCCTTCAAAGGTCTGCTGCTGTTTTCTTTCTTGCAACTGCCTCTTGCCTTTGCCTAATGGCAACATTTTAGATTTTAACTGATCTCCTTACGAGATCAGTTAGGTGACAGGCCAGACACCCTGAGGCTCTTCTCTCTCCGCCCCTCCCCATCTTTTCCTTCCAGACTAATGCATCTCCTTGGAGATATCTGCAAACAACAGGATTTAAATTGAGTTCAGCAGAGTAAAGCTTCACAAAGACCCCTGAAAACTCTACATTTTGTGCAGGGTAGTGTGAGCTGGACATTTGCAACAGGGATTTTGCAGCCCCGTCCTGTGATCATAGAATTATAAGAGTTGGAAGGGACCTTGAGGGTCATTCTGTTGAACGCCTTGCAATTCAGGAATCTCAAATGGCAGGTGGCCATCCAACCTCTGCTTAAAAAAATCTCCAAGGAAGGAGAGTCCATCACTGAAATATACTCGGAGTCGAGTGTGGATTTCATGCTCTTTATTCAGCTCATAGTAGCGAGGAATGCAAGTTCCCCCAGAACGTCTGCTTTATATACATTATTTACACAATGGGCCCCACGTGATTGGCTAATTCCGGGATACTCCTGTAGGCCAATCAGGTTGCGGATTCACTTCCACCTGGAGCTGGATTGGGTGGCTCCTGCGGACCAATCAGGCTGCTGCATTCTGACTCCTATTGTTCTAGGACCAATCAGACTGCTGCATTCTGAATCCTATTGTTCTAGGACCAATCAGACTGCTGCATTTTGGATCCTATTCAACTCAGTACATAACAATCATCTTCCAAGGGAGACAAATACATGGAGGAGAGAGCTGTCAATGACTACTAACCGTGAGTGTTGTGCTTTACCTTCTCAGTTGGAAGCAGAGATGCTTCTGAATACCATTTGCTGGAAACAGCAGGAGGAGAGAGTTGCTCTTGTGCTCATGTTCTGATTGTTGGCATCTGGTTGGCCACTGTGAGAACAGGACGCTGGACAAGATGGGCCACTGGCCTGATCCAGCAGGCTCTTCATATGTATACAGTAGACAGGGCTACCACCCCTGCTCACTGCACAGGCCCCACCAACTCTCCTTCTCCCATACCTGGCCACCCCTCCTCCCTTTACGCCTCAAACAGGCCCTCACACCTCCCCTCACACCTCAACCCAAGCTCCTCTACCCACACAACTTGTCCTGAAACCAGTCCCCCCCCCAACAGTTCACCCCAACCCCTTCAGACAGTGGTTTGCCAAACCACTCCCCAAAATATCCACAATGGGCAGGAGACCATTTGTACTTCTGTCTCGGTTCCTTTCCCCACCGGCGGTTTGGCCTCTCCAAATTTGCATGGGGGGGGGACCCCTGACCATTAGGTCCAGTCGTGTCCGACTCTGGGGTTGCGGCGCTCATCTCGCTTTATTGGCTGAGAGCCGGCGTACAGCTTCCGGGTCATGTGGCCAGCATGACAAAACCGCTTCTGGTGAACCAGAGCAGTGCACGGAAACGCCGTTTACCTTCCCGCCAGAGCGGTTCCTATTTATCTACTTGCACTTTGACGTGCTTTCGAACTGCTAGGTGGGCAGAAGCTGGGACTGAGCAACGGGAGCTCACCCCGTCGCAGGGATTCGAACCGCCGACCTTCTGATCAGCAAGCCTGGGTCCCAAATTTGCATAGCCACCCTTAAAACACGCTCACATTTCATTCGATGCCAGGATCGGACCCTCACTTCCCATCCATTCTGAGGAGAGGAGATGTGCAAAGAGATGCTGTCTGTGATCCACTCTGGTGGGGGCTGAGGTAAATGTATTTTCTTCATTGCTGTAAGCGCCTCTTCTCCATTTCCCCTATTAGCTCATGGTGGGGGCCAGTGCTGGATTTATGTATAAGCTAAACAAGCTATAGCTTAGGTCCCCACTCTCTTGGGGGACCCCAAAAAGATTTAAAGGGGGGGGGAAACTGGATGTACATTTCCAAAATATAAGATAAAAAACAAATCATATAAAACCTGCATACAACAGCAACAGTGTTTTGTTTAGGGAGGCTTTTAATGTTTAATAGATTGCTGCATTTTAATGTTCTGTTGGAAGCTACCCAGATGGGTGGGGTATAAATAATAAATTATTATTATTATTATTATTATTATTATTATTATTATTATTATTATTATTTGTGTTGTGTAGGCTCCTATGATGTAAGTAATGGGCCCTGCCTGCTAGCCTGCTCCCTAAAATATCACTGGTTTGCTCATTTCTATATATAGGGTGCCCACATTCTTCATATTTTGTTATGTGCAAATGGCTTTAGATACCTATTAGGTCCATAAATTACCATATAGCATATATTCAACACAAAAAGCCCTAAACGGCCTCGGTCCTGTATACCTGAAGGAGCGTCTCCACCCCCACCATTCAGCCCGGACACTGAGATCCAGCACCGAGGGCCTTCTGGCGGTTCCCTCACTGCGAGAAGCAAAGCTACAAGGAACCAGGCAGAGGGCCTTCTTGGTAGTGGCACCCGCCCTGTGGAACGCCCTCCCATCAGAGGTCAAAGCGATAAACAACTACCTGACATTTAGAAAATACCTGAAGGCAGCCTTGTTTAGGGAAGTTTTTAATCTGTGATATTTTAATGTATTTTGATATTTGTTGGAAGCCGCCCAGAGTGGCTGGGGAGACCCGGCCAGATGGGCGGGGTACAAATAAATTATTATTATTATTATTATTATTATTATTATTATTATTATTAAAACACAGCGACAAATTGTTGTTGACAAAGGACAGCTGGACATATAAAGGGCCCCATTACCTTCAATAGCTTAGGGCCTCATCAAACCTAAATCCGGCCCCTGGTGGGGGCATACCAGCCCCAACTTGTGTTCCTGTCTCTTTTTTCTGCTCTTTTGGATGTTGCAGTTATACCACAGCAGTCATTTTGCATTACGCCACATCCCGACGGCACCCATTTTGTGATATGCCACAACCTCCCACAGCAGCCCATTTGCAGTTTACACCCCCAGCACTTTTTCAAAACTCCACTGACCTGAAAAGGTCGTCCGGTCCCTTGTCCGTTTGTTCCAGACTTTGCTAGAAACGCTGAGAACCAGTGATTTAACAAACCCAGCTCCCCCAGTCCACCCAGTGCTGCCTTTCCACCCAATCACGATGCCATCACGTATTCCGGGGAAGTAGTTAGCAATGCAATTCATTTTATTAGTTATAAATAAAGTACAAAAAAATCCACCAAAAGTGAATCTAAGCATTTACACAATTTCTAATGTCTCTTGGATTTCCACCCCCCTCCCAAAATGCACTATTGCTTTAATATTAATAATAAATATTTTTTTTTCTAGCTTTCTCCTATAAAATAGTCTATGTAGCAAAATGTTGCACAGCACAACAGAACAGCAGTAGGAGTTAAAAAAAAAAAAAGTGGATGATCCATTCACTTTCTTCTGCCATTAAGGGAAAAACTGTGTGATCGTGCTGCCCTGGTGGGTTTTTTTTTACAAAAACAAAGCTTCCCTTGTTGCCATAGCTGGTGCATGTTAGGAAAATCCTGGAGAGGTCAGCCATCAATAATCACAATCAATCATAATATTCCCTTATTAACGCCTGCCCTTACCGTTCTGCTCCAGGAAGGTTGCATGCATGTTGCATGTATGTACAAGTCAGTGCAACAACCTGGAAGAGGGAGTGGGATCCCACTTAAGACGTGAAGCAAATTTTGCTCCCACCCCATCCCATGATTGATGATTCCACTTTCAACAGACAAGTTGCATACCCACCAACTGCCCTGGAAAAACCAGGGCATTCCATTTTCCCCCATGAGGGCACAGCAGCCATTGGGGCACCTTGCTCTCACGAGATTTTGCGCCAAGATCTCTCCCCCTCCCCCCAAAAAAACTGTTTTGTGGGTCTGTGATCTCACACGGCACCCCAAAATGTGCATTTTGGGGGCATCGTGCCTGGAAAAGCGTGTTCTCCCTCTCGGAGAGCACGTGTTGCGGTGGGGGCTAACAAGCCACCTCCCCTGTAGCTGGGGTGAGTTGGTAGCTGGCCACAACTTGGATTGGACCTGGTGGTGTTGCTGGGGAGATTTATATGTTGCAATTGTGATGGACAGCCCAGCGTCCTATATATTGGTCAGCACATTGTGCGACCTTCCTCTTGGCTGCGTGCTTCGGATCACCCACCCTCCCTCCCTGTTTTATTAGGCCTCTGCATTGACCTTGCTATTGCCTGTCATGGGGTCGTCTGCTGTTGGGCAGGGGCCTAGTAGGAATTTTTCCATCTGGCGGATTGGCTGGTGCCATTTGGTTTTCGCCTACTACGTAGCAACTAGTCACAACTTGTAAGGTTGGCGGTTAGGCATTGGTTATGTTGGTTGCTGGAAGGGCGGTCGCCCTCCAAAGTGATGATGGTGTGATGGGAATTCGGTTAAAGGAATCCAGGGGCTCGACATGCTTTTGTCCGAACCCCCGGTCGGGGGACAGGGCCACGCAAGAGCCCCTGGGAACCTCTGGGGAGAGGGAGGGCTCTGCTCCCAGCCTCCATAACTCTCCCCAGATGGGATTTCCCTTTGCTGACACGTGGTCAGCTCTGTCCCGTCGGACAGCTAGTCTGAACCAAGGCAACCACTCACATGATTTGTATCTTAATAAAGTTGTGGCCTAAATTACGCCAAAAACCCAAACAAAAATTATGTCTGAAGTGTTAATTTATTCTGGGGGTGGCTTGGGGACCTCGACACGCAAAGCACTTTTCCAGGTCCGCGATCTCGCTTGGGCCCCGTCGCATTGGAGCGTACGAGGTTGGAATACACAGGAAAAAAACTGTTGCTGGTTATCTCTGAACATGCATGGAATGGCAATTGTGAAGAGACCTTCTGGACGTACCATCACCACCCGGAAAAAAAAATGCAGGTACTGTGTATTAAGCTATCATCATTGCTCCAAGGAATTTGCCCACTAAGATATTGGGGACTAGCACATCTATCCAGCTGGGATGAAACACCTCTCCAAATGATTCTTTCCTTAAGATGCACCAGCCTGGGGTTTGCTTGTAATATTTGGGAGATTTGAGACTGGTTCGCACACGGCCTCGGTGGGTGGGCTGGGGATGCAGGAGCTCAGACACACCCTTTCCAACCACACGGCAAAACCTTTAGTGGGCACCCTAAGATCTTACATGAGTAAGCTTTGCTTGTGTGATATCCACACCCCTTTTATATAGCTGGCGGATCCCACTGGCAAGGCCTAGTCATGTAACCAAAAATGCAAGCCAAGCAGAGCTGAAACTAGAGGACAGTTTCCACAAAGGACTCTGCGCATGGTGGGAGCTGGGTGGTACAGAAGCCTGGGGCTTGCTCTCTCTAGTGGCACAGCTCCCCATGGCCAGAGGTACACAGCCACCATTGTACGTGGATCAGCTCTCGTGGCCATGCTTTGTTTCTGCATAAATCCCCAAGGGAAGGAAGACCCCTTTTTTGGCAATTCATCCAAAGCTTTCAGAAAAGGGAGACATTCCTTCTGTTTGGTTTTTGAGGGTGGCCATTTCCCCTCAACACACACACACACACACACACAGAAAGGCAGGAGCGAGTGGATCATCGCAGTTTGATCATGAGTGCAAATAATATTCATATATATCTATATATTTATATATCTATATATGTTTTAAATGTGTGTTTGTGTGGGCTAAAACACGGCCACTATATTGCAGATTTTCCACTATGTCACAGCATACAGAATCAAAGTTTTGCATTTTTTTTTTTTGTATGGAATGTCTCCAAGGTAACAGCACCACAAGTAATACAGTTTGTCATCACACACCCTGAATATATTTTTTTTGTTTTTGTTTTTGAAACGATAAATGTGCCCCGCCCATTTTATCATTTATTTATTTTTAAAATTATTATTCTTTGAAAGTACCGACGCATGCAAAGCATTCCATTCCCAGAAATTATGCCAAAAAAATATTATGAGGTAATAGAGGAGCAATTAAAAAAATTAGTATTCCATTTCTAAATAAATAAATTATAATTAAAAATGCAAAAGAACAAACAACCCAACTATAAAAATAATTAAATAAGAACCCACAATATCTACAAGTTAGTCATAAATTATGATTGTTAAATATAAGGCATTTAAACTCACAAAACCCTGTAAACTATCAATGTGTTTTTTGTGTGTGTTTCTAGAGATTTCTTTTTGAAAGATCATTCAATGTCCTCATTCACACAAGAAATTTAACTGCAAAGCCACTGAATATCATCTAATGCAGTTCTGGCGGTTCACATGCATTCGCTTGTACAAGTCTCCGCCCCTCACCCATTCACTCCAAATAATAATAATAATATTTTTAAAAAACCAATGAGGGTTTGGTGCTTTGCTTCATCATTTTTTTTAAAACTGTGCTTATTATTCATTAGGCCAATAATATAATATATATATATATGTACGCATGTATGTATATATATTAATACTTTCGCATAGGCTTTCAAGCACTTGGATTGGAAGCGCTTGCTTCCACCCACAAAGAATGGTTGCTTTTCAGACAGGGCTAAAAAGAGCCCCTTTTCCTCCTCATTAAAAATATTTCCCAAGTAAGAGTTTGGCTTTGTCAAGGTCTAAGCACTTTCTGCAAGACACAAAGGGTCAAACTAGGTCAAACTGCGACATCAAATGCATCCAACTGCGGGTTTTGAAGAATGCAAATAGCATCAGTTGGGGGGTGTTGCTGTTAATTACTGGGATTGCAGCTGGCAGAGGGCGTTTAACCCTTAGGAAAACCTCTCCTCTGAAGGTGGCATTTGCTTTGAGGGAGGGAATCTCCCCCTATTCATTGGTACCAAATGCCACACCAATTCCCGTTCCATTCTTGCTGTGAGCTCAGTAAAGCCCCAGGAGTTTTGTAGGCCCCAGAATGAGATGGGCTAGCAGGTCTCCATAGTTGTCCCATAAGAGGCAGAAGCAAGGGAGACCCCCAGCTGGGGTGGTGGGTGCCTTCTTCCTTAGAAGCAGGAAATCCAAGGAGGACTCGGAAATCAACACTCGCCACTTTCAAACCAATGGGTCCCATGAAGAAAACAGAAGAAGAATAAAGATGGCGGCTCTCCTTCTTGGTAGACCTCTTAATAGACCTCTGACCTGGGAGGCGGAAACCCAGCCAGGTACTGACGCTGGAGCAGCTACATTCTGGAACAAGCGTAACTAGGATCATTGCAGATAGCACAACGCAAATGAAGAATTAGGATGCCCTGAGGTCAATTCTTCTTCCTGTGCTTAGCAGTTTAAAGGGAGCAATGGATGCCAACATTTCTCTGTACATTTGCTTAGAACTTGACACAACCAAGACCCATTACCGATATCCCATATCACTCTTGTTTTTGCTTGCTATTATTAATTACTATGATTATTAAATGCTATTAACAGTATAATCTGCTGCTGCTGGAAGTAGGCCCAAGCCATATTGTTGGGCAATGTTTTCTATTTGTTTGTTTGTTTTAGTCCCAAGGCACTCAACTCTTCTTGACGTTGGGCTTCAAGCAAATTGGAAGATGGCTACCGATTTCTAGCGCCACCTTCCGGCAAAAGTAAGCCACCCTTGGATTTTTTTTTCCTCGCAAAGAGGGTTTTTAATTGTTTTGAAAGGAGATGAATGGATGCCTGTTCTTCCCTCAGAAGACAAAAAAGATTGTGTGAAGTGAATCTTTCCCAACTTTGCCTCCTCTGGTTGCCACTGCACTCTCTCTTCCTCCGTTCACAGCAAAACAAGACGGTGACATATGAGGAATCATAGGGTTGTATCCAGTGTCATGCCAGCAAGGTTCCTCTGCGCAAGAAGGAATTTCCTTTCCTCGTCTCCCTGTGTGCCCCTGCAAATGCTTCGGAGGGTCCCCCAATCCTCCAGAGCTGTTTTTGAGGGCACAAAGGGAGAGGAAGTTTTGTTATGCGCACAGAAGTTCCTGGAACCGGCAGAGTTGCATCACTGAACACAGCCCGTTCATTTAAGCAGACGTGTCTGGTTAAGAAAACCATTCATAGAATCATAGAAGGGACCCATCCGCTCATCTAGTTCTACCGCCTGCAATGGATTCTCACTCGCATCTTGGGATCAACTCTGTTTTCCAGAACGGACAGTGCTGTTTTTGGTCAAAGTTTGGTGGCACACTATGGGCTGCATGCAACTAAATTCTACTCAGAGAAGACCTGTTAGAATAATATAATTATAGAGTCATCTAGGTCAACCCCCTGAAATGCAGGAACCTTTTTTGCCCAATGTGGGGCTTGAACCCACAGCCCTGAGATTAAGATTCTTACGCTGTACTGACTCAGCTATTTAGCTTCCTAAGTGAGTCATGCCGAGTAACATCAATGGGTCGACTCTGAGTAGGGTCTAAAACCCAATGCCAGTTCTATTCAAAACAGATCCATTTACATTAATGTACTCAGATCTAACTCAGATCTACTCCTTTCAGCAGGAGTAGAACTTGGGTTGGATGCAGGTGTCAATCACAGATTAGTAGAACCAACTGAATGGGCTCTCTGGAACAGGGTCCAACTCTGGCTTGCTCTGCTGGTTTTATGCCTCAGTTCCTTCCCCTCTGGGTTCTGTTGAGGGGGCACTTCTGGCTCTTGCTAGGCAACTGCGATGAGCTTCTTCTCTGAATAGCATGGCCAGACAGAAGTACCAAAAAGGGTGAAACTCAGCAGTGGGGAGCCATGAGTTTGGGGACTCATGTCAGCCAATCACTGTCTCTGAATCCACTGCAAGAGCTTTCCTTACTTGTTTCAATGGGGAAAGAAGCTAAGGTAGAGAGAAAGTGCGTGCAAATATTACATCCCACTGCCTCACCCTTTCCAAGGAAAGGAGGAAGAACCCATGATGGAGAAGAGTTTCCATGCCCACATTTATACTTTTCATTCATCCTTAGTCCCTGCTTGGCATTTTGGGCTGAGGGCCCTTACCATTGTTAGAGGAATGCTAATAAAACGTGAAGTTTTGCTGGGAAATAGTAGTTCTACAAGACCCTTTTAAAAAAAAACCTTGTCAGGAACAAATACCAGCAATAAAACCTGAGGGATTAAACACAATTTGGCAGTTACCTGCAAGCCATTCTTAGCCATTGGCTGAGCTGCTGTGAGGTCACAGAATAAGTCTATTCTAACTGCTAAAACAAAAAAGGCACCAGCACATAGGAGCTAAAGACAGAAGAGGCAATGTTTGGCTGTCATGAAGGGACGGGGGCAAAATGGCAAGAAGGTCTGAACTGAGAACAAATATTTCTGCAAACATTTGTGGAATCCCACTTGTACTGAAGTCCTTTTGGTAATAGAAAAATGTGCGGGGGGGGGGAGCTTGTTATTTTTCCTTTGTTGCCTCAGAGTATTAAAAATGTATAAAGGCAAGTGGGATCATGCTTGTTTCTTTTGATCCTCCAGAGGACTGCCAGGCAAAAGACTGAGAGGGCGCGAGCCTTCGCTTAAATCACTGCCTCTTGTGACAAGGGAATTGAAATATTTATCATTGCAAAAATTGTTCTCTCGAACTTGAACTTTACATTTTCAGGGGAGAATGCAATTATCACTGCTGTTTTTAGGTTGTCACCCAATAAAAGCAAAATTGGTTTAATCACCATGTGAGTTCTAGACAACTTAATCAATTCATTCATCATTTGCAATCTGCAAAAAAAAAAATGTCTGCAAATAAAACTATGCCACTTTTATCAATAGTTTATGTTCCCCCCTCACTTGTCACAGGAGGCAGTAGAAGCATATTATGAAAGGATATACCTAATCTAAGGTGGCCCCTGCTACTCCCAATTTCTGTAGAAATGATTCAAATGGATAATTAGAAGAGTTTGGATTTGATATCCCGCTTTATCATTACCCGAAGGAGTCTCAAAGCGGCTCACATTCTCCTTTCCCTTCCTCCCCCACAACAAACACTCTGTGAGGTGAGTGGGGCTGAGAGACTTCAGAGAAGTGTGACTAGCCCAAGGTCACCCAGCAGCTGCATGTGGAGGAGCGGAGATGTGAACCCGGTTCACCAGATTACGAGTCTACCACTCTTAACCACTACACCACACTGGCTCTCATAATTAAGTGGCTATCATCGTCATCGGGTGCTCCATTAATGAAGCTGCAACTTTTAATCTGATCAAACACTTTTGACTGATTAATCTGACTGATTAATCGATTAAATGTTGCAGTCCAACCGCCCTTTTCAGATTTAAAGGCTGCATGGGCAAATGGCTCATTCGCAGCCAAGCTTTTCCTGGGAACCAGTGCGGAGGGCAGCTGCTCAGGATTCCAATCTCTCTGTTTCCACCCACTCACAGTTAGAAAGCATCCCAAGCTTTTTATTTTTCGAGGTGGGGTGTTTCCCATATATATATATATGTATATTTGTACTTTTGCAAACTGGTCCAGGGGGCTGTTTTCATCCTGAATGGATTGCGCATCTAGCAAGCCTTTTAAAATACTGATGCTTCTGGCCAGGCAGGAAGAAAAGATCACTCTATAGCTAGCTTTATCTGTAAAGGTCAGTGGATGAGAAAAATGCAATGTAGTAAAAATAGCACACAAAAATGAGCTTACGAACCGGGCCATCAGCCTCTCTCACTTCTGAACCCTCAAGTAAGCCGCCTGATTCAAAGGACCAATTTTCACAATGTTGTTTTTGCTTTAAAAAATAATAATAAATTTCTATATAGAATTTTTTTTAATGATCTTCACTTGTTTTGTATGTTTTCTGCTATAGCCCATACTGGGTTCAGGCCTAAAATGGAAGGGCATAAAATACCTATGATGGTCCCTGCTCAGGGAGCCCCCAGGAACCACTGTCATGAATGTATGGGCCAAGGACTCTCCGACAAAGAATATTGAATAGGCATGCAAAAGTAATTTTACCAGGGGGGCATGGCCTTCTGTTTTAAACCAGTTTGAAACCAGTTTAACTATACAGGTCAAAAACCAACCGAGTGTTTGCAGTATGTGGGGCTGTGGGGCAGGGGTGCCAACTTGAATTAAATATTGTGGGGGCCCAGGACAGCCCCATCCCGCATAATTGATCACATGAAGCAGTGCACACACACCATTTAAATGGGAATGCCCATTAACTTTGCGGGAGCCTAGCCCCCGCATACATTTTATTGTGGGGGCTGAAGCCCCCATAGCCCCTAAGTGTTGGCTCCTCTGCTGTGCAGTGTAAGTTTTGTAAAGGAAGCTGTCGTTCCACTGGTCAGCTGCTTGGTGAGGAAAAGAGATCGGGAAAGGCTGAATTCGTCCTGACCCTCATTCCTCTTCCTGAACAGCAGATTGCACAAATCACTCCCCGTTCTGCTAAGGATGTGGAACGCTCCTTCAGTGGCCTCCCAAGATCAGAGCATCATTCTAATGTTTTCCAAGAACCTGAAATGTTGTTTGTGTTCAAAATATTCCATGTATCAAAAGACTTTCACTATGTAAATTTGGACTGAAGTTTCCACCCCTCCCCTTTACTTAATTGGCAGCTATAAGGCTCTTTTGGAAGAACACAGCCAAGAGCCAGCCACTTGAAAAATAAGTATTGCAGGGTTTGTCTTGAGTGCTAAAACCTCTCTAAACACACACACACACACACACACACACACACACACACACACACACACGGTAGACAGCGCAAAGATCTGGAAGAAAAGTGGAAGATTTTGCTCAGTCAGCCCCTGCCGTTCCTTCAGTCTCTGGGATCCTGAGAGAGCGAGGTGGGGGGATATTTCTGGAAGAGTTCTATGGGATTTGATGAGAAACTTCCCATGTTGCTTTTGTGCAAGAATTTAAGGTAGAACAGGCAAGATGTGGTCTTTGGCCCCGTTCTCCATGCTTTGGAGAGCAGGGCTTGTGCTTATTGTGTTGCCAAGAGATGGCAGAATCTATTTCCTGTGGCCTGTCAGACTCACCCCGAACAGTTACCAAAGACAGTGTATTCTACTAGCAAAACTAGGAGCTTAACCATCTATCCAACTCATGCAGAAGACCAGATGAAGATCGCTTCCTCCTCCCAGTCACAAGATATGGAGCCCTCCAGGGTTAAAAGTCACCTGCCATGTTGTTTTTAAAAGAGGCAGAAAATGGTTCCAATTGCTCCCAAAGGGAGAGTGTCAAATTAATAACACCTCATATGTCTTTTTCTGAAGGAGAAGGAGGCTAAGCCTATGGCTTGTGAAGAGATGTTCTAATCCTTCCTTGGGAGACCCATCGTTCAGATCCAGGAGACGGAAGCAAAATTCATCCTGGGCTTATGCCCTAAGTATCATATCCAGCACCAGCAGATAAGCAGGAAGACAGTTTCCCGCTCGTTTCTCCAACCCCCAACCCCAAATTTCCTTCCAATTTCCACTTTCCCTCATTTTCTTTAATTTCCAACCTCACCGCAAACTTTTCCCGAATCAAATGCTGCTAAGGGAAAAGAAATATATATATTTCGTTTTTTCCCCGCGTAAACAGAATTTTTTTTCTTCCTATTTTCACCCAAGCAAGAAAAGAACTTTACTCTTGTGTCTTTGTGTCCCCCCCCCCCACCTCCCCATTCCCTCCCCACCCCCAATAATGTTTCAGCCAGGCACCAAAGTAAGGAACCTTATGGAAAGAACGAAACGAAAAGCAAAACCCCCAATGCGATGTTTGGCGCAGATTAGGTTAATAGCAACATACCCACCACAAGATGACAGGGCATCAAAAGACGACATTTCTTTAAGCGCACATGCTCCGGAAGCCATCCATAGAAATAGCTAAAGAACCCCTAATGTGTTTCTACTTATTCAAGAGGTATATTATATACAATCCTTTTGAGAAGCAGGATTGAGAGGCCATAACAAGGAACATTATGTACCGTCCTTCCCACAACTAACTCTTCCCGCCGGCTTTCCGGCTGCGCATCCCATGCTTCGCAGTCAACAAGGTGGCATGGATCTCCTCCTACCTCTAGATATTATAAACCACCAACTCTTCTTCTTCATCTTTTCTGTCTTCCTCATTTTCGTCTTCCTCTTCCTCTTCTTCTTCTTCTTTTTAAAAATTAATTTAATTTTTTTTCTTTTTTAAATAATCTGCGAATGTGCTTGCAGGCGTTCTTCACACACACACACAAAATCAAATGGCTCAGAAAGGCAAAACTTTTGCTGCAAAGGGGCTGCGGCGCCCCAGGAAGGACCAAGAAAAGGAAAGGAAAAGAGGACACGTCCCCAGAGCTGGCTCTCCTCTCAGCTGTCGGACCCGAGCTGTGTTTCAATGTCCACTCGGCAGATGGGGCATTTCTTGCTGGTCGCGAGCCACTGGTCCACACACACTTGGTGAAACAGATGCATACACGGTAAACGCCTGGAAGACAGAAGGTCAGTGAAATATACTCAGAGTCAAGTGTGAATTTCATGCTCTTATTCAGCTCATAGTAGCAAGGAATGACTCTTTCCCCAAAACGTCTGCTATATATACATTATTTACACAATGGGCCCCACGTGATTGGCTAATTCCGGACTACTCCTGTGGGCCACTCAGGTTGCGGATTCACTTCCTCCAGGAGCCTGATTGGCTGCTCCTGCAGGCCAATCAGGTTCATACTTGTCAACCCTCCCTTTTTTTGCGGAAAACTCCCTTATTCCAATGCCATTTCCCGCTGCTATCCCGGATTGTTGATATCCCTTAAATTTCCCGGATTTCAAAGGAAGCAGCTCCTCTCCCTCCCTGCCGGCCAGGGAGGCTCCTCAGCTGCGTTGCTCGGCTGCCAATAAGGAGTCTGAGACCGACTGGGGGCGGAGCTTGCATGCCTTGTGCAGCCAGACCCTCACGCCCAACAAGACAGCCTGCCTGCCGTCTACGCGCTCACTCTTTTGCTCAACCGTTCGTGCGCAGCCTCTGGAGCGGAGGGTGGCGAGGCTACTTGGTGCCATTGCACCGCCCTCGCGGCATCCCTTATTTTCAAATCCGAAAGTTTTGGAAAATCCCTTATTTTCAAATCCAAAAGTTGACAGCTATGATCAGGTTGCTGATTCACTTCATCCAGGAGCCTGATTGGCTGCTCTTGCAGACCAATCAGGTCGCTGATTCACTTCCACCTGGAGCTGGATTGGGTGGCTCCTGCAGACCAATCAGACTGCTGCATTTTGGATCCTATTGCTCTAGGATTCAGCTCAGTACATAACACCCAGGCTTTTTGTTATCTGGGCAAGAGGTCAAGACTGAGCCTGGCACCATCATGCAGGACCTTTGTGCAACGGCTGGGGCCTCAGCACAATGGCTGATGCCCACTGCTGATGCCTGCCCTGAGCTCCTCCTTAAAGGTAAAGGTAAAGGACCCCGGATGGTTAAGTCCAGTCAAAGGCGACTATGGGGTTGCGGCGCTCATCTCTCTTTCAGGCCGAGGGAGCTGACATTTGTCCACAGACAGCTTTCTGGGTCATGTGGCCAGCATGACTAAACCGCTTCTGGTGCAATGGGACACTGTGATGGAAACCAGAGCGCATGGAAACGCCATATAGCTTCCCGCCACAGCGGTACCTGTTTATCTGGTTGCACTGGCATGCTTTCGAACTGCTGGGACAGAGCAACTGGAGCTCACCCCGTCATGGGGATTCGAACCGTTGACCTTCTGATCAGCAAGCCCAAGAGGCTCAGTGGTTTAGACCACAGCGCCACCCACGTCCCCCTCCTTAAAACTGGTGCTCTAGTTGAGGACTACCATCTGATTTTCCCACAATGCATAGGAGTGGCATTGTTTCCAGGGGAATTATGGGAAACTAGTGGACGTTCAGCCCATTAAATTAACGGGCGCTAGAACATATGTGGTGAAACATTTTTAAAAACAGGACTTATTTCCCTCAGGCAAGTGGGATTAGGACAGCAGCCTTCAGGTAAGGCAGCCGGGCCTCATCCTGCGGCACGTCCGAGAGAAGCTGTGAGGGAAACTGGCCCCTCCCGTTACATAAAAGTCCTGAAAGCGTGCAGCGGAGGAGGGGGAATGGGCTCAAATCCCACGTACTGGGGAGGGGGGGGTCCGGTTTCCCTCCGTAAGCAAACTCCGTGTGGAAACGGCCATGGCAGCCCCCGCCTCTCTTTGCCCTTTTGGCTCCCAGCCCCTTCATGAACCACACCGAGTTCCTGTACAGGGACATGGCGAGGACGGGACGGGGGCTGCTTTGAGCCCCTGAGGGAGGGAGGCCGCCTCCCGGGCAGGGCCGTCGGCCTAGGGCGGGCGTGTGAGAGGAATCCTTGTGTAACTCCCATCACTCACACACACAAAATGGCCGCCAGCAACTTTCTTTGAGTGCAGGGCGAGGCAGCCCCTCCCCTCCCGCACTTCCGATTGGCGGCCTCCGACCGTCTCATCTGCATAGAGTCTCTGCGTCGTCCAATCCCTGCGTCCGTGTGGGGCATGCCCAGTTGCGATTTCCACTGACACACGGAAAGTACGGACGGACACAGGCACTTTATTATATAGGATGAAAATGGCGGCTCTCCAGCACTTGTTCAGGCCTTCCTGTCACTGGGTAAGGTAGCGAGGTGCCTACTGACGCAAGACAAATCCCATTCCTTTAAACCTGGAACCGGCCCTGCTCAAAATGGATACAGAATTGGAGGCGGGTGGTTCTTAGAGGTATGGATTCAGTCTCAGCACACCCACCTAGCTCTGACTAACAGAGAAGAGTGCAGGATGACAAGCCAGACCAGCAAGGAAGCGACTTACAACAATGGGCCAGCGTGGGTCAGGTGACTCGCTCCAGATGTTGTTGGCTCCAACACCTGTCAGTCCCCAGCCAGTGATCAGGGATGGTGGAAACTGCAGTCCAGCAACCTCTGGAGGGCTACTGGATCCCCATCCTCATTAAGGATGGGGATCCAGGAATCACAGAATTGTAGAGTTGGAAGGGACCCTGAGGATCATCTAGTCCTACTCCCCTGCAATGCAGGAATATGCAACTGTCCCATACGGGGATCGAACCTGCAACCTTGGTGTTAAAAGCACCACACTCAAATCAACTGAACTACCCTGGTGTTAAGACTGAGCTGAGCAACTTGAGGTGTCTTGCCGTTTCGGTCTTCATTCCCCAGGTCTCACTTGATCTCTGCTTTGCCATTCCTCATTTTGAACATGATTGGAGTTCAGCCTGACTGTAAGCAGGAGGAGACCGGGATAATAATACTAAAAAGAAGAGGATGGCTGTGGCTGTGTCAAAGAGTGCCTCAGGGCACACACGGGATTCTCTATGCAAAAAAGTTTAGGCAGTGCTTTTTTCCTGGGGGGGGGGATGCAGGGGTACGCATACCCCTAAACATTTTCTGAATCTAAGTTTGGCCTCATTGAGGGGCAGTATTTCAATATGAGTAGGAAAATGAGAATACCCCTAAACATTTTTTAAGAAAAAAAGCAATGAGTTTAGGAAAGGGATGTTGGTGATGCCCAGTTATCAGATAGCATGGTTGCCATTTTAGCTGCGTGCCACATGATCTAGCTGAGCATTTGCATTTTTGAAATGTTATGGTGCTAGTCCTCATGGAGAAATATCAATTAAGAATCTTTTTTAAAACACCAAAAACCGGGAGGTATCAGTGTAGCATCCTTTATGCTCAACAGCCATTTGTGGGTGGTTTAGGGGACAGAGACAACCCCATCAGGAGCCCTAGTTACAAACCTCTGGCTGCTTAGTTCATGAGGACTGACGTCTTGATTTGCTCAGAGGCAATATATATCTGTGTGGTGGAGGGGGAGTTTGCGATAGAAACACAGACCAGCAAGCAAAGAATGAAAGTGATGAAACTTTGAGGTGGGGTGAGGTGGATGGAGAAGGAACATAAGAAAGATTTCACTCAGAATCCCTTTGGAGAATAGTTATACCTCACATCCTCTCCGTCTTCGAGCATCGAGAGACAGATTGTGCATTTCTCATCGGTGTCCGACTCCTCCCCATCTTCCTTTACTGCTTTGATTTCCTGCGGTCTCCTCTGTCAAGAAGGTCAAGGAAAGATCACAGCATTACACAAGATGGCCGCCTAAAGGCCTTCAGGAGTGGGTGGGGATTTAGATGGCAAAGAGCTTAACCCAGGCCTCCCCAACCTGCGGCCCTCCAGATGTTTTGGCCTACAACTCCCATGATCCCTAGCTAACGGGACCAGTGGTCAGGGATGATGGGAATTGTAGTCCAAAACATCTGGAGGGCCAAAGGTTGGGAATACCAATGCCCTCACTGGGCACATTCAGTTTAAGGAAACCTGCCCTGTTGAAAACTCTACGGATGCTGAATCTAGTTAGCACTCCACCTGTCTCCGTGGGAAAGAGAGGTTGATGGATGTGTGTGTCGCAACCTCTCACCTGGAGTGAAGAGTTTTAAGGTCACACACAGGTAACATGTCAAAGACATCACCGGTTCTCTTGGAAGCTGAGGCCTCCATTAAGACCCATTGCTCATAACAAAATACCAGTCAGTGCAGGAGTTTATGTGAATACTAAAAATAAATTACTACTACTACTACTACTACTACTACTACATTATACATAACATATATAACACTACCACTACTACTATTCCTTTCCAAGCAGCCCAGATTTGCACATATGAACCCGCAGAACAAATAGATGATGCAGATAAAATAGGCAGAAAAATACATTTTAGTCTCTTTCCTTCAGAATATCAGAATTCAGAGTCATCCAGCATTAAACCGTTTGGCAGTACTTGTTTTTACACGCTTACAATTAATGTACGGAATTTATTACCACAAGATATGGTAGCCACTGATATTAGGGCAAAGATTGTGTTGCATCCACATCTGTCCATTCATTCTTAAAATGAAAAGTTAAAGACTTGTTGATTGTCTTTTTTTAAAAAATTAATCAATTTTTGAAGATGCCCTGTATGGAAAAAAGAATCCTGGTTGTATCTGCCTACGATTTGTCAAGATTAATCCAGTGATGGTAAGGAGGCTGTTATGCCTGCAAATTTCATCTACTTTGGCAATTAAAAAAGTTGCAGCCAGCACCAGCCTTGCCTCCAAGAATGGTCAGTGCCTAGTGTCAATTCTGGTAGGACGAGGTGTTCTTCCAACTCTTACCTTCTTGTATTTGTGTGGGAAAGTGAACCGTTCAATGGTGTTCTGGACGGCCCCCCTGTTCACACTGCCCAGCCTGTCTTCCAGTTGCAAAAGCTCCTGAAAAGAGGGAGGAAAGAGCAAGGAATGAACAGGAGACCTTTCAAATAGCCAGTGCACATCAGCACACGACTCGTTTGCAGTAAGCCATCATTTATTGGCAGGGCCTGCTCAAAACATTTTGCTGCCTGAGGCAAAGGACAAGATGGCGCCCAACTCCGAAAGCACATACAGAAACTAATTGGACTGGGAGCTGAATTTTACTCCAGTACTGGTGAAAGGACACGTCTTCTGCTTTACTTGAGGGCATTGGGCTAATCTAGAGGGGACAGGGCAGCCATGGGGGACTCACAGCTCTGGCCACTCCCCACACCCCAGCGCCTGTCACCTGAGGCAGCTGCCTCACTCTGCTTCATCATAGGGCCGGCCCTGTTTATGGCTTACTGCTACATGAGAGTAAGGCCATAGTGGCTGAATGAATAAACAGATACCAAACCTGCAGGGGGAAAGGTCCAGAGGCTCATTCAAGCTGGGAGCACTTACTTCGTAACTTTCCCTCACAGCGGACGTGTGTCTGTTTGGATTCAGTCCCTGAAGAGCAAGTAGCTGGAGCTGAGGATATGGGTAGTTTCTAATTTCATGAACAACCTGTGAGGCATTGTGCAAAGAAAGAAAGAAAGAAAGAAAGAAAGAAAGAAAGAAAGAAAGAAAGAAAGAAAGAAAGAAAGAAAGAAAGTTTGCTAGTAGTAGTATTCAAAATAAGACTTAATGGCCTTTGGAAAGGGTTAATTCAAAGGAAAATTATCTGCTATATTGGAGCACCCAACATTATTTCAGATTAAAAGGGACCCCTGACCGTTAGGTCCAGTTGTGGCCGACTCTGGGGTTGTTGCGCTCATCTCGCTTTATTGGCCGAGGGAGCCGGCGTACAGCTTCCAGGTCATGTGGCCAGCATGACTAAGCCGCTTCTGGCGAACCAGAGCAGTGCACAGAAACGCCGTTTACCTTCCCGTCGGAGCGGTACCTATTTATCTACTTGCACTTTGACATGCTTTCGATCTGCTAGGTTGGCAGGAGCTGGGACCGAGCAACGGGAGCTCACCCCGTCATGGGGATTTGAACCACCGACCTTCCGATCGGCAAGCCCTAGGCTCTGTGGTTTAGACCACAGCGCCACCCGCGTCCCTCTTATTTCAGATTATTAGGGTACAATTCTGCAGTCAGCGATGCAAGTTGTTCTTCAAGCACGTGTGTAAAAGAACCCAACCAGCTGTAGCAATCATTTCTGTTAAAGCTGTCAGATTATCCATTCAGAAAGAATTGCCTCCCACAGTGCCGGCTCCTAACTAGCAATCAGCTGACAGGAATGATAGACGCCTGTATTTTGACTGCCTTCCCACAGACAGTGACTCAGGCCCGGTCTGCACAGACAGCAGATTGTGTCGTAAAACTATCCCTGGACTGTACCACTCCAAATGGCAGATGGAGAAATCACATGATTAAATGTTCCTGTCACCTCCGCATAGAAAACTAGCATGTCAGGAAGAAGGGTTCTGGCATAGCCTTTTTCCTGATACGCTAGGTTTGTAAGGCACACAGCATTTTCCTCATGGGAATGCATCAGTAGCACTGGGGAAACTATGTTTCCCAACGCTACTGTTGCCTAGTTCCCAAGCATTGGTGCATGCCCAGTGCCTGAGATGGAAAGAGGGGACAGGGCACTCCCACAAGGGAGGTGGGTAGGAGAAAGACGTTGACTACTTCTCCAGCACAGATTAAAATCTGAGCCAGAGAAGAACTCAGAGGTGAGCCTTGTGAGCAGCCCAATCTTGCATGCCAGGTGCCAGAGGGGGAAAGGCATGGGTGGTATCTCCTGCCATCCAACACTATTACCAACACTATTACCAAAGCAGCAAAAAGATTGGGTGAGAGGAAAGTGGCGATTTGGGCAGGAGAGAGGCAGAAATCTGAGCCGGGTAAGAACATTCAGATGCTAGCACTATGCACTGCCAAGTTTTGTATTTCCTAGCTGGGAAGCATCATTCATTCAAGCAGTTTAGGAACAGACGTGGACTCATTAAGCTCCCTTAAGCAGAGTCAGACCACTGGCCCTTATAGGCTGGTGTCGCCTACTCTGACTGGCAATGGCTCTCAAGGATCAAATGAGCATTGAGCTGGAAATGCTAGGGATAGAATTTGGGACTTTCTGCACATAGAGGATGTGCTCCATCACCAAGCTCTGGTTACCATGCTGTTAGTCTAAGCCAGGCTTCAAGCTGGCCCCCAGCAACCCCCGCTTCGCTTACCATCTGCGTTGAGGACGTGTTCCGGGGGAAATGCTGCATTCGTTGTGTCGCTAAGTAATGCTGATAATGCTGTGGAACTGGCCTGACCTGGAACTGGTTGTGAGTTAGGCCAGCATCAACGCTGAGATCCCTGGAAGGATGCAGAAATACAAATTGCTTTCGAGCCTTGTGCAACGTTTTTATAAAAAAGTGTCCCATTCCACCACCCCCTTCCCGACACACATACACTTTGAGTTCAACCCAATGGCTAACGCTGTTTTTTTATATATCTTTCACCGGATAGAAGGAACATGAGCCCGGAGGCATAGTGACTCATCCAAATAGTTCAGAGTTTGGATGGTATATGCATTAACCCTGTGGAGTTTCGAAGCACCGGTGGTCAAGAGAAAGAGAAAACAGCACAGCCAATTAAATGTAATGTTATGTACTGAGTTGAATAGGATCCAAAATGCAGTAGTCTGATTGGTCCTAGAACAATAGGATTCAGAATGCAGCAGTCTGATTGGTCCTAGAACAATAGGATCCAGAATGCAGCAGTTGATTGGTCTGCAGGAGCCACCCAATCCAGCCCCAGGTGGAAGTGAATCCGCAACCTGATTGGCTTACAGGAGTATCCTGGAATTAGCCAATCACGTGGGGCCCATTGTGTAAATAATGTATATAAAGCAGACGTTCTGGGGAAACTCTCATTCCTTGCTACTATGAGCTGAATAAAGAGCATGAAATCCACACTCGACTCCGAGTATATTTCATGTAATAAAAATAAATAGGGTGCAGTTGTTAAATTAAAACAGGATGTTGATATTCTGCACTGTTAACACAAACAGCATAAAGTTTCACTGTGGTGATAAGATGAACCATAAACAACCAAAACCACCACACAATGGCTGAAAATGTAATGAAAGATTTACTGGAATACTCTTCTGAAAAACTAATAGTCCTTCAATTAAGCCACAAGATTAACAAAGCCATATATAAGTGATATAACAGAATGTATAATGTTCATGTCACTAAGCTGTGCCTGTGGAGTATTTCACATGTTGTGCTGATCAGAATGTTTTACCTGAACTGATGAAGCTATATAGCGAAACCTGTGAGTAATCCGGAGGACAGGTCTTCTTCGTCCTTCTCATGTGCCACTTGTGTTGATTTCGGCTGGATGGTGATGTTGCAAGACTCATATAAATATTCTTCATCTACTATTACATCCATGAGATTTTTGCTTTTAACCGTTGAAGAACTCTACTATCTATTCACCATCCACCAATTGTGAACGTTTTGTTGGCACCAAGATTTTGTTGCTATACCCAACCTGTTGCTGAATGGTTCAGTCACGTGAACATTATACATTCTGTTATATCACGCATATATGGCTTTGTTAATCTCGTGGCTTAATTGAAGGACTATTAGTTTTTCAGAAGAGTATTCCAGTAAATCTTTTATTACATTTTCAGCCATTGTGTGGTGGTTTTAGTTGTTTATGATATTCTGCACTGAACATCAAACTTCTCTGCTTGTTGGTCTTTTCCACAAAATCCACTTTCCTTGTGTGGAAAGGACTCTGAGATCCTGTGCAAAACAAGCTCAAATTAGTGTAAAAGGCATGCCATAGTCTTTTCCTCCTCTCTCTCCTCTTCCTCCCAGTGGTGTCTGATGCCCATTGGGACTGGTAGGGCAGAAAAGAAAGAAGCCAACCATAGGTGGAGCCAGCCAATTCTGTTTTTATCCCCATCTTCCTCCCTATGAACGTCCACAAAGGCAACATGAAGGCCACATCCATACCATACATTTAAAGGACTATGATAACTCTTTAAAGAGCCAAAGAATCCTGGGAGCTGTGGTTTGTTAATGGGTGCTGAGAGTTGTTAGAGGACTCAGATTCCCCCTCCCAGAGCTACAAGAGGGGTTGACTCTGCTATTTGAAACAACACAGAACTAGTCGGCTCCATTTTCTGCAGGCAAAGGTGTGGTGGTTCAGGGTTGCGAGAGGTGGAAGACTCCTTACTATTTCTGCTACAGGTAGGTAGCCGTGTTGGTCTGCCGTAGTCGAAACAAAATAAAAAAATTCCTTCCAGTAGCACCTTAGAGACCAACTAAGGTGACGGTTCCTTCACAGCGAGAAGCAAAGCTACAGGGAACCAGGCAGAGGGCCTTCTCGGTAGTGGCGCCCGCCCTGTGGAACGCCCTCCCTTCAGATGTCAAAGAGATAAACAACCACTTGGCATTCAGAAGACATCTGAAGGAAGCTTTTAATATGTGATATTTTAATGTATTTTTTATTTTTGTTGGAAGCCGCCCAGAGTGGCTGGGGAGACCCAGCCAGATGGGCGGGATACAAAGAAAAAATTATTGTTATTATTATTATTATTATTATTATTATTATTATTATTATTATGAGTTTTTGTGTGCATGCACACTTCTTCAGATACACTGGTGACTTCTGTTTCAGTGTATCTGAAGAAGTGTGCATGCACACGAAAGCTCATACCAAGAACAAACTTAGGTGGTCTCTAAGGTGCTACTGGAAGGAATTTTTTTTATACTATTTCTGCAGCAGGGTCCCTGTCTCCATAGCCCTACAGCTGCCCAATCAGCATGAAAGGGGAGCTTTTGAGTCACTGAGGCTTAAAAAACGACTTTGTATTTTTTAAGAGTAAAAGGAGGTGAATCGGCCACTGTGGATTGGCTCCTAGGGTAACTCAGAAGAAGGAACACTGGAAGAATATTTAGGGAGAGCTCTGGTGCTCCAAAACTAAGCATTATGGGGCACTGAGAACACACGGTGCTTCCATTTCAAGACAATGGTGTGCAAGTTGGACCTTCAATGTACAATGGACCTTCAAGAAAATGACAACTTAAGTCACTCCAAACGAAGATACTCGAGCACTCCAAATAATTTGCCAATGTATGTGCAAATAATAGATCTTGCTGAAAGGCAATACATGGTGCTTTGCACTGATTATGGTAATGCATCTATTATTATTATTATTATTATTATTATTATTATTATTATTATTATTATTTATTACACTGTATAATCTTAGAAAGTTGCATGATCTTAGAAGGATGTGTGACTGTAAGGGGGTGTTGTTTTGTGACTCTCATTAAGGGATTCTGCACTTCTGAATTTGCCACTAAACTACTGTCTGCATGACACCCTTCAGATATTTGAACATTGCCATCTTGTTTCCTGTTAGTCTCCATGCTATACACACGCCCAGCTCTTTCAACCGTTGCTCATGGGAACTGGTGCCACAAGACTTCTATTTCACCCAGGTTGTCACAGCAAGGAATGACTTACCAGTCTGTTCCTTCTGCTAAATATCTGGGCTGGGGGCCCATGGGTTGAGGAGTCTGCAGTTGATGGCCAAATTCGAAGCTTGGATGTAACCGATGAGGTTGGACAGAGATACGCTCCTGAGTCCGCCTGCAGGGTTGAGGAAGAAAGGTGAGCGAAAGAGGCTGATGTTTGACACCCACCCCCACAGTTCTGAATCCTGCATCCAAAGCAACACTGATAACCCTGTTCAGACAACTGATTCAGGGTCCATGAATGCACGGGGTTGGGGGATCAGGGTCATAGGAAGCAGCCGGGTCAAAACTATGGAATTTGCTCTCATGGGAAGCAGTTATGGCCATGACAAATTCATGGAAAAGGCTATTGATGGCTATTAGCTATGATGGCTATGCTCATCATCCAGACTATGTGCTTCTGCATATCAGTTGCCAGAAACTGCAGGAGGGGAAATGTTTGGGTCCAGCTTGCAGGCTTCCTACAGGCATCTGATTGGCCTCTGTGAGAACAAGATGCTGGACTCATTGAGCCATTGGGCTGATCCAGCAGGCTATTCTTATGTTCTTGCCTCCCTTGTCCAGTATTGTCTAGCCCTCTAGCCTTCCCCCAACTGGGTGCCCTTGGACTACAATTTGACCAGGCTGGTCAGGGTGATGGGAGATGGATTTCAATAACAACTAGAGTACAGTTGGTGAAGGTTGGTCTGTTCTGACTGGCAATGACTTTCCGGGGGGGGCAGCAGGGGAGAGAGAGATAGATATGCTTCTGGATTAAAAAAAATTAATAACTGGAGATGCCCAGAATTGAACATGTGATCTTCTGCATGATAAGCATGCGCTCTACTATTGAGATATTGCCTCTCCCCATTGTTCATGAGCTACAGACATTCAGCCTGTGAAAACAAACCCAATGGTGTGAACACTGGCTCTGATCATGCACTCAGGAACCCTGCGAAATGGAGGGCTGTCAAGCATGCACAAGCCTATATTCAAAGCGCAGTGGGATGCTATACAATTAACTCAGCTTGCAGTGAGTTTCTGCAGAAACAGCAGAAGGCAAAAATGCATGGCTGGTCCATGCACAGGGTGTCTTCTGATGTCCTGAGTATACTGAATGCAAATAGGGCCATGCCTGCAGATTTAGTCACCCTCCTCGCCAACTCACACATGCACACGTGCATGCACACGCATGTTCACTCACCCTGGATCAGTTGCCTGCACAGAGCTTAATGGTGACCTGCAGACAAAGCATCTGAGTCAATAGAGTGTATTCACAGATTGGACAAAGTATTAACGACAGCTTTTCTTAACAAAATAAAATAAAAAAAATTCCTTCCAGTAGCACCTTAGAGACCAACTAAGTTTGTTCTTGGTATGAGCTTTCGTGTGCATGCACACTTCTTCAGATGAAGAAGTGTGCATGCACACGAAAGCTCATACCAAGAACAAACTTAGTTGGTCTCTAAGGTGCTACTGGAAGGAATTTTTTTAATTTTATTTTGTTTTGACTATGACAGACCAACACGGCTATCTACCTTTAGCTTTTCTTAAGCTAGTGTCCTCCCAACGTTCCGGACTACGGCGTCCGGCAACCCTGACCATTGTGCCATGCTAGCTGGGGATGCTGGGAGTTGTAGTCTGACAACATTTGGAAGTGGGGGGGGGCTGCAATACATATGAATTGCTTACACAGAAGGTCCAGGTACTCGAGCGAGACAGTGGTTTCAAGGTTGGCCAAGCAGGTGCCTCTTCAAAGCTCACACAAGCAGGGACACTCTAGAGCCATGGTTCCCAATGTAGGGCACACCCCCACGGGGGGGGGGGGAATTTGATTTTTAAAGGGGGCAATTTGGAAGCTTGTTAAAGACCAAGTTAATGGCCTTTTAGGCTTCCTCCACGTGAGTAGGAGTTGACTTTTTGAATAATAAGAATTATATGTCACCGGGGGGGGGGGGCAACAGGATTTTAGAGATGCTTAGGTGGGGCATGGCCAAAAAAAGATTGGGAACCACTGCTCTAGAGACCCCATTTTATGTATACTGTTGCTGTGCATAGAGGTTCGAGATTTTAGGCCAGGGATGAGGAACCTATGGCCTTCCAGATGTTGTTGGAGAACATCTCCCATCTTTCCTGACTGTTGTCCATACTGACTGTGGTTGATGAGAGTCCATCAGTTTCTGGAAAGCAACAAGTTCCTCCCAGACCTGCTATATACCAGAATTAAGTAGTAAAGCGTTTTTTCTAGATAGTACCACTTCAGCCCGCAGAAGCAGGGAAAAGGCATGGTGTTGCATGCTTACCTTTATTTATTTTATTTATTTATAGAAATATTTATATCTCACTTTATTATATTTAAAAAATTGCAGGGATTTGCAACAACATAAAAATATAAAACCAAGCAATAAAATCATGAAATGTTAAAAACAACTCAAAAGCAAAAATAAATTAAAAACAAATATCAATTGACCATTTGGAGGATGCTGCCCCATGTGGGTGGGGAGTGGGAATGACACACAAATTGGGTGTCAGTCATAAAACTAACAATGCTTAGTTATTATGGTAGGCAGCCATTCATAAGCCCATCATCCACTGATTTAACTTATAGCCTTTGAAATCCACCCACCTTTGCTAAAGGGTTTTGAGTGGAAGAAAGGATGCAACAGCTGTGCGTTTCCTGCCTTGGCAGGGGATTGGACTAAAATAGTGTTCTTCAACCTTAGGTCCCCAGATTTTGTGACACTGCAACCCCAGCCAGCTTAGTTAGTGGTACGGATTGATAGGAGCTGTAGTCAGGGCCGGCCCACTCATGAAACAAGGTGAGGCAACTGCCTCAGGCGGCAATATCCACCAGGGCAGGAGATCCCAATGTTTATCTTTCTTTCCTGTACAGGTAGGTAGCCGTGTTGGTCTGTCATCCAGTAGCACCTTAGAGACCAACTAAATTTGTTCTTGGTATGAGCTTTACACTGACTTCCATTCAACATCAAACATACTATCTCAGGACTATTTAATTGCTCATCGTCTAACATTGTGTATGCCATCAAATGCCAACAGTGCCCTTCAGCTCTCTACATTGGACGAACAGGCCAAACTCTACGCCAAAGCATAAATGGACATAAATCTGACACCACGAATCACAAGACAGAAAACCAGTAGGAGAACACTTCAATCTCCCAGGACATTCTATACAAGATCTCAAAGTAGCTGTCTTATTGCAAAGGAATTTCAGAAATAGACTGGAAAGAGAAGTTGCTGAATTGCAACTCATTACCAAGCTTAAAACCATGGAGAGACCTGGTCTGAACAAAGACATTGGATTCTTATCTCATTATACATGACAAAGCTATTTTTAACCTTCTCACCCCTTGCTTTTTCCTGTAAGACTAATTGCAGTCGTTAACAGTCGTCAACAGGTTTACCACAGCTACCGGTATCAGCCTATCACCCATTCCCACCACCCTTCTGAGTAATACCCCTCCCACCCTCTCACTATATATAAGGGTCTGGTGACTTCTGTTTCAGTGTATCTGAAGAAGTGTGCATGCACACGAAAGCTCATACCAAGAACAAATTTAGTTGGTCTCTAAGGTGCTACTGGAAGGATTTTTTTTATTTTTTTTATTTTGTTTTTTCTTTCCTGTAGATCTTCTCTCACCCATTCTTCCCTGGTGGGGAAGTAGGGTGCCATGGGTAGCTAAGGCATCAGGAAGAATTCCGCACTAGAAATAATGTCCCTGGTGTGCTAGCTTTCTGCATGCAGGGATATTTGTTTGTTTTTTGCAAAAGCAGAACTGCAACTCGCACAATCCATTGGCCATGTTGGCTGGGGCTACTGGGCTCAGAAGAGTCCAACAGCATGTGGAAGACATTGGCTGTTAGAATGTCCCAAACTGGTCCCATTCATTATCTTGGCTGATGGTGGAGATGCTGCTCACCTGGGATGAGGCATGAGTCTGCGGTGCTGGGCCTCGAGGAGCTGCTGCTGGAGGAGGTATTGCTGGTGAAGGGCCTGAGGTAGGAAAGAGGGTCCCGTCACTTCCTGGAATGGCAAGGCAGGCAGAGGCGGCAAGGGCGGGTGCAGGGGGCCTCCGTGCTGGTGCGCGGTTGCCATGTGAGGCTGGACGGCGTGAGGCAGGGGGAAGTCTGTGGAAATCTGAGGCTGGGGGCCCAGGTGGAAGTGCCGGCAGGAGGTAGCATGAGGATGCTGAGACCTTTGAAAAGGAGCGCCTGGAAGGGAAAAGGCGGGAGGACGGTCAGAGGTGCTCTGTGCAACCCAAGGCTTGTTCACACGTCGTGCTGAGCCCAGGTACAAGCTTTGCACAAGTGCTGGTGCGAGAGAGGGTACACTTGTGAAAGAGCGACTCACTTTGAACAGAAACTCAATACGTCTCACCGTTGCTTTAAAAAAGTAAACAATATTTTACAGGATCCATCTCATCCGGGATATAGTCTTTTTGCACCACTGCCTTCGGGCAAGAGATATAGGACAATTAGGTCAAGAACAAATAGATTGAATAATAGTTTCTACCCAAGAGCTATAACCATCTTAAATGCTGTAACTAGATAAGATGACCTTGGAGAGTTGTGATGGGTGTGTACATATGTGCATGTGTGGCTGAAAATGTGTGTTTTTGTTTTTGTTTTTTGTGCTGTTTTTTGTGCTGTTTTTATGGGATGGCATTCAATTTCGTTGCATTTGTACAACGTTGTACTTGTACAATGACAATAAAGAAATCTTATCATCTTATCTTATCATAGTGGGGGGGGGCAAAGCTACTCAGTCTGCTGTACAGCTTATGCTAAATGCTTATGTAGGGCCGTAGCATGGGGGCCCGTTGCCCCAGGCGCATGATTTGAAGGGGGTGCGAGATAGATGTTGTCGTCCCCGGATCCCCACCCTGATTGCCGTCAGAAGCCTCTGGGCCCCGGAGCCCAGCCTGGCCTTGCCACCGCGCCCCCTGCCCCCTCACTGAATGGTTATCCGGTCAGTGTTGGGGAGTGCGCCCGTCAACGGGCACATCAGCTGACCAGGCTCCCCCTTGCATGGGCAGGCAGGCAGATGGCACAGTGTGGCCTTGTGATCCCTCTGTGCCCCACACCCACCCAGCAGTGGCGGTGAGGGTTGGGCTGGCGCAGTGGATTCTGTTCACCCTCCGTGCCAAGCCCCTGGTCCTGCCTTGTGCGCACACATGCCCTGGGTGCCAACAAAAGACGCAATGCCACCGTGCCGATAGCCAACTTTAAGCCCCGCACCCACTACCAGCATCCTGCCTCTCTCTCGATTAAGCACTTGAACTTGAATTATGACTTCTGCCACAAACTTTAAGGCGGGCACAGCTTTAGCATGGCATCTTTGGACTGGGTAAGCAAACAGGCCCTTCTTCGAGTGGGTTGGGCTTGAGCCGTCTGTTTGTGCCAGTGCCGGCATCTGAGTGACCAAGGCAAGAGGGGAGAAGACCATGCTGACATGTCCTTCCGTGCCTCCCCTGTGGGCAGAGGCTTGCCAACAGGGGCAGGAGGGAGGGCTGGGCTCTGTGGGGAAAGAGAAGGAACAGGTCTGCCTAGCGTTGCCCAGGTGGCTTTCCCTTTTGGCAAACTACAGGGCTCCTCTCCAGGGTCTGAATCATTGCTTCAGGTTCCTTCCCAGGCAATACCAAGATTTATTGGGGATCAGCGCCGGCCCAACCATGAGGTAAGGTGAGACAGCCACCTTGGGCAGCAGATCCCAATGTTTCCCAGTTATTTCCAGTCTTGTTTCTGATGTCGCTCTTCATTCACCCCTTATTCCTTGGTGGGGAGGGTAGGCGCCATTTTGTGGTTCGCCTCAGGGGCCAAAATGTCTAGGGCCTGCCTTAGATTCCAGTTCCTCCTACCGCTCTTCTTGGTCTGACCAGCCTTTCCAGGACATCTCCACAGGAAAGGGATGAAAACCAGAGGCGCCAGACTACCCACAAGATTGAGGGGGCCTAGCATGCGCTGTGTGGGGGATGATGTCATGTGTGTAACATGTGATGTCGCATGGGTCTTCCAACACCGTACAGGCTGGTGCGACCTTCTGCCAGGCCATGCCAGCCCCTCGGCCTCTCCTGATAGGCCAGTGCAGCCTTCCATGATGTCACATCCTCTGGAGGAGGCCGGGTGCTCATGCCTGGCCCCCTCAACATTGAAGGGGCCAAGCCCCCTTCAAACAAATATTGAGGAGGCTGAAGACACCTCGGCCCCCTGGAGTTGACTAACCAGCACACACGCATGCCCGCTTTCACTTTTCAGGGTTCATAAATCAGACTCATTCAGTCCTTCAGGTCCTGTATACCTGAAGGAGCGTCTCCACCCCCATTGTTCAGCCCGGACACTGAGATCCAGCGCCAAGGGCCTTCTGGCGGTTCCCTCATTTCTAGAAGTAAGATTACAGGGAACCAGACAGAGGACCTTCTCGGTAGTGGCACCCGCCCTGTGGAACGCCCTTCCAGCAGAGGTCAAGGAAATAAGCAGCTATCCTATTTTTAAAAGACATCCGAAGGCAGCCCTGTTTGGGGAAGTTTTTAATATTTAATGGTATATTGTTTTTAACACTCGATTGGGAGCTGCCCAGAGTGGCTGGGGAAACTCAGCCAGATGGGAGGGGTACAAATAATAAATTATTATTATTATTATTATTATTATTATTATTATTATTATTATTATTATTATCATCATCATCATCATCATCATCATCATTATCATTCCGGACATTCCTTCAAATACAGGGTTCTTTCAAGTAAAGTAAAGCAGGGCATTTAACCACCTTGATTTTGCCCAACAGGTGCAGTGACCATTTTAAATATCTGAAGGGCTGTCACAAGGAAGATGGCTTGCTTGTTCTTTTGCTGCTGCAGAGGGTGAGACCCCCAACCAATGGATCCGAGTTACGAGATGAACCATTAGGAAGAACTTTCTGATGGTAGGAGCTGTTTGACAGTGGAATGGACTACCCTGGGAGGCGGTGGGCTCTCCTCCTTCGGAGGTTTGGCCGGCCATCTGCCAGGGATTCTTTTGCTGGGATTCCTGCATTGCAGAGGATTGTTCCAGGAGTCTAGTAAGCTTCGCTTTCAATCTAAGTTTTTATTAAAGACAGCAAACAAATGGCCTTGCTAAAGCCCCTAAATTTATTGAGACAAAAAGATGCAGGTGTCCATAATCCCTGTTAGGCTCCATACATAAATCTCCAGTCCCCCATTTCCCTGGCTTAGTTTTAAGGAATCCTTACTCAGAAAGTCTCAAGAGGCTTGGCACCTCTTGGGTGGTCCTAATCTCATTCAGCCTTCAGGTAACCTTTGCATAACCTCCCATTAAGCCTAAATTAAACCAAGCAGGACCTGCCTGCATCAGGAGAATAACTCCCTCCTCCTGGCCAGATGAGATATTGGGGGAAATGGGTAAGTTTGTCGATTTTTGTTCCTCTCTCTTTCTCTCCTCCATATTTCCACTTCAGTTTATGGATAAATATATATTTAATCCTCATGAAAAGTCACCTGCATTTTAGTGTGAATTTCTCCTTGATGCACACACTTTTGTATGCGATTTTACCCAATATACACATTTTTTCAATGCAATTTCCCGGAAAATAAAGTGTTTTTCAATGTCATTTTCACTAATATAGGCATTTTGTACCCATTACTTGAGTAGAGAACTGTGCTGCAAAATTCAGGGTAGTGCAAATTCCGAAGGATGCCCGTGTTTCCAATCTCATATTGTTTCAGAAAATGTGGGTCGATCGGGTAGGTTCAAACCTAGTCCAAACTTTGGAGAGTACATTCCTGTTTCCTCAAGTTCTACCATTGCAATCAGTCGTATTTCCAGGCAGTTTCACTAGCTAGTTGCTCATCTGCATACGATCCCAGGTTTCCAAAGTGTGCCCCTTTCCCTAGCTGAACTGTTGTGGTTGCTAGACAAGCAAATAGGTCTGAGTGGAAGCTGACGAGTGGCTGCTATAATGAGTGGCTGCTTGTCGCAAAATTCTGGTGTCTCCCTTAAGCAAGGAAGAAGAAGAGGAGGAGGAGGAGGAGTTTGGATTTGATATCCCGCTTTATCACTACCCTGAGGAGTCTCAAAGCGGCTAACATTCTCCTTTCCCTTCCTCCCCCACAACAAACACTCTGTGAGGTGAGTGGGGCTGAGAGACTTCAGAGAAGTGTGACTAGCCCAAGGTCACCCAGCAGCTGTATGTGGAGGAGTGGAGACGCGAACCCGGTTCACCAGATTACGAGTCCACTGCTCTTAACCACTGGAGTAAACCCTACACAAATCTGGAGTGGAGTCCCTAAGACGGTTGGATGGCGCCTTGTTGGCCTCCTTCCGGCAACTTCTGCAGCCAAGCTGGTGCCAAACGTATTGCTCTGCTTTCCTTTGGACCACATCAGTGAGGTCTTTTTGTCTGGGCAGCCCAGGACCTCCATACACACTGCCTAGGCTTCTGCCCCAAGGAGGTCTGTGAGGTGAGTGAGGTTGAGAGACTTCAGAGAAGTGTGACTAGCCCAAGGTCACCCAGCAGCTGCATGTGGAGGAGAGGAGACGCAAACCCGGTTCACCAGATTACGAGTCTACCGCTCTTAACCACTACACCACACTGGCTCCCACCACACTGGAATGAACAAGGTTGTGCCCCTGTGCATTTCCCAGGGCAAGAGCATCAGAGAGGGGCAACCTGACAGGTGAAACTTTGCACATTTCCTCCCATTATTACCTGCTTCCTTTCACTCAGCTTTCAGATGTGTACCTCTCCTACCTGAAGATTAGGAGGAGATTGAGATGAGAGTACAATAAAGATGGGGCACCTCTGAGCATGTGCAGTGCGCTACAATGGCCACCAAGTACCATGGACACCCTCCAGACACCTGGAATCAGGGAATATAGCTTGAATCTGTATAGAAAGTGAAATTAGGTAAGGAGCTACCAAGAAATGTTATATATATATCTTCACTTCTCCATCCCCTTGCACTAAATTGCTGGTGATGCTAAGGCCTAGCTCAGGCATAGGCAACCTTGGCTCTCCAGATGTTTTGGGACTACAATTCCCATCATCCCTGACCACTGGTCCTGTTAGCTAGGGATGATGGGAGTTGTAGTCCCAAAACATCTGGAGAGCCAAGGTTGCCTATGCCTGGCGTAGCTCTGACTTGGGTGATTAAAGTAAGATTGCCAGAAAGGGGGGGGGGTTCACCACACTGAATGCTCCTCCATTCAAGAAAAAACCCTGCACTGAGAAATCCAGCTTGTCAGTGAGAGAGCAAGTCTAGGGCTCGCCTTCCTTACACGCTAGTTTTCTATATGCAGAGATTTGGGTGTTGTTTTAGTTTTGCAGAACTGCATTAACTCGTGTGAGTCCTCGCCTCCACACTTAGCCCTGCGATGAGAACTGGACCATACTCAAGCCTAGGTGTTGCACAAAGCGAAGGGCTCTGTCTGTATCTTATTCATTCAGACCCGATGCAGGAGCACCTCTAGCTAATGGCCACCTCATTCCATTTGGCCTCCCTCCTCCTGAGGGACAAGAACATGCAAAGTACAGGGCCAGGAGGGTGCTGATGATCCAGTCTCCCTCCCCGCTCTCCCTCCTGGTTTCGCACACTGAACGTTTTGAAAATCCCTTTCCCTTCAAGCCACCTCTCTGAAGCTACCAGGAGAAGGGCAGCACTCAGGAATTTTTCGGCTGCATGCCAAAAAATAGTGGAGAGAAGAGAGCCCTAATTGGGGACTGAATATCAAATGTTCTCCCGCTGCTTGCCTCGTGATGCTGTTTCACGCCGGGGAGATGCTGCATTGCTGCGGCCTTGGAAGAAAACCTCTTTTTGCAGGCAAAGGGAAGTCTTAAAGGATGGGGGTGTAGGGAGCTGTCTTATGGGAAGCTGGACCACTGGTCCATCTAGCTCACAACTGTCTGGTGGATTCTGCAGGGTCTCAAGGAAAGAGATCTTTTCCATCATCTGCTACCGAATATCAGCGTAGGAGACGAAGCTTTTCACTTAACACTTTTGCCCCATTGCAACACAAGCGTCTCTACCGCTCTCTAGCGTTGGAGGATGGATGGCGGCTAACAGATTGAGGTTGAATCCTGACAAGACAGAAGTACTGTTTTGGGGGGACAGGGTGCAAGCCCACCCCCACTGTTCAGCCCGGACACTGAGATCCAGCACCGAGGGCCTTCTGGCGGTTCCCTCACTGCGAGAAGCAAAGCTACAGGGAACCAGGCAGAGGGCCTTCTCAGTAGTGGCGCCCGCCCTGTGGAATGCCCTCCCAGCAGAGGTTAAAGTGATAAACAACTATCCTACATTCAGAAAATACCTGAAAGCAGCCCTGTTTAGGGAAGTTTTTAACCTGTGATATTTTGATGTATTTTAATATCTGTTGGAGGCCGCCCAGAGTGGCTGGGGAGACCCAGCCAGATTGGCGGGGTACAAATAAAAAATTATTATTATTATTATTATTATTATTATTATTATTATTATTATTATTATTATATTACCATCCGGCGATGGCTGCGAATGGAAGCGAAAGCCATTTGCCCATTCAGAGTGAGGGCCGGAAGCACGACCCTTGCTCTGAACTGGATTTGTGACGTTGTCATAAAAAAGCCTTGACACGGTGAGGGCAAACATGTGTGGAGGGGTGGGAGTATGTATGTCAGCCACAAGCCCTTGGCTCATTTCCGTTTTGAACACGAGAACGCTTGTAAGTGCATTCAAGGAAATGTCCTTGCAAACTCCGTTCAGACTTCCAACAGGCATCACTCCCATTCAGCGATGGCCCTTCCCCTTGCTGTTTTAGCCCTAACCTTCCAGAAGACTGTGGGCATGTGTTTCTGATTTCTATTTTCCTCTGCACAACCCTGAGGACTAGAAACTTACATTTTTCAGGAACAAACCCTATGACCTTCTATATACTGCACATTCCAACTTGAGATCCTTTAAACTGAGGGTGCACATCCCCTCATCCTTCTCAATCTGCTTCGGGGGGTTAAGGACAGATTTTGTGGGGGGGCAGGGGTGGAGAGGGGAGCAGTTCCATCGCACAAGCAACAATCCTAGTGCTGACAAAGCTAGTTAGTTGAATACTGGCCTGAAATTTTAAATCAATGACTTAAAAGATCAATTATAGCAGTTGTGGTCATATGATTAATAACCTGGCTTAAAAAAGAAGGCTGATCGCCAAAGAATTTATGCTTTTGAATTATGGTGCTGGAGGAGACTCTTGAGAGTCCCATGGACTGCAAGAAGATCAAACCTATCCATTCTGAAGGAAATCAGCCCTGAGTGCTCACTGGAAGGACAGATCCTGAAGCTGAGGCTCCAATACTTTGGCCACCTCATGAGAAGAGAAAAATTCCTGGAAAAGACCCTGATGTTGGGAAAGATGGAGGGCACAAGGAGGAGGGGACGACAGAGGATGAGATGGTTAGACAGTGTTCTCGAAGCTACCAACTTGAGTCTGACCAAACTGCGGGAGGCACTGGAAGACAGGAGTGCCTGGCGTGCTCTGGTCCATGGGGTCACGAAGAGTCGGACACGACTAAACGACTAAACAACAACAACAACAAGAAATCTGCCTTTAATGAAAAGAACCATGTTAAAGCCTAACAATCTCTTAAACCATAACCATACACAGTACACTGAATCAAGGGCCACTTTTCTCTGTGTGGGGTTTCCTTAAAAAAAAGATCAATGAGAATAAAATATCCAACCGGCCAAACGTTTGGGTTGGATCACTCCAATGTTGTTTTGCTGCTTCAGACGTAATGACAGAGTATGATTTGATCAAATGGGAAGGCAATGAAATTCAGCTACATGCAAAAGAGGGGAATTAGATTTTTCCAAACTATGGTTCGGAATGTAAAGAAATAACCATGGTTTGGAAAACTGAAAATTTCACTTATTTTATTTATGGCACACCTTCCCTCCAAGGAGTTCAAACAACATACATTGTTCCTTCCTCTTTCTGTTTCACCCTCACAACAACCCTGTAAGGTAGATTAGGCTGAAGGACTGTGGGTTATGTACAACTACGTTCTACTCAGGGCTAATCCATTGAACTTAATGGGCCACAGTTAGCCAGGGCTGGAGATGAGCAAAATTACTGATTTCTGTTTCTCCCAGTTTCTTATTTTTTCCAGTTTTAAGTTCACTTCTCCACATTTCCACATCATTTTGCTGTTGTTTCTTAAAGTCAGCATTAAATATTTGCCAGCATATTAGTTTGAATTTCTCTTAAGCTACACATTTTGTATGCAATGTTGCCTAATACACACATTTATTTGTATTTTTTGCAAAGCAGTTTTCACTAACAGAATACAGTGTAGCCCTATTTTCACCAATATATGCATTTGCATGCCTACTTTCCCCCCTGCTCTATGCTTTTCGGCAGACATTCCTTGGCTGGCAAACTGCATTGAAATATTCAAAGAAGCACGAATCTTGACACATGGCTGTGTTTCGGTTTGCATATTGTTTTTCGCAAGGTGTAAATTAGGTAAGTTCGCCTCTTTATGGGAACGGAACCGCATTTCTCCACATCCCTTGTCGTGACCCAAGGCCACCCGGTGAGCTTTGTGGCCAAGTGAGGATTTGAACCCTGGCCTCCCCAGACCTCGTGCCACACTCTGACCACTACACTACACTGCCAGGCAGGCACCAGTTCACCAGGCTCATCCACAGAACCCAGACGGCTGATGCTGTTTTCTGCTCCTCTCACCCCGACTCAGCTCTCTGAGCTCTGCAGTGCTTCTGCTTTTCAAATTTTGAATATTTATGGCCTCTGCTAAACAAACATCAAAGACATTTACTTTTCATTTCATGAAGAAACACTATTATGTCCAGTAGGAACCAGTCCTGGGTTATGAAATATGCTGAACACTAACAAGATCATCCATTGCGTGACCATTAGGTCCAGTCGTGTCCGACTCTGGGGTTGCGGCGCTCATCTTGCTTTATTGGCCGAGAGCCGGCGTACAGCTTCCGGGTCATGTGGCCAGCATGACAAAGCCGCTTCTGGCGAACCAGAGCAGTGCACGGAAATGCCGTTTACCTTCCCGCTGGAGCGGTTCCTATTTATCTACTTGCACTTTGACATGCTTTCGAACTGCTAGGTGGGCAGGAGCAGGGACCGAGCAACGGGAGCTCACCCCGTCGCAGGAATTCGAACTGCCGACCTTCTGATCAGCAAGCCCTAGGCTCTGTGGTTTAACCCACAGCGCCACCTGGGTGTTTACTCAGATGTAAAAACCCCACTTTGTGCAAAGGAGCTTACTTCTAACCATGTATGCACAGGACAGCGGCCTTAGCTATCGAGTGACAGATCGTGGAAGTGCACTGTTGGAGGGACCCCAAGAGTCATCTAGTCCAACCCCTCTAATGTTCCTTACTAGCTTCGCACGTGCACAGACTAAACTGAAACCTGCCTCATAGGTAGAGTTAAGCCTTTGGAATTTACTGCCACAAGATGTAATAGTTTTGACAGCTTTAACAGAGAGAGCCAGTGTGGTTTGCGGGTTGGGCTAGGCCCTGGGAAACTAGGGTTCGGTTCCCCACTCAGTCACGAAGCTCGCATGGTGAGCTCGGTCTGCTCCAAGGCTTGCTTAGCCAGTGTTATAGTCCTACTCAGAGTAGACCTATTCAAGTGGCTGGGCACGGCTAACTCAAACCCGTTCCTTCCCATGTGTCTGCTCTGAGTAGGACTTAGTGGGATACAACCAACGGTCCCTCAACTGAACCTACCTCGCAGGGTGGTTGTCAGGCTGAAACAGAGAGCAGAGAACCACCTTTAGAGAAGATTGGAAAACATGCATTTTATTGGAGAACATGCGTTTAGAGAAGATTGGGAAACGGTTATTGAATATAAGGGAAATAACTGTGTACAGCTGAAAACACTGGCAGCGTTAAGGTAAATTCAACAGTGTAAATAAACTTTGATGGAGGCAATAATGGAGTACTGAATGGTATAGTTTGTTTGTTTTTTGTAAAATATGCAGGGATTCATGATATGTAAAACCACCTTCACCATCTTAAGTTCTTCGGAGGAAAAGTGAAATATATGTGAGTATGTATGTATGTATGCTCAACATCAAAAAAACTAAGATCATGGCCACTGGTCCCATCACCTCCTGGCAAATAGAAGGGGAAGAAATGGAGGCAGTGAGAGATTTCACTTTCTTGGGTTCCATGATCACTGCAGATGGTGACAGCAGTCACGAAATTAGAAGACGCCTGCTTCTTGGGAGAAAAGCAATGACAAACCTAGACAGCATCTTAAAAAGCAAAGACATCACCTTGCCAACAAAGGTCCGTATAGTTAAAGCTATGGTTTTCCCAGTAGTAATGTATGGAAGTGAGAGCTGGACCATAAAGAAGGCTGATCGCCAAAGAATTGATGCTTTCGAATTATGGTGCTGGAGGAGACTCTTGAGAGTCCCATGGACTGCAAGAAGACCAAACCTATCCATCCTTAAAGAAATCAGCCCTGCGTGCTCACTAGAAGGACAGATCCTGAAGTTGAGGCTCCAGTACTTTGGCCACCTCATGAGAAGAGAAGACTCCCTGGAAAAGACCTGATGTTGGGAAAGATTGAGGGCACAAGGAGAAGGGGACGACAGAGGATGAGATGGTTGGACAGTGTTCTCGAAGATACTAACATGAGTTTGGCCAAACTGCGAGAGGCAGTGAAGGATAGGCGTGCCTGGCGTGCTCTGGTCCATGGGGTCACAAGGAGTCGGACACGACTAAACAACAACAACACAACCTATAGATGGAAGGAAGATTTGCACTGTCAGTCTGTTTTGTTTATTCACTGAGGATTGTGTCTGCTCTGTGGGTTTAATCTGTTTTATTGTTTTATTGATGTACCCTCTTTCGTTGTGATCTCTGGCTGTTGTGAGGCAATTTATGAGTCCCTGTGAGACTGAAGAGCAGGTTGTTAAATAACTACAATAAAGGGAGAGACAGCTAAAATATTTGATGATCATTGGATTGCTCATCTTAAAGGGGGATCTCGGGTGAGGAAGACGTGCCCCAATGACTGAACAACAACAACAACGTATGTATGTATGTATGTATGTATGTATGTATGTATAAATAAATGGGAATTGGACCAATTAATTGAGGGCAAAGATTATGAGTCTACCACTCTTAACCACTACACCACACTGGTCCCTGTCCTCCCAAGCAGGGCTCGTACGTTCTAGGAATGATGGGTGGTTTCAGATCGCTCTCCTGGGTGGCACGACGGCCCTGTGCATTTGCAAGCTGAAATTCTGAAACGGTCACCGCAACCGGTCTGGACGCAAGCTGGTTCAGGGCGGGGATTTAAAATCACCTGGATTTAAACCCATCTACCCTGATTTAACCTGGCACCATCTGCTTGTGCAGCGTGAGATCGTGAGCTGAGCTATGGATCCTCCCCCTTTCTAAAAAGAAACATGCATAGACCTCTCACCCAGCCCCCTCCTCCCTGCTGTTATATATCAGCTTGCCGGGGATTTGAATCCAGAATCTCACCCAAAGCATGAATTACATTCCCTAGAACAGCAAGCCTCGTTTAGATTACAACCCCCCGATGTTGCTGTAGCAACGTGAAGAAAATTGCCACAACTTACCAGTGCATCACAGCAGCCCATCTTTGATACTAGCCAGCTAGAACACACACACACACACACACACACACACACACACACACACACACACACTGCTAGAGTATTCAACAGTCAGAGTGTTTAAGTCTCTAACGCGTGGGCGTTCTGGAGCGGATTCACAGCCCTTTCATTCATTAACACCTGTCACCTCATACATTTGGCACTGTGCGCACTGAGTCTGGCTCGCCGGTGCCACGGACTGCGAATAATAAATTAATAATAAATTTTTATGTATACCCCGCCCTTCCCAGCCAAGACCGGGCTCAGAGCGGCTAACACCCATAAAATCACAACTAAACATACAAAACAATCAATTAAAATGCAGGTTAAAATACGATTTAAAGTTTAAAATGCAGCCTCGTTTTTAAGTAGCCCACCAATCAAACCATAAAGGAATGAAACATCAGGGTTAAACCGAAACCAACCCAAAGGCCAGGCGGAACAGCTCCGTCTTGCAGGCCCTGCGGAAAGATGCCAAATCCCGCAGGGCCCTGGTCTCTTGTGACAGACCGTTCCACCAAGTCGGGGCCAGTACTGAGAAGGCCCTGGCCCTAGTTGCGGCCAGCCTAGCATCCTTGTAGCTCGGGACCTCCAAAATGTTATTATTTGAGGACCTTAAGGTCCTACACGGGGCATACCAGGAGAGGCGGAATGCATCACAGTCCCCTTGATGCCTGGGAAACATGTAATATAGATTCATAAAGCCATGTGTGTGAGAGAGAGAGTGTGTATTCAGGGTGCACCTGAGCATATGCAGAGTCTTCTTTGAAAGGCTGTGTGTAAAATACCTGAGAAATTGTCCTTAGTCTTGTTGAAATGGAAATGTTGGCAAACTATGGCAGAAGCCGCCACCGATGTGGCCTGTTTCATCAGCTGTTTCATGGCACAACTTACATCAATGATGTAATAATGATGCGATACGTGACGCTGTCGCGATGTCATTACGTCAGGGGTAGGAAACCTAAGGCCCGTGGGCTGGATACGGCCCAATCGCCTTCTCAATTCAGCCCACAGACAGTCCGAGAATCAGCATGGTTTTACATGAGTAGAATGTGTCCTTTTATTTAAAATGCATCTCTGGGTTATTTGTGGGGCGTAGGAATCCGTTCATTCCCCCTCCCCCCAAAAAATATAGTCCAGCCCACCACATGGTCTGAGGGACGGTGGACCGGCCCGCTGCTGAAAAATGTTCCTGACCCCTGCATTACATCTCATTCATTTCAGTGCAAAGGGAAGACGGCGAGGGGAAACGTAAGCAACTGGATATGGTTTGCGGGCTAAAAGTTATGACGGCGGCATATTACAAATGGAGTCCTGCATTGCGAGGGGTTGGGCTTGAGGAGAAGAAGAAGAGAAGAAGAGTTTGGATTTGATATCCCGCTTTATCACTACCCGAAGGAGTCTCAAAGCGGCTAACATTCTCCTTTCCCTTCCTCCCCCACAACAAACGCTCTGTGAGGTGAGTGGGGCTGAGAGACTTCAAAGAAGTTTGACTAGCCCAAGGTCACCCAGCAGCTGCATGTGGAGGAGCGGGGAAGCGAACCCGGTTCACCAGATTACGAGTCCACCGCTCTTAACCACTACACCACCCTGGCTCTCTGGGTCCCTTCAAAGTCTACAGTTCTATGATTCTAGGATTCCCTTGGGAGCCCAAATCAGGATGTCCATTTGCGACTTGGAAGGCATTGAAAGAAGATTAGGCAAATTCATGGTTACAAGCCACAATGGCTTTGTTCTGCCTTCACTGTTAGAGGTACCAGTTGCAGAGAATCAGAAGCGGCGAGTGTGCTGTTGTGTTCAGGTTCTGCTTGCGGGTTCCCCACAGGCATCTGGTTGGACCTAGGTGGGAACAGGATGCTGTCTAGATGGGCCTATTCAGCAGCGCTCTTCTTGTGTTATTTCGCTTTTGCAAAATTGCACCAGCAAATTTCGTCAGCAATTAACCACACTGCCTCCCTCCCTCCTTTCTTTGTTGTTGCATCCTTACTTCCGATTCTGAGCTCTGTGTGTGTCTGAGAACAGGCTGGTTCTATTTTTATGTCTCCCTTAGATCACGGAGTCACGCCAGCAACTCCTGGCTTGCAAGAAAGACTCTTGCTACAGATTGACTCAGTAAGTAACTGCAAGACGACTTCATTTGTCTTCCTCCTGCTATCTGCTCTGATGGGAGACAGAGACAGTCCACTGGGAACCGGCAGCCTCCGATCACTCCCGCGCTTATCGCAAAAGCTGACTGCGTACAATTGTTTTAGGCTCCAGTCCCAAGAGCTCTGCGCTTCCTCCCGCGGCACCCCATTAAAAAAGGGCTCAGATAAAACTGGCATGTGCGTCGCGAGAGCCGGCCGGAGAACTTTTTCTTAAAGCAACCAATCTTGGGGAAGATAACTGATTGCAAGCAAGAGAAACGCTACAGGGGCTGGAGGGAGGGAGGGAGGAACGTGTCAATAAAGATCCCAGGTCTGTGTTGTTCCTTCTACACTCTCCAGAGCTGTTTCACAATCAGTCCCTCTCCCCAAGGAACTCTGTAGGTCTGGGAGGGAAATGAGGGTCTCCTACCAATTCTCAGCACCTTTATTTATTAGTTACTTAGCTGTTAAAATTTATACACTGCTCGGATGTAAAAAGAAAAAGCAAATCCTCAAAGCCCGTTACGAAAATAATAAAAATTATCAGTAGAAACCAGTTAAGAACTAGTGTTTAAAACATTCAAAACAAAATTAAAATAAATGCTAAAGACCAGATTACAGCACATGTCAGAGTTCTGCATGTCTAGACAGTTTTGCTGGAACAAATTTGTTTTTAGCCGGCACCAGAAAGCATACAGTGAAGGTGCCCGGCTGATGTCAATAGGAAGGGAGTTCCAAAATTTGGATATCACCTTCTTACAAATGCAGAACAAGTATGGCACTAGCAACAGTGACAGCACTGCCTTAACAAACTACAGTTCCCAGGAGTCTTTGTGGCAAAGCCATGACCCTGGTGTAAAGGTCATATAAGAAGCCGCATTACCCTGAGTCAGGCCATTGACCCATGAAGCCCAGTATTGTCTCCTTGTAGCTCTTCCAGGTCAAGATCCAACTCAATACATGCCTGCTCACCCAGGCCTGTGGATAATATTGATATTTTAGTTGGGACATCTGCATTGTTTTTGCAATCGACTGTCTTGAAACCCCGGAGAACAGCCACCAATCCTCAACAGTGCCCAGATCAAGGGAAGTAATAGCATCACTCTGTTTTGCCTTGGCCAGACCACACCTGGAATACTGTGTCCATCTCTGGGCACCACAATTTAAGAAGGATATTGATAAATGGGAACGTGTGCAGAGGAAGGCAGCTAAGATGGCCAAGTTCAAGTGTCTGGAAACCAAGACTTATATGAGGAATGGCAGAGGGAGTTGGGTATATTTAGCCTGGATAAGAGGAGACTGAGAGGAGATGCCTTCAAATATCTAAAGGGCTTGTTTTCTCTTGCTCCAGAGGGCAGGACATGAAACAAAAGAGTCAGGTTACAAGAAAGGAGATTCTGACTCAACACCAGGAAGAACTTTCTCATGTAAGAGCAATTCGACAGTGGAACGGACTCCCTCAGGAGGTTGTGGACTCTCCTTCCTTGGAGGTTTCTAAGCAGAGGTTGAATGGCCATCTGCCATGGATGCTTTAGCTGAGATTCTTACATTGCAGGGGCCTGGACTTGACCCTCAGGGTCCCTTCTAACTCTACAGTTCTCTGATTCTCAGCAGCTTATTATGCTCCTATACATACTCGCTTGATTTGGGGGGAAAGGGCCATAGCTCAGTGGCAGAGCACCTCATCTGCGCACAAAGGGATCTAGGTTCAATCCATGGCATCTCCAGGTAGGGCTGGGAGACACTCCCTGCCTGAAACCCTGGAGAGCATCTACCGAACAGTGCAGGTGATTCTGAGCTCGATGGAGCAGTGGCCTGACTTTGTATAAGTTTCCTAAAGGTAAAGGTAAAGGGACTCCTGACCATTAGGTCCAGTCGTGTCCGACTCTGGGGTTGCGGCGCTCATCTCGCTTTATTGGCCGAGAGCCGGCGTACAGCTTCCGGGTCATGTAGGCAGCATGACTAAGCCGCTTCTGGCGAACCAGAGCAGCGCACGGAAACACCGTTTACCTTCCTGCTGGAGTGGTACCTATTTATCTACTTGCACTTTGACGTGCTTTCGAACTGCTAGGTTGGCAGGAGCAGGGACCGAGCAACGGGAGCTCACCCCGTCACAGGGATTCGAACCGCCGACCTTCTGATCAGCAAGCCCTAGGCTCTGTGGTTTAACCCACAGCGCCACCTGGGTTCCAATAAATCCCATTTCCTCACAGAATGCCTTGTTCTAAAAGGTATTCTGGGGTGGATGAATGGCAGCCCAAACTACCAGTTTGTTTGTTTGTTTGTTTGTTTGTTTGTTTGTTTGTTTGTTTGTTTGTTGTGGTGGATGCCATTTACACACACACACAAAATGCCACTCAGAAACTTGGCGTTCTGAAGAAAAAGAAGATAGCAGCTGCCAGGCGATCGTAGCTGTGTGGGAATTTTGGAGTACTGGTATTCAATTAAGTTTCACTCAGAACAGACTGGCTGAAATTAATGAAAATGACTAAGCTAGGTCCCTTAATTTCAACAGCACTTCTTGAAATAAGTTAGTTGACTACCACCCTTGGTAAATTGTCTCCCAAAAATCACCCTTCCCTACCCCCCCCAAAAAATGCAAATGAGAGGACATTGTTTTGCTTCCTTATTCACCCCTCCCTATTTAGCCCAAGCTTTCAACAATTTGGACATTCATCCCAGTCTTTGTGAGGCCTCCCAAGATTGCTGCTTGAGATCCTTTGGCTGGGAGGGGGGGCAGGAATGTGGGGGGTGCTCTGGGCGCAAAATACCTGCGTAGCCTCTGAGCTACAGACCCATCACTACCCGCTGCTCAGCAAGTCGCTCCAGCTCCAATTTGCAGCCAGAACTTCCCGTTAATAATTCTGCCGAAAAACGTAGAGTCCTTTAATTAATTTCCACTTACTGCTCGCGTATTGCTGTGGGGGGAATCTGCTCGGCAGCCTCTTAGACATGGTTCGCTTTGAGTGTTTAGTTATCAAAATGTCATGTTCTGCCCCACGGACCTGCCACTCCTTCTTAGTCACTTCAAACGCGGGGAACGGCAAACTGGATTTTCTCATCCCAAAAGCTATGGATGGCTCCTCTCTGCAATCATCCGGCACTTTGGGGATCTTTAACAACTCCAGTCCTCCGCATCAGAAGAAGAGGCTGGCAAATGCCAGGGAGTTTTGCCGACAGGCCGGCCTTTGAAGGGAAATTTGGCTGTGTGTTACCTAATGTCAGCAAATCCCAGATTAGCCACTGCCAGTGTGGTGTAGTGGTTAAGAGCGGTATACTCCTAATCTGGTGAACCGGGTTCGCGTCTCCGCTCCTCCACATGCAGCTGCTGGGTGACCTTGGGCTAGTCCCACTTCTCTGAAGTCTCTCAGCCCCACTCACCTCACAGAGTGTTTGTTGTGGGGGAGGAAGGGAAAGGAGAATGTTAGTCGCTTTGAGACTCCTTCGGGTAGTGATAAAGTGGGATATCAAATCCAAACTCCTCTTCTTCTTCTGCTTGTGAAACCTTGCAAAGGTTTGCAGGTGTGCGTATTTTCTGTGTGTCTATTTCTGCTTCTGCTTTCTACACTGCCCTGTTCACATTAATAGATCATTAATAGCACATAGAATTTTAGAGTTGGAAGGGACCCTGAGGATCACAGAATCACAGAATCACAGAATCATAGAGTTGGAAGAGACCACAAGGGCCATCCAGTCCAACCCCCTGCCAAGCAGGAAACACCATCAAAGCATTCCTGACAGGTGGCTGTCAAGCCTCTGCTTAAAGACCTCCAAAGAAGGAGACTCCACCACACTCCTTGGCAGCAAATTCCATTGTCGAACAGCTCTTACTGTCAAGAAATTCTTCCTAATGTTTAGGTGGAATCTTCTTTCTTGTAGTTTGAATCCATTGCTCCGTGTCCGCTTCTCTGGAGCAGCAGAAAACAACCTTTCTCCCTCCTCTATATGACATCCTTTTATATATTTGAACATGGCTATCATATCACCCCTTAACCGTCTCTTCTCCAGGCTAAACATACCCAGCTCCCTAAGCCGTTCCTCATAAGGCATCGTTTCCAGGCCTTTGACCATTTTGGTTGCCCTCCTCTGGACACGTTCCAGCTTGTCAATATCCTTCTTGAACTGTGGTGCCCAGAACTGGACACAGTATTCCAGGTGGGGTCTGACCAGAGCAGAATACAGTGGTACTATTACTTCCCTTGATCTAGATGCTATACTCCTATTGATGCAGCCCAGAATTGCATTGGCTTTTTTAGCTGCTGCATCACACTGTTGACTCATGTCAAGTTTGTGGTCTACCAAGACTCCTAGATCCTTTTCACTTGTACTGCTCTCAAGCCAGGTATCACCCATCCTGTATTTGTGCCTTTCATTTTTTTTGCCCAAGTGTAGTACTTTACATTTCTCCCTGTTAAAATTCATCCTGTTTGCCTTGGCCCAGTTCTCTAATCTGTTAAGGTCATTTTGAAGTGTGATCCTGTCCTCTGGGGTATTAGCCACCCCTCCCAATTTGGTGTCATCTGCAAACTTGATCAGGATGCCCTCAAGCCCATCATCCAAGTCATTGATAAAGATGTTGAATAAGACTGGGCCCAAGACAGAACCCTGTGGCACCCCACTAGTCACTTCTCTCCAGGATGAAGAGGAGCCATTGATGAGCACCCTTTGGGTTCGGTCAGTCAGCCAGTTACAAATCCACTGAATGGTAGCATTGTCTAGCCCGCATTTTACCAGCTTCTTTACAAGAATATCATGGGGCACCTTGTCAAAGGCCTTGCTGAAATCAAGATAGGCTACATCCACAGTGTTCCCTTCGTCTACCAGGCTTGTAATTCTGTCAAAAAATGAGATCAGATTAGTCTGACATGACTTATTTTTCAGAAGCCCATGCTGACTTTTAGTGATCACAGCGTTCCTTTCTAGGTGCTCACAGACCGTTTGCTTAATGATCTGCTCTAGAATCTTTCCTGGTATTGATGTCAGGCTGACTGGGCGGTAATTGTTTGGGTCCTCTCTTTTCCCCTTTTTGAAAATAGGGACAACATTTGCCCTCCTCCAGTCTGCTGGGACTTCACCTGTTTTCCAGGAATTCTCAAAGATTACTGCCAGTGGTTCTGAAATCACCTCTGCCAGTTCTTTTAATACTCTGGGATGTAGTTCATCTGGCCCTGGAGACTTGAATACATCTAAACTAGCCAAGTGTTCTTGTACTACCTCCTTACTTATTCTGGGCTGTGTTTCCCCTGCTGAATCATCTGCTCCATATTCTTCAGGTCGGGCATTGTTTTCTTTTTTGGAGAAGACTGAGGCAAAGAAGGTATTGAGGAGTTCTGCCCTTTCTGCGTCCCCTGTTCGCATTTCACCATCTTCTCCTCTAAGTGACCCCACTGTTTCCTTGTTCTTCCTTTTGCTACGGACATACCCATAAAAACTCTTTTTATTGCTTTTAACCTCTCTAGCAAGCCTGAGTTCATTCTGTGCTTTAGCTTTTCTGACTTTGTCTCTACATGTGCTGGCTATTTGTTTGAATTCCTCTCTGGTGGTTTCCCCCTTTTTCCATTTCTTGTACATATCCCTTTTGGATCATCTAGTCCAACCCTCTACAATGCAGGAATATGCAGTTTTTCCATACGGGGATCGAACCTGCAACCTTGACATTATCATCACCATGCATTGCAGGGGGTTGGACTAGATGACCCTTGGGGTCCCTTAAGATTCTACAATCCTATGCTCTACCAACTGAGCTATCCAGGCTCTGCACCCACAGCCACCCACACATACCACTTGGGGGTCCAAATAGGGATGGGCAGATCTGTCAATCTTGGTTCTCATTTTTCAAAACTCTTAAATTCGGTCCTCCACATTTTCACAGCGATTTGCAGCCTGCCCACCCCCAAGAAAACAAAACATCCTCATGAAAGTTCCTCAGCATTTTAGTGCAATTTCTTCCTACTAATCACATTTTTGTGTTCAGCTTTGACGAAATGTACACATTTATTTTCCCTAATGCAATGAATGTTTATATGCTGCCTTCGGTCATATGTGCATTTTTATGGACACTTTTCCCTTTTAAAAAAATGCATTTTTGTACACACTGGTGCTTTGCAGGACTGCATTGCAAAATTCAGAAATGCATGGATTTCAAAGGCTGCTTTGGTTCGAGCATTGGTTCAAGAAGTGCAGCTTGCTTTCTCACTCAAATGCAAACAAATTCAAATTCTCTAAGTCCCAGCAGGGCAGGTGGTACCTTCAAGTCTAGAGAAGGCCAGAGCAGGCTCCACGTTTCCCTGCATGCCCAAAGATCAGGGATGGTGGGAGATGTGGTCCTACAACATTTGCAGGCGCTGTGGGTTAAACCACAGAGCCTATGGCTTGCTGATCAGAAGGTCGGTGGTTCGAATCCCTGCGACGGGGTGAGCTCCTGTTGCTCGGTCCCAGCTCCTGCCCACCTAGCAGTTCGAAAGAACATCAAAGTGCAAGTAGATAAATAGGAACCGCTCCGGCGGGAAGGTAAACGGCGTTTCCGTGCGCTGCTCTGGTTCGCCACATGACATGGAAGCTGTACGCCGGCTCCCTCGGCCAATAAAGCAAGATCAGCGCTGCAACCCCAGAGTCGTCTGCGACTGGACCTAATGGTCAGGGGTCTCTTTACCTTTACCTTTATGTTGGCTACCCCTGGTTTGTGCTGTGAATGTCTCAGCTGAAAGTACTTGCAGTTTCCCCCAACAAACCAACAACCAGGAAGTACGAGCACTAGGAAGTAGAACCTGATCTATTGGGTTCCTAGCCCCAAAATCCATCTGCTCAACTATCGGCAACCAATGGTGCCCAGCCCCCTCTGACCCTCTGCCTTGCATGCAGAAAACTTCTTAAAACTCAGCAGCAACTGAGTAAAAAAAACCCAAGGAAGACTCATTTCAATTGCCTGAAGCCAGAGCTCTCTCTCAGCCTATAGAATTATAGCGGTTTCAGAGACCACAGCCTGTCTATACATCAATTTCTTTTCGCTCAGTTTATCTGGTTTGAGGGGGGCCAATTTCCTTCTAAACTTCCCAGAACTATCAGGCCAGCCGCTTTGATTTACCTGGTCCTTAAAAGGTAAAGGGACCCCTGACCATTAGGTCCAGTCGTGTCCGACTCTGGGGTTGCAGCGCTCATCTCGCTTTATTGGCCGGGAGCTGGCGTACAGCTTCTGGGTCATGTGGCCAGCATGACTAAGCTGCTTCTGGCGAACCAGAGCAGCGCACGGAAACGCCGCTTACCTTCCCGCCAGAGGAAGGTTATCTACTTGCACTTTGACGTGCTTTCGAACTGCTAGGTGGGCAGGAGCAGGGACCGAGCAATGGGAGCTCACCCCGTCGCAGGGATTCGAACTGCCGACCTTCTGATCAGCAAGCCCTAGGCTCTGTGGTTTAACCCACAGCGCCACCTGGGTCCCTGTTACCTGGTCCTTTGAACAGATCAAAATTTGGCTTTCTTTACCTTCCTATGGGGGTATATGCAGATCTGCTCTGCATCAATGAAAAATATAGAAACATGGGTGTTGCAGTCCCTTTTTTTTCTGGCAAGAGCCCTGTTCCTCTTAGCAGTTGCGCAACAGGCAAAAATCCAACAGGTGCAGCTCCCCCTCCCCGCTTTGCTGCCTCTAATTCCAGCTAAGCTCCCGTATCCTCGGCACAGCTTTTGCACTTCAAATGAGGGCCTTTCGATCTTTTGCAGGCGTGGAATTTTTCCACACAGGTTTGCACAGCTGCCGGAGACCTCCCCAAATCCCGATGCGCAGCGCAAGGCATGCTAATTAGCTGTGGCACATCAGCTGGGCCTCCTCTGACAGCTACCAGGGCAGCTCATACTTAACTCGTGATGGATGGCAGGAGCCTCGCCTTGGAAAAGGTTTAGCTCTGCCAGTGACTCCTCCATCAGCGCACCGTCATGCATGAACAGGGCTTGGGCTGGGAGGGGGAGGGGGAGGGAGGGTCAGGGAAGTAATATTCAACACATGTGGTGTGGGTGTGGGTGTGTAGGCAACAATAAACCAAGTGACTCATTTTGCAAGAGGACCACTAGACAATCACCAGGCAAGTCTGCCCCAAAGCCCAAATATATATCGTTGTAATTTTATGCAGGTCTATTGTGCATCACAGCCGACAGAAGCCAAAAGGCCAAATCAACACGAAGAGGCAAATGAAAACCAAAGTAGGTTTTTTCTCTCACCCTTATTTCTGCCAGAAAAATAGCATCTCTGTGTGGTGTTGTTGTGTTTTCTCTATTTCTCTCTTCCTCCCTTCCTCTCTCTCTCTCTCTCTCTCTCTCTCTCTCTCTCTCTCTCTCTCTCTCTCTCTATCTCTCTCTCTCTTTCTTTCTCTCTCTCTCTCTCTCTCTCTCTCTCTCTCTCTCTCTCTCTCTCCCCCTTTACAGTTTTTAACCTCCTGTATTTTGTATAATTGAGTTCCAAATTTCATTATACTTGTCCATGCAAAGTCTCCGTCTATAAGCAATCCGCTCATAACTGGCAAGTATTAAGTCTTCAAGCCAGTCAATAAATGGAGGCATATATTTCTCTTTCCAATGCAGCAATATATGGGACTCCAAAGAATGTCAAAGACTGGTGTGTGTGTGTGTGTGTGTGTGTGTGTGTGTGTGTGTGTGTGTGTGTGTTTGTAGGATTCATAATAACAGGTTATTCTTGATGGGTCTCAAACCCTCAGTCAGTTAGGGACTAGGGACTTCACCTGCATGCAAAGACAGGCTTGAGTGAATGAGACCAAGAGTGAGTCCAACAATCAAGAAGGCGGCTTCTTCATGTGCTGTAGAAGGATGTGTGGGGCAGATGGAGTTCATCAACCTGGGAGGGCAGCAGGACTGGTGCTAGCGATCTTGGCGCCCTAGGCGAGGGGGCGGGCCACGTGACATCATTGCACATGACGTATGTTGTGGAGCGGTGCCTTTCCCCCTGCCCAGCCGGGCGTCCTGCGCCGCCACGGTTTTCGCCCCAAGTTGCTTGCTCCGCTGCTGGTTGGGGCAGCACCGGGCGGCGGCAGGGGGCAAGGGGCAGGCTGGCCAGCGCCCCCTCCATTTTGGCACCCCTGCCGCCGCGGTTTTTGCCCCAAGCTGCTTGCTCCGCCGCTGGTTGGGGTGGCACCGGGTGGAGGCGGGCGGGGGCGGGGGGCAGGCTGGCCAGCGCCCCCTCCATTTTGGCGCCCTAGGCAACTGCCTAGTTTGCCTTAATGGACGCGCCGGCCCTGGAGGGCAGCCCAGCTATGAGAAGGAAAACTCTGATCCTAAACCTCCACTGCCTTGTGGGACATCTTCAGGAGAAGAAAAGGCTAAGGAGTAAACCCTACACAGATCTGGAGTGGAGTCCCTAAGACGGTTAGATGGCGCCCTGTACACCTCCTTCCAGCAATTCCTGCAGCCAAGCTGGTGTCAAACGTATTGCTCTGAGTTCCTTTGGACCACATCAGTGAGGCTGAGAGGGGGTCTTCTCATCTGGGCAGCCCAGGACCTCCAGACACACAGCTCAGACTTGCGCCCCAGTGAGGTCACTTCTGTCCTGCTAATGCAGCAGTTTGACTTCACCCCTGGAGGCTCACTCCATTGTCTCTTGAGACAGACAGATGCCAACCAACAAATCCTGGTGGTCTGTTTTAAATTTGGGCCTCCGTTTCCACTGCCAAAGAAGGTGGAAGAAACAATATTGGGGAGAGGACCTGAACTGACCCTGCTTTATGATTTTACCCTTTCTGACAGTGGTCAGACAGAAACACGTTTTCCTTTATCCCACCGGAGGTTGTTTAATTCCATCTATTTCAGAACGTTGCATTCAGCCATTTAACATACCCAGCAGGCAGAAGAACAGGAAACTCATCTCGCCCATGGCTGGACTGTATTTATCCTTCTGCCTGCAATCCCCTCCTGAGATCACTGCTAATGGCTACTGAATTACTCGGCTCTCTGGCCTTCTGAAGCACCCCTTCAGACAGTGCTTCTTGCAGGGCAACGGTCACCAACCTGGTGCCCTCTAGATGTTTGCTTGGAGGTTAGATACGTTTCTGAGCACAATTCAAAGTGCTGGTGCTGACCCTTAAAGCCCAAAATGGCCTCAGCCCAGTATACCTGAAGGAGCGTCTCCACCCCCCATCGTTCTGCCTAGACACTGAGGTCCAGCTTTGAGGACCTTCTGGTGGTTCCCTTCCTGCGAGAAGTGAGGTTACAGGGAACTAGGCAGAGGGCCTTCTCAGTAGTGGCACCTGCCCTGTGGAATGCCCTCCCACCAGATGTCAAAGAGATAGACAACTACCTGACATTTAGAAGACATCTGAAGGCAGCCCTGTTCAGGGATGTTTTTAATGTTTGATGTTTTATCATGCTTTTAATATTCTGTTGGGAGCCGCCCAGAGTGGCTGGGGAAACCCAGCCAGATGGACAGGGTATAAATAATAAATTATTATTATTATTATTATTATTATTATTATTATTAGATGCAAATTGTCAAGCAATTGTTTGCTCACATTTTCGAATGCATTTCTTCATCATTTTCCTTACAGCAAAAAGTCTGGATTTTGGGGGAAAGGTTTTGCTGCTTAAGAGCTGCAAATCTACCTGAATTTGCTGGCATGTGATCGGATCCTACACCAAAACTGCTTTTCACACTGGGTTTGAGTTTGTTTAAATAAATAAATAAATAAATAAATAAATAAATAAATAAATAAATAAATAAAAATAAATAAATAAATAAATAAATAAATAAATAAATAAATAAATATTAGCCCCTGCTAACAGCTCACAGACCTAAGGTCTGACACATCCCCTCCCAATTTCCTCGTTCCCTGCCCTACTTAGAAGCCGAGAGCATGCCTGCAGGAATTCCAAATTCTGTGTCATTGTTGGTTTTGCCGTGGAGGAGGAAGAATCTTTGCTTGATATTTTGCAAGCTTAGAGCTGCCACATGTGACCTTCTCTGTTGGCATTTATGCACACTTTCAATATTGAGCAGTGGAGAAATCCTACACTCTGGTCTGAAATGTAGCAACGGTACTCAGTAGTTGTGGCTAAATGACTGCTGCCACTGCTATGGATTTCCTTAACTCTGAGAGCGTGGGAATGTTATTGACCCGTGACTTTTGGACCTTAGGCCTCTGCCACCAGAAAACACCAGTTTCCACATGTTAGAATGTAAGACTCGAGCCTTTCTGACGTTTGGTTTGCAAGCGTCAACACAATACCGTATTGCAATGTGCCAATAAAGCAATAAGTTACTATAGAAATTGGAGTTCTTGGTGATGTACAGCAGTCAAAACTGTAGAATGCAAGAACTCTGGCCAGGCAGTAGATCAGTTTTTGAATCTTCAAACAGTTTTAATATTATAGTATTGCAACATATTTTCATGCACACACAGAAAGACACATTGGTACACTTTGACCATGAAAATTTAGCTGACGAAGAATCAGCGAAACAAGGCCTTGTCCTGGAACAGGAATTTATTTCAACTGGAATGTGTTGCAATACTATAATTGCCCACTGTTTGAAGATTCAAAAACTGATCTACTGCCTGACCAGAGTTCTTGCATTCTACAATTTTGGCTGCAATAAAGCAATAAGTTGCAAGAGGCATTCATCATGACAGTTCATCAGGAAGCCCGCAACCCACACACCCAGGCTTCACAGCCCACTTGTGATCTAGGAGTCTTGGTAGACCATAAACTTGACATGAGTCAACAGTGTGATGCAGCAGCTAAAAAAGCCAATGCAATTGTGGGCTGCATCAATAGGAGTATAGCATCTAGATCAAGGGAAGTAATAGTACCACTGTATTCCGCTCTGGTCAGACCCCACCTGGAATACTGTGTCCAGTTCTGGGCACCACAGTTCAAGAAGGATACTGACAAGCTGGAACGTGTCCAGAAGAGGGCAACCAAAATGGTCAAAGGCTTGGAAACGATGCCTTATGAGGAACGGCTTAGGGAGCTGGGTATGTTTAGCCTGGAGAAGAGAAGGTTAAGGGGTGATATGATAGCCATGTTCAAATATATAAAAGGATGTCATATAGAGGAGGGAGAAAGGTTGTTTTCTGCTGCTCAAGAGAAGCGGACACGGAGCAATGGATTCAAACTACAAGAAAGAAGATTCCACCTAAACATTAGGAAGAACTTCCTGACAGTAAGAGCTGTTTGACAGTGGAATTTGCTGCCAAGGAGTGTGGTGGAGTCTCCTTCTTTGGAGGTCTTTAAGCAGAGGCTTGACAGCCACCTGTCAGGGATGCCTTGATGGTGTTTCCTGCTTGGCAGGGGGTTGGACTGGATGGCCCTTGTGGTCTCTTCCAACTCTATGATTCTATGATTCTACAAATTGGAAAACTCTGGTCTACACTGACAGGCAGGTAGATTCTCTCCAGGGTTTCAGTCTGGAGTCTCTGCCAGCCCCACCGGGAGATGCCAGTCTGATGCCGGGACCTTCTGCACGCTCTGTCACTGAGCTACGGCCCTCCCGCATTGCCACCAGGAGTCGAAAGCCAATTAAGGCACCTTTCGGCCGCATTCTTCTTTTCCCTGCAAAGCCAAATGCAATTTTGGCTCTCCAAACCTTTGTTTGAATGCTTCCCCCTCCTCCAAATTTCCCAACAGAGCAGGCTTTGTCGTCTCCCTCCCTCCCAAAGTCCCCTCTCCATTCAGGGAGCCCTTCTTCGGTTACTCTCTCTCGGGGAAGGCCACACAGGCAGCGGTAACTTAAGGCTGGGAATTTTCAAAAGGGGCTTCATATTCGTGGCTCGATTTTGCTCCTGCCAAACAATCAGATGTTATCGCGGGGGCTTCAAAAAGGAACTAAACCTAGACAAAGAGCGAGCAATCTGGTAAAACCGCACCCTAATATCTCAGGGCAATCAAGAAAGGAGCCAAGGAAAAGTTTCAACAACCACAAAGTCAGGTGTGGGTTTTATAAACAGGGGGAGGGAGTTTGCTGGTTAGTGCAAGACTCCTTAGACCAAGGATGGGGACCATAGCTGTCAACCCTCCCTTTTTTTGAGTGGGAAACTCCCTTATTCCAATGCCGTTTCCCGCTGCTATCCCGGATTGTTGATATCCCTTAAATTTCCTGGATTTCAAAGGAAGCAGCTCCTCTCCCTCCCTGCCGGCCAGGGAGGCTCCTCAGCTGCGTTGCTCGGCTGCCAATAAGGAGTCTGAGACAGACTGGGGGCGGAGCTTGCATGCCTTGTGCAGCCAGACCCTCACGCCCAACCAGACAGACAGCCTGCCTGCCATCTATGCACTTGCTTTTTCGCTCACCCGTTCGCGCGCAGCCTCTGGAGCGCAGGGTGGCGGGGCTACTTGGTGCCATTGCACCACCCTCGCGGCATCCCTTATTTTCAAATCCGAAAGTTGACAGCTATGTCCATGTGTCAGATATTTAAGGGTGCCTCTCAGGCTTCTTGTTTCCCCTCCTGTGCTGTTGAGCATATGATTCTGCCTTGCAGTGAATCAAATCATTGGTCTCCTTAGCCCAGAACTGTCTCTGCCAACACTTCTCCCAAGTCCTCAGGTGCCTTTCCCAGGCATTTTACCTGGAGATGGCAGGGATTCGAACCTGGGCCCTCCTCTACCTCCTGATCTCCTGTTACCTTGATACAAGATCCCCACTCTAAGTGAGCAAGCTCTACCTCATGGGTAGGCAAACTAATGCCCGGGGGCCGGATCTGGCCCAATCACCTTCTAAATCCGGCCCACGGATGGCCCGGGAATCAGCGTGTTTTTACATAAGTAGAATGTGCCCATTTATTTAAAATGCATCTCTGGGTTATTTGTGGGGCATAGGAATTCGTTCATTCCCCCCCCCCAAAAAATAGCCTGCCCCCCACAAGGTCTGGGGGACAGTGGACCAGCCCCCTGCTGAAAAAGTTTGCTAACCTATGCTCTACCTCCTTTCCCGGTTGTGCTGGACTTCAGTTTCCCTTTCGGCCAAATCAGTCACCGCAAATAAGACCCAATAGGATGGGCTCCCTACTGCCTCTGAGGACTCATTTGTGTGAAGTTTTGTAGCATGTAAACTAAGCCTCTGTGGTTAGAGCTGTAGCTTCTCACTGGAAATTCCCACAAGCACAGAGACATATATTTTCCCAGGCACCAAAGTCCTGCGCATCATTATCAAGGAAACAGAGCTATATTGATGGAGAGCATTGTTCGCACACACGTATGGTCTTAGTGGGAATGTGTACCTGGGGATAGCCACAGAAGATGGTGTTCAGAACTTCTACAACATGTGACCTGGCCCAAGATGGAACAACCATCGATTATTTTTGAGTATTTAATTTCTATACTGCTTAATATATTTTAAATACCTTTATATATTTAATATACAATTAACATTATTTCCCTGCATCTCTCTGGATCCTTGGCATTGTTCTTTGAGGTAAAGAAGGGTCTCTCCTGACCTTCTGCTCCTCTCCACCAACTTAGTCAATCTGTAATGCCTTCACAGATGGGAGAAACCTGGGAGCTTCTACATTATAGCTGAAGAACCTCTCCTTTTTCCCAGCTCAACATGGATCTCTGAGGACTTTAAGAAACTGCCTTCTCCTAATCAGGGATGCCTAATATGGTGTCTTCCAGATGTTGTTGGGCTACAACTCCCACCAGCACCAGCCAGAAAGGCCAATAGTCAGGGATGATGGGAGCTGTAGTCCAATGGCATCTGAAGGGCTACTCCTGGCCTATACAAATCTGCCTGAGTGCTAAGATCATCCTTAGCACTCAATTTGGGGTAGGGCCTTTTCGGTGGTGGCACCCTCCCCTTGAAATGTTCTTCTCAGAAATACCACGTTTGATGTCTCTTTCAGCAGCTTTTTATTTGTCAACATTTTGTGTGTGTACTTTAGAGGCTACTGAGAGCTGAAGTCCAGAACATCTGGAGGGCACCAGCTTGCAAAGGCTGCTCTACCAACTTACACAAGAGTAAGTCCTCTTTGAATGGGGACTAACTTCTTGGGCTCCATGATGACTGCAGATGGTGACAGTAGTCACGAAATTAAAAGACGCCTGCTTCTTGGGAGAAAAGCGATGATAAACCTAGACAGCATCTTAAAAAGCAGAGACATCACCTTGCCGACAAAGGTCCGTATAGTTAAAGCTATGGTTTTCCCAGTAGTGATGTATGGAAGTGAGAGTTGGACCATAAAGAAGGCTGATCGCCGAAGAACTGATGCTTTTGAATTATGGTGCTGGAGGAGACTCTCGAGAGTCCCATGGACTGCAAGAAGATCAAACCTATCCATTCTGAAGGAAATCAGCCCTGAGTGCTCACTGGAAGGACAGATCCTGAAGCTGAGGCTCCAAGACTTTGGCCACCTCGTGAGAAGAGAAGACTCCCTGGAAAAGACCCTGATGTTGGGAAAGATGGAGGGCACAAGGAGAAGGGGATGACAGAGGACGAGATGGTTGGACGGTGTTATAGAAGCAACCAACATGAATTTGACGAAACTCTGGGAGGCAGTGGAAGACAAGAGTGCCTGGCATGCTCTGGTCCATGGGGTCACGAAGAGTCGGATACGACTAAACAACTAAAGAACAACAACAACAACTTATAGATGGAAGGAAGATTTGCACTGTCAGTCTGTTTTGTTTATTCACCAAGGATTGTGTCTGTTCTGTGGGTTTAATCTGTTTTATTGTTTTATTGGTGTACCCTCTTTCGTTGTGATCTCTGGCTGTTGTGAGGCAATTTATGAGTCCCTGTGAGACTGAAGAGCAGGTTGTTAAATAACTACAATAAAGGGAGAGACAGCTAAAATATTTGATGATCATTGGATTGCTCATCTTAAAGGCGGATCTCGGGTGAGGAAGACGTGTCCCATTGTCAGAGATGCCTTCTTGCACCCAAGATTGAGGGGGCCTCGCATGCAGTGTGCGTGCATGAAGTCATGCGGCCGATGCACATCACACATGTGTGACGTCATGCATGTGATGTGACATCATCTGGAGGAAACCAAGTGCAAACCCCAGTGCCACATGGCTTCAATGGCCGGTGGCTTCTCTCACATGCTCAGGAGGAGCCTGTGCCACACTTGGCTCTGCGGTTAGCCTCCTCCGCCCCCTTACCATTGAGGGGGCCCGGCCCCCTGCCAACAGATATTGAGGGGGGCCCTCAGCCCTGTAGAGTTTGCATGCCTGCTCTATGCCTCACAGAAAATGGCGATCAGGAGGGAGCTGGGGAGAAAACAGGAGATGGTTGTTGACTAAGAGGTAGCATTTGAGCACTGCAGTTAGTTAAGGCAAGGAAAAGGTAAAAGTAAAGGACGCGGGTGGCGCTGTGGTCTAAACTAGGGTTACCAGACGTCCCCGCTTCCTGGGGACAGTCCCCGGATTTGCAAATCTGTCCCCAGGAAACATGGCAGCGGCAGCCTCAGCATCCCGGAGCCAGCTTGGTAGCGCAGTTGGGTCTGGCTGGCTTCAGGAGCTGCTCTCTGTAGTGGCACCTGCCATTTTTCCTCCCCGGAAGTCCAGGTGCCACTACAGAGAGCAGCTCCTGAAGCCAGCCAGAGCCAACTGACGTAGCTGGAGGGCAAAAACCTGCTCTCGATATTTTCTTAATAATAATAATAATAATGTGAAAAGAGAGAGAGAGAGAGAGAGAGAGAGAGAGAGAGAAAATGGAGTACACCTCGAGGGGTGAAGTCAAATTGCTGTGTTAGCAGCACCCAAGGGACCTCCCTGGGGTGCAAGCCCTAGGCAGTGTGTCTGGGGCTGCCCGGACAACAAGACCCCACTGTTGGTGTTGCTGGTGTAGTCCAAAGGAAAGCAGAGCTAAAGCAGAGCCAGTGTGGTGTAGTGGTTAAGAGGGGTAGACTCGTAATCTGGTGAACCGGGTTCATGTCTCCGCTCCTCCACATGCAGCTGCTGGGTGACCTTGGGCTAGTCACACTTCTCTGAAGTCTCTCAGCCCCACTCACCTCACAGAGTGTTTGTTGTGGGGGAGGAAGGGAAAGGAGAATGTGAGCCGCTTTGAGACTCCTTCGGGTAGTGATAAAGCGGGATATCAAATCCAAACTCTTCTTCTTCTTTGGCACCAATGTGGCTGCAGAAGTTGCCGGAAGGAGGTGTACAAGGAGCCATGTGAGCACCACTGCAGTCTGGATTTGTGTCGGGTTTACTCCTTTGCCCTTTCTTCTCCCAAAGATGTCCCACAAGACAGTGGGTATGGACTTTTCCTTGGGGTTTCCTCCCAAAACCTTTCTCATGAATGAGTATAGCCACAACGTGACAGAGGTTTAGGACCAGAGTTCTCCTTCTCCTAGATGGGCTACCTTCCCAGGTTGAAGACCCCCACCTGCCCCTCACTTCCCCCTACAGCATGTGCAGAAACCGCCTTCTTGACCAATGGACTCAATATTGGTTTCATCCTCTTAATCTGCCAGAGTCTGTCTCCACATGTAGGAGAAGTCCCTGACTCACTGAGGGTTTGAGACCCATCAGCTCTCCCTCACCTGATTTAGCTGGCCAGTCAAAGCAGCTTCCCAAGTTATGGCTACTGTTGTATGCTAACAGCTTCTGGAAGCCAAAGGTGAGCTTTGAGTGCAGGGTAGCGACCAAAGGTGGACAAACTACCCCAGAGGGAGCATGATGTGTGCCCCACCAGAAGTACTATCCCTCCGCTAACACCCCAATCACCCCTAAACATACTGTATAAGCATATGCACATTTTATGCATTTTTTAAGTGCTGCATTTCCTCTGCTTTAGGGCACCCTAACTTCTCACATTGCACCACGGCTGCAACTCTAGTTGAGTAAGTACTTGATTAAGCTCACAGCACATTCAGCCTCCCATGGAGCTCTGGCTAGGGGAGGAGAAATGGCAGAAACTAGCAGTGGACAGCAATGGCCACAGAGCACCCACAAATCACACTGTTGACTCCGCTGACAGTTTGTTGCAAACTTAAGAGCTTATTCCAGACTTTGCAGGACTTTTTTAAATGGTAGGAGTAGGGGAGAAGACGCAGATCTGGCCAAGATCCCGATAAGGGTTGACGGCGAGGGTGAATTAGAGTTCAGCTTCTCCAGAAAGACAGTAACGGGTAAGATAGATGATGGCCGCATTGCACATTTATCGGCTCAGGTAAGGCAAGCTGCACCTTATCTTTCATTTTCATATAGTTCTCAAGGTTGCCTCTGACCTTATGATGGGGCCGAATGAGGTCACCATTCTTAAAAGGCTTGCAGATAAGCACAAGAGTTTCCAAGGGGAGGGGGGAGAAGATCATGAAATGACAGATTATGAGGATGCGCTGCTTCTATGACAACGTTGGCAAGAAGCAACATGGCTTTGCTATTTTGGGAAATCTCTGTTGTGTTAAACTAGATTTGTACCCTAGACTTTTTTTGGGGGGGGCAACAAAAATACACAGTGGGTTGGTAGTGAGCATGAAACCCTGTTTCCGAAACGTTCTCTCCCTGGTGCAACTGTATATCTGATACTAGGGGATACTACAGTATAGAGCTGTAGAAACCCCCTTCCATTGCAAATGGGACCTAGGGCTGAGAAGAAGAGGAGGAGGAGGAGGAGGAAGAGGAGGAGTTTGGATTTGATATCCCGCTTTATCACTACCCGAAGGAGTCTCAAAGCGGCTCACATTCTCCTTTCCCTTCCTCCCCCACAACAAACACTCTGTGAGGTGAGTGGGGCTGAGACACTTCAAAGAAGTGTGACTAGCCCAAGGTCACCCAGCAGCTGCATGTGGAGGAGCGGAGACGCGAACCCGGTTCCCCAGATTAAGAGTCTACCGCTCTTAACCACTACACCACATTAGTGGTTTGCCTGAGGTTGACAATTAAGTGGGTCCCCACAGCTCTCTGCTGTAGTAACCCCCTTCTTTGGCAGCATTAGGCAAACCACTAATCTCCCCGCCTCAGTCCCGACCTGCAATATGGGGATACTCAGCTCCCTAGCAGGGCTCTGGTGAACCTTACAGCCTAGCCCTAAGAGTGGTTAAAAATACAACGCGGTGTCTATCCAAGTAAATATGCTTAGAATTGCAGCCTTACTGAGATAATGGAAGCTGAGTGATTTCGTGATTTGACCAGCATTAAACAAATGCTAAATATCATGATCATTGCTTGGTAGGTGGCCGTCTTCTCATTGCGCCCACAGAGACAGCAAGTGTGTTTTCCTAGGAAAAATGGAGGCATTCTAGGAAGGCTGCTGCAAAACCTTGCAATGCAATTACGAATTTAATGCGTTCCGAAAGCACACTCGTAAGTCGAAAAACGGCATTCCCATAGGAATGCATTGGAAACTTGCGTCGAAAAATTCGTAAGAAAACCCTATGTAAACCTTCGTAAGTCGAGTAAACCCCATCTAAAACTTCGTATGTCGAGTAAACCGCATCTAAAATCCAAGCGGATTTCCTTTCGTAAGTCGAAAAATTTGTAGGCGAGCAGCCGGTTTTTCCCTTTCGTAAGTCGAAAAATACGTAAGTCGAGTTCTTCGTAAGTCGAGGTTCTACTGTATTTATATTAATAAAACTGCCCCACCATTGTGCTGGAGAGGCTGCGATAGTATAGGTACAACATTTCACATGTGGTGGACATGTCGACATATAAAGCCCTTCTGGTGGAGGGTGTTACAGAAATAAGCTATATTATGGGTAAACATGTGGAATGTACCCCAAGTTTCGGGATTGTTAACTATTTTTAAAGAAGGGCAAACTGACCTTTGATATAAAGAACTAATTACTTTTCTTTTGGCAGCAGCACACCTACTGAGGATTGGCACAGAATGGGAAAGGATTGGAACATCTGTGTATGTCTCACTGGAAACAGAATGTATGGTCTATTGCTGTATCAGAAAAATGAACAAAGTTACATGCACTGAATAATACAAATGATTTTGTACAAATATGGCACCCTTACTTGCCTGGAAGGAGGATAGAGAGCTCTGTGTGCAGAAACAACCAGGCAGAATTTGCATTCGTTGCTCCACCTATTTGCACCTCTGGCCCTACCCACCATTTGCATATGGCCCCCAGACAGTTTTCCTGAAGGGAATGTGGCCCTTGGGCTCCCGCCCTTACTCAGCGTCTGCTAGGGCTCCATCTCCTAACCCCAGAATTTTTATAATCAAACTTTTGTCAACCGTGCCTCTGAAATCCCGAGTCCAGCCCTACCCTGAGAGCTCTTGCTTTGCGTTTCCCCTCTCATCATTATATGCCATTATATGTCACATTTTCTCCGTATCGCTCCTCAGCAAAGAAACCCATTTCTTATCTCAGCCTCTCTGGAGATTTGTGGGATATTGCAGAGAACTGTTGTACAAGATAACAAAGCTGATTCCTTCGCCTCGTGTTGCTACGGGACTGACACTTTTATAGCATTTTGCTGCTCTGTATTAACTCTGCTGCCATCGCGGTGTCACTCACGGCCAGGTCCGTGGACACTCTGAGCTTACCAAGAAATAAGTAAATCAGAATTTTGCACCAAGCTGTGGGACCCAAATTCTGCACCACGCAAAGCTAAATTCTACTTCCTGTATATATTATACAAATGGAACATATATATTAGCCTATTGCTTGAGCTCTTAAAACTGATTTGGTGTCTGGTCTGGGTTCCAGGTGGCGCTGTGGGTTAAACCACAGAGCCTAGGGCTTGCTGATCAGAAGGTCAGCGGTTCGAATCCCTGCGACGGGGTGAGTTCCCGTTGCTCGGTCCCAGCTCCTGCCCACCTAGCAGTTCGAAAGCATGTCAAGTGCAAGTAGATAAATAGGTACCGCTCCGGCGGGAAGGTAAACGCCATTTCCGTGCGCTGCTCTGGTTCGCCAGAATGCTGGCCACATGACCCGGAAGCTGTACGCCTGCTCTCTCGGCCAATAAAGCAATATGAGCGCCGCAACCCCAGAGTCGGACACGACTGGACCTAATGGTCAGGGGTCCCTTTACCTTTACCTGGGTTCACTAATAATTTCCTGACTCAGACTTTAGATGACTTTAGCCACTGGCATTGTGCATAATTGGCTTTTTAACCCAGGTTGGTGGGGTGGAGAGGGACTTTTCAGCCTGAGATCCACATTCCTTCATGGAGAACCTTCTGAGGCCATATTCCAGGGGTGGACAGAGGCAGAGGTCAGAGAAGCAGGAAATGAGACTCTTACCTTTGTACCATGCAAAAGCCAGAGGTTTCTGCACAGATACATTAAGGTTACCAGATTTTTTTTTTGCAATGAATCCGGGGACACTTCATATAAATAAATAAATAAATAAATAAATAAATAAATACTACACGTTTGGGACGCTGATGCTGCAGTGATGGCGGTGGCAGAGTGGCCTCAACCGCCACGTTTCCCCTTCCTCCGAGGCTTCTACCTCCTTTCTCCATGAGCCTGGGCAGCCCCTGAGTTGTTGGTTCTTCGGTGGTGGTGGTGGAGAAGCGGTGCGCAGTGGGTCAGGCATGGACAGGGCCGGCGCTTCCATTTAGACGAACTAGGCGGTTGCCTAGAGCGCCAAAATGGAGGGGGCGCTGGCTAGCCTGCCCCCCCGCCGCTGCCCGGTGCCGCCCCAACCAGCGGCGAAAATCGTGGCGGCGTGGGGCGCCCGGCAGGCAGGGGGCGGGGCACCGTACGTCATGCGCAATGATGTCACGTGCCCCGCCCTCTCGCCTAGGGCGCCAAAAACCCTGGCACCGGTGGAGAAGGAGGGCCGAGAGAGGCGGCGGTGGCGAGGTTTGGGCAGCGCAATGCCGCCCTTCCCAACGGAGCAGCCCCCATCACATTCCTACTTGCGTGTAAGCAGGAGGGGGCGGGGATCCCTCAGCTGGGAAGGGAGGCTTCCCGTTGTCTAACTGAGAGATCCCCACCCCGCTCCTGCTTGCACGCAAGTAGGACTTGGGAGGCTGATCCAATAGGCAGCATGAAGCCTCCCTTCACAGCTTAGTTGCTGGGGTCAGGGAAGGTGGAGGCAGCCCGGAAGCTGCATCTTGGAGCCCCTGCACCACCACCACATGGGGACCACTTCCCAGCAGCTCCTGAAGCCAGCCAGAGCCAACTGCTCCGGGCTGCTGAGACTGCCGCTGCTGCGTTTCCCAGGGACATTAGATGAAATCCGAGGACATTCCGGGGATGGAATTTGTCCGGGGACTTATTCGCAAATCCAGGGGCTGTCCCCGGGAAACAGGGATGTCTGGTAACCCTAAGCAGGGCCGGCGCATCCATTTAGGCGAACTAGGCAACTGCCTAGGGCGCCAAAATGGAGGGGGCACGGGCCAGCCTGCCCCCCGCCGCCGCCCCAACCAGTGGCGGAGCAAGCAAACTGCGGCAGCGAGGGGCGCCCGGCAGGGCAGGGGGCGGGGCACCGCTCCGCAACGTGTGTCATACGTAATGATGTCACGTGGCCCGCCCCCTCGCCTAGGGCACCAAAATTGCCAGCACCGGTCCTGACCCTAAGATACATCCCTCCATCCAGGCAAGCAAGCAGTAGTCTGACAGTCGTCGTCCCCCATCCCCTCCCCACACACCCCGGTGCACACACAGGCCCTGAATCTGCTCCAGAGGTTTGGAGGACTCCTCAAAACGGATTTAGGGGCACACAGAGGGAAGAGAATGCAGAAGTCCTGTTTGTGCAAGTGGGAATCCTTTCACTAGTGCAAAGTTTACTGGAGAGGAAATGCCATGGTGCACCTGCAGCAGCAAAACCGGATGCCTTCATCTGCCCCAGCTGCAACAAACCATGTCTCTCCTGTATCTCTCCTATGGTTTGACTCCACCCCCAAAGCTACACTCCTCCATTGTCTCCTGAGACAGACCAATGCCAGCAACAATGTTGATTGAAACCCTATGTTGTGTTCTTTCTATCGTAACTCACCCCCGGGACCATAGGGGGAAGGGAGGGAAGAAGAAGAAGAAGAAGAAGAAGAAGAAGAAGAAGAAGAAGAAGAAGAAGAAGAAGAAGAAGAAGAAGAAGAAGACACCCAAATAAGTCTAGGAGCACCCATATTTATGTACGTAATCACATTTTTTGTATAGAACAGAGGGCATGTGTGGGGATGAGGGTTAATGTTAACATCACAAGCAGCATGTAGATGGGGGCCAGGTTATTCCACTCCCCCCCCACCTTAGAGCTACACTCTACCCCCATGACCCATATCTTCCAGTACATAGCAACCAGGTTAGCAGAGACTATGGGATGTAAGGCAGGGCTGAGGAGTCCATGGCCCTTTAGATGTCGCTCGCTTAGCATTCTCATCACTCCTGACCTTTGGTCATGCTAGTTGAGGCTGATGGAAGTGGAGGGGCCCATCTGGAGAGTTCCCCTGACTTGGAGTTCTGTGGGGAGGGGAGATAAAACCAGACCTCCCCACTCTGCTTCACATGTGAACGGGGCAGATTCTTAATTAAGCAAAGATGGCGGCACCATCACTTCAAACTTGCGCTGTCAACTACTTCGTGAGCCAACTGAACCCCAGATTTTACGCTGGGTTCTGTTCTGGGTGGAATTTTGTGGTGATGCTAGAAAAATGACCAGAGGGACTTCATGAAGTTAGCAAACGGCTGTAAATTTGCTGATTCCCAGAATAGACACTGTGTGTGTGTGTGTGTGTGTGTGTGTGTGTGTGTGTGTTAATGTTCCTTGTGGGGGGAAACAATTAAAATCACCACTGTCTCTGGAGCTGTCGGAGAGCTATAAACGTCTCCCAATGCAACCGTTCCTCCTCATGCTGAATAAAATTTTGCCCTGTTAAAGGAATTTATTGGGGCCTGCTCATGCACTAAAGCAGCGTACCCAGGAACTGGGATTCAGTATTTACCAGCAGTATAAAAGGAGAAGTGAATGGAGGGGCGGTTCAGCAAGGGAGCAAGGGAAGGGGCAGGTCTGAGCAGCTTCATTCAGCCATCCATTTAGAAACGAGTGATTCATCATACTGCAGACTTTGCAGAAAAAGATAACGCCATCCATGATTAAGCACCGCTTTGATTTCCTGCTAAGTAGATGCAGCGATCATCGCACATTCCTCCGCCAGACCTGGCTAAGGCACCTTTTGGCGTGGTGCGAGAGCCAAATTTGTGGACCCCTCCACCCACCCACCCAGCAGCCACAGCAAGCACAGCCTTGAAGCCCATTCCGAAGCCAAGAGACACCATTGTCTGGCCAGGAATCCTTGGAAGGGGTGACTAAGGAAGGCTTATTAAAAGGGAATTAATGAACGGGTTTAAGAGACGCTTATTAAAGGCTGAGATTTAATGTGGATTTAACAAGAGGGGGGAAAGGGCTGGCAGTAAAGTAGGTGCAAGGCAAAGACTTTTTTAAAAGGTCTGAGTGCGGGTCACAACAGTTTAAAACTACAAGATAAAAATTGTAAGGACATAAGCAGAGCCTACTGGATCAGGCCAGTGGGGAATCTAGTCCAGCACCTGTTTCTCAGAATAGCCAGCCAGACACCTGCAAGAAGGGCCTGAGTGAAACAGCGCTCTCCCCAGAGGTATACTGCCTCCGACAGGGGAGGTACGGCATAGTCACCAGCATTAGTTTAAAATGGATTACAATCAAGAGAATGAGGCATGTCCTTTGAATAATGTATCTCATGTGTCGGAGACCACGTCTGTCTTCACATATTATAATAATATAATAATAATTGATTATTTATACCCCGCCCATCTGGCTGGGTTTCCCCAGCCACTCTGGGCGGCTTCCAGCAGAATATTAAAATACAATGATTCATCAAATGTTAAAAGCTTCCCTAAACAGGACTGCCTTCAGATGTCTTCTAAAAGTCAGATAGTTGTTTATTTCCTTGACATCTGATAGGAGGGCGTTATAAGGGACAGGCTCCACTATCGAGAAGGTCCTCTGTATGGTTTCCTGTAACTTTCTCTCTCGCAGTGAGGGAACCGCCAGAAGGCCCTCAGAGCTGGACCTTAGTGTCTAGGCAGAATGATGGGGGTGGAGACACTCCTTCAGGTATACTGGGCTGAGGCCGTTGAGGGCTTTATAGGTCAGCACCAAAACTTTGAATTGTGCTCAGAAACGGACTGGGAGCCAATGTAGGTCTTTCAGGACTGGTGTTATGTGGTCTCGGTGGCAACTCCCAGTCACCAGTCTAGCTGCCACATTCTGGATTAGTTGTAGTTTCCAGGTCACCTTCAAAGGTAGCCTCACATAGAGCGCATTGCAGTAGTCCAAGCAGGAGATAACCAGAGCATGCACCACTCTGGCATGACAGTCTGCGGGCAGGGTGGGTCTCAGCCTGTGTACCATATGGAGCAGGTAGACAGCCGCCCTGGATGCAGAATTGACCTGCGCCTCCATGGACAGCTGTGAGACCAAAATGACTCCCAGGCTGAGCACCTGATCCGTCAGGGGCACAGTTACCCCATTCAGGACCAGGGAGTCCCCCACACTCCACATACCCTCCAACATCTTCAGGTTGAAAAAGAACGAGACACTGAGACTGCCCACCCTTAGCTCGTTGCATCCTCCATTCTGCTATTTCAGCACTGCCTCCAGGTGAACGCTTGATCCCCACCGTCCCCTTTTTACGGACGGTGAGTACTACAGCTCAGATTCCCTTACAAATCTGTGGCAATTTAATGCGTCCTGTGGGCTTTCTGTGCTGCCTTATTTAGCCTTTAAACGCTGTGCACAATTAAAAGGAAGAGGAGGAGGAGGAGGAGGAGGAGGAGGAGGAGGAGGAGAATAAAGAAGAAGGAGACCCCTCCAAACCACCAGCAGGACAATCACTCCTGGGCTGCATGCTCTTGAAATAATATCATCACTCCCACGGAGCTTCCCAGTCCTTCAGATGAAAGAGCACAAAGGCAGATGCTGCCTGTTGTTTCATCAGAGTTAATGATCCACAGAGGAACTCATCGGGAGTTAACGAAGATGTCGCCGGAAAGGCAACCGTGCCGTGACTCTGCCCAGAATGAAGGCGAACCAGGACCGATATCTAACAAGGATGGCTCCAGCAGGTGACATCATTGCGCACAGGCCAAGATCCATGCTCCGGCAGGGTGCCCACTGCCAACCCCAAGAGCACCAGACATTTTGCAGGATGAGGACAGGATGATGCCCTCCATCCCTTCCCGCCAGTGCCCCGTTTCCCACTGCGCCTGAGGACAGCAGGCTAGCATAGCGGCTGTAGGGCTGATTGTGTGATGATACACTCAGTTCTGTCCTCTGAGCAGCTCACTATGGATATCCATTGCCTGCCCCCCCCCCCAGCATTTGCCTGAGGCAACCGCCTCACTCTGCCCAATGGTAGGGCAGCCCCTACTGCTACTCTTTCCCCCTTGCTGCCAATGCCTGCTCAGCTGCTGTGTCCAAACAGATGAAGAACCAGTGCTGAGCACATGCTCAGCATGCAGAGGCTCCCGATCAACATGCCTCCAGGATAGAACCCTGCCTGAAACCCTGCTGCCTGTCAGTGTAGGCAATATTGAGCTACAGAGACCAATGGCTTAACTCGGAGTAAGTCTTGAGTTCCTAAGCATTGCAGGAGGAGCAACAGCCTACATAAGCTCTCTCCGACCCTCCCATTGTTTCCCAAACTTGGATCGCCAGCTGTTGTTAGACTGCAATGCCCAACATCCCTAGCTGGCAGGATCAGTGGTCAGGAATGATGGGAATTGTAGTCCAACACCGGTTGGGAGACCTGAGTTTGTGAAACGCCAGGCAGCGGTGCACATTGGGCTCAGGGCCACAGGGCAAATGGACGGACAGCAGCAATAGCAATGAGAATGAGGTGGTTCTACTCAGAGGGAAGGAGGCCCCCGTCTTGCCCATGTGCTCTCCAATACTTCCAATTAGCATGAGCATGCAAGGGTTCCTAGTACGTTTCTGAGCACAGTTCAAAGTGTTGGTGCTGACCTTTAAAGCCCTAAACGGCCTTGGCCTAGTATACCTGAAGGAGCGTCTCCACCCCCCATCGTTCTGCCCGGATACTGAGGTCCAGCTCTGAGGGCCTTCTGGCAGTTCCCTCACTGAGAGCCAGTGTGGTGTAATGGTTAAGAGTGGTAGACTCATAATGTGGTGAACCGGGTTCGCGTCTCCTCTCCTCCACATGCAGCTGCTGGGTGACCTTGGGCTAGTCACACTTCTCTGAAGTCTCTCAGCCCCACTCACCTCACAGAGTGTTTGTTGTGGGGGAGGAAGGGAAAGGAGAATGTTAGCTGCTTTGAGACTCCTTCGGGTAGTGATAAAGCGGGATATCAAATCCAAACTCCTCTTCTGAGAGGATACAGGGAACCAAGCAGAGGGCCTTCTCAGTAGTGGCGCCCGCTCTGTGGAACGCCCTCCCATCAGATGTCAAGGAAATAACTCACTATTAGAAGACATCTGAAGGCAGCCCTGTTTAGTGATTTTTTTTTAATGTCCGATGTTTTATTGTATTTTTAATATTTTGTTGGAAGCCGCCTAGAGTGGCTGGGGAAACCCAGCCAGATGGGCGGGGTATAAATAATAAATTATTATTATTATTATTATTATTATTATTATTATTATTATTATTAATTTTTGCACAAGTTACTTGGGTGGAGAACTGCTTTGAAAAATTCCAAGGAGTGTAAATGTTGAATCATAGAATTGTAGAGTTGGAAGGGGTCCCAAGTATCTAGACCAGTGATGGCTAACCTTGACACCCCAGATGTTTTGGAACTACAACTCCCATCATCCCTAGCTAACAGGATCAGTGGTCAGGGATGATGGGAGTTGTAGTCCCAAAACATCTGGAGTGTCAAGGTTAGCCATCACTGATCTAGACCAACCCCTGCAATGTAGGAATCTCACCTAAAGCATCAGTTCATGTATTGTTTTGGAAACTGCAGATTCAGCAAGTTTGCCTTTAAATGAGAACTGAGTCGGATTTCTCCCTCCATCCCCGTCTCTGGTGGGGTCCTAGCAGAACCAGAAGACAAAATAAAATCTTACATACACTCACCCCCACCCCGTGCATTCACACAACAAATGCAGAGCTTGCTATAAAGCAGATCCACTGCTTGGGATGCAAAAGAAGGAGCAGGATCTAACCCCTCTCCCTTTCCCCCTCCCAGCTGGTCTCTTTGAAAACAAGTGACACAGTAGCTGCATAAACTTGAAACGGGCATTTTTTTTCAATTCTTGCGATTTGAAGGCAGTCCTGGCATGCAAATATAAATATCCATTTTTATTTTTTGCAAAGGGTTGAAATCAGGTGGCTTAAAGTTTGCCAGGCTCACCAGGACATGAGGAGGCGGAACTTGCAAAACTAGGCTGAGAAGTAGCGACTTGCCCAGGGTCACTCAGGGCAGGGATTTGAACTCAGGACCTTGTTCAAACTCTCTAGCCACCACTCCAACCCGGCAGCTGCTGCCTCAAGTCTGGATGTAGCAAACGCAGCCTGTTGCACAGAGACACCCCACATTCAGCCTGGAAAGCTTCATCCCAGGAAAGGAGAGAGGTTCTCATTTCAAAAGCGCAGCACTGAGAGAATCCGGGGTGTTAGATCTTGCAGAAGAAAGCAGTTTGTCAAAATTTATCCACCCCGAAACAGATGCCTGCTGGCAGAGCTCATCAAACCAGCAGCACATATGAGTGACTCTACAAACAAGCTCTCCGCTGGCAGATCTAGTGAGCCCCATCCCCACAGAGCTGACAGATCTTATCGAAGAAGGTGCTCACTCACAGAGCCTCCTCCCACTCTCTCTTTCCTGAAAGCCTTTGCAAGAGCTCAGCTCCTTTGAGTCTCCCTGAGGGCGTCTCCAGACTTCCTTTCCAATCGTGCTTCCATCATGATTTGCTCTCATGATGCTATCGGGGCAGTTATACACCACGGCACTTTCAACACTCTCTGTGTGTGCTTGCAAACGTTCTGGGGCAGATCTACTGCCTTTGGCCGCCATCTGTGCATACCATGGGGTTTCCTGCTAAACTCCTGGAACTTTTTATGCCGTGGGGTTTGTTTGCTTTCAATTTGCGCTATTAATACACGGCGCTGTGGGTTAAACCACAGAGCCTAGGGCTTGCCGATCAGAAGGGGTGAGCTCCCGTTGCTCGGTCCCAGCTCCTGCCAATCTAGCAGTTTGAAAGCATGTCAAAGTGCAAGTAGATAAATAGGTACCGCTGCAGCAGGAAGGTAAACGGCGTTTCCGTGCACTACTCTGGTTCGCCAGAAGCGGCTTTGTCATGCTGGCCACATGACCCGGAAGCTGTACGCCGGCTCCCTAGGCCAGTAAAGCAAGATGAGCGCCGCAACCCCAGAGTCGGACACGACTGGACCTAATGGTCAGGGGTCCCTTTATGCCTTCCAATTGCCCCTATTTTCCAGCGACAGTCCTGGAATCACAAAAACCATCCCAGCTTCTTATTTGATCCCGGAATGTCCCTATTTCCCCGCATTGTGGGGGAAGGTGAGCTGGTGTAGTGGTGACTGGGGGCAGCTGTGAAGGAGCATCCTTTTGCTTCTCTGTGGCAACCGCTGCCAGACTTCTTCCTTGGGCAGCTCATAGCGGCTGCTGGAGAATGGAAGAGGAGGAGCGGATGCAGCTGGTGATGCCCAGTTCTGTGTGAAGCAGCGGCTCTGAGGGGCAGGCAGAGGGCAGGGCTGCCCTAGGCGGGAAGAAAGAGGGAGACCAGAGCAGACAGGAGTGCAAGGAGCCTTGATTTATTTTCTTTTTTAAGTGTTTTGTGCATCCACGTCTAATCCTGCCCCTTTATTTATTGGTGCATGCTTTTCTTTTTGTAAATCTACCAAAGAATAAAATAAAGGCCTTTTCTCAGGACAGTGGAGGGTTGTGTTAGCGGAGACCCTCCCTGCCCGCAGACTGTCTTGCCAGAGTGGTGCATGCTCTGGTTATCTCCCGCTTGGACTACTGCAATGCACTCTATGTGGGGCTACCTTTGAAGGTGACCCGGAAACTGCAATTAATCCAGAATGCGGCAGCTAGACTGGTGAGTGGGAGCGGCCGCCGGGACCACATAACACCAGTCCTGAAAGACCTACATTGGCTCCCAGTACATTTTCGGGCACAGTTCAAAGTGTTGCTGCTGACCTTGAAAGCCCTAAACGGCCTCAGCGCAGTATACCTGAAGGAGCGTCTCCACCCCCATCGTTCAGCCCGGACACTGAGATCCAGCACCAAGGGCCTTCTGACGGTTCCCTCACTGCGAAAAGTGAGGTTACAGGGAACCAGGCAGAGGGCCTTCTTGGTAGTGGCACCCTCCCTGTGGAACACCCTCCCATCAGATGTCAAGGAAACGAACAACTACCTGACTTTTAGAAGGCAGCCCTGTTTAGGGAAGTTTTTGATGTTTTATCATGTTTTTAATATTCTGGTGGAACCCAGCCAGATGGGCGGGGTATAAATAAATAAATATATTATTATTATTATTATTATTATTATTATTATTATTATTATTATTATTATTATTATTATTATATTAGGTCTCTTGTTCAGTCCATGGCATAGGGCTGGGAGAGAATCTGTGTCTGAAACCCTGGAGAGATGCTGCTGCCAGCCAGTGTGGACAATACTGAGCCACATGGAGCAGTGCTCCGACTCAGCGCAAGCTTCCTGCGTTCCCTGCACACGAAGCATTTTGCCCTTTCCAAACGGTGCGCCGTCGTGCGAGGGCGTCACCACAGAGCCAACGCCTGTCCTCCCCAAAAGAATTTAATGCTAGCCATTTGCCGTACTGTGGAAGGAGGCAGGCAAGATGGTTCTGGGCAGATTCAGGCGGAGATAATGGCATGTTGCATGTGCGGGAACAAGAGCATCTGAAGGTGAGCCTTGCTGAGCTCCCCGCGGTCCCTTTCCCATGAAATCGTTCTGTCCCACCCGCCCCCAAAAGTAATCTAAAACAGAAGACGTAAAGGGAGAGAGGAGATGGAGATGATCGTAACAGGTTGGTTCTAAGCACATTTACTTACAAATAAGCCCCATTGGTTTTAATGGAATTTGTTAAACGCTATAAAAAGATATGGAGGGTTGCTGTCTCGAAGCCAACGCAGAGACGCAATTGGAATAATAAAGATGGCTTTGCTGGAGGTGCCGCTAGGCTAGCATGTTGTCTTGTTCCAACAGCAGCTGGCCAGATGGCTCCAGAAGCTTACAAGAAGGGCATTGGCACATGGCACCAGAGCTGTGCTTCTGTAGCCTGGCTGCGGGGCAGTGGAGAGGGGCAGAGGGCATGGCTTTTGGGTTTTTGTTTCCAGAACGAAGTGATAGCCAGTGGTGGAGCATGTGATGGCCTGGGATTCAGACTTAGACACTGAACCTGAGGGATCCCAGCCTGCACAGGATTCCCCGCCTCCAGAACCAGCAGAGCCGGGGCTGGGGCCTGAGTCTGAAGAGGCCTCACCTGTGCTGGATCCTCAGGTGCAGGCATCGGCTGAGTCTGCTCTGGCTCCTGCTGGGATGGAGGACCCATTGCCTGCAGGTGCTCCACTCCCAGCCCTGTCAGGGGAAGCTGAGGTTGCCTCTGGGTCCGGTAACCCTCCAGCCTCTCCTGAGCTGCAGAGGCTCAGGGCAGAGAGGCGAAGGGAACTGAGTTCCCGCAGGAGGAGTGCTCGCCTCAAGGCCAGGAGAGGTGAGTCACCAGAGGATCGGGGCTGCCCTATGCTTCGGGGCAGATAAAAGCCAGCCAGCCCCAGCCCCAAGTTGCAGGAGCAACATCGTTGCTGACCAGTTCCTGCCGGTGTTCCTGCTTGATCCCTGTCCTGCTTTCCTGCCTGAGCTCCTGACCCACCTTGGTTCCCTGCTTGCCCACCCATTCCTGACTTCGCCTGACTCCCTGCCCTATACCCTGCTTCAGTTGTTTTGGACTGCCTTTACATGTACCTCTGACCTTGGACCGGACTTCGACCTCGCCTTTTGGATACCCCACAGGACCAGCACAGAGCAAGCCAATTGAGCGGCTGGGGCAGCGCGCATGCCCTGTGCCCAAGGGCAGGGCCAGCCGGGGCAGGGTGTTTCGCGGGGCCTCCGAGGAGTCTGCCTACCTCCTCCCACCCTACTCAGTCGCCCTACAGCTGAGGAGGAGGTGGCGGGCGGACCGTTTGGGGCAGCGTAGAGCCTGCGGGCGCCCAACCCACCGTGTCACTCCCAGGAGAGACCCATGGCTCGGGCGCGCTTCAGGCCCCGCGGTGAGTGCCGCCCGCCAGTTTGTCACCCCCCTCAGTGGTGACACCCAGGGCGGACCACTCCCACCGCACCCCCCTTCCTCCGCCCCCTGGTGATGGCATCACTGCCAGAACAGTAGAAGAAGAAGAGAAGAGTTTGGATTTGATATCCCGCTTCATCACTACCCGAAGGAGTTTCAAAGCGGCTAACAATCTCCTTTTCCCTTCCTCCCCCACAACAAACACTCTGTGAGGTGAGTGGGGCTGAGAGACTTCAGAAAAGTGTGACTAGCCCAAGGTCACCCAGCAGCTGCATGTGGAGGAGCGGAGACGCGAACCCTGTTCACCAGATTATGAGTCTACCGCTCTTAACCACTACACCACACTGGCACGGTATCCATGGATGTGGGGAGCCCCACTTTATCCTAATAACAAATATTTATCACATTTATAACTCACTTTTTCCTCCTCCAAGGACACCTAAAAACATTTTTTTTTGAACATTACAAATATCTAAAAGAATCACATACTCGCATCTTAAGGTTTTCAGGAAGAGTACGTTCTTTTCAACCATCAAATGTCTAGATAAACAAGAATAGGAAATGGGCAAGGAGACAGACTCATAGAGATGGTCCCTCTGGTGGCCCTTAATTGATTGATTGATTGCATTTATAGCGCATCTTTTTCGACAAGCAGCTCAAGGCGGCAGACGTGGCTTTCCTGCTCCTCATTTAATTCCTGCAACAACCCTGCGAGGTAGGTCAGGGTCAGAGGCAGGGACTGGCCTAACATCACCCAGTGAGCTTCATGGCTGACCAGGAGTGTAAACCCAGGTCCCAACCCCCAGCCAAAGTCCCTAACCAACTACACCAGGGCCACATTAGTTTCGGTACAACCTCACAAGGGCCACATGGAAGATAAAGCTCTCAATGGCTACTAGTCAGCGCTGCTGGAGGCAGACTTTCTTGAGCCCTGGAGGCCATGCTAACCATTTGCACGTCCCCTTAAAAAAAGGGCTAACTTCAATTTTCAAAAGCAGATTTCTTTGTATGAATTATTTCAAGTGTGATGGAATTCTTCAAAGTCTAAAGTATTATCAGAAATTTATAAGATATAAGCAAAATTAATCTGTATCAAACTGTGCTCCTCAAAGGTCAGTACTGCGCCCCTTTGAGGTCTGCGCCCGAGGCAGCTGCGTAGCTGGCCTAATAATAGCACCGGCCCCATCCACAACGGGAGGCAAATGCTTCTGAAAACCAGTTGCCAGAAACCACAGGAGGGAAGAATGATCTTGTGCTCAGGTCCTGCTTGCCAGGAATCTCAGACCCTCCAAGTGTCCTTGTTTTCCAGGGACAGTCCTGGATTCACAGAAGCCGTCTTGGTTCCTGATTTGATCCCAGAATGTACCGCTTTTCCTTAGGACAGTGATGGCTAACCTTGACACTCCAGATGTTTTGGGACTACAACTCCCATCATCCCTGACCACTGATCCTGTTAGCTAGGGATGATGGGAGTTGTAGTTCCAAAACATCTGGGGTGTCAAGGTTAGCCATCACTGCCTTAGGACATCCCTATTTTCATTGGAGAAATGTTGGAGGGTATGGAGTTATGCAGTGCTTTTCTTTCTGGGGGTACACAGGGGTACGCACGCCCCTAAACATTTTGTCAATCTTTGTACTTTTGTCCATTTACTGTATTTATTTTCCCCGATTTGAACTACAAAATGGCGGTTTTCTTGAGTCAAAATGAGAGTACCCCTAAACATTTTTTTTAATGGAGTTATGTGACCCCCGAGCCAAGCAGATACAACCTTTAGAAAACATCTGTAGGCAGCCTGGTATAAGGAAGTTTTTTAATGTTTAATGTTTTATTATGTTTTTATATATGTTGGAAGCTGCTGAGAGTGGCTGGGGGTTAGTTGGTGGGGTATTATTATTTATTATTTATTATTGAATAGGACACCCCTATTTTCATTGGAGAAATATTGGAAAGTATGCCAACAGCCCATCTACTCCAGCTTCCTGTTCAGATGTCTGATCCAGTCTGTTATAGTGGTTAGAGCCTGGGTAGGCAAACTAAGGCCCGGGGGCCGGATGTGGCCCAATCACCTCCTCAATCTGGCTTGCGGACGGTCCGGGTATCAGTGTGTTTTTACATGAGTAGAATGAGTCCTTTTATTTAAAATGCATCTCTGGGTTATTTGTGGGGCACAGGAATTCGTTCATCTTTCCCCCAAAAAATATAGTCCGGCCCCCCACATGGTCTGCGGGACAGTGGGCCGGCCCCCTGCTGAAAAAGTTTGCTGACCCCTGGGTTAGAGTGTCAGACTAGGTCTTGGGAGGCCATAATTCAAAGCCCCGCTCCATCATGAAACTCACTGGGCGACCTTGGGCTAGGGAAGCCTGCAACACCACTCTCCATAGCTGTCAACTTTCGGATTTGAAAATAAGGGGTTTTTTCAAACTTTCGGATTTGAAAATAAGGGATGCCGTGAGGGCGGTGCAATGGCACCAAGTAGCCTCGCCACCCTGCGCTCCGGAGGCTGTGTGCAAACGGGTGAGCGAAAGAGCGAGCGCATAGACGGCAGGCAGGCTGTCTGTGTGGTTGGGCGTGAGGGTCTGGCTGCACAAGGCATGCAAGCTCTGCCCCCAGTCGGTCTCAGACTCCTTATTGGCAGCCGAGCAACGCAGCTGAGAAGCCTCCCTGGCCGGCAGGGAGGGAGAGGAGCTGCTTCCTTTGCAATCCGGGAAATTTAAGGGATATCAACAATCCGGGATAGCAGCGGGAAACGGCATTGGAATAAGGGAGTTTCCTGCCCCAAAATAAGGGAGGGTTGACAGCTATGCCACTCTCCCTTCTTGGGGTTTCCAGAAACTGGTACTCAGAGGCATTCTGAAAGTTGGAGGTAGAACGCAGCCATCACCACTAGCAACCACTGATTCTGCAAACTTGCCTCCCACCTTGCTTTGCAGGGAATCGTCACAGCTTGGCTACGATCCCAGTCACGTCCTCAGCCAAATCAACCACGCCGAATCTTGCCCAGGACTCGCTGAGAGCTTCCCTCCCCTGGGTTTTTCAAGGCTGCCGTCGCTCCCTACCTTCAATGGGACTCGAGGACTCCTTTGTGGTGGGACTCCAATCGCTCTTTCGATCCTGGCTCCAGCAACACCCCCTTCTCTCCCCCCCCATCACGTGGGCTCAGAAGAAGGGCACAGCAGTGACAGGATGCAGAAGGGGCCAGGTGCAATCCTGAACATCTCAAGATTATTATTTTACTGAAGGTTCAGTTAGGAAGCGATGGAAAAGGTCCCGTCGCTGCCAGAGATCCATTGGGAGCAGATGTCTCAAGCATTACTGTAAGGCAGTTTATAGCCCCAAATGTCACATCAAGGATCCAACTAGCCAGTGCAGTGTAGCAGGGAGTGTCGGGCAAGGACCTGGCAGACCAAGGTTCGAATCCCCGCTTGGCCATGAAGCTCACTGGGTGACCTTGGGACAGTCACTGTCTGTCAGTCTAACCTATCTGCTGTGGTTGTTAAATGAGGGTCCGCACAGGTCTGTTGTGTGGATTAAATGAGGAGAGGGAGAACATTGTACACCACCTTAAGATCCTTAGAGAAAAAGGTGGGATATAAATGCCATAAAAATAGTTAATAATAAAAATGTGCTAATGCATCTCAGTCTCTCTTTTTTGCAGATAACATCTACCGGTATATGTCGGACTGAGGATGGGGGCTTAGCCCTGTAAACCCACCCTCCTTCCTAGTAGGAGAAAAACATGAGTGCCTGTTATCTTTTCTTCTTCTTTTAATCGAAATAATATTTATTTAAGACAGGGGTCAGCAACCTTTTTCAGCTGTGGGCCAGTCCACTGTCTGTCAGACCATGTGGTGGGCCGGACTATATTTTGGAAAAAATAATAATGAACGAATTCCTGTGCCCCACAAATAACCCAGAGATGCATTTTAAAGAAAAGGACACATTCTACACTAGTTATCTCTCGCTTGGATTACTGCAATGCGCTCTACGTGGGGCTACCTTTGAAGGTGACCCGGAAACTACAACTAATCCAGAATGCGGCAGCTAGACTGGTGACTGGGAGCGGCCGCCGAGACCACATAACACCGGTCTTGAAAGACCTACATTGGCTCCCAGTACGTTTCCGAGCACAATTCAAAGTGATGGTGCTGACCTTTAAAGCCCTAAATGGCTTCGGTCCAGTATACCTAAAGGAGCGTCTCCACCCCCATCGTTCAGCCCGGACACTGAGGTCCAGTGCCGAGGGCCTTCTGGCGGTTCCCTCACCACGAGAAGCCAAGTTACAGGGAACCAGGCAGAGGGCCTTCTCGGTAGTGGCGCCCGCCCTGTGGAACGCCCTCCCTTCAGATGTCAAAGAGAACAACTACCACCAGACCTTTAGAAGACATCTGAAGGCAGCCCTGTTTAGGGAGGCTTTTAATGTTTAATAGATTACTGTATTTTAATGTTCTTTTGGAAGCCGCCCAGAGTGGCTGGGGAGACCCAGCCAGATGGGCGGGGTATAAATAATAAATTATTATTATATTATATTATTATGTAAAAGCATGCTGATTCCTGGACTGTCCGCGGGCCGGATTGAGAAGACGATTGGGCCGCATCCGGCCCCCAGGCCTTAGATTGCCTACCCCTGATTTAAGAAATACAGCATATCAAGTGTCTGTTATTTTGTGTCCACTGGTCTCTAGTTGGCCTCTTGCTACTTTGGTCACTGCCGCCATTCCCAGAATGCATTGCTTTGAGACAGGGCTTTTTTTTCAGCTGGAACTCCCCAGAACTCAGTTCTGGCACCTCTCAGGACATTTTTCTGCCTGAGGCAGAGCAGGAAATGGTCCTCCCCCACAGGTCAAACTATCCAAGGCCACCCAAGTTATTTGGGCACCTGAGGCAGGAAATCCCACAAGCACCCCTCCCGCTCCCTAGCAGTAAAATTACAATATCAAACCAAATTTGCCGCCATTTCATGACATCCAATATCTGCCGGCTTGAGGCAGCCGCCTCATTCTGCCTAATGGAAGGGCCGGCCCTGCCTTTCTCTGACTTGTCATAGCAGGTTGCAAAGAAGGTCTGTTGGATTGACGCCACAGAAATAGCATCCACAAAGACCACAATGAGATCACCCTACTGACACCAGGAGTTCTCGGTTCAGGGTGCAATGGAGCTCTGATTTGGTGGTTGTGGTTTTGTTTGGAAGGACAGAGGTGAATGTGCATTGGAGATGTGAACTTAACGCAAAGCAAGAAATAAAAACAACCGCCACCCCGAACAGTGAGCAAACCTAATCTCTGCATCATCAAGGAAAGCTCCTGGCTTATATACAGAACCAGGCAGAGGGCCTTCTCGGTAGTGGCGCCCGCCCTGTGGAACGCCCTCCCAGCAGATGTCAAAGAGAACAACAACTATCAGACCTTTAGAAGACATCTGAAGGCAGCCCTGTTTAGGGAGGCTTTTAATGTTTAATAGATTATTGTATTTTAATGTTCTTTTCGAAGCCGCCCAGAGTGGCTGGGGAGACCCAGCCAGATGGGCGGGGTATAAATAATAAATTATTATTATTATTATTATTATTACAACCGGGCATAATATTTGCATAATGGCTATTATTTTTCTGGTAATCATTGAGAAGGACAAAGCAGGATATGTGCACTGCTGTGATGACAAACAAACGACCTCCTCTGCATTTTCACCAGAGATGGCCCAGATGCTTGCAAAACTTCCTTAGCCCTTCCAAGGGATGCCGAACCCAATATAATATGCCACATTTATGCGATGTGCTTGTACACTAGTGGAACCCTGCACACAGCGCTGAGCAGAATGAAAACCAGTGCCCCTATCTGGGATTGAAATGCTAAGAGAAAAAGAAGTCCCTTCGGCTACAATCCTATACACACTTACCTGGGAGTAAGCCCTACTGAACTCAGTGGGACTTACCTCTGAGTAGACATGGATCGGATTGCACTGTGAAGTCCCATTGAGCTCAGTAGGGCTTACTTCCGAGTAGGTGTCACATGGGATTGCATCCATAGCTGTCAACTTTCGGATTTGAAAATAAGGGATGCCGCGAGGGCAGTGCAATGGCACCAAGTAGCCTCGCCACCCTGTGCTCCAGAGGCTGCGTGCGAACGGGTGAGCGAAAGAGCGAGCGTGTAGACAGCAGGCAGGCTGTCTGTCTGGTTGGGCGTGAGGGTCTGGCTGCACAAGGCATGCAAGCTCCGCCCCCAGTCGGTCTCAGACTCCTTATTGGCAGCCGAGCAACGCAGCTGAGGAGCCTCCCTGGCCGGCAGGGAGGGAGAGGAGCTGCTTCCTTTGAAATCCGGGAAATTTAAGGGATATCAACAACAGCAGCGGGAAACGGCATTGGAATAAGGGAGTTTCCCGCAAAAAAAGGGAGGGTTGACAGCTACGATTGCATCATCGAAAAGGGCTCCAGGTCTACTCCTCGGATGACCAAGGATGGGGATTCCATCTCTGCTCAAGATCCACTTCTCAGGTCCTCAACCTGATCAATAATATCCATTGAATATGATTAGTCTCCCATTTTAGAGAACACTCCAGCTCCTGGCATGTGACATAAGGCACACTACAGATCCCATATATATTCCTTTTTTAAAAGAAAGAAATCAGGGCACGCCACTAGAGCCCCTTTTGCACAGTTGACCTAGGATGGCCATTTCTTCTATTTTGCAACGGACAGTTCTCTATTTGAAGGCCTGCCCACCCAGTCCGAGTCTGGTTTCAACTCCAAGAACGGTACGTGGGGATATCAAAGACCTTGAAGTGGCCACTCAACACAGAATTGTAGAATTGGATGGAGCCATGAGGGTCATCTAGTCCAAACCCTGCAACAATGCAGGAATCTTTTTGCTCGGCGCGGGGCCGAAACCCACGACCTTGAGATTAAGAGTCTCGTGCCGTACCGACTGGATAGCAGACTAGGTCTCCGGGTCAATGTCTTCTCCACCATGTCAACCTGCATTTATAACTACAGTGGAACCTTGGTTCTCAAACTTAATCCATTCTGGAAGTCCGTTCAACTCCCCAAAACCAAGGCGCGGCATCCGATTCGCTGCAGGAGCGTCCTGTACTCAGGTGGAAGCCGGATGAAATGTCCAGCTTCCGAAAAACATTTGAGAACCGGAACACTTACTTCCGGGTTTTTGGCGTTCGGGAGGCGATTTGTTCACCAACTAAGCTGTTCGAGAACCAAGGTACCACTGTACCTGAATTGCAGTAATTATTCCCAGAAGTCCGTATACACACACAAATTAGCAAATGTAATTTTTAATGCAAATCTGTCCTCTCTTTTGTCCTTTTTTCTGGCCACGCATACGTGGCCACTGTACGTTGACCTGGATTGAAGATGCCCGAGAATTCTGTTTGCAGAGGTCTGACTCATTTCGACAGTGTTTACAAGGCTATGCTCCCTGCGCAATGTGCCCTATATCTGTCAGACTTAACCCAGCCTAGGGTAATGTGAGTGCTCAGGCAACATGATTATTTATTTTATTTAAAAAAATGGAAGAACAACACTCACATTATGTTAAGGCAACACCTACAACCCATGTTCGGAAAACAACCATGCCAGCTTGTTATTATGCGGGCCTTGGTTTGCATTATTTGTTCTAAATGGAGGTTTTGGGAAGACTTTAAAATACTCCGGTGATAAGGAAGCAAAAAGCAAGGAAAGCACATAGAATTGGGTTTCAATTGTCAGTAGGGACAAGGAATAGTCAGAGATACGGATCCAGTGATCCTAGACACACTTACCTGCGTGTAAACTCCATTGTGTGCAGTGGGACCAACAGTACAATCCTATCCATGTCTTCTCAGACATATGTCCCATTCAGTTCTATGGGACTTCTTTCCAAGTAGGCAATAGGATTGCAGCCAGAGTAAACATGCCTAGCATAATGTCGCTGTTAGTTTCTGAACGTCTGGCAGACCCGCACACATTTCCAACCTTCAACCACAAGGACTAGCAACATGTCTGCTTGTTTAAAACGAAATCTCGGGGCGCCAAGTTCTTCCACATTGAACTGAACACATGGACAAAGGAATACCCCCAGCTCTGCCTCCAGAATTATCCCTCATCAACTGCACAAAGTGCATCCTGGGGGGCCTGGCTAGGCTAATGTGCCCCAGATAGATAGATAGATAGATAGATAGATAGATAGATAGATAGATAGATATAGTAGATAGATGATATAGATAGATAGATAGATTAGATAGATAGATAGATAGATAGATAGATAGATAGATAGATATAGTAGGTAGGTAGGTAGGTAGGTAGGTAGGTAGGTAGGTAGGTAGATGATAGAGATAGATGATAGATAGATGATAGATAGATAGATAGAGATAGATGATAGATAGATGATAGATAGATAGATAGATAGATAGATAGATAGATAGAGATGATAGATATAGATAGATAGATAGATAGATAGATAGATAGATAGATGATAGATAGATAGATAGATAGATAGATAGATAGATAGATGATAGATAGATAGATAGATAGATAGATAGATAGATAGATAGAAAGATAGATAGATAGATAGATAGATAGATAGATAGATAGATAGATAGATAGATGAGAGAGAGAGAGAGGGAGAGAGAGAGACTCCAGAAAACCTAATATGGTGTGAGCATTCACGCCCACAGCAGGGGCAGAGATCTGTGCTTGTCAAGACATTTCACACTCAGGAAACAAAAGAAGGAAGGGAAACCGGAATATCCAAGACTTGTGGGAGGTCAGTTGCAGATGCATTCAATGAATGATGAACTATGGAGGCCTCGGGTTGCTTAATGGCGAGATGTGGCAGAGATACACCTGTGCTCTCGTAAGAATGTGCTTCTGGCGAGATAGGTCAGCCGTGGTACTCAGATGACAAATGACTTAGCATGACTTCCTATTAATCGAGCAGCTTTTTCCGGCCTTATTAAGAGCACCGAAAGGCTCCCCGAGCTGCAGCAAAGGAACGGTTTTGATCTGCGTGGGCATTAATCTCTAGGACCAGATCTGGTGGAGGGTTATCTGTCGATGCAGCGAAACTGCTGCTATCTGAACAAAAGCTGGAGTCGAGTGAGGTGGGGTGGGGTGGGGTGGGGGTGGGAACAGCTGTCGTCGTCTTATATATTTCCCTCTGGCCGGAGCCAGGAACCAGATACCTCTGGCGAGGTGGGTGGCTTGTGTTTATGGCGTCTCATTCCCCAAAGGAAAATCAAAATGGTTATATTGTGGGAGGGTGGGGAGAAAGGCAGAAGGGGGAGAGCAAGGGAAGGGAGGGAGGGAGGGATTTAACAAAAAAAAAATATCACATCATTAAAGGATGGCCAGCCTCATCCTCCCTGTACCACACACACACACACACACACACACACACACACACACACACAAACACACACACGGCTTTGCAAAAGGCATGCATCTAGAGATATTTCTTTCATGCAAGCTAGCACAGCCTGGCTCTGGTTCTGTTTTTTTAATATATGATTTAAAAAAACCATGTGTGATAATCATATGAATGTGTGTCACAGCAAACAGCTAAGCTGCCAGACCTGGCTTAGGACAGCGTCAAGAACAAAGGCCTAAAGAGCAGACACTACATTCGGAAGGAGGGGGGGAGAGAGAGGAGAAGCGATATGTCTGATGTGTCCTGCGTATGGTCAAACAAGGAGGGAGGCAATGGCCAACGATTGACTAAGGATATACATGGGGAAAGGTGCATGAAGGATGGAGCCAGGAGGAAAGGGGCTTGGCCACCTGCACCCCCCAAACTGGGACGCCTCCTACAAAGATGCTTATTTTCTCCACTTGGTTTTAAATCTCCTTTCTTCCCCACCCGCCCCCTCTCCAAGACCATTGGCATGGTCTCGAACATTTTAACACAAACTGGATTTATTCTTCTCCCCACCCGAATGAAAGACGACGGGAGAGGGGTGAACCCAATAACCTTTTACCTTCTCTCCCCCCCCCCCTCTTCCCTGGTTTTGTTTAGGAGAGACTGAGGTTAGACTTTCTTTTGTCTAGCGCTTAATTCCCTCCCGGCACATAGGCAGTGGAAGACCAAGGTGTTACATAAAGGTGCCCCCTTCAGCACGGCTGCCGGTTTGGGGCATAATCCTCCAGAGACTGCAATCCTGCACAGACTTACCTGAGAGTAAGCCCCACTGGAAACAGGCGGGGCTTACTTCCAAGTAGCCATGAATCAGATTTGCACTGCGAATAGGTTTGGGAGGGGGAGGGTGTTCCTTGGCACCTGCTTTGCACATGTATGTGTTGCATGGATGTACACACACACACACAGAAACACGCACACAAAGACAGCTGTCTAAAGGCTGGTTCATCGATAAACAGAGGGAGAAAGAAGATGGCATGGTGTCTAGTTTGGTTGTAAGTCACTTTGGTTTGCCCTGGGCAAGATAATAGTCTAAAAGTCTATCTAGGGCTTATTCTTTCAGAGCCTTGCAAGGACCTTTGGCTGTGAGTGGCGTAGGGGGAGAATTTAACGTCTTAAGGGGTCCATTTGCAACCTACACGTGTCCACCCCCCCCCCACTTCCATTCCCACCCCTCCGTCTTTCCAAGGTCATCCTTAGCTGCCAACAACTAAAGGTTTTTACCTACAGGACTGGACACGCATCCTCAAACTCGGGTCGTGAAGAGGAGGGAGATACTTTTTTAAAAAATCAGTGGCTATTTGTCAATATATATCTTTTTTTTCTCTCTCTCCCCCCAGTCATTGTTCACCCTCATTAGCATCCGGGTGTGATGTTCAGCACATAAACCTCTCGTTGGGGATTTCGCAGTAGCTAGCAAGCTCCTCCTGCGTTTAACAGTTTTGGACTTTTCACCAGTGTGTGAATTTACAGGTGAAACTCGAAAAATTAGAATATCGTGGAAAGGTTAATTTCTTTCAGTAATTCCACTTAAAAGGTGAAACGAATATATGAGATAGACTCATGACATGCCAAGCGAGATACGTCAAGCCTTTATTTGTTATAATTGTGATGATTATGGCGTACAGCTGATGAGAACCCCAAAGTAATAATTTCAACTTTGGGGTGCTCATCAGCTGCACGCCATAATCATCACAATTATAACAAATAAAGGCTTGACGTATCTCGCTTGGCATGTCATGAGTCTATCTCATACTGTATATTAAACTCCAGTAGCTAATGAAAACAATTGCTTACATAAATGGACTTTTCCACAATATTCTAATTTTTCGAGTTTCACCTGTATATGCATACCTCTCTACATTTTCGTCTCGGGCACTCTGAGGATCCAGCCTTTTGCCAACCTCCAGATGTTTGGGACACCCGGCGGTGTGGGGGGAGGGGCACAGCTTGGCAAAAGGCTGGCGCACCTCAATCAGAGAGTCATCTCCACCTAGGGAGAGGAAAGATAATATAGGATGTGTATCTAGAGAGAAAGAGAGAGAGAGAGAGAATTGGTATTCGCAGGTTATAGAATGCTTGAAGGTAGATATGGGAGAAAGGACATTCATACTCCCTGCTCCGCCCCCTCCAACCCAATATCGGTGGCACTCCCCCCTCCCCGAGAAAAAAAAGATCCATTCACTCAAATGGGGGAGGAGGTGGGGGTGGAGAAGCAGGGGGCGGGAGAGGGGGAAATAATCTAAAACAGCAGGAATACGACAATAAATGGGGTGGGGGGACAGCAATAGAAAAAGCACACTAGGTTAATATAGGAAAACTAGTTTCTTTATTGAGAGATTGTATATTAGTATTAGTGGAACTGTGTTGTAACAATGTTGTCATGCACACAATACAAAAGGCAACAGGGGCCCACCATGCCGTGGAAGGGCAACAGAACGGAAGCAGCATACAATGAATAAGATGTATCAGCTACTTTGCACATTACATTTCAGCAGGGTATGTCTCTACGGAGAGAGATTTTACATCAGAAAAAACTAGGTAATGTAAAAAAATACAGACCATGCTTCAAGTTTTAGTACAAGAAAAAAGGTGGAAGAAATACACAACCAAAGGATATTTGAATACAGAAAAAAATTTACCCACAAAATAAGAACAGGAAGTAAAAAATTCAGCACAGCAGAGAGAAATGTTATCCCTGTTGAATGGAAAACCATTTTGCTAAGCAAGCATTCCACTTTCCTCTGTTTTTTAGTTTTTCTCTTTCCTCCTTTTCGTTAGTTTGCATGTTTGGGTTCCCCGCCCCCCCCCAGGCCCTTCCAAAAGAGAAGGATTGGTTCCAAATTGCGACCCAATAGGTGTGTGTGTGTGTGTGTGTGTGTGTGTAAATGGTGCATGTATGGGGGAATGTTTTGTGTTACGTTAAAGAAAGGCATGGGACAGGTTGTTGGTTTTTTCGTTAGGGAGTTTTGTGGGTGCTGAGTGGGGTTCAGCTTGCAAAGGGAACGGATGGAGGTCAACTGTTGGCAAGGGAGGAATTTGGGTGAGGGGAGAGAGGGGTGCGAGTCTGTGAGAGTGTATCTATGTGCAATTTAAAGAAGGTGTTCATTTGCAGGGCCTTTTTCCCCCCCAGGTGATTGGAGGGAGTTGTTTTTGTTTGTTTGTTTCTTTAATTTGCAAGGGTTTGTAAGAAATTCAAAGCCAAAGTCAATTTGCCTGGGAAACCAAGATCAAATACAAGAACAGAGGTTAGGGTGGAGATTTGGGTGGCGAGGGGAGCAAAACAAAAACCCAAGAAATTGTCCTCCACCCAACTGAAGCAAAATGAATCCACTTAACAGGAATTTACAGTGCAAATGTACTTAGCTAAACAGGATGAAGATACAAAAATGGCGTTATAAAACTAGAGCTATATTGGAAAATGGCCTGCTTCCCCCCCCTAGACTACTACAATGACAGCTAAAGAGAAACAGGTTTGAGCATACAGTCTGTCTACCATATTCTTTCTTTCCTTTTTTTTTTCACAGGTAGATTGGTGGTTTAAGACTTCAGCTTTAAGCCTCAGTATCCTCTGTCAGGAAGATGGTTTTTAGCAGGGGGCAAAATACCACCTAACCCAGAACCTTGGTTCCTTGGTGGGTGTGTTCGGAAGCCAACGAGACCCAAAGAGAGGTGGGATCTATTGTTCCTGGCGCTTCTCCCCAGAGGAAAAGAACACAAGCAATTCCCCCCCCCCCTTTCTCCCAGATGACACCTGAATTTGAAATTACAGCCTGCTGGCTTTTTTTTTTTTTTTTAACCGTAATCATTGACGAAGAAGCTCTTGGCTACATCGGTATCATATTTTGCAGAGAAGCATAATTTTTGGAAGCGATCAAACAGTGCTTTCTCTCTCTCTTTCTTTTGCTTTTAAAATAAATAAATAATCCTTTGCATTTTCAAGTCATGCAAGGATAACTGAACAGGCGAGGGAGGGAGGGAGCATTCCAGCTTTAAAATATCACCAGCTCCTCCTCCCAGCCAGCAACCCCCCCCTCCCGCCGCCCCGTTTTGAAGCAACACCACCACCACCACCTCCGAAAGAGGATACTTTAGCTTAAAAGGCCAGTGCAGTTCATCAGATGGATACAGGAAATGGTTAAAGAAGGGGATGGGGGTGGGTGTCAACATTAGAGCTAAATGCAGAGGCAGAAAACTACAAGGCAACGGAAGGGGCAGCAGGTTGACCATTCACTGATCTACACGATGAGGAAACAAAATAAATTTGGAAACAAACAAAGAAATTTTTTTGGAATCAATGCAAAAAAATGTCGTCATCCCATCATCATCATCATCATCACCACCACCAACACCACACCAGAAGAGGCTGCAATTAAAGGAAATACAGAAATGTGCGGAAACTAAGCTGTTATGTACATACACATGTACAGTGGGGGGGTGGGAGGGAGGGGCAAAGGGGAGGAAAGGCAAGAGCAGCAGAATGAGGGGTGTGCAAGGCTGGGGATGCTGGGGGAGGGATGCTGATGCCTGTTTCGACCCGGTGTCTTAGAAGCCCACTTTTTTTAAAAAATGCCCTCCATCTCCTCACCTGTGTTTCACAAAGATCAGGATTTGGCCCTAAGAATGATGCAGCCCAAAGAGATTTGGGTGGCGGGGGGGGGGTCACTACTGAAACCCACAGGTCTCAGGAGCACAATGGCAGGAGTCTCGCCTTAGGGTCTTTGGGGGGGGTGTCTATTAACTGCCCACACCTCACTGACGGATCGCATCTTAGCGGAGATGAGCGTAATGCCTTGGCTTACCAGGAAAAACGGACTATATTATTTAGTTGCTTTAATTAAACTGGGAGATTTTGTTGCTGTGGTTCTATCCTAGGGGTTTGATCAGCCGTGAGCCACAGAAGGGGAGGGGGCAGGCATGGTGGGAAAGGAGATTATATAGTTAAGGCAAGAATGGCTCTTAGAGAAAGAGGGTGCTGCCGGGTGGGGTGCGGGGAAGGAACCAACCATGACATCTAAATGCATCCTCAATTTTGATTGAAAGAAAATACATGGAATGAAGGAGGACAAATTGGTTTTTTTAAAAAAATGGGAAACAGAGGATCAAAACCGTTGTCTGTGATGGCTATATAGGAATGGGAGGGAACAGGGAACAGCTTGCAGGAAATGTGCAATGGCCATATACACATCCCATATTAAATTCAAATCCAGAGATGGAAAATGATTGCTGTTAATTTGGATTTCGGTCTAGGCAATTGGGGTGCATCTCAGATCGAAAAGACACACTGCTGTGAACGGACAGGTCTGGATATTTCAGGGCTGGATATTAGAAACTGTTCAAATGTCATAAGGAGAAAAGGGGGGTGTTGCTGGGGGGGGAAATGCACAGACACCTATGTCAAACCTCACCAAAAAAAAGAGGGGGAGGGCTGGGTTGGAGGATTCGCGAACCCCCTCAAAAAGGATTAAAATCCACTGGGTAAGAAGACAAAAGAGGCTGAACAGAGTTCACCAGAAGGCAGAGCGCGGGGATGAGACCAGCTGGCCTCATCATGAGCTCATAATTTGCTTTTCGTTTTATAGGGGCTTGGGTTTACATATAAGACAATTATTTTTAAAAATAAAATAAAACACACATACACACACACACACCAAAAAAAGCCCCCAAAATCCTGGATTTATATCCTACGGGCATCAAGTAAAACCCTCCGATTCCCGACCACAGCAACCACCACGTAAACTTCCCTACAATCTGCATATATAGAAAGGGGCAGTTTAGTACTCCTCGCAGGCATGGATCTATATTTGTCAGGTGGGAAGGGGGGGAAGGGGAGGGAGAAAAAGGGGGAGGGGCTCGCCAGAATATATAAAATGGAGTTAACTGGACACTGGGGGAGGAGGGGGGGGATATACATTATTCTACATAAAAGGCTCTGAAATACAATCCAAGATCTCTAAAGAATAACACAAGGCTGTTTCTCAAAACAAAAACACCAGCCCACCGCTTCGATCCACTTAAGATTTCTCTCCCTGCCATCTCCGATCATGGTACATTTTCCTTCCTACTAATGGGGTATTTCCCCACCTGCGCTCGCTCGCTCTCTCTCTCCCTCTCTCTCGCGCTCACAATCCTCTACGTGCCCTTTCTCCACCCCACCCCCCATTTCGCCTCTTCTTTCATTCCCTAGCCCCCTCCGGCTCCTCTTTCTTCCCACCGCTTCTCCATCTCCTTCTCTCATCTCCCCCCCCCCCGCCACGATTCCTTACAGATGGCTCCCCTCTCCTTGCGCTTCTCGGGTCCCTCCAACACCACTAGGAGATGCTGCCCTCTCCCTGCCCCTCATTCCCCTCTCTCAAATGCACTACACTTGCTCTGCTCTCTCCGCCCCCCCTCCGCACTTTCACTCTCTCTCACACACACAAACCTTCCCCCCCGCCGCTTCCCCTTCGCCTCTCTGCCAATTGCATGTAAGAAGGCAACACACAACCAGTGGCTTCCATTAGAACCATCACCAAACCATCCAGGACATATTTGGGGGGCGTAGGGAGGGGGTTTGCTCTCTCCTCATCCCTACAGCCGCCCCTCCACACGCCCCCAACCCCACCCCGCCAGAAAATGCACAGATAAAGAGATACCTCTGTTTCGCACAGAGCCAAACACTGGAAGAACAAGATAGCCGACGTGGACCAAAACCATCCTGGCCAGATGCTGTGGTCCTCTGGGGCTGGAACTATCCCTCGGTGATGTTGGTGGTGGTGGCAGCGGCGGCGGTCCTCCTCCTCCTCCTCCTCGGTGGCGATGGTGATGGTTTTGGCAGTGCTGGCGTCTGCTGTTTCTGGAGAGGCGGCTGCTGCTGCTGCTGCTGCTGCGGGCTAGAGTAAGACAGATGGCCCATGGAAATGGTCCCTTCCCAGTGCCCTGTATACATTCAAATGGAGAGCTGAGGCTCGCAGCTGCCTGGCGCACAAAGGGAATCGCAGCCAATGGGAGGGAGGCCTTGCGCTGGGCTCGGCTGGTGCCTTTTGCGCCTCTCTCCCCTCCTCCTCCTCCCCGCGCGCGCTTTCCCCTCCCCTCTCCTCCCTTTATATGGTCTCCAGCCCTTGCAAGGAGGAGGCCCAGTCAGGAGGGGGGGATGGGGCGGGGTGGGCTGCAGCTTACCCTGGGGTCCCTCCCTCTCTCTCTCTCCTTCCTTCCCTCTCTCTCTCTCTCCCTCTTTCCCTCCCTCTCCCCTCCACCAAAGAAGGAGATCGCGCAGCAATTGGAGGCAGGGCTTGCAAGGAAGGCTGGGTTTCAGCAGGCAGGCGCGCGCACACGCGCAACCGGAGGATGGAGAAACAGGAAGCCGAAAGGAGGGGAGGCGCGGCCGGAGAGGGACACGCGCGCGCCTGAGTGCGCACCGTCCAGGCACACAAAAGGGGGCGAGCGAGCGATCGCCAGAGCCCCACGTGGGAGCCGGGAGAGGCGCGACAAGCAGAGGCTGGCGCTTGGGGAGAAGGCGGATGTGCAGGACGCACGGGGAGAATGCGTGCGCGCAGGTTACAGATGCGCCGGACATTTTTATTCCTTTTTACTTTTGGGGCGACGGAACAGCAGTTGTGTCTTTCGCTACGATGCAACAGGCTTTGAAATCTAGGCAGCTTTAATAAAAAAAAACCAAAACCAAAAATCTTGGGGAATTTTCCCTCCGGGAAGATATTTTATCGAAATGTACCAAGCAGGATACCGGTAGGTAAAGGTAAAGGGACCCCTGACCATTAGGTCCAGTCGTGTCCGACTCTGGGGTTGCTGCGCTCATCTCGCATTATTGGCCGAGGGAGCCGGCGTACAGCTTCCAGGTCATGTGGCCAGCATGACAAAGCCGCTTCTGGTGAACCAGAGCAGCGCACGGAAACACCGTTTACCTTCCCGCCGGAGCGGTACCTATCTATCTACTTGCACTTTGACGTGCTTTCAAACTGCTAGGTTGGCAGGAGCAGGGACCGAGCAATGGGAGCTCACCCCGTCGCGGGGATTTGAACCGCCGACCTTCTGATTGGCAAGCCCTAGGCTCTGTGGTTTAACCCACAGCGCCACCTGGTGTTAGTCCTCCTCGACCCCGATTTTTCTTTCTGTCGTCCTTCCCTTTATATCCCACCTTTCCTCCAAAGGTGCTCAAGGTGGGATGCCTAGTTCTCTTCCTATTTTATTCTTACAGCGACCCTGTGAGGTAGGTTAGGCTGAGAGGCCACCCATTGGGCTTCATGGCTGAGGCGGGATTTGAATCCTGGTCTCCCAAGGATCCTAGTGCGACAACAGGGGTGCCAACTTGAATACAATTGGAGGGGGCAGGTAAGCCCCACCCCACATAACTGATCACAAGACGTGGTGCATGTATAGCATTTGAATGGCAATGCCCATTGACTTGGGGGGGGGCAGACCCCTCAAATATTTTAGGGGGGGGCAAGGCTCTGAGAGCGGCCATCTGGAAGTTTTCTTGAAATTGTGTGTTGTTCCTTTAAAGGCCAATGGTATGAGAGCGACACAGGGAGAGGCCTAAGGGGATATCTTTTATGTAACTCCTTACTGAGTGTTATGAAAGGTGAAAGGCACTGGTGTTTTGTTTTGTTTCGTTTCACTTTGTGGTTTGTAGAAGAGGAGTTTAGTTTGTATCATCTCGGCCGCCGTCCTCTGCACACGTTCCAGCTTTTCAATATCCTTCTCAAGATAAGCTAAGATAATTTATTGTCATTGCACAAGTACAAGCACAACGCTATACAAGTGCAACGAAATTGCATGCCATCCCGTAAAAAACAGAAAGAAAAAACAAAACAAAAAACAGCACAAAACACACACACACCAAAAAAAAGCCACACATACACCCATCACAGCTCTCCAAGGTCATATTATCTGGTTACAGCATTTAAGATGGTTATAGCTCTTGGGTAGAAACTGTTCTTCAATCTATTTGTTCTTGATCTAATTGTTCTATATCTTCTACCCGAAGGCAGTGGTGCAAAGAGACTATATCCTGGATGAGATGGATCCTTTAAAATATTGTTAACCTTTTTAAGGCAACAGGAACTGTATAGTTCTTCCAGAGATGGGAGAGGATGACCAATAATATTTTGGGCTGTGGTTATGACCTTCTGAAGTACCTTCTTCTCCCTGGCTGTGCAGCTGGAGAACCAAGCACAAATACAGTATATAAGAAGACTGGTTTCCTTTACAAATTGCTTGCTATGAAACATCTCGAAGCAATTTCACAAGACAATAAAAGCATATATAAAACAATTGCGTGCACACACACACACAATTAAAATATTTGCGAATATAAAAGCAGTTTCACGTTTAGGGCAGATACCTAGTGGGATAAAAATGTGCCCTTTGCCAAAGGCGTCCCGCAAAAAGGGAGCATGCATTACCAAAAAGGGCACAGATATGCACAATATCTGATGCCAATTTAAATAGATATAATGACGATAACTCAGTACACCTGTATTGCCATGCAATCCATCTCACTGCAATGAGGAAGGCAGCAAGATGTCTCAGGTGCTGCTCACTGGATGGGCAGGTTCCCTCCTTCCTTGGGTTCTTGGTCTTTCAACTGGACTTGGACAGCCCTTCAGTGAGAGGAAGCCTTCAAATAAAGGACTTCTCCATCAACAGCCCTTCAGATAGAGAAACACAGTCAGAGCTGATGTGACGGAAGTGTTTAAAGTATCCATGGCATGAAGAAAGTGGATATATGAATATATATTCCCTTCCTCTCTCATAACACTAAAACTCATGGACATGCAGCGAAGCTGGATGTTGGGAAATTCAGGGCAGACAAAAGAAAATACTTTTCCAAACAGCATAGTTAAACTACGGAACTCACTCCCACGGGAGCCAGCGATAGCCAGAGCCAAGGCTGTATATATCATGCAACAATGACAAATTCTGGGGCAGCATAAACCCACATCCTGAATTCTGCAACTTGCATAAATTGCGCCGGTTAAGCACCTTTGCGCTGCTCCTTTTCCATTGCACAATTTATTCTAGTTTCGCTAACCATAGTGAGGTTCCAGTATTCGTGGATCTAAATGAACGGCTCGTTGATTACGGACAGAGGGTGCTTGCTGCCTTATACACATTCGGAACTACGGTCATCAGTCTCAGTACTATTGACATCAGATGGCCAGCACTCTGTGGGATTGCAGACAGGGAATTTCCCCAGTATCTCAGCCCCTTCTGGAGAAACTGGCATCTTCCGTGCTGCACCGCTAAACTAAAGGGGAGCCATCTTTCTCGTTTGCTGGCTTGCTCTATTTTAACTGGCAGCAGTCCTCTGTTCCTGTTGGGTTTTCAACAGACCAGTTCAAAACTGGCTTTAATCCATGCTTAGTTTATCTGTTGAATACATCTGGACAGACAAATCTGAAAGATTTAAGCAGCATACCAGTCTCCTAAAACACATGCAGCATGGATGTCTTAATCTGGATTATATTCCTTTGCTCGCCACCCTCCCCACCCTCCATGATCTTCATATTAAAAAGGGGCGGATTTGTAGAATCGTCCTGATTTTACTTTGTCATGCAGCGCTCCACAGCCGAAATCACATACTGTGCTTGAGAACTACTGGCATCTGGGCAAATATTGGATTATTATTTTTTGAAGTATTTTTATTAAAGATTTCTTGATTTACAAAAGTATGTAAGTATGAATAAGTAAGGAGGTAGTACAAGAACACTTGACTAGTTTAGATGTATTCAAGTCTCCAGGACCAGATGAACTACATCCAAGAGTATTAAAAGAACTGGCAGAGGTGATTTCAGAACCACTGGCAGTAATCTTTGAGAATTCCTGGAGAACAGGCGAAGTCCCAGCAGACTGGAGGAGGGCAAATGTTGTCCCTATTTTCAAAAAGGGGGAAAGAGAGGACCCAAACAATTACCGCCCAGACAGCCTGACATCAATACCAGGAAAGATTCTAGAGCAGATCATTAAGCAAACGGTCTGTGAGCACCTAGAAAGGAATGCTGTGATCACCAAAAGTCAGCATGGGTTTCTGAAAAATAAGTCATGTCAGACTAATCTGATCTCATTTTTTGACAGAATTACAAGCCTGGTAGACGAAGGGAACGCTGTGGATGTAGCCTATCTTGATTTCAGCAAGGCCTTTGACAAGGTGCCCCATGATATTCTTGTAAAGAAGCTGGTAAAAAGCGGGCTAGACAATGCTACCATTCAGTGGATTTGTAACTGGCTGACTGACCGAACCCAAAGGGTGCTCATCAATGGCTCCTCTTCATCCTGGAGAGAAGTGACTAGTGGGGTGCCACAGGGTTCTGTCTTGGGCCCAGTCTTATTCAACATCTTTATCAATGACTTGGATGATGGGCTTGAGGGCATCCTGATCAAGTTTGCAGATGACACCAAATTGGGAGGGGTGGCTAATACCCCAGAGGACAGGATCACACTTCAAAATGACCTTAACAGATTAGAGAACTGGGCCAAGGCAAACAGGATGAATTTTAACAGGGAGAAATGTAAAGTACTACACTTGGGCAAAAAATAATAATGAAAGGCACAAATACAGGATGGGTGACACCTGGCTTGAGAGCAGTACATGTGAAAAGGATCTAGGAGTCTTGGTAGACCACAAACTTGACATGAGTCAACAGTGTGATGCAGCAGCTAAAAAAGCCAATGCAATTCTGGGCTGCATCAATAGGAGTATAGCATCTAGATCAAGGGAAGTAATAGTACCACTGTATTCTGCTCTGGTCAGACCTCACCTGGAATACTGTGTCCAGTTCTGGGCACCACAGTTCAAGAAGGATACTGACAAGGTGGAACATGTCCAGAGGAGGGCAACCAAAATGGTCAAAGGCCTGGAAACGATGCCTTATGAGGAACGGCTTAGGGAGCTGGGTATGTTTAGCCTGGAGAAGAGAAGGTTAAGGGGTGATATGATAGCCATGTTCAAATATATAAAAGGATGTCATATAGAGGAGGGAGAAAGGTTGTTTTCTGCTGCTCCAGAGAAGCGGACACGGAGCAATGGATTCAAACTACAAGAAAGAAGATTCCACCTAAACATTAGGAAGAACTTCCTGACAATAAGAGCTGTTCGACAGTGGAATTTGCTGCCAAGGAGTGTGGTGGAGTCTCCTTCTTTGGAGGTCTTTAAGCAGAGGCTTGACAGCCACCTATCAGGAATGCTTTGATGGTGTTCCCTGCTTGGCAGGGGGTTGGACTGGATGGCCCTTGTGGTCTCTTCCAACTCTATGATTCTATGTGCAATGTCTCTCTCTCCATTGCACCGCCCTTGCGGCATCCCTTATTTTCAAATCCGAAAGTTTGAAAAAATCCCTTATTTTCAAATCCGAAAGTTGACAGCTATGGTCTGTAACCTGAAGCATCTGTAACCTGAAGCGTCTGTAATCTGAGGTACCACTGTATATACAACATGAAGGATTCCCATTCTTTTTCAAAGTCTCTGTTGTCTTTGTCTCTGAGTCTTCCCGTAAGTTTCGCACTTACCTGGGCATTCGTGAATGGTTACCGGTACTTGCTGCTGCAATGAGTAAGAAAGGGCAGAGACTGCTGACTCTTCGTCCTTGCTTCAGATTGCTCTGTTAGCTCTATTAGATGTTTATTTCTTTGGCTTTACTTGATTGTTGATGGTTTTAATATTGCTGTTACCTGCCCCTGGGATTTATATAGACGGCAGGATAGAAATTCCAGCAATGAAACAAATATATTCATTACAGGCTCTGCAGGAGCTTATATTAGCTCATCAGAACAATTTCCACTGGAGTTCAATTCCATGTGATCCATATTCCTCCTGGTATACAGACTTGCTTTTAGAGAACCTTTGAAGTGCACCCAAAGAACTCCTCATCTTCTCGTGGTGTTTAGCACTCCCCCCACCCCCACCCCACCCCACTACAGGGAATGTGCCTTCCGGGATCTGCTGTAAACATATAAAAGCTGTTGGTTCCTTTATTGCCCACATCAACGGAAGGTGGCATGCGGAGTTGTCAGCTTTATCTGCCATGTTCCGTTTTCAGCACAGATCTTGCCATTCCACCAGTGAGGACAAGGATCCCAAATTTTTCCTTATCTATGATTTATGATTTACGCGGGTGGCGCTGTGGGTTAAACCACAGAGCCTAGGGCTTGCCGATCAGAAGGTCGGCGGTTTGAATCCCCGCTACGGGGTGAGCTCCCATTGCTCGGTCCCTGCTCCTGCCAACCTAGCAGTTTGAAAGCACGTCAAAGTGCAAGTAGATAAATAGGTAACCTTCCCAGCGGGAAGGTTAACGGCATTTCCGTGTGCTGCTCTGGTTCGCCAGAAGCAGCTTAGTCATGCTGGCCACATGACCCGGAAGCTGTACACCAGCTCCCTCGGCCAATAATGTGAGATGAGCGCTGCAACCCCAGAGTCGGTCACGACTGGACCTAATGGTCAGGGGTCCCTTTACCTATGATTTATGTTTGGGTGAAGGTGGGGGCAGAAAGGGAAGGTAATTGGCACCTGGAGGTGCAAAATGTTAACTGGGAGAAAAGATAAAGAATTTCAAGTGTGGAGGAAAATACATGCGAAGAAGGCGCAGCAGAGACTGTACTTCCTGAGAGTTCTAAGGAAAAACCATCTTCCACAAAAGCTGCTGCTTGCCTTCTATCACTGTGCCATTGAGAGTGTGCTCACTTATGGCTTATGTGTGTGGTACGGAAGCTGTACTACCCAGGACAGGATGGGGTTGGACAGAGTTGTTAAGGCAGCAGAGAGCATTGTTGGCTGCTCGCTCTCCACCTTAGAGCAGATTTATGCCATGAGGTGCCACAGAAAGGCACTGGACATAGTAAAAGATCCATCGCATCCTGGTCACCGTCTCTTTGCGCTCTTGCCATCGGGACGGAGATACAGGACGATGTCGACAAGAACAAGCCGTCATAGGAACAGCTTCTTCTCCAGAGCGATCTCGGCCTTGAATGGGAAGCCTGGACTTTGAAGTCATCTAATCTTACCTGTTATGTTTTATCATTGTATGGTTTTAATCAGTGTGTATGGTTTTAATCAGTGTTTTTGTAGCTGTTTTGTCTTTGCGTGGAGTGCCCTATCTGGGTGGATGGAGCAGCCAAGTAATTTCGTTGTCCCCAAAGGGGACAATGACAATAAAATATATTCTATTCTATTCGAATACAAAGGTCACTGTGAGACGACCTGCTTTGACAGCATCCTTCCTGATCTGTTTGCAGGGAAGTTAGATGACGACGTACCAAATATGTGTTATCCCACACTTTTCATTACATTTCTGCATCCCTTTCCTTGTACACCCCCTTCCAGCAAATCCTGCAGCCCAGCTGGTGCCAAATGAATTGCCTTGCTTTCCTTTGGGTCACACCAATGAGACCGAGAGGGAGGTCTTGTTGTCTGGGCAGCCCAGGACACACTGGCCAGGCTTGCACCCCAAGTAAGTCACTTTGGTGCCGCTATCACAGCAGTTTCACTTCATTGTTACAAATGGATACCAAGAACAAAGCAGCCTTATAATGAGTCAGACAGTTGTTTCATCTAATTCAGTGTCATCTTCTACACTGGCTGGCAGGAGATCTCCAGGATTTCAGAGAGGGGTTCTTTCCCAGCCTTACCGGGAGATGATAGGGACCAAACCTGAGATCTCCTGCATGCAAATCAGATGCTCTTCCTGCTGCTCTATTCTCCTTGCTTCCTGCGTCTCTCCAGTATTCCTGCTCCTGAAGTTAGACTTCCCAGCTGATCCCAGGATGTGGGCCATCGCCGCATTGCTGCCACACAACGCCTGTGCTCCAGACACGGTCATTGCACTTGCCTGCCCTGTCATCCTGCACAGCTGCCTTTGACACATTTGGACACTTGCTTCATCTTAGATGCCTGATGACACATGCTGGCTCGATCAGAGCCTGGGTGCCCTTCCTCCTTCGCAGCCAACTGCTTCCAAGCCACTTCAGATACCTGGCTTGCTGCAGTATCAGTTGTCTTGGGTTTCTCATAGGACATCGGTTCTCAGACTTCCTCTTAGGGGTTCTTCCCCACCCACCCACCCTTCCAGTTTTCATCTGTGCACAATCTCCGACCGCAATCCGATCCGTCGATGCGGCTTTAAATTTCATTCAGATGCCAAAGGCACAGATTTCAGTTAAAATTAGCCTCCCGGTCGTTCCTCCCACAGCCGCTGCCCAGTCTGCAAACTGAGTTGCGTCGAGGCCAGGGGGCAGCATCAGAAGGTCGGCTAGAAGACTGGTCTCGTTCGGAAGCTATGGGGATTCAAGGAGGACAGGAACTAAGACACAGACCTCTAATAACTGATGGACACTCTTTTCAGAGGTCACTCCCAGGCAACCTGCTTATGGGGCATTTATCCTCAGGGGCGTAGCAAGGGGAGCGGGGGGCGGGCCGCCCCGGGTTCCACCCCAGAGGGGGACTGACACTTAAAAAAAAAAAATTCAATTTTTTTCAATTTTTTTTTTTAAATTTTAACTTCATTGAAATAAAGAGATAATAGACACACACACAACCCCCCACAACTCACAAAGTGGCACCATCAGAGGGGGGGTGACACTTTTTATTTTATTTATTTATTATTATTTTTTAATTTAATTTTATTTTAACTTTTTTGAAAAAAAGAGATAATAGACACACACACAAACAAACCCCACACCTCACAAAGTGGCACCATCAGAGGGGGGTTACACTTTTTGTTTTGTTTTTTACATTTTTATTATTATTTTTTTTTTTTTTATTTTAACTTTATTGGAAAAAAAAGAAATAATAGACACACACACACAAAACCCCCACACCTCGCAAAGTGGCACCATCAGAGGGGGGTGACACTTTTTAATTTTTTTTAATTTTTTTAAAATTAAAGTGGTGGAGGGTAAAAAAAAAAAATTCTGCCCTGGGTACCACCTGGGCTTGCTACGCCTCTGTTTATCCTGATTTATTTCCACACAGGGGCGGAGGAAGCCTCCTCGCTACCCGGGGCGGGGAACGAAGGCAACCCCCTGGAGGCGGGGCATCATGGCGTTACATCGTGACGTCACGATGCAACGTCACAACGGAGTGTGCATGGGCCACTCCGGCGCCGGGCCACTGCCACCGGAAGCAGTGATGGCCCGGCGACAGAGTGCGCACGCGTGGCATTTTGCACATGAGCACTCTGTCTTGACCAGCGCCGTTGCTTCCGCGGCTGCCTTGCGAGCCGCCACACGAAAAGCAGCGGCGGCGGTGCACCCCCACGAGCTGCCGATTGCGATCGCGCGGCGGCTCGCAGGAGCGGCGACGGAGTGCGCACACACGGCATTTCACGCATGCACACTCCGTTTTGACCGGTGCCGGTGCTTCCGTGCCGGTGAAGAAGTACTTTCTTTTCTCTGTCCCAACATTTAGCTTTATTGGATTGTCCAATGTTACGAGAGAGGGAGAAGTTTTTTCCTCTAGCCACCTTTTCCATCATAACTTTCTCTAGAATAACTTTCTAAACTTCTCCAGCATAACGTTATAAACCTCAGTCATGTTGCCTCTTCTTTGCTTTTTCTCTAAACTAAAAAGTCCCAGTGGATTATTATCTCTTTACATTCATAATTTTTTGCCAGGTTTGCAATGTCTGAAATTGCCCAAAATAGATGGCTTCCCCCCTTCCCCACTCTCCTCCACCATTGAACTTGTTCAGCCATCACCTTGATAGCAAATCAAAAACTTCACCTGTGTCTCTTTGGATGCTGTGCCCGGATGCTTAATGTTTATATTGACGATTAAAAATTCCATGTAGCTTTTCACAAGGTTAGAGGCATTTAAGTATGAATGCCTGGATCGCTTCCAGTGATTGTAATTAAATTTTTGCCTCCTTGGAATCCCATAACAATTTTAATTAGAAATGGGTCTCTGCGCCCTCCTTTACTTTCTCTCTGGAAGGGTTGCTCAGTTGCGTTTCAAATGCTTTCTTCGTTCCACTTCAAAAATTGCCGTGTATTAATAAGTGCTGAAAATTCCTTGTGTAACTGCAGGGTTTGCAGAGTACAAAATTCCACCTTGCTCCGCTTCTGTTTTGAAGAAAAAGACCATCTCCCAAAGATTGGATGATATTGAGTTGCAACGCAATGTTATGCTGGGCGGGGGGACATGCTCACCGAGATCCCTGAGCATTGTACCCCCACTTCAAGTACCAGCCCTAAATGGCCGAGGTCCTGTATACCTAAAGGAGCGTCTCCACCCCCACCGTTCAGCCCGGACACTGAAATCCAGCGCCGAGGGCCTTCTGGCGGTTCCCTCACTACGAGAAGCAAAGCTACAGGGAACCAGGCAGAGGGCCTTCTCGGTGGTGGCGCCCGCCCTGTGGAACGCCCTCCCATCAGAGGTCAAAGGGATCAGCAACTATATGACCTTTAGAAAATACCTGAAGGCAGCCCTCTTTAGGGAAGCTTTTAACCTGTGATGTGTTGATGTATTTTAATGTTTACTGGAAGCCGCCCAGAGTGGCTGGGGAGACCTGGCCAGATGGGCGGGGTAGAAATAATAAATTATTATTATTATTATTATTATTATTATTATTATTATTATTATCAACTCTTTCTATTGCTAGTCATCGTTTCGCTTTTATTAAAGCACGGTTTAATGTCTTCCCCTCAAATGCCCTTTTTCATAGATTTTCTAGGGGCCAAGTTTCGGTCTTATGTGCCTGTGATAACCATTCGATTGAATCTCTTTATCACATAGTGTTTGTCTGCCCCTTGTATTCTGCCGCCCGAAAGACTTTATTACTTCCATTAACTCAAAAATTACCGGGGTATTTGGAAGAGTCTTACCTTGCTCTTCTGTTGCAAGATTCAAACTCGATTGTAACCCTACATATGGCAAAATTTCTGACATCAGTTCTGACACTTAAGAAACGCAATGGATTGTTATATACAGCTTGAAATTTTAATTTAATTTTTATCGTATTTTATTCAAGTGAGTATCCCTTTTAATCTATTTTACTGTTAGCATTTGTAAACCAGACTGTGCTGTTTCTGTTTTTGGTTGTTATGTCTATGGGCTTAAAGCTGAAATAAAATGAGTTGAGTTGAGTCTTCTGTTTTGAAGTCATATTGAACAAAGCCGAGGTGAGCTGTTTATTTGTTTTAATGCTTTGCCTAACCAGCAAATTGTATGGGACGCAAATAGGCAGCGTTCACTGTATTTCAACCACTAACACCCCCCTTCCGGCAAGATAGCTGAGCTTCACTCAGACTTTGTCTTATTTGGTTATGTTGTTGTTGTTGTTCAGTCGTTCAGTCGTGTCCGACTCTTCGTGACCCCATGGACCAGAGCACGCCAGGCACGCCTATCCTTCACTGCCTCTCGCAGTTTGGCCAAACTCAGAATCACAGAATCACAGAATCATAGAGTTGGAAGAGACCACAAGGGCCATCCAGTCCAACCCCCTGCCAAGCAGGAAACACCATCAAAGCATTCCTGACAGGTGGCTGTCAAGCCTCTGCTTAAAGACCTCCAAAGAAGGAGACTCCACCACACTCCTTGGCAGCAAATTCCATTGTCGAACAGCTCTTACTGTCAAGAAATTCTTCCTAATGTTTAGGTGGAATCTTCTTTCTTGTAGTTTGAATCCATTGCTCCGTGTCCGCTTCTCTGGAGCAGCAAAAAACAACCTTTCTCCCTCCTCTATATGACATCCTTTTATATATTTGAACATGGCTATCATATCACCCCTTAACCGTCTCTTCTCCAGGCTAAACATACGCAGCTCCCTAAGCCGTTCCTCATAAGGCATCGTTTCCAGGCCTTTGACCATTTTGGTTGCCCTCCTCTGGACACGTTCCAGCTTGTCAATATCCTTCTTGAACTGTGGTGCCCAGAACTGGACACAGTATTCCAGGTGGGGTCTGACCAGAGCGGAATACAGTGGTACTATTACTTCCCTTGATCTAGATGCTATACTCCTATTGATGCAGCCCAGAATTGCATTGGCTTTTTTAGCTGCTGCATCACACTGTTGACTCATGTCAAGTTTGTGGTCTACCAAGACTCCTAGATCCTTTTCACTTGTACTGCTCTCAAGCCAGGTATCACCCATCCTGTATTTGTGCCTTTCATTTTTTTTGCCCAAGTGTAGTACTTTACATTTCTCCCTGTTAAAATTCATCCTGTTTGCCTTGGCCCAGTTCTCTAATCTGTTAAAGTCATTTTGAAGTGTGATCCTGTCCTCTGGGGTATTAGCCACCCCTCCCAATTTGGTGTCATCTGCAAACTTGATCAGGATGCCCTCAAGCCCATCATCCAAGTCATTGATAAAGATGTTGAATAAGACTGGGCCCAAGACAGAACCCTGTGGCACCCCACTAGTCACTTCTCTCCAGGATGAAGAGGAGCCATTGATGAGCACCCTTTGGGTTCGGTCAGTCAGCCAGTTACAAATCCACTGAATGGTAGCATTGTCTAGCCCGCATTTTACCAGCTTCTTTACAAGAATATCATGGGGCACCTTGTCAAAGGCCTTGCTGAAATCAAGATAGGCTACATCCACAGTGTTCCCTTCGTCTACCAGGCTTGTAATTCTGTCAAAAAATGAGATCAGATTAGTCTGACATGACTTATTTTTCAGAAACCCATGCTGACTTTTAGTGATCACAGCGTTCCTTTCTAGGTGCTCACAGACCGTTTGCTTAATGATCTGCTCTAGAATCTTTCCTGGTATTGATGTCAGGCTGACTGGGCGGTAATTGTTTGGGTCCTCTCTTTTCCCCTTTTTGAAAATAGGGACAACATTTGCCCTCCTCCAGTCTGCTGGGACTTCACCTGTTTTCCAGGAATTCTCAAAGATTACTGCCAGTGGTTCTGAAATCACCTCTGCCAGTTCTCTCATGTTAGTAGCTTCGAGAACACTGTCCAACCATCTCGTCCTCTGTCGTCCCCTTCTCCTTGTGCCCTCAACCTTTCCCAACATCAGGGTCTTTTCTAGGGAGTCTTCTCTTCTCATGAGGTGGCCAAAGTACTGGAGCCTTAACCTCAGGATCTGTCCTTCTAGTGAGCACTCAGGGCTGATTTCTTTAAGAATGGATAGGTTTGATCTTCTTGCAGTCCATGGGACTCTCAAGAGTCTCCTCCAGCACCATAATTCAAAAGCATCAATTCTTCGGCGATCAGCCTTCTTTATGGTCCAGCTCTCACTTCCGTACATTACTACTGGGAAAACCATAGCTTTAACTATACTGACCTTTGTTGGCAAGGTGATGTCTTTGCTTTTTAAGATGCTGTCTAGGTTTGTCATTGCTTTTCTCCCAAGAAGCAGGCGTCTTCTAATTTCGTGAGTGCTGTCACCATCTGCAGTGATCATGGAACCCAAGAAAGTGAAATCTCTCACTGCCTCCATTTCTTCCCCTTCTATTTGCCAGGAGGTGATGGGACCAGTGGCCATGATCTTAGTTTTTTTGATGTTGAGCTTCAGACCATATTTTGCGCTCTCCTCTTTCACCCTCATTAAAAGGTTCTTTAATTCCTCCTCACTTTCTGCCATCAAGGTTGTATCATCAGCATATCTGAGGTTGTTGATATTTCTTCCGGCAATCTTAATTCCGGTTTGGGATTCATCCAGTCCCGCCTTTCGCATGATGAATTCTGCATATAAGTTAAATAAGCAGGGAGACAATATACAACCTTGTCGTACTCCTTTCCCAATTTTGAACCAATCAGTTATTCCATATCCAGTTCTAACTGTAGCTTCTTGTCCCACATAGAGATTTCTCAGGAGACGGATGAGGTGATCAGGCACTCCCATTTCTTTAAGAACTTGCCATAGTTTGCTGTGGTCGACACAGTCAAAAGCTTTTGCATAGTCAATGAAGCAGAAGTAAATGTTTTTCTGGAACTCTCTAGCTTTCTCCATAATCCAGCGCATGTTTGCAATTTGGTCTCTGGTTCCTCTGCCCCTTCGAAATCCAGCTTGCACTTCTGGGAGTTCTCGGTCCACATACTGCTTAAGCCTGCCTTGTAGAATTTTTAGCAAAACCTTGCTAGCGTGTGAAATGAGCGCAATTGTGCGGTAGTTGGAGCATTCTTTGGCACTGCCCTTCTTTGGGATTGGGATGTAGACTGATCTTCTCCAATCCTCTGGCCACTGCTGAGTTTTCCAAACTTGCTGGCATATTGAGTGTAGCACCTTAACGGCATCATCTTTTAGAATTTTGAATAGTTCAGCTGGAATATCATCACTTCCACTGGCCTTGTTGTTAGCAAGGCTTTCTAGGGCCCATTTGACTTCACTGGCTCAAGGTCAGCAACCACACTACCTGAGGTGTACGAGACCTCCATATCTTTCTGGTATAATTCCTCTGTGTATTCTTGCCACCTCTTCTTGATGTCTTCTGCTTCTGTTAGGTCCTTTCCACTTTTGTCCTTAATTGTGGTAATCTTTGTACGAAATGTTCCTTTGTACGAAATGTTCCTTTGTACGAAATGTTCCTTTCATATCTCCAATTTTCTTGAACAGATCTCTGGTTTTTCCCATTCTGTTGTTTTCCTCTATTTCTTTGCATTGCTCGTTTAAAAAGGCCCTCTTGTCTCTCCTTGCTATTTTTTGGAAATCTGCATTTAATTTTTAAATATTTGGTTATAGAATCGCAAAATTCAGGCTTAGAGAGCCAGTGCTGGGTAATGGTTTGGGGGGGGGGTCAAACTCTATCTCTCTGTTCCATCTGACTTGGTGAGGAGGTTGAGGTGTTCAGCTTGGAGGCGCCAACAGGCTGGCTGTGAATTTGTCTAATCCCTCTTTTAAAGGACACGGGTGGCGCTGTGGGTTAAACCACAGAGCCTAAGGCTTGCCGATCAGAAGGTCGGCGGTTTGAATCCCCGTGATGGGGTGAGCTCCCGTTGCTTGGTCCTTGCTCCTGCCAACCTAGCAGTTTGAAAGCACGTCAAAGTGCAAGTAGATAAATAGGTACCGCTCCGGCGGGAAGGTAAACGGCATTTCCGTGCGCTGCTCTGGTTCGCCAGAAGCAGCTTAGTCATGCTGGCCACATGACCCAGAAGCTGTACGCCGGCTCCCTCGGCCAGTAAAGCGAGATGAGCGCCGCAACCCCAGAGTCGTCTGCGCCTGGACCTAATGGTCAGGGGTCCCTTTACCTTTACCTTAAGTTGGTGAGTTGGTGTGCAGGGAGTTCCACAGATTAACTATGCCGTGAGCGCAGAAGGATTTCATTTTGTTTGTCCTGAATTCTCCCCCATCATTCAGCTGCGTTGGATCACCTTTCTAGTATTTTGAGAGAAGGAGACACGTTTCCCTCTGAGAATTTTCTTCTTTTGATAACATTTTTTTATTTTCCAAAAATAACAAAACGGGGGGGGGGGGGAGACAGAGAAGAAAAAAATCATAACCAAATTAAACCATAATTTTTGGTTGACTTCCCTCCACTCCTCCTCTTGGTTCCATTATAATATACTTGTTCATGCACATCCATAAAATCTTATATACTTAATCCAATTTTAAAACCTTCTTCATCTTATTACAAGTGACTTTTAAAAGTTATACTAATGTAAAAAACTATACACAAAGCTTAAAAAATATGCATTAAACAGTTGCCCTGGCTTAAACCACAGAGCCTAGGCCTTGCCGGTCAGAAGGTCGGTGTTTCGAATCCCCGCGACGGGGTGAGCTCCTGTTGCTCTCGGTCCCTGCTCCTGCCAACCTAGCAGTTCAAAAGCACGTCAAAGTGCAAGTAGATAAATAGGTACCGCTCCGGCAGGAAGGTAAACGGCATCTCCGTGCGTTGCTCTGGTTCGCCAGAAGCGGCTTAGTCATGCTGGCCACATGACCCGGAAGCTGTACGCTTGCTCCCTCAGCCAGTAAAACGAGATGAGCGCCGCAACCCCAGAGTCGTCCACGAGTGGACCTAATGGTCAGGAGTCCTTTTACCTTTATCTTTACCTTTTTATAATAATTTGTCCGGCACAGTTCAGTAATTTATTTTGCCAATCTTCTTCTTTTTCTTCTTATCTTCTTTGGCCGGGGCCTCTTCCTTCCATAGGGGCCAGTTGGACTTTGCCTGGCATCCAGTCTCACATATCGGAACAAAGTCTTTTCCTCAAACAATCCATCAAGTCCTGTACATCTCAATATCATAACTTCAATTTTTTTAAAAAACAACAATCATTTCCCACATTTTCTTCAAATCTTTATATGTCTTTCCCCAGGCCTTTTTGATAATTTTACATTGCCACCACATAAGGTAGCCTCCTAAACCCTTTGGCCTCCCCTCTGGTTTCTTCTCTGAGAATTTTCTTCAAGCTGGCATGCCCTTGAGGGTTGTTGTAAAGATTCCTTGGAAAATATGTGCTATGTATGTTGAATAACCCAGAGCTCTAAATAAATGCTAATAGGCAGTAATATTTCCCCCTGAAGACTGGAAGAAGTAATAATAGGGAATTAATTGCCTCTGAGCTTACACAAAGTGCCTAGCCCTCATTCCTGAAATAATAACTTCCAGACCTTACTAAGTATTAAAGAGCAGGCTGAACTGATATTTGGCTTGTATATAATATACTTTTTAAAGAAAGAAATTAATCCGCCTGGGAATGAATATTTGCATGTGTTAAGTTAGTGTAAACCATTTTTTAAACAGAACACTCTTTTTGTTGTTTTTGGGTTGCTTACAGAACTAATTGTTCAAGAACTCAGCAAAACACACAGAAGAATGATTTCTTAGAAAAAATGTCCTATTCATTAACTTTTGGAACACAAACTTTCAAGACACTGTTGGGTTGCATGCAACTAACTTTTACTCGGGGCAGACCCATTGCAGTTAATGACCGACAACTTGGGTTTACTCAAAGAAACTTAAGGGTTTACTCTGAGTAAATGTCAGTTGAATGTGCCTTTTTCCCCCTGCGTTATGGATCAATAAACAAGTCTGCGACCCCATGACTCCAATTATGTGCATATTTCTTTTCATCACGTTATTAGTGTGATTTATTTGCTCAAATATCTCTGCAAACATAACAAGATACATGACTGCGCGAAAGCTGAAATACAATGTGGAAAATTGGAAGTTGTTTTATTGATATTTGTTTTGTTATGTTTGTTTATTAGCGATAAAATAATTCAGCACGGGGAAAAATGGAGTTGCTGTTTTGAGAATTACGCAAACTAAATATTGTAAATTTCTTTGTAGTGCGTTTTTTGTTTATTAGTTGTTTCTGTCGCTTCTTTTTCTTTTGCTTTTTTCTGTTTGTATCTCCCCCCCTCTCTTTCTTGCTTGTTATTCTTCTTTTCTTTTGTGTTATTGACAGGATGTATGTACATGTAATCTGTTTTTAAAATTAATAAAAAATTAATAAAAAAATAAAAAAAGAAAGTTTTAAAGCGTGAGATAAATATGTAAATAAATTTTAAAATCAAAGAAAACACTTTGCTTCAGCCAGAAGGCAAAGCGCACAGGGAGAAAGGCAGCGCTCTCTCTCTCTCTCTCTCTCTCTCTCTCTCTCTCTCTCTCTGTGTGTGTGTGTGTGTGTGTGTGAGAGAGAGAGAGAGAGAGAGAGAGAGAGAGAGAGAGAGAGAGAGAGGAGGCTGAAAAGCTCTATGAATTGCAGCCTCTCCAAAGGAACACAAAAGGCAAATGCAAAATGTCCACAGAGGGGCCCTTTCTGCAGCTGAAAGTGGAGATGCTGTTGGAACAGATTTCCAATAGATTTCTCGCGACTCGGAATCAAATTTCTTTATGTTCCTTAGACCCTGGGGTATGTTCCTGAGCTTGCAGCTGTCTTTCGGGGGGGGGGGGGGGAGAACTATTCAGCCTCGTCTGAGCCAGGCCAGGACAAATTGCTCCTAATAAATGGCTGCTTTCTCATGCTCGCTCCCGGAAATTAAATCAACAAGACGCAACTTATACGAAAGCCCAGCGGAACGCAGAGTCCAGATTTTCATAGCCAAAATGTTGGTTTGTTGATATACCACATTGGGATTCGTCGCCAAAAAAAGAAATAAATGAAGAGAGGGAATGGAATGGCTCTTTCTGAAAATCTGACTGCTCAGAAGTTCGACTTCTTAACATGACTGCCTCATAACGGAAGCCTATAAATGTTTTAAAATGCATTAAATAAATACAGTGACCTGTTCGATTTTCATCAGTGTGCTTAAGAGTGGCAGGGAGCTAAATGGAACATGATCCAGACAAGGATAAACCATTTTCATTACCACTGGTTTGAACAAAGAGCTTAAACACACCTGCCTTAACTACCAAAGGAAGTTGGTGTGCAGGACCAGTTTAGAGTGTAGGAAAAGGGCCTGGGTTCAAATCCACCCCCCATGCCATGAAGCTCACTGCACACACCACTTTGAGCACCTTGTGGAAAAAGTAGAATATAAATGCAATTTTATTTATTTTATATAATCTATCATCCATCCATGTTGTGATTTTTATCCAAGCCGAGTGGCCCCAGCTGCAGCGAGGACTGGTTTCACTTTTGCCCTTCTCACTGAACCGTGAGAATGTTGTCTTATCACTTCCTGCATGGAATGTTTTTGTATTACTGTACTGTTGTAATCAAGGGACCAGGTGGCGCTGTGGGAAGGGACCAGGTGGCGCTGTGGGTTAAACCACAGGCTTGCTGATCAGAAGGTCAGTGGTTTGAATCCCTGCAACGGGGTGAGCTCCCATTGCTCGGTCCCAGCTCCTGCCCACCTAGCAGTTCGAAAGCACGTTAAAGTGCAAGTAGATAAATAGGGACCGCTCCAGCGGGAAGGTAAACGGCGTTTCCGTGCGCTGCTCTGGTTCGCCAGAAGCAGCTTTGTCATGCTGGCCACATGACCCGGAGGCTGTCTTCGGACAAACGCCGGCTCCCTCGGCCTATAGAGCGAGATGAGCACGCAACCCCAGAGTCGGACACGAATGGACCTGATGGTCAGGGGTCCCTTTACCTTTACTGTTGTAATCCGAGCCTTTGTGCTCATTCTCTTCTGGCTCGTTCTTAAGCTGGAAGGACGGCATTATGGCAGCTCCGTCTTAACAGGCTGGCAGCAGAGAATCTCTCTGCACTATTACTACAATAAATTAGTTTAGCCTTAATTATGGCTTGTGTGTGTTGTTCTTCATTCTGGGAACAATCACATATGACTGCACCACCGGACTCTCAGTAGCCGGGGATGTGCGCACACGGCTTTGCTCTGGCTTTGGGGCAGTCTCACAACTTGCCCCAGGCGGGGGTAAATGCTAACACCATCCATCTCTGCAGTGTTAAACAATTGAAATTGGGGCAAAAGGCTGAAATCTGAATAAAGGCATTTGATAATAATTGAAAGACTTCCACACAATCTCAAAGGGTGATTAGCTTAGATTTCTTCCCCTAAGAAACGCCATTCAGCATATAAGCATTTGCCATTTTTAAAAGCCACATTTTTTTATCATCTGAGTTTGAAACCAGGCTGCATGATTAAATTTGACTGGGATCTTCTCCTGCTTTCAGTACGATTGGAGTGCATGTTTGTTTATGGCGAATGGCGGTGGATGGAGTCTTCCGCAGAACTGACCATCACTGAGCAGAAGATCTCACTTTGGGTGACGGAAGCATTAAAAAGTCCTCGCCGTCAGCTGCCTGCCTGCCTCCTCCTCCCTCTCTGCCCCCAAGTCTTCAAAAGGCTCGCCAGATCTAAAGCCGGCTTTAGGGCTGGAGATTCATTTTATGTTTCCTCTCATCCTTTTGTGACTGGACTTACAATTGCGTCGGCTGTTTTGATCCTAACAGCCTCCCTAGGATCAGATACAAAGGGTGGAGGCAGAACTGCAGACTGGCTAGACTCACCACGAGGCCCATAAAAACCATTTTGCACACCCCCAAACAGATGCCTGCCTGCTTAATGATATTCTGCTTCAGAAAGACAGCGTAAGACTGGTCTTGTAAAAGACGGGATGTCTGGGTCTTCCCCCATATAGGGTTTGTTTCAGATAGGAAATGTCCTGACTCAGGGCTCATCTAGACTTGCCCTTGCTCTTCTTTAGTGATCACTCATAGCCAAGTAAGATGGTCTTCCATAAACACTGTCTTAAAAGTGAGTCAATAAGTGACTGTGGAGGCTAATTCTGGATCCACACGTCCTTCCACAGTGGGGACATAGGTTTCCGGGTGGGAGTTGATCACGGTGTGGATTTGCCAAGTGTGCCTTCCTCTTAGCACGTTTCTCCTTTTCTTCCTGAGTTCGAGCATCTTCACAGCCCATGACACCTTTGATAAAGGCTGTTCTCCAACTGGAGTGCTCGCAGGCCAGGGTTTCCCAGTTGTCAGTGTTTATACTACATTTTTTAAGCTTTGTGCAAGTAAATCGGGAGGAAGGCTGGGTTAGTTTTTGGCTGGCATCAGAGAGCTGGAGTTGCTCTGATTCATAGCTGTCAACTTTCGGATTTGAAAATAAGGGATTTTTCCGGACTTTCGGATGTGAAAATAAGGGATGCCGCAAGGGCGGTGCAATGGCACCAAGTAGCCTCGCCACCCTGCGCTCCAGAGGCTGCGCACAAACAGGTGAGCGAAAGAGCGAGCGCATAGACGGCAGGCAGGCTGTCTGTCTGGTTGGGCGTGAGGGTCTGGCTGCACAAGGCATGCAAGCTCCGCCCCCAGTCGGTCTCAGACTCCTTATTGGCAGCCGAGCAACGCAGCTGAGGAGCCTCCCTGGCCGGCAGGGAGGGAGAGGAGCTGCTTCCTTTGAAATCTGGGAAATTTAAGGGATATCAACAATCCGGGATAGCAGCGGGAAACGGCATTGGAATAAGGGAGTTTACCGCAAAAAAAGGGAGGGTTGACAGCTATGGCTCTGATACATCTGTGCCTTTGCTTTTCTTTCCCCCTCTCACGTTTGGTCAAACAGGCTTCTGCAGCACTTGTTTGAGCAGTGAAAACAGAAGCGCAGATGAACCATCTACCTTCTTAGAGAGCCACTGTGGTTTCCAAATCACATTTTTCCCTGTGCCGGATTTTTCAGCTTGAGATGGCATTTCAAGCTTTGCAGCTAACATTGGCGCCACCTAGTGAGTTTAGATTTCGCAAGGAATGCGGTTGCCACTCTGCTGTAAATAGAAAGCGGAGCAAGAGTTCGCAAGCGGAGGAATCCAAGACGCCAAACCCGGTGACCGCCTCGGGCTGGGAGGGAAGGATGCCTCGAGGGCTGATGTTGTGGGCTGCCTCCTGAGCCAGCTGGCCATCTGCCTAGCAGCTACAGCCATCAGTTGTCTGGGGGCAGACAGTTGGCTTCGTATGCCACAAAGAGCAAGCATCAACCAGGCTTTGCTCCTACAGCTTGGTCTGTGCCAGAATCCTGCCCAACACTGGGGAGCAGGGGGGGAGAGCAGCAGTCGGATGGAAAAGCTGCTCCTCACCTACAAATATTTGCTGGGTAAACTGCTCAGGGTTTGAAAAGCAGACTGCAAACCTCCCACAAGGAAAGACCTCAAACATCACAATTCAAAGTGTTGGTGCTTTAAAGCCCTAAATGACCTCGGTCCAGTATACCTGAAGGAGCGTCTCCACCCCCATCGTTCACTGAGGTCCAGTGCCGAGGGCCTTCTGGCGGTTCCCCTCGCTGCGAGAAGCCAAGTTACAGGGAACCAGGCAGAGGGCCTTCTCGGTAGTGGCACCCGCCCTGTGGAACGCCCTCTCACCAGATGTCAAGGGGATAAAGAATTACATTACTTTTAGAAGACATCTGAAGGGAGGTTTTTAACACTTGATGTTTTTATTGTAATTTAAAAATGCTGCAAGCTGCCCAGAGTGGGTGGGGTAATTATTATTTTAAAAATTCCTTCCAGTAGCACCTTAGAGACCAACTATGTTTGCTCTTGGTATGAGCTTTCGTGTGCATCTGAAGAAGTATCTGAAGAAGGTATCTGAAGAAGTGTGCATGCACACGAAAGCTCATACCAATAATAATAATAATAATAATAATAATAATAATAATAATAATAATAATAATAATAATTTATTTATACCCCGCCCATCTGGCTGGGTTTCCCCAGCCACTCTGGGTGGCTTCCAACAAAACATTAAAATACAATAATCTATTAAACATTAAAAGCATCCCTAAACAGGGCTGCCTTCAGATGTCTTCTAAAGGTCTGGTAGTTGTTGTTCTCTTTGGCATCTGAAGGGAGGGCGTTCCACAGGGCGGGTGCCACTACCGAGAAGGCCCTCTGCCTGGTTCCCTGTAACTTGGCTTCTCGTAGTGAGGGAACCGCCAGAAGGCCCTTGGCGCTGGACCTCAGTGTCCGGGCAGAACGATGGGGGTGGAGACACTCTTTCAGGTATACTGGACCGAAGCCATTTAGAGCTTTAAAGGTCAGCACCAACACCTTGAACTTAGTTGGTCTCTAAGGTGCTACTGCAAGGGATTTTTTTGTTTCGACTACGGCAGACCAACACGACTACCTACCTGTAACTGTAATAATAATAATAATAATAATAATAATAATAATAATAATAATTACATCCGGTGATGGGTGTATCTGCCAGTATTGGTTTCTCTCAGTTTCTCATTTTTGCAATCTTGAGATCCATTCTGCACATTTCCACACATTTGCAGGGTTTTTTTTAACCCTCACATTTTGCTACAAATTTATTCTCTCTCTCTCTCTCTCTCTCTCTCTCTCTCTCTCTCTCTCTCACACACACACACACACACACACACACACACACACACATTTTTTGCGTGCAGTTTGGGTCAGCAGTTCTCAAAGGGTGCCGTGTGCCACACTGGTGGCAGGAGAGGATAGCAAGTGTCGTGGGAAGATTCAAGGGTGCACACACAACCAGAAGCAGTATCTACACTACTCTTCAAGAGCACTGGCTATTCTTCTACAGTTCCCCACAACTTAGTGGTCACGTGTTTTGGCACTGTCCCACAGCATCATATCTTCATGCAATCCATGGGTGTGACTGTAAGCCATAATCTGGTGAGCAGACATGAAGCTCACCTAATACCAGGTGGAAAAGACCAGTTTCTGAGAAAGTTGTCCTGCTTGATACAATCGTACCTCGGCTCCCGAACACCTTGGCAGTCGAACGTTTCAGTTCCCGAACACCGCAAACCCGGAAGTGAGTGTTCCGGTTTTCAAATGTTCTTTTGGTAGCTGAACGTCCGACGCAACTCCTGGGGCTTCCGATTGGCGGCAGGAGCTTCCTGCAGCCAATCAGAAGCCACGCTTTGGTTTCTGAACGTTTCAGAAGTCGAATGGACCTCCGGAACGGATTCTGTTTGACTTCCGAGGTATGACTGCATTTGAAAAGCAAGTTTCCAGACCTCGCTGTAGCCTGAAAGTGTGTGAATCTCAGAGGGCAGAGGAGTTGCTGAATAAAATTTCCAATGATCAGAGAGCTAGGATATATCAGTGCCTGATATAGCTTGCTGCCCCTTCCCAAGGCCAGCCAAACTAGAATGGGCAAAATAAAAGGAACCATGCAAAGGTGCTCAATCTGCATAATCTATGCAGGTTGCAAAGTTCAGGATGTGGTTTGAAACTGCCCCAGAATTTGTCATGGTTGCACCTTGGCTCTGGGCTCAGTCTGGAGGTGTGTTTGGGGGCGCAGCACAGTCAGGACCAGTGCTAGGGTTTTTGGCGCCCTAGGCGAGGGGGCGGGCCACGTGACGCCATTGCGCATGATGTATGGTGCCCCGCCCCCTGCCCGCCGGGCACCCCGCGCCACTGCGATTTTCGCCGCTGGTTGGGCAGTTTGTTGTTATAAGAGGAGAAAATGAGAGAGCCCCAGAATTGTTTCCACTTCCAGAGACTCCCAATGACCTCCTAAATCCGATTTGGAGAGAGGGATAATCCCTTAAAAAGACGGTTCCTTCCTTCTGTCTGTCTGCATCCACTTAAAGGGACAGACTTCAGATAACCAGGCCCAGTGGCCATGTGTTGCTTCAGGGGCAAAGGCAAAGTCACCTTTAAAAAAGAAACACAAACCAGACATGGCTTGCCATGAGGAAAGCTCCCATTGGGTTACAGAAACAAAAGCCCACTCTCTTCTTAAAACTCCACAACAAGATGTCTTAACAGCTGGGAGGCTGAGAGAGTCACCCGAGAAGCTGAGCCACTGGGAAGAGCATTGCACCTGTTGAGCTATTTGCAAACAAGTTTTTGAAAAAATTTAAAGCAAGATAGCTCAGGTGACATCCGAGAGTTGGGAAGGGCTGGCTAGTCTCAGGGCACCTGCTGGCGCAACACAGCGGAAGCAAATGAATGGGCGACGCAAGTTTACCTGAACAGTCCTGTTTGGAGTATCATGTTGACATTGGTTAGCCTTGGATGTGTTGGAAGGCACCAATTTTACTACAAAGATGCCAAAATGAGCTCAAGATTATTCGGGCCCAGCCCTCAGGCAAAAGATGCTGGGATTCACAGGTGTGCAGCATCTTCCATTCCTTTCTGTGGCAGGACAGAGTTGTGTGTAGTTCCTCTGCTGCACCTAGGTGCGGTGGCAGGTAGTTTGCCTGCAGAAGCTCCTGGATTCAATCCTCAGCATCTCCAGGTAGGTCTGGGAGAGGATTCCTGGACAGATCCACTGCCAGTCAGCGTAGACATAGAAAGCCTTAATGGCTCAGGGACTATACCTCAAGGACCGCCTCTCTCCAGGTGAACCTACCTGGACCCTGCGATCATCATCTGAGAACCTCAAGGACCGCCTCTCTCCAGGTGAACCTACCTGGACCCAGCAATACCTCAAGGACCGCCTCTCTCCAGGTGAACCTACCTGGACCCTGCGATCATCATCTGAGAACCTTCTTCGTGTGCCTTCTCCATGAGAGGTCTGGAGGGTAGCGACATGAGCAACACTTTCCCGTGGTGGCTCCCCATTCATGGAAAGCTTTCCCCGGGCAAGCTCGCCTGGCGCCTTTATTATACACCTCTAGATGCCAAGTGAAAACGTTCCTCTCTAACTAGGCCAGTGATGGCCAAACTCGGCCCTCCAGCTGTTTTGTGACTACAACTCCCACCATCCCTAGCTAACAGGACCAGTTGTCAGGGATGATTGGAATTGTAGTCCCAAAGCAGCTGGAGGGCCAAGTTTGTTCATCACTGAACTAGGCCTTTGGCTGATTAACATTAAACATCAGGAAGAACTTTCTGACAGTAAGAGCTGTTTGACAGTGGAACCGTCTCCCTCGAGCGGCTGTGGGCTCTCCTCCCTTGAAGGTTTTAAAGCAGAGGCTGGATGGCCATCTGCCATGGATGCTTTAGCTGAGAGTCCTGCATTGCAGGGGGTTGGACTAGATGACCCTTGGCGTCCCTTCCAGCTCTACAATTCTGATTCTATCTGACACTCTTTTAAATGTGTTGTGGGATTCTTGGTTTGCTTTTGCTCTTGCTTTTATTATGTATTTTGTGTTTTTTTTAATCTTCTATTTTCATGTTCTGAACCGCCCTGAGATCTACAAATGATGGGTGGTAAGCAAAATTTAATAATAATAATAATAATAATAATAATAATAATAATAATAATAATAATAATAATAATTGGCAATGCTGAGCTAGATGGAGCACTGGTCTGACTGAATATAAGGCAGCCTCTTACTTTCCCAACACCAGTACTTTCTGTATTTTTCGCTCCATAAGGCGCACTTTTTTCCTCCTAAAAAGTAAGGGAAATGTCTGTGCGTCTTATGGAGTGAATGTGTGGGCCCTGGAGCTGAACTGCCCAGGGGCAAAAGCAGATTGTGCTTTTTAAAAAAAGAGAGAGAGAAGGGGGTGTTGAAAGGAAGGCCGCTGAGCAGCTGCTCAGCAAACGATCGGGGAGAGAGATTCCAGGCCTGCCCCCTTGCAGAGGGAGGCTGTTTCCCCAGCGACATGTGACTGGCTGATTTGATTATCTGTCTGGAAACTATAGAAATGGCTTCCTGAAGCTGCAGAACTGTGAGTTAAACCCCACAAAACAGGGTTTTTCCCCTTTGCAAAAGAAGCTGCAGAAATCTGAGCTGATCCTCAAAAAAAATTGGGGCTTTTCCCCTCTAAAAACTAGGTGCGTCCTATGGTCAGGTGCGCCTTATAGTGCGAAAAATACGGTGAGTTGGTCAACTGGGGAGTTCAGCTGGCTTCCATTGCGTGGAACTGGGGAGGAGGGTGGGGAGCTTCAGGCTGCAAATGGCTCAGGTCAGCCCATGGACTGTAGTAATAAACATACTTGCCTTTTTAAACCACATCCAGGCTGTTCAGTTTCCCCTTGAGGAAGGCGTTTATGACTCCTCTTGCAATAAGCAGCCAGCTTATCTGGAGGGGAAGCGACCTGCTGGCTCATATTGTTTTATTTATTTAAAAGCATTTCCAAACCACTTTATGTTGCGAAAGAGGTGTATACCACACCCTACACAAAAACAATATCCATTACAATAAAAAACACAACCTAAAACCTACTTCAGAGAGCCGTCATGGTGTAGTGGCTGGAGTGTGGGGACTAGGGCATGGGAGACCAGGGAAGCTTGATGGTGATGATAAATTGATGGTGATAATAAATTATCATCATCATTATTATAACTTGAAAACAGAAACGCAGTGATAGGTGAGGTCCATGTACGCCAGCTCCCAAAATTTCCCACCCCTCCCCCAAAGCCCCACACACTACAAAGTAAGATATTGTTTAAATAATCCACTCTATTTTATTTTGTCTTAAAATAGTTTAAACTTTATGCTACAGACTTGTTTCCAAAAAAAACAGAAAGTCTCATCTTGCACCAAAAAATATATATATTTTATAACACTCTGCTTTATTATTATTATTTTTCTTCTTCTCCAAAGACCATTAAATACTAGATGGAAACGAGAATGAGTGTTAAAAAGAACATTTTTGTGTGGGTTTTTTTGTCTTTTTTTTTTTTTTAATTCAAGAGTTACACAACTGAAAACAATAAATTCTAAGCATTTTTTTTGTCTCCACTGGAAGATTCCAAGCTTGAGCTCCAGCAAGAAGAGCGGAGCTGCTAAAACCAGGCCTGTAAGGAAAACAAAGAGCCCAAGATGCAGGTGTCACGGCCTGCCAGTTTCTTGGGTAGAATCTGTATTTTTGTGGCACAAACGCCACATTTTTTTATTATCAAAGATCTTGCTGGTTTGCAAGGCATGTCTGGCAAGCCAGGATGGGTGCATGTTTCACAGGCCTGTGCAAGGGCGATCAAGTGCATTGGTTCTTAGCCATACGATGGCTACCATCTCACTTATCCATTAAGGAAAGAGAAAATCAGTCCCAGCGTCCTTTCGCTCTCTCAGACAAAGATGATGAAGAAGAAAAGGGAAAGGGGGAAATGGAAAAAGAAGAAGAAGAAGCAATGTATTAACTATCCAGTGATTGCGGTTTGAATTTTTTGTTTCTTTTCTCTTTCTCTTTTTTTTTTTAAAAGAACATAGCTTTAAAAAAATTATCCAGGTCAGCAAAAGAAACGTAGTGTTTTTGTTTTGTTTTTTAAATTAAAAGAGAGAGACATGAACAGGTTATCAAGCTTGGAGTTCATGATTCCTTTAAAAACAAACAGTGCACAATTGGAGGAAGTTTGGTTAGAATGCAGTCATATTTTTTATATGTACATGGAAGTCACAGCATATACAAAGTTTTTTTTCCCTTCTGCTTCTTTCTTTTTTTAAAAAAAGGAAGGGCTCCTAGATGCTTCTGGTACTGGCCAGCATAAAAGGGAGGATACTGGGATTACCAGGTTAGTAGACCGGCGTGGGTCATAGATTTTCTAAAGAGAGACGATTTTTATGTTTCAAAAGGCAACTTCATTAACAGTAGTAATGAAGCAGCCGCTCTCGGTCAGAGGCTGCCTGGTTAGCTTGCTCCGGAGTGCCCTTCAAACGCACCTCCATGTGAGTTACTTCCCCGTGATGCAATCCATGCAGTCATCACATGCATGCGTGAAAACTGGAAATGGACACGCAGGCCGACTGGTGTTTCTCACCTGATTGCCAACATGCCACAACCAACTGGGAAGAGCTAGGCGGCTGGCCAATGCCTCATGGCTGTGCCATTCTCTCTCTCTCTCTCTCACACACACACACACTCTCCAATCACATGGGACAGGGCCACGAGAAAGCAGTTCCCAAGCAGCTTTCTCGTGTGCAGGTGACTTTGAGCCTGGTGTTCATTTAGCAATGTAGTTTGAGAGCGATGGAATCAGCGAGTGAGGAGGAAAAAGAAGGGATGGCCTTTGGGGCAAAAGATCTGCAGGCACAACTGATAGCTTTAACAGCCTTGGGTGAAGACATTGTTTAGGGCCAATGTGTCCTGTGCACGGTAGCAGCTGGTGGAGTGGCGTTGCCCGCCTGGCTATCCAACATGGGGGATTCTACCAATAGCCGAGAGGGAGAGGAGAGGAGGATGGCGTGGACACAGCGTCAGATTGGCTCTGCTGCTGCTCCTGCAGTGCGCTGGCCTCCCTCGCCCCTTCCCCTCTTGGTTACCAGCAGCAACCTCCACGTTGAGATGGCAGGTGAGTAATGCCATGCCACCCTGCTGTTCTGGCAACCACAGCCAGGGTCTGCTGTACATCTTTAGTCCATGCTGCTTTGCCTGCCATAGCAAGCAGGACTCGGATTTCACAATCTGGCAATTTTAGCTCGGGGGAAGGAGACACTGTTCCCAAAGTTAGCATAATCATGCTAACATTGCAGGCCGAAGGCGGAAGAAACTGCCCATGAAAATACTTTCCCAAAATTTTCCTGAGCCCTGGCAACTACTTCAGGGAGGGAGTTGCAGCCTTAGACATCCTTGTTTTCCATTTTGCGGGGATGTTGCTAAGATGGCAGAGCCCTGAAAAATGCAATTCCTTCACTTTCAGTCTGAAATAAGGCCTCACCACCTCGCAGATGTTGAAGCAACAGGCACAGTCTCCAGGTCAAAGGCTGGCAAGCCCAGTGGTGTCTATTGGAACTATGACATAATCAATGACCAGGACAACAAAGCATTATCTGTTCCACAAATTGAGTCCTGACTGCCTCCATCTAACAACAAAATCCGAGTCCCAGAGTCCAAGTCCACTTTGTGGTCATTGATAGAGAGTGGGGGGAGGGCAGGAGATACAACCCATCCCCTCTGCAGAAACCTGCTATCAAGTTGTTTTTTTAAGAGTGACCACATCCTTCCCACTTTATAACGTCAGCAAAACTGCTCACAGAGCAATCTTAAGCACCTGCCACATCTGCAGAACTATCTAAGGCAACCCTCTCCCAAAAGTCTTGCCCACTGAACCAAGCCAAGATGGGAAAACAAGCCCCATGCTGTCCTTCAAACGACAATCAGATGGGGACTTAGAAAGGTCTTTTTAGTACTGGCAGCATGATCTAGTGAGCATAAAGAACTTTGTGGGAAGCGTAAACGTTGTTCAATTCAACGTAACAACACAAGCAGGGATTGCACAACAAGGAGATTTTAACTGAAAGCTGGCTGTGTGTCATTAACCACCTAACCAATGTCTATTCAACAGGCTGTATCTACTCCAGTGTAAATGATTACTGAACTGCCCCCAAAGTGCAGTCTCCTGGCTTGGCTTTCAGCAAAACCCAGTGGGACCAAGGGCTTGATGTGCCCCCCACCCTCACTTGGGGGACGCATAGGTTATCTAGGGCTTTTATAGATAACAAAAAGCATGGCGGTCCATCTTGTTTCCCTTCCAATACCACCTGTCTGAATGCCAGGACATTCCTCTTCTGTTCTTATAAGGCTCAGCATGAACTGAAGTTCCTTCTCAGCTTTGGCGTGTCCTACCCTTCCAGAGAGAGAATATTCTTACTCCTTGATAACCCAGGTACAGAGTGGCAACCTTACCATATGCAAAGGTTTGGTCCACCAACAGCTACTGCCGTTGCATAAGGAAAGATCATTTTATAGCGACCAATAACAGAACTGAGACAACTGCAGGAATGCCGTTTCGAACTGTCAAGACATTCAAGGAGTCTTGAGGAACAAAGGGCATTGCCCACATATTATTCAGAAACTGCCCCAGATGCACTAATGATTGAAGCCAACACTGATCAGGAATCAAGCAAAACAACTTTGTCTGGGTGTGCAATGGACTCTACAGCTAAAGGTGACTGGACAAACATGAACATCTAATGTGCCCAATGAGTCCAGCTGCCGTTACGTTGCTGCCTAAGTCCTATCATCCCTTGCAAGAGAACAGAAGGCATGCGGGGAAGGAGAAATATCGGCTTGCAGCAAATGCCAGGACTTGCAGAAGGCATTTGCAGAATCTGGGCCAGGGAACTGTTCTAAAGCCGAGGGGCATAAACCCAAGAGCTGGTGAAGCCCAGCAGTACTCAGCCGAGTTTTTAAAAGAAGGTAAAATCAAGGGCCATTTCTCATGTTAGTATGAAAAGCAAAGGTACACTTACAGATGAACACCTCGTCTCTGAAGATGCACACGCACACACAAAAGGAAACCCCAATCCTGCCCCCATTTTTCTTTTCGTCTACATGAAGTGATCCATATATACGGCAAAGCTTCCCTCGCTGCTCCAGATTTCGCTGCTCTTTCTGCGGCAGCAACCAAATGAATGAAGGCAAAGCCGTGCTGGGTAATTCTCGGGAGTGGGGGTGGTATGTAACAGGATATGTTCTACTTTTGATCATACATGCTTTGCATACAGAGCCTCATGCTTTCCTCTGTAGGATGGTAATATTCAGAGAAGCAATGGGAGGCTTCCTCTCTGCGAGTTATTTCTTGCTCTGTTTTGAACAGGGTAGGTGCCAGTCACCCTGAGAAGAGATTGACCTGGGCCTACTCTGTAAACATTCGCCCAGCTGAGAAAATGCTTCCCTTGGAAGGCGAGTCCCTAGCGACCCTGCAGCCTCCTCTAATTCTTCTCTTGCTAAGAGAAGGACAGGAAGGATAGTGTGCTAAAGGTTTGTTAAAAACCAAAATTCCTTTGTACAAATGCAGCCCAGGGCAGAAGGATCCACTCGAGTGCTCATGTTCTGCTTTTACATACCTCCAAAACACGTAGAGATACGGGTTAGGATGCACCCAGACCTTTAAAGCTTAACATGAAAACCACACCTGAGATCAGAATTAGGTACTTTTTGTGATGCTTCACTTCCTTGTGCTTTTGTTTGCTTCGGGTGAACAACAACAATAACAAAAAAAAGGCTGTAACAATCTGGGCCAAATGACCAGTAACAGTACAGTAGTCTAGAGAGGAAAAAATAAAATGCATTATTATTAGGACACTGAGCAGTGTGCAAGCTACAAATTATGTTGAGAACGATCTTTAGGGTTTTAAATAGAGCTGCTCAGTGCATGCTATAGGCCTTTTGTGATCAAGTCCTGCTGGTTTCGCAACCAAATCAACTTGCGTTATGAATGCCCCCCTTCTAGGCTCCCACAGTTATACTACAATCATGATGGGGGCATTCATTCAGAGCTATGAACAATTTGGGCCAGTGGTGTTATTACTATTTTTAATTAAAAAAAATGCGGAGGGGGGGGAAAGGAAATAATAATAAAGCCCCACATGTACCAGCGACATCCGTTTTAGTGGTGAATTAAAGCAATTGTACGGCTCTCTAAAGGGCATGGGTTGGAAGGTGTCACTGCTGCTGCCAGCGAATGCTCTAAATTAATCACACACAATGAAAAAACCTGGAAGTTGTTATTGAAGTACAGTGCCACTAAGTTTTCCGTAACAGGGAAAGCTCCCTTTGACTACAGAGGGGTCAATATCTCAAGGAAAGTTCTTGATGATGCAATTTTAATTGGAGGGTTTCGGGGAGGGGGGAGGAGGAGTTCAGAAGAGGAGGAAACCCTCCCGGAGGACTCTGAATTCCAGAATGCCAGGAGCAGAGGCTTTGAACACCGAGGCGATAACCAGAAACTTCTGTGCCACAAAAGGGAGAAGAGGGCTAAGTGACTAGAAAACACAGTGAAGTTGCATTACAGTAGGTATTTGCGCCTGCTGTCCTCGTCCAGCGTGAGATCCACCACTTCGGGCGGCGAAGACCAATTCTGCGGGGGGGCCACACCTGTCCATGGTTCAGATTGCCGGGTGCACTGCAGGCCTGAGCCGTGTTTCCGGGAAGACACACTCTGAATCACTCCTCCCCGGGGATGGACGCATCTGCGGAAAGCAAAGGGGAGACAAAGGACATGCCCGTCAAGGCTCACCTATTGGAGCACCAGGAGTGGTTTACACCAGGGGTTGTCAACCTGGTCCCCACTAGTGGGTGTTTCAGGATTCTAGGTGGGCGGTAGGGGGTTCTACGGCACAAGCTGGATCCTCTTTCCATTGAGCACTGATGGGCAGTAAGGAAATTTTACCATCAGGAAAGATGCATTAGTGGGAGGGAGGTATAAAAAGGTTGACTACCCCTGGTTTACAGCGATGCATGAAGACCTTAATTTCTTTGGCAAAGGGCTCGCCAAAATGAATGCATCAAAGCAGGGAGAGGGAGACAGAAAAATTATGTCCAAGTATTGGCTAAAATAGGGATGCGGGTGGCACTGTAGGTCAAACCACAGAGTCTAGGGCTTGCCGATCAGAAGGTTGGTGGTTCGAATCCCCGCGACGGGGTGAGCTCCCGTTGCTTTGTCCCTGCTCCTGCCAACCTAGCAGTTCTAAAGCATGTCAAAGTGCAAGTAGATAAATAGGTACCACTCCGGAGGGAAGGTAAACGGTGTTTCCGTGCGCTGCTCTGGTTCGCCAGAAGCGGCTTAGTCATGCTGGCCACATGACCTGGAAGCTGTACGCCGGCTCCCTCGGCCAATAAAGAGAGATGAGCACCGCAACCCCAGAGTTGGTCACGACTGGACCTAATAGTCAGGGGTCCCTTTACCTTTACCTATTGGCTAAAATGTGATAAGGAAAGGAGGTGTAAAAGGGCTTTTAAAATGTAGCATAATTTGGAGGAATTAACTTCATGTGTGAAATGGGCACCAAAGGATAAACACTGAACCGTCCTTACAATTTATACAGCGCTTGAGGGTGTTTCAAAGCACTTCGCTTGTTATGATGGCTATTGTTATTATTAAAAAAATTAGACTGCTCGCGGCATGACACCATCAAAGCGGTGCAGAGGGCAGAAAACAGAATAAAACATGGGAACACAAAAGTACAACTAAACATAAAGCATTAAAAACTTCCCGATACAGAGCTGCCTTCAGATGCCTTTGGAAATTCATGCAGATGTTTATCTCCTTGACATCTGATGGGAGGGCGTTCCACAGGGTGGGCGCAACTGCCAAGAAGGCCCTCTGCCTGGTTCCCTGTAACCTCACTTTTCGCAGGGAGGGAACAGCCAGAAGGCCCTCAGAGCTGGACCTCAATGTCCGGCCTGGACAATGGGGGTAGAGATGCTCCTTCAGATATACAGGGCTGAGGCCATTTAGGGCTTTCAAAGTCATTATTTAAGCAATCCATACAGCAGCCATGCCAAGGTCAGTACTGTATTATCATCTTGGTATTTACCAAGGTGGGAGGTTTAGGCAGAGAAAACAGTGGCTGGCGCAGAGCCTAGTCAGTCAAGAGCATCATCTAGGGCATTTCTGAGATACAGAGAATGTTACAAGGATTGGGCTGTTACAGGATATTTATAGAAGCTGTAGTCTTCTTTGCTGAACTAGATGATGCAATGGGAGTACAAGCCCATCAGTATCTTCAATTCGCTTACTCCTGAGCACAGGTAAGCTGAGTGACATGCCGGGGGGGGCTGGATGAGGATTTGGCAGGCACCCACATTTCCTGCAATGCCCCCCTAAGCTGCATGTGTAGGGGGAGGGAGCATCAGGGGAAACGGCCCTGTTGAGGTCCTTGGATTGCAACCACGCCTGACTAGATCAAAGCAACGAGAAATATCATCCTGCGCCACTTTTTTTTTTTTAATGACACGGGTTTAAAAGGCCACCTGCCTTGCGCATTCTCTGTAATTTTACAGAGATGTCAATGGACCTGAGAAAGCATCCCACTTCCAGATTTCCAATAACTGTTTTAGTGTTCAAAAGGTGACTCTGGTATTTGAAAGGTGAACCCACTTACAGCCTGTAGACCACCCCCCCCCCGCCAAGGATGGAGAAACCTGGGATTAGAGCTACATCATGCGCCAGTGGCCAGAAGGTTCAACAGAGTCAGCGCAGGGCTAACTCTCGCCCGGCTGGATACCTGCTATTGGCCAGACACCAAAGCCACCTGCAGCTTCTCTCCCTAGAAAGGGGAGCATGAAACCAGGACGACAGTGACTGTCTGTGCCCAGATGCTGAGCAGGCTTCCTTGTGGTCCCTGGCAGCCAGTACCTGGGTAGAGTGGGAGGAGGGGGGAATCTTATGCTGCAGACCTGCCTTCGCACTGGAGACTGAGGGACACTTGGGCTCTGCACCTTTCCTCAAACGGTTCTTCGCTCTCACTTCTTGCCTTGCCTTTTGACACCTCACTGGCTTCCTCCTCTGCTTCCTCATCACTTCCTCCTCTGCTTTCGCTTCTCCCTATGCCTGGAATGCCTTTCTCCCCTGTCGCTTGACACACTTCTTTCCTGTTTTGAAAAAACGACCTTCTTAAGACTCGGGTTCTCCCTTTGCTTTGCTCCCTTATGATTTTGCTGCTTTAAGTTTGCTTAAAAATAAGCTTGCAGCGGCTTGTTGCACACTATGCGGTATGCTGAAGACACCCTCCTCTGTGCCCTGTGCCTCTGGGTTCGGCAGATTCCGTAGCATCCAAATATCAATCATATATTTGACACTAGGTCCATGTTTAATGTGTATGCACTTCCGGGGTTAGATTGGGAAAAGGCAAGTCATCTTAACAGAGGGAGGGAGAAAAACTACCCAGAGTCGGAAAAAAGTAACATGACCAACTGATCTGCATTTTTTTTCCTTTTCAAAAATTAATTCCAAGTATTTAGATGGACTCAGTGCTTAAAAGGGAAATTAGGGGCTTCCGGTCGGCGCGCCGGAGGGGAAGGTCGGGGGACATGCCGCTGCTGGCATTCCCCGACCCGACCGGCTTTAAAGGGGTGCTTGCGACGGCGACGCAGCCCCCAAAACTCCCGGGAGTCTTGATCCCGGGACCTTAGGTCCGGCAGTAGCTCTTAACGACGCCCCAACTCCCGCGGCGGCCACAGTAGAGGCTGTCGTGTGAGACGCGGGGCGACGGAGCTCCACGGACCGCCATTGCCCGTCGGGCTGAAGCTGCGAGCCCTTCCCAGCTGAGCGCGCTGATTTCTCCGCAAAAGGACAAGATTGGATATTTTAATCGTGAGTACTAAAAAAAAAAAAGTACCGAAGAATTTGGACTAATTTGACGAAGTACAGGGATGTAATTTACGGAGGTCCGTCCCTTGCTATTGTGGCACTAAATCAGGAACTTTATTACCGATGCGATTGAAACTGTAACGGAATTTGGCTTGGCAACAGAGATTCGATCCTTCTGACACCCCTGATCGGGGGGGCAACTAACTAACAACTTGGATATGTAGTGGATTGAATCGGACCTGTTGGACTTTATTGTGGAACTTGGAATTTGAATCTGGACTTGGTTCGGTGTGGAACTTTGCATAACTATGTCTTTGAAAATGGAGGATGATTTGGACAAAGGAGGCTGGAAGAGGGTCCTTGAAAAAATCTGGGAACTGAGAAAGGAGTTCCAAGCGGAAACCGCAAGAATGAGAGGAGTTGTAAACAACAGTGATGCCATCCCAGCTGCACAAAGGATGGAAGGGGGAGAAATCCCCCCCAAGGTTAAAGAGAAGCCTCGCTGCAGGAAAATTTCTTCTCGGCACAAGATAACTGGACCCAAGAAAAGAATCAAGAAAACAACATCTGCGAAAGTTAACGCTTTTCAGCGCAAGAGGATAACAATGAAGGAGGAGAAGTTTTTTTTTAAAGACTGGGAGCTGGAACAGCGGAGAAGACACAGAGATGATGAAGCCCAACTGCAAGCAAGCACTTGGGCTTGGACTGGGGAACGGCGAGGGGAGGGTTGAACAGGGTAGGTGGGCAACCAGGGACTGATTATATATGCGGATTTTGAATATCTATGCCGGACAGGGTTTTGAGCTAGGATTATGTTAGGATCTTTCGAAGTTAGGAGCCTGAAGATTAAGGGGAGTCAGAAGGAACCTTATAGAAGATTTGGGAGGAGGACGCGGAGGTTGGAACTAGAAGATGAGGTGAAATAAGAATTAAGGATATTGTATTTGATTTAGAATTATGTTTTGAAATGATGTTAAAGATATGTTTAGTACACCTATGTACCTGAACCAGAATTATGTTTTGTTTAATGCAGCCACTGGGGAGGTGCGGAGGAAGCCACTATGGATATGTTTTGTAACCAAGAATGGTCTACCTGAGAATAGGGTTAGGCCGAAGTTAGATAATGATTGGTTTAAGGTCAGGGAAAATAATGAATGGGTTTACCTCTGTGAGAGGGAGGGTAAGATTAAATAACTCCTCATGGTGAGAGGTGGGGAGTGATGAATCCTGACTGAAATGTAAGGTCTTATGTGTATAAAATTTTAAAATTAATAAAAATTATTTTAAAAAAAATAAAAATAAAAAAAATAAAAGGGAAATTAGTACCTTGCGTGTTCCTGAACTCCCACGATCTCCACCTCGCTATCTGATGATGCTATATTAATTTCTTCATTGACCTGGGTGTTGCTGCTGGGGGCCTTGCCGCATGCCAGGAATCCAGCATTCAAGTGATCTGTAGAAGACAAAGAAAAAGGACAATCCAACCCAAGATTCAGCAGCTTGATCACCCTTGCAGGAAATCCTTAGAAAGAAGCCGTTTCTCACCAACGTCAAGCAAAGACCCATTCATCAGACTGCCATTGCAAAATATACCAGTCATGGATTGGGAGTGGGGGATGGGGAGAAGACTTTCCTTCCTGGCAGACCCTGTTTTTGTAGAAAAACAGACCCTTCATATATTTTTTTATGATGGATTGCCACCAGGTTGAACCTGACACAGTCTACTGTCCACCTGCTAGAAAAGAAGAAGAAGAAGAAGAAAAAGAAGAGGAGGAGTTTGGATTTGATATCCCGCTTTATCACTACCCGAAGGAGTCTCAAAGCAGCTAACATTCTCCTTTCCCTTCCTCCCCCACAACAAACACTCTGTGAGGTGAGTGGGGCTGAGAGACTTCAAAGAAGTGTGACTAGCCCAAGGTCACCCAGCAGCTGCATGTGGAGGAGCGGAGACGCGAACCCGGTTCACCAGATTACGAGTCTACCACTCTTAACCACTACACCACACTGGCTCTGAGTCCCACCCCCAGGGTCCCTTCCATCAACCTAGCTCTACAAAAAACAAACAAACCCGAAGAGTATTTTTGGATTTACAAAATGACCCAGAGGTTAACAAAACTTTGTGAAATATCCTTGGAGAATATAAAAGTGTCTCTGAACAATTGTGTGGTCTGGAAGATTTTTGTGAGAAATTCCAGAGAAATATCTTTCTAAAATCATTGACACCAAACACCAGATCATTCAGAAAAGGTGGAGAAAAGGAAAAGGAAAAGTGACACATCACACAGACAGACTTGCAAATAAAAATAAAAATGTCAGAGTAAGTTAGTTTTGCCTGCATGAGTCGGGCTTCAGTTAAGGGGCTAAACTTTTACTAGTCTTAGAATCCCATAAAAATGTTAGGCTTCACTCATGGTCTTTCATCCTTTGGAAGCATTTAATCAGAAGTTCAGATATTCTCTCTTTCTTTCACAATCTTTTGCAAGGAACTGTGCACATGTTCTGAACCCTACTGGTCTGTATTACAAAAGGACTGGCTATTTTTGAGTAGCTGAGGTATTGGAGAAAAGGGATTTAAAAACGCAGGATATTTATTGGGGAATGAAAGGAAGAATATTCGTCTGTTTTGGACTTCCAGAGAAGTGGTCAGCCACAGGTGCTCTAGGGGCAATGTCTGCCTGCTTGGAATACAGCTTGCCTCCATGCCAGTTCAGCCATATTTACAATGTGGACACTTAAGTTTTCTAATAGCGTGCAGTGGAAAGAATGGGTTTGCATGCCTAGTTGCTGCAGGCCTGATGACCTCAGGCTACAGATGAAGAGTCGCGGCGGGGGGACATCAGCGTAGGGCCAAGTGCAGGAGAGAGCGTTGGACTGGGACAATGTTCCCCTACTCACCTGTCTCAGCATTCAGCTCTTCTAGCAGCCCTCTCGTCCTCCAAGTAGGCCCAGTGTCCTGGTTAGCAACACAACTGTTGTGCTCTTGGACTACCGCAGCTGCCAATAGATTGTCTACATTCACCACTTCCGGGTCGGAATTTGTGTCAGAGATATCATAGTGAGCCACGACCGGAGCTCCATCTGGGAAGGAAAGGAAACCCGCAGCTATTAAGACCGCAAGCGGCTCGGAGGAAGCACAAACTCTACTGCTGCTTTGCTGTCTATATACCGAGCGTTAGCATTTGGCTACTAAACCAATCAAAAGCAGTGACAAAACTGCCAACTTTCATTTGATATAGATCAGCCTTCTCGGATGGGGTGTCCGCCAGCTGATTTGGACTACAACTCCCAGCTGATGGGAGTTGTAGTCCAAAACATCTGGGTGGCCCCAGGTTGCAGAAGGCTGATGCAGACCATAAACATCATTTGTTGAAGTAATATGCAAGTAAATGCTTTACATAACTCCAATATTATTTATCTAAAGTATTACCCAATACACTTCCAAATTTCCCACAAAAGAATAATAGAATCATAGAGTTGGAAGGGAACCCAAAGATCCTCTAGTCCGATCCCCTGCAATGCAGGAATATGCAGCTGTCCCATACGGGGATTGAACCTGCAACCCTGGTGTTATCAGCACCGTGCTCTAACCACCTGAGCAATCCAGTCAAAACTATTGTCGGAATACTTTGTGCAGATCTAACAGATCTGCCCTATTTCTCCCCTTTATATATCTGTGTGAGGCTTCCCTTGCAGGTGGGTCTGCAAAGTGCAGTGAGTGTAGAATGCTGCAGTGCAGCTGCTGACAAGGAATGAGATCCTCCCAGCATACCACACCTCGGCCCAAAGGTTTGCAGTGCCTGCTGATTCGCTACTGGGCCAAGTTTTCCTACTGACCATATAAAGCCCTTAATACCTTGGGGCCTGCTTACTTGAGGGACCGCAGTGCGCCTGCCATGCCTTCTCCACCACTTTGATTTACAGGGCTTGCACTCTTACAAGTGTCTTGTAATCATCATTCCATGTCTGTCCAACTTTCAGGGTGGCAGCAACTATGCCATGGAACTCCTTGCATGTTAACACTATTCAGGCACTCTTGCTATACTGCTTTTTGAAGCTTGCTAAGAAGACTTTGTCCAGACCTATCCTTTTAAATTCTGCTGATTTTATCTGCATCTCATTATATTGCAGAATGCACACGGCTTAAGAGATTATTCTTTATTTTATTGAGTGGTTTATATATGTATTTTTCTAAATCATTAAACGTCTGCATTTCTGCGCTTTTGAAGATTTCGAAAACTGGAAGCACAGATGCAGAAAAAGCGGTGCAGAAACATACATGTGCGAACACATGAAGCTGCCTTATAATGAGTCTAATTATCATTGGTCCATGTGGCCTAGCATTGTACACTCTGACTGGCAGCAGCCCTTCAAGATCTGGGGAAGATGCCCTGTTACCTGAGATGCTCTAACTGGAAATGCCAAGGGCTGCATGCAGACAATCTACTCTGCCAACAAGCTATGGAAAAGGTGTGTCACATTTCATCTGGCAACTTACAATTAAGGGGGGCAGATGAGGACAAACCCTCCTTTTCAATTCACTCATCTAACACACCGACAAAAGAATTCACGTCAAATTCTTTCCAAAATCACAGCAGGGTATTTTTGTTGCTAAGTGAGAGGGTGCCGGGGGTGGGGTGAAGAGCGCCAGATGGACAGCAAGCATGCCTATTCTCAATATAGCTGCCTTAGAAACAACCATCTACTCCTATGAAAGTGGGAAGAGAGGGAGGGAATGGAAAAAGCAGCAGCTATGTAGACTGAAGAATCAACAGCTCAAGCTAGGCAATGAGGCAAACTCAAGATTTGGCTGTCGGAAACACGCAACTTGCTCATGGTGTTCTCTCTTCTCCTGCTCCTCCGCATCCTGGTTTCTAGGAACAATAGTTTGCCTCAATGTCTGAGTTAAGCAAATTATGGGTATCACTAATCACAGTCTGCCTCCAAACAGAATGAGAAATCATTCTGAAGAAGTGTGCATGCACACGAAAGCTCATACCAAGAACAAACTTAGTTGGTCTCTAAGGTGCTACTGGAAGGAATTTTTTTATTTTATTTTGTTTTGAGAAATCATGGTTTGAAGTGGGCTTCCGACTCTAGATTGGAGGCAACCCGTGATCAGCAGTACTCATAGTTTCAGACATCACAACAACTTATGTTTACCATAACCCAGGAAGCACAGAAGGTAACTGGCATGTGCAAGCACAGAGTGTGTTCCCAACGGCCAAATTATGGCTTGTTTCATCTGCATTGAGCCAGGATCTCACTAGTCCACACAGTCATGCATTATCATGGCACAAATGTTTGTGACACAGAAAAACACAGAGGCAGTCCCTTCTTTAATTTATATGGTTCAGAGTCCTGTCTGGAGACTAGACACCTGAAATGCTCAGTCTTAGAATAACCTGGCGGGGAATTATTTTGAAATGTTCTTGGGGTTTTCTGCTTTGTCAATGAGCAGCAGACCCCCTCCCACTCCCAATGTCACATCACAAACAGTTTTTGCTATCTCCCTCCATTTCAAATGTCTTCTACTATGAAGCATTGTGCGTTTCGGGTGTTCATGTGTGTCAGCATCAGTCTAAAGCTTCCTTAGGCATGCAAACAAGTTAAATGGATCTTTGGATTTTTAAAATGTGAAAGCAGCTTTCTGGTTCAGACCAAAGGTCCATCTAAGTGCAACATTCTGCTTCTTTCAGCAGCCAACCAAATATTTTTGGAGGCCACAAGCTGGACATAAAGCCAATAGCCTCCTCTGCTTTTGCTCCCCGGCACTTAATATTTAGATATACACTCCTATAAAAATGGAGGTTTCATAAAAGCCATCATCACTAATAGCTGTTTCTCCATGCATCTGACTTGTCCCCCTTAAAACCGCCATGCCACGTGGAACTGAATTTTGTAAAGCCTGCAATACACACCCCATCTGGAGGTATTATTATTATTATTATTATTATTATTATTATTATTATTATTATTATTAATACACTGCCCATCTGGCTGGGCTTTTCCAGCCACTCTGGGCGGCTCCCAACAGAATTAAAAGCAAAATAGAACATCAAACATTAAAAACTTCCCTAAACAGGGCTGCAATGCATATTCTGAAAGAAAAAGTCACCTTGCTGTCAAGAGAACCGACCCTCACAGAATATAAAAATAATCCTTCCAATGGCTAATGGGGATGTGCAAATGGGATACAGAGCCCAATGATTTGTCAGACATCCCCAGTGAAAGGTTCTCACGTCACAAAGCTGGGGAAGACTTTGAGATTCCCAACATGAGTCTGACCAAACTGCGGGAAGCGGTGGAGGACAGAAGTGCCTGGCGTGCTCTGGTCCATGGGATCACAAAGAGTCGGGCACGACTAAACAACTAAACAACAACTGCTTGTTTGGACAGAGGATACTGGGCTAGATGGACCAATAAAAATGATTCAGTATAAAAGCAGTTATTCGCTTATATAAAATGGCTGTCAGCTACCATGCAGTATAAATCCCTGTGTAATCCGACAAAGTATAAGAATAATGTACCATATTATGGGAAATGAAGCTAAAGTTTTAGGAATCTAAGAACCCAACTTTAGAGCAGACCCCAAGTTCATCCTGTTTCCTACAGTGACCAACCAAATGCTCTGTGTCAGAGACATAGGGATTTTGGTAAATTTTTAGATTTCATTTCTCAAATAACTAAATAAATCAGGTAATTTAGCAAGACGTTTCTTAATTCCATAAGGAACCACTTAAAAGTATCCCAAAATCAGTTCTGTAAATTACGTTAAAAGAAACGTACAGAAGATTCAGGATAAACCAGCATCAATAACAACCTGCTTCCTGAAACAATGAGTTGCAAAAATTAAGACAGATTCAACTTAAATAAAAGGTAAATGGAATGGTTAACTACTAGTATGTACAAAGGGGACAATGATCCAACACCAAACACTGATGATTGTAATGCGGGGAGGAATCATAGCCAGTTGCAGATTGACATTTGCTGTTGAAAATAGGGCTATAAACTTTATATGCAAGAGTGAGATTTTTTTACGTGGGAAGTGAGGATGTGTGTTACAACACTAACTGGCATGCAGAATTAAGCAAAGGCGTAATTTTCCTCCCCACAATATCATCAGAGTTCAGTGCAATATGGTATCAATTGACATTACATGGTCAATAAAAATGTTTTGAGTGCAGAAGATACGAGGGTCAAGTACAATATTGACTGCTTCTTATCTAGCCAATTAAGGAGCTACTCATAATGAATTCCTTTTCATGTTTTGCAAATGAGTTTACTTTAATTGTCAGTAATATTGTCAAAAGTAGAATCAGACAGGTCTAAATGAGCCAAATTGTATTTAGACAATAACTGGAGTCAAGTCAAAATTGTACCACTCCTACATGTATAATCATGCAAAAATGTATAATAAATGTATATACATGCAGAGTGATATTCTTATCACCTACCCAGAGAATAACTTGGGTGAAAGTCTTCATCAGTAGGAAATACAAGCATAAACTTGCTATCTGTAGCTCCAACTCCTGTATCTTCCACACTTCCAAACAGCACACCTTATAACTTAGCTTAAATTTTTAGCATACAATGAACAAACAGTTTACATGCTGAACAATAATTAACATTTGTCAATTATGAAAATAAATATTTAAACTAGGTTTCTTTAAAAGAAAAACTGGCAAAAGTCAAATGCCCTAAAATTGTCACTGGAAGAGTTGTGTTATTTGACTACTCTGGACTCTCAAATGAGATTGGGAAAAGGGAACTTTCTATGCATGTTTGGATTAAGCTAAATCCAGAAGCAGCCCAGGCAAAAGGCAAACGAAGCCGATCATGGGCAGGTGAGGGGAAAGACAGGAAGGTGAATAATCTCTTGCACAAGCCCTGCTGGACTTAAGGGGAGCCATGCAAGGGCATTCAATAAGACCTGTACAGGGAGGAAACTGTCAGAATGAATCCTTCTTTTTTTACTGGTGGTGGGGTGGCTTAATGAATTTTCTGACTCAGGCTGCAATACACTTGGGAATAAGTTCATTTAACACACTGGGGATTGTTTCTGAGTAAATATGCAAAGGACTGGGTTACATGGCACCAAAAGGTTCTGTCTAGGCCCTGGCTAAAACTGCCGTCCTGTTAGGAAATTCACAACGCAACTTCCTGCAACTTCTCTCAATCTTCAAAGCCGACTGTCCTCTGATATGTTGTTCACTTCTGTATCACACAGAAGGGAATGGCTATGGTTATGCAGGTTTATTAGTGGCAAGCATTCGTTTCCATAGCAGAATGGAAGCCTACAATCAGTATAGGTAGAAATTCAGGAATGAGAAGTGCCCAAGAAAATTGACACTTTCCCCATACTTGCATGGGATAGAACTGATCGGAGGAATCTTAAGTTAGTGTCTACCCAACTCTGCTGCAGTTCAGTGTGCAATACCCAACACTCCTGTGCGCAAGGGCTCCCCATTTACTTTGGCAGAGGCAGCGATATGGTACATGCAAGAGATTGCTTACTGGGAGCTGCCACCTCCGCTGAAATGAATGGGGAAGCCCCTGTGGGAAGGCAACTCTACAAATCCAAACAAAACGGAAGGCAAGAGAAACAAAGCTTTGGGAAACAATTGCATTGAAGAAAGGGCGGGGAGGAAATAAGCTCCATATTTGGGGATGAGAAACAAACGACCAGTGGATTATCAGATGCAAAGGCGGAAAATGTCATAAAGAAGCAGGAGCCCCACCTGGGCAGGCTAAAGGCCCAGCTGGTCCAGAGTCCTCCTTCCCTCAATGACCAACCAGACACCCTCCTAGAAACACATGAGCAGTGCATGAGGGCAGCGGGTCTCCACTGGTGTTCCTTCCAAACAAGAAATATTCAGTGGCTCACTTCTTCTGAGCATGGAGCATTTAGCCTTCATGCTTAATTGGCAGGGCAATTCTTTTTGGATTTGTCTAATCTTTAAAACAAAAAAACAAGCATGAAGCTACAGGCCACCACTTCATCTTGAAGCTGCAAATTCCCTGAATCACAAGTTTCCTAAGAGGAGTACTTTTCTCCTGAACCTACTGCCAATCAATTGCACACAAATCATCTGGTTAACTGACGTTCGCATCCAAGCCGATGCAAATGTATGAGGCTTGGCAATGATGGCTCTGCAACAAAATTTGCTGGCCAGCTCACATTTGCTTGGTGAACAGCACAGAGAGACGTCTCCATTGGGAAACTGACATGGAAAAATAAAACCCAGCATGGCATTTTCACATCTGCAATTTCAGAATGCACACTAAGGGGGCTGCCGGATCCTGCCACGTTAAGAACTGCCTGGAATATCCAGCCCAGAGGCATTTTTTAATCCAGCATCATGTTTTCCACGCATGAAGCTGCCTCATATGGAGACACACCATTAGCCTATCAAGCCCAGCCTGTAAGGGGTCAGCTCTCATAAGGCAGGGATGTCCAACCGTTCGACCGCGATCGACAGCTCTCATAAGGCAGGGATGTCTAACCGTTCGACCGCGATCGACAGGTCGATCCCCGGCTGCTAGTGGTCAATCGCGGGCTCTTTTTTCTCCATGGGGGAGAAAGAACATCCGCCCCTGCCTCCTCGCTCCGTCCTTCAATCGCGCATGAACGCAAAAACGGAAGACCGAGTTATCGCTGCACGCGGTTTCTTCTTGTTTGCTGAGCGATCGTTTGGTGTGTTACTTTTGCCTCCCCCCCTAAAAAACTCCACAACTTTGACCTGCTCCCCTAAAAAAAAGCTAGGATTGAGCTTGGGACGTTGCGGATGATAGGCAAATGCCTCTATATGCTTGTAGGATTGTAACTGTTTATCCTTGTAGTCAAGAGAAACGTTGACTGTGAATACTGAGGACTCAATTCATGATCATAGCTGAAATAGGGCCACTGAGAAAAAAGAGGGAGTTGTTCGTATGCTCAGACAAACTGCAAGGTTTGCAGAAGTATACATATATAAAAAAGCCCACCTTTGAAATGGAGCAGCTCCCCATCACCCCAAAAAACAATGGGACTGTGAATGCTCTGTGATTACCAAACACTACCAAGGGATGTTGGAAAATAAAACCAGAAAACCAGTGGTGGAGCAAATTGGCTTGCTTAAGCTTATAAAATCCTAAAGGAAGGCATGGCTTGTTCCTTGGTATTATTGAGATCTGCATTAATGGCAAAAGTGGTCACCCCAGATAACTATGGAGTGGAATGGAAAGAAGCTTTGCTTAAGAAATTCAGGCTCATGGTTTAAGCAGGCCTCCATGTCTTTCTTACAGATGGAAATGTCTCTGCCTAGACCAGTGTTTCCCAGACTTGGGTCTCCAGCTGTTTCTGGACTACAACTCCCATTATCTCTAGCTAGGAAGACCAGCGGTCAGGGATGATGGGAATTGTAGTCCGAAAAATAACTGGAATATGGGGAGCAGAAATGCTGCCAAGGCCTTAAAACAATACACCAGTTATGAAGAAGATATAGGTTTGTTCTCCTGCATTTTGGCAGCTCTGAGTGACCTTCATGAAGCTCCATGTCCCCTCATCAGGCATGAAAACATGCCAAGTATCTTAAAACAATTGGAAACTGTTTTCTGCAGGCGCCCAACACGTCATTCACCAATATAGAACTAAATTTTAGTGAGAAAAAGTGGAGTGAGAGAAATGAACAAATCAGAACACAGGGGGGGAAATGGGGTGTCAAGATCCAAATGCAACTGTACCTCAGTGCTAGGACTCACTTTTTCAAACAACTTTATTTTATTTTATTGTTCCTTTCACTAAGTTTTTCTGAGGACAACTGGAGCTCAGCTTGCCTCAGCCTTCACTGTGGGAACTTTGAACACCTTCTTCCTTTGGTTTTTTATGCTACTCTTGGCCATTTTGTCTGAGTCAGGCTTTTGGAGTTGAATATTTGGCTCCTGAACAGTTCTGAATAAATGCCTTGTCTTTAGTTTTTATTTTCCCCAAAGGTTCTGTTTATCTTCCTGGGAGGCTCAGACTCCACTCTTCATATTGTAAACATTTTTAATCTATTTTTATCTTAATTCATTTCCTATTTGGACCATTCAGGGTGTTAAATTCATTTACCTCTAATTCCCTTTCCCACCACCCCAAGAACCTGTTCCTTGGATCCCTCCTTACATCTATAAGTATCTATAATCCGCTCCTTATTCTTTAGGTTACATTACTATATACTGGAGAATTTAGTAAGCTTTTAGCTAGTTTGGACTGGTGGAAGTTGAAGGAAAATGCTGTTTAGGGCAACGTAATATGCATGCTTTAGTTAGTGGCAGCCGTTTTGTTAAATATTTTTACAGTATTTGCCAATTATTTTTTTCAGTTAATTGCTCATTAGAAATTGTGTATCTCTTTATATCTCCATTGTGTTGCCTTATTCTTTAATTTTCTACTGTTTCTGTGTTTAATCTCATTTGCACCTCTCCCTCGGTTAATATGAATTTCATATTGTTCCTTTCCACTTTTATACTGCTCTTACATAAAAATTAATGTATTTTTTTTTTCTATCAATGCCAAGTTTGCATGTTTTCATCATATGTCTGCTTACATTTAAGTAAATCTTTCAGGTTCCCTGCATTCTGCGTGTGACTCTGGCTCCTTCCTGGTTAGCACTACTAGTTCAAGAGACGGACACTTAAGAATCTATTTTCAGCTCTCTCCTTCCCAATTTTTGTTGTCGCTCCAGAAGACGAGACTCAAACCAATGGGTTTGAATGGCAAGAAAATGGATCCTGGCTAAACGTTAGGAAGAGAGATGGTAGAAGCTGTTTGTCCGTGGAATAACAGCCTTGGAAAAGCTCATTCAGAAAGCATCCATGTTGCATGCAGATGACACCAGGTTCAATTCCTGGGATCTCCAGGTAGGACTGTGAATGTCCCCTGCCTGAAACTCTGGAGAGCCACTGCAATTCAGTGCAGACAATACTGAGCTAGATGGACCGACAGCAGCTTTCTAACTTCTATACCCCTTTTTATGCAGAAGCTGGAAGAAGATCATCTGGGAATGGTGTAATAGGGAATTCCCTGCATTGGCAGCAGTTTGGAGTAGATGCCCGTGGTTGTGGAACACTTTGGTTTTGGAACGGACTTCCGGAACGCATTGAGAACCAAGGTACCGCGGTATTGTGATTGCAACCCTGAAACAGGAGCACGTCTATCAGGTGAACGCATGATGCAAAATTTTGCTTCAGGTGACACTTGTTATCACCAAATCCAGCCTTACAACAGTGGCAAATGATGACACACAATCACAAAAACAAAACAAAAAGAGCTACGCTGAGGTCTGTCCGTTTTTGCTATTTATTTTGCGGTTTTGTTTTTATGGCTCTTTTAGTTTAGTTTTTGTGATTGTGTGGATCCCAGTTCAGCTGCTGACTGATTGATTGTGTGACTGCAGTACATTGTTTATTGCTTTCATTTTATGGATCGATGATCTTGTTAGATAGTAAAATTCATGTTAAAATGCTGCTTTAGGGGTTGCTTTTAAAAGTCTGGAACGGATTAATCCATTTTGCATTACTTTCTATGGGAAAGTGCGCCTTGGTTTTGGAACACTTTGGTTTTGGGACGGACTTCCAGAACGGATTGAGAACCAAGGTACCATGGTATTGTGATTGCAATCCTGAAACAGGAACATGTCTATCAGGTGAACGAACGCATGCTGCAAAATTTTGCTTCGGGTGCTACTTGTCATCACCAAATCCAGCCTTACAACAGTGGCAAATGATGACAAAGTGATTTCTTTAAAAAACAAACAAACCTTCCAATCAGGAGTAAAACAAGTACAGCCAAGCAGCACATAAAGGTAAAGGTAAAGGGACCCCTGACCATTAGGTCCAGTTGCGGACGACTCTGGGGTTGTGGCGCTCATCTCGCATTATTGGCCGAGGGAGCCGGCGTACAGCTTCCAGGTCATGTGGCTAGCATGACTAAGCCACTTCTGGCGAACCAGAGCAGCGCACGGAAACACCGTTTACCTTCCCACCGGAGCGGTACCTATTTATCTACTTGCACTTTGACGTGCAGCACATACGGAGCTGCGTTTATTGTTACTGCTAGTGGAAGACTTCAGCACTGGCAGGTCTGTTCCTTTACCATTAGAAACCTTGGTGCACAAACATGCTGGTTCTTAGAAGAAGCCTCGGCCTCCCTAGATCTATGCTTCCTCAAATGCTTTGTCAATAAACAACTCAAACTACTTACTTTCTTTGGCAAACTATACTGGGCATGCAAAAAAAAACAACAGGAACGCTTGGTTACACCAGAGGCTTTACCTTCACCAACTTGGTGCCCTCCAGATGTTGCTGGATGGCAAAAGGGCAGCCAAACTTATCAAGGGGATGGAGCGACCTGCCTATGAATAAAGGCAGCAGCGTTTGGGACTACTTAAGTTTAGGGGAGAGGCGAGTAAGAGGCGACATGATAGAAGTTTATAAAGCTATTCATGGCATGGGGAAAGTGGAGAGAGAGTTTTCCTCACTCTTTCACAGCACTAAAACTTGGGGAAGCTGAGGATCGGAAGATTCGGGAGAGATAAAAGAAGGTACTTCTTCACACAGCTAAAACAGTGGAACTTGCTCCCACAGGAGGTAGTGATGGCCACCAACTTGGATGGTTTTAAAAAGGATTGGACGAATCCATGGAAGAAAAGGCTATCAATGGCTACAGAGCCATGATAGCTATGCTCTGCTTCCACGGTCAAAGGCAGTAATGCTTTTGAATGCCAGCTTCTGGAAGCCACGGTGGCGGGGCGAGAGAGTGCTCTTGCACTTGGGATCTGCTTGTGGGCCTCCCAGAGGTATCTGGTTGGTCACTGTGGGAACAGGGTGCTGGAGGAGTGGGCCATTGGCCTGATCCAGCTTAGCTCTTCTTAACTCTCATCATAACCGACGACCGGCCATTATGGAAAGGGTTGATGGAAAGGGTTGTCTAGAGGGTACCAGATTGGAGAAAGCTAATGCCCAGTGAAGTTTACAAAAATAAACTGATAAATACGCTGCTCGAGAAGCAGGGATGTGGAGGGATTATAGGGCATTATAGCGTCTATACAGGAGATGCAGAGGTAAGTGGCTGCAGAAACCAGGTAGAAGTGAAAAGCGAAAGATGCATGGAACTGAAAGGAGAGGGGAGATGTAAAAGTTCCCCAAGCAGCACCTGAGGCAGTTTAGCTAGATTTTAAAATAAACCTCACAAAACCTCCCCCCCAAAAAAGGGTTAGCTTTATATTTTACATTGTAATAAGAATTTTATTAATATCTATATTAAGTCTAGGTTACAGTAGTTACATTTCTGAATTTATACAGTGGCAAGGAATACACATTTATAAATACAGTAAAAGAATAGCATAACCATATTCTCTCCAAAATCATAAAGTGAAATGAATTTTAAGAGAAATTAACATTACTTCACACCCTTCAATGTACAAAGCTGCTCCCATCCCACCAAGATATTTTCACTGGGGTGGGGTGGAGGAATTATGCATTTGATATAAGTTGCCTATACTTGATTTAAATATTAAAACCCAAACAAAATCATGAAGGTATATGCAATGGGTGATATCCAATATTAGTGATAAATCATGCAAGCCCTCTTATTTCTAACCTGAATTTAACTCAGTTGGGTATTATCCATTAAGAACCAATTCGAGGTAATTATTCCTTTCTCCAAAAAAATATAAAAAAATAAAGTTTACCAAGTAATAATTTCATGCCATGCAGTAAAGTGGACAGAAAAAACAATTTTCTGTAAGCAGTCATGAGGGGCATGACATGGCATAGCTATGTTGGCACATTGAATTGAAATGTCTAGGGTTGATGCAGGCACCTTGAGAAAGTAATTACCTCCCCTCCTCTTGAACCCTGATCTAAAAAATGGACATAACCACTTGCTATCGTAGCAAAGGGAAAGACAATAAACATGTTGCCATACAAAACAAGTGACTTCTGAGCACAGGCTGTGAAGCTACACTGTACTGCAGTGATGGCCAAACTCAGCCCTCCAGCTGTTTTTGGACTACAACTCCCATCATCCCTAGCTAACAGGACCAGTGGTCAGGGATGATGGGAATTGTAGTCCCAAAACAGCTGGAGGGCCGAGTTTAGCCATCACTGCTGTACAGTATTTCATAATCTACTCAAATCAAAATTACATCAAGGTAACAACAAAATGTGAGTGCGAGTGGTGGGGACTGAACATTCACAGTCACTGGTCATTGGGCTGAAAGCAGGTGTTTTTCCTAATGGAAGAGATGAGAGTACGTCTTTGAAATTTGTCCCTCAACTCTCTCTCCTTCCCCCTTTCCCCCCAGAGATAACTGATGCTAAAGCCCAACTAGGTTTTTAAACACGATTTCACACCCGGCTTGTAATTATTGGTAAAAACCTAACTTCAAATAGTATTAATCTTGGTTCATAGGTAGCAAACACTCTGCAAGTGGCAACCAAAGTGGCATTTCCCAGATGTTGCTGGACTACAACTCCCATCATGCTGCGCATTACATGCTGCCAAGGGTGGGTGAGAGTTGGACCCGAATAACATTTGGGCCCAAATAACATGGCTCTACATGAGCTAAATCTGCACTAAACCATGATTAAAGTGGGGGAGAGGGGCAGGCAAACAGAAACGTGTGCCCAAAGAACCTCCTGATAACTGAACAGTGGTTAAGAAACTGAAAAATGTAATATCTGGAGGGAGATTTTGCTGTGTTTTTCCTTCTCTACTGTGAAGGGTTTCCATAAATAAATTGCTGTCCTAAATTTGAATGTTTTACTTAAAAGACTAAGATAAAAATATAGAAATTCTAACATCATGAGTTAAGGAGGGAGGGGAAAACTGGACTATTTAAATTACAAGACATATATCAAAATAATGTAAACCATATCAAAGATTAGTTTGTCACTCAGAACAAATCTATTCAGCCTGATAAACTGGTTTCAATCTCAAGTTGTTACAAAATGCCTACGAGAGCCATGATGAGGGATAAGTGCAATGGCATGAATGACATTCTTTTCTTTCTTTTTAATGAAGACAATGTTCAGCTATTCCACATCGTCAGTATTCAAAATCAGAACATGGGACAGGCCACTCACCCTTGAATCTGTAGCAATGATAGTACTGAAACAATACAACCAAAAATTATTGTGCAAGTTGAAAATTAGAAGTGTTTTTAATGGGGCTCTGAGGGCATGATTGGCAGGTGCAATCCATATAATTGCTGGACCCTGAACCACCATTTCCTCCTATGGAGAAAAGCTTTAAAGGGGTAGCAGGATCTGAGAATAGGACAACTACATGTTCATCTAGAAATAAGGCTTCTCACAAATTATTTATACAAGTTGCTCCTTTCGTTCTAATGACACCACCAGAACATATTCCATTTATTGTGCCACTAGTAATCATTTTTTATTTTCCCTATACCTTGCAGATTAAAAAAGATGAATGCACAGTTAAATAAATCAAATTGTCAAACCTAGGGCAGCTTCATATTCTACTTTGCAGTTGGTGGTAAAGATACACACTGGTCAGATTGCAGGTGGTTGGTGCATAAAGCTATTAAGCATGCTTAAGGGATCCAGAGTCAGCTATGAATGTTTCTACGCCTTCCTTCCACCCCTTTCTTGAGAAGCAAATTCCCTCTTCTTGCCTCAATCATGGGCAAGGAAGGTGTCACCAGCCATACCAATGGTTAACACAAGCCAGGGTTCCTGTTGAACTGGGATCTGAAACCATCTTGTAATTAGTAGTGACATTTCCCTTAAGGCAGGCATCCCCAAACTCGGCCCTCCAGATGTTTTGGGACTACAACTCCCATCATCCCTAGCTAACAGGACCAGTGGTCAGGGATGATGGGAGTTGTAGTCCCAAAACATCTGGAGGGCAGAGTTTAGGGGTGCCTGCCTTAAGGTGTCTGAAGGGAAGGGGATTTACTTCTGAGGAGGGAAGGCACAAACTCTTCCACAGCCGATACCTGATCTTTTAACCACAGCTAAGAGGGAGACAGCATTACATCTCCATTGTCTTTCGGTGGTCACCAGATTAAAGACAAACTGTCTATTGAATAACTCTGTACGAACAGAGTTATAATAAAAAGTACTGCTTTGACACCAAAGGTATGGTAGCACTGTAGAGAAACCACAGGGTTTTACCGAAAACAAAGGTGATTATGCTTTGCACAGGTAAAGAGTGAACAGAATGCTAAACATGATTATTCATAAACATCAAAAGACCTTTCAGGGTCTTCAAGTAAAACTTCCATCTATTTTCAGTATTAATTTTTGCAAGGGGCTTCTAAGAACAAAATTGCAGGATTTTAGCCAGTTACAACTATTTTCGATCTCAAAACTATTACATTGTGAGATGCCTATAGCATAACCTAACTCAGCTGATCTAGATTCTAAAACGCCTGTATCATCCATTTTAAAAAATGCTTTAGAGCATGCTTGAGGCAATGATGTTCTACAAAAAAAGCAGCCCCTGCATGCTTGGGAAGACCTGTAAAGTTGACATGCATTTCCGAATATATTTCTAAATGCTTAGATGCCTATCGGTACTAGAAAGGGGTACATACTAACTTCAACAAAATAATCACAATAATTTCTTAATTTTAAAAGTAGGTAAGGACAAATTCATAACGTTTTATTCAAGGCAAAAAAGGAGAGAGGGAAAAGAAAAGGTATTATCAAGATTATAAAAAATTACTCTACTGTTTGAAATCAATCAAGTTAATGTACACATGATTTCATATTAGGGAGATATCAAATTTACATCAAAACACTCATATCAAAATTATACAAGGAAAGATTTAACACCAAAATTGCTTTAGAAACCATTCATATTTTCTTTTACATAAAATTACATCCTGCATAGCCTTTCAACTGTTACCCTGAAAATACAGCTTTTTAAAAGCAATGCTTATTCTTAAAAGACATTGTGTAGAAGATAGGGCAGGGAACGCAGGTACATATTTTCAAGTCATTTTACTTTCATAAAATCAGTTATGACATTAGAAAAGGGGGAAGGCCAATGAGCAGGCACACGACAATAAAAAGGCAGGAATCCAAAGAGTTATTCTAGGAATGCCCCAAGGTCTTGGAAATGTCTGTTGTCATTTTTGAATGCTTGTCATTGAACAGCACGTCACATTACAGCCTGCTTTCAAAAGCCCCCTCAATTCCATGAGCTCTTTGCCATGTGGTACAGGAAGGTAGTGTTAGAGAAACACAGTCCTTGGACATGAAGAAGCAGTCACCCAGTTCTCTGGATGTTGCCCAATGTTTGCAACCTGTAATTTTAGGTCCTAAACGATTCTAAGCACAATTACTTGAAAGCTCCATTGAACTTAATGAGACTTATTTCTGAGTGAGCATGTTTAGGCTCACACTGTAAACCTGAAATAGATGCTTCAAACTATAAGCAATGTTGTTTTGACCTTTGTTTGCCTATAACACAACAGAAGGGGTGGTGCTGAGCTACTCTACACAAAGCTACTGCCCAGGTGTAGAGTTTACCCCCAACCTGCAAATTACAGTAATTGAAATAATGCTTAGGCATTTTCAACCAGAGGTGTTCAATGATTCCTTCAAGGCTGGCTTAGAAAATGCTTGAACTGAAACATGGGTTAAAACAATGGCCACAATCCAGAAAGTCATACAATAAGCACCACATACTTAAATTTTCCAAATGCTTGTACATCCCTCGCACCATTAAATTTACACTTTTGGGAGCTGTAGTCTATGTCACCCAAGGAGTGTGGTTGGGCAGGTAAAATGTGAAAGTTCTACCATGTCACCAAGACCTGGTTTGAATAAGAATGTCTTACACTGCTTCTGGAAGACATACTAGCTTGGGTGAGTCACATGGGGAAGAAAATTTGGAAGCTGAGAGGCAGCCACCAAGAATGCCAATCTGTGCACCCTGCAATTCTGATTGGATGCCCAGAAAGTTTCTAATCTCTTAAATGTAATGCTGATAAAAAGGGAAGAAAGTTGGCTCTTAGGTATACTAGACTAGTGGTGGCTGATATCAATTTGAACTGGCAGGGCAAAGGCAAGGAGACCAGGGTGGATAAAAGTAAATGGTTAAAAAAAATATTTAAAAATGGATTTTTATTTTATTTAAATCAGATTTTTTTTATTTAAATTGGATTTTTTAAATGAAATGCTTTTGGAGAAAAAATATTTCTAAAGATAAGTTTTCTATTTAAGTTACATTATAGTCCGAAGGCTATTAATCAGGAAATAAGGATCTGTTTTAAGTTTTCATGTGCACTACAACTAAGTCTAAGGGTTTTGTTTTGTTTTGTTTTAAATTGTTTAACCACATCAGTTAACAAACATGGATACATATGCTATACTGTTATTGTTTTAGTTAAATAAATTGTTTAAATTGTTATTAAGGAAATGATTATTTTTCTCCTTCCAATAAAGTACAGCAGAAAAGTTGCCCAAATATGAACAGTTAACTTATTAAACTTCACAATAGTTTCATAATTATCTATGTATAACCAAATCAGTAATTTTTCATATAACTGTAAAAAAACACTCTGAAATTTTATTATTCCAAAAATGAAACCTTTGTCTGCTTGTAAATATTAAGATTATACCAGCAAGAATATCTTTCTGTAAAAAAAAATGATTTAAATCAAGTCTTACTGACTAGTGATTTAAATTGTGACTTAAATCGATTTGATTTAAATGATTTCCTAGGGAAAGCTCAACAACTTGCCCATGAAGGAGACCATCAGTTGGTGGAGCCAGAGGCAATGACAGGCAGAAAAAACAAATTCGTGTTGTCCCAATCCTCCTCTCTCTGCTAGTTCTACAATGGCAACACTAAGGCCAGGGAGGAAGAAAATGATAGGCACAGCTACCCCCTGGGACTGGTTTTTAATAAAGGAAGCAGGCAGGTGGGGATTGGCTAAGGTGAGACTGGTGGAGCAATGCCCCATTTGCTGTAACAGTCCGGCCTCCACTGTACTAGACCCTGATGGACATGTACAACAAACCCTTGCATGGGCTGCCTAAAGAGACTCTCTGGATTGCAGCCAATGTACTTTGTTCTTCCTCCATGGTAGGTCAGATTTTATTAAAAAACAACAACCCTTGACCATTTTTTAAAAAAACTTCAATACAGGCTTCTGGAGTTTGTGGATAGGTGGCCTAAGTGTTTAAAGCAGTCATGCTGGTACAATAAAAAACTTACTTCAACTTATTTTATTAAAAACGTCAAATTTTCTAGAAGTTAGTGTAACCCAGGGTAGACAGGCCTATTGCTTCTAACTATCTCTCAAATTCCTGTGGTCCTGGGGTAACGCGAGTTTTTACCAAAACATATGCTTCCTAAATGTCGCAAACACTTGAGAGAAAAGTAAAGGCTAAAGAGGGGCTATGAATACTGGCTTATCAAATAATCTCGTCCATAGACTGGCCAACTTCAATCCAACAGGATTGAAGGAGAAACCCCAAAAATATGACAAGCAATATATAATCCTGTTTATGATGCACAATCTAGATACTAGCATTTGTTTAAGAAAATATTCACAGGGTATACTGTCTGGGTACATAAGGCTGCTTTCAATTCCAAATTTGTATTTCCACATATAAACACTTTTGGCATGCAGAAGGAGCATACAAGTGAATACATTGATTGCTCCTACAGTAAGACACACACAAAAAGATCACTAAATTGTATCTTGCCAAGCTTTGGTGATGATAAGCTGGAGAGGAGAAGCATTTTAATGGTAACCTTAAGTACAAATCTGTTGTCTTTTAAAAAAAATCCAACACTGGCCATTAAAAAGCCTAAACAAGGAACCAAAAAAACATATAGAATACAGCTTTTGCAGTTCAATAAAGGTCAACAGGAAAGGTTTGGGAAACATGTTAAGTCTGTGATTGATTCAAGTTGGGTTCTGCGATATTCCCATTTTCAGGAAAGATAGCTGGGAAATTGTTATTTAAAGTTGCAGTATCGGCATTTTGACAGCTCACATAAGAATTAAAGGGCGGCTGTGGAAGCACTTGGCTATCAGGCACCTGCACAAATACCCCTGCCTGAGTAGCTGGGGAGATTCTTTGGCCAGCTAATGGTACTTTAGGTTCCCTGGGCTCCAGCTGCTGCTTGCTTTCTTCATCTGTGTCAAGGCGGGTTAGCTTTTCTATCCACATGCGAAACTTCTCCTCTGTCTGCCTCTGCATCTCGGCAAAGCAGTTCATGGCCTCTTCCAGGACACTGCCTATGCAGTTCCTATCCCATACGGTGCCCCTGTCAAGCAATCCTGGAATTTCCCTGGTCGCTCCTCCAGATCCCCCAGCACGACTGAAGCCAGCTTTAAAGACATTGAGGCCATTGCATAAGACATCATTAAGGAAAAGGTAATCACATCCATACATTAAGGCATGCGAGCACGAAAAAGCTACATACTTGCTCTAACTGGTCAGGTAGATAGAATCTCTGAGATGCACTGAGATACCTGACCAATTAAAAGTTCATAAGCCACCCCCCCCAACATAATTATTTAAATCTTTTGGCTTTCAAAACATTTTTTCAGAAGGTGAAATCAACCCCATTTCTATAGATCAGTTTGGTGTCTTCCTCACTGAACAAAAGCCAAAGCAGCGTAACTTTGTAAGAATCAAAATCTTGTTTTATGAGAATACAACCAACACTCAAATCTAATTTTATGCACACTCCATCTAAGTAAAACGTAAGAATACAAGAGTTGCCGTGCGAGATTAGAGGATAGTCTGTCTAGTCCAGCATTCCATTTCCAATATCTGACCTCACAAGCAAGGTACGATGGTGGTGGCTATTCGTGGTTGTTTCTCCACGTCATCTGGTCATCAGATATATCTACTGCCTCTGGGGGTAAAGGTTCTGTTTCTCTCTCAAGGTTACTAGCTTCTGGGAGACCTCCATGGATTTGATTTTATGGATTTGAATTATATTAAAATAATCTTATCTACAACTACTGAGCGCAGAAGGGGAAACACAGAGCAGATAACGCCAAAGAAAAGTGCAGGGCTGGATCCAAACCTGCCTGCAGCAGAACTCTTAAGTTCCCATGGGTAGAAGGGGATTTTCAGCAATTCCTCCCTTTTGCCGACAGCCCCCTATCTCCCCACAAAGCAGCTCTGGAGGGTTGAGGGATCTTCCAAAATTGTGTATGGGGTCATAATGTGGAGGGAGGGGGAGAGGGGCTGCAGCAGAGGGGAAGCACTGGTGAAAAATGCCTCCCTGTATCCCATTTGCAGGATTAGGTGTGTGGGGGTTCCTGATGGATCAGAGCCTCATCTGTGAATGGATAGAGCCTTTCCATTCTGAGGGAGATGTCTGAATCCAACCCACAGTCTTTGTTTACTCTGCTTTAAGGAGAAAATCCCAAAACACAAAGACCTGTATGTGGACCTTGTGGGTGAAAATATTCCCACAGGGAAAAGTTGCTCTTGCGGATAGTCAGAACCACAACTCAAGGAGAGGATCCCAAACATGCACAAAGAAAACCCTAATTTTGAACTCTGAGCAGCTCATCTAAGTTTGCAGAAACATAATTTTCATTCTGTATTATAATGGTAGTACTTAGGTCTTCACAAATCTCAGATTTTTTGCGAACAATGAGGTGACACAGGTTATGGAAAGTGGATGTGGGTCTGAGAGATGAAACATGAGGCACAAGCGAAGCATGGATAACGGAAGGAAAATCTACAGATAATTTCTAGTAGTGAGTAGCAAGTGACCAGCAAAACACTACTGGTTTGGGACTTGCCTACGCGTTTTCAGCTTATTCTCTGCAACTGTGGTGTCCAAAATTTATTTTGGAGGGAAATATTACAAGTTTAGGAATATAACTGGGCATCCGTTCTGAAATACTGACAATGAAAAATACTGGGGTATCTCACTCGATTCATAAGTCCCTAGCTGAGTGTGCTAGAATACGGGGAGTCACCCATAGCTGGTGCTATGGGAACCTACCACAAGAATACCATGAGGGAACCACTACTGATAAATTATAGTGTTTAGGTTAGTTTTTGCATTCTTTTTCAATGGCAAACAAGAGTATGACATTACTCCGATAGATTGCTTTCTAAGGAGGCAGAGGTTAAAATTTTCAAAACCTGAGTATCAGTAGAACTATGCCTACTATCCTTATAGGAATGAAGTATCTGGACTTTTATTATGGGATGCATTCTTCTTGAGTTGTTAGAAGCAATATATCTTCACTTACAGTGAAGTCCTGCAATGACTAAAAAGATCAGAGGCCACTAGACATGGAAAGGTCTTTTGAGCTCTTCTCATAAACCTGGCATTCTATAATAACAGCAGCTGCTTTTGAAGGGAAATTCATATTCCTTCTCCAGGGCAATGCCTACCAGAAGGAAATTCCGGGCTATCTTCTATCCTCCTCTCTTCCAGGATGACAAGAGGGGCAAAGGGGTGTTTCCTTCTGTTCGTAACACAGAAGAACTGCACTAATATGCCATGATTTACAAGATTACAATTTCACAGCCAGAGCTTTGGCTCTAGACTTGTACCCATTACAAAAACAACTACTGTAATTGCAAACTGTAGGCTTTTATCCATGTTTCTGGCTGGGTGGGGCAGGGCTCTTCCCTCCCCCTCTGTAGCACCAGCACTGGAACTACACCTTGGGTTTGTCCTGCTTGCCACTGGCAAAAAGGACAAATGGTAGTTGAACCCTACTAACACGGCTGAGGGCGAACTTTCTAAACAGTTTGCAGCAATGGTAGATTAAAGAAAGATATTAATTTCCAACTTACAAGAAGGACATATGGTATGGTAGCTATAGAGGGGCAGGCATAAAACCTTCATGCATGGTTATGGTTTTTAGGCAATTGTCGCACCCATTCAATTTCCAAATGACACTGTCAGTGAGTTCCTTTTTGCAGCTCTGGATAAAACAGCTCTCTCAAATTTAAAATATAATTTTACTCAACACTTCACTGTAACAGGCCCCAATCAGATCTACCCTCTGTAGGTCCCCAAACTTAGATTTTATTAAGAGATGGAAAACTATTCAATACAAACAACTTAATGCTTATGCAAACTGACACTGATATAGATATTTTAACGGTGGCTAGGTCTTATCTTTACAAAGGTTGCCTTGACATTTTTAAGGGATATAAAGGTATCCAAATGCACATAACTTAAAGAAGGCAAATACTTGGCCTCCACAACCCCACATGCGTGTTTTTTGCACTAATTTCTCCAAATAACAGGTTACTTTAGGGTTATGGTACATTATTTACTCTCCTGTTTACTAGCAAAACTAAAATGCAAACAAGCAGGTACAGATTATGTACTTTTCACTTAGCTCTTCCAATTTCCCATTTTGGTGTTTCTTGCCTTCCTTAAAATGGAGAAACTCTCACCTAGGCTAAAAAAAAGGGCTAAGATGTATTGCAAGTTCCTGAAACTACGTGTGTGCTCATGAGCACTCACCTGGAATTCCAGCCTTCAATCCTTAACTCAATTTCCCCCCTAAAACAGAAATGCAACAGAAACAAAATCCTGCCCCTACTTAAACTGACAATCACACTTTCAAAAGAACCACAATTATATAGGTTTTATATTTATATAATAAGCAAGGCAAAGGGACTGCATTTGGCAAATGCACCAAGGGAGGAGTGATCCACACTTTTAAAGACTTAGCTGCTTTGCTTCATACTATGTGCCAAACAACCAATATACCCACAGTGAAACATGCCAGAGAGAAGCTTGTTAATGGATGGCATATCACACTATTATTGTGTGGAGGCTGTGATGATGTAAAGCTTGCTACTCTTCCATATCCTTCAGCAGAGAGAAGCTAACTTAAGGACTTGTCTATATACAAACATTTGAACAAGACGGCCCCTGCCATTGTTTGGTGTCCCATCAGAGAAGGTTTAGACAGCAGAGATTCTGCCTTACATAAGTGACTGTACTAGAGATCCCACTCTCTATCTCCATTGTGTCTACAATGTCTGCCAGTAGTTTACACCTGGCCACATTTCTCGCAAAACTGCACATGGGCATCAAATCAATGGAATAAGATAGCCTGCCGTGCAGTCAGATTCTGTTTGCACTACACCAAACTAACAAAGACCCACCAAGAAATCTGTTGTGGGTGTAATAAAATATTCCCTGTTCAAAATTAGTGTGGTATGAAAAAGGGCTAGCCTGTATTTAGTATAAGGCAGCTTCCCATGTATCCTGAGTCAGAAAACTGGCCCATCTAAGCTCAGTACTGTCAATACATACTGGTAATGGCTCTCTAGGATTACAGACAGTGAGGCATTCCCTGGCAGAGATTGAATCTGGGACCTTCTGCATGCAAAACAGATCTTCTACCCCTGAGCTATGGCCCTTCTTCCCAGCATGCCAGTTTTTTATATGTAGCCAGCATTTTATGTGGAAAACTATGCCATGTCCATGACATGATATGGTACAGTCCAGCAACAGAGCCAGTCTGCTTGGGATTAGTCCCTTTCACCTAAGATTGTACACAATATATATATTTTTTTAATGCCATGTCAAGAGCAAAGCCGTAGTTTGTTCACTGATATGGCATCTCACTAGGCACTGCTGAAGTGCAACTTCCATTTATTTTAACAGGTTTGGGCAGAAAGCTCATGATATCCAAAGTGACATGGAGGCTGGGCAACTAAAAGCCCTGGCAGACTATATCCATAAGCAACTGTAAAACCCAAAGTGCTATGCAAAGGCAGAATCCATCAAACTTTAAAAGGTTACCACTGGCAGACAGAACACTTGAAGGGCCAAGCTGCGAACACAGCATTGTAGTTTTCCTTTTAAGTCTTCCCACATCATATATAAATAGCTTTACTGAGGACACAGGTTTTAATTACAAAACTTATCTCTCTCACGCAAAGAAACAAATGTTATGTTCACCCATAAAAGATCGGCAAACCAAAAGCTTTTTAAATAGTATTTTATTTTAAGGTTGCTATAAAATGCAGTTATTTTGAGTACCATATGCCAAGTAGAAGATACATATTCCTCCTCATGCTATTTGGGATAAAGGAATAATGCAGGCCTTAATATATGGAAAGCTGTCCAAAATGCACCTTCCGATATTTGATCATAAGAATGGCCAAGATATTTCACCTCTCAGTCACACAATATGGATGCAGCAGGAAAAATGATATTAGTAATTGTGCAATCCATGCAACAGAGGACATTGAAACCCTCTGGCTTCTGAAACGGAGGTGTGGAGGCTATTAATTTGCAATCTATGTGCAAAATATTCCTCATATAGATTCTGAAGTAACCAGCTCACCTAATTGTAACACACAAGGAAGCTGAACCAGTTTATCATGCACTAAAATGAAGTTGGAAAGTGCACCATTAAATTAAGTATTGGAGAGAACGTGGCCTTCTCCAACAGCAAAAAGATGCCCCATGGTGTTTCAGATGCAGATACAGGAACAGTTGCAGTATTTTAAAAGAATAATCCATTTGTAATAAAATAGCTTCAAACTAGGCTGTTTTAAATATGACTGTCTAAGCCACACTGATGTTAATTAGTAGGGGCAGAAAGCAGGGTCTGGAACTCAACTCACCATTACCAGTTTTTGAAATTTTCAATTCTGCAAATAAGAACATTCAAAAACCCCGGGACCCGCCTTTAAAACATTTCACATACTGCAGCCCTCAAATTTACATAGAGTTGCAGTTCTCCTAGTTTATTATTTATATTTTCTCAAGTGTCGCTCCTCTAAATTTAGCAGGACAGCTGAGAAATGATGGTAGGAGCTTTACCAGTTCAGTTTAAAAAACATCCTCTACCTGGTATCTCTGCAGTGATTGTCTTGCTGCTCCCTGAAACTTCTTCATCATCATCTGATGAACTCGTGCTTGAGTCACAGGTCAGGTCACTATCACTGGTACTGCTGTCCTGCAGCAGGTTGTATTTCTTGCGGGCAGCCGCCTCCCGTTTCTGCCTCAATAACCGAATTCTCTCTTTGTGCTTTTGGCTCCGGTGACCTTTGACCTTAGCGACACGACCATTCTGCTTATCACTAGACTGCCGGTTTTTCTTTGCAGCCATTGTTGAGGTTTCACTCTCCGACCTTGACCGCCTGGATTTCCTCCCAACAGTAGACCCTGATACTGCAGAAGCATCTCCTTCTATAGTTGCTTCAGCTTGGCTGGGCTCGTTCTCTTCTGCGGAAGACAGAGTGTCTGAATCAGCCAAGTGCCCACTGGAAGAAGGGGACAGCATGCAATGGTTGGAAGAGTCACTCTCATAAACACGGCCAGCTGTTGGTTTGTCACTCTCTGTTGATGCTAGCTGAGATTCTGACGAGTCTCGTCTCAGTTCCATCAGCAAGCATGGCATCGAGGCAAGCACGGTTGAATCTTCCACAGCAGCTCCGCTCTCTTTCTGGGCATGCATTTCTAGTTCTACAGGTCCCTCTTCACACAGAGCTGCTTCTTGTTTTTCTGGGAGTTTTGATGGAACCTCTGGGTCAATGAGTTCTTCTACTTTGTCTGCTGCCTCCATCTTCATTTCAAAATTTTAAGTCTCTCCTGGTCTCAAAGCATGGATTACAGAGTCTAGTGGACAGCACAAATTAGCCAAGGGCTTCAGGAGGAAAGCAACCTGCAGGAGAACACACAGAACAAATGAACAAGTTTGGCAGTGACACAGTAGCAAAATTACGGTACTTTATGGAGAATTTGAAACAACCATGGGAGAGTGTGCAAAGGATCTTGCTGGATATAAAGAAGAAATCAATAAGTTTACTGAAGCCCTTTATTTTAAACTGGCAACTCGGTTGGGGCTTAACACTTTCCCAACAAATTTCATGCCCCCCCCCCATTATTTCCCAGAGAGGGTCAAGCTGTGCTGAAGAGTCAAGAAATTAGTCTCTTGGGGACTTCTGTTAAGACTAAAGAGCACATTTGGGTACACTACAGAGTTCCAGCCCAAGTTCTCTTGCTAGCAATTTAGGGATGTACCAGTGGTGTGAAGCAGCACTGGGCCCAGGAGGGAAAATTCCTCCCAATTATCAGGAATCAGAACAGTGGCAGAAATGACCATTCACTCAAGTAGTTTGGACACATACACCTCCAACTGATATTGAAGTCTGGGAGCTGATCCAAATTCCTCTCCAGCAACAGCAGTAAGAAGCAAAGGCCTCCTTCTTGCAAGGCTTTCAGATCAGCGCACAATAGTAAGCAAATAGACCAGTTCCCCTTTCCTCAATAAAGTGAGACCACAAGCTTCCAGGTGCCATGAAGGTTAATCTCCCTCATTCCATCACTAACAAGCCAATTCTGGACTATAGCAGTACTAGGAAAAAGAACTGGAGCCTGACAGAAGACCAGAAGCAGAACGACTCAGAACTGTACCCGATTGCTCAAACATATAACTCAGTATTTGGAATGTTATCTCAGCCTAAATTATTACTCAGGTTCAAGGGTTGATGCCAGTTGCTCACATTCACAATAATAATGACGGTGGGAGGTCAGGTAGGACTTCAAAATGTGTATATGCCAGACAAATTTAGACTATATCCTATTTAGACCATATCAGGACCAGGGTGGATAAAAATCAATGATTTTTAAAAAAAAAAATCAAAAAAAATCGGATTTTTTTTTATTTAAATCGGATTTTTTTGATTTAAATTGGATTTTTGAAATAAAATGCTTTTGGAGGAAAAATCTTTCTAAATATAGTCTTCTATTTAAGTTACATTGTAGTCCAAAGGCTATTCATCAGGAAATAAGGATTTGTTTTAAGTTTATCAAGTGTGCTAAAAATGTTTAACCACATCAGTTAACAAACATGGATATATATGCTATCATGTTATTGTTTTAGTTAAATAAATTGTTTAAATGGTTATTAAGGAAATGATTATTTTTCTCCTTCCAATAAAGTACAGCAGAAAAGTTGTCCAAATATAAAGTTAACTTATTAAACCTCACCATAATTTCATAATTATCTATGTATTTCTAGTAGTATAACCAAATCAGTAATTTTTGATGTAACTGTAAAAACCACTCTGAACATTTATTATTCCAAAAATGAAAACTTCATATGGTTGTAAATATTAAGATTATACCAGCAAGAATGAGTCTTTCTGTAAAAAAATATTTAAATCAAGTCTTACTGACTAGTGATTTAAATCAAGCCTTACTGACTAGTGATCCACCCTGACTAAATCCACCCTGATCAGGACTTAATTTTCATATTCTGTCAAATAGTTAACATGGGTCTGCATCCCAATTCATGTCTTTCTGTGGCTACATTAATATTTTTCCTTATCTATTTAGCTAACCTTTTAGATATTTGGTTTCCATGGTCAGATTTCATAGGTTTTAATACTGTACAGTTTTACTATTAGTATTATTTCTGTCCAAAGAAATGTCCACTGGCTTGGGGACCACCTTCTTGATTTTGAGCCTTCTATGCCAGTATTGCCCACTTGATAAAATGTTTCTCCACAATGATTGTGCTCTTTAAAGTGGTCAAGTGTGCTTCTTACAGTTTAAAATTAGGTGCAGAAAAATATAATGCTTACAAAGCAATACAGGTAGTTTTTTTTTTCAGAGAGAAGTGGCCTAATGCTAAATAATTCTGTCCACATGTCCCCTGTCCTGTCCCTCAGTCTCAAACAAACACATTGCTCTTCCAACATTAGTGGCTCAGTGGACAAAGTCCTGGTTGTGGGGACACTAAAGTTTTGATCACCTTCCTTGGCTGAGTGGGAGTTTAAAGTTCCAAGATGATAAACACAGAGGACAGGAATCACTTTGAACAATGAGAGGTGTTATAGAAACGATCACCTTAAGATACAGGTAAATTCCCCGGGAAAGGCATTTTAAAGTAGACAGCAGCCTACTTTAAAAACAAAACATGTGAAGCGATTCTTAGGATTCTCCATGTCATGTGTGGCCAGAAGACTCTCCAGATGTGCTCATACACAGCTATGCTGAATGAAAGTGCTTCAGTTATATTTATACTATAGGTGCTTACTAGGGATAGCTATTTAAACCAGACTAGAGGTAATTCATAGGTGGAAAATGGCAAATGTCACTATCTAGATGCTTAAACATTACACAGAAGCCCCTCTGGTTTTAGTGGGACATAAACAAGTTTAAAGGTTGAGCTGGAAAGAGGGCCAAGGCTGCCTACCTCTTACACAAGTCTGAACCAACCTAGGAAAAGGCTTTATACCAAGTCAGACCAATAGTTCATCTACCTCAGTATTGTCCACAATAACTAACAGCAACGTTTCAGACAGAAGCCTCACCCAGCTGTACCTGAAGATAGCGGGGATTGAAAGGGGGCCTTTGGCATGAAAATAGCTGCTTTACACTTAGCAGCAGTATAAGAAAAATACACACAGGAAAGCTACAAATTTACTTCACTGAGGATGCCAACTGTAAATTATTTTATAATTATTATTAATTCTAAAACTAGCTACATGGAAAGGATCACTTCATCACAGAGTGAAAGAGAAATATAGAGAGAACTAGTAAATTAAGCCCGTTATCAGATAACGGGCCCTAGAACATATGGGGCCATTCGGGGGTGTAGCGGTCCCTCCAATTAACCCTCCCCTCCCCGGCCTCCTCTCCCTCCCATTAACCCTTCCCTCCCCAGACTCCTCTCCCTCCCATTAACCCTTCCCCTCCCCAGCAGCCTGTTCAATCAGATGGCTTTGGGAAACCCACAAACACAGCTCGGCTCTCTCTCTCTCTCTCACCCACCTCCCCCCCCCACTTCCCACACCTCCAGAAATAGCTCGCCTCTCTCTCTCCCTCCCAGACACACACACACCTCCCCCCCCATCCCCGGCGACCGGGCGGCAGCGCGAGGCGGGCAGGGGGTGGTGGGGAGGCTGGTGTGCGTGCGGTGGCGAAGGGAAAGCAGTGAAGGAGACCCTTTGGCAAGGCTGCTGTGCGAGCCTCCAGCCAAGGGAAAGCACTAACGGCGCTTGCCGAGGCTGCTGTGCGAGCCTCCAGGCAAGCGTCGGACCGCGTGGAAAGGAGACCCTTTGCCGAGGCTGGCGTGCGAGCCTCCAGGCAAGGGAAAGCACTGGGGGACCCCCACCCACCCAACTCCCAATGCGCGCACCTCCCCCCAAAAAAACCACCACCCAAGCCCAGCTCCGTCCTCCTTCCGCCGGCCGCCGATCCCTGGCTGCAGCCGGGGGAGGAATACCGCGAGAGTTGGAAGCGGCTTCCCTCGGCCCGGCTGCGAAGGTAGGGAGAGGGGGGGAAGCGAGGGCGGGGGGTGGGGGCTTGGTTTTGTGGGGGGGGGCTTGGGTGTGTGTGTGTGTGTGTGTGTGCGCGCGCGCAAGTGTGTGAGTGTGTGGGCGACGTGGCGGCGGAGGCGGGTGTGTGGCGACCCTCTTCGGCCTCCGGAGCACCGGCGCTCCGCGAGGCGGGTCGATTCAGGCCGCTGGGGGGTGGAGAGGGGCTCCCTCCCCCTTCTTAATTTTTTTTTCCGGGGGTGGCTGCAGCGGCGGCGGGGATGGGGCGGCCCTCCTTGGCCTCCGGAGCACCGGCGCTCCGCTGGATGGGCCGTCCCAGGCCGCTAGGCCTCGGAGCCCCCCCGTTCTGCCTGGCCCCGGACGGCTCTCTTTGTGCATTGTGTGCCCGCGGGGCGGGCGGCGACAGCGGAGCAACCCCTGTCCCCGAAGATCTTATTCGGGAAGCAAGCAGGAGTGGTCTGTGCTGCAGCCGGCAGCAGGAGTATCGGACAGAGGGCTGCGGGCGGCGGCGCTACGCGCGACCGCCGCCACAGCGGTTGGCGGGATTGGTCCGTACTACCCAATCCGTGTCTCACTGGAACGCACGCGCACTTGCGAATTCCTGTGACACACGGAAAGTGGTACGTACGGACACAGGCTCTTTATTATATAGGATATGAAGCAATAATAACTTTCAGTGAATATCTCCATGACAGGAGTCGGTGTCTGCAATACAAATGCCTGCAAAGAGTATCTACTTAGCCACTAACTACAAAAAGTATCAAGGGGCATGTTCTTCAGACTTCTCATTTATAACCAGAAGTATGCTGCTGGCTTATTATGCAAGAAGACAAGCTAAGTACTTGCTTAGAAGTAAACGTGCCTCTCAAGGTGCACTGATATCATTACTTCATGCAACATTCAGGTTCTTCTTTAAGGTCTCGTTTACAAGCACTGGCCTAGACTGACCCAGATAAACTTGTGAGATCTGACGGAGGAAACAGTATAAGAGGAGGCAACTAAATACGAGAAAACATTTATTTCTATCCCTGAAAAAATTCAGCCATAATGTTATCTTTATACTTCAAGCTCCAGTTAATAGAGTAGTATAATTAGGAATTCATTAGCCCAGCATCTACACCCTTTATGAAAAGGAATCTTATGCTTCATGTTTATCTAAAATAGTTTTGATGAAATAAATACATTTTATAAAATAAATAAATAAATAAATGCTTATCTAAGCATTTTTTCTCTTCAACGAAACATTCTGACCTCTAGCTGTTTCCAGCTTATTTAGGAACACTGGAATGTGCCTTATATAGTCAGACCACTGATCTATCTAGGTCAGTATTGTCTGTACTGGTTGGAGAACCTCAGGCCTAGGGTTCAGATGAGGTACTCCAGGAATCTCTCAGGCCACACTCCTGACCACCCCTGTTCCACACCCTCCTCAAGTGTTTTTGCCTGAGTGGACTGTGTGCTTGAAATGTGGCTATATATCTTGCCTGCCTAAGTGGAGGATACAGAGTTGCATGCAAGTGTAAAAACACTGACTTTTGCAAGGCTGGAATGCAAAAGTTACAGCCACTACTCTACATTACTGGGAACACCTGCCACTGCATGCAGCCCACAGAAGTTTCCTCACAAATAAACTTCAGGCCCTTGGCCTGAGGTTTTCTGACCCCTGGTCTGCCCTGACTGACGCTAGCTTTTTAACGCTTCAGAGAGACTTCCCCAGCTCTTGAACTCTGACCTGCTGCAAGCAAAACACATGCTGTACCAATGAATTACAGCAGAACACATACACTGGACATACATAACTAAAGCTAAGACAGTTTAAAAGATTCTATACAATATTTAGTCAAAGAACACACAGAAGGATGAAGAGTTCGACTATGTGAGAGTGGGTAGTTAACTTAGCAACTTCTGTTTCTAGTGGCTACCAAAGCATCATTTGTCTCAGGCTAAATTCACAAACATGGAGTTGTATTTAACCAAGTTCTACTCTGAGTAGAGCCATATGAATTAACGTACCTAAGTTACTTATGTCCATTACTTTCGGTGGGTCTACTCTTTGTTGTTGTTGTTTGGATTTGATATCCCGCTTTATCACTACCCGAAGGAGTCTCAAAGCGGCTAACATTCTCCTTTCCCTTCCTCCCCCACAACAAACACTCTGTGAGGTGAGTGAGGCTGAGAGACTTCAGAGAAGTGTGACTAGCCCAAGGTCACCCAGCAGCTGCATGTGGAGGAGCGAAGACGCGAACCCGGTTCCCCAGATTACGAGACTACCGCTCTTAACCACTACACCACACTGGCTCTCTGAGTATGACTGAGTATGAATGTGGATAGAACCCATCCAATCTGACAGTTAATATGCAATAGGAGAGAAATTACCACTTACAAGCTCAGTTTTTTGCTGCGTAGTTATTTGATGCGATAACTGCCTCTTATCTATGACAGTTAATAAAATTGATACATTATGGGTTGTCTTGTTATTTCTCGTGCTCAGATGATGAAAAGAGCTGTTGTACATGAAGAGTATAAGATGAGGACTCACCCTTCAGCTACTGCTGTCACTGCTGTACCTGTTCTCCGGACAGAAGACTTGAGTGCCCAAAGTTGTCATTCTGGCTGTTTTTCACCACCAAACTCACTATAAAAGCAAACAAAAACTCACATGTAAAAAAAATATTTTTTAAAAGTAAAGCGAAACAAACAAACAAACAAAACCAGCAAAAGGTTAGCAGGTTCTTATTATTCAACAAAATTTTCAAGAAAGGTGATACAGAATCAGTAGGTTCTTCTCATTACATAGAATTCCCTATCTGTATGTATATATCCACAAGCATGGCCGATACTCCTAAAGATTATCTCCTTTGCATAGCCTGTATACTGCACAGGAACACAAATGCATTTTCCTTACTCATAAGCCGACAGTTAACCTTCTCTCTGGGTTATGAGTATGCTGCATTAGAATTAGAATTGCAATTACAACAACCATTTGTACATTTAAACATGAGGGAAAGCACTCCGTATTTTTTTAGGTTTAGTCATTTTATTTACCAAGGGACAGCGATAAATGCCTGCCTGACCAGCTCTCTTTGCTTACACATCAGTAACCAACCACAGACTGAAATTTTGCAAGATTCACTACTTAACCCTGCACGTTTAATAAAAAGCCAGCCTTTTCACATGTGTCCAGCCAAATTCTTGACTGCAGAAAAGACAAGTGCATGAACTTTAGACAATGGCATACCTACGTATTTTTCTTACACCAGTGGTCACTGAACTTTGTATTGAGACCTATCTTTGCTATTTACAGATAACATTCTCTTACCTTCTGCTCACTATATGAGTGGATGTCTAATAGGGTTCCAAATTAAAACCAACTGCTGCATTTGTCATCAATCTTTATCCCAGTTGGTTTCTGTCCTGGATCTGAATTAATGTTATGCATGTATGTATGTATGTATGTATAAGTAAGAATTTTTAATTGTTTTTCTAAATGTAACATGCAATATAGCAAATCACATCAATATGCCTCATGGGAAGCGACTCATAAATAAAATAATCATCATCATCCAATTTTGAGAGGCTTCATTATGAATGTAAAACCAACGTTCTCACTAGCCATATACAGCCATTCACTCCTCATGAAGGGAAGAACAGGACAGTGCTTGCATTCTCTCTCACACAAACCCCACTATGTACATGTTGGGTGGAGGAAGGTCCAAAGCAAGGAGCCTGCTCTATGATGGGGAAAGTCACCTCACGTGATGATAATCGCATGAGGAGTGAACGCCTGTGCAAGGCTATTAACTCCAAAAAAGATGTAAATATAATAATAATAATAATAATAATAATTTATTATTTGTACCCCGCCCATCTGGCTGGGTCTCCCCAGCCACCCTGGGCGGCTTCCAACAAATATTAAAAAACAAAACATTAAAATCACAGATTAAAAGCTTCCCTGAACAGGGCTGCCTTCAGGTGTTTTCTAAAGGTCATGTGGTTGTTTATTGCTTTGACCTCTGGTGGGAGGGCGTTCCACAGGGCGGGCGCCACCACCGAGAAGGCCCTCTGCCTGGTTCCCTGTAGCTTCGCTTCTCGGAGTGAGGGAACCGCCAGAAGGCCCTCGGCGCTGGATCTCAGTGTCCGGGCTGAACGGTGGGGGTGGAGACGCTCCTTCAGGTATACAGGACCGAGGCCGTTTAGGGCTTTAAAGGTCAGCACCAACACTTTGAATTGTGCTCGGAAACGTACTGGGAGCCAATGTAGATCTCTCAGGACCGGTGTTATGTGGTCCCAGCGGCCACTCCCAGTCACCAGTCTAGCTGCCGCGTTCTGGATTAATTGCAGTTTCCGGGTCACCTTCAAAGGTAGCCCCACGTAGAGCGCATTGCAGTAGTCCAATATATTACATTGATGCACCAGGCCATGGTTAGCGAAGGCTTCATCTTTCATTCAATGTACAGTGGTACCTCGGGTTAAGTACGCTTCAGGTTAAGTACACTTCAGGTTAAGAACTCCGCTAAGAACAGAAATCGTGCTCTGGCGGCGCAGCGGCAGCAGGAGGTCCCATTAGCTAAAGTGGTGCTTCAGGTTAAGAATGGACCTCCGGAACGAATTAAGTACTTAAGCCGAGGTACCACTGTATTACTGCAGGTTTAAGGCTCATAGTGTTGTTTTTTAGGTCATAACTTCAAAGGAAACCAGATATTTCAGTTGAAGTCTAGCACTTACTAAATGTTTTGAGAGTTACAACCAGAGTGCTAATTTAAGTACTGGGGTGGAATTGGAATGCTGTAAGAAGAGTTTTCTTGTCAAGCTTCTCCAAGTAGGCCTCACTGAGTTTTGATGACAAGCCACATCTGCATTAGGTAAAGGTAAAGGGACCCCTGACCATTTGGTCTAGTCGTGACCGACTCTGGGGTTGCGGCGCTCATCTCGCATTATTGGCTGAGGGAGCCGGCGTACAGCTTCCAGGTCATGTGGCCAGCATGAGTAAGCTGCTTCTGGCGAACCAGAGCAGCGCACGGAAACACCGTTTACCTTCCTGCTGCAGCGGTACCTATTTATCTACTTGCACTTTGACGTGCTTTCGAACTGCTAGGTTGACAGGAGCAGGGACCAAGCAACAGGAGTTCACCCCGTCGCGGGGATTCGAACCGCCGACCTTCTGATCGACAAGCCCTAGGCTCTGTGGTTTAACCCACAGCGCCACCCGCGTCCTATGTACATTATGTTCTGCATTACTTGATGCTGAACAGCAAAAATTGTAAGGATGACTAGTTCAAGTAGGGTAGGTTATGGGAGGGGGTTCCCCCCCCAATCCTGGGAAAATTAAAGAGTACCTTCCTGCAAAGAAATATTTCACTATACTGAACAGCTGTCCAGTAGCCCATATGCTTATAATTTTTCTCATCCCCAACCACTGGCCATGTTGGCTGAGAGTGATGGGAGGAACTGGAATCCAACAACATCTGGAAGGACATAAGCTCTACTATCCCTGCAATAGAGGGCTGCTGTTACTGATATTATTATTATTTTGTATCTTTATTTTAGATCTTCTTATGATTTATGTGGAAAATGTTCAATTTGGCTGTGTACCTTTTGATGTTTTATTTATTGTTTATGAGTGCTTACATCCGTAATAATGTAATTTTTTTGTATGTTGTAAGCTGCCTTGATTGATTGATTGATTGATTGATTGACTGATTGTTCATTGACAAGCAATGAAGCCAACAAATGGACAGAAAACAGTCCCAGTCGCAGGATTAATAGATTGTATTAACAGATCTATTAATAATATTGTGTATGCCTTATGCTGCATATGTCTTACAATTAGAATTCTCTAATGTTGTAGATTGAAGATTATTATAGAAGGCACACTGCACATGCTGTACAAGTAGAGGATTTCACGCATTCAAAAAAAAAAATATTTCACGAGTTTTCAGTTTAAGGAAGACTAAGTTTAGAAATCAAGTTTTTACGGAAGGAAATGTTTTGCCCCCATTCTACCAAAGGCTCTGGGAAATTACTTTGGCACTTCACCAGACAATTAATAAATTAGCCTGAGCAGCCACCCTAGACGCAATGGGCTCTACTCTGTCCAACTGGATGATGAGTGAAACAAGAGATGAAAGGATGAAATTAGAGCACTGTTTCAGCTAGCTTTGCATAAACAAATGAGGGTTAAGAAAACAGACTGCTTCTATTTAGTGCTCAGCAGACAATATACCCAAGCCAGCACTAAGAGGAAGGGAAGTATCTTTATTACTGTCTGTAGAACATCCTGTGCATTTTGAAAGCTACAACATATTTAATAAAAGTTTAAGAAGATGGAAACATACGGCAGTAATGTAAATGGGGCACCACATTCGGTTTAACAGATTTCCACTTGCTAAAACAGGACTTACTCCTCCTCTCCTCACTCTTGCAACCCCTCAAATCTGCTGGGGGGGGGGTTGGGGGATGCTCCCGAACATGGAAAAACAGGAGAAAAGGAAATTCCATCAGATCCACTGGCATGGGGTGTTGCCCATCAAAATCTAAAAGGTGTGTGCACAATATAAAAAAGCTCAAAGCCCAAGCTACTGTGCCAAGCTAGTCAAAGACTCAATACAGGCTGAGAAAAAAGGTATGATGCAACTGCATTTGGAACTCAGTGAGCAATTCTAGTTATTTCATCTCAAAAAAGAGATCATACAACTGGAAAAGGGTGAGGAAAGGGGGAATTAAAATAATCAAGAGTCTGGAGAGTTTTCCCCATATGGAAAGGCTTAACAATATTTCCTGGGGGGGTTTAAATCTAGAAAAAACAACAATGTAGGGGGACATTTGTTGGTTTTTTGTTTTTAAATGATAAACAACATGGAGAGAGTTGATAGGGGGAAAAACCTCTAAAAAGAACTCAGGAGCCGCTTCGCTTCTTGATGAATTTTATAATTTCTAATGTGAAGCCATCTAAGCTTGTGGTCATTACCACATATCATGGCGGTGAAATTACAATAGTACTTCCTGTTCCCCCCCCCCATTCAACTGCTTAGAATCAAGGAGGAAAGAGTCTATCAACAGATATCAGCCATAACAGCTAAATGGGATGTCAGAGAGTGTCAATGCCTTCACATCTTGCCTGCACACTTCCCAGGGTATTGTTAGAAACAAAATGCTGGACTAGCTGAACCATCAGACTGATCCAACAGGGCTCACAACATGACAATCTACCTTGGGCTTAGGGGAGTACACAAATAAGGATGAAGGTAAGCAAGAAAGGAATCCTATTCTTGGAACTGCTGACACATCTGTGTTTGATAAATGTCATTTAGGGTGGAATTTAAGCTTTGAATCACCATATAGCACACAAGTGGCCATTGACAACTCCTTATTTTTTCTGTGTCAACTTGGGGTGTTCTGTGCCACACAAACATATCAAAATCAATCAATCATATCTCCCTGGCCCAAGTTAAGCATTCTATGTAGTACATCACACCAATGCAATGGAGACATTCCACTTTGTGGCTGGAAAAGCAGTGCTTCAAGAGGCAAAATGCAGTGATAGGGAGGTGCATTTATTTGCCCTTTGTTACAGAAGCTATGCAATGAAGCATTTCCTGTATTACAACTAACCAACTCATGAACAATTCTGAAATATTAACATTGCAACATAAGACATCTCCCTCCCAACTTCAGTGTCTAGACAATTAAACTATTAAGATGTCTGGGGTAAGAAACAGTTCTCTTTTAAGGGCACCAGATATTGCTAAAATGGTATTTGAGCGTCTCTGTCTACATTCCTGGAGTCAATACCTCAATTAACATTTTAGGAATTCTGCTCAATATTTCCAACAAGTAGGATTCATAGATTCGGAGAGATCATTTGCAGGGTTACAGCTAGTAGATATCATATCCTACCGATATTGTATTTGACTTGTTAAGTTGAAGTAGCAGCAGGGTTGCATGGCATAAGCTTTCACCTCAGGGCAATACCTGATGATACTAATCCTTCTGCTGTAAACTATTAAGATTTTATCTGCATGCTGTTAAGTCTCAATGAATGGCAGTGGGCAATTATTTATCTTTGTGCTGGATTATTCTCATGAAATTCTGACAGCTGAAATGCTACTAACTGACAGGTAAACATTTACATAAATATATGTAATATAAAATAAGTAACCATTTGCCTGTCAGTATAAAGATACCACAAATAACTGCATGTGTCTTGGGGTTGTAGGTTGTCAGTACAGGGTCTTTGTGTGTGTTAAGAATAAACAGCTCCACAGTTTTTCCACACATACATCCTTTAAGATAGTACTGTACAAGTTTTTCTTGATGATTCAGGAAAATAAACTGCTTTCGTAAACCAACTGTCAAACTGGTAGTCATTGCACTGGTGCATTTCATTGCATGTTACAAAATTACTGCACCTACTGATATCTGAATGGTAAATCAATGTGCTCATTCTTATTATATTCTAATCTTTAAGTCTTTGTTGAAGCAAAAAAAGGAGCTGTCATTTCTCTTTGGTTTCCAGTTATGATCTTGATGGCTTCTAAATCCCCAGTGGAGAAGATATACGGGCCAGGAAAGGAGGATCATCAGATCAGCAAACCACAGAAAGTAACCTAACAGAGGGTAGGATTCATCTAATGAGTCTCGTGAGAAGCCCTGTGTAAGAGCTTCTACTTACGCAATTGGGTCTTCCTTCCTTTCCTTCCCATGCCCACCCCAAAATTGGCTTTGGAAACCTCCTGGAACAGTGTATGGAGAGGAAGGGGGATTACTCCATCTGGTAAACTGGTATGCTTGCTCAGAGCAATGGGATTACAGAATCAAGCCAAATATAACCTATGTCATGGATGCAGAACCTGTGGCTCTCCATTGTTGTTGGACTATGACTTCCATTAGTCCCAGATAGCATAGCCAATGATCAGGAATGCTGGAAGTTATCAGCGTAAGCCAGCAAAACCTAGAGGGCCACAGGCTCTCTCTGAAGGCTTATATCTGGCTTCTGTTCTCATGATCTTGTTAAAATCTATCCTTTCCTTTAAAAAAAAAAAAAGAAATTTGAGAATACGATACAAGAAAAAAAATCTGTCACATAATTCCAAACATGCTCACCATTAGGGTAAGGGTTACAGTCAATGAGGTGAATGAAGTCGAAATTACACCTTCTAAGTCTATTTTTAAAAGTTCAGAGGGTTCAGCACTGTTTAGCCTTATCACTGAGCTGATGTAACAATTTCACTAACAGTGGTCTAGTACTTAGTTAAGGTTTATTTTCAAAACTGGACATCCCTGAATTCAGAATTCTAAATCAAGTTTAATTTGTAGAGTGCTAAAAGATCAAAACCAGTTGGTACATTTTGTCCAAAACACAATTGTACAACCAATTCAACAGATGATGCATAATGTTTCTTCAGGCTACAGATTTTTTTAAGGTGTCTTTAATCATACTGCACGGTGTTTCTACAGTTTCTATTGGAGGCTTTTAAAGTTACAGCTTTTATTCTGTGGCGCAGCATTAAGCACTTATCAACTGCCATCAAAAGTGAGAGAAGTCCTTCATGTAAACAGAAGATCTAGTTCAAGCTCATGGCCTTAAACCTCCTCAAAGAACTGACATTTTGAATTTCAGCAGTTAATGGAGATGACTGCATTGAGCTGACTTGCATTAAACTCTGTTCTCAAACAACACATGAAAAACCATACCGTTTCCCCATCCATCACACTGGCTACATTAAAACAGAGACTTTAATAATTCTTCCTATAGCACAGGCTCTGCTATTCCTGGGAACACATTATTGAAAAAGCTAGGTAAAACTGGCAAAGATTGAAAACTGGCAGATGATTTTAAAATCCTCATTGAAACTGAACTGTCAAGTCTTCGCTGAAGTCCTGCTAAATGTAAACAAGTATCACCACTGCATTCTATAATTCCATAGTCTCGTAAAACTAAAATATGTTTGTAGAAGCAAGCACAAATTACTTAGCTGTTTGAGACAATACAGTAGCATCTGTGAAGTGGAGACTGGAGTAGATTCAGCCAAAGTTCCTTGGTTCAGGTTTCGGCCACTTACTATCCAAAACATGGATAATTCTGGCCACTTTCGAACACTGAGGAAATGCTCAACTTAGGCTCTTACCTGCAAAGTTGTCCTCCTGCAATTACTGCAAGTGCCACACTATATTGAGTACTTTTCCTCGCTGACCAGTAGGAGGCAGAAAATACCAAATCATTTTCTCAGATGGACTCCTTAGGACCAGGCTCCAGGAGTTATTTCAGAGCTTCCTATAACACTAACTTTCACTACTTGAACTTGAACAATAACAGTATCTTAAAGCAACCCTTCAGAAACAACAATGATAGTCTCTCCACCCATAAAACATGAATTATGGTGCTGGAGGAGACTCTTGAGAGTCCCATGGACTGCAAGAAGATCAAACCTATCCATTCTTAAAGAAATCAACCCTGAGTGCTCATTAGAAGGACAGATCCTGAAGTTGAGGCTCCAGTACTTTGGCCACCTCATGAGAAGAGAAGACTCCCTAGAAAAGACCCTGATGTTGGGAAGGATTGAGGGCACAAGGAGAAGGGGACGACAGAAGATGAGATGGTTGGACAGTGTTCTCGAAGCTACTAACATGAGTTTGGCCAAACTGCGAGAGGCAGTGAAGGATAGGCGTGCCTGGCGTGCTCTGGTCCATGGGGTCACGAAGAGTCGGACACGACTGAACGACTGAACAACAACAACAATACTGCCCATCCACCCCTTTCCCCCCTGGACTGGCAAAACATTAAGAAAATAAAATAAAACTCAATTACAAGCCCAGTCAGTCATCTGGTAAAGCCATTACGTAAGTCCCAGATACAAAACAAGGCAAAAGTCTTCCAAAACAAATACACTTATCTCTTCCCATCAGTAAAGTATAGAGAAATATGCGCTTTTTGTTCCAACTAAGGACGGCTGCACTAGCACCCAAGACAATGCCATTTCAAACTGGGTAGTATCAAAGCAGTACACACACACAAAATTGGGAAGAATACAGCCAAGTAAGAACAGACTGCTTGGTTGGAACAAACAAACAAAAATGCCAAAGGGGGCTAATACATTTTCTGCAAAGGGTGCCCTCATTACCTTGTAAGCCTCCATATTGCAAGCTTGTAAGCATTTAGAAACAGATTTTTCTTATCACAGTAAGTAGAGTCAACTAAAATCTAAAAGATGCTGCTCTGGAAATAAAAATTTAAAAAACCTTCAGGGCCCTAATATCTGAGGAAAGGCAAGCTTTCTATCGTTTGGGTCACTAAAATTTGGATTGAAAACTGGTGGGATTTATGCAAGCATCTTACATAAATTAGAATTAACCACAGACCTGAATAGAGAACTCTGTAGATAACATCACCTTAAAAAATCCCTGTTAGGAGTGTGTATGGCAACTAGCAATGAACCTTTAAGAAAGGAAAGTCAAATAAACTTGGATATAGACATTTAATTCAACATGCAACGTAAATGGGGCCCAGTGTGTTGGGAGTTAGATCAGGAAGAACCATGTGCAAACTCAACCATGAAGTTCAGTAGGTGACTCTGGGCAAGACACTAGTTTTCAGTCTAATTTACCACTACAGGCTGAAATGACAAAGATTACCAATACGGACTGAGATGCTGTGATACGAGATTACCCTATGCATGTTGCCCTGAGCTCCTTGGAGGAAAGGTGGAACACAAATGCTATAAAATAAATTCACACATATCACTTCATTTCTGTATGCTTTGGGTAACAACTGTAATTGTGCAACAACGAGTCCTACTGTAACATCTTGAATTAATAGTTTCCCTGAAGTTTAGATGTTTTGTAAAGAAATACCCAAATTGCACCACTTACAATTTCAGTATATATATTTTGAATATTGCAAAACAACATTTCTATGGAGATCATAGTTTGATTATTGTTGCTGAGCTAGTATAATCCATTAGAATCATTGATAAGAGTGTCTTTGTCATGTTATTCTGAGACAATCAAATTAAGAGAGCCTTAATGTATAATCATCCATCATGAAGAAGCACGCAAGCTTTCCAGTGACACATAACTCTTATACAGTACAGACCTTAAAGGCAGCTAACCTTTACGTCAAGATAAAGCGGTCTGCAACATTTTTTCAATGTAATATATATATATATATAAAATCTTTCCTATTTCAAACAATACATTGGACCGAGCCAAAGTCACAGAATCTACAAAGCAACAAATGCAAATGACAATAGACAGAAACACATGGGGATTCACCATACTTGACCACTTCCTCTCAAAAAGCAAAGCCATACAAATCTTAAGAAGACATGCCTGAAAACAAGTTACTGAATACAACAGATTGTAGAAGTTTTTTGATTACAACAGTAGGCTGCAGTCTGTATCTGACGTACCGGTAGGAAAATGTGTATTGTAAATTCACAATCTAAACCTTAAAGCTAGCATAGTGACTCTGTTTATGCTGGAAAAGATATGAGAGGCATCATCTTATTTATTAATCCCAAGATAAATTGTATCTTGGATTGCTTCTAAGACAGACAATGTTTACAGTGCTAGATATTTATTGCTATCACATTTGTAGCAGAAGCTCACCATCACCACTGAAAATAGTTCTATTAAAAATAGGGCTTATGTAGTGGAACTCTTTGAAAAAAGCCATACTAATATAATGTAGATAAGCAGTGACATTAGCAAGTTTTTTTTATTACCTGGTTTCGTTAGTTCACTTTTGAAAGCACACTATAAATATACTTGTGGATGATATTTCATAGCAGTGATACCCACAGAGTCAAGCAACTCTAATTCTTAGTTTTTTCTAAGCCCTAAAGAGCAATACTAAAGCTCTATCTTAAATTGAAGTGGGCAGAGCGGTTGCTGAAGTGGAGTTGAAACTTTTTTTAAAAAAAAAAACAACAACCCCAACTTCAATTATCTTTCCTTTCTAGGGTTGAACTCTTAAGCCAAATACAGTTACTCAAAGGGAAAGTCCCACTGAACTCTGTGACTTACTCTTGCATAAGCATGCACAGGGTTGGGTTGCATGGGTGAAAAAGCATATTATTGATTAAGCTCTGTTAAACCAGATGTTTGGTGGTAACTACAGGATTCCCAATCTTGTGTTTGCTGCTGATGTGCAAAGTGGAGGAAGGCATTCACAGGGGAGCCGACTTAGGGGAAAAGGAAGGGGGTTGCTTAACTGTTCCTCTGCCAGCTGTTACCCCAGTTACCACCCTTGATTTAGACATTTGAGGAAAGCACAGGAATCGGCACCAGTAAGAGTGAAAGCTGCCAATTCAGAAATGCTGCTGCACTGTGAATTTGTCCATTTTTACCCAGACATTTAATGCAGGTTTCCACTAATTCCTTCAACTTTATAGTTTTGCAAAAAGACTTGTCACACTTGCTTTGTGGGTCCCCCCCCCTGTTTGCTATATTTAAAAAAACCAAAACTGAAAGTTCATTAACTCTTCCTATGCCCAAATATGTTACAAATCTATCCCACTTTTCTTTCAGCTCAAAGTGGCACAGCTAGAATTTTCATTATCTTCACAGCCACTTGAGGTATGCTTGGCTATAAGGTAGCTAATGGCTCCAGTGAAATTAATGGCATAGCAAACAACTGAAATTGGTATATCCAAATCAACCACTTTGCCTATTCCCCTACACTGAACACCATCCAAAGGGAAGAAATCCTAAACACTGTCATTTATTTTTGCAATTACGCTTAAATAATTAGGGGTGGTAGTCAGCTAAGTTTTACTCAAAGTAGCCCGTGATTAAACTAGGGCCATTAAATTCAACAGGTCTGTTCTGAGTAAAGCTTAGCTGAATACCTTCCTAAATGTGAACCCTTTAAACATAAAATTGAGTGCTATATGCCAGTCTATGAAATACAGGGATGTTTATAAATCTAAAAAAGTGGTTTTCAACCAGTGTGCCGTGGCACCCTGGGGTGCCTTGAATGATGGTCAGGGGTGCTGTGGGCAACACTGTCCTCTGTCCCTCTTTCCTTTATGCCCTCTCATGTCTGCCTCCGAAAGGCTTGCACAGCTGTTTGTTCCAGCAGCCCTGGCTACAAGCTCCCCAGACAAATGGTGGCTCTGGGGTTAGCCAAGGGGTGCTTCCCAGGCCCCTGTGGGGCAGTGGGAGGCACCTCTCTTTGGGGCAGGGGAGACAGCTCAGAGACCAGGGGCAGCGGCAGTAGCTGCCCAAAGCACTCCCAAGGAGAGGAGAGAGGAGGGTGAAGGCACACTCCACAAGGGAGGGTGTTCAAAAAAGGTGAGAGGCTGCCAGCTCTGCAGGCAAGGGGTGACATAGCTGGGCTCCTGAGCCCCACAGGGGTGCTGCAAAAAGAATGTAGTTGGTGAAGGGAACCGTGGACTCAAGAAGGTTGAAAACCTCTTATCTAAAGTAATAAAACCTACATTACAAGGGCAATTGGTGTCTTCTGAATAGCGTAACTAGGTGAATAGATAAGTATAGCCAATTATCCCACTTTTTCTTCTCCTCTACGTCCTTTTCACACTTCATCCCATCCTCCAAAAAGCACATGCACACACACTACTAGGAAATTAGCACCATTAACAAGAGCTGATAAAATTACACTTGAAGTCGCCAAGTAATAAAAATCCACTCTGGATCAGTTTCTCTTTTCAGTACACAACTTCCTCATATCATTGACCACAGATAAACAACATATCGCAAGCAAGTCAGTTATATTGCTCAGAATAGCTAAGACCCTTGACCATATACTTGGTCTCTCTGCTTCAAAAGTTCACATTCTACTAGCAGCTCTGAGAAATAGCAACTAAGGCATATATTTGCAAAGGAAAAAAATGAGCATTTGGAAGGAAATTGCCTTTACATGTTTATTTGACCTCTTCTCTTTAAAATGAAACTCTACAAAAGGAGGAAGGGATTGAGGCGTAATTGCATTTCCTCAGATGCCACTTTTAGCATTTCAGTTAACTACCTTCGCAGTGATGGTTAAAGGTACACCTATTCTGTTCCTCTCTCTTTTATTTCACTAGCCAGCGTGGGATGAGGCGTCCCATAATTAGAACCTGAAGAGACAGAGGTTTAAATAATTTAAAGATGTAAATTGTCAGGTTTCAAAACCATTTAAGAAGCATTATTTGCAATGCTTACATTCTCTAAGACACCAAAAAGTTTCATCTTCTCTTTACGTTTAATATATTTTTCCATTTTATTGGCTAGCGTAAACATGTACTTTGAAACATTTCCGTAAGTGCTTCCAACACAGTACAGGCGCTTTGCAGATCATGTTATCCAACATTCCCTCACCTTAAAACATAGTTATCATAATCAATGATACAGATCTAATTTTGCAGCTATGTTTAACACATTTGAGCAGCCTTCTATATTTCAGTGTTAATTCTTTGATCCTTATACCTAGCCAAACACAGACACTAATTAACTCCTCCAGCTATAAACTCCACTCTTGAGAAAGAAAAATATTTCTGCTGCTTTTAGGGAAGACTAAAGTACAGAGGAAAGAACCCCACAATTAGAACAAGGTATATTTGTCCTTTATGCAACTTATTTTATTCAGAGCCTGTTATCAACAGCAAATTAACTCTAAATGTCCTCACAAGCTGGATCCCCCAGAGTTGCAATACTTCAGAAAGGTTTCATGCTATTCCTTTCAATTTTTTTAGAAGGCAGAAACAATAAAACCACAAATGAACAACAAATGCTACCCTTGTACCAAGAAGCCAGGAAGGATCTACAGCAGGCATCCCCAAACTCGGCCCTCCAGATGTTCTGGGACTACAACTCCCATCATCCCTAGCTAACAGGACCAGTGGTCAGGGATGATGGGAATTGTAGTCCCAAAACATCTGGAGGGCTGAGTTCGGGGGTGCCTGATCTACAGTCTGCTTGAGGGCTCCAATAAGTCAGTCACAGGGCAAGCAGCAAAGTTTTTGAATGTGGCCATCCATATTAGACCACTTATGCTGTCTGTATACACACAAACTGCTAGCATTATAATTCTGTGTTTTAATTGCATTCATGTGCATCTTTGTTAATGTTATTAATTGTCAATTGTTAGTTGTTATAGAACACTTAAATGGTCAGATGGCTGCAAATAAAGAGATGATACTGATGATGAGTTGTAGTTCAGCAACATCTGCAGGGCAGCAGGTTACTACTACCCCTTCTCTATAGCATTTGCAAATTAACAACATTCACACTTACCGGTACATATGTGTTTTTAAAAAGGCAACAGCAATACTTTTGAGAAAATGAACCAGTACCATTCAAGCATTGGGGGATAGTAGAAACAGCACTATCAGACAACATTTCTTCCTAGCTGTTGCTGTAGTCCTATCCACATAGGGGAAAGTGACAGCTTAGGGCCTGTCAATCCAACAGAAAGAGAAAATATTATGTATAAATGAAACATGAAGGCTCTTCATTTGTGTTTGGGATTCTAACCGACATTTTGTAGTCACAGATCAGAATATAAAGCACTGCACATGGTGTCCCATTCATACTTAAGAGATAGTTCAGGCTTCCTTCCCACAACAGCTCCTCACATTCTCCAAAGAATTGCTCCTGAAAGTCAAGCAAGGCTCTTGGTTTTGGGAAGAAGGCATGAGGACTCTGACAAGGTCCTAGAGTGCTCCTGCCTCCTTCTCAAAGCCTGGTTAGTAGCAATTTCTTAGCTTTGGGAAGGAGGTAGGAGGGATATAGGACCCTGTCAGAGCCCTCACACCTCCTTCCCAAAGCCCAACATCTCACTTAGCCAGCTTTTGGAAAGCAGCACAAGAAGGGGGGGTATCAAATTTTGGCCTCCCTTCCTTCCTCTCCCCCCCCCCGCTATCTAAATTCTGAACTACGGTAATTTAAAATGAACAAAGTATATAAAAATAATACTCAAACCAAGGTAACATTTGGGTTTCCACAATTATTGCAAGAAAAGCCCATCCACACTCTATTCCTGCTGTCCTGTTACATAAAAGCTCTCACCAATGTTAAAAAACCCATCATGTCCATGGACATCTGGCATGTTGTCACTTGCAAAATAGTAAACTCTTATTTGAATTTGTGTACATTCTACAAACAGAAGCATGTACTGGTCCTCTGGCTATTGCGGGAAGAACATTTGCTTTGAATGATTTGTTGATGCTGAATTATAGGCCCATCAATAACATCATACATTTTGCTCTAAGCATAAAAAAATGATGTCCTCCAACATTATAAATTCTTCTGATTAAGTGACCTACAGTAGTCACTATTATTACTCAACAGCCCACAGGGCTTGTAAAGATAGTTGCTAAATCTGCAAATTAAACTTCACTAGAGCAATGTGTCAGGTCACAGAAATTCAAAGCAGCTATATTTATCATTTACTGTCATTAACCCAGCTGAAAGGAATTCTTTACTTGAAGCCAGTCAGTTGTATTTCAGTTACACCTCTGGCTTGTTTCCACCTTTGCTAACAGTGGCAGATAAAATATTCAAAGGAATGGGGAGAGGGAGGGAGAGAAGAGGGCAAGGGGGAAAGGTTTAACACCTAATATCTTTGCAGCCTTATAAAGGGATAGGAGGTCAATAAAGATCAGATCACCATGCCACAAAGGAAATAATAACTAACAACCAATCTGGAATAATTTTCAATTGAAAAAGGTGGATTAGGATGGATTAACAAGAATGTCCTAGACTGCATGTCACTTAAAACCAGAGTTTAAAATATACAATGGTTTACGGTGAACAAGCAGCAAGCTAATGCCTGCTGCTCCGAAGATCACACTTTACCTCTCCACAGCTCTTTCCTTCAGTGCACGAGGGAGGAAACAAATTAGAAGCAGGCTTCACATCATGTGCGAGCCCATACTCATAGTTTGCTTTCTCCAAACCAACCACCGTTTGTTTGCTTTGCCACTAATTGTTTGACTGGAGAACTTGTACCATAAAGCCAACCTGGCTCTGGACAGGCAGGATTGGGGAGGCACAAAGTGCCTATAATTTCAACAGCAAACACCAGCAGGTTAGCCATTCACCTTATTCACAGTATAAGTTAAACTATGGTTTACAGTGTCGTACGAACCTGGCCAATATATCTACATTTGAACTTGCCCTAAGGGAGGCCCATAGAAAGTGTCTACACAAACTCTACCTCCCTTGCCACTACATACACATATCACGGCAATCTTGTTCCCGGGGGAAAGTGCACTCTAGTACATTAAGCTCCATTAGTGAATAGAAAAGGAGGCATCCCTGCTTCTTTCCAACATGAAAGAAAGATTACAAAGTTACCCACATAGAAGGAGGCTCATGGTTTTCATTTACCACAGGTGTGAGGGTTCTGTGGCCCTCTGGGTATTGTTCGACTGCAGCTCTTATCACCCTTGACCACTGGCCATACTAACTGGATCTGATGGGAGTTTAAGTCACAAAATTCAGAGGCCCAGGTTCCCCATCTATACTTCACCCTTCTGATCTCTCACATCTACTCTATTAGGCCCTTTCTTTCCACCAAGAACTTCTTTATCATACATGTCAAACACATATACTAACAGATCCCATTGGAACCCAAGGAATAAACTTCTGAGATGATGTCCCTCAGGCGCAGACTTAAGTTGGGGAGGCAGAGAGAGGCAGCCAGTGGTAAGCGATAAAGAGCGGGTGGGTGGAATGTGCTACAGGTGAGAAAACCATCACCCCAAAGAAGCACTGACTCAAGGAAAAGCCACCCATCCCTTTCTTTCTTAAGTTTCCACGAAAACACAAAAGAGGGGAGATGAGACTACTCCCTCGACATTTCACTATTTCAAGGTTACGTATGGAGCGGATGAGAAGCAGCAGAGTCATGGCTAGTTAATTCTGCATCTGGTGCAGTCCTCCCCCCTAAAATAACAAAAAACGGGCCCTAACATTCCCCACCCCCATCTCCTCATTTCTCAACCCTGTGCAGAATTACACGGCCATGCCAACCTGCTCCGACTTAAGGAAACCTAACAGGGCAGGGCAGGACCTCCTGGGACCCTGCTCTGCCTCCTGACCCCCTGGGCGCGCCCCACATCCACTCCCCACCCCCCATTGAACAGTTACACGCCTGGGAGAAGCGCTGGTTTCTTTTGAGGAGATGAGGGGGGCAAAGGGACCACCAAGGAACGAATCGTGGGGGTGGGGGATTTGAAAGAGAGCAGCCCTCCTCTCCACCTGCCCCCCCTCTCTTTTAAACCTCAAGATTTGAGGCGGGGGGGGTGGATGAGGCGTTGCCAGGCGACAAGACGAAAGCGGAGGCCGGCCAAGGTCGAGCGCCTCAAAACTTGCCGCCGTGCGCACTCTTGAACCCCCCCCCACAAGCCTTCCGATGGGTCGAGAGGGCGGCTACCGGGGGATCCCCCCGACTTTGGGGCCTGGATTCTCAAGGAGGGCCGATTGGAAAAGGGGGTCACTCACCACCAGGGCCGCCGCCGCCGAGGCTCCTCCCGGCCTCAGGCCCCGCGGAAGGGAGCAGCTCGAGCATGAGGGGCCGGGTGTCCTCCCTCCGTCACCGCCGGCTCGCCCTCGCCGCCTCCTCCTCCTCCTCCTCCTCCTCCTCCTCGGCCCAGCGGGGAGGGAGCGGAAATGTCACCGCAGGGAGGGGAAGGAGAGAGGCCGCTGGGCTCGCCTCGGCTCCGGCTCCCTTCGGCGTCACTTCCGGCGGCGTCGACGGAGGGGGGGAAAAGCGAAGAGGGAGGCGGAGGGGAAGAGCGGCTGACGCAAGGTGTGCGCGCGCCGCGGCAGCGCCGCCTAGCGGGCTCCCCGGGGACGCGCGCGCCATTGGGCGTGAAAGCGCGGCGCGGCGCGGCGGGGGTGGGGGAGGGGGAGGAGCCCCTCTCGCCTTCGCGCGCCTCCAACGGGTTTCCCTCAGGGAGGGCGGAATTGGCGCGCTTTTCCCCAACGGCCGCTGACAAGAGTGAAAAAGGTTCAGGCTAATCGCGACAAAAATGAAATAAAATAACACACGTCAAAACGTTACAAAAGCACACCGAACATTAATCACGAGGTTCTGCAAATGAAAATAAAAAGTGCACGTATCTATATCTATATATGCGATTACATTATGATTGGGTTATTTATTTATCATTATAAGAGAAGAATAATTTATTGGCCAAGTACATTTTCCAACATACTTGGAATTTTGCTTCGGCTACATTGCAGCGTAAACATACCTTATACAAACACTGTTCTACTCATAATACAATGACATAGCAAAGAAACCCCACCCATAAGTGACCTAATACATAGATTTGTATATAATGTTATATAGGTTATTAAATTTAGCAGCCACTTTTCTCCTTGCCGCGGCAACGCAAAGTGACCTGCAAAGAAACAGGCAAACCAAACAAACCCCACACAGGCAAAAATGAAGACCCAGAAATGTGTGTGCACATGTGTCTGTACATATGTTTATATTCATACACATTCTTCTTTTATTAGATTTATATACTGCCCTTCCTCCGAAGGTCACGGGGTTGACAACATAAAAAAATGCCAAAATGAAAACACATGAAAAAAATACATAAGGTAATTATTACTATTTAGAGCAGGCTTCCTCAAACTCGGCCCTCCAGGTGTTTTTGGCCTACAACTCCCATGATCCCTAGCTAGCAGGACCAGTGGTCAGGGGTGATGGGAATTGTAGTCTCAAAACATCTGGAGGGCCGAGGTTGAGGAAGCCTGATTTAGAGCAGGCATAGGCAAACTCCAGCCCTCCAGATGTTTGGGACTACAATTCCCATCATCCCTGACCACTGGTCCTGTTAGCTAGGGATGATGGGAATTGTAGTCTCAAACATCTGGAGGGCCGGCATTTGCCTATGCCTGAATTAACCTAAGATAGTACCTTCACTCAGGCATACATGCACACATGCACGTGTGTGTGTGTGTGTGTGTGTGTGTGTGTATCTATGGCCTTTTCAGCTTGAAAGTAGTTTTTGTTTACCGGTACTTTGCTAAGCATTTTCGTGTTTTTATATTGCAAAACGCCGTGATCATTGGATGAAAGGAGGTATAGAAATTTAATAAATAATAATAATAATAATAATAATACGAATAAAATTATATATGTGTGTGAGCTGTGCGAGTGTCTCTCTTCTGAGTTTCGGACTCACTTTGGATCAGGCCAAAGGGCGCCCATGTAGCCCAGCCTCCTGTCCTCAGGATAGCCAACCAGATACCCCAGAAGGGAAAGACGCAAGCAGGATCCGAACACAAGAGTTGCTCTCCCCTCCTGCTTTTTCCAGATACTGCTGCCTCCAACCATGAAGAGCACAGCCTCCTTGCCATCAGCAGCCTCACTCTCCTCCATAAATGAGTCTAATCCACTTTTAAAGCCATCCCAGTGACCAATCACTGCTCTCCTGTTCCATAATTCTGCTATGCACTGTGTAATTTTCGTCTGCCCCGAACTTTCACTAGGATACCCACCAGTTCTAGTGTTATGAGACAAAGAGATGTAACTTCTCTCCATCCTTGCCAGGCGGAGTTTTATGGACTTCTGTTGTGTTGCCTCTTACTCGCCTATTCTCTAAACTAAGAAAGTCCTAAACGCTGCGACCATTCCTCACAGGGGGAGTCGCTCCATCCAATTTCGGTTGCCCTGTTCTGAACCTTTCCCAACCCTAAAATATCCCTTTTGAGGGCAAGGCGACCAGAACTGCACGCGGTACCCCACCATAAATTCCTATTATGGTGGCATTATGACAGCTGCCAGTTTGGTTTCCAGTTCCTCTCCTGGCAATCCCTAGCATTGAATTTGACTTTTCCCACAGCTATTGCACACTAAAGGGTACAGGAGCACCTCAGAACATTGCTCAGGAAAGACTCAGCTGGAGAATGACGCCTTTTATACTCCCTCCTGGCCGGAAGGAGCCTATGGCCTGCCTGGGTGGGCCGTCTCAGCCCGGGATTTGAAGGCGATTGGCTGAGGCTGCTACCTGCAGCTCCGCGGCTCACCACACGAGGGAGCTGTACACAAAACTAGCAACTTCTGGCAGCCCGTGTGCCAAAAATGGGGTGCTGCCATTTAAATTTCCCGCAATACTTTGGAGCAACTCAGATACTCTGGGACATAATGGTAAATTTAAAGTAATGCCTTGTAGCCCACCTGGCACAGAAGACCCCAGGCAGACTTCAGCTCCGGTCAGCTTGGTCCCCATCAGCTCCCCAAAGATGGTGGGGGTGCTGATACTGGGCCCGACTAGCATTTACTGGAAGTAGCCAGGAGTGGGCAAGATAGAAATGGAGCTTGTTGTTTCTAGGTGCCATTTTTAGTTAAAGTTTTTATTTTTTTAATATAATATTAAGTTTCCATTTTATCATATATAGACGCATCCTCATTATTCGCATTGCTTTTTGCTCATAAGAGCTGATCGACTCCCCCCCCCCCGATTCATGATTACCTTAATTCTTTGCTATATCATCACATTTGTACTTTTTCCTAATTACTTTTCCCATTGCCATTGTCATATTATTTAAATAAAATGTAAAAAGGTAGAATCACCAACAAGCCTTCTTAAGTCAATCCCGCTAGTGTTGTTAAATGTTTACAATTGTCTTTCAAGTATTGTATAAATTTACCCCAGTCTTTTTGGAAAGCTTGATCACACTGGTTTCGGATTTTCCCGGTCAGCTTCCTAAAGTTAATCAAACCTTGAATGGTTTCTGCTCCTGTATATAATAAGAGTACCGCCTCGAGGGCAGCAGTAAAATCAGATCGCTACACATGCCGATTGTAAAGGATGGTTCAGAAACACTGTTTTATTGTTCATTCTCATGGGGGAAATAGAAATGTATGCAAAATACGAAGCTGGAAATTTTTTTTAATAAAAGAAAAGGTGGAGAAAGGGAGGTGAAGGAGAGATGACAAAGGCCACATGAACGTAAGAAAGATATACCAAGAGCCACAGAATTCACAATATAGAACTGCCCTTTTGTTTCTGCACCAAGGTCCTTAGGAAAAGTGACGTTTGGCAGATAAAGGGACCGAAAGTGCTGTCATATCCACCTTTGCTGAAACCTCGGCCTCAAGAGCGTCCTAGAAAAAGGAGAGAAAAGTCAGCACCAATATTTGGATGAGATGAAGACACTCTCCCCAATACACACGCACTGTGGCAACATACCATACAGATGCTTCCCACAAGCTGAAACCAACCAAAAAGGAAATTGGGGTGACAGGTATCAATAATCCAATAGATTTATATCCCACTTTTTAAGAGCATGTTCTCACAAAGCAAACACTACAATAAAACAATACAATAAAAAATGCTCAGACACTCAAAACCCTTAACAGAGATAGTACAGTCAAGCCAACATAGTGATGAAATTGCTAAGAAGGATCAAAGGCTATTTATGTAGGCGACCACCGCAGCATGGATTTTGGTTGCCCAAAAGTGGAAACTCCAAGATGTACCAACATTAGAGGACTGGCAGCTAAAAATGATGGACTATGCCGAACTGGCGAAGATGACGGGCAAGGTTAGGAACCAAGACGACCGGAAGTTCCAAAATGACTGGAGTAAATTTATTGACTATTTAAAAGAGAACTGTACAAGCTTAACAGGTGGCGCTGTGGGTTAAACCACAGAGCCTAGGGCTTGCTGATCAGAAGGTCGGCGGTTCGAATCCCTGCGACGGGGTGAGCTCCCGTTGCTCGGTCCCAGCTCCTGCCCACCTAACAGTTCGAAAGCACATCAAAGTGCAAGTAGATAAATAGGAACCGCTCTGGCGGGAAGGTAAACGGCGTTTCCGTGCGCTGCTCTGGTTCGCCAGAAGCGGCTTAGTCATGCTGGCCACATGACCCGGAAGCTGTACGCTGGCTCTTGGGCAAGAAAGTGAGATGAGCGCCGCAACCCCAGAGTTGGACACGACTGGACCTAATGGACAGGGGTCCCTTTAACTTACCTTACAAGCTTAAAGACACTAACAGGACTGATGTTATTCCTACGATGCGAGACATTAGCAATCTTTGACCAGAATTAGGGGAAGAAAGAAATATGAAAAGGGCCAGAGATAAATCATAAAAGGCGTTAGAAGTTAAATGAAATTAAAAAACCAATTGAAGGGAGGGAGGGAACTCGGTATTGTGTGTAACATGATATGATGGATATTTCAGTGTTGAATTAATAGAAAAATAATAAAAATCATATTAAAAAAAAACATAGTGAGGAAATAGAATAGGTCAGAATGAAAAGATTTTAAACTATCACCTCCACGCAGCATGGCCACTGGTCAGGGATGATTTAGTCCACAACACCTTATAGGGTTTTGGGGGGGGATTAAATGAGGAGGGGGAGTACCATGTACGCCACCTCCAGCTTCTTGAAGAAAAAGGTGGGTTATAAATTTAACAAGTAATAAATAAATGTGAAATGTGTAATAAATAAAAGCAAAAGCAAAAAGCAAAGACATCACCTTGCCGACAAAGGTCCGTATAGTTCAGTGGTGGCTAACCTTGACACTCCAGATGTTTTGGGACTACAACTCCCATCATCCCTGACCACTGGTCCTGTTAGCTAGGGATGATGGGAGTTGTAGTTCCAAAACATCTGGAGTGTCAAGGTTAGCCACCACTGGTATAGTTAAAGCTATGGTTTTCCCAGTAGTAATGTATGGAAGTGAGAGCTGGGCCATAAAGAAGGCTGATCGCCGAAGAATTGATGCTTCTGAATTATGGTGCTGGAGGAGACTCTTGAGAGTCCCATGGACTGCAAGAAGATCAAACCTATCCATTCTTAAAGAAATCAGCCCTGCGTGCCATGCTCACTAGAAGGACAGATCCTGAAGTTGAGGCTCCAGTACTTTGGCCACCTCATGAGAAAAGAAGACTCCCTAGAAAAGACCCTGATGTTGGGAAAGATGGAGGGCACAAGGAGAAGGGGACGACAGAGGATGAGATGGTTGGACAGTGTTCTCGAAGCTACCCGCATGAGTCTGACCAAACTGCGGGAGGCAGTGGAAGACAGGAGTGCCTGGCGTGCTCTGGTCCAGGGGGTCACGAGGAGTCGGACACAACTGAACGACTGAACAACAACAAATAAATGTGAAAAGGAGGAATGGCTGACAGGCTTAGATTTGCACTTGAGCCTCTCTCTCACTCCATTGCTTGATGTGAAGAGATAAGCACAAAGCACTTTAGGGGAAGGCAGAGGTGGACAATGGCTTGAGCTTACCGGTATGTAGGGAGGTGGCAATTTCTCGTGCTGCCTTTAGGACAGAAGAGGTCTGGCCCACTCCACCCAGTTTCTCCACCCCTTCAAAATATCCCCAAACAAGAAAAATGCACCAAAATGGCCCAGAAGACCAGCCTGTCCAATGTGCAACTAAGAGAACACATTAATACCAACAAAAGCACCCACCAGCTCCCTCTTTGCTTCTTCGATCTTCACTCGTGCAAGAGAAGGACTCTGAAAAGAGCAGTAGAAAGCAGTTTAAGCAGATGTAGAGGTTTTCCACGCTTCCATCTGAATTTTTGAAATCAAGCAAAAGGTCTATGGAGTTATTGCTGTCCCCCCAAAAAAAACTTTAAAAAGAGAGATTTTTTTAAAGTGCATTTGTTCAGTACACACTCTGGTGCCACCAGAAACTATTCCATGAAATGTAGACTGATAGGCAATGAAGAAGAGTGAGCTCTGAACAAAGACACTTCAGTGTCCAGCAGCAACCTGAAGGTTTCTTGCCCCCTCAAACAACCCTAGCCCTCTTCCTTCTTGCCACTTATGTCTGCAACTGACCACCAGAAGGGCTGCAACTGTTAACTGGAGCAACATTTATTTATTTAAAAACAAGCATAATAGCATATATATATATGTGCAAGTGCTGTCTGTGGAAATAATAGCCCTGTTTAGGGAAGTTTTTAATCTGTAACATGTTAATGTATTTTAATATTTGCTGGAAGCCGCCCAGAGTGGCTGGGGAGACCCAGCCAGATGGGCGGGGTAAAAATAATATAATATTATTATTATTATTATTATTATTATTATTATTATTATTATTATTATAGCAATTCTACAGCTTTGGCAGCAAAGGAAGCTCCACAATCATGTTTTACACTCCTTTCACGTCAGCTAACCGATAACCCTTATGTCAGGCCAAACTTCCAAAGACATACTGAGCCAAGTGATACATTGCCAATATTTTAAACTAGCCCTTCGGCAATCTGTTGCTTTTCCTGGCGTTTTGGGCCGCAGCTCCCAGCATCCTTGACAATCGGCACCGTATTGGGGAGGTTCTGCTGGAAGCTGAGCTACAATTCTAGGATTCTACAGTTCTAAGAGAAGCGGGGTACAGGAGATTACAGGGGTCAGGTCCAGATACGACTCCAGTTTCTTCTTCAAAGGTACTGCCTGCTTCTTTAATTCCGCTAGTTTCTGTGGATGGAAACACAAAACAAACCATTCACACAGCGACTCTTTCTCCCACAATAAATAAATAAATAAATGAAAGGTTTGGCTGGGTGCTTTTTAGTCTCACAATCTTCAATAAACAACACTTTAAAGCTGTCTGCAAAATATGCATGTCTATCTACACACGGGACGCGGGTGGCGCTGTGGTCCAGGCATGTCCCACAGGTAGACTGGACATCTGCGGTAGATTACTGGTAGATCATTGGCTCCCCCCAAAGAAGCTGAACAACTGTGGCTCCCCTAAAAAAAGCTCAACATTTTACCTCCTCCTTGAAAAAACTCAACAACTTTGACCCGAACCCCACAAAAGGGGGTAGATCACTGCCAGTTTTTAACTCTGTGAGTAGATCGCAGTCTCTTGGGAGTTGGCCACCCCTAAACCACTGAGCCTTGGGCTTGCCGATCGGAAGGTCGGCGGTTCGAATCCCCGAGACGGGGTGAGCTCCCGTTCCTCTGTCCCAGTTCCTGCCAACCTGTCCCAGTCCAGTAGCGAACGACTCTGGGGTTGCGGCGCTCATCTCGCTTTATTGGCCAAGGGAGCCGGGGTTTGTCCGTAGACAGCTTCCGCGTCATGTGGCCAGCATGACTAAGCCGCTTCTGGCGAACCAGAGCAGCGCACGGAAACGCCGTTTACTTTCCCGCCGGAGCGGTCCCTATTTATCTACTTGCACTTTGACGTGCTTTCAAACTGCTAGGTGGGCAGGAGCTGGGACCGAGCAACGGGAGCTCACCCTGTCGCAGGGATTCGAACCGCCGACCTTCTGATCGGCAAGCCCTGGGCTCTGTGGTTTAACCCACAGCGCCACCCGTGTAGGCACAGCCAAACAGTCAGTTCTAATGAACTGTGTCATTAGATACAAAAGTGGCTATCAAAAGGAAACTCAGCTGGAGGCGTGTTTATCAGTTTGGGAGAAAAACAGGGCCAAAATTAAGGTAGCAGTTTGTACATATTTGGCGGATCTCCTAGCAATGCAGAAGTATGTTTGTCTATCAACAGGCTGGAATAAAAGCTCCTAAAATAGCCTGACAGCTTGGGAGTGTCCAGGATGTTTGGAATGCTGAGGTATAAGGGATTTTATTACCGGGGTGGGGGGAAACAAAATTGTGAGACGGGGAATAGAAGTGCTCAGACCCCTAACAAATTTTAATAAATATTATTCAGCAGCATATTAGGGGGTGAGGGGGAGAGAGTTGGCAAGCAAAGTGAGCGGGGCATCAGTATTAGGCAAAATTGCTTACAAAAAGTGTGCAGAACTAAACTAAGACTGGGGGAAAAGGAAACAGAAGTGAACTAACATCAATGTTTGTTTTTCCTTATTTCTATGTAGACAGGCACAGGATTGTACTTAGTTGAGTTTGGGTGGATTTTTTCTTTCTGCAGCCATGTTTAGGGAAGTTTTTAGTGCTTAGGGAAGTTTTTAATGTTTGATGTTTTATCGTGTTTTTAATATTCTGCTAGGAGACTGCCGGGAGTGGCTGGGGAAACCCAGCCAGATGAGCAGGGAATGAATGAATGAATGAATGAATGAAGATGATGATTACAGTATTATTATTATTATTATTATTATTATTATTATTATTATTATTTACAATTACAGCCTATGGCTTCCCACCCCCCAATACAAAACACCCTATTTTTGTTTGTATCTTTCATAGCTTGTGCGTCAAGAACCCAGATGGGTGGGGTATAAATAAGAAATTATTATTATTTATCTCTTGCAGTATTTCAGTTAGCACCAGGGGCCCGCCCTTTGATGTACAATGCGAATCCCTTTGCGTTCTCTGAAACACTCATCACAGAGGCATTTGGAGCTGATCTCACCATCTCTAGCAAGCTTCCAGCCAACTGCCATCTGGGTAAATGGCATTTCCTCCCTATCATCCAGGTTGAATGCCAACCAGCGTGTGTCATTTTCAAACACCGTCAGCATGCAAGGCGTAACACCCACCTCTGAGAGATTCACCAGAGACTCGTGAGTCAGTGAAGCATCCATCCCACATATAGATAATTGTTCCTGCCAAGAGATACAAAGCAAGAAACCCAGGATAAGGGGACAAGCAATGACTTCTGTTCAGAAACGAAATAGACGGTACACATTGTAGGATTACCCTCAAGAAAAAGACACGAGATGAAAAAGTCATTTTGCTAGTTCCCATATAATTAAAAATAGCAAAAATGCCATTCTGCTTCACGAACATATAGTCTACACTGACAGGAGACTTTCACAGTCCTACTTGGACATGCCAGGGATTGAATTTGAGACCTTTTACATGTAAGCCAGACGCTCCCCCACTGAGCTAAATTATCATCATTTTTTTATTTATTAAATTGATATACAGTGGTACCTCGGAAGTCGAACAGAATCCGTTCCGGAAGTCCGTTCGACTTCCAAAACATTCAGAAACCAAGGCTCGGCGTCCGATTGGCTGCAGGAAGCTCCTGCAGTCAATCGGAAGCCGCGCCGGACGTTTGGGTTCCAAAGAATGTTCGCAAACCAGAACACTTGCTTCCGGGTTTGTGGCGTTCGGGAGCCAAAACGTCAGAGTGGCAAGGCGTTTGGGATTCAAGGTACGGTTGTACCGCCCTTCATCACAAGTTCTCAGGGCGGTTCACAAGATAAAAATACAAGGTTAAAGCACGAATAAATAGCTAAAATGAAAACAACCAAACAATAACCCCCTCCCAAACACATTTAAAAGGCAGTAGAATTTTAATCAGCCCTTCGAGGCCTGGTTCAAGAGTAAGGTTTTTGCCTGGCAGCTAAAGGTGTATAAGGAAGGCACCAGACCAATCTCCCTGGGAAGGGAGCCACTAACAGGGAGCCCCTGCAGAATAGGCCGGTTTTCGTGCTACCACCCTCCGGACCTCACATGCAGGAGGCACACACAGAAAGGGATCAGAGGATGATCTCAGTGTTTATATGGGGAGAAGCATTCTTTGAGGTATTGCGGTCCTGAGCCGTCTACAGGTGATACTCAAAAAATTAGAATATCGTGGAAAAGTTCATTTATTTCAGGAATTCAATTTAAAAGGTGAAACTAACATATGAGATAGACTGATGACATGCAAAGCGAGAGATGTCAAGCCTTTATTTGTCATAATTGTGATGACTGTGGCGTACAGCTGATGAAAACCCCAAATAAAGGCTTGACATCTCTCGCTTTGCATGTCATGAGTCTATCTCATATGTTAGTTTCACCTTTTAAATTGAATTCCTGAAATAAATGAACTTTTCCACAATATTCTAATTTTTTGAGTATCACCTGTAAGGCTTTATAGGTCATTTTGAATGGAGCCCGGAAGCTAATTGGCAGCCGGTGCAGTCAGGCCAGGATTGGCGTTATATGCTCAAACCGTCTTGCTAAACGGCCGCCAAATTCTGCACAAGGTGGAGCTTCTGAACCGTCTTCAGAGGCAGCCATTCCTCCTTGGTTACCCACGCCTCTCCATCTGCCTCCCCCTCTGTCAAATTCAGATTGCAAGCTCCTTGGGGCAGGGGCTTATCTTTGATTACGCCACTCTGCAAAGCTGCAGGCACAAAGATGGCGCTATAGAAAGCGTTAGTAAAAACAAGCTTCCTATTTCAGTGAGCCCCCCCCCCCCGCAGCAACCCCAATAAAGGGTCCTTTGTCTTAACCTCTGCTGCCTTGATTCTGAATTTGAAATCTTCCACTTTGTCCTTCAGGAACTTCATGTTCTGGGTCCGGTTATCAGCTTTCGCTTTTTCCACTACCAGTAGTTCTTCGGTTTTCTTAAGGTCACTACAACAACAGAAACAGCAAAGACTTCTTTTCAGCGGCAGAAATCCTTTGCTAAATGCCTACATCATTTCCAAGGAGGGCAGAAACCAAACTACTTGTCTGCTCCCAGAACAGCTCAAGAAACATCATGTACAACTTCCATTGAACAGGGCTAGTAGGATCTGGAATCTACAACCCTGGGGTGAACCCTAACCAACCCCCCAAATGCCCCACAGTATTCGGATTGTGGTTACTCAAGTCATCAGGATCACAAAGCATGTGCAGGCTTGCAATAAGGAAGGTTTCTCTTTCGGAAGGCGAAAAGGAAAGGGGAAAATAAAGGCTCACGCTATAGCAGCTGACATTTCCAATGCAGTTAACAAAATTCAAGTAAAAGACCCAAACATACCCTGGCAAACCCGCCTGCCGTGAGACGGGGATTTGCAGAGGCACAATAGGGACTGCAATGTGGAATATTTTCCCTGAAGGGCAGTTGTGGGGAGACCTCAGGTTTGGTGGCCAGATGTAAAAGCATTTGTAAATGTTCATGAACTTTTATTCCTACAGTATGGAGGTTAACAGCAAGTCGACGGAAGTGGACCTAGCGATTCCCTGTGGTTGCTAAGAAGCTTAAAGACCCTGGAAGGATAAATACCCACTGTCCATTAAAACCATGGTCTGTTAAGTTAAGTCAAGCAGATATATAAGAATAAATGTTTAATTATTAAGATACAAAAATACAACCTCAATAATAAAGTTACAAAATAATAACAAGGAAGTCACGCACGGGTGGAGGGAAGACAGGGCAAGAAATAAGAAGCAAAAAAAGAGAAATGGATAAATGTTGTTCACATAATGAAATGTGAAAATGCGAATTTACAAATATAATGTATATGTATCACTATGTAAAGATTTCATATATGTATTGCAACATTAATAATAAATTTTTAAAAAAATAATATAAAATAAATAAATCAATGGTCTGTGCACCTAACAGCCCCAGCTACATTTGAACTTTTTTCATATAGACATCAATTTTGTGTGGACATCTGGAGGGCTTCTATTAAGTTATATGTTTCAGGCCCTTTACCTTTTTTAACCTTTACCTATGTTTAAGTCTAAGATGCACGTAATGATGGTGACTGATGTTTGTGGCTCTGTTGTCGTTGGAAGTCAGGCCTGAATCACAATGCACTTTGCATGCTGTTTTGTGGTTACTATCTGTATGCTTTTAATGGAATATATCAATCTACATCTATCTATCTATCTATCTATCTATCTATCATCATTATAGTTTTAATTCTATTAATGCTTAATTGCTTTGTAATTATTTTCCCCCTAAGTTTTTAGCTGTTCTTATTTTATCTGTAAGCCACCTTCAGGGAGGAAAGGTGGGGTATAAATAAATAACAATAATAATAATAATTTATTATTTATACCCCGCCCATCTGGCCGGGTCTCCCCAGCCACTCTAGGCGGCTTCCAGCAAATATTAAAATACATACACATGTCACAGAATAAAAACTTCCCTGAACAGGGCTGTCTTCAGGCATTTTCTAAATGTCAGATAGTTGTTAGCACCTTTGACTTCTGATGGGAGGGCGTTCCACAGGGCGGGCGCCACTACCGAGAAGGCCCTCTGCCTGGTTCCCTGTAGCTTTGCTTCTCGCAGTGAGGGAACCGCCAGAAGGCCCTCAGCGCTGGATCTCAGTGTCCGGGCTGAACGGTGGGGGTGGAGACGCTCCTTCAGGTATACTGGACCGAGGCAGTTTAGGGCTTTAAAGGTCAGCACCAACACTTTGAATTGTGCTCAGAAACGTACTGGGAGCCAGTGTAGATCTCTCAGGACCGGTGTTATGTGGTCCCGGCGGCCACTCCCAGTCACTAATCTAGCTGCCGCATTCTGGATTAATTGCAGTTTCCGGGTCACCTTCAAAGGTAGCCCCACGTAGAGCGCATTGCAGTAATGCAGTAGTCCAAGCGGGAGATAACTAGAGCATGCACCACTCTGGCGAGACAGTCTGCGGGCAGGTAGGGTCTCAGCCTGCGTACCAGATGGAGCTGGTATACAGCTGCCCTGGACACAGAATTGACCTGCGCTTCCATGGACAGCTGGAGGGAGGAGGAGGAGGAGGAGGAGGAGAGTTTGAATTTGATATCCCGCTTTATCACTTCCCGAAGGAGTCTCAAAGCGGCTCACATTCTCCCTTCCCTTCCTCCCCCACAACAAACACTCTGTGAGGTGAGTGGGGCTGAGAGACTTCAAAAAAGTGTGACTAGCCCAAGGTCACCCAGCAGCTGCATGTGGAGGAGCGGAGATGCGAACCCGGCTCACCAGATTACAAGTCTACTGCTCTTAACCACTACACCACACTGGCTCTCCGTGAGAAGCCATGAGATCAAAAGGCACATGATGCAATTCAACTGCTAACAGTTAAAAAAAACCACCCTGTTAACTGGCTGGCTGCCAGTGTGTCTGCAACCCTACTGAAGCTGCTGAGCTCACTGGAGAAAATTAAAGCATAACGGAAACTTCTGTCCAGCTCTTACTCTTGAAGCCGTTTTTCCAGCACCAGCGCCGAGGTGAGCTTTTTCCTCAAAGTGCTCAGTTCCAGCTCCATCTCTTTGTTTTTGGTATCTGCGGCGTCCAGCTCTGAAGTCAAATCATTGATGGCAGGAATGTAGCTAGAAATAATTGGTAATGACAATTATTATTTTTTAAAAAAAACTACAACAAACAAACAAGCGGTATCTGGATTTCAGGGCTGCAAGGGGAGGCTCAGCTACCAGCCACCAAGTAAGGGCTTGGGAAACTGTGATTGGACCCATCTAGCTCAGTGTTGTCTACACCAGCTGGCAGCAGCTCTGCACAAGTCCTGGCTGCGTACATTCCCAGCCCTACCTGGAAGTGGTGAAGATTGAACTTGGGAACATGCATGCAAAGTAGATGCTCTTCCACAAAGCTGTGGCCCTCTCTCCACTTTTCTTTTTGGCTCATTTACACAAACTGCTAATAAGACCCTAGAGTATGGCAACACAGAACTTAGGGGCCACACAATAAATTAAATTTCCATGCCGGAAATTAATATTCAATATTATTTGATATACACAATATATTTAATTAAATATATACAATTAAACACGCAATTAATAGATTTTATTTATTAAACCAATTCAGTACACAAACAGGTGAATGAGCTTTCATTAACAACACATGACACACACACACAAAAAATTTTGGACCATCCATTCATGAAAGCACACTGTCTGTGAAAAGTTCATTCACAGGAAGGTTGAACGAGGTTTACACCCTAGTAAGTATATTTATAATTGCAGTCTTGAACTACTTGTATAAACAACCCATTCCAGAGCAGTAGAACATTTATTTGTTCTATTTATTTTTAGGATTTCTTATCCGCCCTTCACCGCAAGCTCCCAGGTTGCAGATTGTAACTACATAATATAAACACAGGTTAAAACAATTCCGATTGTAAAAACAGACAAGCCATTCAAACAAAAACAGGACATGATTCTCTCTTTAAAACCCTCTCATATCCCTCTCGCAGTAAGACTGTAGGTGCAAAAGGCACTAAAACTTCATAAAACTGCAGTGCTTCTTCATGCAAACTGAGCATGAAACTGAACACCCAAAGGAAGCTTATCCGATAACAGAGAAAACCAAAGGCACACAGGAGGCGGGCAGGAGTGGAGGACTCCCTGGTCCTGAATGGCGTAACTGTGCCCCTGAAGGACCAGGTGCACAGCCTGGGAGTCATTTTGGACTCACAGCTGTCCATGGAGGCACAGGTTAATTCTGTGTCCAGGGCGGCTGTCTACCAGCTCCATCTGGTACCCAGGCTGAGACCCTACCTGCCCGCAGACTGTCTCACCAGAGTGGTGCATGCTCTAGATATCTCCCGCTTGGACTATTGCAATGCGCTCTACGTGGGGCTACCTTTGAAGGTGACCCGGAAACTACAACTAATCCAGAATGCGGCAGCTAGACTGGTGACTGGGAGCAGCCACCGAGACCATATAACACCGGTCCTGAAAGACCTACATTGGCTCCCAGTACGTTTCTGGGCACAATTCAAAGTGTTGGTGCTGACCTTTAAAGCCCTAAACGGCCTCGGTCCAGTATACCTGAAGGAGCGTCTCCACCCCCATCAATCTACCCGGACACTGAGGTCCAGCTCCGAGGGCCTTCTGGCGGTTCCCTCACTGCGAGAAGCCAATTTACAGGGGACCAGACAGAGGGCCTTCTTGGTAGTGGCACCCGCCCTGTGGAACGCCCTCCCATCAGAGGTCAAAGAGGAAAACAACTACTGTACCAGACTTTTAGAAGACATCTGAAGGCAGCCCTGTTTAGGGAAGCTTTTAATGTTTAATAGACTATTGTATTTTAATAATCTGTTGGAAGCTGCCCAGAGTGGCTGGGGAAACCCAGCCAGATGGGCGGGGTAAATTATATTATTATTATTATTATTATTATTATTATTATTATTACCTTGCAAGGGAAGTGTCCTTTGTTTCAAGGGCTAAAGCTGTGTCTACCAATGTGTTCAGATAGCTGGTGCTGCCCTTAGACATGTTGCTGAAAGAAAGATTCAGACTCTCGGTCAGAAGATCCTGTAGGTAGGTGCCTTGGGAAAAATATATATATATATTAAAAAACACATTTCTATGAAGCAGGCCACAGAAGAGAGGAACTCTGAGTAGCTCAAAAATTGGTGCCTTGACTGGAGGCGAAACTACACCTAAGACAGTTGTTGTGTGCAACAGGAATAGCCAACATAGTGCCCTGCAGACGTTGCTGGGACTCCAAACTCCTATAGTCCCCAATCTTTGGGACATGCTGGCTGGGACTGAGGAGAATTGGCCATCCCTGACATACAGTTTCAAAGAACTATAATAAGGAGGAGATACTAAAGCATGGGTAGGAAAACTAAGGCCCGCTGCCTTCTGGATCCAGCCTGCGGACGGTCCGGGAAACGCAGCGTGGATTGCCAGTGTGCGCATTCTTTCCCTCTCCCTCCCACAGCGGCGGTGCCTACTCCCTCCCTCCTGGATTCTGCCTGCCCTGCCTAGAGGAGGAAGGGGGTTGGGCTTTGTTGGTGCCAGCAGCAGCAGCTCTCGAGCGGCCGCCATTTTAAGCAGCCCTTCTCTGGAGCCCTTTCGCGCGCCACTCATCGTCCCCCCGCCGCCGCCACTCACAAGGCACAGGTAAGCAGCCACCAGGGATCGTGGTGCTCTTTTAAAAAAAACAATAGTCTGGCCCCCCACAAGGTCTGAGGAACAGTGGACTGACCCCCTGCTGAAAAAGTTTGCTGACCCCTGTACTAAAGTGTGTGCTTTAAGAGACACCTACCCGCCGCAACTTCGAATTTAAGCTTTCAGTCTCACCGTCAGATTCGTACTCTACCGCCTTCTGCTTCATGTCCTCGATTAACAGGCGGACGTCCCCATCCCTGGACTCATTGCACTCTGCCAGCTCGTACAAAATATCCACTGTCCGTGCATCGGCTTCGTACGGAGGGATGGGCTGATCCCCGAAGGTCTTCTTCAGCCATGAAGCAACCTAACGGAAAAAGCGGAAAGAAACCAAGTACAAATGACTTATTCGTATTACTATTGTTGTTGTTGTTATTTAACGCATTTCATCATTATAAAAGATGCTTTAGTTATTTAATTATTATTTTTTATATAATAATTTTATATAATAATAATATCCTGTAAGGATATTAGTCAGATATATGGAGCGTTCAGCCCGGACACTGAGGTCCAGCGCCGAGGGCCTTCTGGCGGTTCCCTCACTGCGAGAAGCAAAGCTACAGGGAACCAGGCAGAGGGCCTTCTCGGTAGTGGCGCCCGCCCTGTGGAACGCCCTCCCAGCAGAGGTTAAAGGGATCAACAACTACATGACATTTAGAAAACACCTGAAGGCAGCCCTGTTTAGGGAAGTTTTTAATCTGTGACATTTTAATGTATTTTTATATTTGTTGGAAGCCGCCCAGAGTGGCTGGGGAGACCTGGCCAGATGGGCGGGGTACAAACAATAAATTATTATTATTATTACTATTCTTATTATTATTAAAACACTGTTGCTGTATGTAGGTTTTATTTTGTTTTTTTAATCTTATATTTAGGAAATGTACATCCAGTTGTTCTTTCCTTTAAATTTTTTTGGGGGGCCCAAGAGAGTGGGGGTCCTAAGCTATAGCTTGTTTAGCTTATAGGTAAATCCGGCACTACCCCCGTGTTATTCAGGTGGGCGCTTCTACCGCTTAGTATTTCTATTTCTATTTTCCCTGACCACTCGCCCTTCACTCTCCTGCAGTATTGCCTTCTCGCTCTTAAATCCGCCCTTCCCGTCTGCAAAGAGCTTTCTCCTCCGGAAAGACGCCAGGGAGAGAGAGAGAGGGTTCGCTTCCACGCCCGCTCACCTTCTCCAGCTTCCCCTCCATCCCTGCCAGCTCCTCTTGCATTGCAAACCTCCCGCTTTGCTCTTCCGCGGCCCTCCCCCGTCGCGGGGCGATGGCGTCACAGGGCGAAGTGCCTCTTGGGAGCTGTAGTTCGGAGGAGCCTAGCCAATGAATCAAAGCCCAACCCACGCGGCGGCGGGGGGGGGGGAGGCGCTGTAACTCCCTGCCAGCCTCCGCCCGGCTGCGGAGGTCAAGGGCGCGCAAAGGGGGAGCAAGCTGCTTCGGGAAGGACAAGCGGCCTTGGTTCACCCGGGAAGGGGCCGGGGAAAGCCCCGGGAGGGGGGCCGGAAGAGCAAAGGCAGCCGCGTTGCTCGTCAATGGGAAAATGCACACGCGTGCATAGAATATATAATAATTTAAAACAAAGTAAAAAATAAAAAAAATTCCTTCCAGTAGCACCTTAGAGACCAACTAAGTTTGTTCTTGGTATGAGCTTTCGTGTGCATGCATGTATCTGAAGAAGTGTGCATGCACACGAAAGCTCATACCAAGAACAAACTTAGTTGGTCTCTAAGGTGCCACTGGCCACTGGTCCCATCACCTCCTGGCAAATAGAAGGGGAAGAAATGGAGGCAGTGAGAGATTTCACTTTCTTGGGTTCCATGATCCAGATGGTGACAGCAGTCACGAAATTAGAAGACGCCTGCTTCTTGGGAGAAAAGCAATGACAAACCTAGACAACATCTTAAAAAGCAAAGACATCACCTTGCCAACAAAGGTCCATATAGTTCAAGCTATGGTTTTCCCAGTAGTAATGTACGGAAGTGAGAGCTGGACCACAAAGAAGGCTGATCGCTGAAGAATTGATGCTTTTGAATTATGGTGCTGGAGGAGACTCTTGAGAGTCCCATGGACTGCAAGAAGATCAAACCTATCCATTCTTAAAGAAATCAGCCCTGAGTGCTCACTAGAAGGACAGATCCTGAGGTTAAGACTCCAGTACTTTGGCCACCTCATGAGAAGAGAAGACTCCCTAGAAAAGACCCTGATGTTGGGAAAGATGGAGGGCACAAGGAGAAGGGGACGGCAGAGGATGAGATGGTTGGACAGTGTTCTCGAAGCTACTAACATGAGTTTGGCCAAACTGCGAGAGGCAGTGAAGGATTGGCGTGCTCTGGTCCATGGGGTCACGAAGAGTCGGACACGACTGAACGACTGAACAACAACAAAGGTGCTACTGGAAGGAATTTTTTAATTTTTTTACTTTGTTTTGACTATGACAGACCAACACGGCTACCTACCTGTAACTGTACATATAATAATTTATTATTTGTACCCCACCCATCTGGCTGAGGTTCCCCAGCCACTTTGGGCGGCTCCCAATCAAGTGTTAAAAACAGTACAGCATTAAATATTAAAAACTTCCCTAAACAGGGCTGCCTTCAGATGTCTTTTAAAAATAGGATAGCTGCTTATTTCCTTTACATCTGCTGGGAGGGCGTTCCACAGGGCGGGTGCCACTACCGAGAAGGCCCTCTGTCTGGTTCCCTGTAGCTTTGCTTCTCGCAATGAGGGAACCACCAGAAGACCCTTGGCGCTGGATCTCAGTGTCCGGGCTGAACGATGGGGGTGGAGACGCTCCTTCAGGTATACAGGACCGAGGCCGTTTAGGGCTTTCAAGGTCAGCACCAAAACTTTGAATTGTGCTCGGAAACGTACTGGGAGCCAATGTAGATCTCTCAGGACCGGTGTTATGTGGTCCCGGCGGCCGCTCCCAGTCACCAGTCTAGCTGCCGCATTCTGGATTAATTGCAGTTTCCGGGTCACCTTCAAAGGTAGCCCCACGTAGAGCGCATTGCAGTAATCCAAACGCTGCTATCAAACTGGTGCATCAAGGATTTCATGGTCCATAATGGAACAAATATATTGTAGTGCTATTGCACCGGTGCATCGTGGTACTCCTTTATCGCACACTCAACAGAACGTCATGTACATTGGGCACCTTCTGGACTCGCATCTGAAACTTTGGAACAATGTTTCCCCATAGGAACCTGTGCTTAGAGGCTGGGGGGGGGTGAGGAGGGGGCCTTGTCGGATGTTTCTTTTGAAAAACAAATAAGAAAAGGTGTGTGCATATATATTGCTTACATCATATTTATTGGAGATGCCTATCTTTTCAATATTTTTCAATATTATTACTTTATCCATCAGAGCGTGGTTTACGGAATAAACACACAAAAATACATACCCTAGTACGTAACAGTATTATGAAGAGAATATACTTGAGGTATGCCTACTTAATGTGTTTTTCCAAATATTATTATAAACAGAAGACATACCCGTCCTCCCTCACGCCCTAAGAAAGAGGTTACTGGCAATGAGGGCCGCCGTCCTGGCAGCGTTTACTCAGGAGTAACTTCCAATGACTTGGAATGGGGTTATTCTCAGGCATTTGGGATTAGGAGCGCAGCGATTTTAAGAGTCAGGAGCGATAAGCACTCTGCACGTGCTTAGAGGAGCTTCGCTCACTAGGGCAAAGCCCTGATCATGCAAGGCAGAGGGCGACCAGGGTTATTAAGCAGAGGCTCAAATCACAGACAAGCTACTGGTCGGCTGTAGCTGACAACGCAGCACCGAGCAGCGAGCCACGTGGACCTGGTCCGGGTCAGTTTGGTAGGGGCGTGGTCAGGGCGTTGGACACGCCCCCTTCACCGGCCGTTTACACCAAAGGGGTGGGGTTAGTCCATTGGGACCACGCCTCCCTCTTGGACGAAATTCGCGTCTGGGTGGGCGTGGCCTGCCCTCGCGAGGGGGACCGTCGGGATTCCAGGCGACCCGATTGGACTCCAACTCCCAGCATGCCTAACAACCGGCCGTGTCGGATGGGGACTTCTGGGAGTTGGAGTCCAACAACGCTCTCTGTCCCCCCTCACACACGAAGAAAAATTGCAAGCATAACCGCAGATAAAGACCGATTTAATAATAATAATAATAATAATAATAATAATAATAATAATAATAATAATAATAATAATAATAATAATTGAGCTGAGGTAAAAGGTGGGGAAAGGCAACAACAGAAGCGCTTCCGGGTCGTGACTTTCTCCTCTCCGCTAGGCTTGAAGGAAAGGGGGCGTGGCCTCATCCGGCAAAAAGGGGGCGGCGCTGCGTGGCGGCCATTTTGTCCGCGGGTCCCTGACGTGAGGCGGCTGCGGCGGCTGCAAGGAGAAGCGAGAAGAAGCGGCAGCGGCAGCAGCAGCGGCGTCTCATTTTTTCCCTTGGTTCTCCGCCTCCCTCTCCCGCCGCGATGCTGTCCGTACGCGTAGCCGCCGCCCTCGCCCGCGCCCTGCCCCGGCAGGCTGGCCTGGTGAGAGACGCGAAGGCGGAGGGAGGGAGGGAAGGAGGTCCGTGTGAGGCGGCCGTCGGCGCCGCCATCTTGGGGCCCTGCGGGTGACATTGAGGAGGTGCGGGGAGGCTCCGTGGTCTTGCGGGCCTCGCTCCCCTGCGAGGCTGCCTCGCCCTCCTCTCGTGTCGCTGGGCTCCGCGGCGGGAGGGGGAGCGGGGTTGTGGGAGCTTCCCGTCCTCTCGCTTCCCTTCGTCCCTGGAGGCCTGGCAAGGTCACTGCGAAGGGAAAAGGGTCCCCTTAAGCCGCTGCACGTTTGTTTATTAGTAATATTATTAATTATTATTATTATTATTGTGTGTGGGGAGAGAGTGAAGGTTCTGTGCCCGGTGATTCTTCTTTTTAAATAAAGCCATGTGATCAGGCAGGAGATATAGAAGCATGATAAGCCACACCAACAGGTTAAAGAACAGTTTCTACCCGTGGGCCGGGAGGCTGCTGACAGCAAAAGACAGCAAAATTGCAGCTGACGTTCCGGGTTGGAGGACAGCACATAGACTGAGAGATTGTGGGAGAGAGGGGGGCTCGTTTAATCTCACTGTAAACATGTGGTACAGTGACAATAAAATATTTCTATTCTATTGCGATTTATTCTGTTTCTACGATGATTTAAAATGCGCAGCTGTGCTAGGCATTGGAAAGCATCGATGGTTGGTAATAATAATAATGATGATGATAATAATAATAATGATAATAATAATAATAATTTATTACTTGTACCCCACCCATCTGGCTGAGTTTCCCTAGCCACTCTGGTTGTCAGTGTTAATAAATAAATAGCCATAGTAATGGTGGTTCTTCCAAGATCCCACCCTTTCTTTTTTAAAGTTTGCACGAGAGGCACTTTCACCTCTGCCTTGCTTCTCTCTGAGCTGCGAACATCTTGGGCAGAAATGCAATTGGGACTCCTTTTCCCTTTGTGGGTGCTGCTGCACCTGCATTTCTGGCTGTCGCAAAACACGTTATCCAGTCCCCGTCCCCCGCAATGCCTACGTTCGATTTCTTAAGTTTACGTTTTCAAAGCAATTCCGTTTCTGCATCCACAGTCACCACAGGATGGTAGAGTTGGAGAAGACCCTGAGAGTCATCTAGTCCAGCCTATTGCAATGCAGGAGTCTCAACTGGATCATGCACGACAGATTAGTGTTAGAATATTGAGATGTTTAAATGTCTTTAAAATGGAATTGCAAGCCTGGAAAGACAGAGCGACCTGCAGCTGCTGAACCTGTAGCTACCAGAACCCAGATGAGGACAGAGGGGGAAAGAGAGGGGAAGGCCTTCCGCACAAGGGGAAATCCTTGTGGATATATGGAGCGTGCATGGGCTCCTGGGTAGGGGAGAAGTGGCCGCTGTTGCAGGCATACTTGCCTCGTCTTGCAGGATGACAGCGCTTGTGGTGGTGTCAGCACAGCATCGTCTTTTGGTATTTGTGACCTTGGTGGCATCTAATAAGAGAATCCTTTGGCATTGCCTTTTTATGAGCTGCAATTGCTCCCCTTTTGCATTTAATCAGGCATTGAGAAAACTGCCTTCCAGACAAGTTTGGGAACTTTGTTTTCCCCCTTAAAAAGATAAGTACAGGGGTTGCAATTGTAACCACTTGTTTGGGGTCTCCCCTGTAGATCTACATGTCTTGAAAGCCTGTCAGTGGTAGAAAGTCCTAGAGTTCTTCCTCTTCTGTTTTGTAAGATAGGTTTATATCTTCTTTATTTTTATTACTTAGTTATTATTTATTAAAAATTTATGTTGCCCTTCCTCAGCGCATCAAAGGACAGTTTGCAATAGAAAATACATAATTCATTCTTAACAAATATTTCAGTGTAAATCTAGAAATATACTTTGGTGGTGCAGCCCTAGGTTTCACAGCTGTGACTGCTGCTATGGTACATATTTGACAGTTCCATCAGCTCTTCACAGCCCTGTCTTCACATTTGCCATTACATTACAGAGTTGATATATTTGTCCTTGTTATTCTTTTTGACCAATTAGTGTTGAGAGAGTCCATGTGCAGTATTGCTGGTAGATTGTACTGAAGGTCATTCTTTAAAAAAGGCACCTCAGATAAAATTATTTTAGAATTCCCACATAGTACTTGAAAAGAGCAACAAATACTTGCATCCAATTTCAAATGCAAGGCCTTACATGGGAGAGAGCTTTTTAAAAACAAACAAACCTGGACATCTCTATCCAAGAAGGTGTCTGCAGTTTCCCCATATTTCCCCAATTTTAAGTACAGTGACTATATAAGCATTTCTTTTCTCCTGTGAATAGGTTTGTGCAAGAGTGAAGCTATGAAAGACACCTTTCAGATGGCAGGGAGTTTGCCCATTCCCTCTCCCAGGATTCTACAGAAGGGGAATGGAGGATGCCACTAAAATCAATATATTTGGGCTGATTGTTTCTCTTGCAATACCTTCCAGCCACTGATACTGAGTAGTCTGTACAAATCATTAAGATTTTGTATCTTCTTTCTCTATGTTGATGGTGCTAAAATCTTACTTGTTAAAATCACTTGCAGCAGTATTGAATCTAAAGCTACAATCTTGTGCATTTCTACCCAGGGGATAGCCCCATTGGCTACAGTGGGTGTATAATCCCAAGTAAACCTGCATACTAGAAATTGACTGTACCGTATGTCTACCTGTTCCAGATACTGCAGTGATGGATAACCTTTTAGACACCGAGTGCCCAAACTGCAACCCAAAACCCACTTATTTATCGCAAAGTGCCAACAGCAATTTAACCTTCGCGTGATGCACTTGGCTGACTCTGCCTCACTCAGTCGAGGGGCGCAGAATGGAGCGGGAGCAGCTGGGCTTGGCAGAGGTGCGGGTGGTGTGAGAAATGTCCTCAGGCGCGCGTGGAGAATGGGAGGGGAGCAGCCCGGCCCCGCCTCCCTCTGGCTTTCTAGTAGCGAACTCTGGCGAACTCTGTGCTGGGGTGATGGTGCGCGTGCCCACAGAGAGGGCTCTGAGTGCCCCCTCTGGCACTCGTGCCATAGGTTCGCCACCACTGAGATACTGTATACCAGTAACATACCTTTATGGTTGAAATAATCAATAGCTGATATATAAGAGCTGATAACTGGGATTAAGTAAACCCTGTGGGGAGATGGAGTGAGGAGTAGCAAAAACAAGAGTGTGATTTCATAAAATGTCAAGAAAGTGATAATAAGTTGAACGCACAAGTAAAAAGATTTTTCTTTATGCTAGGTTTCTCGGAATGCTTTGGGTGCATCATTTGTTGCAACAAGGAACCTCGCCTCCAAAACAGGTGAGTAAAGATAAATATTTGGAAACTCAAGTACTGTAGTGATCACTGTTAATTGCAGCTAAGCATTGATTTGGTGAAACATTTGGAACCAAAAGAAATACATCCTTTTATGTAGTACTGTATAGCAATTACCTAATTGGTTACGCTTCTAAATGTTTTGGAATAGGCATATTAGCTAAAGTTTTAATTGTCGGAGTTTTAAGAAATAGCGATACTTGGGCAAATAGAAGAGCCCTTTTATTACCATTTAGCTTAATCTAATTCATGAGTGTACAGAATCAAGAAATGAAACTGTTAAACATTCCACCCAGCTTGCCTAACTCATGCAAGCTTCGTTGAGTAATTTGTAGAAAGGTGAGTCAAATGTTCAAATACACCTTGAAAACCTTGTCTGAAGGTGTGATAAGCCCACCAAAGAAAGATAAAACAATAAATTGGTTTTTTTCCTGCTTTTACAATTGTAGATCTGTTCTCTCTATATATAATAATAATAATAATAATAATAATAATTTATTATTTATACCCCGCCCATCTGGCTGGGTCTCCCCAGCCACTCTGGGCGGCTTCCAAAAGAACATTAAAATACAGTAATCTATTAAACATTAAAAGCCTCCCTAAACAGGGCTGCCTTCAGATGTCTTCTAAAGGTCTGGTAGTTGTTGTTCTCTTTGACATCTGAAGGGAGGGCGTTCCACAGGGCGGGCGCCACTACCGAGAAGGCCCTCTGCCTGGTTCCCTGTAACTTGGCTTCACGCAGCGAGGGAACCGCCAGAAGGCCCTCGGCGCTGGACCTCAATGTCCGGGCTGACCGATGGGGGTGGAGACGCTCCTTTAGGTATACTGGACCGAAGCCATTTAGGGCTTTAAAGGTCAGCACCAACACTTTGAATTGTGCTCGGAAACGTACTGGGAGCCAATGTAGGTCTTTCAAGACCGGTGTTATGTGGTCTCGGCGGCCGCTCCCAGTCACCAGTCTAGCTGCCGCATTCTGGATTAGTTGTAGTTTCCGGGTCACCTTCAAAGGTAGCCCCACGTAGAGCGCATTGCAGTAATCCAAGCGAGAGATAACTAGAGCATGCACCACTCTGGCGAGACAGTCCGCGGGCAGGTAGGGTCTCAGCCTGCGTACCAGATGGAGCTGGTAGACTGCTGCCCTGGATACAGAATTAACCTGTGCCTCCATGGACAGCTGTGAGTCCAGAATGACTCCCAGGCTGCGCACCTGGTCCTTCAGGGGCACAGTTACCCCATTCAGGACCAGGGAGTCCTCCACACCTGCCCGCCCCCTGTCCCCCAAAAACAGTACTTCTGTCTTGTCAGGATTCAGTCTCAATCTGTTAGCCGCCATCCATCCTCCAACCGCCTCCAGACACTCACACAGGACCTTCACCGCCTTCACTGGTTCTGATTTGAAAGAGAGGTAGAGCTGGGTATCATCCGCATACTGATGAACACCCAGCCCAAACCCCCTGATGATCTCTCCCAGCGGCTGCATATAGATGTTAAAAAGCATGGGGGAGAGGACAGAGCCCTGAGGTACCCCACAAGTGAGAGTCCAGGGGTCTGAACACTCATCCCCCACCACCACTTTCTGAACACGGCCCAGGAGGAAGGAGCGGAACCACTGTATAACAGTGCCCCCAGCTCCCAACCCCTCTAGGCGGTCCAGAAGGATGTTATGGTCGATGGTGTCAAAAGCCGCTGAGAGATCCAGCAGAACTAGGAAACAGCTCTCACCTTTGTCCCTAGCCCGCCGGAGATCATCAACCAGTGCGACCAAGGCAGATTCAGTCCCATGATGAGGTCTGAACCCCGATTGGAAGGGATCCAAATGGTCCGCTTCTTCCAGGCGTGCCTGGAGTTGTTCAGCAACCACCCGCTCAATCACCTTGCCCAAGAATGGAAGATTTGAGACTGGGCGATAGTTGGCCATATTGGCCACATCCAAAGATGGTTTTTTAAGAAGCGGTTTAATAACCGCCTCTTTTAGTGGGTCTGGGAAGGCTCCCTCACAGAGAGAGGCATTCACCACCCCGCGGAGCCCATCGCCCAGCCCTTCCCGGCTAGCTTTTATTAGCCAGGATGGGCAAGGATCAAGAAGACAGGTGGTCGGTTTCACTCGTCCAAGCAGCCTGTCCACATCCTCGGAGGTAACAGATTGGAATTGATCCCATAAAACATGACTAGACAGGGCTCTAGCACTCTCCCGCCCCGGCTCTGCTCCCACGGTGGAGTCTACCTCCTTCCGAATCTGAGCGACTTTATCTGCAAAAAACATTGCAAAAGCATTGCAGGAGATCTTGGGGTCCCTATCAGACCCAGATGACGGAGGTGGTTCTGCTAGATTGCGAATGGTGTCTTGCATGCCATTGGCTAGATTAGAGATGGACACCTAAGCTTTCATAGACTAGATCAGTGATGGGCAACCTTTTGAGCTTGGTGTGTCAAAATTCACCAAAAAACTGAGCATAACTCGGGTGGTGTGTCACTTCGAGAAAAAACACCATAATTTCGCGCTATTTATAGTTTAAATAACAAAAATGTGTATTTGTAATATATAACTGTATAAACCAAAAACTAATTATTAATTTATTAAACTTACCTGCTTAGTGACTTCTTTGTTCATCTGTCAGTCGGTTTCTTTTGTTGGTCTTGATATTATTTAACTTTTGTGGGGTGCTGTGAACTAAGATAAGTGAGGGGGAGGGATAATTCTTTAACTAACCTGCCTATTAGTTCCAGTTACAGGTAGGTAGCCGTGTTGGTCTGCCATAGTCAAAACAAAATTAAAAATTAAAAAAATTCCTCCAGTAGCACCTTAGAGACCAACTAAGTTTGTTCTTGGTATGAGCTTTCGGGTGCATGCACACTTCTTCAGGTCTCTAAGAATCATAGAATCATAGAGTTGGAAGAGACCACAAGGGCTATCCAGTCCAACCCCCTGCCAAGCAGGAAACACCATCAAAGCATTCTTGACAGATGGCTGTCAAGCCTCTGCTTAAAGACCTCCAAAGAAGGAGACTCCACCACACTCCTTGGCAGCCAATTCCACTAAGGTGGTCTCTAAGGTGCTACTGGAAGAATTTTTTTATTTTTTATTTTGTTCTGCCTATTAGTGACTTTTTTGTTGCTGAATTTCGTTGGCTAAACCTTCAATTGAAGGTTAGTATTTTGTGCACTTCAAGCCCAAGCAAGCACTACTAACTTCGTCTGTCAATCTGTTTCTTTTGTTGGTTTTGATATTATTTAACGCTGAGAATAAGGTCTCATAAAAGTACGCAGAGGGAAAAATTGTGAGTAAAGCCATTGCTATAAATAAAATTTAAATGCAAACAATTCTTCTCTCAAAGGGGAAACACATGGTCTCCCTTTGCACGCCTTGCTTGCTCTCGCTTAAAGTAAAATATTTCTTCTAATTATTTCTCCCTCTTTAGAGAAAAGGGAGGAAGAGAGAAAAGGAGAGAAAAGGGAGGAAGAGAGAAAAGAGAGAAAAGGAGAGAAAAGGGAGGAAGAGAGAAAAGAGAGAAAAGGAGAGGAAGAAAGAAAGAAAAAGAAAGAGAGAAGGGAGGACAGAGAGCCAAACAAACGTACAAACAATGAGAACAAAAATGAATGGGAGAGGGAGGGAAAATGAGGGAGAGGAAGGGGAGGGGGAAATAGGAAAAAATAATAATAAAAGAAATAAAATTAAAAAGGAAATAAAAAGGGAAATAAAAATAATAATGGGGAAAGAAAAAAGGGGGGGAAAGAAAAAGAATACAAACAGAAAGGAAAGAAAAACAAAAAAATCCCCAAACAGAAGACCTCCCTCTGGGTTCAGGCCTTCTAATGTGCCAGCCATTGGGGAGGTAGACTCGGGCTGGGCCTGTGCTTCAAAGGTGGCCTTTCTCTGCCTACCTCTCCCTCTCTTTGGCAGCGGCTGCGCTAGGTTGAGCAGCAGGGCCAGGGCTTCATCCTCTCCGGGGCATGGCGGCGCGGCAGCAGTAGGAGGTCCTTCTCCTTTTCCTTGGGGCAAGGGGGGGTGGAAAGGGGGGGCTTTCTTCACCTTCTCGGGGGTGGCGACTGCGGCAGCAGTGGCGGCGGCTCGGGGTTTTGTTCTCTGGCCTCCGGAGCGCCGGCGCTCCACGAGACGGGCCGTCCCAGGCCTCTGTCTCGGGGTTTCAGGGCTATCCTTGGCCTCGTGGGTGTGCTGGGGGGCCCTGGTGGCTCCCCAGTTGCTACCTCCAGTAGGCCCCTGCACCCGCGCGGCGGCACTCCTGGAGGCACGGAAGCCAGTTAGGCAGCTCCGGTGGCTCTGGCTGTCTTCAGGAGCTCCGTGGATCCGTGCCATGCGCCGTCTTGCCTCACCGGAAGTCGCTTGCTCTCCCTTAAAGCGGCCGGCAGAGGCTTCGGCAGTGGCGCTGCGTCCAGCCTCCACCTCTTCCTGCACGTGTCACCGAAAATGGCTGTGCGTGTCAGTGCTGACACGCGTGTCATAGGTTCGCCATCACTGGACTAGATAGTCTTGTCACCACACCACACAGAAGGATGTGCTATAAACAAGATTCAGACCTAACCTATCTTGTTTAATCCAGACTACGAGAAATGTCACTTTTGATGTAAAGCGAGTCTCCCGGTGGCACAGGAAATTTCATTGTCATGACTTAAATTCTGCCAGGCACTGCTGAAGTATCCTCAATTCTTGAAGAGCGCATTCTGGGCGCTGACACCTCTGCTGAGCTTCAAGAAACTGGCCGTGTGCTTTCCATTGGTGATGGTATTGCCCGTGTGTATGGCCTCAGGAATGTTCAAGCAGAAGAAATGGTTGAGTTCTCTTCTGGGCTTAAGGTAGGTTTCGTTTTCATTGCATCTGTATTTGTATTAAGTGCCTGTGTAAAACTTGTGATTCTTGGTTTGAAGGTCTCTTCGTACCCTTTGGTTACATTGTGAAAGGTACCTAATTATGAGTAATGTTGGGACTGGAAATGTGGTTTAAAATCAACTTGTTACAAAGAGGCTTTGCTCACTGAAGATATGACACCTGCTACTGTGATTATAGCTCTAACCTAACGTGCTCAGCCATAACATATCCTATATGGAACTATCATCACTGTCTGATATTGTTTTCAAACCTTATAGCTTGGTAGACTTCAGTTGGTTGTGGGAATCTGCCCTGCCAACACTTGACTGGAGTGTGTCATGAATGCATCTTTTCAATTCCTTCTTAAATTAACTTTCTTTCTAGGGTATGTCCCTGAACTTGGAGCCTGACAACGTTGGTGTCGTCGTATTTGGTAATGACAGATTGATTAAGGAAGGGGACGTTGTGAAGAGAACAGGAGCCATTGTGGATGTCCCAGTTGGTGAAGAGTTGCTGGGCCGTGTTGTAGACGCACTGGGAAATGCCATCGATGGAAAGGTTGGTGTGGCAACGATATTTACTGCTTTTGCGTGTCGGTTATCAGTAGTGAGCAAATTTGGAAAAATGACAATGTTGTCTTCCTTTTAAAGGGTCCCCTAGAATCCAAGATTCGCAGGAGGGTTGGTCTGAAGGCACCTGGGATCATTCCTAGAATCTCCGTGCGAGAGCCCATGCAAACTGGCATCAAGGCCGTAGACAGCTTGGTACCAATTGGTCGTGGTCAGCGTGAGCTGATTATTGGAGACAGGCAGACAGGGTAAGGAGCTAGTGTCTTGCCTAACTCAAACTGCTTTGTCCTAACTGCTGTTAAGTTTTCTGTGATACAAAAGTGCCCTGGGAATTCAGAAAAGTGTCTTATTCTCAAAGCTCCCATTTTTCAGAGATCCCTTTCACACATTGATTTGTTGGCCAAGGACCCCAATGCCCCTGTCTCAAATCTCCTGGGCTTAGTAGAAGGCTCTGGGGCATGTTTTTAAGGTGTATCCAGTTCAGGCAGTGCACTGGCTCTACAACATACTGCCAATGAATTCCTGCTTATATTCAGCTCATTGTAAAATAAGATTCCTATAGGCAGAGAAACTTGTCCATGATTATTATGCTTGCACACAATTATGTTCTAAACTGTCCTGTGATCTTCAGATGAATAGTGGTATATAAATTTAATAAATAATGTTATAATAATTTCCTCAATGAGGAACCCTAGGGTTCCCCAAAATATAGCTTGAAATCCTTTGTAAAAGCTTTGGACAGGCTGTAGAAAATGATGCTAACTGACCTGCTATTCTCCTTGCAGGAAAACTTCAATTGCTATTGATACCATCATCAACCAAAAACGATTTAATGATGGGACTGATGAAAAGAAGAAACTGTACTGTATTTATGTTGCAATTGGCCAGAAAAGATCCACTGTTGCTCAACTGGTGAAGAGGCTCACTGATGCAGGTATTTATGTATTTTGCACAAACTGGAAGTGAAGTCTGTGGAAATTGATAGCATAAATGTTTTTTGAACTGTTTTTATCTGTGTATGATTGATATATAACTGTTTTATGTACACAGCTTAGATGTTCTTGACAGCAGAATTTTTGTCAAGTTCCATGTCCCGTTACCTTAGTACTAAGCTCTGTTAGTTAAAGAGCTGCTTTACTTTCCTGAAACTGTAGCTTAATTTTATTTCTGTTAAATGCTAAATTTGCTAAATAAGGACAAATAGGAGAAAACATTCCCCCCTAGTTCCTGCAGATACAAAGAGAAATGACACACATTTGTAAACTGCCATGTACTGTAGCAAAGCCCCCCACTTTAAAATACTGTGAGAAAATGGTATGGTGTGATGGGAGAAAATCTAGGAACTGAATGGCTGTTAGCCAATCTGTTTCCATTTCCATTTAATTAGAAACTGACAAAACTGTTTTAAACCATTTTTTCCAGATGCCATGAAGTACACTATCGTGGTCTCTGCTACGGCCTCAGATGCTGCCCCCCTTCAGTATTTGGCTCCTTATTCTGGCTGCTCCATGGGCGAATACTTCAGAGACAATGGCAAACATGCTTTGATTATCTATGATGACTTATCCAAACAGGTTTGAATGTGCTATTGGCTTCTTAATTTGGGGGGCACAAACTTGGACCTTAAGAAGATTCTTGGAGCAGGTGAAACAGATAAAACATCTGTCTTGTATCAACAGGCTGTTGCCTACCGCCAGATGTCTCTGTTGCTGCGGCGTCCACCTGGCCGAGAGGCCTACCCCGGCGATGTATTCTACCTGCACTCCCGCCTTTTGGAAAGAGCAGCCAAAATGAACGATTCCTTTGGAGGTGGCTCTCTGACTGCCCTTCCTGTCATTGAGACTCAAGCTGGTGATGTGTCAGCCTACATTCCAACCAATGTAATCTCTATCACCGATGGTCAGGTAGGATCCCAAAGCACTTAATTGAGAATCCGCATACAGAATGGTTTGGGATGACCTGAAGTCCATATTTGGCCCACTTGCACTTCTTTAGTCACATTAGTGTCTGGTAAAATTATATATTGGTTTTCCCCACAGATCTTCTTGGAAACTGAGCTGTTCTACAAAGGTATCCGCCCAGCCATCAACGTTGGTCTGTCTGTGTCTCGTGTTGGTTCTGCTGCTCAGACAAGGGCTATGAAGCAGGTACGTGTAAAATCTTAATTATATTGACACTATGGTTTAGCTAAGCATTCAGTTTGTTGTGTTGGGATGCAGGATCACAGCAGCAGTACCGTTCTGTTCTAGCATTTCATTATCTCAATTAGAACTGTTGAATAAAAGAGGTTCATGTGGCAAGCTAGTGAGTATTCTCTGGTTAACATACAGAATTGCATATTCCATGCTGCTGTCTTTGCAGGAATGGATTTAGTAAAAGTTTAAGTGGAGGCCAGTTTAGCAAAACCAAGGTTGGAAATTTCTTGAGCAATAGCATAATATGCCAGACCTTTTCTATATCAATTCTGCTTAGACCATTTTTGTCAAATTGTTGTACCTCCTGGTCCTGGCTCCTCTGACTTTGAACAATAATTTCTGTAGGACAAGAGAGTACTCTTGAGTCACTTGCAATATATTGGCAATGATATCTGACTGATATCATTAATCTGACTGATTAACAATGACAATAACAAAAAGGCACTAAATTAGCTGCTGTGGATGACAACTGCTGAAACGAATTACAACTTCTGTATGAAAACATTGTGAGCTTAGTTCTGGTACTGAGAAATGTTTGGCGACAGCTTGTTGCTTAATTCTAAGCCTGTGTTGGGCTGCTGAACTGCCATTTTGTACCTAGCACCAATTGGTGGACCTTGGCATCCCAGTAAAAACAGTTATTTGCCCAAGCCTGAAGCCTGCCCATCCCTGACAATGCTCTAGATAGTTAACTGTGACCACTCCTATATTGTGATAGCAGTTCTGATGGTCCAGGAGGTAGCTGAAGACACAGACTGGCAAGCAGAAAGTGTTCAGAATGATTTGCCTACAAAAGGCAATAAGCCTGCCCACTCCTTTCTCTAGGTGGCCGGAACCATGAAACTGGAACTGGCTCAGTACCGTGAAGTAGCTGCTTTTGCCCAGTTTGGATCAGATCTGGATGCTGCTACTCAGCAGCTGCTCAGTCGTGGTGTACGACTGACTGAGCTGCTTAAACAAGGACAATATGGTAAGAATTCTGCATGACTCCTAGTTCTACCACACCCTCCCCATGTCACACAAGGGTGAGGAATGTTTTTCAGCCCAAGGTCTGCTTCATTCCCTCTGGACAATCCTCTTGGGGGGCCCAGTGGGCCAGAGGCAAAATTGTGTAGCTTTCCTTTGTATCTTCTACACACTCCCCTCTCTGTTGTCCAGCCAGGCAAGCAAGAGGCATTATCAGAGTTCAAGGGCACATTGCAGCCTAGCAGAAAAATTCAAGGATTGTGTAAAGCAGGGCCTCTGAGGGGTGTAGCCTGGGGAGGAGGTCCTGAGGGCCAGAGAGAGATGCTTGGAGGACTGCGTTTGGCCCCTGGACCTGAGGTGCCCTTTGCCTGATGTAATAGGTGAAGGTTTGCTGAATGACTCCTCAATTTAGTTGAAATCTTGCTGAGCACAAATAAGTGTAGAAATAAAGCAGGTGCCTGCTCATGTTCCAGTGTTTAGAATGAGGTAGTCAGAAACCTTTCCTGACTTTGCAGATCCTTGGGTCCCCTCAGGGAGGATATAACTTCTTTCTTCCTCCTTTTCTGAGCTCCTGTTAGGCCTAATGTTGTAGCATTGCCTAAATCCATCACTATCACTTCGGGTGATGCTGAACAGAGCTTATGTCTGGGCAAAATAGAGTAATTGGTAAAAAAAAAACCTTCCTCTTTTCCTGAATCAATTTATTTGCTCAAGGGAAAAGGCTTATTTGCTGAAGATGAAAGAGAAGTTCCTTGTACATATGCATGTGTGGGGAGGGGGAAAGAGAAATGTGGTTTTCCTGTGTCTGGCTGGGACTCTTGGCAGTCTTAAGAGGTTTCCCTGCAGCTCCTGGAGGTCTCTGAGCAGAGTAGTATCTGCCTTGAGCAGTAGCTTGATCCTTTCTATTAAGGGGAGTGTGAAGTGTTCTTAACTTTCTGTACCAAATCCTGTTGCCCCTGCTTAACTATAGTTAGCATAGGCACAGGTTTGCTGTGTCTTGTGGCATGCTAATGACCAAGTGATCTAACCTAAGTTTGTACATTTCTCTCTCTAGTTCCCATGGCTATTGAGGAACAAGTTGCAGTTATCTATGCTGGGGTAAGAGGCCACCTGGACAAGGTGGAGCCCAGCAAGATCACCAAATTCGAGAGTGCTTTCCTTGCTCATATTCTGAGCCAGCACCAGGACCTCCTCTCCACAATCAGGTAAAATAGGCTAGAAGATTTCAGTACAACCTTCTACTTGCTTGTGAGGCAGTCATACATTTCTATGGAATGACTGTGGCTTTGAACAACTGAAAGTTCTTAGAGTTCTGTGCATTATTGTTAAAGAGCAGCAATGACTTTATAAAAGCAGTCCTAAGTTACACTTGGAAGAGCTGCTTCAAGAGGCTGCCTTTGGATGGCGCACAGCACTGCATTTAATATTTAGGTTCATTTTATAATATTGTTAAATATGGCGATTTATGAATAATAGTGGGGGTGGGGGGAAGAGAAAGCTGGTGGCAGAAGAAGTCGCTGCAAAAGGGTTGAAGTGAAGGAGTAGTTGCTACACAGTCTGCTGTGGATGAGAGTTGAAATTTGGTTGGTTTTGCCTTGACAGGACTGATGGGAAGATCTCTGAAAAAACTGAAGCCAAGCTGAAGGAAATAGTCACAAATTTCCTGGCAACATTTGAAGCATAAACTCTTTAACAGTTCTCTATACAAGGCATATTTTGTCACTGAACGCTGGTAGCACTCTGGTTCCATTTTTTACCAGAGGCTTAATAAAAGGTATGTGTGAGTTGAATGTACAGATCTCATTGAGAATTAAAAGTTCCATGTAAAGAAGTCTTGTGGCCACAGTGCTTACTGCGATAGTGACCTGCTGGCAACCAACATAGGTGTGTACATGGCAAATAAAATCTTGCAAACCATACTGGTTTTTCGTTAGGGTAATACTTTTAAGACTCAGTGCAAACATTGCACATTGTCAATTAAAGAACAAAAGCTTTCTTCGAAAGGCCATTTGCCTTTAAACACACACGAAATACAATTGCTTTGCCTCTTGGCCATACTGCTCAGACTTTCTAACCTGGGGGTTGATAATGTGGTTTGCTACACATGTAAAATTAAGTGATAAAGGTCTGAGGGGGGTTAGGTGGTAGGAATAGTAGGATGGGAAGGTGGGTTTGGGTGGCTGCAAAATGGGCATCAGAGTTTTAATCCATTGTACAAGCTGCTGGTGCAGGCCAAACTGTAGCACTGCCCCATTCTAAAAGGGATTTACTCAGGTGGCCAAAACCACAAGTTTTGAACAGTTTTTTTCCTTTCATTGTCCACACCACCAATCAGAGACAGTCCACTCATGAGGGAACCACCTTAGGTGGCACATCAGCCTCCAAGAAGCACATTGCCTGCCGACACATTACCAGAAAACTAGTCTCACCCTTTTAAAAATGTTTTGGCCTTGTAGAGGGGGAAAAAAGTATTGGAAAGAAGAACACACAGGCCACTTCTCTAAAACACATATTGGAAAGGTAGGTGCTACCAACATGAGTTTGACAAAACTGTGGGAGGCAGTGGAAGACGGGAGTGCCTGGCGTGCTCTGGTCCGTGGGGTCACGAAGAGTCAGACACAACTAAACAACAACAAGGTGCACAAACGTCTCAACACAGCTATATTTTTCCCTATGTGTGTGTTCAGGCCTATGTGCAAACAAGTTGGTGGCATCTACTGCACCTTGAAGTTTTGCTTCTGCCTTCATCCCTCATTGAGACATCACATCCAACTCAAGCCTTTCTGGCACGTTTTCAAGCACCTAAAACTGCCCTTAGCTGGAGGGTGGGGAAGAGAAGTAGTTCTCCAGCTTGCACATTTAGGATTACACGGCTTGTTTGACAGGGAGGTGCTTTTCCTTTGACTCTAGAACAGATTTTCGCAAACTTTGGCCTCCATCTGTTTTTGGACTACAATTTCCATCACCCCTAGCCAGCAGAACCAGTACATTAAATGTATGGACCAGTAGAGGGCAGCACATGTACAGAAAATGAACCCTAGGGCACTGCAATAAAGTACATGAAAGCATTGTGCTACGTGAACATGCCTGCTGCTTTGGCTGTGTTCATTTGACTCCTTGAAACCAATTGCCCAGCTTCCCAAGCTGCTGTCCTTCTCCACTGCCTTGTAGTTAATAGCACCCAGCCCTTTCCTAGAAGTTAGATAATATACTCCCTCAGAACCTGTTTTCTCATTCACCACCACCTCTTTCCAGCCTTTACCATTCCTGAACACCCCGCAATTCAACCTGTTTCCTATTTTGACTTTACCCAACCACATACATTCTGGGTATTTTGGGCCACGACTCCCATCAGTCCTAGGTACCGTAGCCAATGGTCAGGAATGGTGGGAATTAAAAAGTCGAAAACTGGAGAGCACTAGGCGGGAAGGCCATGACTCTGGACCTGTGAGTTTCCTGACCATAAATAGATCTTCTTGCTTAGCCTCCTTGCCTTTTCATTTCAGGGAATGTGCTGCTATGGCAGGCATAGGCAAACGCCGGCCCTCCAGATGTTTGGGACTACAATTCCCACCATCCCTAGCTAACGGGACCAGTGGTCAGGGATGATGGGAACTGTAGTCCCAAACATCTGGGGGGCAGAGTTTGCCTATGCCTGTGCTATGGGGACTAATAAGGCAGTGATGGGTGACCTGTTGTCATCCTGGTGCTGCTGGACCCCCAACTCCCATCAACCCCAGCCAGCATGGGATGATGGGAATTGTAGTTCACCCATGTATCCAGGGCCACAGGTTCCCCACACTTGTTCTAAGGCAGCAGTCTCCCCTACTCCCCAACATGACCAGAGGAGTTTGGAATCTCCCATGCAACAACCCTCTACCAGTAATGTGCAAATGAAGCCTTGGAGCAATGGTGACCAGACTCTCCCCACCCCATGGACCACTTGAAAATTTCTGAGGGTCTTTGCGGACCACCTAGTGATTTTTCTGTCCTAGTCATTGCTGGATGGTTTGTAATTGTATTTTATTGTGTTAACAATTCTATAGCATTCAATATGAAAGGCAACATAAGAAATAAAAGAAGCAATACAATTACAATTTAGGAGCATTTAAGGTGATGGATATTCCCTCTCAAGCCACAAATCCAATGACGCACTACAGACCAGGTGAATGAAGCTGCCCTGCCCCTGCCTAGAGATTAAATCCACACCTCTCGGCATGTGTGCATGGTGTATCGGGTGTGTGAGAGTGAAATAATGGCTTTAAGGTCTCCAGTTTGAGCAACTTTGGAGATGATAAAGAGGCACAAGATTAGAGGAGTCACACATGGAAAAGCCCCAGAGTTCATCCACCCTGCAAAGAAACCTGACACGTACATTCCATTTCCTAGCAGTCTTAAGTTTCCTTCCTAGCCCATGGCTTTTTCCTCTTCCATCAGAAGTCACGTATGTGACGGAAGGCCAGTGCTCCATCTTGTTCACCTGTGCTGTGGCTTGCACAACCAGAGCACAGATTTCCAGCTCCCTTTTCGAAACCCTTGACTTAATACATTGTAATGTATTTTAAGCCAACGCTGAGGCTTCAGATCGCAGCACTGGACTGTGGGGAAAGATAACATGATTGATCCGAAGGGTCACCCACTAACCCTTGGATCTTATTGGAAGAGGGGGATAGGTATCCCTCATAATAAACACACAGGGCCAAATAAAATATTTCATTGTACTGTGGAGTTGTTCCTGGTGTTAAGAGAAAAATAACTGCTTTAACATGCTATGGGGTGTTAGGGGAGGGGTAGTAGAGCCAGTGTGGTGTAGTGGTTAAGAGCGGTAGACTCATAATCTGGGGAACTGGGTTGGCGTCTCCGCTCTTCCACATGCAGCTGCTGGGTGACCTTGGGCTAGTCACACTTCTCTGAAGTCTCTCAGCCCCACTCACCTCACAGAGTGTTTGTTGTGGGGGAGGAAGGGAAAGGAGACTCCTTCGGGTAGTGATAAAGCGGGATATCAAATCCAAACTCTTCTTCTAGTACTTCTGGTAGGGGACACGTCATTTTCCTTCTGGGGTAGTTTGTCCACCTTTGGTCCCCACCCTGCACTCGACTCTCACCTGTGGCTCCTAGAAGCTGTCAGCATGCAACAGCAGGCCCACCCCGGGAACGGCTTCTACTAGTTGGCTAAACCAAGTGAGGGTAGCTGATGGGTCTCAAACCCTCGGTGAGTTAGGGACCTCACCTGCGTGTGAAGACAGGCTACGGCGGATTGAGCGGACGAGACCAATAAGTGGGTCCAACAGTCAAGAAGGCGGTTTCTGCATGTGCTGTAGAGGGATATATATATATATCCCTCTACAGCACATGCAGAAACCGCCTTCTTGATATATATATTGCCCTGGACAGAGCCTCCACAGGGGCACCATTAAGGCTCCCAGCCTGTGTGTGCATGTAAGCAAATGAGCACATGTGTGTGTGCCAAACTGGGTCTTTGACCTGGGTAAAAGAAAGCCTAGTTTTGCCCCTGCTAAACCTCCGCTGCCTTGTGGGATATCTTTGGAAGAAGAAAATGCTAAGGCAGGGGTAGGCAACCTAAGGCCTGGGGGCTGGATGCGGTCCAATCGCCTTCTCAATCCAGCCCACGGACGGTCTGGGAATCAGCGTGTTTTTACATGAGTAGAATGTGTGCTTTTATTTAAAATGCATCTCAGGGTTATTTGTGGGGCATATAGGAATTCGTTCATTTTTTTTTCTTCAAAATATAGTCCGGCCCCCTACAAGGTCTGAGGGACAGTGGACCGGCCCACGGCTGAAAAAGGTTGCTGACCCCTGGGCTAAGGAGTAAACCCTACACGAATCTGGAGTAGAGTCCCTAAGACAGTTGTATAGTGCCTTGTTCTCTTCCTTCTGGCAACTCCTGCGGCCAAGCTGGTGCCAAAATATTGTTCTGCTTTCCTTTGGACCACATCAGCGTGGCCAAGAGGGGGCGGTCTTCTCATCTGGGTAACCCAGAACCTCCATAGCCACTGCCCAGGCTTGTGTCCCAGGGACGTGAGTGGTCCAAACAGGTCTAATCTCGGCCTTGAAGCGAGATTAACGCCACACCCCATAGTCCTTTCACTGGACTAAACCGTCCAGGGGTCCTTTACCTTTTTTTTTAACCCAGGGAGGTCACTTGGGTGGTGTTAACGCAACGGTTTGTCTTCACCCCTGGAGGCACACTCGCATTGTCTCTCCAGGCAGAGGGATAACCACCACCACCATGGTATCGTTTTGTGTGTTCATCCCCACGTTCCACCTGGATTAAGGGATGTCACTAATCCAATAATTGTGCAGCAGCTTCCTGGGTTTCTGGAGACACTTTCCAGGAAAGTACACCTTCCTGCTAGTGTTTTCCCCACCTCCACAGTCTTGCTCCATAGACTTCCTTGCTGTAATATGACGCTTGCGGGTTAATCCTCCCAGGACACCCAGTTTCATTCAGGTCTGTTCCTTAACACTCAGTCGCACATTACCGCAAGGCAGCCTTCTTGGGTGCAGGAGAGACAGAAAGGAAAAGAGGACAGAAAGGCTCATGGATTTAATATGGAATACTTTTTCTACGGTGGAAAGAACGCTCTTCAAAGAAACATCTCTGCCAAAGGAGGTAAGAAAGCGATGGTTGGAGAAGGGAAGGAAGCACAGGTGGTTTTGGACGAAGTATTAAATCTTTGTTGTGAGTTTTGGCTAGAGGTCCTTTTGGGTTTACATGGGTCATTTTGGACATATTCCAGGGACTGGGCAAAAGCATTTCAATCTAGTGACATGCACATCCTTTGCAGGCAGACAACCGCCCAGATTTAATCCCTGGCTCAGGCAACTGAAAAGATCAGGCAGCAGGTAGAGAACGTAGCTTGAGGCTGGATCTAACATGCAGCAGAATGAGGTGGTAGACTCCCGATGCAGGGAAGAATGGACAGTTCCAATGCAGTTGCGGATCAAATTTATGAATGCTATAAAAGATAAAATAGAGACAGCAAGGAGAGCAAATGGTTTCTCCCAAATGGCTAGTTTTCTGCTTCTAGTTGTTCTTACTCAAGGGACCATTTAAAATGGTCTCTTTCCTTGCAGTTTGATTTGTACAGTCCATTCTGCCATCTCATAATGTTAAATATCCAACCTGGGCTGCTGTGAGATGCTGCCGGTCAGAGCAATCCAGCAGTCTGTCTCTTCATAAGGCAGCTTCATGTTAAAGGTAAAGGTAAAGGGACCCCTGACCATTAGGTCCAGTCGTGTCCGACTCTGGGGTTGCGGTGCTCATCTCGCTTTATTGGCCGAGAGCTGGCATACAGCTTCCAGGTCATGTGGCCAGCATGACAAAGCCGCTTCTGGCGAACCAGAGCAGCGCACGGAAACGCCGTTCACCTTCCCGCCAGAGCGGTTCCTATTTATCTACTTGCACTTTGACGTGCTTTCGAACTGCTAGGTTGGCAGGAGTTGGGACCGAGCAACGGGAGCTCACCCCGTCGCAGGGATTCGAACTGCCGACCTTCTGATCAGCAAGCCCTAGGCTCTGTGGTTTAACCCACAGCGCCACCGCCTGTTGCAATTGTCTAGGGGTGCTTTCAGACTGCCACTGGTTTAGGGTAGGATTGGGCCTTTTGCAAAAAGGAACATCCTGACTTATAGTTCAGTCTCTTAGACACTGTGGTACACAAGCCGCTTTCTGACCTTTATTTGCCCCCTATTCACACATACATACAAACACACACAAAGTAGTAGTAAAGCACAGGTTGCAGGCTGATCACCCACCAAACCCCTTATTCGCTTACAGCCATGTGATATCTGCCTCTCCCCCTTAGCTAGCAAAATCTTAGCGGCCTGATCAGGAACAAGATTACCTGGGGGTAGCTGTGTGGTGGGTCACGGGAACTTGCCTTAACACCCTTGTACTTCAGCTGTCTGCAGACAATGTGTGGTGCAAAAGGACAGCACTTAGTCCAGAGCCCTCTTTGGCTTCTGGGCTGGCAATGTGGGGAGGCCCATCCCTCGAGGGAGGACGGATTAGTCTCGAGGGCTTCTAGTTGCTGACCCCTCTTTGGAAGCATTCCTCCTGAGCTTGAGTTACCATGATCGACAACAGAGAGGGTGTGTTTGTGTGTGTGTGCTTGGGACTTCCTCTGGTATATATTCTTACTGTCATAACCTGGAAACTAGGCGATTGTCCTGTCTGACCTTCCTCATTGTTCAGCGGTATTTTTAGTAACTCTTGTCAGGCCGGGCAAACCGGGAAAACAGGTGGAGTCTTCATTCTGTGCCAACGCATCTGACACGTTGTGGATTGCAATGCCTCTCGTTGCAAACTTTGCATGAGAAATGCTCCTGTAATTGCCATGTTGCAGTGGTGGGTGGTTTACTTGCAAATACAGCCGTAATCATTTTATCCGCTGTCAGCTTCTGGTGCTTTGAACAGTTGTTTTATCCTATTTTTTTAAAAATAAAACATTGTTTTGTATTTTTATGTCTCGTCAGCTGCTTTGTGGGGGTTTTACGCCATGAAAGGCAGCCTTAAAAATACTTCTATCTGTTCATGAGCCGGTCACTACCTTTTCTTAGATGGAACTTCACCATCGCAAAGTTTTCAGCTTTTACTTAAAAAGGAAGGGGGGGTGACATCTGGGCACTTTACTTCCTACAAATACAGGTCTTCACCCTGCATAATAATAATAATTTTTTTATTTGTACCCCGCCCATCTGGCTGGGTCTCCCCAGCCACTCTGGGCGGCTTCCAACAAACACAAAATACATTAAAATATCACAGGTTAAAAGCTTCCCTAAATAGGGCTGCCTTGAGGTATCTTCTGAATGTCAGATAGTTGTTTATCTCTTTGACCTCTGCTGGGAGGGCGTTCCACAGGGCGGGCGCCACTACCGAGAAGGCCCTCTGCCTGGTTCCCTGTAGCTTTGCTTCTCGCAGTGAGGGAACCGCCAGAAGGCCCTCGGCGCTGGATCTCAGTGTCCGGGCTGAACGGTGGGGGTGGAGACGCTCCTTCAGGTATACAGGACCGAGGCCGTTTAGGGATGCAGTGTTAAACTATGGAACTCACTTCCACAGGAGACAGTGACGGCCACAAATGAGGATGGCTTTCAAAGAGGATTAGACAGATTTGTGCAGGATGAGGCTGCCATTGGCCGCTAAACATGATGGCTATGTTTTACCTCATTGCTAGAGCATAGCTGTCAACTTTCAGATTTGAAAATAAGGGATTTTTTCAAACTTTCAAATTTGAAAATAAGGGATGCCGCGAGGGCGGTGCAATGGCACCAAGTAGCCTCGCCACCCTGCGCTCCAGAGGCTGCATGTGAATGGGTGAGTGAAAGAGCGAGCGCATAGACGGCAGGCAGGCTGTCTGTCTGGTTGGGCGTGAGGGTCTGGCTGCACATGGCATGCAAGCTCCGCCCCCAGTCGGTCTCAGACTCCTTATTGGCAGCCGAGCAACGCAGCTGATGAGCCTCCCTGGCCGGCAGGGAGGGAGAGGAGCTGCTTCATTTGAAATCCGGGAAATTTAAGGCATATCAACAATCCGGGATAGCAGCGGGGAAACGGCATTGGAATAAGGGAGTTTCCTGCAAACAAAAGGGAGGGTTGACAGCTATGTGCTAGAGGCAGTAATGCTTTGGAATACCAGTGGCTGGGAATCACAGGTGGGGAGACTGCTGTTGTGCTCAGACTCTGCTTTGGGGGTGTTTTTCTGCTAAGGGGACAGGACACCTTCACCGCATCGAAGGGACGATGGACGGGACCATGTATAGTCAAATCTTGGGTGAGCACCTCTTTCCCTCAGCCAGGGCATTGAAAATGGGCTGAGGATGGGTATTCCAACATGACAATGACCCAAAACACACGGCCAAGGCAACAAAGGAGCGGCTCAAGAAGAAGCACATTAAGGTCCTGGAGTGGCCTAGCCTTTTGCACAGAGATTAAATACATATTTCACTCATTATAATGCACATCAATCTCTGACTTTTGTCTTCTGGGTTTCTGGGGGTTTTCCTGTTGTTATTCTGTCTCTCACAGCTACAATAAGCCTACCATTAAAATTATGGACTGGCCATTTCTTCGTCAGAGGGCAAATGGGCAAATTTAGCAGGGGTCAAATATCCCCCCCTTTACTGTATTTATTGGGACCTGTTACTGCAAATTTCTTAAAGTTACCAGGAAGTATAGTTCTGTGAGGAGTGAACTACAATTCCCAAGGTTCTTGGGGCGGGTGCTTTAAATGTCTAGTGAGTATGCAGCTTTATTTTGGACCTCTCTAACCTGACTTTTGAAATTTGTGGTCATGTACACGGTTGATGGGACCCAGACTCCCTCTCCCCCCCCCCAATTAAAATATCGTGTTTTAATTGTAACCTGCCCTGGGACCTTCAGGTGAAGGCTGGGCAAAATAAAACAATAACTATAATTATTATTAACACCTCGTTAAACTCAGTCACTTTTGAGTAGCCACATATAAAAGGATGACACTGTCCTTGCTCCGGAGTAGTCCTCAGATCACCCCTCCCCCAAGTCAAGGGAAAGCCTCAAACTCCATTTTTTTTTTTACAATTTGTCCAAAAAAGAGGGAATTTGAGCATGCATTTGAACACACACACACACACACACACACACACACAGAGAGAGAGAGAGAGAGAGAGAGAGAGAGAGAGATAAGATAAGATAATTTTATTTGTCATTGCACCAGTACAAACACACGCTATACCAGTGCAACAAAATTGCAAGCCATCCCGTAAAAGAAGGGGGGGGGAGAACAAAAACACACACACAGAGACACACACACACACACATACACACACACAAAGCCACACATACACACAACACAGCTCTCCAAGGTCACATCATTTGGTTACGTCATTTAAGAAGGCTATAGCTCTTGGGTAGAAGCTGTTCTTCAGTCTGTTTGTTTTTGCTCTGATTGTTCTGTATCTTCTACCCGAAGGCAGTGGCGCAAAGAGACCATATCCCGGGTGAGATGGATCATCTAAAATATTGTTCACCTTTTTAAGGCAGTGGGAACTGTACAGTTCTTCCAGAGAGGGGAGAGGAGAAGAGAGAGAGAGAGAGAGAGAAATCCTTCTTCTACACAACTTTTTTTTAAAAAAATTTATTTTTCATTTTTCAATAGTGTTTTTTTTTTGTTTTTTTTTATAAAGTTTTATTTAGATCACCAACAACGAAAATCCATGGAAAATGAGATCCATGATTTAAAACTTCAAAGCCAAATTGAGAGTATCTGGGTCAAAATTAAGGGAGAGAAAAATAACAGTGATCTCATGGTGGGAGCTTACTATAGATCCCCAAGCCAAACTGAGGACATAGATGATGCCTTCCTGGAACAGATGACCAAGCATTCAAAAGGAAATGAGATAGTAGTAATGGGGGATTTCAACTATCCTGATATTTGTTGGATGTCAAACTCAGCCAAGAGCATAAGGTCAAACAGATTCCTCACTGGCCTTGCAGACAATTTCATTGTCCAGAAAGTGGGAGAAGCAACAAGAGGATCAGCCATTTTAGATCTGGTCCTAACCAATAGTGATGACCTGGTTAGTGGGGTAGAAGTGGTAGGATCATTAGGTGGGAGTGATCATGCTCTTCTGGAGTTTATTTTATTATTCTGGAGTTTATTTTATTATTTCTGGAACGTGTCCAGAGGAGGGCAACCAAAATGGTCAAAGGCCTGGAAACGATGCCTTATGAGGAACGGCTTAGGGAGCTGGGTATGTTTAGCCTGGAGAAGAGAAGGTTAAGGGGTGATATGATAGCCATGTTCAAATATATAAAAGGATGTCATATAGAGGAGGGAGAAAGGTTGTTTTCTGCTGCTCCAGAGAAGCGGACACGGAGCAATGGATTCAAACTACAAGAAAGAAGATTCCACCTAAACATTAGGAAGAATTTCTTGACAGTAAGAGCTGTTCGACAGTGGAATTTGCTGCCAAGGAGTGTGGTGGAGTCTCCTTCTTTGGAGGTCTTTAAGCAGAGGCTTGACAGCCACCTGTCAGGAATGCTTTGATGGTGTTTCCTGCTTGGCAGGGGGTTGGACTGGATGGCCCTTGTGGTCTCTTCCAACTCTAGGATTCTATGATTCTATGATTCTATGAAAACAGAAACAGTGAAACCCCCCAGGCGGCAGATACATTGGAGATACATGAACAATGAAAACATATTCAAATCAACCATCTGTACAATTCTATATATATTAACAATCCACAAGGTTCATTTAACTTTTAACATTTTAATTACCCCAAATAATTCAACAGCTTCTCAAACCAACTCTCCTTTTTCTCACTGACCTTAAACCCTTTCATTCTGCGTATCTTCACAGTTAGGTATTCTAAAATTCTATTTCAACAGTGTTATTTGCATTTAAAACATTTCCAACTTTTTACACATCTGGGATTACTTGAATCCCCGGGCTTCCCCCCCCCCCCCGGTTTCCCACATTTATCTGTTCTTTCTACTGCATCTAATTACATTTTTCAAATTCATTTTGTTATATCCACTTTTAACATTAACCTTATTACATTCTAAGTGTTGAAACAATCCTGCGGACGTCTTTTAAATCTTCACAATGATCTTTAAGGTGCTCTATGAATTACCCCCCCACCTTCTACACAACTTTTAAAGGCGCTTTGCTAGCGGACACCAACTGCATCTCGGGGGCCTAACCACCTCCCACCCTTCCCCCTTTTGTCCAATTCAGAGGGAAAGAATGGGTTCCCCTTTTTTGCGCGCGCACCGGCTTTAAGACCCAGCAGAAAAGGGAAGCAGGGAAAGGGGGGGGGGGAGAGAGAGAGAGAGAAAAGGCACGGAGAATTGAGGAACTTGCGTGGAGCAGTTCGGCCGGGCAGCAGCAGCAGCAGCAGCCTGGGCACTTTTTGCGCACCTGGCCGGAGGTGGGGATCTAACCTGTTGCAGCCGCTCCGCAGCCACCATGCGGGAGACTCTTTTCAAGGACAACTTCTGGGTGAGAGGGGAGAAAGCGTGGGAGCGTGTCCGGTCTCTGGAAGGAAAAGTTAGACACCCCTCCCTTTAAGGCTTGGTTTATAAGGGGTTGGGGAGAGAGGGGGCGTTTGGATACCTGCAGCAAAGCTGCCCAGATGCGCTGCAGACCCTGCGCCTCTAAGGGCGAATCTCTCCAGGTGCGCGCGTCCTCCTGGCGATGCAGCTGGTTTTGTGTGTGTGTGTGTGTCTGTGTGCGGTGGTGGAGGGGAAGCACTGCTGGCGCAATTGCTCCCTCTGGCCAGCTCTTAAAGGCACAAGGGCTGTTTGGGGGACTCAGAAGGGGAGGCGAGGTCCTTTGAGCCCTGTGTGGCGCCTCGAGCAAAGAGTCTTGTCCCAGCTGGAAGGTTGTAAGCAATTTACCATGGCTCAAAAGTTTTTTTCTGCAGGTGAGAGCTAAGGAAATGGACCTTGGTGGTCCCAGAAATAGTGTGCCAAGGCGAATTTGTGCTGAGCTTTAAGGTGTTGCATAGATCATAGAATCATAGAATCATAGAGTTGGAAGAGACCACAAGGGCCATCCAGTCCAACCCCCTGCCAAGCAGGAAACACCATTAAAGCATTCCTGACAGGTGGCTGTCAAGCCTCTGCTTAAAGACCTCCAAAGAAGGAGACTCCACCACACTCCTTGGCAGCAAATTCCACTGTCGAACAGCTCTTACTGTCAGGAAGTTCTTCCTAATGTTTAGGTGGAATCTTCTTTCTTGTAGTTTGAATCCATTATGACATCCTTGAATCTCTATATGACATCCTTTTATATATTTGAACATGGCTATCATATCACCCCTTAACCTTCTCTTCTCCAGGCTAGTATCTCTAGATACACAGAGACACAGAATTGGAAGGGACCCTGAGGGTCGTCTAGTCCAGCCCCCTGCAATGCGTGAATTGGCCCCCTGCGAGGATCGAACCTGCAACCTTGGCATTATTGGCACCAGGCTCTAACCCCTGGATTGGTTGTGCGTTTGGGCTGTACGGGGTCTGGATTGAGCAGCGGCTGTTTCTGGCTGCTGCTGGTCCCTCCCTGTCCCCTGCTGCCCTTCTGAGTCTCTTCCTTTTTCTGCCTGCCTGGGACATTCTCCAGGCTCTCAACAGAGAGGTGTGCCGGCCAGTCCAGCATCCTGTTCTCACAGTGGCCAGCCAGATTCCTGTGGGAAGCCTGCGTGGTGGACCTCAGTGCAACAGCATTCACGATTCCTGGCAATTGATATGGAGAGGCATAATGCCTTCGGACCAAAACGCGGAACTTAGCCATTTTTAGCCTTCTCCTCCATGAATTTGCCTAACCCTTTAAAGCCATCCACTGTTGGTGGCCATTGTTGCCTTCTGAGGGATTGAATTGCATGGTTTATTTAACTGTGTGCTGGGTGAAAAGACAGTTCACAAGTTCTAAAATTATAGAGAGTGAGAAAAACGTATCTACTTTCTTCACACCATTCATAATTTTATAGACACCTCTTGTGTCTCCCCTGCCTTTTGCCAAGCTTTTAAAAAACTAACAAGTCCCAGATGTTGTAATCCTTCCTCAGGCGAGTTGCTCCCCTTCTTGATCATTTCGGAATCTTTTTAAGCTCTACAATATCCACTTCAAGTCACAGTGACCAGAACTGTGGTTATATCATAGATTTGTATTTTATTTTCCTGCGCATTCCTAATTAGTCATAAAAAAGAGTTTCCTTATCCACAGCTGCCGCACACTGGCTTGGCATTTTATTTAAGGCGCCTGCCACGAGCCTAAGGTCTCTTTTCTGGTCAGTCATCGCTATTTCAGAGCTTGCTAGCATATATATTAACTTGGAGCAGGCATCCCCAAACTTCGGCCCTCCAGATGTTTTGGACTACAATTCCCATCATCCCTGACCACTGGTTCTGTTAGCTAGGGATCATAGGAGCTGTAGGCCAAAACATCTGGAGGGCCGCAGTTTGGGGATGCCTGAAGAGGGATTTTTGGTTTTTGGTTTTGCCCTAATGTGCATCAGTTTACCCTTGCTTACGCTGAATTTCATTTGCTATTTTAAAGCCCGTTCAGCCAGTTTTGAGAGATTCTTTGTGGAGCTCTTCACAATTCCTTTGTTCAGAATGCCAGGATTTGGCCTTGGCTCATCAGTTGTTGCAATGGCCATGAGCATGTGCAGAGTGCTTCCCTTGAACCGTCAAGTTGTCTAGAGATAGGCCAAAATTTTCTATGATTAGTAATGGAGAGCCTCTCAGGTCGCGCAAGCTGGAATATATCTTTTTTTTAAAAAAAAATTAGCCATTGCCAACCTCCTCCTCTGACTTGCAACTATTATCTTATTTGGTAAATGCATTTATGGAATGCACCAAATTTATGCAGTGACCACTGGCATTTTCCTTCTAGCTATCCTAATAGGAACGATTCTGTCCCAGTTCTGTTCCATTTGCTTTAGAATCTTATTTCTCTCCCACTCTCTAAGCTGGTGTACCATAGTGGCAAACAGTCCAATCCCAGATACGGCCTTTTGGTTGATCCTAAGGTAAACCACAGAGCCTAGGGCTTGCCGATCAGAAGGTCGGCGGTTCAAATCCCCGCGACGGGGTGAGCTCCCATTGCTCGGTCCCTGCTCCTGCCAACCTAGCAGTTCGAAAGCAAGTCAAAGCGCAAGTAGATCAATAGGTACCGCTCCGGCGGGAAGGTAAACGGCGTTTCCATGCGCTGCTCTGGTTCACCAGAAGCGGCTTAGTCATGCTGGCCACATGACCCGGAAGTTGTACGCCAGCTCCCTCGGTCAATAAAGCGAGATGAGCGCTGCAACCCCAGAGTCGTCCGTGACTGGACCTAATGGTCAGGGGTCCCTTTACCTTTAAGGTATTGTCTAACTGTGGATTTTGGAGGGTTCTCTCTCTCTCTGTCTTATGAACTGATCAACCACTTTGAGAATCATAGCTCTGTGAGGGGAACGGGGTGGTCTTCCAACAACTCTCAGCAGCCCAAACAAACCACAGTTTCCAGGATTTGGGGATGGGGGTGTGGAAGTCATGACCATTTAAAGTGTGACGATACCACTATAAATGTACAATGCAACTGGCACCTCAATGGGTTTACAAAGCCAGGAATGCAGAAAAGGATACAGACCAGAGGAACAGCGAAAGGTGAAGGACGCAGCAATTGGACATACAAAGAATCAGTTGTACCGTTTAAAATCCTGCATATTCACATAGTAACAAAGACAGACAACGGACCTTGTCTCCCAGAGTTTAGGATCGCACAGCGGGAGAGAACCTCTTGAAGACCCGCCATCTGAACTCTCTGCTTAAACCAATCCCTCCTCCCAGGGAACTCTGGGAATTATGCCTCTGGGAGGGGAACAGGGAAGTCTCCTTTCAACCTGCAGCACCCTTTACAAACTACAGTTCCCAGGATTCTCTGGAAGAAGCAGTAACTGGTAAAACTGGCCAGAAACGTCAGGGGGCAGCTGCCAAGTGTGGTTCCCTGGGGTACACGCTCTGCATATCCTTTATTTATACCCCGCCCTTCCCAGCCAAGACCGGGCTCAGAGCGGCTAACACCCATAAAATCACAACTAAACATACAAAACAATCAATTAAAATGCAAGTTAAAATACGATTTAAAGTTTAAAATGCAGCCACGTTTTTAAGTAGCCCACCAATCAAACCATAAAGGAATGAAACATCAGGGTTAAACTAAAACCAACCCAAAGGCCAGGCGGAACAGCTCCGTCTTGCAGGCCCTGCGGAAAGATGCCAAATCCCGCAGGGCCCTGGTCTCTTGTGACAGAGCGTTCCACCAAGTCGGGGCCAGTACTGAGAAGGCCCTGGCCCTAGTTGCGGCCAGCCTAGCATCCTTATGGCTCGGGACCTCCAAAACGTTATTATTTGAGGACCCTACTGTTGCGACCTTCATTTTCTTGGCCTGCCACGTCAAGTGTGAAGCAATTCTCAGAAAAGGACCAACTGGAGAGACGGTCGGCTGGAGCCGGCCCTACCGGGCCCTCGCTCTGCCACCCCCCCCAAGCCGGCAGCCGGTTGGGTAGCCGGGGAGGGGGCAGGGCGATGGTCAGGAAGCAAAGGGGGTGTCACCCAGGCACAGGTCACAAACCCCGCCCACTGCTTCGATGAGTGAGCTGTCATTCTCCCAGCCCTACCCGAAGATGCCTGATACTGAACCTGGGGTCTTCTGTATGCAAAACACATGCTCTACCACTGAGCTACAGCCCTAACTAACATTTTTGATCTGCAAGGAGTACTTAAGCAGCTTCTCTTAATCTCCTAGTCCAGCCTCTGTATCATAGCACCCTCCAGAAGTGTTTGACTACAACTCCCAGCAGCCCATGTCACACCCTCTAAATTCTAAATATGCCCAATGGACCCCAAAATACCTCCCTCCTTGCTGCCCCTGCTCCCCAGAGCTCCCCTTCTCCTGATGTCTGCCCTCTCTCTCCTTGCAATCATCTCAGTCATCAGAGCATGAGACTCTTCATCTCAGGGTCATGAGTTCAAGTCTCACATTGGGCGAAAGATTCCTGCATTGCCGGGGGTTGGACTAGATGACCCTCAGGGTTCCCTTCCAACTTGACGGTTTTATGATTTCAACCCCACACAAAGAGGCTGCCTCTCTTCGCAAACCGCTCCCATCTTTGCCTCATTTTCACCTCTTTCCATTTCCTCCTGCCGCTTTGTCTTTTCAGGCTGAAAACCCGTGGGAAGAATCTGTTCCTTTTGCATGCACATACCGTACAGCACCTACTGACTGAGGCGGGTTAAAAATAACAAACGCAATGGCAATTCATGATAATAGCAGATGCAGGTGGTGACAGCTGACAGAAATGGAAACAAGAGGCAGATATCGACATGCTTGGCATGTGTGTGTGTGAGAGAGAGAGGAGGAAAAAAACCCCGGTTTGCAAAAATATAAAGGAAGTATTTAGGAAGGAGAAAGAAACCCCACGTTTCAGACAGAGGAGAGGGGCAGGGCCCTTCCTGTCAAGGAAGGCAGCATTATATTAGGAAAGGCCTTGTGAGGTTTGGGGGGAAACCCAAGTGCCTCATTGCTTGAAGATGGAACTAGAGGACAGCTCAGCAAATGCATAATCGCAACCACGCATCTGTTGAGAGCAGGGCTGGTCCAGGACCTTTTGCCGTTTGAGGCAAACCAGAAAATGGCACCTGCGACTCCTCCCCTATGCCGCAACTGTCCCGTTTTGAGCGAGACATCCCCAGTTGGCAGAAGCCACCCCAGCCTGTTTTATCCTTACAGTAGTCCCTCGACTTACGAAGTACTCGACATCCGAATTTTTCGATTTACGAATGAAGAAAGTGGCCGCACGCCTACGAATTTTTCGACATCCGAATGGAAATCGTTGCCGGTTTTAGATGCGGTTTCCTCGACTTACAAATTTTAGATGCGGTTTTTTCGACTTACGGATTTTTCCGAATATTTTTTCTCCCAATGCATTCCTATGGGAAATCGCTTTTTTCGACTTACAAACTTTTTGACCTACGAATGTCCATTCGGAACGGATTAAATTCGTAAGTCGAGGGACCACTGTATTTATTTGCGCTTCTGATACAATTCCTTATCAAAGAGATAAACAGAAACGATGCAAGAAGCAAAAGAAACAACAACAACTCTTTTTTTTCCATTAGAGCACCATTTTTATTAATTAAAAAACTACCAGCTTTTAGTAGTTCCATGCAGTAGCTTCAATACAGGTGTACAGCAACAGACAATGTCATAAAGAACAAAGTTTAGTCAGTTAAAGGGGAAGATTGCAGTGGATGGTTATGTGTTTTTTGCAAGAGGAAGAAGAAAGCAAGATGAACTAGGCAATGTATCAAGTTTTGTTTAAATCACAGTTCTCCAGAGCTTTTGCTTTAGTTTAAACAAAACATTACGTTAGGGAAAATAGGGAAAAAACACTATGGAAAACACTTGAGAATTCTGAATGGAAAACAAGAACAACTCTGAAATAGAAAAAAAATAACAATGTTAAAGGTAAAGGTAAAGGGACCCTTGACCATTAGGTCCAGTCGTGTCCGACTCTGGGGTTGCGGTGCTCATCTCGCTTTATTGGCCGAGAGCCGGCGTACAGCTTCCAGGTCATGTGGCCAGCAGGACTAAGCCGCTTCTGGCGAACCAGAGCAGCGCACGGAAACGCCGTTTACCTTCCCGCCGGAGCGGTACCTATTTATCTACTTGCACTTTGATGTGCTTTCGAACTGCTAGGAGGGCAGGAGCAGGGACCGAGCAACGGGAGCTCACCCCGTCGCAGGGATTCGAACCGCCGACCTTCTGATCAGCAAGCCATAGGCTCTGTGGTTTAACCCACAGCGCTACCTGGGTCCCCTAACAATGTTAGGATATCCAAAAAAATAAACAGAAAACCAGAAAGCATTCCTCAGCTGACTTTCCCATCCTCTCCTTCCATGGTTCCTTTTGTCTCCTCTTTTTCTCATGTTTTCTTGGTTCGCCCCGTCTGTTGCAACGACTTACGGTATATAAACTTTAGTTAATTTCTACTCTGCTGAAGAAGCCACTGGAGGTGACCTGGGGAAACGGCACTCAAGGATTGCCCTGTCTTTCTGGATCTGCCGCCCCTCCTGGGTGTCCCCAGCCTGCCGCCCGAGGCGGCTGCCTCAGCCAGGCTAATGGGTGGACCAGCTCTGGTTGAGAGAGAAGGTGCGTTTGAGGAGGTGCCTGTAGGGCAGAATTTGTGGGTTTCATTGATAGATTGGTGACTACCTGGTGAGCAACCGTTTCCTGTGCTGCTGCACTGAAAGACGTTTATTATCTCTGCCTTGCCAAGTTTACGGCTTTATTGCCCATCATTGCTGAAGGGCCACTGTGCTTCTGTGAATTCCAGCTGCCCTTTTCCATGGTCTGCCCTTTTACCTTTGTTCATCCCTCTGAGCTTGTGGCTCCCCATCCACCTGCCTGCCTGCCGGGTTTGTAAACCGTGTTCCTGCAGCTGAGGACTGTGCCTCGGACCTGTGATGGAGGGGACAGCAGCCCACGGAGTCTTATGCCGTCATAAATGGGTTTAGTTTTTAATGCATGCTATGGGTGGGGGTGTAGGGGGCCAGCAGCCGGCGATTGCATTGCTGCCTGCTCTCGCTTTCTTCCCTTCGCCCTTTTGAAACAGCATCGGCCACTTCCTTCTTCCTCGCCAACTTCTCCTCGTCCCTCTTTGCCTTGCAAAAACGGTGCCTGCGAAAGTGCAACTGGAGGTTTGCTCTCTGAAAGTGGGACATTGGGAGGCTGGGCGTGTCAAGATGGTGGGCGAGCGGTCTGATTTATTAATTGGCTTTTGAACCACGGTCTTGAGGCGATTTGCACCATAGCTGTCAACCCTCCCTTTTTTTGCGGGAAACTCCCTTATTCCAATGCCGTTTCCCGCTGCTATCCCGGATTGTTGATATCACTTAAATTTCCCGGATTTCAAAGGAAGCAGCTCCTCTCCCTCCCTGCCGGCCACGGAGGCTCCTCAGCTGTGTTGCTCGGCTGCCAATAAGGAGTCTGAGACCGACTGGGGGCGGAGCTTGCATGCCTTGTGCAGCCAGACTATCACGCCCAACCAGACAGCCAGCCTGCCTGCTACCTATGCGCTCGCTCTTTCGCTCACCCATTCGTGCGCAGCCTCTGGAGCGCAGGGTGGCGAGGCTACTTGGTGCCATTGCACCGCCCTCGCGGCATCCCTTATTTTCAAATCTGAAAGTTTGGAAAAATCCCTTATTTTCAAATCCAAAAGTTGACAGCTATGATTTGCACATAAAACAATTTGAAATGCCAAAACAACAGGTTAACATCTGTTACGTTGACAGTCACTTCTCAGGTACAGAAGCAAGGGGGCTTGTTGGACTACGACTCCCAACATCCCTGACCACTGGTCCCGCTAACTATGGATGATGGGTATTGTGTCCCACAACAGCTGCAGACCCAAAGCTGAGAAAGGCTGCCTTAGGAACATAGAAAGATACCTTGTCCTGAGTCAGACCATCGGACCATCTCAGCCCTACCTGGAGACGGCGGGTGTCTTCTGTATACAAATCAAGATGCTCAGGACTGCCTCTCTCCCTATGAACCAACCTGGACCCTGAGATCATCTTCTGAAGCTCTTCTTCGTGTGCCTCCTCCGTGAGAGGTCCGGAGGGTGGCAACACAAAATCAGACCTTTCCTGCAGTGGCTCCCCATTTGTGGAATGCTCTCCCTAGGGAGGTTCAGCTGCCACCCCCATTATACACCTTTAGGCGCCAGGCAAAAACATTCCTCTTTAACCAGGCCTTTGGCTGATGCACATCCAATGCCCTTTTTAAATGTGTTGGGGGGGGGATTACTGGGTTGCTCTTGTTTTTGTTTATATTATGTATTTTGTGTTTTATATTGTAATTTTATGTTGTGAACTGGGACCTGCGGGTATAGGACAGTATACACATTTTTAATCACCACCACCATCATCATCATCATCATCATTAATAATATCGTTTGAGTTATTATTCCTTTGGGCAGAAAGAGAGCAGCTTTTGGATTGAGTCCACTTCTCAATGAAATGATTAGAGGACAAACAGGATGCCTGGTCTGTATTAACAGAAGCTAGAGAATGGAGTTAAGCAGGACTGTGATAGAAAAGTCTCTGGAAAGAAAAATGAAAGTAAGAAAACAGGATACGGGGTCAAGTCTGGATTGTTTAATGTGCTAATGTGACGCTGCTCCGTGTGCAAGAAGTCAGGAAGAGAAGCGGGAAAGGTGGCAACACTTTAATATGTGTAGAGCAGTGAAAACAAAAACCCTGGCCCTGTCAGAGGATTCTGTGCTGCGCTTTTTGTTGCGAAATGGCAGAGTTCAATTTCAGGCGGGCAATTTCTGCTGCAATCCTTGCCCACCCCAAATATTTTAAAACTGCATTTTAATAACAGCAAAGAAATGTAAGAAAAGTTGTTGTTGTTGTCGTTTAGTCGTTTCCGACTCTTCGTGACCCCATGGAGCAGAGCATGCCAGGCACTCCTGTCTTCCACTGCCTCCCGCAGTTTGGTCAGACTCATGTTGGTGGCTTCAAGAACACTGTCCAACCATCTTGTCCTCTGTCGTCCCCTTCTCCTTGTGCCCTCCATCTTTCCCAACATCAGGGTCTTTTCCAGGGAGTCTTCTCTTCTCATGAGATGGCCAAAGTACTGGAGCCTCAACTTCAGGATGTGTCCTTCCAGTGAGCTCTCAGGGCTGATTTCCTTAAGAATGGATAGGTTTGCTCTTCTTTTCTTTGTAAGAAAAGTTAGTTTTAGAGAAAGGGCAAGTTGTCACAGTTGCCAGTAAAGATGTATAGGATACATCAATACGATTTACTGAACTGACAACAAAATGGACCAAAAGGAAGTGAGGTCTGTAATTCCATAGCAGGTTTTCTTAAACTTGGATCTCCAGCTGTTGTTGGATCACAAGTCCCATCATCCCTAGCTAGCAGGACCAGTGGTTGGGGATGATGGGAGATGCATAGCTGTCAACATTTCCCTTTTCTCGTGAGGAATCCTATTCGGAATAAGGGAATTTCCCGCAAAAAACGGGAAACGTTGACAGCTATGGGGAGATGTAGTCCAACAACAGCTGAAGACTCAAGTTTGGGAAACACTGTTCCAAATGGTTCCATGGTTTGAACTGAAACAATTGCAATTTTTTTACTCCAAAGAAGAGGATAAGGAATAACTCTGTACTGTACTAAATCCAGACACTTGCATAGAATTCTATAAGGTTATAAGGTTTTGCCTAAGTTCTGCATAGAGAGGACAAGACAGAAGGATATGTTTGGTAGACTCAACCACACCCATAGTACAGTGACAGGTTCTCTGGGCGTATGGAAGTCCCTTGTACCTTCCCCACAATACCGCGGAATCAAGGGCGTTTAGTCTAGCCGCTGTAAGAAGTCTGCGGTATTCCACATAGTGGATTTCCGCGAGATAGGGGGCTGGTGTCATTTGATATATCTGGTCCCCTAGGAACATCCCTGGTTTCACTTGAGCTATGTCCTCTTGTCTGGCAATATTGCTCAATCTCTGGGAGATTGCAGTTCTAGCTTGATTATACGTCATGGACTCCAGGTAGAGGTTTGACAATCCACAGGACTGCACCTCTTTTATGACCTCCCTTTCCCATGATGACTGGAAATCACATTTGTGGGTCTTATTATTAATCATTTCCTCCTGCATCTTTTATAATAATCCAAATCTTTTACATCTCCGTTATATCCAAAATTCACCATTAAACTATAAGCATTTTCTTCACCCTCTTTCTCCATGCCATGCCCCATTTTTGAAACTCAAACCACGTCACCTCTTTGTCACCTGCAAGAACAGGATACTGGACTTAGATGGGCCTTTGACCTGATCCGGCACGACTCTTCTGGCATTCTCCCAAATCCACACAGCCGATTCGCCACGGGTTGGGAGGAGAACTGCGCTGGGCTGTTTGACGGCACAACAAACATTTGTGCACCTGTTCAACCCGAGAACTTGATGGTGTAAATCGGTCACGAGACTGAAACACACCCCTTTCTGGTTTTGTGTTTTTAAAAAAACTGGCATCAGCAGGATCATATTTGCTCCTTGCTCGGTCCGGCCGAAACGCTCCTGGAATAACCAGAGAGCTTCAGATGGGCAGAGGTGGATTTGGGGAACCATGACGAACAAAAGAAAGCAAGGGGCAGGGGGGTTGGCGAATGTTGGCATCACACAGGCACCTCTGAAATGTTAAAAGCTCAAAGTCCTCCACCGAGATGGGGCTGGGGCAGCCAAGTGCCACAAAGGCCTGCATCAGCGTTGCAAGGTCTCCTCACCAGTGCCGGAGGCAGAGAAGCCAGTGCAAATGTTTTGGCTGGGAACATAACTAGGTCACCATCTGTGGCACAGCTATAAACAGAAATAACCCCAGAGGAGCTGTTTGCAGGAAGATCGGTGGAAACTGTAGGCAGGCCGTTTCAAGGTGACAAGTCAGCCGCTGATGAGTCCCTGGTGCAACAGAAAGAGTGACCGGAGGCAGATGGAAACCAAATTCCAGATACAGCACAAGCCTGCTCATGCCTACAGTCTCACTGAACCGACCGAGACTCAGGGGTGCTGACTCCTAGGGGCCCATCTCTTCTGGGGTCCCTGGTCCCCAATATTTTTGGGGGGAGGAGCTGGGGCCCCCAATGTTCTGAACGAACAGGGGATGGTACATGTGAAAAGGACATGCAGTACTTGTGAAAAGGATCTAGGAGTCTTGGTAGACCACAAACTTGACATGAGTCAACAGTGTGATGCAGCAGCTAAAAAAGCCCATGCAATTCTGGGCTGCATCAATAGGAGTATAGCATCTAGATCAAGGGAAGTAATAGTACCACTGTATTCCGCTCTGGTCAGACCTCACCTGGTATACTGTGTCCAGTTCTGGGCACCACAGTTCAAGAAGGATACTGACAAGCTGGAACGTGTCCAGAGGAGGGCAACCAAAATGGTCAAAGGCCTGGAAATGATGCCTTATGAGGAACGGCTTAGGGAGCTGGGTATGTTTAGCCTGGAGAAGAGAAGGTTAAGGGGTGATATGATAGCCATGTTCAAATATATAAAAGGATGTCATATAGAGGAGGGAGAAAGGTTGTTTTCTGCTGCTCCAGAGAAGCGGACACGGAGCAATGGATTCAAACTACAAGAAAGAAGATTCCACCTAAACCTTAGAAAGAACTTCCTGACAGTAAGAGCTGTTCGACAGTGGAATTTGCTGCCCAGGAGTGTGGTGGAGTCTCCTTCTTTGGAGGTCTTTAAGCAGAGGCTTGACAGCCACCTGTCAGGAATGCTTTGATGGTGTTTCCTGCTTGGCAGGGGGTTGGACTGGATGGCCCTTGTGGTCTCTTCCAACTCTATGATTCTATGAAATCTCTTAACACTGTGTTAGCTTTTTAAGAGACACTTTGCCAAATCGGTGCCCTCCGGCTACCCCAACCAGTATGGCCAGGCTAAAGCTGCTGCCAGTCAGTGGGATGGACCAACGAGCAGACTCTTATTGTGTTAATCTGAAGGTCTGCTTGGGCATGGCAGCTGCGAAGAAGAACTTTTCCCAGCTTCCTCTGTCGGAGGCAGGAATGCCTCACAGATGAGGAGAGCTCTGTTGCACTCAGGTCCTGCTTACAGACTTCCCAAAGGGCATATAAATGAGCCACTGATCTGATCTGGCAGGGATCATTCATTTGTTCTTCTGTCACCCAGCTGTTATGGTCCATGTTGCTCTGTGTCTGCTGTGGGAAGGGGGTGACCCTTGGGCCTGACCACTGCAAATGCTCCGCCGTGTTTTAGACTGAATCCCCGGAGTCCCCTTATTTCTCAGCCGCCTCTGAGTTTCAGTTCCTCCACCAGATTGGAATCATCGAACCGTAGAGGTGGAAGGGACCCTGAGGATCATCTAGTCCAACCCTCTGCAATGCAGGAATCTCAAATAAATAGAACCATAGAATAATTTCTTGCCCTCGTCTGTGATGATCCTCTGTGTTGGCCTTTCAGCCTATACCTGCTAGGCAGCAGAGCTCACTGATCACCTATAATAATTAATAATAATAATTTATTATTTGTACCCCGCCCATCTGGCTGGGTCCCTCCAGCCACTCTGGGCAGCTTCCAACAAATATTAAAATACATTAAAATATCACAGGTTAAAAACTTCCCTAAACAGGGCTGCCTTGAGGTATTTTCTGAATGTCAGATAGTTGTTTACCTCTTTGACCTCTGATGGGAGGGCATTCCACAGGGCGGGCGCCACTACCAAGAAGGCCCTCTGCCTGGTTCCCTGTAGCTTTGCTTCTCGCAGTGAGGGAACCGCCAGAAGGCCCTCGGCGCTGGATCTCAGTGTCTGGGCTGAACGGTGGGGATGGAGACGCTCCTTCAGGTATACAGGACCGAGGCCGTTTAGGGCTTTAAAGGTCAGCACCAACACTTTGAATTGTGCTCGGAAACGTACTGGGACCTATACTGTATATGGTGGGGCTGAACAGCTGGAATTTGCTCAGCCCATGATGGAGGCAAGTTCTGTCTTTGGGGAGAGTCAACTTCCTAATCATCACTTATGTTTTTATGATCCACTCAGAGCTTTTTCCCAGATGAAGAGTCCTATACTGTAATGCGCTGTACTTTTTGCCACTATTTACATGGAGATTCCCTTGTGCAATCAACTGTGATTCAGACTTCACTTCTGGCTGGTTTTATTTGCATATGTTGCCTGTGTTTTTGGTGCTTCCCTAACTTCTAAGGTTGCCCAGGCTGCCACGTGGGACCCGTGCGCTCATTTAGGAGGCAACCGGCTGGCGAGGCGCTGCTTTGGCGGGCATGGAGCTGGCCTGAGGGGAAGGGAGGAGGGGAAGGGCTGGCGTGGAAGGGGTTCCTTCGCCGCCATCCTGCCCTCCGGCGGCTTAAAGTGGCAGCGTGCTGTTATCAAGAGAGCCAGTGTGGTGTAGTGGTTAAGAGCGGTAGACTTGTAATCTGGGGAACCGGGTTCGCGTCTCCGCTCCTCCACATGCAGCTGCTGGGTGACCTTGGGCTAGTCACACTTCTCTGAAGTCTCTCAGCCTCACTCACCTCCCAGAGTGTTTGTTGTGGGGAAGGAAGGGAAAGGAGAATGTTAGCCGCTTTGAGACTCCTTCGGGTAGGGATAAAGCGGGATAGCAAATCCAAACTCTTCTTCTTCTTCTTATCAAGCAGTCAGCCCCGGCGGTAGCAACCGTGTTACCAGGGCTTTGTTACACGCACACATTTGTACCTCAGGGCTCTTCCCACCCGGCCGCTTCTGAGCCTCGGGCCTTGCAGGTGGGCCAGGTTCAGGACCCTGGCGGGCCGGATCTAGCCCGCAGGCTGTAGTTTGAGGACCCCTGTTCTAGATCCTTGCTGGGCTGGTTGTTGTTGTTGTTGTTTTAAACCACACGTTATATTTCTTCTAAATATCTTTTTCAAAACCCTTCGCTCAGACTACAGATTTAATCAGCACAGCTGGTTATGATGGCATCATCCAGCACCTCAATGATGGCAGGAAGAACTGCAAGGAGTTTGAAGACTTTTTGAAGGAAAGGTATGTGCTGAATTATATTGAATTATATATAGATAATTGGTTTTACATAAATTTATACACAATTTTAACCATTCCAGAACATAAAAAGAAAAAGGTTCTTTTGAACCTTTGGACCTCCTCCCCTCCCCCCATGGGTTCCATTTCCAAAAATATTTATCTTCCCCCCCCCTCCCCCTGCATCTTTTACCATTATCCATCTAGTATATAATCATAGTTACCAAAGTCCATTTCGCATCACAAGTGTCACTGTATCCCTGCCAATGATTTTAACTGTCTACAGTGGTCTTTTAAGTATATGTTGTAGCGTGGGGTTAATGATTTCAGCAAGTGATTTCAGCTCTCTGACATAGCAGGCAGGAGACAGCTTCTTCATGTAACAACTCTTTATTCAGGCAAACAAGACTGAGGGAACTAAGGGCAGGGAAGCTACATTTATAGGGACAGAGGACTGACTAGGAAAAGATACATTTTGGAGGGAACAATCTCAAGCAATCACACAGCTGCTTTTTGGTGGGAACCAATAAGACTGAGGATCCCAATGCAGCAACTTGAATGCACCAATAGTAACTGTTCCTTCTGGGACAGGAAGGCAGTTACTTTACCCTAATGTGAATACAGACAATAGTAATACAGATATGATAACACTTTGAATCAATACACAACAGTATATTAAGAAGTTCTTGGAATACTTAGTCTTCCTGGTTTCTGATCTTTCCCATCAGTCTCGCCATTTCTGCATATTCTAGTAACTTGCTCTGCCATTCCTCTCTAGTCGGCAATTCTCCTTCCTTCCATCTCTGGGCTAAAAGCATTCTCGCTGCCGTCGTTGCATACATAAACATTTATCTTCTTTTTGGTAGTTCATCACCTATTACACCTAGCAAAAAAGCCTCTGGTTTTTTGACAAAGGTTTTCTTAAACATTTTCTTTAACCCATTATATATCATTTCCCGTAACATACATTAGCTTATTGCAGCTCTATCCCACCTTACCTCCGAAGAGCTCAAGGTTGTGTACTTAACCCCCTTCCCTGTTTTATACTCACACAAGAACCCTGTGAGGTAGGGTTAGGCTAAGAGTGAGTGACTCTCCCAGGATCGCCCTGGGAACTTCATGGCTGAGTGGGAAGTTCGAATCCTGGTCTCCCAGGTCCTAGTTCAGCACTCTAACCACTATGCCACACTGTCTTTCTACAATGACCCTCTCTGATGGAAGAGACTTTCCTTGAACTCTAAGTGACAGTTAATTGGAGTTCAGAGAGAAAGAGAAAGAGAAAGAGAAAGAGAAAGAGAAATAATAATGACCTTGCCATTAATTTGTTTCACAGAGGTTGAATATACAGTCTTGTCTCTTTTTTGGAGGGCTTCACTTTTAAAGGGAGGACCTTGGGGCCTAGGGATGTTTAGCCTTGCAGACAGCTGTGACTTCCATAAGTTTTGCCATTCATTTCAGGGGCGCAGGAGAAATTTGGGGTTGCCTTGCCCTGTGTGCAGATGTTTCCTTCGAAATTTGCGCTTCTCCGAATTTCGCAAAGCGGTTTTCCAACCATAGAAAATGTGCACATTAGCGGAAAGGGTGCATAGATGAACAACAATAACATTTCACGTTCTCCAGGCCTCTGAATCGGGTGGCAAACAAAACAAGGGAGGCAGGATGGGGAGGGAAAAAGCTGGCCGAACAAACTCAGCCTCTTCGACAGACAGCTGAAACAACAGCTCTGCCAGCTACTGGTCTGTTTCGAGGCATAATTCAAAGTGCTGGTTTTGACCTATAAAGCCCGATACTGTATGTCTTTGGCCCAGGCTATCTGAAGGACTGTATTCTCCCGTACGCCGTTCTCTAGGTCCTGCCACCCTCACAGGTTGGAATGCAAGAGAGGGCCTTCTCGGTGGTGGCTTCTCCCAGGCTCTGAAACTCCCTGGAGAAGCTAGACTGGCTCTCTCCTTGTTGTTCTTCAGCTGGCAGGTGTTTTATTCCAAGAGGCCTTTGTTTTGTTTTTTTTAAGGAAAGGGGTTTAATTATGATGTTTCTCATTATCTGTGCTTGGGTAACTTTTTTAAAAAAAAGAATATTGTATCAATTCTGTTGAAACTAACGCCTCTCCTTCATGGAAGTTTCTAAGCACAGGTTGGATGGCTATCTGTCATAGTTGCTCACCTGAGATTCCTGCATTGCAGGGGGTTTGACTAGATGACCTCCGGGGGGCCCCTTCCAACTCTGCGGTTCTATGATTCTATTATAGTCCGAATTATTTTGTACTTGTTAATCTTTTATGTTTTTAGGCTTTCCTGTATTTTATATGTGTTGCTTTGATTTGTGTAAGCCAACTTGGAGTCCCTGGCTTGGGGTGGGGTGGGGGGAGAGGCAGGATATGAACAAACAAACAAACAAAAACAAACAAACAAACAAACAAACAAACAGAAACTCTCTCTTCCCACGCAACAGGGCTTCTATAGAAGAAAGATATGGCAAGGACCTGATTAATTTATCGCGGAAGAAACCCTGCGGGCAGACAGAGCTGAAGTGAGTCACTGCGGTCCCTAAAACTGTGTTGTTGTTTTTTTTAAAAAAAGCGGGGACCCCATTTTTGGCTCAATCTCTGGACTTCCTTTGAATGGAACTCGGGGCAGATTCCAGCAACGTACTTCCATCAGCACAAGACGTTCTAGCTGCGTGATGGAAGGAGCCCGGGGAAGGCCCCAGGTTCAAATCCTGGCATGTCCAGGTAAGGCTGGGAGGAGCTGCTGCCTCGGCAGCACTGGACAGCTGGCTGCCAGCCAGTGCGGGCGATTCTGGCCTGTGGAGTCTGCCTTGGAATAAGTCAGCTCCTTTTGCCCTTATGAAGGTCCCCTCCTCTCCCTGTCCATTCCTGAAAAATCTCTTCTGAGGGGTTTCCCCCTGCCCTTTGGAGCAGATTTGTGGGTGTGGGTGGGGTCCCCATGGGGAGAGGAGGAGAGGGAATTCAAACGTGCCCTCTGAAAATCACTTTGCTAAAAGGGAACCGCTTTGCAGAGGACATGTTTGTTTTTGGTCCAGAATTCGGACAGCCGTCTGCCCCGAGTCTAAAAAGTCCCTGAGTCTATTGTGAAAGCGAGGAGGGTTTTTGCTGGGAAAACACTCGCTGGCCTAAAAAATGTGAGTGACGTAATCCCAGTTCCCTTCATTTCTGCCCAAGTAGGCTCTTCCAGTAACCACCGTTGCCCGTGCTCAGAATTCAGTTCCTGCTTTAGTGGAAACGAGACAAGGCTGTGACTTAGGGGAAGCTCCACTGCTTTAAATTCCTCACGGTGCCTGGTTTTGCTGTACGGCGAAGCAGCCATCTTGGGGAGCTGTAGGTAAAGGGGGGGGGGGAATCCTTCGGCTTTTGTGGGTTCAGATGTGAACCAGTGCTGGATTTACGTATAAGTTAAACAAGAGGGACGCGGGTGGCGCTCTGGTCTAAGCCACTGAGTCTCTTGGGCTTGCCGATCAGAAGGTCAGTGGTTCGAATTCCCGCGACGGGGTGAGCTCCCGTTTCTCTGTCCCAGCTCCTGCCAACCTACCGGTAGCAGTTCGAAAACACGTCAAAGTGCAAGTAGATAAATAGGTACTGCTCCAGCGGGAAGGTAAACGGCATTTCAGTGCGCTGCTCTGGTTTCGGTGTTCCGTTGCACCAGAATCGGCTTAGTCATGCTGGCCACATGAACCGGAAAAACTGTCTGCGGACAAACCCCGGCTCCCTCGGCCTGTAAAGCAAGATGAGCACCGCAACCCCAGAGTCGTCTGTGACTGGACCGAATGGTCAGGGGTCCCTTTACCTTTTTAAACAAGATATAGCTTAGGGCAGGGACACGGGTGGCGCTGAGGTCTAAACCACTGAGTCTATGGCTTGCTGATCGGAAGGTCAGCGGTTCAAATCCCCGCGACAGGGTGAGCTCCCGTTGCTCGGTCCCTGCTCCTGCCAACCTAGCAGTTCAAAAGCACGTCAAAGTGCAAGTAGATAAATAGGTACCACTCCGGTGGGAAAGTAAACGGCGTTTCCGTGCGCTGCTCTGATTCGCCAGAAGCGGCTTAGTCATGCTGGCCACATGACCTGGAAGCTGTACGCCAGCTCTCTCGGCCAGTAAAGCAAGATGAGCGCCGCAACCCCAGAGTCGGACACGACTGGACCTAACAGTCAGGGGTCCCTTTATAGCTCAGGGCCCCACTCTCTTGGGGGAACCTCAAAAAAATTAAAGAAAAAAACCTGGATGTACATTTCCAAAATATAAGATAAAAAACAAATAAAATAAAACCTACATTCAGCAACAGTGTTTTGTGTTGTGTAGGCTCCTATGATGTAAGTCATGGGCCCCGCCTGCTAGCCTGTTCTCTAAAATATCACTGGTTTGCTCATTTCTACATTCTGCATGTGCAAATGGCTTTAGATACCTATGAGGTCCATAAATTACCATATAGCATATATTCAGCACAAAAAAGACAGTGACAATTTGTTGTTGACAATGGACAGCTGGACATATAAAGGGCCCCATTACCTTCAGTAGCTTAGGGCCTCATCAAACCTAAATCCGGGCCTGCTCCTAACCCGTGTCTTGTTACCCCTGAGTTGTGCCTTGTATTTTTAAACTCCAGCCAAGTTGCGTGACCATTGGGGCATGTGCTGGGAGCCATGGGAAAAGCTCTTAGGGGGCATTTCCCTGTGACCCGCTGACACGGGTAGGATTTGTAACTGGGCCCACATTGGACATTCAAGCTCCCCCTTTTTCGGTAGCCACAATGCACAAATAGCCCCTTTAAGGGGGCTGGGGTCTCTGAAACGGAATGGTTGCCACAATCCCATTGTAGCGAGCAAAGGTAGCCTTACAATTGACGCATTTTTATTTCATTTAGTAATATTGATACATCGCTTCATCAGAAACGAAACGCCTCTAAGATGTTTACGCCCGCTAGTATAAAATAGTTACTTCAAAAAATAGTGACAAAAACTGGACGTTAAAAACAGTAAGCGTAATAAAAAATATGGATAAAATCAGCAAATATTTATCTCTTATTTCTTTTTAGCTGCAGTTTATTTTAATCATTTTTTGAATATTTTAAAATAACCAATAATTTCAACATTTTGTTTATTTTTTTAAAAAACCAACCAGAAGTTTGGGGGGTTCCCCCCGCCACGGGAAACCACTTTTATTAAATTGTAGAAGTTTGGAAATAATTGGAATTATTTTGATATTAATTGGAATAACTGTGTAATTGGCAAAACTGTGGTAATATTGGGTAAATATTGGAAAATTAATAAAAAATTATAGCAAAGTTATTTTTTGCACAATCAAGTGATTATTAATTTAGTTAAATCAATTAAAGAAAAAAAGTAACAAAATTATGTTCTGCCTAAAACAAAAGGGTTTTGTTATCTCCTCTTTCTAGATCTGGACTGGCCTCTTCCTAGGTATATAACAGAGCAGCAGCATTTATTTTTTACAACTGTTACAGTGGAAAATGGGTGGATTTGCTCTACGGGGTACACCCTGCTTATGGGGCAGAGTCCACTGGGAAGGTCTCTTGCACAACCCCCTTGCAGTCAAGAGAAGCTGTGCAGGCAGGGGTGTAGGAAGTGGGAGGCGGGGGGCTGCCCCTGGTTCCATCGTTGAGGGGGCGACAAATTATCAAGGAACAATTACTGTCCTACTAGGGTGGTTCATAAAAAACTTTAAAAAAATGCCTGCTCCAAAGGTCTTATCTTACTACATAGGGATTATATAGCTATATATGAAATTTCATGTATATTCATGCATATCAGTTAATATCTTGACCCTCCTCCACAAAAATAGCTGTTTACTTGGCTGTTTTCCTATGTCGTGAAGGCTGAAATTAATTCAGTGGAGCACTTGCTATTCCCAACCCTAACCCTGCGGAAAGCCATCTAATTAGACTTTAATTTGATTTTGACGTGTTTTTAGGAGGTAATTTAATTATTGTTTGATTTTATATCATTGTTATGTATCTGATGTTAGCCGCCCTGAGCCCGACTTCGGCCGGGGAGGGCGGGATATAAATAAAAGTTTATTTTTACTTATTATTATTCTTTTGTAAGAAAATATGAAATAACGTAAAACCATTTTTGCAGGCAAAAAATATATATTTAAAAAAATCAATGTGTGGGGGGGGGACAAGAAATTTTCCACACCTGGTACCACCTGACCTTCCTACGCCTCTGTGTGCAGGAGACCTTCCCGGTGGAGCTGCCCCATGTTAAGTCATCTGCATGTGTGTGTGTGGGGGGGGGGGGGTTGTTTGGATGTTGAGCCTCGGTCCCAGCCCCTCTTGAGAAATCTTGGCATATTTACCCGGCCGCCAAGTGCTTTTGAGGAGGTCTCTGGCACTGGAAGAAAGAGCAGCTCAGGACCTCACGCCCAGCCGTAAAACGTGCCCTCTGAATTTCGAAGGTTGCATCACCCAGTGTTGAAACAAGGCCAGTTTATGCAAGTCCACAAGGAAGTCTTGTTCCCCGCCTCCTCTCGTGGCGTGTGGCATAAAAACAGATTTGATGACTTCTTCCTCTCCCCAAGGTTTTCCCAGATTCTAACTGTGTGCTCCTTTCTCTCCCTCTTTCTGCATTTCCTCCAGCACCCTGAGAAGAGCTCTTGAGGTTTTTAAGCAACGTAAGTAGGTTTGTGTGTGAAGCTAATGTGAAGAGATGTGCAAACACATACACAACGGAGTGAAATCACTGGCTCAAAATACTTTGATATTTGCAGGTTACCTTGAGGGAAAAGCCATGTATTTTTAGACAATTCTCTCTCCTCTCCCCACCCCCCCACCCCGAATTTCATGGAACTCTCTGGCATTTTAATTTCCTTTACTCCATTTCCTCCCTAGAAGACTTACAGCGGATTGCGAAGTCTTCTTTACTCTAAGAATGCAGGCAGTGGAACTGCGTTCCCATTTCACCGCCAAAGCCTTCAGAAAGCAGTGCTTATTGGGGAGGGGCGCCCAGTACCTATTCTTTTCTTAACCTCCTTATTTTGTTTATATTCCACCTTTCCTCTGAGGCGCTTAATGTGGCATGCACACAGTTCTGCCCTCTCCCCATTTTATCCTCACAACAACAACAACCCTGTGAGGTAGGTCGGGCCGAGAATGAGTGACTGGCGTAAGGTCACCCAGCAAGCTTGGTGGCTGAGCAGGGATTTGAACCCAGGTCTCTCAAGTCCTAGTGCAACACCCTAAACCACTACACCAGGGGTCAGCAAACTTTTTCAGCAGGGGGCCAGTCCACTGTCCCTCAGACTTTGTGGGGAGCCGGACTGTATTTTGGAGGAAAAATATGAACGAATTCCTATGCCCCACAAATAACCCAGAGATGCATTTTAAATAAAAGGACACATTCTACTCATGTAAAAACACGCTGATTCCCGGACTGTCCATGGGCTGGATTGCGAAGGCGATTGGGCCGGATCCGGCCCCTGGGCTTTAGTTTGCCTACCCATGCACTCTACACCAGGGGTCAGCAAACTTTTTCAGCAGGGGGCCGGTCCACTGTCCCTCAGACCTTGTGGGGGGCCGGACTATTTTTTTTTGGGGGGGGATGAACGAATTCCTATGCCCCACAAATAACCCAGAGATGCATTTTAAATAAAAGCACACATTCTACTCATGTAAAAACACGCTGATTCCTGGACCATCTGCCGGCCGGATTTAGATGCGATTGGGCTAGATCCAGCCCCCGGGCCTTAGTTTGCCTACCCATGCACTCTATACCATGCTGGCTGTCATTACAGCCCTCTCATATTGCAGCCCTCTTAGCAGGCTAGGAAGGAAACTATTTGGTAATAATAATAATAATAATAATAATAATAATAGAATCATAGAGTTGGAAGAGACCACAAGGGCCATCCAGTCCAACCCCCTGCCAAGCAGGAACAGCATCAAAGCATTCTTGACAGATGGCTGTCAAGTAATAATACCCTGCCCATCTGGCTGGGTTGCCCCAAAATTGAGGAGCAGGTCAGGATGGGTGTGCAGAGCTTGTGAATGTCATATGAAGGAGTCCCCAAACTATTTTGAACATGGTTGCTAAGCAGGAGATGTTAATTGCACCGCATGTGACTCTCTGGGGTTTAATAGTTCACGGCGTCAGATAGGGGACTAGAGATGTCAGCAGCGGAGCTGAATGGGCAAAGTCGCCCACGCAAAGGATGTGCTCTGCCCTTCCCTGAGATCCTCTGACTCAGTATAAGATAGCATCCTTTGTTTGCTTGCTTTCTTTCCTTTAAGAGAGGCTAAGGCGCCTCATAGGGACCCAGGTGGCGCTGTGGGTTAAACCACAGAACCTAGGGCTTGCTGATCAGAAGGTCGGCGGTTCGAATCCCTGCGACGGGGTGAGATCCGGTTGCTCAGTCCCAGCTCCTGCCCACCTAGCAGTTCAAAAGCACGTCAAAGTGCAAGTAGATAAATAGGAACCGCTCTGGCGGGAAGGTAAACGGCGTTTCCGTGCGCTGCTCTGGTTCGCCAGAAGCGGCTTTGTCATGCTGGCCACATGACCCGGAAGCTGTACGCCGGCTCTCGGCCAATGAAGCGAGATGAGCGCCGCAACCCCAGAGTCGGACACGACTGGACCTAATGGTCAGGGGTCCCTTTACCTTTACCTTTAAGGCACCTCATAGCATAGTCTGCCCAGCCTCCGATTCTTCCACAATCACCTGCCTTGGTTTGCTTGATGGCTCTCTCAGGCCTTTTAGTTGGAAGCGCTCCTGTCTTTTCACCCTGGGTACGTGGAGCAGAAATAAACACTCACACCGCCGTAGACCGGCGACGAGAGACATGGGCGCAGAAAAAACGTCAAGGATCCTTGGACGGAAACAGAGAGCAGTGCGACACCAGGAAGGTCTGCGTTTCAAAATGCATTTGTGGGACCTGGGCAGCGGTTCTGCAAAAGTCCACGGGGTTTCTAGGAACCCTGCTTGCCTGCAACATGAAACGTGGGTTGGTGTTTTTTCCCTGGAAATTCTCAGCCTTGGAAGGCCGCCAGCTTGATAGGCAACCTTGAGGCAGGGGAGTTTCCCACGCTGCCAGTTTAGTGGCATTTTTTGGTGTTGGCTGGACTGACCCTGGAATTCCCAAAGTCTGCTTTGTTCCTCACAGGGAGGAGCTGGCGAACAACGGTGAAAACGCGACTGGGGAAGCGTGAGAAAGGTCTCGTGGGAATCAGGGGCTCCTTCACCCTCGTTTCAGGCATCTTAACGGATTAGAATAGGATTTTAGCAAACCCCTTTCGGCAGCCCACCATAGCCTTTTAAAAATAAGTATCGGTGAAGACTGTACAATAGGACCGGAAAGGCGAGCGGCTAAGGATTTGTTTATTTATCCGTTCGAAATTCTGCCCTTTTCATGCCGTTGCTCAGCGATTCTCAAACTTTTTGGGGGTACTGCTCCCTTAGTTCCATAAAATCATCCCTAGCGCCCCCTAAAAATCATTATTCAGAATAGCAGTTTGCATGGCCCACAAAGGACAATAATAACACGAGAGCAATCCGAACAGTAGCCATTAATTCATTCCAAATTCCAATTAGAAACATTAAGTTTAATTCAACACAATTTGTGAACTTGAACCCATGGTACCAGCGTTGTAAAGTCTGATAGTCATTTACACCTCCAGCGCCCCCCCCTGCTGTCCCTCTTGCCTCTGCCTCCCCAGGGCACCTGTTCTCCCTGTACAGCCCTATACTAATTTGGTGGGGGAGCACCTTAGCTGGAGGGATCCGAGTGGTGCTGTGGTCTAAAACATAGAGCCTAGGGCTTGCTGATCAAAAGGTCAGCGGTTCGAATCCCCGCGACGGGGTGAGCTCTCGTTGCTTGGTCCCTGCTCCTGCCAACCTAGCAGTTCAAAAGCATGTCAAGTGCAAGTAGATAAATAGGTACCACTCCGGCGGGAAGGTAAACGGCATTTCCGTGCGCTGCTCTGGTTCGCCAGAAGCGGCTTTGTCATGTTGGCCACATGACCTGGAAGCTGTACGCCGGCTCCCTCGGCCAATAAAGCGAGATGAGGGCCGCAACCCCAGAGTCGTCCGGGACTGGACCTAACGGTCAGGGGTCCCTTTACCTTTTACCTTAGCTGAATGGGAACATCTCTACTAAACGCTGCTAAACCCTGTCCCTGCAGACTGGTGTTTTCTTAGGGGCTGTATTCTGCTACATGTGACTGACGGAACAATTTTGCCTTAGTGGTGGATTTATACTGCAGCGTTCACATGGCATCCTGTTTTGTTAGTTGTTCTGCGACCTTTCCCCAACATTATTATTGCCGCAATAGAACAATTAAGCAAAACATAAAGTAACGAAACCCACAACATTCACTGTATATATTTTAAAAAAATCACAGTGTTTTAGCCGGAAACTGCGTCAGATGACCTTGGGAATGTTGTTGTGTTTCGGCCTCGGTTTCCCTTCTGCAAAGCGGCAGTAAAAGTGACGTTCCTTCCAGAGTTGGATGGCTAGGAGGAACAAAGCCGGCCATTTACATTTCCTCCCGGTGATTCTTTTGTTATGCTGTTCCTTGCTTTCAGAGGTGGACAGCGTTGGGCAGAGCCACATCCAGTTGGCCCAGACGTTGCGCGAAGAGGCGAGGAAGATGGAGGACTTCCGGGAGAAGCAAAAGCTCCATCGCAAAAAGGTCAGGAGCACAAGGTCCTTGGAGACAGTCCCGTTTTGCCGCCCGCCGCCTGTCCTGCTTCTCCTTCCTAGAGATAGGGTATTCCGCAAAATGTTGTCACTTGGCTTCTCCGCTCGGGACAGGAAAGATGAATGACAATGGCACGTGCTGGAATGCCTCCCTCTGGTGGCAATGGTGGGGTGGGCAGAGGGCCACCTCTTGTGCTCCCGCCACCTGAGCATAGCTGTCAACCCTCCCTTTTTTTGCGGGAAACTCCCTTATTCCAATGCCGTTTCCAGCTGCTATCCCGGATTGTTGATATCCCTTAAATTTCCCGGATTTCAAAGGAAGCAGCTCCTCTCTCTCCCTGCCGGCCAGGGAGGCTCCTCAGCTGCGTTGTTCGGCTGCCAATAAGGAGTCTGAGACCGACTGGGGGCGGAGCTTGCATGCCTTGTGCAGCCAGACCCTCACGCCCAACCAGACAGCCTGCCTGCCTGCCGTCTATGCGCTCGCTCTTTCGCTCACCCGTTCGCGCGCAGCCTCTGGAGCGCAGGGTGGCGAGGCTACTTAGTGCCATTGCACCGCCCTCGCGGCATCCCTTCTTTTCAAATCCGAAAGTTTGAAAAAATCCCTTATTTTCAAATCCGAAAGTTTGAAAAAATCCCTTATTTTCAAATCCGAAAGTTGACAGCTATGTGCTTCACCCTTCCTCATGGGCAAGAGAGCTGTGATACTGTTAACATGGAACAAAGGTCCGAAATCGTTGTCCCTTCCCGACCAATGAAAACAAGGGGCAGCAGTTGAAAAGGTAAATATAAGTCTACAGTGGTGCCTTGGTGCTCAATCGCCTAGGTTTTTAAAACGCCAAAAACTCAGAAGTAAGTGTTCCGGTTTTCAAATGGTTTCCGGAAGCCGAATGCCCGATGCAGCTGTCAGCTATTGTTTCCGGGGCGCCTGCACCAATCGGAAGCCGTGCCTTGGTTTTCGAACATTTCAGAAGTCAAACAGACTTCCGGAACGGATTAAGTCTGGCACTTTTGTTTTTGCTATTTATTTTGCGTTTTTGTTTTTGAGGCTTTTTCAGTTAATTTGTTTTTTGTGACCATGTGGATGATCATTTTTATCATCTACAATACTGTCTTATTTATTTTATAGTACAGTACATTGGTTGTTGCTATCATTTTATGGTTCAATGGTCTCGTTAGATAGTAAAATTCATCTTAAATTGCTGTTTTAGGGGTTGTTTTTAAAAGTCTGGAACGAATTAATCCGTTTTGCATTGCTTTCTATGGGAAAGCGTGCCTTGGTTTTGGAACGCTTTGGTTTTGGAACAGACTTCCAGAATGGATTAAGTTTGAGAAACAAGGTACCACTGTATTCTTTGGATCCATAGGCAATAAAATGTGCATTACCACTGTTTGTGCAGACCCATCCTCCCAAACCCCTGAAATCCAGACTCCTAGCAGCCTTACCCAGCCAGGCACCTTTCAGATGTTTTGGATATCGGCTCCAGGAGGGATGGGAGTTGTAGTCCCAAACTTCTGGATAGCACCAAATTGGGGAAGGGGGAGGGTGAACCAAGGTTCATGTCTGCAACAGGTCCGACTTTATATTGCAAATAAACACAGATCCACATGCAGCAAAGGGATTGCTGAGCTCAGGCACGCAGATTGTGATATTCAGGTACAGGTAATCTCCACCATAAAGGTAAAGGGACCCCTGTCCATTAGGTCCAGTCGTGTCCGACTCTGGGGTTGCGGCGCTCATCTCGCTTTATTGGCCAACAGCCGGCGTACAGCTTCCGGGTCATGTGGCCAGCATGACAAAGCCGCTTCTGGCGAACCAGAGCAGCGCACGGAAACGCCTTTTACCTTCCCGCCGGAGCAGTACCTATTTATCTACTTGCACTTTGACGTGCTTTTGAACTGCTAGGTGGGCAGGAGCAGGGACTGAACAACAGGAGCTCGCCCTGTTGCGGGGATTCGAACTGCCGACCTTCTGATCGGCAAGCCCTAGGCTCTGTGGTTTAACCCACAGCGCCACCCGCATCCCTTTAATCTCCCCCATATTTTGGTACAAATAATAAATAGGCTGCCCCTCCAGGGAGTGAGCACACAAACACACACACTTGTGTGTGTGCAGGTGGCAGTTCCAGTTCCCATTGTGTTTGTGAGCCCTAAAATGTGATGAGCTCTGGTTCCAAGAAGACAACAACTTCCATTCAGCACCTGAACATCTCCACCGCTGTTGGACAAGGCATAGTTTCTTGCCTGCCCATTTTAATTTCCTCATTCCTTGCACCTTAACCGCATAGGGCTCAGACCAGGTAACACAGCACAGCTTCCTTGTTTGAGGGCAATATCTTGCGCTTCTGCATTTCAAAGGTCTGGAGGAAAAGCTTTTGGTTTTGAATTTCCTTTTCGAGCTGAGAGCTTCCATAATCATACCCTCCCCGTTGAAAAACGTAGGTCGGGATCCAGCTATGAATCCATTATTTTATTGCACATATCGGTTGCTTTTTTTAAAGCAACAGGGAACTCAAAGCGACTTAGCAATAAAATATAAAACTTTGGAACCAATAAAAAATAAGACCCATAGTAGTATCGTAAAACTCTCCCAGATCAAGCCCAAAAGCCTGGCTGAAAATCCTGTCTCCTCTGACCCGAATCAACAGGGAAACTCAACGTTGGTTAAATTAAACCAAGTTTCTAGCCCTCATGGGTCTGCAAAGGGAATGAAAGAATTTCAAGCAGTACATGCGGAAGCAAAGTGAAGCTGCTGTGCTTTCGGCACGATTGAATATCAGGAATGGTCAAAGGCTTGGAAACGATGCCTTACGAGGAACGGCTTAGGGAGCTGGGTATGTTTAGCCTGGAGAAGAGAAGGTTAAGGGGTGATATGATAGCCATGTTCAAATATATAAAAGGATGTCATATAGAGGAGGGAGAAAAGTTGTTTTCTGCTGCTCCTGAGAAGAGGACACGGAGCAATGGATTCAAACTACAATAAAGAAGATTCCACCTAAACATTAGGAAGAACTTCCTGACAGTAAGAGCTGTTCGACAGTGGAATTTGCTGCCAAGGAGTGTGGTGGAGTCTCCTTCTTTGGAGGTCTTTAAGCAGAGGCTTGACCTGTCAGGAATGCTTTGAGGGTGTTTCCTGCTTGGCAGGGGGTTGGACTGGGTGGCCCTTGTGGTCTCTTCCAACTCTATGATTCTATTCTATGATTCTAGGAAACACAACCCTTTAACAAACCTCAAAATTCGGTGGAATTCAGATTCTCTGCTAGATGTCCAAATCGGAGGCCTGTAGCAAAGACACGACAATTCAGTTTTGCAAGACGAAGCGGAAGACATTCACGGTGTTTCCTTGTAAAATGCGTGCGGCCTTCTATATTTAGAAAGAGGAAACGGATCTCTCTTTCCTTCCCTGTTTTGCTGAGGAACAAAAGGCTTCACTAACCCTGGTACTCTTTCCACAGATCGAACTTATAATGGATGCTATTCACAAAAACCGGAATCTGCAGTACAAGAAAACCCTGGACGTGAGTTAATTCCCCTCTGGTTCTTAAAATACCCCGTGTCCTTGCATATCGCCTCTCTGGCAGTCGCGTGGTAAAGCAGGTTCAGCTTCATTCGGTGAGATGAGCCTCAGTGTAGAAAGCTTCAAAGCGGTTTGCAGAGAGGATAAAACAGCGAACGAAGGCGCCTGCCTGGTGTCAAGAGGCAGGGAGTTCCAAAGATCAGTTTCTTACAAATGTGACACCTGTATTATTATAGATATAATATACATGAAAATGAAAAATACTCTGGAACAGTGCTCATGACTACATAATTGCATGAGCACTGTTCCAGAGTATTTTTCATTTTCATGTATATTGTTGTTCAGTCGTGTCCGACTCTTCGTGACCCCATGGACCAGAGCATGCCAGGCACGCCTATCCTTCACTGCCTCTCGCAGTTTGGTCAGACTCATGTTGGTAGCTTCGAGAACACTGTCCAACCATCTCGTCCTCTGCCGTCCCCTTCTCCTTGTGCCCTCAACCTTTCCCAACATCAGGGTCTTTTCTAGGGAGTCTTCTCTTCTCATGAGGTGGCCAAAGTACTGGAGCCTCAACTTCAGAATCTGTCCTTCTAATGAGTACTCAGGGCTGATTTCTTTAAGAATGGATAGGTTTGATCTTCTTGCAGTCCATGGGACTCTCAAGAGTCTCCTCCAGCACCACAATTCAAAAGCATCAATTCTTCGGCGATCAGCCTTCTTTATGGTCCAGCTCTCACTTCCATACATCAATACTGGGAAAACCATAGCTTTAACTATACGGACCTTTGTTGGTAAGGTGTTGTCTTTGCTTTTTAAGATGCTGTCTAGGTTTGTCATTGCTTTTCTCCCAAGAAGCAGGCGTCTTCTAATTTCGTGACTGCTGTCACCATCTGCAGTCATCATGGAACCCAAGAAAGTGAAATCTCTCACTGCCTCCATTTCTTCCCCTTCCCCTCATGTATATTATATCTATTCAAAAAAAGATTGGTTAATGAAGAAATTACATATCTTTCTTTTAATGAGTGTTGAACTAATTCTCTGAAACAGTAGTTATCCGGAAACACTGTTCAGAGTTGGACATCAGAATTGGTCATTTGCTGATTATACAAAGCTTCGCAGCTTGTTCTCCGCCGGGTAATGTCTGGCACTGTGATTCATTTAAGGACTTTCAGAGACTTTCAGAGACTTCAGTTTGTTCGTTTTGATGTTCTGAATCATTCCATAAAGTTTTTCGTATTGTATTTGTTTCTGGCCATCGTGTTGCTTTTGATATTGCGACCTCACATGTAGCCTGGTCCCAAGTTGATGAATTTTAACAGGGAGAAATGTAAAGTACTACACTTGGGCAAAAAAAAATGAAAGGCACAAATACAGGATGGGTGACACCTGGCTTGAGAGCAGTACATGTGAAAAGGATCTAGGAGTCTTGGTAGACCACAAACTTGACGTGAGTCAACAGTGTGATGCAGTAGCTAAAAAAAGCCAATGCAATTCTGTGCTGCATCAATAGGAGTATAGAATCTAGATCAAGGGAAGTAATAGTAGCACTGTATTCCGCTCTGGTCAGACCTCACCTGGAATACTGTGTCCAGTTCTGGGCACCACAGTTCAAGAAGGATACTGACAAGCTGGAACGTGTCCAGAGGAGGGCAACCAAAATGGTCAAAGGCCTGGAAACGATGCCTTATGAGGAACGGCTTAGGGAGCTGGGTATGTTTAGCCTGGAGAAGAGAAGGTTAAGGGGTGATATGATAGCCATGTTCAAATATATAAAAGGGTGTCATATAGAGGAGGAAGAAAGGTTGTTTTCTGCTGCTCTTGAGAAGAGGACACGGAGCAATGGATTCAAACTACAAGAAAGAAGATTCCACCTAAATATTAGGAAGAACTTCCTGACAGTAAGAGCTGTTCGACAGTGGAATTTGCTGCCAAGGAGTGTGGTGGAGTCTCCTTCTTTGGAGGTCTTTAAGCAGAGGCTTGACAGCCACCTGTCAGGAATGCTTTGATGGTGTTTCCTGCTTGGCAGGGGGTTGGACTGGATGGCCCTTGTGGTCTCTTCCAACTCTACGATTTTATGATTCTAAGTTCTTACGGTCTCTGTTGTAACCCTTTGATGTACTTTGATGTACATCCTTTGCAACCTGTCTCATCCTGGTTTCCCCTCAGGCCAAGAGGCTGTATGAGCAAAGGTGCCGGGACAAGGACGAGGCGGAGCAGGCCGTCCACCGGAGCGCCAACCTGGTCACGCAAAAGCAGCAGGAAAAGGTTGGGAAGGTGCAAGGGGGGGGCGTGGGGAGAGGGAGCTGGGGGGGGGGGGCTGAAGTATGGCCCTAAAGTAAAGGAGGCCAGAAATAGAGAGATGAAAGAGGAAGGGCCATAGCTCAGTGGTGGAGAGCATGCTCTGCATGCAGAAGTTTGTGGGCTTGATCCCTGGCATCTCCAGGTTAGGCGTGGGAGAGAACCCTGCCTAGAATCCCTGGAGAGCTATTGCTGCCAGCCAGTGTAGGCAATATGGAGCTGGGTGGGCCACTTGGTCTCCTCTCTCTCTCCACCACTGAGGCTGAAACGGACAGAAGGGATGGGTCGAAGGGGAGTGTGGGGATTTTTCCAACTTTAAGTGGAGTGGAGCAAGGTCTAAGGCAGTGATGGCTAACCTTGACACCCCAGATGTTTTGGGACTACAACTCCCATCATCCCTGACCACTGATCCCGTTAGCTAGGGATGATGGGAGTTGTAGTTCCAAAACATCTGGGGTGTCAAGGTTAGCCATCACTTGTCTAAGGGGAGGGGGCTTGTGATGTATGCGGGGAGGGGGAGGGTTCAAAGAAAAGCAAAAGCAGAAGGATTGCAAAAGGCTTAAGCTTCCGAGGCCCTAACCCCAGAAGCGACTTTAGCCCACATCTATATATATATATAAATGTTCCCATTGCGTGTTTGTCCGAAACACCCTTGCTGCGTAACCGCTGGACCAAATCGCATCAAATTTGGACACAGCGTTCCATTACCATGGCATAATAATCTGACATAATAAAAATTCAGAAAAACCACACCTGTCATACCCAAAATAAAGTTTAAACACACAAAAAACTGTCGCAGCTATTAGATGTCATCAACAAAACAGCGCCCTCTAGCGACGGCTATACTGGTACTACAGCTACAAAAGCAAAAAACGGGCGCAGCTATTACACATCACAGCAAAACCTCAGAGCTCCGTCGGCCATTTGCAAGCTCACAAACTGGTAATTGAAAAGGGGGGGCGAGAAGAGGGTAATAGAAAAGAGGGGGGGGCGAGAAGAGGGTAATTGAAAACGGGGGTGGGGACAGAGAAGGGGCAGGCGGAAGATGAACAGGGGGACTTCTAGGCCAGCACTGTCACCACAGCCCGGGTTGTCACCGTTAACGCCATCAAATGCAGGCCCAGCCCAACCGCCGCCCAGGCCCCTTAGCCACCCCGCCACCATGAAAGGCAGGCCAGGCACCATCCCCATAGCCACTGCTGGCCCTCTCCTCTCCTACCACCACCCACAGACGCAGCCATCAACACCACAGCATTCACACACATAGCCACAGCAAGGCGTGGCCGGGTCAGCTAGTTGCTTATAAAGTTTGCTTTAAAAGGTGTGCCATGCATGTACATAACATTTCCCTAAGTGAGTGCTCTCCTGGCTTGCCAAACGACAACTGACCTCCTTCCTTTTGCTTCCCTTCCAGCTCTTTGTGAAATTGGCTCAGGCAAAGACAGCCCTGGAAGATTCGGGTGAGTTCACGTCACCCGAAAAGTTGGGTTGCCAACTTTTGCACGGACCTCTGCTCCGCTGCCTTTAGCAGCAGCTTGATCTGCCATGGCGCCCTTCCGACTCTACAATTCTGTGATTCCGTTCAAATATCTGAAGGGCTGACAACATGGTGGAAGGAGCAAGCTACAAGGAAGGAGATTCCGACTGAACATCAGGAAGAACCTTCTGACGGGAAGAGCCGTTCAGTGGTAGAATGGAGTCCCTTGGAAGGTGGTGGACTCTCCTTCCTTGGAGGTCTTTAAACTGAGGTTGGATGGCCAACCGTCAGAGATTCTGTAGCTGTGATTCTTGCACTGCCAGTAATAATAATATAATAATAATTTATTATTTACACCCCGCCCATCTAGCTGGGCTTCCCCAGCCACTCTGGGCGGCTTCCAACAAAATATTAAAATACAATAATCCATCAAACATTAAAAGCTTCCCTAAACAGGGCTGCCTTCAGATGTCTTCTAAAAGTCTGGTAGTTGTTGTTCTCTTTGGCATATGGTGGGAGAGCGTTCCACAGGGCGGGTGCCACCACCGAGAAGGCCCTCTGCCTGGTTCCCTGTAGCTTTGCTTCTCGCAGTGAGGGAACCGCCAGAAGGCCCTCGGCGCTGGATCTCAGTGTCTGGGCTGAACGATGGGGGTGGAGACGCTCCTTCAGGTATACTGGGCCGAGGCCGTTTAGGGCTTTAGAAGTCAGCAACAACACTTTGAATTGTGCTCGGAAACGTACTGGGAGCGTACTGGGAAACATACTGAACTTGACCCTCGGATTCCCTTTCCAATTCTACAATTCTATGTTTGGCCCATCTTCTCTTGACGTGACCGGATTGCTCTTTTTTTATTTCTCCAACTGCAGACAGGGTGTATCAGACGAACGTTGGTGCCCTGGAGAAGATCAGGGAAGAATGGAAGAATGAACATGTCAAGGCGTGTGAGGTAAAAACGAATATAACAAAGGTTTGGCTGCCTCTCCTGAGGCGACGGGATGCTGGGGAAGGCAGTGTAGCTCAGAGAGTGGTGTTGTCACAGAAATGTTTTGTTCAATTCGCCTCACAAGTCTTTTTGCCTGACTGGAATATGTCTTCGAAACCTTCATAATGTCTCTTTCTTGCCCGGTGTGTCTGTGGAGAAACTAGCCTACTGCTTTTTGCCCTGGCCACTTTTTGCCCTGGCCCCTGGAATGCGGCCCCTGGAAGATTTCCTAGAAGGGAACGTGGCCCTTGGGTCTTCAAAGAAGCTCGCCGTGCCTGTAAGAAAGGGTGTCTGCCACTAGCTGCTTGTCTGTCCGTCCCCAAAAAAGCTGTATGGGTGGAACTGAATGTGGCTCCCAGAAGGGTACTCACAAGGGGATGTGGCCCTCAGCCTGCAAAAAAGTTCCCTGCCCCCTTATCCCAAATACTGGATTCTGGATTCGAATTGTGAACACTTCATGTCGAAAAGAAATAGGGCGGAGGAATCCAGATTAGCTAGCAACAGCCAAAACACAGAAATAAGTGTGTAGAGGAAACTTCATCCCTTGCCTTTGAATGTTGTGTGTTTTGGATTGCCCTTTGGGTGTGTGTACGTGTAACAAAACAGAGGATTGCCAGTCACTTCCTCAAGCGAGTGAAGTTTCTTTGAAAAGCTGCAGGGAGGAGACCCACCCTGCCCCACAGAAAAGGGGGCAGCCCACAAGTAAAGTCAGAGTGTTGCAAGAAAACCATTTGCTGGGCAGGGATTACTTTTTTGATGTCCTCAAGTTCTCGAAAGTATCTCGAATATCTGCATTCTTTCTTGGTGAACCGGAAATACAGTCATACCTCTAGTTACGATAGCTGCGGGTTGCGTTCGTCATGGGATATGAACGCGCCAAACCCTGAAGTACCGGAACGGGTTACTTCTGGGTTCGGCGCTTTGCGCATGCACAGAAGCTCCGAATAGCGCCACGCACATGCGCAGACGCGGCGCTTCATGTTGCGTTCTGCTCATGTTGCGAACGGGGCTCCGGAACGGATCCCGTTCGCAACCAGAGGTACCACTGTAGTGTTAAGATTATTGCATTTAAAGTATCCACAAGAAAATTGATATACTGTGCAGAGAATTCTCTTCCTTCTTCAGAGATGCAGGCAGGATTTAGAACAAAATGTTTTCAAGAATGGGGCTCTTTTCAGATATTTAGGTGCATGCAACACTGGCTTGGATGGGAGTTGTAGTTCAATAACATCTGGAAGGTGCCAAGCCGAGGTAGACTGTCACAGCATGATGGGGGGGGGAGTGTTATGTGCTTTTATTTAGAATGCCTGACCAGAGCCCCCAGTTACTCATGTTCAGACTTTTCAGTCAGCCTGAGCGTATGAAAAAGAACTGGATTTCTAGAGTATACATTGATAGCTCACTTTGCCAGTTCTGATCAGATTGGAAACCCGGCAGTGGTTTTATAGAGCTGCTTCGGCGTAGGACTTACTGTGCTTGGCTAAGATCCGGGAGACCAAGGTTATGTAACATACATAAATAATTTTATTTGTATGTAGCCTTTTCCACAGTTTCAACCATGCTCAAGGCAGCTTACATGATGGAAGAAGACCACATGATTGCAACATAACAAAAGTAGCAAATAAATAATCAAAAAATGCACAGCCAAACTGAACAATTTCCACATAAATCGTTAAGATCTAAAACAGGCGTCGGCAACGTTATCCGGCCGTGGGCTGGATGCGTCCCACGGAGCTCGTCCGTGGGCCGGACATGTGCAGACGCGATGCTGGAAATCGTGTCTGTGCATGTCCCCCAGCGCCGGAAATCGCTTCTGCGCATGCCCAGAAGCGATTTTCGGCGTCAGGGCATGTTTCCGGCGCCGGAAATTGTTTCTGCGCATGCCCAGATGCCTGCACAGGTGCGATTTCCGGCGTCTGTGCGAGTCCCCGCGCCACGCCGGTAACTGGGTGGCTCGTGGGCCGGTTAAACGGCCTCCATGGGCATAGCTGTCAACCTTTCCCTTTTCTCGTGAGGAATCCTATTTGGCATAAGGGAATTTCCCTTTAAAAAGGGGAAAAGATGACAGCTATGTCCATGGGCTGGATCCGGCCCATGGGCCGGAGGTTGCTGACCCCTGATCTAAAATAAAGATTTTTTAAAATGACATCAAAAACACAAAACAACACCCCAGTCCAAGAGTCTTAGCTTTTGTAGCTGGAGTCAGTCCGGGATAGAAATGTAAGGAAGAACGTTATATCTGTAATCCTAACAATGGCTGTGTGTGGGTGTTGAGGAACATTCCTAAAAACAATGACAGGTCCAAAGGGAGTGTGTTGCTTATGTCACAGTGCATTTTTGAAAGCGTCTTAGTTATTTTGACAAACAATAAACAAACAGGCGGTGTGGGTGGAGCCTGTTCAGAATCTGGAATTGATACTTCATTGCCTCCTTCTGGCTATCTCTGAGAACACAATTTTATTGGTTACATCAGTTAAATGCTGCCTTGCAATTCCTCCCCCCTTGCACTAGTGAGTAGTGTGTTGCACAGCACCTTTTACACGGGGACCTTGATGAGCCAGGAGTGGCGAACATCACAAGCCGCACCTTCCCAGACGTTTGCACAATTTTGGGATTGCTTTTGAAAAGTTAGATTGACAACTTTCTGCCGTTTCTCAAGTCTGACGCTGATTGTTTCGTTTGCTGATGTTTTAAAGGTGGGGTTTCTTCGGCCGGGGTTTAGTTCCGTAATTATTATCTGTGCTTAAGGTTATAATTACTCCCAACGAAGGGAGTAAGACCAAAGCAAGCTTTTTTCCAAAGGAATTCGATACTGATATTTTGCCTCTGCATTCAGCGTTGTCCTCCGCCTCTCTCCCCCTGCAGTTCTTTGAGAGCCAAGAGACTGAAAGGATAAACTATTTCCGGAATGCTTTGTGGCTCCACGTCAACCAGCTCTCTCAGGAATGTGTCAAGAACGACGAGGTAAGTAGAGGACCTCATTGTCTACATTCTCCAGGCTGGAGACCAAGAACTTCTCCCATCAGCCCCAGCCAGCATGAGCAATGGTCAGGGGTGATGGGGCCTGGAGTCCCTCAACATCTGGGGGACCACAGGTTCCCCATCCCTGTCCTTGGTTTCGTTTCCACTTAACTCTGGAGACCACAAAGGTACATCTCCTGCTTCCTGTTTGCTTTGGCCCTCACTGTTCAGTGCCAATAAGTTTGGTTTTCTTAATGGATGGAGACAGAGGCGTTGGTGGGAAATAGAACCCAATGGACTGACAGGGACTGAGAGAACCTGAATTTGCCCCCGATGATTTTGTTCCCTCTCAGAAAGATAATTGACTTTATAAATGACTGCTGCAATGCACTCTACGTGGGGCTACCTTTGAAGGTGACCCGGAAACTGCAATTAATCCAGAATGTGGCAGCTAGACTGGTGACTGGGAGTGGGCACACCACCTCATCTTCTCTTCTGTTAATGTCACAAGAAGTCAAATAAGAATAATAAATTATTATTATTATTATTATTATTATTATTATTATTATTATTATTATTTGTACCCCGCCCATCTGGCTGGGTCCCCCCAGCCACTCTGGGCGCCTCCAACAGATATTAAAATGCATTAAAATATCATAGGTTAAAAACTTCCCTAAACAGGTATTTTCTGAATGTCAGATAGTTGTTTATCTCTTTGACATCTGCTGGGAGGGCGTTCCACAGGGCGGGCGCCACTACCAAGAAGGCCCTCTGCCTGGTTCCCTGTAGCTTTGCTTCTCGCAGTGAGGGAACCGCCAGAAGGCCCTCGGCGCTGGACCTCAGGGAACAATAGGGGTGGAGACGCTCCTTCAGGTATACAGGACCGAGGCCATTTAGGGCTTTAAAGGTCAGCACCAACACTTTGAATTGTGCTCGGAAACGTACTGGGAGTCAGTGTAGATCTCTCAGGACCAGTGTTATATGGTCCCGGCGGCCACTCCCAGTCACCAGTCTAGCTGCCACATTCTGGATTAATTGTAGTTTCCTGGTCACCTTCAAAGGTAGCCCCACATAGAGCGCATTGCAGTAGTCCAAGCGGGAGATAACCAGAGCATGCACCACTCTGGTGAGACAGTCTGCGGGCAGGTAGGGTCTCAGCCTGCATACCAGATGGAGCTGGTAGACAGCTGCCCTGGACACAGAATTAACCTGTGCCTCCATGGACAGCTGTGAATCCAAAATGACTCCCAGGCTGCGCACCTGGTCCTTCAGGGGCACGGTTACCCCATTCAGGACCAGCGATGACTCCTGCTGTTTTTCACCTTGCAGAACTATGAAGAGATACGCAAGAGCCTTGAGCAGTGCAGCATCGAGAAGGACATCGAGTTTTTTGTGAATGCCCGCAAAACAGGCACCATCCCACCAAGTAAGTGAACCCGTGTCAGGTTCTGGAAGTGCAGGGAACATCACAGCAGTGGGTGAACCATCTCCCTTTTCGGTATCCATTTTTTTGGTGTAGTGGTTAAGAGCGGTAGACTCGTAATCTGGGGAACCGGGTTCGCGTCTCCGCTCCTCCACATGCAGCTGCTGGGTGACCTTGGGCTAGTCACACTTCTTTGAAGTCTCTCAGCCCCACTCACCTCACAGAGTGTTTGTTGTGGGGGAGGAAGGGAAAGGAGAATGTGAGCCGCTTTGAGACTCCTTCGGGTAGTGATAAAGCGGGATATCAAATCCAAACTCTTCTTCTTCTTCTTCTGTAAAGAAAGAGAGGGGGAATCCCACTATGTGTGGGTCAAAAAGTTACACGCAGGATGGGGGGAGGGATCTGGGCCTTTTCCCCATTCATGCTTCCTCCTAGCATGTTCTACTCCTCAGCTGTAACAATTGTAGTGACTTTCCCGTCCAAAATTTGACCAAGAAGCAAGTGGCTTTGGGCGATGGTTCTGCAGCCTGTTTTACAAAACGCTGACCGCTTTGCAATCTGCCTGCTCTCCCCTCCGCTCTCTGCAGATCCAGTGGTCTACGAAAACTATTACAACACGCAGAAGAATGCAGCGCTAGGGAGAAATCAAGCCCCCGCCCCTGGGAGGTAAGGATAAAGGAGGGAATCGCAAGTCAACTAATTGATTATGTTGCATCAGGGGATGCCAATGTGGCGGCAGTAATCGCAGTCGAGAAAACGGGAACACATCTCAAAACCAACTGTCCTAAGAAGAATTTCATAATAGTGCAATCAAACAGCAGCATAATAGCTAAGGTAAAGGTAAAGGTAAAGGGACCCCTGACCGTTAGGTCCAGTCGTGTCCGACTCTGGGGTTGCGGTGCTCATCTCGCTTTATTGGCCGAGGGAGCCGGCGTACAGCTTCCAGGTCATGTGGCCAGCATGACAAAGCCGCTTCTGGCGAACCAGAGCAGCGCACGAAAATGCCGTTTACCTTCCCGCCAGAGCGGTTCCTATTTATCTACTTGCACTTTGACGTGCTTTTGAACTGCTAGGTTGGCAGGAGCTGGGACTGAGCAACAGGAGCTCACCCCGTCGCGGGGATTCGAACCGCCGACTTTCTGATCGGCAAGCCCTAGGCTCAGTGGTTATCCCACAGCGCCACCCGCGTCCCAATAGCTAATGTAGCAACATGCAAACAAACAAACAAAACACAAACCCTCAACCTTTCAGTAGTATAAATATAAGATGGTATTAATGGCATTGCGCCTCCTGGCAAGAATAAAAATAGAAAAGGAGCTTCACGGTTTCACTAGTGCAGACTGTCTGTCTGTTACTCGGTTAACATGCAGATGTGATTATGGATCAATTTTATAGTTGTAAACCGCTTAGAAGGCTTTTTGATATATGAGTGGAACAACAACAACAACCCTAAAAGCTGAATTCTATTAAGTATTTTAATAAACCTCTAGGTTAGATTACTGCAATGCATTATGCTTGGGGCTGCCTCTGAAGGCGGTTCGGAAACTTCGGCTGGTGCAGAATTCGGCGGCTGGGTTGCTCACTGGGGCAAGACGGTTTGAGCATATAACGCCAATCCTGGCCCGACTGAACTGGCTGCCAAGTAGCTTCCGGGCCCAATTCAAAGTGCTGGTTTTGGCCTATAAAGACTTAGACGGCTCAGGACCCCAATACCTCAAGGACCGCCTCTCCCCATGTGAACCAACCCAGACCCTGCAATCATCACCCGAGGCCTTTTCTGCAGTGGCTCCCCATTTGTGGAATGCTCTCCCTAGGGAGGCTCACTTGCCACCTTCACTGAATATATTTAGGCGCCAGGCGAAAACCTCCCTCTTCTCCCAGGCTTTTGGCTAATTAAATCATCTAAACTGTGTACGTGTGTGCGTGTTATTGTTTGGTTTGTTACCTTGTTATGTATTTTTACACCACCCACACAACAAACGTAACCGGCTGATAAATTGGTCTCAATATAACATAATATAATATTTACATGTGACACACACTAAACATATACATAACTACAAATTACAAATATGCTAGGATATAGGAACATTCTACCGAAAAACTGTGACGTTTATGAGCCAGTTACGTTTGTTGTGTGGGTGGCACATAGTTGTACGTAATCTTGGTTCTTTTGGTGTTAGACAATGTATTTTTACACCGCAAACCTTTCTGTGATCCTAAAATGGAGTAGAGAAATTCAACAAACAAACAAAATAAATGAATTTTTCTTCTCTCTGCAGGAGGCCAAAGCTACCTATTCCTTCCAGTGGGCCATGTAAGCAACCAGATGTTTTCTTCCAAACCAGCTGCATTTTCTTTAGAATTTTGCTGCTGCTTCTTTTTATGTTGAGAGGGGGGGAGACAACACAGATCCCCACCATCTTGCTCTGCCCTGAAACTCTGGGAATTCCTGTAGTATGATGGTGCTGTAAATTCTCTGGTCACCTCCAGGCTATCAGTATTTTCTGGGAGAGATTCAAGTGCATACCAGAAAATTTAGGTTTGCTCGCACACTTAAAGTGGATTAAAGTGCTCTGTCATTAAGAAATTGATGGAGAGATTCATTGAAAAATGTGAGATGAGCTAATGTTTATTGGGAAGACGCATAACCACGATGCAAGCAAGTCAGGATGAATTCAGGACAAAGGCTATTTCTTCATATAACCTCCCTGCAAGCAAATCCCAACAAATTCTCAGCAATGTCCAGACAGAGCCGAACCCAGTGATTCCCGAAGTTTTTGGAGCCGCCACTTTCTTGGTTCCGTAAACTCATCCCCGATTCCCTCTACCCTGTAAAAAGCATTGCGTAAAATAGTGGTTTGCCCAGCCCACTAATGAAGAGAAAGGTAAAGGTAAAGGGACCCCTGACCATTAGGTCCAGTCGTGTCCGACTCTGGGGTTGCGGCGCTCATCTCGCTCTATAGGCCGAGAGCCGGCGTACAGCTTCCTGGTCATGTGGCCAGCATGACAAAGCCGCTTCTGGCGAACCAGAGCAGTGCACGGAAACGCCATTTACCTTCCCGCCAGAGCAGTACCTATTTATCTACTTGCACTTTGACGTGCTTTTGAACTGCTAGGTGGGCAGGAGCTGGGACCGAGCAATGGGACCTCACTCCGTCGCAGGGATTCGAACCGCCGACCTTCTGATCAGCAAGCCCTAGGCTCTGTGGTTTAACCCACAGCGCCACCTGGGTCCTGGAAGGAAGAGAACCACACTGCAAAATTCAAAACAATTGCACATTCATTCAAAATCCAATTGAAACAATTTAGTTTAACGGATTCAACAAAAGTGATGAATTTGATCCAGTGATACAAAGACTGATGCTCATATACACCTCCAGCACCCGGTTACCCCCTTGTCTCTTAGCCCCCTACATAACCGCCCCGTTTCAGAAACCGCTGGCCTAACTGTAAGCCAGGCATGTCCAAAGTCTGTTTCGGGGCATAACCCGGCCTGCCGGTCAATTTAATCTGACCCCTGTGGATTTGATATCCTGCTTTATCACTACCCGAAGGAGTCTCAAAGCGGCTCACATTCTCCTTTCCCTTCCTCCCCCACAACAAACACTCTGTGAGGTGAGTGGGGCTGAGAGACTTCAGAGAAGTGTGACTAGCCTTAGGTCACCCAGCAGCTGCATGTGGAGGAGCGGGGAAGCGAACCCGGTTCCCCAGATTACGAGTCTACCGCTCTTAACCACTACACCACACTGGCTCTCAAAAATATTTGGGCACCCCTGGCGTAAGCAAAGCAAGATGCATGCTCAGTAAATGGTCCTCCAGAGGAACCCTTTGCTAGAGGTCAGGAGGCTCCCCTCTCAGGACCGCATTTCTGGGATTCCTGAGTTGAGGTGGGGATTCCTGGCAGTTGTGCTGTATTGTCGCGCACGTGGCCTTTCCATCTTTTGCAATGCTAATTTATTGTTCATCTGCTTCTTACAGTAGACCCCGAATACTCTACAGTGGATGGATACAGTTTAATACATCACCACTAGCCCAGAGAGTGTAAGTTCGTTGATTCCAAAAGGGACTTGTTGAGGGTGGGATCCAGCAGCGCCGGGCCTGGTTTTCATCCCGTCAGTCACAGCTTATTTTTTATTTATTTATTAAATTTATTTACCACCCTTCATCTAAGGGTCACAGAGCGGTTTGCAAAATAAAAACGCAAAAATGCCTAACAGACAAATGCAATAACGCCCCCCTCCCGCTGTGACAAGCTCCCCTCCCCTTCAGTCTCCCAGGACCAGAAGAGGCATGAAGAGGGAGGAGCAGAAACAGCTGCATTGGTGTAGTCTCAGATTTCTTGGGGGGGGGGGAACCTCAGAGAGGAGACTTAGGCAGCTGTGGGAAGTTGGGGACCTTCAGCCTCCACAGCTGCCTCATAAGGGCAAGACCTACTGAGAAGAGCTGCTGTGCCCATTAGGTTTGGCTCTCCTGAGTAGACCTAGTTTCTTCAACTAAAGAGTTGACTTCACTGACACCGTGTGAGTTATTGCTGGGCCGCCCATGACACCGACTGCCCATTGGAAGTGAGTCTTGTTGAAGCCTCTCCCCACAAGTGACATCATCTAGGGCAGGTGGACTGGGCTTCCCCCTAAAGGCCTGGTGAGTCAAATGGGGAGGGCTGGCGGGCCAAATTTGTCCCTTTGGTCGGCGGTTCCCCCACCCCTGTAAGAAACCTTCCAGCTTGGTCCGAAAATGAATTAGAAGTCAATTCATTCAGCACAGAATTGATTCCCAGCAACCTCCAGGATGTGGACTCTGCCATTTTGCACTCGCTAAAGCTTGCAGGAGCTTGACCGGCTCAGAAGTTTCCTTTGGTTTAGATCAGGCATAGGCAACCTTGGCTCTCCAGATGTTTTGGGACTACAGTTCCCATCATCCCTGACCACTGGCCCTGTTAGCTAGGGATGATGGGAGTTGTAGTTCCAAAACAGCTGGAGAGCCAAGGTTGCCTCTGCCTGGTTTCGATGCACTTTGCTCACTTTCTGTATCCTTCTTTTCTCCAGATCTTGAAGCCGTTCTGCCCAGCTGCCCCTCCCTGAGGAAAGCAAGAAAGAAAATAACAGCCTATTAAAAGCTTGCTCTCCACTCCCCCGTCCCTGATGACTGTGTTTTCGGCTGGACTGTTTAAAAGCAAGATCTCCAGAGGAGGTTATTTCATTCACAACGGAGGACGTGCGCCAGCGACGGAAAAAAACCTCTGGCTTTTCTTACAAATCCGAAAAACGTTTCATTTCAAGGAGAGGGAGTGGGGGATACCCTTAAGTGCTCAACAGCTGATGCCGCGTCATCATGTCTCGGCCGTTGGGTTTGGGTGTGTGACTCCTGAATTCAGATCCTCATCTAATAGTGAAAATACATAGGTGGATGACCTTGGGCACATTGCTCGCTATCTACCTGACCTACCTCACAGGGTTGTTGTGAGGGTTAAATGAGATATTCCCATTATGTTGTCCTGAACTCTTTTCAGGAACGGTGAGATGCTAATATGAAGGCTAGTTTTGCTAGGATTGAAAAAGGCAGGGTGGAATGGGAGAGAGGGAGATAGCCTTGATTTCTTTTTCTTTTTAAAGCATTAATCTGAGTCTAGTGAGGTCCAGAACTGAAGGATTCTAAACGTTTGTTTGTTTGATTGTTTGATTGATTGATTGATGGCTGTAAGTCAAAATCAGATAACGGCGCTAACGTCCGGGGTACTTCATATTCTCCACTGCTGCGTCAACTCTGGTGGTGCAGAACACAGCTTTCTGACAATCCTTTCATTTTAAAGAAAGGCAAAGGGTTGCTAGTCCTCATGGTTTTTTGAGAGGTGGGAAATGTGTGGCTGCGGCTTGTTGAGGGAAGAGGCCTGCAATCCAGAGAAAACCGCAAAGTAAGGCTTCCACCCTCTCTTCCCATCGCTTCCAATCCCTTCTCTCGTGCCCAATTTCATTCTCAAGCCCTGGCGAGGCCCTGTGTTTAAAGCATTGCCTTGTGAGATAAATGGAGGAAACGTGGGAATGAGGCAGCTGCTGGTTCTCTGGCACAGTTGTGGGGCTTCCTTCACACATCACCCCTCCAGGTGCACTTGCGACAGTATCGGGGCAGTTCTTTGCAATGCCACTTTTAATACTTCTGTTGCCTGCATAGGTTTGGGGGCTGATGTGCCACTTTGCATCCTGCAATTTCTTGCTGGAATCCTGCAACTTTAATACCAGAAAGATTCCATTTTAATTTTTTTTGTCCCACCATTGCCACTGCGCCGCCGCTGCCCGATTTCTGTTCTCATCCTGAAGCAAAGTTCTTAACCCGAGGTAATATTTCTGGGTTAGCAGAGTCTGTAACCTGAAGCGTATGTAACCCTAGGTTCCACTGTCATAGCTGTCAACTTTCGGATTTGAAAATAAGGGATTTTCTCAAACTTTCGGATTTGAAAATAAGGGATGCCGCGAGGGCGGTGCAATGGCACCAAGTAGCCTTGCCACCCTGCGCTCCAGAGGCTGCGCGTGAACGGGTGAGCGAAAGAGCGAGCACATAGATGGCAGGCAGGCTGTCTGTCTGGTTGGGCGTGAGGGTCTGGCTGCACAAGGCATGCAAGCTCCGCCCCCAGTCGGTCTCAGACTCCTTATTGGCAGCCGAGCAACGCAGCTGAGGAGCCTGTAAAAGAGATGCAAGAAATGGATTTCTCAGAATTGGCTTCTCTCGGTTGATTCCCCACCTCCACCCTTTAATTATTTGATTTTTTTAATATGGTTGAAGGAAAGAGTTGCAGATTTGTTTCCCAGCTACTAGGGCTGGTGATTAATAAAATGTTGATTTTTAAAAAATCAACATTTAATAAAATGTTGATATTTAAAAAATCCACACCAAGCTGTGAGACTTTGGTTAATTGAAATACTCTGCTGTGCTGAAATTGCTTCACATAAGAGATTGGATGAACATTAATAGCCTGCGAGGTCCTGGCTATGTAAGGAATGGGAATGTGTAGAAATTGCTTGCATTTCTGTGAGCGCAGAACAATAAGATTGTACTCGAGGGCTGGGAAACTTTTGCAGCCTGGGAGTCACATTCTTTTTGGGGTAAATTTCTGGCTAGTTTACACACACACACACACACACACACACACACACACACAGAGGCATAGGAAGGTCAGGTGGTACCCGGTGCGGAAAAGTTCTTGTCACCCCCCCCCCCAATGATTTTTTTTTGCCTGCAAAAATGGTTTTACGTTATTTCATATTTTCTTACAAAGGAATAATAAGTAAAAATAAACTTTTATTTATATCCCGCCCTCCCCAGCCGAAGTCGGGCTCAGGGCGGCTAACATCAGATACATAACATTGATATAAAATCAAACAATAATTAAATTACCTCCTAAAAACATGTCAAAATCAAATTAAAGTCTAATTAGATGGCTTTCCGCAGGGTTAGGGTTGGGAACAATAAGTGCTCCACTGAATTGAAATTTCAGCCTTCATGACATAGGAAAACAGCCAAGTAAACAGCTATTTTCGTGGAGGAGGGTCAAGATATTAACTGATATGCATGCAATTTCATATATAGCTATACAATCCCTAGTGTAGTAAGATAAGACCTTTGGAGCAGGCATTTTCTAAATAAAAAATGTTTTTTATGAACCACTCTAGTAGGGCAGTAATTGTTCCTTGATAATTTGTCACCCCTCCATGATGGAACCTGGGGCGGACCACTCCCCCCGCTCCCCACTTCCTACGCCCCTGCACACACACTCTTCAGCCCTCTGGGCCTGAGGAGCCCCACCTACTCTACCTAATGGGTGGCTGAAGGAGCAATAAATGGAAGAATATGTCAGGAACAGAGTCGGGTATATGTCAGCAATTTAAAAACCCACCGGTGTCAGTGAAATTAACTTTTTATTCAAAACAACCCAGCAGCACAGGCCCTAGTGATCACAGCAACTCTTCCTGAGTAGGTCTTGTAGCTGCGAGGACTGAAGGTTCCTGCCTTACCACGGCTGCCTAAGTCCCTCCCAAGCAACTGGAGACTCTGTCTGCACGTTGCAAGCCAAAAATGGCTTATCTTCTGAGTTACGCCAATAAAACTCAGAGACAAGAGGAGTTAGGAGTCCATTGTTGTTTATTGCAAAGCAATAGGTTACAGTCGAATATTTTCGCAAAACTGCAACCCCGCCCAAGGGTCCGGGCAGAGGTATTTATAACATTTCAAACAAAGGATTTCAGTTTTAACCAATGATGTACATCATTACCTCATTTCATTTTTAATACACATGCACAATAAGCATTGCTAACTAAACTTTGATTCTCACCGTGATCTGTTAATTGTGTTAGTATGCATGTTGGGAACCTGTGTTACGTGTAGCCATTTGTACCGTGTATCAACTTACGTTCTAGCTTATGAGGTGTATCTTTGTGATTGACGTATTAGCTGTCCTTCTGTCTCAGTGGGGGACGGCATCTTGCCAAATCATCAGTTTCTTAAAGCAACAGGTTATCATAACTTCTCTATTAGAAGCATATTCAAGGATTTATAGGGGTTCACATTATCACATTCATTATGGCCCTTTGGGCCACTACCACAGGCACACAATCAATCTCCGCTCTTTTCATTTCTCTGTGTGTTCTGGGAGACCAGCGGGGAGGGGAGCTGGTTGCAGCAGGAGGGGGAGACTCCCTGGGTTTTCCAGCAGCCTGCCTCAACTCTGCCTCCTCTCCAGCTTCAGGGTCTGCACTGCTCTCTGCCACAGACTCTTCCTGCTCACTAAGCCCTGTTGGCTCTTCAGCTCCCGACACTTCCTCCTCCCAGGCTTCTCCCTCTGACCATCAATCCCCTGACTCAGAGCCTTCTTTCCCTGTGGGTGCCCTTGGGGGTTCCCCAGCTGGTGCCTCCCCCCACTCCTTTGCAACCAGCCAGTCCATGACAGTTAATCCAGACAGCAAGCTTTCTGCACTTCCACTGATTTTCTGTTGTCCATTTTATGTTCTCCTCCAAATCACTGACTTCTCACACTTCCCCACCCTTCCTCATTCCAGATTTTTTCACGTGCACTCTGAAAATGAAATAAAAAATATAAAAATTCCTTCCAGTAGCACCTTAGAGACCAACTAAGTTTGTTCTTGGTATGAGCTTTCCAGTGTCTTTGGACATACGGTAAATCTGACATCAGGAATCACAAGACAGAGAAACCAGTAGGAGAACACTTCAATCTCCCAGTACACTCTATACAAGATCTCAAAGTAGCTGTCTTATTGCAAAGGAATTTCAGAAATAGACTGGAAAGAGAAGTTGCTGAATTGCAACTCATTACCAAGCTTAAAACCATGGAGAGACCTGGTCTGAACAAAGACATTGGATTATTATCTCATTAAACATGATGAAGCTATTTTTAGCCATCTCACCCCTTGCTTTTTCCTGTAAGACCAATTGCAGTCGTTAACCGTCATCAACAGGTTTACCACACCTATCAGCCAATCACCCACTCCCACCACCCTTCTGAGTAATACCCCTCCCCACCCTCTCACTATATATAAGGGTCTGGTGACTTCTGTTTCAGTGTATCTGAAGAAGTGTGCATGTACACGAAAGCTCATACCAAGAACAAACTTAGTTGGTCTCTAAGGTGCTACTGGAAGGAATTTTTATATTTTATTTTGTTTTGACTATGACAGACCAACACGGCTATCTACCTGTAACTGGAACTCTGAAAATGAATGGACATAAAATAAAAAACTGCAAAAATGGCCATGTTCATTGGCCCCCGTGCATCTTTCCTAAATAATCCTTGGGAGGTCATTGCAATAAATGTCATTAAAAAATTCTATGCAGCTTAATTGCAAAATAAAAATAAAAGTGAATAGTTTAAATTTGAGCCTAGGCTGAGATTTGTTTTAAGATGCTGCTATAACGCTGCGTCTTAAGTCTTGGATTACTTGTCTCTGGGCATGTGCAGAGTTTCCTTTCCTTCACTAAGGCAATCAGACAACCCTTTCTCACATGCATATATATTACAAGGAGATTAGTTCTAAAGTCTAAAGGCACGACTCGCAGCCTTCGACACCGCTTATTCTTTTTTTTTTGCAGAACGTAACAGGGAATAATCGCCCCCGTTATAGACCTTTATAGAATTGCCATTTCCACCCCAAGCCGCCAGGGGTCGCTGCTGCGAACAGATCGCTATTTCGCCCCCCTTTTATAACCGTCTTCGCCGCCCGTCGCTTCCGCGTCTCGCTCGGCAGCGATTGGCGGAAAGGAGAGTGGCCGTAGATGTACAAAAATTTAGAGCTGACGCAGTGACTCGACTTTCCTGGTTGCAGCCCGACCCGTGGGCCTCGCAGTGACGGAGGTGCGGGGCGAGAAAAGCAACACAAGCAAATAAGAAAGCAATGGGAAGGGAAAGGGGGGCGGGGAGAGAAGAGAAAAACCGCACTTTCGGCGTGGCTATAATTGTGTATGGCAGTATCACTCTGTAATGTTTTTCGGCCTATCTCTAGGGTCCGGCGGGGAGGCGTGGCCTCGCGCCCACGTGACGCGGCGGGAGCCCAGAGCAACAACTCTAGAGAAGGAAGGAGGGACGGAGGGAGGAAGGGAGACCCTGCCTGGTCGTCGGAGGGCGAGGCGGAGGGCGACATGGCGGAGGCCGTGAAGCCCCGGAGCAGGCCGAGGAGCAGCCGGGGAAGGACCAAGGTATGTTACCTCGCAGGTAGACTGCCTCTCGGCGGGGAGGCTCCACTGAGGCTTCTCGCAGGTAGACTGCAGCTATACTGGAGAGGCTTCACTTAGGTATTTCAGAGGCTGACTGCCTTTTTTGGGGGGGGTGTTAGAGGGAAATCCATTAAGGCATCTCACAGGTAGACTGCCTCTTAGCAGGGAGGCTCCACTGAGGCTTTTTGCAGGTAGACTGTTTCTCATCAGTGGAGGCGCCATTAAAGCATCTCACAGGTAGGCTGCCCCCTAGCAGGGAGGCTCCACTGAGGCTTCTGGCAGGTAGACTGCTGCTTGACAGAAGAGGCTGCATTTAGGTATTTCAGAGGCTGGCTGCCTTTCTGATGTTGGGGGGTGGGGAGGCGGCTCCATTAAGGCATCTCACAGGTAGGCTGCTCCTGGATAAAAGAGGTTCCATTTAGGTGTTCTAGAGGCTGACTGCCTTTTTTGGGGAGGGGGGGAAGGCTCTATTGAGGCATCTCACAGGTAGGCTGCCTCTTAGCAGGGAAGCTCCACTAAGGCATTTTGGAGGTAGACTGTTTCTTATTAGGGGATGCTTCATTAAGACTTCTTACGGGTAGACTCTTTTTTGATAGGAGAAGCTCTATTAAGGCATCACGCAGGTAGGCTGCCTCTCAGCGGGAAGGATCCATTTAGGCGGCTGGTAGCCTGTTTACCAATAGGGGCTGCTCCATTAAGGCCTCTTGCAGGTAGACTGCCTCTCAACGGAGAGGTTCCACTTAGGAAGCTGACAGGTGGTCTGTTTCTCGATACTGGAGGCTCCATTTAGGTATTCTGTAGGCTGCCTCTCAACTATCATACAGGTAGACTGCCTGTCAGCAAGCAAGTTCCATTCAGGCGGCTCACAGGCAGACTGCTTCTCGGTAGGGAGGCTCTGTGTAGGTATAACAGAGGTAGATTGCCTCTCAGCAAGTGGGGTGAGGGAGCTCTCAATTCAGGTGGCCCACAGGTAGACTCATTCTCTACACAGGGAGGCTTCATTTAGTTATTTCAGAGGCTGGCTGCATTTTTGGGGGGGGGGGTTAGAGGGAAATCCATTAAGGCATCTCACAGGTAGACTGCCCCCTAGCAAGGAGGCTCCACTGAGGCTTCTCGCAGGTAGACTGCTGCTATACTGGAGAGGCTTCACTTAGGTATTTCAGAGGCTGACTGCCTTTTTTTGGGGGGGGTTAGAGGGAAATCCATTAAGGCATCTCACAGGTAGACTGCCCCCTAGCAGGGAGGCTCCACTGAGGCTTCTCGCAGGTAGACTGCAGCTATACTGGAGAGGCTTCACTTAGGTATTTCAGAGGCTGACTGCCTTTTTTGGGGGGGGGGTGTTAGAGGGAAATCCATTAAGGCATCTCACAGGTAGACTGCCTCTTAGCAGGGAGGCTCCACTGAGGCTTTTTGCAGGTAGACTGTTTCTCATCAGTGGAGGCGCCATTAAAGCATCTCACAGGTAGGCTGCCCCCTAGCAGGGAGGCTCCACTGAGGCATTTTGGAGGTAGACTGTTTCTTATTAGGGGATGCTTCATTAAGACTTCTTACGGGTAGACTCTTTTTTGATAGGAGAAGCTCTATTAAGGCATAACGCAGGTAGACTGCCTCTCAGCGGGAAGGGTCCATTTAGGCGGCTGGTAGCCTGTTTACCAATAGGGGCCACTCCATTAAGGCCTCTTGCAGGTAGACTGCCTCTCAACGGAGAGGTTCCACTTAGGAAGCTGACAGGTGGTCTGTTTCTCGATACTGGAGGCTCCATTTAGGTAGGCTGCCTCTCAACTATCATACAGGTAGACTGCCTGTCAGCAAGCAAGTTCCATTCAGGCAGCTCACAGGCAGACTGCTTCTCGGTAGGGAGGTAGATTACCTCTGATAACAGAGGTAGATTGCCTCTCAGCAAGTGGGGTGAGGGAGCTCTCAATTCAGGTGGCCCACAGGTAGACTCATTCTCTACACAGGGAGGCTTCATTTAGTTATTCTGCAGGTAGACTGTCTTTAGGCAAGGAGGCTCCATTTAGGCAGCTGACAAGCAAAACTGCCTCTTGAGAGAGCAGCCACTGAGGCTATCTCCCAGGTAGAGCTGGCCTTCTAGCCTGATCTAGCAAAGCCGTTTTTATGTTCTGTCCACATTTATGGAATTTTACTCTGGCAACCCATGATGGCCATGGAGATGTAATCAGATGCTGCTGCTGCAACGCAGGATTGCAATACCATTCTTTGTATCCAGGAAGCGTTTGTTTGTTGATGGATTAAGAGGAAGTTGTAGCACTTAAGTTGCTGCTGCTCATCAGCACGCATGGCGTTTCATGGAGTTTCGCAAGCAGAGAAGTCGGTTTGCAGCTCTGCAAGACGGCAACCATTTAAGTGTTGGCGCTATTGAGAAACCACGAAGCTGAGGGAAGGATGGAGGAGGCAGTTAGCTGCATGGCCTTCGACTTTCACTTTCACTTGGGGAAGGAGATCGATGGGGCGGGTGGGTTTTGAGGCAAAGCAGGCAAATACACAAAGTGCAGACAAAGTGCCAGAAAAATACAAAGGTATTTGGAGGAGTTTGGGGCAGGGACGTGCCAGGTCAGGCTTTAGCGTTCTGCTGGTGGGCTTTGAAATGGTTCATAGATGCCTAAGAAGGAGAAGGCTTGTTTATACCAAACCCAGCTGCAAGCTGTCTCTATAATTACACAAGAGTTAAACCACAGAGCCTAGGGCTTGCCAATCAGAAGGTCAGCGGTCCCTGCTCCTGCCAACCTAGCAGTTCGAAAGCACACCAGTGCAAGTAGATAAATAGGTACCGCTCCGGCAGGAAGGTAAACGGCGTTTCCGTGTGCTGCTCTGGTTCACCAGAAGCGGCTTTGTCATGCTGGCCACATGACCCAGAAGCTGTATGCCGGCTCTCGGCCAATAAAGCGAGATGAGCGCCGCAACCCCAGAGTCTGACACGACTGGACCTAATGGTCAGGGGTCCCTTTACCTTTACCTTTTACTAGCTTTCATACGCCTGCAGTCATGGGGGCTAGAAACTTATTTGTTGCTCAAAAGGACAAGGGAGCCCAGATCCTTAGGAATCTGATGGACACGCCCTGGATTTTGTGTTGAAATGCTACGGCTGCTTTTTAAGGCTTCCCCGTGGATAAGCGTTATTTTGCTGCTGGAAAAGAAAAAACAAAAACGAGGTCAGATATGCTGATATCTGTCAGAGGCAGCGTGATGTGTGGCATCCTTTGCCAAGCTGGCATCTTGCAGATGTTTTGGGCTATTCTCCCATCAGCCCCAGCCAGTGTACCAGCAGGGTACCAGTTTGGCGAAAACTGAATCTGTGGCATTAGTTAACCTCGAGTCTTGGGAATAACGTGACTCTCACATGGCATTTGCTTCGGCTCTTGGCTCGCATTCAGCATTTTAGGTTCCTCGTCTCCCCCCGCCCCTCCTTCCAGAAAGCGCTTTCATTAGTTCCATGATGTGGCAAGCCAAACACTTCTGCAAGTAACGGGTGGGAGGTTTTTTGTGGTTGGTATTTTTATCTCGCCTGTCACAACAGCTTCAAAGGTGGCTTGCAGTAAAAACATTAAAAATACAGCAAGACTCAGAACTCACAAACACACACACAACCCAGCTCTAACAAGCAATAAAAGAGCAGATTGCAGCAGGGGAACGCACACAGGCGATAGACTCTAAAGGGGCGAAACATCAATTTAAAGGTGTATTAAAGTAAAAGGGGAGGTTTGGTAATAGTTGTAGCAGTGAGCTCATATATGATTATATTCACTGGCTTTGATATAGGCCAGGGGTGGCGAACTCCCAAGAGACTGTGATCTACTCACAGAGTTAAAAACTGGCAGTGATCTACTCCCTTTTTGGAGGTTCAAGACAGGTCAAAGTTGTTGAGTTTTTTTTAGGAAGGAGGAAGGCCCATTTTGAGGGGGTTCGGGTCAAAGTTGTTGAGTTTTTTCAGGGAGAAGGTAAAATGTTGAGCTTTTTTAGGGGAGCTACAGTTGTTCAGCTTCTTTTGGGGGAGCCAATGATCTACCAGTGATCTACCGCAGACGTCCACTGATCTACCGTTAGATCATGATCTACCTGTTGGACATGCCTGATATAGGCTAATTGTATTGCTTTGATGTTACCCTTATCTGTGGGGCTTGAGGTGCTGAGCTCAGAAAAGGGGAGCTATCTGCAAGGTTTGGGTATTTGGCACCTATGCCCTCATATAGTCAGGTGAAATGATGTCTGCTTCTTTGCTGTATAAAGAATGTATAAATATTTGCTTAGGTGCAGACAAGGCAGCTCCTGGCTGCAAAAGCTAGGAGAACTGGCATGCTGTTTTGCTATGTCTACACCTTCTTTAATAATAATAATTTGTTTATTATTATTTATACGCTACACATCTGGCTGGGTTTCCCCAGCCACTCTGGGCGGCTCCCAACAGAATATTAAAAACTTGATAAAACATCAAACATTAAAAACTAACCTAAACAGGGCTGCCTTCAGATGTCTTCTAAAAGTCAGATAGTTGTTTATTTTCTTGACATCTGGTGGGAGGGCGTTACACAGGGCAGGCGCCACTACCGAGAAGGCCCTCTGCTTGGCTCCCTGTAACCTCACTTCTCGCAGTGATGGAACCACCAGAAGGCCCTCGGAGCTGGACCTCAGTGTCCTGGCTGAACAATGGGGGTGGTGACGCTCCTTCAGGTATACCGATCACTCTGGTGTTTTTGGCATTTTTCTTTGGTATCCCTGCACCCAGTCACTCCCACGAGCCCTCCTCTGGGCCTGTAGATCAGGATATCTATCTATCTATCTATCTATCTATCTATCTATCATCTATCTATCTATCTATCTATCTGTCATCTATCTCTATCTGTGTGTGTGATCGAGCAACTCCTTCAGTGGTAGAGCATCTCCTTTGCATACACAAGATCCCGGGATCAACCCTTGGCATCTCTAGGTGAGACAGGGAATGCCTTTTGTCTGAAATCCCAGATAGTTGCTACCAGTCAGTGTGGACATTGCTGAGCTAGATGGATCAATGGCCTTACTCCCCATAAGGGACCGTCTTATGTTCCTATGGGTCTTTTGTTCCTCAAATCTCATTCTTCAGTGTTGCGCTCTCTCCCCCCCCCCCAATTCTTTCCACCAGGAAAAAAAGAAAAAAAGTGAAGAGGAGGAGAGAGTCTCCTCTCCGCTGTCTCTTCCAGATTCAGTTAGAGATGGAGAAGAACCATCTCAGTCCTGCAACACCCAGGGAGAACGCCTTCCGGAGCCCAGGCTCTGTACCGAAGTCAGAGAGAGAGAAAATGTGAAGGATGCTTGCGATGTCCCACCAAGTGCAGTAACTGTAGAAAATGAAGGATCTCCAGAAACCGCCCCATCGGAGCCCCCGATCCAGGTGGAAGAATTTGCAGGCAGAGCTTTGCAGGAGGAGAAAAGTACCGGGGGAAACCCAGGCAGTCCTCAGAGCCTCGCCGAAGCAGTCGCTAGGGAAATGGCAGGCTGCGACCTGTCAGAAAGCAATGCCCCTTGCGCCCCTTCTTTGCTGGGGAGTGCGCAGGACCCAGAGACGGAGACCGTACGCAGTGACAAACAGTCTGTTTCCCATCCTTCGGAAGAGGTTCTTCCCGCCATCTGTGTCCCCGGCAAAGAAGTCGGAGAGCAGGTTCAGAAGTCCGCTCCCAAAATGCTGTATCCGGATCTCCCGCTAGAGCTGTTCAGGGAGAGGCTGGCGGCGGCGGTTGCTCCCATCAAACCGAAGGAGAGGCTGTACCCCGAGATCCCGGCAGAGCTGGAGCTGCTGCCTTTCACCCGAGAGCAGCTGAAGGTCTTTGAGCCCTGCTCCTGGCTGGAGAACGCCGACGCCTACGTGGAAGAGTTTGGGACTGTGGCGCACCAGGACAGGCACGAGTTCTTTGAGCTGCTGCTGAACTACTGGCGATGCCGCAAGCAGCTGCTCCTCGCCGAGGCGGAGCTCCAAACCATTGCCTTGGATTGCCAGAGCGCCAGGAGCCGGCTGTGGACTTTCAAGGATGAGCAGCAGCCCATCCAGGTAGAGTAACCGAAGCACGTTTCTAAAAACCGGTTCATACGTTCGCGGAAAATCAGGTGGCTCAGCCCTCCGGGGACGTAACATTTTATAAAAAATCAGAGAGATGCAGTGTGGCGTAGTGGTTAGTGGCATGGGACGCGGGTGGCGCTGTGGTCTAAACCACTGAGCCTCTTGGGCTTGCCGATCGGAAGGTTGGCGGTTCGAATCCCCACGACGGAGTGAGCTCCCGTTCTCTGTCCCAGCTCCTGCCAACCTAGCAGTTTGAAAGCACACCAGTGCAAGTAGATAAATAGGTACCACTGCGGCGGGAAGGTAAACGGCGTTTCCGTGCGCTCTGGTTTCCGTCACGGTGTCCTGTTGTGCCAGAAGTGGTTTAGTCATGCTGGCCACATGACCCAGAAAGCTGTCTGTGGACAAACGCCGGCTATGAAAGCGAGATGAGCGCCACAACCCCATAGTCCCCTTGGACTGGACTTAACCATCCAGGGGTCCTTTACCTTTTTTTACCTTTTTAGAGCAGTGTTTCCCAAACTTGGGTCTCCAGCTTTTTTTGGACTACGGTTCCCAACCAAGCTGACCACTGGTTCTCCGAGCTATGGATGATGGGAGTTGTACCCCCCCCCAAAAAAAAGCTGAAACACTGGGTTAGAGTGTCAGACTAAGACCTGGGAGGCCAGGGTTTGAATTTCCAACTGGTCCGGTTGCTGCCTGTCAGCCTATCCAACCTCACAGGGTTGTTGTTCTGGGAGTTAGTTAAATGAGGAGGGCCAGAACTGTGTGTGCACTGTCATGAGCTCCCTGGAGAGAAAGGCGGGATATAAACACAGTTAAATAAATGTGTTTAATTTGCTGGAAGCTGCTTGGAGTGGCTGTGGCAACCCAGTCAGATGGGTGGCATATAATAATAATAATAATAATAATAATAATAATAATAAAAATTACAAAACACAGTTATTTCAGAATGCAGGTACCGTGTTTCTCCTAAAATAAGACACCGTCTTATAATCTTTTTATCCCCCCAAAAACACAGTATGGCTTATTTTCGGGGGATGTCTTATTTTTATTAAGTGTGATACAGCAATCTACATTTATTCCATTATAATTACCGTATTTTTCGCTCCATAGGATGCTCCGGACCATAGGGCATATTTTTCTGGTTTTCCTCCTCTAAAAGGCTGGGAGGGGCAGCGGAGGGATGCTGCTGGTTCTTCCCCGCCAACCCCGATCGCTAAAACAGGCCTGCTTTGGCGAACGGGGTTGGCGGGTGAGAGAGAGTGAAAGAAAGAGGGAGAAGGAAGGAAGGGATGAGAAAGAGAGAGAGAGAGAGAGAGAGAGAGAGAAAGAGAGAGAAAGGAAGGAAGGAAGGAAGGAAGGAAGGAAGGAAGAGACAAGGAAGGAAGGAGTGAGAGAGAGGGGGGAAGAGAGAGGGAAGGAGGGAGGGAAGAGAGAGGGAAGGAAGGAAGGAAGGAAGACAGACAGACAGAAGGGGAGAGAGAGAGAGAGAAGGAAGGAAGGAAGGAAGGAAGGAAGGAAGGAAGGAAGGAAGGAAGGAAGGAAAAAGAAAGAGAGAGAGAGAGAGAGAAGGAAGGGGTGAGAAAGAGTGAAAGAAAGAGGGAGAAGGAAGGAAGGCTTTTGCAAGGACGACGGGGGACACGAAAAGAAAGAGAGGAAAGCATGGGGAAAGTTGAGGGGAGGGAGAGGGAGGGAGGGAGGGAGGGAGGGAGAGAGAGAGAAAAAAGAGAAAAGCCACAATCAGGTTTGGATTGCAGCAGGAGAGCAATGAAGGAGCCGAATGAAATGGAGAGGTGGGGGGGGAGGAGACAGCCCTTACACACCCGACTGAGGGAGGGGGAAGCCCCTCTCTCTGCAAGGGCGGGAAGCGCCCTGAGGTGAAAGTCGCTGTCACCTCAGGTTAGGCACGCAGGAGGGAGAGCCTCCTCAATCCTGCACACTTTCACCTCAGGGCGCTTCCCGCCCTTGCAGAGAGAGGGGCTTCCCCGAAAGCATGTCAAAGTGCAAGTAGATAAATAGGAACCGCTCCGGCGGGAAGGTAAACGGCGTTTCCGTGCGCTGCTCTGGTTTGCCAGAAGCGGCTTAGTCATGCTGGCCACATGACCTGGAAGCTGTACGCCGGCTCTCGGCCAATAAAGCGAGATGAGCGCCACAACCCCAGAGTCGGACACGACTGGACCAAATGGTCAGGGGTCCCTTTACCTTTTAATATGCCTTGTTACTTAGCCTCCTAGACTGGAGTATTTCCATAGCTTTCATCCTTGAGGGAACACCTCTTGACTTGTGGAAATGCTTCCGGCACGGGCTCCTGAATGAGCGTCCTGAGAGGGCTGTACCACACACTTTTAAGGAATGTCTTCAATCGGCTCAGGAGCGCCCACACTTAGCTACGGACTTTTTGGAGCTTTCTGTTCCTTTCTTTTAATGAGTACTCCGCCTTTCTGTACACAGGTCGGTTCGCAAGCTGCGAAAAAGACAAAATATACAAGGCCGCACATCTTAATAGCAAACTGATCCGGTACAAATAAATCAATGATAAATTAGGGTTCGTCACCTATCAAATAAAGTAATATGTAATGATCCATTAGAATATAACAGCGTACAACAAAATCAACTCTCAGAATACCAACAAATAATTGCAGAGAAATTCACTCTCAACAGTTGCAATCATGATAATCAGTATAACCTTTGATACCCAAAATGCCACAATACATTAAAAAAGTCATGTTAGAAGATCGCATTGTGCAACAAGGCTGCTTAACTTAATAACATTATTAAAAGGATCTCACCTCACCCCCTACCCCGGCCTTAACTCCTCATTCTGAACATGCAACTTTATTGCGTCCCTTGCAGGGCGTCTGTGCTGATCAGTGCAAAGTGTCCGGCCACCATCGCTACCAGACGGTCGAGATGAACGAAGGCGCTTTGGGAGACCTGAAGAGGCTCTTCGAAGCCCAGGCTGAGCATGTGCACCAGACGCTGGCCTTGCACTTGTACACCTCTGTGTTGTCCCGCCTGCAGGTGGAGTCTTACATCTACAGGCTTCTCAGCCGCTCTTCCTCGCTGAGCTCTGTGGGCATTCAGCAGCAGCCGCCGCCACCAGGTGCGTGTATCCGAGTTATATTCCAATTAATTCCCCATGGGCAGGGAGCATCAGGGACGCCGTGTGTGGAAAGCGGCAGAATTCTGCTCCCGTTCTGCAACCTGCATATTTATTTTATTTATTTTAATTTATTTTCATGTTACAACATAAAACATCACCACATTATATTACATATCATCCTGTACAGTAAATTATACTTTTCTTTTAACAGAAAAGTATAATTTAACCTGTGTTTTTAACCTGTGATATTTTGATGTATTTTAATATCTGTTGGAGGCCGCCCAGAGTGGCTGGGGAGACCCAGCCAGATGGGCGGGGTACAAATAATAAATTATTATTATTATTATTATTATTATTATTATTATTATTATACCCTGCCCATCTGGCTAGGCTGCCCTGGCCACTCTGGGTGGCTACCCTCGCAAGCCTTACCCTAACCGACCTCATCGGGCTATGGTGGGGATTAAACAAGGAGGGGGAGAACCGTGTGGACCACCGTGAGCTTTGTGGAGAAAAGCTGGAATATAAATGAAACCAGTCCATCAATAAGAGGCGGCAACTTGGCGCAGGCCTCCTCGTGGCTAGGCAAGGTTTCGAACCCAGTGCAGGCTTCCCAGCAGAGGCCCAGTACTCTGCATTATTTCACCCCAGCTGTGAGGTCGCTTAATCCTTTTTCTTCTCTCCTCATTTGCAGCTCTTAAACAGTCTGAAAATGTTTCCTTGGACGTGGGTCCCTTGAAGGAATGCATCAGCGTCCTCTTCAGTTTCACACGCAGGGTTGTTGAGGATCCTCAGTTTGAGAGCGACGTGCTCTCCTGGCTGCAGAGGCTGGTGAGAAACAGAGGGAGTCAGATCTACCCTAAATCTGGTGCTAGGGCAATCCTTTTATATCTATTTGTTGTTGTTTAGTCCTGTCCGACTCTTCGTGACCCCATGGACCAGAGCATGCCAGGCACTCCTGTCTTCCCCTGCCTCCCGCAGTTTGGTCAGACTCATGTTGGTAGTTTCAAGAACACTGTCCAACCATCTCATCCTCTGTCGTCCCTTTCTCCTTGTGCCCTCCATCTTTCCCAACATTTAGGGTCTTTTCCAAGGAGTCTTCTCTTCTCATGAGGTGGCCAAAGTATTGGAGCCTCAGCTTCAGGATCTGTCCTTCCAGTGAGCACTCAGGGCTGATTTCCTTCAGAATGGAGAGGTTTGATTTTCTTGCAGTCCATGGGACTCTCAAGAGTCTCCTCCAGCACCAGAATTTATATCTATACTGTCCTCCAATTGACCTCGCAAAAGGAAGTCCAAGAATAGCAATGCAAGGATAAGAGGGTCTGGAATGGGGAGCTCTGAAGAGGGACCATGCCTTTCAGTATGCTTCTATTTTAAGAGATCTGTCTTAACTGTGGCTTTGCAGTCCTTCCCTCCCTTAACTGCCTTTAAAATTGTCTCCTGTCGCTCCAGGTGTCCATCTTGCAAAAGGTCGGCTGTCCAGGGGACCACATTTTCCTCTTAAACCACATCCTCCGCTGCCCAGCTGGAGTGAGCAAGTGGGCTGTTCCTTTCATTCAGGTGTGGATATTTAATCTTTGCGGTATAGAAATGTAATGACAACGCAGCATGTTTGAAATTTGAATGTGCAAAGGCTGGCCTTTTTTAAGAAAGGGAAAAGCAGTTTAGCCTTCCCTTGCCCCTTGACATGCTTGATTTCACAGGCAGGTGTGTTTTATCTTAAAGGTAAAAGTAAAGGGAACACTGACCATTAGGTCCAGTCATGACCAACTCTGGGGTTGTAGTGCTCTTCTCGCTTTACTGGCCAAGGGAGCCGGCATACAGCTTCCAGGTCATGTGGCCAGCATGACTAAGCCACTTCTGGTGAACCAGAGCAGCGCACGGAAATGCCGTTTACCTTCCCGCCGGAGTGGTACCTATTTATCTACTTGCACTTTGACGTGCTTTCGAACTGCTAGGTGGGCAGGAGCTGGGACCGAGCAACGGGAGCTCACCCCGTCACGGGGATTTGAACCGCCGACCTTCTGATCGGCAAGCCCTAGGCTCTGTGGTTTAACCCACAGCGCCCCCGCGCCCCCAGTGTTTTATGTTAGGGAGCATTAAAAATATAATTCTCTCTACCTGGGGTCTGAAATGGCGCAGTCTGGAATGGGCTGCACCAACATATTTTCCTGCATATTCTAGTCTGCTCTCAAAGCTCTTTTTGTGTTTATCTGCCTTGGAGCATCTCACCTCAGCTCTTGTGGAAACGATTTCCCCACCTGCATCTCCATAAATTGGATGTATCGGTTGCATTTCGATCTTGATTTCCCAGACACCTAAGTTTGAGTAGCACCTTTCTAATAATAATAATAGTAATAGTAATAATAATAATAATCATAATCATAATAAATAGATAATAGATAGTAAATAATAATAATTCACTCATTCAATTTCTTGTTTGCTTTCAGATTCGAATTCTGGATAACCCCTCGGGGCTATTTCACTTCATGCAGTCCCTTGCTTTGCTTATGTCTCCTGCCAAGTAAGTATACAAAAGAGCCGGCCTTCCTCTCTGTGGTGCTAGGGGTGTTATTCTGCTGATCACTGTGCTCCAAAACCAAGCAAAAAAAGTTATTTCCCCCTGTGCAGGTAACCTCATAGCTACCCACACAATGTCAAACTGGATATATACAGGACTAGCGATGCTAGAAAATTCTCCGGAGAATATCCAACACAAACTCTAAATTCTGTCGAAACAAAATAAAAAAATTCCTTCCAGTAGCACCTTAGAGACCAACTAAGTTTGTTCTTGGTATGAGCTTTCGTGTGCATGCACACTTCTTCAGATACACTTATTCTAAATTCTGTGTCGTCTACACAGCTGCTTTAAATTTCTTTTTTCCATCTTTGGGCTAGTAACATCCATGCAGCTGTTGTCACATACATAAAAAAAGTCTTTTCTGGTCGTTTGGAAACTGTTAAGGGTTTTGCATACTAATAGTAACACTTGAACCTGGTATAGTAGCAAATCAGCAGCCAGTGCAGATTTCTGAGCACAGGTGCTATATGCTGACAAGGCCTCACACCTGCCAGCCATCGCGCTGCAGAATTCTGCCCTAACCGCTGCTTAATTAATAATAATAATAAAAAAATTTAATTGTACCCCGGCCAAAGCCGGGCTCAGAGCGGCTAACATCATATAAATAATAATAATAATAATAATAATAATAATAATAATAATAATAATAATAATAACAACAATAACAATAATAATAATTTATTATTTGTACCCCGCCTATCTGGCCAGGTCTCCCCAGCCACTCTGGGCAGCCTCCAACAGATATTAAAATACATTAACACATCACAGATTAAAAACTTCCCTAAACAGGGCTGCCTTGAGGTATTTTCTGAATGTCAGATAGTTGTTTATCTCTTTAACCTCAGGTTAAGATTAAGAGCGGTTAATACTTGCCAGGACCAACTGTTTTCACTGATCATATAAGGACCTGTGAACAGGCTGGGAGGTCTCCTTCATGCTTGTTCTCATACAAAGGGAAATAGGTCAGACTGCACCCTGGCGGAACAGACTGCTTCTGGATCAGGCTCAAGGAAACCCCATTCGCTGTGACTCATCTTCCCTTTTGGCCTGCCGGTGTTTGCAGTCGGGTCAGCTGCAAGAGGGGGGTGCTGAGGCAATCGAGAGCTGCTGGCTTTGCTCTCCATCTCTCCCTCGCCCCACCTTAGAGCGCTAGCCAGCAAGGACGGAGCTCCCCCCCCCCATGTTTTGGTCTCTGTGACCCAATTTTCACGGCCTGCTGTGTTTTGCGATTTTGCAGAAACCGAGCGGAGTTCATGTGCCACATGAAACCGAGCGAACGGAAGGCGTCTTCCTCATCCGGGCAGGAATCTGGGAACTGGACTCTGGTGGACGAAGGAGGAGAAGAGGTACCTTTTAAGAGAGATGGCACTGTGCGCTTCCGGGACAGCGGGAAATTCCAGCCTCTTGATGCGGTGCTGTCTTTTGTCCTAGGACGAAGATTCTGAGACTAGCTGGGTCCTCCTCCTGGAAGACGACTTGATTGCGCTTCTGTCCCAGTTCCCCTTTCACGAACTCTTCCAGCACATCCTCGGGTTTGATTCCAAAGGTGAGCGAAGTCCCCAAGGGATGTGCGTCAACTGAAGTAGCTGGTGTATATGGAAAGGCCGCAGGTTCTATCCTCAGCACCTCCACGTAGGCCTGGGGAGAAAGACCGCTGTATAGAATCATAGAATCCTAGAGTTGGAAGAGACCACAAGGGCCATCCAGTCCAACCCCCTGCCAAGCAGGAACACCATCAAAGCATTCTTGACAGATGGCTGTCAAGCCTCTGCTTAAAGACTTCCAAAGAAGGAGACTCCACCACACTCCTTGGCAGCAAATTCCACTGTCGAACAGCTCTTACTGTCAGGAAGTTCTTCCTAATGTTTAGGTGGAATCTTCTTTCTTGTAGTTTGAATCCATTGCTCCATGTCCGCTTCTCTGGAGCAGCAGAAAACAACCTTTCTCCCTCCTCTATATGACATCCTTTTATATATTTGAACATGGCTTTCATATCACCCCTTAACCTTCTCTTCTCCAGGCTAAACATACCCAGCTCCCTAAGCCGTTCCTCATAAGGCATCGTTTCCAAGCCTTTGACCATTTTGGTTGCCCTCTTCTGGACACGTTCCAGCTTGTCAGTATCCTTCTTGAACTGTGGTGCCTAGAACTGGACACAGTATTCCAGGTGGGGTCTGACCAGAGCGGAATACAGTGGTACTATTACTTCCCTTGATCTAGATGCTATAAAACCCTGACGGAGCTGCTGGCAGTCAGTGTAGACCAGGTGTCAGGGATCTGACCTCACACATTGTCACGCAAGGCTCTTAAGACAGGGAAGGAGGGGTGGAGGGAAGTGCAGTCTCTCCTGGGAATCAGTTCTGAGTCCAGCGGGGATAGTAAAGAAAGCCCCAGTGGTGAGGAGCAGGGACTGCCAGGCAGTGCAGTGGAGCTGGGGGTCAGAGATGCGGACAGAGCCTCAGCACCACCTGAGTGGTCTGAGAAGCAAAGCGGGCAGCTACTTCCGTCGCCCCAAATGTGTAGGGGGGAAAAGCGTAAGGAAAGGAGGAGACGCTTTGGAATTCCAAAGCTTTTATGTTGGGGGAGGAACCGGCGAAAGCCACTCCCGGATTCTGGAACCGACTCAAGTGGACATGAATCTTAAACACTCCGATGTACATAGTCTGTAAATAAAGTATTAGCTTTAGAAGAACGGATGTTTCTGGTGCTTTACTCTCGAGGAGACAACCTTACACCAGGGGTCAGCAAACCTTTTCAGTAGGGGGCCGGTCCACTGTCCCTCAAACCTTGTGGGGGGCTGGACTATATTTTGCGGAAAAAATGAACGAATTCCTATGCCCCACAAATAACCCATAGATGCATTTTAAATAAAAGGACACATTCTACTCATGTAAAAACACCATCTGTGGGCCGGATTTAGAAGGCGATTGGGCCGGTTCTGGCCCCCGGGCCTTAGTTTGCCTACCCATGGTGTAGACCAGGCATAGGCAACCTTGGCTCTCCAGATGTTTGGGGACTACAATTCCCATCATCCCTGACTACTGGTCCTGTTAGCTAGGGATGATGGGAGTTGTAGTCCCAAAACATCTGGAGAGCCAAGGTTGCCTATGCCTGGTGTAGACTAAGTTAGAGGAATCAACATTCACACTCTGTGCAAGGCAGTTTCCTATGTTCCTACTTAGTAGGTTGGGAACAGGAGTGAGCCCAGTTCAGTAGGACTGGCACCCATAACTAAGACAGAAGTTAAAATTATTATTTTTTAATTATACATCATTTTATAATTGGTGTGTCTTCGTTTCTCAATTTGATCCTTTTACACGGTTTTGCATGTATGGTACTTTACGCACGGTGACTTACAGTTATTTTTATTGATTGTATTTCAGTAATTATTGTAATTGTTAAGAGTGAATTTCAGTTTAGTTATTATTTGCTGATGTTTCGAGAGTTAATTTTACTGTGTACTATTATATTCTAATAGATTATTGGATATTAGTGACTGGGGAAACCCAGCCAGATGGGCTGGGTATAAATAATAAATTATTATTATTATTATTATTATTATTATTAGGTGTGCTGTATATTTCGTTGCTGTAAACTGCCTTTTGTGTAGTCATGTAGAAAGGCGGTATACAAATTAAAAGTGAAATGAAATGGAGAAATAAGAAATGCTGGAATATATATGACAGCACACTTGCCATGAACTATATTCCAGTTTCAACAGGACTTATTAATAACATGCTAATTCTCCCTCTCGCCACCTTTGCCAATACTGATATGCTTTACCTGTCACGAAGGCATCTACGTTCCTGAGAAAACAACGCCTCAAGAGATGATGAAGGTCTTTGCGTTTGCAAACTCTTTAGTGGAACTTCTTGCTGTGGGACTGGAAACCTTCAACAGAGCCCGCTACAGGCAGTTTGTGAAACGAATCGGCCACCTCATCAGGTAAGGAGCATCGCTGGGCAGCAGAGGACCCTTCTTGACCAATGTCTGATTTCGGGGGGGGGGGGTCGCCTCGGCATCCCATCCCAGTTTTGAAATCGCCGCTTTGCTCCAAAGGAGGAAACACCTGAATGGTTTTGTTCTTCTGCCAGTGTTAGATTAGTGCCCCGATGTATAGATCTTTGTGTGCAGCAGCAGATGTCAGGTGAGCAAGGGAACTTGCCTGTTGTGCTGTGGGGCTGGGTGTACAGGTGGTGTCAGAACCAGAAACTACAACTAATCCAGAATGCGGCAGCTAGACTGGTGACTGGGAGCTGCCGTGAAGACCACATAACACCGATCTTGAAAAACCTACATTGGCTCCCAGTACGTTTCCAAGCACAATTCAAAGTGTTGGTGCTGACCTTTAAAACCCTAAACTGCCCTGGGCCAGTATACCTGAAGGTATACCTGAAGGAGCGTCTCCACCCCCATCGTTCTGCCCGGACACTGAGGTCCAGCGCCGAGGGCCTTCTGGCGGTTCCCTCACTGCAAGAAGCCAAGTTACAGAGAACCAGGCAGAGGGCCTTCTCGGTAGTGGCACCTGCCCTGTGGAACGCCCTCCCACCAGATGTCAAGGAGAACAACAACTACCAGACCTTTAGAAGACATCTGAAGGCAGCCCTGTTTAGGGAAGCTTTTAATGTTTAATAGACTATTGTATTTTAATATTCTGTTGGAAGCCGCCCAGAGTGGCTGGGGAAACCCAGCCAGATGTACGGGGTATAAATAATAAATTATTATTATTATTATTATTATTATTAATTATTATAGCAACAGGCAGAACCAACTGATTCTGGCTTCGTCCCCATCCTTCTCTCTGCTGAGTCCTACAAGGGCAAACCAGACTCATCTACACTCTCCTTTTGCCCCATGCTTTCTAGGCACATGTCCACACGGGTGGTGCTGTGGTGTAAACCACTCAGCCTCTTGGGCTTGCCGATCGGAAGGTTGGCAGTTCGAATCCCCGTGACAGGGTCAGCTCCCGTTTCTTTGTCCCAGCTCCTGCCAACCTAGCAATTTGAAAGCACACCAGTGCAAGTAGATAAATAGATACCACTGTGGCGGGAAGGTAAACGACATTTCCGTGCGCTCTGGCTTCCGTCACGGTGCTCCGTTGCGCCAGAAGCGGTTTAGTCCTGCTGGCCACATGACCCGGAAAGCTGTCTGTGGACAAACACCGGCTCCCTTGGCCTGAAAGCAAGATGAGCGCCACAACCGCATAGTCGCCTTTGACTGGATGTAACCATCCAGGGGTCCTTAACCATTTTTAGAATCAAGACATCGTAGAATTGTAGAGTTGGAAGGGGTCCTAGGACCATGCAACAGCTCCCTATGGTTCTTTACATGTAGGTTCCATGTAGCGGTTGCATCATCCTCATTATTTACAGATCACAGAATCAGAAAATTGTACAGTGTGAAGGGACCCCAAGGGCCATCCTCTGCATTTCAGGAATCTCTGCTAGAGCATCCAAGACAGATGGCCATCCAGCCTCCGCTTAAAAACCTCCAAGGAAGGAGAGTCCACAACGGTTGGCCACCGTGAGAGCAGGAGGCTGGACTACAGTGCGTTGGCCTGATCCAGCTGCAAGGCTCTTCTTATGTTCTTAAACGATTTGTAGACATTCAGATTTTCCGCATTGTCCTCTTTCCCCTCCCCGTTCCCCTCCCTCTCTCCTCCTGCTGTTAGGATGACACTTTGTTATGTGAGTGATCACTGGGCCCAGTACGCCAGCCACGCCAAAGGCTACGGCTACGAGATGCACCCTTACTCCGTTGAGAAACTGCAGGTGGAATTTGACGAGCTCTTCCTGAGGGCTGTCCTCCAAGTCCTGAAGGCGAAAAGGTAGGAACCGGGGGGCTACGCTGGGGGCGGGGGGCTGCATTTGTGGCAGTTGGAGAAGTCTAGGCTGCATCTAGAAGGGAGCTGTGAAGTCAGGTGGGACCCGATAGAAGCCAGGAACTCAGATCCTCAAGCTGTGGAGGGAAATGGCTCTTATCAGAGCTTTTCAGCATGCAGTTAATTGCCAAGGTTAGGGGGATATGCGTTTCCTCTGCGGGAGAGATGCGCCAAAGCCGACAAAGTGAGTGGCTGGACCATTTGAGAATCCTCTCCGCCTTTGCAGCAAGGGTAGCTGCCCGTGGACTGTCTTGCCAGAGTGGTGCATGCTCTGGTTATCTCCCGCTTAGACTACTGCAATGCACTCTACGTGGGGCTACCTTTGAAGGTGACCCGGAAATTGCAATTAATCCAGAATGCGGCAGCTAGACTGGTGACTGGGAGCGGCCGCCGAGACCATATAACACCGGTCCTGAAAGATTTACATTGGCTCCCAGTACGTTTCCGGGCACAATTCAAAGTGTTGGTGCTGACCTTTAAAGCCCTAAACGGCCTCGGTCCAGTATACCTGAAGGAGCGTCTCCACCCCCATCGTTCAGCCCAGACACTGTTGTCCAACCCCGAGAGCCTTCTGGTGGTTCCCTCACTGCGAAAAGTGAGGTTACAGGGAATCAGGTAGAGGGCCTTCTCGGTAGTGGCACCCGCCCTGTGGAACGCCCTTCCACCAGATATCAAAGAAATAAACAACTATCTGACTTTTAGAAGGCATCTGAAGGCAGTCCTGTTTAGGGAAGCTTTTAATATGTGATGAATTATTGGGCGGGGTATAAATAATAAATTGTTGTTGTTGTTGTTTGTTATTGTTATTCCTGTGCCCGAAACATTTCCGTTTGGTCTTCCCGTTCCCAACAGGCTGGGGGTCTGGCTCTTTATGTCCGAGATGCCGTACGGGACCCTGTCCTGCAACATGCTCTGGAAGCTCTTCTCCATCATGCACTGCGCAGAAAGCGAGAACCTGGAGAAGCTATGCGCCGCGGTGCAGCTGGCCGACTGCAAGCGCAGACTCAATGGTAGCGTCTCAACGCCCCCCTTCTCCCTTTCTTTCTTCGGGTGTTTGCGTGCAGGATTTCAGCCAGGTGTGTTTGGATGCTCATCTGCTTGCGGTGTAAGCGTCAGGGCTGGTGTCCCGCGACCAAGCCAGTGGTCATGCAGGCAAGCGCCGATTCCTTCTGAATCCATCACTGCGATGCAACCCTCTGGCCATCTTCCTGTGATGGTGGTGGGGCACCCATCTTTTTCAGCCTGAGAGCCACATTCCCTTCTGTGTCACCTTCTGAAAGCTGGTGGGCAGATCTGCTTTGGGGGCAAATGGCTGGGCTTAGGCAGATGGCGTTTCCTTCCTTTTTTACAGCCATTTGTGTGCTTCCACTCCCAATTCTTTGCCGCTAGGAAGAGATCTGCCCACCTCCGCCCCATGCTAGCTGCTGTGTGCAGACTTGGCCATGCTGGGCAGCCATTCAGGCCCCCTATCTATTTAGAACACAGCAGCGGTAGCGAATTTGGAAATAAACAGCTATTTGACTTTTGGAAAACATCTGAAAGCTGTGTTGGGAAATTTTTAATGTCTAACAATTTTTTATGCGCTGTAAGCTGCCCGGAGTGGCTGGGGAAACCCAGCCAGATGGGCGGGATATAAATAAAATAATAATAGTAATAATAGTAATCATCATTATCATCATCCTCATCTTCCATAGAGCCAGTGTGGTGTAGTGGTTAAGAGCGGAGGACTCGTAATCTGGGGAACCGGGTTCGCGTCTCTGCTCATCCACATGCAGCTGCTGGGTGACCTTGGGCTAGTCACACTTCTTGGAATTCTCTCAGCCCCACTCACCTCACAGAGTGTTTGTTGTGGGGGAGGAAGAGAAGCAGGGTGGATAAAAATCAACTATTTAAAAAAAATAAATCAAAAAAATCAGATTTTTTAAATTTAAATTGGATTTTTAAAATAAAATGCTTTTGGAGGAAAAATCTTTCTAAATATAGTCTTCTATTTAAGTTACATTGTAGTCCAAAGGCTATTCATCAGGAAATAAGGATTTGTTTTAAGTTTATCAAGTGTGCTAGTCTAAGTTTTTTTTAAAAAATGTTTAACCACATCAGTTAACAAACGTGGATACATATGCTATCATGTTATTGTTTTAGTTAAATAAATTGTTTAAATGGTTATTAAGGAAATGATTCTTTTTCTCCTTCCAATAAAGTACAGCAGAAAAGTTGTCCAAATATAAACAGTTAACTTATTAAACCTCACCATAATTTCATAAATATCTGTCTATGTATTTCTATTAGTATAACCAAATCAGTGATTTTTGATATAACTGTAAAAACTACTCTGAAAATTTATTATTCCAAAAATGAAACCTTCATATGGTTGTAAATATTAAGATTATACCAGCAAGAATGAGTCTTTCTGTAAAAAAAATATTTAAATCAAGTCTTACTGACTAGTGATTTAAATCAAGCCTTACTGACTAGTGATTTAAATCGTGATTTAAATCATGGTTTAAATCAAATCCACCCTGAAGGGAAGGGAGAATGTTAGCCGCTTTGAGACTCCTTCGGGTAGTGATAAAGCGGGATAGCAAATCCAAACTCTTCTTCTTCTTCTCTTCTTCCATATGATGCTGGGCTCAAGCTCCCCTCTGCCCCAGACAGCAGAGTCCATTTCTCAGGGACAGTGGGTGTTGCGGTCAGACAATATCTGTAGCTCACCGCTGTGACGCAGAGTAGAATGAAACAGCCGTTAACGGAGGACCTCCGATCTTTGCCCTTGAAATAAAACCAGACCGCTCTTTTGCACTGGCAGACCCGGCCCACCTGGAGAATTTCGAAAAGTATCTCCAGTCGATGAACGGCTCCGAGGAGATCTGCCTGCTGACGACGTTTGCCCAGATGGCTCAGGCGAAATGCGGTGATGCTGACCAGGACTTTGTGAGAGTCATCGTGCTGGAGATCTATGAGGTGAGTCAGGAGCAGTTCGATAGGTGAGAGGGAGCTGCGGAGCAAGCAGCCCCTGGTTCGAATCTTGCCTCCACTCCGAACGTGCTATAAGAGATGGCTGTTTGTCTGCCACCTTTTCATGGCCCCAGCCAGCCATTCGTCTGTCGGAAGTTGAGCAAGGCTGTTTGCTGAGAAATGGCGTTTTACCAGGGAAAGCCTCAGCAAGTGGTTAAAAATGAAATAAAAACCGCTGTATTGAAGGAAAATCTTATGAAAATGATGTACTGCTGGTATATGACACCCATCAAGCTAGCAAAAATGTATAAAAAGAAGGAAAAGAAATGCTGGAAATGTAATATAGAGGAAGGTAATCTTTATCATATGTGGTGGGTGTGTGGGAAAGCAAAGATATTTTGGGAAGCATTGTATAACGAAATAAAGAAAATGCTAAGGTATACCTTTCCTAAAACCCCAGAAGCATTTTTGCTGGGCCTGGTGGGTAATGAAATTAAGAGAGAAGATCAAAGACTATTTCTATATGCCACCACTGTGGCCAGAATCCTGTGGGCTCAAAAGTGGAAAACAGCTGAGATACCGACTGTAGAAGATTGGAGATTAAAACTAACTGAATATTTGGAATTGGCAAAATTAACAGGAAGAATCAGAAACCAAAGAGACCAAATGGTTCAGGCAGATTGGAGTAAATTTATTGAATATTTGAAGGATTATTGTACAGAAGCGAATACACTTACAGGTATTGATATAGTACTCGCAACGTAACAGACAAAAATATTTACAGAAAGTACATAACGTATATAATATGAACATAGTAAAACAAAGCGTAAGAAGGAGGTGAAATAATAAAACTGGGCTGGAACGGGAGGGAAGTCACAAATACTCGGTGGAGTATGTATATATGTATTGGAAGTATTATATGATACTAGTGAATTGAAGCCCGTTGAGATAACGGGCGCTAGGCCGGCAGCACACGCGCGTGCCTTGCGGGGTGGGGGGCACAGCCGCGGCTGCGCTCCTGCCGCCGCGGTGGGATGAGGCTGAGCGCGGGGAAACCGGGGAGCCCCCCAACCCCGGCCGCCCCCTCGGAGGCCGGCACCGCAGCGCGCGCCCAGCTCCCTCGGCGGCTCCGGGCGCGCAGGAGAAGAGCCGGGCAGGAGGGAGGGCGGGCGGGGGCGCTCACGGACGGGCAGCAGCAGACGGCGTGGGCCAGCTGGGCTCGCCCAGAGACGGAAGCCGGCGGCGGCAGGAGGGAGGGAGGGAGCAGAGCTGGCCGCAGCTCGCCCGAGGCGTCCGAAGGAGAAGGCTCGACCCAGGCGAGGGATGCGCCGCCGGGAGGAGCGGGCAGAAGGTGGGGCCGCACGGCAGACAGCCTCTTCCTGGGGTTTTAGCCCTCCGCCGATCGCCCCACCCAAGCAGCCGCCCACTCGCCGGGGCTGCTGAGCCGGGCGCGCACGTCGGATGAGCGGGCCGCTGCGCTCTGCTGTTGCTGCTGCTGCTGCTGGCGGAGCTAACGGAAGGGCGGCAGGAGGAGGCTGGGGTCAGCAACCTTTTTCAGCCTCCTCCGCGTGCTTCCCCTGCCTTGTGGCCACTTGGCATCGCTTTCTAGCCGCGGCGAGGGCGTGGGACTCGGTCACGCGGCGCCTTCCGTGCAGGTGGCTCCGCGGGGCCCCTAGAGTGGAACGGCGGCCAGCGGCCGCCTTCTCCCCGACAGCGGCTGGCAAGGAAGCAGCCCAGCGGCCGCCTTCTCCCCGCCAGCGCGATAAGATGGCCGACAGGAGGAGGCTGCGGGAAGCGGCGCTTCGCGCCGCTGCCCCCGCTCCTATTGGTCCGTACTACCCAATCCGTGTGTCACTGGAACGCAGGCGCACTTGCGAATTCCTGTGACACACGGAAAGTGTGGTACGTACGGACACAGGCTCTTTATTATATAGGATGATGAGTGTTTTTTTCCCTGTTTTTGGACTTGATAAAGGAAAGTGAAATAAAAATATTTTGCAAAAAAACCAAAAAAACGCTGTATTTCTCCAGGTGTCTTACGTCAGCCTTTCCACAAGGGAGACTTTCTCAAAGGTTGGCCGGGAGCTCCTGGGAGCCATCACCACTGTCCACACGAGCATGATCTCTGTTCTTCTGGACCGAGTCAAAGAGACCATTGAAAAGGTCGGCATGGTAAGAACCACACCATGCTGTGCTGCAGCTGCTGGGCACAGTTGATGGAGAATGTCCTTTGGCCATGTGCAGACCGCGACTTAAAATGCTCCCACCAGAATTGTATGCCAGCCCAGTTGTTTAGCGTTTATTCTGGTTCGGAAGGGGAATGGCAAGGACCTTCCGAATGATGGAAATCTCATTCACCCACGCCCTGATATTTCACCGCCTGCCACCTCCCAAATGCACACCTTACAGCTCTTATCTGGGTTAACAGTAGGGACTAGAAGCATGTTCTGAATCACAGAACACGCACAGCCTTGTTGGCGATAGGAGCTTGGAGGCCCATAGAGCCCATACTGCTAATTAAGAGTCACCTTAGAAGCCCATGAGCTGAGAGCCAAGGGGCAGATGGGGCTTTGCAGCCCGGGAAAGTAGCCCATGTGGGAGAATGAAAACTCTCATCCTAAACCTCCGCTGCCTTGGAGGATATCTTTCGGAAAATAGAATAGAATAGAATAATAGAATAGAATAAATCTTTATTGTCATTGTCCCCTCGCGGGAACAACGAAATTCCTCGGTTGCTGTATCAACTCAAATAAGGCACTCCACATAATTTAAAAATACTGATAAACACAATACAATACAGAACAATATAACAAAATAAGATGACTTCAGAGTCCAGAGTTTCCATTTAAGGCCAAAATTGGTCTAGGAAAGAAACTGCTCTTGAAATGGCTCATTCTCGCCTTCATTATTCTGTATCTCCGTCCCGATGGCAGGAGCTCAAAGAAACGGTGACCAGGGTGCGATGGGTCTCTTGATATATCTAATGCCTTTCTATGGCTCCTGATGGTATAGATACGTTCTAAGGTAGAGAGTGAACAGCCAATAATACTCTCTGCTGTTTTGATAATTCTTCGCAACACAATCCTATCCCGAGAAGTGCAGCTTCCGTACCACACACATAAACCATAATTGAGCACGCTCTCAATGGCACAGTGATAAAAGGCAAGCAGCAGCTTTTGCGGAAGATGGTTTTTCCTTAAAATTCTCAAAAAATACAGTTTGTGCTGCGCCTTCTTCGCAATCCCCCCTATGTTGACACTCCAGGAAAATAAAAGGCTAAGGAGTAAACCCTGCACAAATCTGGCACTGAGTCCCTGAGACGGTTGGATAGCGCCTTGTTCACCTCCTTCCGGCAACTCCTGTAGCCAAGCTTGTGCCAGACGTCTTGCTCTGCTTTCCTTTGGATCCCATCAGCGAGGCTGAGGGGGGGGGTGTCTTGTCGTCTGGGCAGCCTGGGACCTCCAGACACACTGCCCAGACTTGCGCCTGGGGAGCTCACTTCGGTGCTGCTAACACAGCAGTTTGACTTCACCCCCAGAGGTACACTCCATTGTCTCTTGAGATAGATGGATACCAACAGAGGCTTGCGTAAGCTGGTCCAAGATTTCCATTCTGTTGCTTTATTTTTGCAATATTACTCACTCCCAACAGTGTTGAAAAAGACTTCACTGGACCTTTAAGATGGTCTTTTTTATTATAATATTTTTTATTAGTTTTCAATTTCATTCCAATAACAGCCTCATTATAACAATACCAATTTATAATAAAATTACTAATACCAATCATTCAAATACCAAATTATGTAATTTAGGTGGCCCCCCACGTGCTAGAATTGATGGTTTTATGCTTTTCTTTATTTCTGCGTTCCAAAATCTTATTCATTTCTATTACATTCTGGTTATAATAATAATTCCTTATACAACAACTGCAATGTTAATGACTTCTATTCATGTTGACACATTAAATGTTTTATAAAACTACAAGTGAGGCACTCAAAACTATATCCTTATTCTTCCTGTGTGGCAATTATTCTGTCCGTGGTGTTTCTTCCTGTTTCTTCACCACACAGAACCAGTGTGGTGTAGTGGTTAAGAGCGGTAGACTCGTAATCTGGTGAACCAGGTTCACATCTCCGCTCCTCCACATGCAGCTGCTTGGTGACCTTGGGCTAGTCACACTTCTCTGAAGTCTCTCAGCCTCACTCACCTCACAGAGTGTTTGTTGTGGGGGAGGAAGGGAAAGGAGAATGTGAGCCGCTTTGAGACTCCTTCGGGTAGTGATAAAGCGGGATATCAAATCCAAACTCTTCTTCTTCTGTTCTTGTAAAATGTTATGTCTATCTTTTCCTGGTTGTTGCTGTTCTCCATCATCTTCATCGACATAATCTGTCACCTTTTTTCTTCTTAGGTTTCTCTTTATTTATTTAAAGAGCTGCCCATGCACCTCTGGAAGCCGTCTTCATCCGAGGTAGCCCTGATCCGCGACTGGCTTCTGAATCACAGCCTCACTGAAGTGGAGAACAAGCTCGCCTGCATTATCCTGGAAGGGCTGAACTGGGGACTCTGTGAGCAGGTGGGCATAGAGAAAGAAAACTGCAGCTTTTTAATCAACTGCAGGTGGCAGGCTCCATTCTTGAAGACATCCTCCACCCCACAAACACACACACTTGTGCAGGAGTCAAAAGCTCCTTTAAATGGGCATCATAATGAATGCACCAGCTGATTGCAAAGTAAAGCCTGGTTTCAGTCCATAGGAAGGTTTGTGCAGATTCCATAGAGCCCTTTTCTACATGAGAGCTGCATTCTCTTATGGGCAATTTTGTGAGGCCAGTAGATGGGCGGGGACAGAGTGGAAATGGGCGGAGCAACCAATGCGAATCTTACCTTTCTACAAAAGGCTAGTTTTTATCCACATTGCAAATGAGCAGCCAAAGCCTTGGGTATAGAATCATAGAGTTGGAAGAGACCCCAAGGGCCATCCAGTCCAACCCCCTGCCAAGCAGGAACACCATCAAAGCATTCTTGACAGATGGCTGTCAAGCCTCTGCTTAAAGACCTCCAAAGAAGGAGACTCCACCACACTCCTTGGCAGCAAATTCCACTGTCGAACAGCTCTTACTGTCAGGAAGTTCTTCCTAATGTTTAGGTGGAATCTTCTTTCTTGTAGTTTGAATCCATTGCCCCGTGTCCGCTTCTCTGGAGCAGCAGAAAACAACCTTTCTCCCTCCTCTATATGACATCCTTTTATATATTTGAACATGGCTATCATATCACCCCTTAACCTTTTCCAGGCTAAATTGACTTTTTTTTACCCCTGGCCTCTGAAAGCAGACAGTGATGACATCAGGCATGCCTCTGCAAGCCACCACTGTTTATATGTCAGCATGCTCCCTTCTGGGTTGCTTTGCCTTCTCCCTGCTAGTGCGGAGAGGAAACAGGGCTGGGGCTGTTACTCTTCAAGGAACTCTGCTCAGTAAGTGAAGAACAGCCCTCAGTTCTTTGGGACTGAGACAGACCGCAATCCCTTGTACAAACACACCTGCCCCAGGGACCACGGTTTACTGCGATGTGATGGGAGGATTGTACATTTAAGGCCTATGTCTTGGAAATAAGCACTGAGAGCCAGTGTGGTGTAGTGGTTAAGAGCGGTGGACTTGTAATCTGGTGAACCAGGTTCGCGTTTCCGCTCCTCCACATGCAGCTGCTGGGTGACCTTGGGACAGTCACACTTCTCTGAAGTCTCTCAGCCCCACTCACCTCACAGAGTGTTTGTTAGGGGGGAGGAAGGGAAAGGAGAATGTTAGCCGCTTTGAGACTCCTTCGGGTAGTGATAAAGCGGGATATCAAATCCAAACTCTTCTTCTTCATCATCATCAGGGTGGCCTTCATCTCGACCCAGCGGTCCACGCTGAAGTTGCGCTCATGGTCTTAGAAGCTTACCAGAAGTACCTCTCTCAGAAACCGTACAGCGGGCTCATCTCTGAAAGCATCAAGCAGGTACGCCCTTCTTCCTTGAACGCTTTCTGTTAACTTGGCTTTTTCGCCCTGAAGTGTGTTTTTTTTTAAATTTCAATACATAATAAAAACTCCCCCCCCCAACTTCTCACCTGCTTTTCCATGGTGTTTCCATTTCTCACCCCCTGCTGCAGCCTGCCTTCTATCTCTTAAACCTTAACAAAACTGCCCTAATCTTTAATCCCTTATATTGCTCATATTGTCAAATCCTTCTCGTGTGTTCGTCATATAATAATAATACTTTATACAATCCTGTTAGCTTTGGGGGAGGCAGCGACAAGCTGGGTCCCCGTAAACTGCTGCTTAAAAACTGTCCTGCGCTTCTGTTGTATGGAAGGTTGTGCAATTGTCGCCTTGGTCCCTCCACCCTTCCATAAATGTCGATAAAGCAATGCAGATTTTGTGGGCAATGCAGATTTTGCTGGACTACAATTCCCACGTCATTCCTGACCATCAGCAGTGCTGGTGTGCTGATGGGAGTTGGGAGTCCATCAATCTTCCTTACCTGTGAGGCTTAAAGCAAATGCTAAGCGACTTTGCACCGCTCAAAGCTGCCGTGTAGACAACCCAGAAGTCCCGTCTCTCTTTGTCTAGGTCTCCTATCTGGCCAGCGTCGTCCGTTACGGAGAGACACCCGAAACCTCCTTCAACCAATGGGCCTGGGGGCTGGTTTTGAGGCTGAAACTGCACGCCAACGACTACGGCATGCAGCAGGGCTGGCCTCCCGCTCCGGTCTCCTCTGTGACGCTCGAGCTGGCGGAATCGCCCACCTTTCACCCACTGTTGAAGGCCGTCCGGTCGGGCCTCCCCATTGGCTGCTACCTGGCGTTGGCCATGACGACGGTGGGGCATAGGTGAGTGCCAGGAGAACTCTCCCTTGCCCTCTCATCACTTTTAATTTGTATACCGCCTTTCTATCTTACAATACTCAAGGCGGTTTACAAGCTGAAGAAACGGAAGAATGTACGCCTTACAACAATCTAATGCAATGCAAAAATGTGATCATAAAACATAGCTTAAAAATAAGCAATCTACATCAAATAAAGTAACTGTCAGGGGGCTGCATCCCTCCTCCAGTCCGGAGTTAAGTAGTTACCGGGAGCAGCCCCCGATCTTGAAGACAGATTCATCCACCTCCCCTTCAGGTCAAAGCAGTGGAGAAGGGGGGGGGGGCGGTGGAGAGGCTTGAGCTACAGTATTTTCCTGCGTATAAGACTACTTTTTAACCCAGGAAAATCTTCTCAAAAGTTGGGGGTCGTCTTATACGCCGGGTCATATTTCTTATACGGCGAGTATATCCCAAACTCTATATTTTAACTGGGAAAGTTGGGGGTTGTCTTATACGCCCAGTCGTCTTATATGCCGGAAAATACGGTAAGCAGGCAGAAACCTTGTTACGAAAAGGGGGAACGGAAAAAGCGAAGGACAAGGTGTTTCTGCTTCCCCCGCTGGGCTTCCTGGCGGGAAAATAGGAGGAAAGATCCACTTTCGGAATCTGATGACGATGATGGATGAGCCGGTTTTACGACCTGCTCCGCTTGTAAAGCAATTAGCCTAGATTAAAGCCTTAAAAAGCTACATGGCTTGGACTATTATTTTGGGCGATCAATTGCGGATGCAGTCCAGCCCTCCTGTCAGTAACATTCAACAATCTTTGGAATAGTATAGAATAATAATATCAGCATATAAAAATTAAACAGAAACCCACTTTTAACAATTACAATAAATAATTTCGAAACTACGATCAATAAAACAGCAAGCCACAGTGCACAAAATAATACAATACAAATTGAGAAGCAGAGACTGGAGGGTGGGAGGAGGCCTTGCCTGAGGGAGTCTCTCCCCTCCCCTCTGTGCTCATGTCAAGCATTCCTCAGCAGTGCATTTCTGGGTTTACATGCATTTCCCCCCGCCCTCCAGGCCTGCAGCTCGTTCACAGTCAAGTAGAAAGCAGAGGGAAGGGAGTGCAATCATGGCTCAGCGGTGGTGGGGAACCTCTTGCCTGTGGGGCTTATTTGGCCTGTGAAGCTGTTTCCCCCCCCCCCAAACCATGCTGACCTGCCCCAAACCTGGCATCACAGAAACATAGGAAGCTGGTCTGTATAACTGACTGACAATGGCTCTTCAAAGTTTCAGGGAGGGGCCTGTCCCAGGCCTGCCTGGAGATGCTGGGAATGGAACTTGGCATCTTCTTCAGGCAAATCAGGTTCTGTGCCACTGAGCAGTGGCCCTTCCCCTTGCTTATTTATTAAACTTACTACAGTGGTACCTTGGTTTTTGAACAGAATGCATTCCGGGAGCCCGTTCGAAAACCAAAGCGCGGCTTCCGGTTGGCTGCAGGAGCGTCCTGCAGCCAATCGGAAGTCGTGCTGGATGTTCGGCTTCCGAAAATCGTTCGAAAACCGGAACACTCGCTTCCGGGTTTCGATCGTTCGGGAGCCGATCTGTTCGGGAGCCAAGGTACGGCTGTAGTTGCTTGTCGTGTGAAAGTCTCCAAGCGACTTAGAGCAAAGATAGATTTACCGCACATAATATCATGGGGGGGGGGAGGTGCCCAATGCATCTTCCTGTCTGTCTCCCCATAATAGCTTTGAGGCAGGAATCCCCTCAGCTTCCTGGAAGCCGGCAGGCATGTGAGCAGACCACCCTTCTGCCTGTTATTACTGCTATCATTTTGTCCAATGGCTAACAAACCTTCCCCTCTTCTTACACTTTGATAGCGTTGAGAAGTTCTGTGCTGAGGGGATCCCACTCCTGGGCGTTTTGGTGCAGTCGCGGCATCTGAGAACAGTGGTTCACGTGCTGGATAAAGTCTTAGCGTTGTTCTACCCGTGCCAGTATTACCTGCTGAAGAACGAACAGTAAGCCCAAGACTGCCTGCCTTGCTTGTATTCCCCCATCCATCCTTTCAAAATTCTGCTGTTACTGCATCTCAAGGCAGCCCTGTATAGGAAAGTTTTAAATGTTTAATGTTTTATTATGTTTTTGAATATGCTGGAAGCCGCCCAGAGTGGCTGGGGCAACCCAGTCAGATGGACGGGGGTACAAATATTATTATCGTTGTTGTTATTATTATTATTTATTAAACAGGGCAGGCTGGTTTTTGCAGCTCAGCCAGAGGGCCCTTTCTGAGAGTTGGTGTATGTAGCGCACAGCGTTTGAAATTAGCTGGGCATTTTGCAACTGGCAACTGGCCTTTTTCAACAGGATTGAGATGTCCAGGTGCCACCTTTGGCGCCTAGCATCTCCACTTGCCTGGCCTGCTTCTCTGGGTGATTCAGGGGGGTCTGCAGGGTTTTTTTGCTGCTGCCGCTGCGCTGCCGGGCAAACCAGCTGTTTTGCGGGGCAGTGTGGTAGCAAAATACATATCTTTTGCTGCTGTGCTACCTTGCAGACCCCCTGAATCACCTGGCAGCAAAAAATGAAAGAAAGAACTTTTTGTTGTTGTTACTGCTATCTGCCTTTAAAAAGAAATCCCAATCTAGGTACAAAAATGGCGACTAGACATTCTCTTTTGGTACCACCATCCAGATTCCAGCAGCCATATGGCTCCTAGCTTTTGTATCCCAGTTTCTAACAATGGTAGTGGGGCAACTGTACCTTTTTGACCTGGCAACTAAATTGGCAACTTATTCTTTGTCCTGTCCCCCCCCCCCCGCCCACCACCCAGGTTTCTGTCTTGCCTCTATCAATTCCTTCAGCTGGACAGTGGTGTCCCCCAAGGGATGACTCAGCAAGTGACGCAGAAAGTCACTCAACACTTAACTGGGACGAGTTACGGTGAAAACATCAAGCTGCTCAACTGCATGATTCAGGTCAGGAGCTAGATTATTTATGGTATGCATATTTATGGTATGATAAGGTAAAGGCACATCAAGGATTTAAAAACCATATAATAAGAAAGGCTCTTTTCAGAGTCTGGATGAAATACAAGGATCTCCTAGAAAGAAAAACGCCCAGATGGCTGTCACCGGTAGAAGCTAAGGCCTATAAAAGATTAAATATGGAAGAAAATTGGCCAAAATATCCTGAGATGTTATTGTATGAAGGAGAACAAGTCAGGTTGAAACCCTATGAACAATTGACAGGAAAGATTCATAATTGGTTACAATATCATCAATTCAATGAACTTTTCAAAATGGATAAAAAGATTGGCTTTCAATTGGAAAAGTCAAAACTGGAAACAGAACTATTAGAACCAAAGATTAAGATCCTGTCTAAAATGTACAATTTGCTGTTGGAATGGCATACACAAGATGAGTTAGTTAAATCTGCAATGATAGACTGGGCAAAAGACGTTGGACACAATATTATGATGACAGACTGGGAAAAACTATGGAGATCAGGAATAACTTTCACAGCATGTACCTTGCTAAGAGAAAACATAATGAAAATGATCTATAGATGGTACTTGACCCCAGTCAAGCTGGCAAAAGTCTATCATTTGCAGGACAACAAATGTTGGAAGTGTGGAGAGGTTGAAGGAACTTTCTATCATATGTGGTGGACTTGCCCGAGGTTGAAGGCCTTCTGGGAGATGATTTATAATGAATTGAAGAAAGTGTTTAAAAACACATTTTTGAAGAAACCAGAGGCCTTCTTGCTTGGAATGGTCCACCAGGTATTACCAAAAGAAGACCACACTTTGTTCATGTATGCCACAACAGCAGCAAGAATACTTATTGCAAAATACTGGAAGACAAAGGACTTACCAACCCTGGAAGAATGGCAGATGAAAATGATGGAGTATATGGAGACCGCTGAACTGACTGGACGAATCCGCGACCAGAGGGATGATGCAGTGGAAAAAGAGTGGAGAAAATTTAAAGATTACCTTAAAAAATATTACAAAGTATAAAAATGGAAGGAAATGCCAATGTAAAATTAGTTTACAGCAGAAAATTAGAGTAGCATTATGGTAGTGATATTGTATTGTATTGTATTAAGAAATTGTTAAGTAGTATCTAACCCAAGTTGGTTTTTATATATATATTTTAAGGTAAGCATAAGGTTTAGTGAAAGTAATTATGAATCTATTGTAGATTTAAGGAATTAATTTAGATGTAGTGGAATTAAATGAAGTGATAAGTTGAAGTATAAGGAAATTGCCGGTAGATAACAGATAAGGAGAAACGACATAGAGGGACAGGATGGAGGAAGTCATGACATAATGTGAAGAACCTAAAGATAAGAGTATAATTATTAATGTAATGTGTTTGTTTGTGTATGTAGTGTATGTTAGTGTGTAAATGTTTGCATGTTCAATAATTTGTTGTGGAAATTTAATAAATATTATTAAAAAAAAAAAAAATAGAAGCATGTCTGCTTCGACCGTGGGCTCTTTTAAGGCTGGAAGGGAACCAACGGACCAAACCACCCATCCCTTTGCTCCTAAAGATCAGCCTGCACTGTGCCAGAGTAGAATGTGCCACAAGACGACAGCAAGGAGTTATATGTCAGTTTTAATGTTTCCTGTGAACTGCTTAGAGGCTTTACAACAATCAAGCAGCATATGAATTTTTGTTAAAGAAATAAAATAAGAATTGTTGCCCCATGCAAATGAATGTGTGTGTCCACACAAGCGTGGAATCTCGGAATCATCGAATTGTCAAGTTGGAAATGACCCAACGGGTCCCTTATTCCAAACCCCTGCAATGCAGGAATCTCAGCTAAAGAATCTGACAGAACATGTGTAGCATTGCAAGTGCATAATGCAGCTTCCTGAGAATCTTGGCTCTTCCTTCCTTTCCGAAATTAAGCTTCTCATCCTTAGGCTTGACAAGATAGGCTTGAGAGCTTGTAGGTCTGTATCTGCTAAAATTTCAGGAGTTCCAGGGATGACTGAATGAGAGTGACAGGGGTCGGGGTGGGTTCAGGGTACATCAGTGCAGCTAAAATGTCCTGACCCCGACCTCTGGAAGCAGCCAGGACTTTGATGCAGGGGAACAGAAGCCAGGACCAGCTGTGCAAGCAACATCAGTGTGTTCTGTGTCCAGGCAGAGTCTCCAATGCGGAGCCAGAACCTGCCAGCTGGAAGTGCCTTCAGCCGCCCCTTCCCCACCGAGGCCAATTCCCCTGAGGGACGGTCTTTGTCCATGCCAGGAGCCTCACGCTTTCCAGTGCTTCTGTTCAGCAAGCACTGCCATAGAGGCAACAACGAAGGGGGGAAGCCTAGGAAGGGTTACATGACCTCAGCAAATTGCCGACTCGGAACTGTCCAAGGTCCTGCGAAAGAGAGAGAGTGGGAGTCCTGGTAGTAGATGACTCGGTCAAGGAAGCCAAGTTGCATGCAGCTGGGGAGGTGGGGGCTTGTAGAATCGCCAAGCTCTTCTGGATTTCTGACCATTTCTGAGGCCATCCCCAAGGAGATCCTGATGCTGAACATCAGGTAGAATTTTCAGACAGCGAGAGCTGGGATGGGCTCCCTGGAAAGGTGGTGCACTCTCCTTCCTTGGAGGTTTTTAAGCAGAGGTTGGATGGTCATCTGTGAGGGATGCCTTAGTGGAGATTCTTGCATTGCAAGGGGTTGGACTACATGACCCTCGGGGTCCCTTCCGGCACTACAATTCTGTGACCACCCTGAGTCTCCCGTTAGAAGAAGCATGCAAAAATGGTGGGCAAAAGACACAATGTCAGTGAGTTGACTGTGCTGTGAATGAGTGAAAATCAGGCCCTGTACTGTGTGTTTGTGTTTGTGTGTAGGGACACAGGTGGCGCTGTGGGTTAAACCACAGAGCCTAGGGCTTGCCGATCAGAAGGTTGGCGGTTCGAATCCCCACGACGGGGTGAGCTCCCGTTGCTCGGTCCCTGCTCCTGCCTACCTAGCAGTTCGAAAGCACATCAAAGTGCAAGTAGATAAATAGGAACCGCTCTGGCGGGAAGGTAAACGGCGTTTCTGTGCGCTGCTCTGGTTCGCCAGAAGCAGCTTTGTCATGCTGGCCACATGACCTGGAAGCTGCACGCTGGCTCCCTCGGCCAATAATGTGAGATGAGCACGCAACCCCAGAGTCGGACACGACTGGACCTAATGGTCAGGGGTCCCTTTACCCTTTAAAGCCCATGCAGTGAGCATTCCCATGGAAATACTGTTTGGACTGCTTTTCTATCACCTGCAGAAATCCGTCTCTAACCGTGGCAGCGTTTTAATAAGAAGGGCTGTTCTCACGCCTTATTGCTGCCCTGCAGGTGTTTGGGTTTTCTCCGCCCCTTATTGCGATCTCGTTTCACCCTTCCGCCCTTTTTCTCGGCAGACTCACATTTTTATGAGCAGCCTTCCCAACGGAGTCGGGCCAGCGGCCGTGTTGGAGTTCTGGGTCCAGGCCCTCACCAGCCAGCCGCTGTGGCACAAGGAGAGAGCCGTACTCTGCCTGATGGACCACTTGTGCCAAGCCGCTTTCCAGTTCAACCAAGAGGACTGTGTGCAGAAGCTGCTGTACCAGCAACACAAGGTACGGACGCCCCATCCCTCTCTCCCTCCTGGGTTAGGAAATGCTTTAACTAGCAGTGTCTGTCTCGAGAGACGATGGAGTGCACTTCTTTGGGTGACCATCCCCGGAGGTGTAAGCCTGGAGGTCCTGGGCTGCCCAGACAACAAGACTCGCTGATGTGGTCCAAAGGAAAGCAGAGCAACATCTTTGGCACCATCTTGCCTGCAGGAATTGCTGGAAGGAGGCGTACAAGGCGCCATCCAACCGTCTTAGGGACTCCACTCTGGATTTGTGTAGGGTTTTCTTCTCCTGAAGATATCCAGCAAGGCAGTGGAGGTTTAGGATCAGAGTTCTCCTTCTTCTTGATGGGCTTCCTTCCCAGGCTGATGACTCCCATCTGCCCCTCCTGTTTAAATAATGGCCAAGTAATGCGGAACGTGTTGGGACGCTGTGGCAGCCTATTCCCTGCTCTGGAAGTGGGATGGACTTGTTGAGCTTTGGGATCCCTTCTAACACTGGTACTCTCTGATTCTTGGGTGTGTAGCTATTTAATTCATGAGCTTGGCCCTTCCTTCTTCCCATGACCTAATGCAGGCTTCCTCAAACTCGGCCCTCCAGATGTTTTTGGCCTACAACTCCCATGATCCCTAGCTAGCAGGACCAGTGGTCAGGGAAGATGGGAATTGTAGTCTCAAAACATCTGGAGGGCCGAGGTTGAGGAAGAAATCACCACTCTTGGAAGCTGTACCTGTTGATTGCCAACCTCTGGAGGGAACGGAGAACAGATTTGCTCTATTTATGTGACAGCTCTTCAGATATTTGAAGATGGTGGTCCCCAGTGCTTCTTCCTCGTTTCTTCTCCAAGCTAAACTTGCACACCTTCTTTAACCCTTCCAGACCCCTAAGCCTCGTTGCTGCCCTCTTCACACTAGAGTTTGGCTTCCCTGTGCTATATATTGCATCAAACATTATTATGTCAACTGCTGTTTGAAATGGTGTCCCCCTGACCTCTGATACAGGCAAAAAGAGTGTTCTTAAAGTCTGAAGATGCTTCTGTGACTTAAATCCCATTGCCTTTCAGCCTAAATCTCTGGCCTGGAATAGCTCAAGGTCTTCTCACCTGCCTTTTCTCTCTTACCCAAACTTCCCAGAATGCCTTGGGCTACCACTGCGACAAGGGGCTGCTCTCTTCCTTAGTCAGCTGGATCGTGGCTGGAAATGTCACGCCTTCCTTCATCGAGGGAAACGCAAATCCCGCGCAGGTAGGGAATTGCCATAGAGTTGACGTCCTAGATGGGCTTGGAGGGTGTTGCCCAGCCTTTCTCTCTCTCTCTCTCTCTCTCTCTCTCTCTCTCTCTCTCTCTCTCTCTCTCTCCATGCTTATTTCCATGCTTTTTACATACAAGAAAAACAATACCGAAATGGGGTACAACTTAAGAGGGGAGGGGAAAGGAAAGAAAATAAAATTTACACAATCTGTTAATGAGATAAAAATTATGACAAAAATTTGTGATTGCAATTTCATGTTACAATAAAAATTACGGTAAAATCTCATTATCTTTTATACTCCCATTTATTCCTTAATTCTTTATCATAGATTTACTGCCATATCAAAATACTATCTTTTATATTAATATTTTCACACTTTATAAATGTTTATATTATATAAGCAATTAATAAAAACTGCTGGGATCACTCAAAAGCTGCTACACTGGGAAGAAACCAGGGTGGATTTGATTTTAATCAAATCACAATTTAAATTACGATTTAAATCACTAGTCAGTAAGACTTGATTTAAATCATTTTTTTTAACAGAAAGACTTATTCTTCCTGGTATAATCTTAATATTTACAACCATATGAAGGTTTCATTTTTGGAATAATAAATTTTCAGAGCAGTTTTTACAGTTATATCAAAAATCACTGATTTGGTTATATTGTTAGAAATACATAGACTGATAATTATGAAATTATGGTGAGTTAACTGTTTAAATTTGGACAACTTTTCTGCTGTACTTTATTGGAAGGAGAAAAAATCATTTCCTTAATAACAATTTAAACAGTTTATTTAACTAAAACAATAACATTAATAGCATATGTAACCATGTTTGTTAACTGATGTGGTTAAACAATTATATATATAAAAAAAACTTAGACTGAGTTTTAGCACACATGAAAAACTTAAAACGAATCCTTATCTCCTGATGAATAGCCTTTGGACTATAATGTAACTTAAATAGAAAACTATCTTTAGAAAGATTTTTCCTCCAAAAGCATTTTATTTTAAAAATCCAATTTAAATAAAAAAAAATCTGATTTAAATTTTAAAAATCCAATTTAAATAGAAAAAAATCCGATTTTAAAATATTTTTTTAAATAAAAAAACATTGTTTTTTATCCTCCCTGGAAGAAACCATCTTGAGTCTCAATGGGCCTCCTTGGAGCTTCTCTTCCCTTGGTTTTTGCTGTTGTTCAGTCGTTCAGTCGTGTCCGACTCTTCGTGACCCCATGGACCAGAGCACGCCAGGCACTCCTGTCTTCCACTGCCTCCCACAGTTTGGTCAGACTCATGTTGGTAGCTTCGAGAACACTGTCCAACCATCTTGTCCTCTGTCGTCCCCTTCTCCTTGTGCCCTCCATCTTTCCCAACACCAGGGTCTTTTCCAGGGAGTCTTCTCTTCTCATGAGGTGGCCAAAGTATTGGAGCCTCAGCTTCAGGATCTGTCCTTCCAGTTCGCACTCAGGGCTGATTTCCTTCAGAATGGATAGGTTTGATCTTCTTGCAGTCCATGGGACTTCCCTTGGTAGCCTTTGCTTTTATTACTTTCAGGTCTGGTTTGCGTGGACCATCCTGAATACGGAGTCCATCTTCGAAGAGGATTCCCAACTTCGTAGAGTCGTGGAAAAGGAGTTGGTGATCAGCAGTTCAGCTCCTGATCAGGCTCTGAAGGTAGGACCAACATGTCTTCTCTGGGCGATGGATGCCTTCTCTGAAAAGGCACCCAGAACAAGCTCGTGATGGGAGAAATGGACTTCACGGAAGGCGACGCAACCAATTTTCTTTTCTGTCTGCAGAAAGCGCAGAGCCAGCTGAAGCTGCCCATCGTCCCTTCTCTCCAGCGGCTGCTGATTTATCGCTGGGCTCATCAAGCCCTCGCTACCCCCGCCGACCACCCGCTGCTCCCGCTCATCTGGCAGAAATTCTTCCTCCTCTACCTCCACCGCCCGGGGCCGCAATATGGGTGAATTCACATCTGGAGGGTTTTTATTTAATTTCGTTATTTATTTCGTTTCTGTGTCTCTTCCCATAAGGCATCTCAAAACGATTACTGTACCCTGTAATGACATAGATATAAAGGTAAAGGGACCCCTGACCATTAGGTCCAGTCGCGGACGACTCTGGGGTTGTGGTGCTCATCTCGCATTATTGGCTGAGGGAGCCGGCGTACAGCTTCCAGGTCATGTGGCCAGCATGACAAAGCTGCTTCTGGCGAACCAGAGCAGCGCACTGAAACGCCGTTTACCTTCCTGCTGCAGCGGTACCTATTTATCTACTTGCAGTTTGACGTGCTTTCAAACTGCTAGGTGGGCAGGAGCAGGGACTGAGCAACGGGAGCTCACCCCGTCGCGGGGATTCGAACCGCCAACCTTCTGATCGGCAAGCCCCAGGCTCTGTGGTTTAACCCACAGCGCCACCCGCGTCCCGACATAGATATAAGAACCGACTAGAAGCAATTGCACACCCAGAAACAATTTTAAGAAACAACTGCAAATATAAAGGCAGTTTAAAGTGACAACATAACATCAATTAAGATGCCAGCTGTGATGAATGTTTTAGGAGGCTCATTGAAAGGGGAACACATTTTGCTTTTTGATTATATGAGTTGCTCTACATGCAAAAGGCCTTTGGCCGCCTGTTAATCCCTGACAGCCTCCCCAAGTGAAAGGGATCAGTTAGAGCAGGTGATAAAGAAAGGTGACCTTCTGCCTGAGACCCTGGGGAGCTGCTGCCAATCAGAGCAAACAACACTGGGGGTAGACAGGCAAATAGTCAAACCCGTAAAAGGCAGGTTTTTATGTTCGTGTATTGGGGATGAGCAGGTGGCAGCTCAGGAATCCTGGTTAAAACTGAAATTTCTCTTTACCAAGACACAGGAACATGCCTCTCTCTGGATGTACTTGGGCTCCCAGCTCCCACCAGCCTGAGCCAGCATAGCCAAATATATTTAGAAATGTGTATTAAGTTTCGTTTGTCCAATTTCTGCAATTTTTTAAAAGAAAAACCCAAACGTAATGAAATAACTCATGCAAAAGTGGTATGAACTGGAAGTAAACTGATTTGTCCATTGCTAAGTTTCAATTTGAGGGACGCGGGTGGCGCTGTGGGTTAAACCACAGAGCCTGGGGCTTGTCCATCAGAAGGTCAGCGGTTCAAATCCCCACGACGGGGTGAGCTCCCATTGTTTGGTCCCTGCTCCTGCCAACCTAGCAGTTCAAAAGCACGTCAAGTGCAAGTAGATAAATAGGTACCGCTCTGGCGGGAAGGTGAACGGCGTTTCTGTGCACTGCTCTGGTTCGCCAGAAGTGGCTTAGTCATGCTGGCCACATGACCCGGAAGCTGTACGCCAGCTCCCTCGGCCAGTAACGTGAGATGAGCGCCGCAACCCCAGAGTTGTCCGCGACTGGACCTAACGGTCGGGGGTCCCTTTACCTTTAAGTTTCATTATGACCACCTTAGTCTCTTTTTCTTCAAAAGGGAAAAGGTCTACATACTGCTTTTCTAAGCGATTTCACTTGTGTTGGTTGTAAATGAGAAAGATTCTTCTTTTGAAGGTTACCTGTAGATGGATGCATTGGGAAAAGGTTCTTCCAGAGTCCCGCTCACCTTGGCTTATTAAGCGACCTGAAGCATCGCCTGATCGAGGCTGCGGACTTCCACCACTCAGCCAGCAAAGCGCTCAGGCTAGAGAGCCCGGCAGGGGGCAACGAAAGCTTAGCAGAGAAAGGAGGTGGCAAGAAGGTCTACCTGACCTCCCCTGAACTGCACAAGGAGCTCGTCAGGTAATCATATGTCCACCATGCTCTTCCAAAGAAGACCTTGTCCGGAAGCAGAACCTGGGGTGCTGTTTTTCTGGAGGATCTCCTTACGCTTCCAATCACAGTTCACCCATCCCTTGCAATAGAGTATCCTGGTTCAGGGCATGGCGATGGGCTTTAGATGCACGGTCTCCACGCGTTCTAGTTCCACAGAACCCTTTCTTCAACGGCCTGCCTCCCTCAGACTCCCCTCTATGTGCTGCAAAGGATTCTGGGAAATGTTCTAGGGTGGGGGTGGGGGGGGAACCTTTTGCGTGTGTAGGTCACCCAGCCATTCCCACCAATAACTCACACATGAAGCATAATTTTTGGTTTGGGTTTTTGGCATAATTTTGGCCACAACTTTTATTGAATTACAAATCACGTGAGTGGTTGCGTAGGCATTGGTTCGCACTGTCCACTAGACAGGGCTGACTCCTAGTCAGCAAGACTATCTGTCCTCTTGACAGAGCTGACCACTGGTCAGCGATTGGGGAAACCATTAGCTGGGGAGAGTAATGGGGCTGGTAATCGGAGCCTCCCCCTCCCCAGGGGTTCCAGGGGCTCTTGCGTAGGCCCTGCAACCCCGGGTTCGGACAAGCATGTTGAGCCCCCGGGCTTCCTTTAACGGAATTCCCATCACCATCATCCTTCTTGGATGGCAACCACTGAACCAATGCCTAACCGCCAACCTTACAAGTTGTGACTAATTGCTTTATAGTAGGCAAAAACCAAGAGGCACGGCCAATCAGCCAAATGGACAAAATTCCTACTAGGCCCCTCAAGCGGAGGCGACCCCATGACAGGCACAGCAAGGTCAAAGCACAAGCCTATACCAGGGAGGGGGGGACGGGAGATCCGAAGCTCCAGACAAGAGTGCCCAATGGATCACGTGCAGATCCATATAAAGGACGCTGAGCTGTCAATCACCTGCCTTATGCAAATTTGGCCAGCACAAGCTGGTCAATAACTGCTGTGGCCACAAGCCCTTCCCCCAAACCAAGAGGAATGGCTTCATGCCCATCCCGCAACTAAGGCTCTCTTCGAGAACCCCCTTTTTTAGCTCACAGGTTACTTCTGCTTGGGAGCAGCCTCCTGGAGACCACAGGCCTTTGCAAAAGCAAATGGAGCAATGTGTGTGAATGTTACCTTTGTACATACCCCTCTCTGACTGTCATCCAGGCATTGGCAAAGTGCAAGGGCGCGTTCTGGGCAGGCAATAACTCTTGAGGGGTGCTGCTTGGATGGGTTTGTGGCCTGGCGGGCAGTTAATAATAATAATTTTATTATTTATACCCCACCCATCTGGCTGGGTTTCTCCAGCCACTCTGGGCGGCTCCCAACAGAGTATTAATAATAATAAAGCAATAAAACATCAAACAATAAAAGCTTCCCTAAACAGGGCTGCCTTCAGATGCCTTCTATAAGTCAGATAGTTGTTTATTTCCTTGACATCGGATGGGAGGGTGTTCCACAGGGTGGGCACCACTACCGAGAAGGCCCTCTGCCTGGTTCCCTGTAACCTCACTTCTCGCAGGGAGGGAACCACCAGAAGGCCCTCAGAGCTGGACCTTAGTGTCCGGGCAGAACGATGGGGGTGGAGACGCTCCTTCAGGTATACTGGACCAAAGCCGTTTAGGGCTTTAAAGGTCAGCACCAACACTTGGAATTGTGCTCGGAAACGTACTGTGTACATTGATGGAAACGCAGCTGGGCCCACGGTTTAAGCTTGGCTCTCCTTGTTATGCTTTTCAGGCTTTTCAACACGTACATTTTGTGGCTGGAGGAAGAGAACTTTCAGAAGGGAGACACGTACATCCCCTCCCTGCCAAAGCAATATGATGCCCACAGGCTCGCCAAGATCATGCAGAACCAGCAGGTAACGTGGAGGGTCAAAGGTGAGGTTGGTATAACTTTTCCCCCGTCGGGGACGACCGGCGCGGCATTTTTTCATGCCGGGGAGGCCCGGCACAACTTTTTATTTTGGGCCGTAGCGGCCCAGCGCGGCTTTTTTCCGCGCCATGGCGGCGGCGAGCACCCCTCAGAGGCGCCTGCAAGCAAAGGAGAGCTGCGGGAGCCTGGCCGTCCACATCGAAAAGGTAAGTGACCCCCGATTTCTCTTCCCATAGGAGCGCATTAATCCGTTTTTAATGCATTCCTGTGGGAAATCGCGTTTCGACTTACGAGTTTTTCGACTTCCGAATGTGCATTCGGAACGCATTAAATTCGTAAGTCGAGGTACCACTGTATAGAGGAGGGAGAAAGGTTGTTTTCTGCTGCTCCAGAGAAGCGGACACAGAGCAATGGATTCAAACTACAAGAAAGAAGACAGTGGAATTTGCTGCCAAGGAGTGTGGTGGAGTCTCCTTCTTTGGAGGTCTTTAAGCAGAGGCTTGACAGCCATCTGTCAAGAGTGCTTTGATGGTGTTCCTGCTTGGCAGGGGGTTGGACTGGATGGCCCTTGTGGTCTCTTCCAACTCTATGATTCTATATCCGACGCCCCTGCCGCCGTGATGTAAAAGAGACTGGGAGCTCTCCCTTCCACAGCCATCCATATTTCATTTCTCTCGTTCCGTCGTAGGATTTGTGGATAGAGTTTGTGGACGTTGAGCGCGTTCAGCACGAATTCCAGGAAGTGCTGGACTCTTGGTTTCAAGTCAAGGTAGAATCGCATGCAGCCTCAAGTACTTTGTCTTCACAGACGGACTTCACCGACCCTCTGCTGGGTAAGCAATGCTCACGGTGCTTAGAAACAGAGCAACAACAAGAATATGTCAGTGCTTTAACTCAGACTTTTGCTTGCAGTACTTTAATGGTGTAGCTGTTTTGGATCGTTAATAGAGAAATGCCATTTGTTACTCTAGTTTTCTTAATAATCGCAGCAGTGATTATATTTATATACTCCTGCTTTTTGGTGGAGAGGTAAAAAACCCACTTAGATTAAAACACTTACACGAACTTTGGTCTTGTAAGTAGGTCTTCCTGATAAACTTACGCTGAGCCTACAATTCTGATTTGGCAATTCCTGTAATCTGATTCTGCAAAACTGTACGAGTGTTTTTAGTGTAGTGCACTCTTGCATTTTTTAATTTTTCAAAAAATTGCTCAGAATAGTGAGTAGGTGAACCTCTCATCATAATGGGAGACGACTGAAAGAAATGATCTTCATGTTTCCACTTTAGTATTCTTAACGTTAATCTTGCTTTCAGAGTAGAGTAGGGTAGGTGGGGGGTTATTGTTTTGCTGTTTTGTTTTACAGTACTTATTTACATGTTTTTATCCTGTGTTTTATTCTGTGAACAGCCCTAAGTTCTTGTGTTGAAGGGTGGTATGAGTGAATGAATGAATGAATGAATTAAATTAATAAATTCATTCATTCATTCATTCATTCATCCATCCATCCCTGAGAAGGGTGAGTAGATTATCTAAATCTCCTTGCTTGATAATTGGCTAAAAGCTCTGCAAGTTTAGTCTGCTCAGGTCTTATGAGTTGTAGCCCATAAAGTTCTACTCAAGGTTGGCCCATTGAAGTTAATGGATGCTGGTTAGTCATGCCGATTAATTTTAACAGGTCCATTCTGAGCAGAACTAAAATGGGATGGAGCCCCATGTTAGTCTGACTCCCACAAGCTTAGTAGCAGGCAGAGGGCCTTTTTGGTAGTGGAATGCCCTTCCATCAAACGTTAAGGAGAAGAGTAATTATATAACACTTAGGAAACATCTGAAGGCAGCCCTGTATAGGGAAGCTTTTTAAGGTTAAATGTTTTATTATGTTTTTATATATGCTGGAAGCTGCCCAGAGTGGCCAGTCAGATGGGCAGGGTACAAGTAAATAATAATAATAATAATAATAATAATAATAATAATAATAATAATAATAATTATTATTATTATTATTATTATTATTATTATTATTATTATGCCTGCAAGCTCATAAGCAGTCCTCTCCTCTTACGTGGTGACCATTCAGAGTAGTTAAAGCAAACCAGACTCAGACCACAGTTTGATATCCAGGTTTGTCAGATAACCTGCTCAGTAGAATTAAAGAGTAACTGGGGAAGCCAGGAGGCGCTGGTGGGGAATCCAGTTGATCCCGCGTTATAAAGTGCGGTGTTTTAGTTTTGCAGAGGGGCAGCAACGAATGGCATTGGGCAGAAGTTCTGAGAGCGCTAGAGACCTTCTTTTAGGTGTGAAATGATTTCTCGGTGCAAATTTTGTTTTCTACCTGTTGCTGATCAACCAGAAAGCGGTGCAGCTGGTGACTGCTTCACATCTCTCTTCTCTTTCAGCCAAAGAGAGAATCATCAGCAGCTTAAAGAAGTACGACGCCCCCCAGCCCCCTCTCCCGCTTCAGCCGATGAAAGCTCCTGTGCCTGCTATTTCTCCCGCTAGCTTGGTGAATCAGAGAGAAGCCAAAGAGCTGGTTCGCGCCAGCCTCAGCATCCTGCAGCACCGTGCCAAGTGAGACACAGGCTTCCTTGTCGTTGTCTTTGTGCATCTCTCCGCTGTGTTGCGTTGAGCCCCTTTAAGTGTAGCCCAGCCTCCAGGCTGCCTCCTCCGTCTCTTCCTTTGGACACGGAGAAATCCTGCTGCAGGCCTGTGTTAGGAGCTCTAGGTGCTGCATGCAAACCTTTGAGAGAGCCAGTGTGGTGTAGTGGTTAAGAGCAGTAGACTCGTAATCTGGTGAACCGGGTTCGCGTCTCCGCTCCTCCACATGCAGCTGCTGGGTGACCTTGGGCTAGTCACACTTCTTTGAAGTCTCTCAGCCCCACTCACCTCACAGAGTGTTTGTTGTGGGGGAGGAAGGGAAAGGAGAATGTGAGCCGCTTTGAGACTCCTTTGGGTAGTGATAAAGCGGAATATCAGATCCAAACTTCTTCTTCTTCTTCTTCCTTGGGGCATCACTTTCCCCTCTTCTTTCTTATGTGCAGCATCCATGGCTAGAAAAAGAACCCCATGTGCCTGGTAGCCTAAACGTTTGAGGAGAGCTCTATTATTATTATTTTGGTTAATGTATGGGTTGCCGCCGTTATTGATTTTTCAGGTCTGCGGCGCTCCGAGAGTCCCAGCAAGTTGCTTTCAACAGCGAGATCCTGGACACGCTGCCAAAACTCTATAGCAACAGAGAAGAGCAAGTTACTCACCATCTGGAGTGTCGGGGCAGCTCCGGGAAAAGTTGCCAGGGAGCAGCTCTTGTGACAATCCAGGTTGGAACAGACACCTCTCCCTTCTACAGTTTGAGGGCCTCGGCCAGCCCCGCACCCTCGTTTCCATGCACTATGGGGTGGGTTGTTGAGTTCATGGGTTGTATTCAACTTAGCAGTGTCCTAGACTGGTTGGGCGCAGAGGGATGGTGGGAGGAACCAGCTGGGGAACCCCCAAGGGACTGGTCCAGCGTCGCCCAGTGAGCTTCATGGGTGAGTTCAGGAGTTGAAATCTGGTCTCCCAGGTCCCAGTCCAACACTCTGATCCCCACAACACGCACACATGAACACTTTTTCTTCCTTATGCCTATTGCCAGGGATCTGCCTCCCCCTGCCAGTCCAGCTTTGAGTGTTTATAGGCAGCCGGCACCTGTTCTAACTACTGATTCATCTTCGAATGAAAACAGCAGTTCTTCGGGGGAGAAGCAGTTAGTGGCTGGGAGAGAAGGTGTGCCAGGGCTCCAGAGATTGAGTGAGAGGCCTGGCACCACCCAGCAGGCTCGGCCGGAGGGAGAGCCGTCAGGTCAGGCACAGAGATTACGTAGGAGGGGGAGGAGGAGATTTAGGTTGCCAAGAATGTTGTGTTGGCGCCAAAATCGGAGGGAGGCACTTCGGGATTCTGCTAGTGAGTGAAACAGACATGATAAGATTAAGCTCTGCACTGTATATTATTGAGCACTGATTAAAACAAGTAAAAAGACAGATGGCGTGGCTCTCTTATTGAACAACCGACAAGGGGGAACCTGACACCTATGGATGCTAGATACTTGCTCTAAAAATTCCAGGGGGAGATTCTGTGCCAGAGTCACATTCTGGGCCTCTGTGATGCTGCAGGCCTTGCATGGGCCCTGCTGTAACTCACTGTTCCCTCTTTAAGTTTGAAGGGAAGCACAAAAACGAAGCCATCAGTCAGCAGCTTCATGCGCTAAAGAAAGAAGTGAAGCAGCTGCAAGCAGAGGCCACTCAGCCCCCTTCTTTGAGTGTGGTGGAAGCCGCTGTGCACATGGAAAACTTTATAACGTAAGTTGCTGGGGCATCTCTCTCTCTCTCTTTCTCTCTCTCTCTCTCTGGGGTCATGCTTCTCTGGTCCTGATGATGTCCAGTGCTGGAAACTTCAGGCATGCAGCTGGAATCTAGCTCAACATCTGTTTGGTGGGATAGAGCAAAAAACCGTTGTGCATCAGGCCGTGGGCAGGACCCAAAGGACTCTATGCAAGGTTCGGTTCTGGTCCTTTTGTAGCCTCTCCTCCTTCATACCACAGCCCTTCACAACCCCTTCAAATGTATTCTTAAAAGGCCACTTCTAATGTATCCCAAACGCAGATGAAAGCTTCGTTCATCTTGAGAACCATCATGTGAAACTTGATTATGACATTTTGAGAGATGTCTGTTCATTGAAAGAACTTCCCAGAATGGGTAGCAGGTGGAATGACTGCAGTGTGGCTTTCTGCATAATATGTTTCCTAATTTCATTTGGTTTTGCACAGAGCTTTGATAAATATCTACAAGCTTCAGTCTACGCCCGGGATTCACAGAGTTGGGATCGACCTGTTCTTTGCCGTGGTGGGATTTGTCTGTGACGAAACACAACGGCATCCGCCTACGAGGCAGTTCTTCACCTCCTGCATTGAGATCCTTGGCCAAGTAAGCTGGTCTGGCCTAGAATTCTTTTTTGCTTGTTGCACTGATGCTTCATGGTCCAAGTGTAGATGAGCTGGGGCAAAGCCAAGCAGAATAGAGAAGGGTCTTTGCTGAACAAACCCCTAGATCTAAGTCTCTTTCCAGGTGTTCATCGCAGGAACCAAATCAGAATGCAAGCCAGTGCTGCAAACAATTCTGAAGAATCGGAGGCTCTGCACCCTCCTGTCTCCTTACTTCACTCCTGTTGCCTCCCCAGAAGAATTTGTCAGCTTGTATGAGAAAGTTGTGTCTTTCCTTGGCGACGACAACAGTGATGTCATTTTCATGCTGCTCACAAAGGCAAGAGGCTCTCAAGCTCTCCTTTTTATGACCCGGGAAGTTGATCTCGCATGGGTTTCCCTTTTTGAAGTGTTTGTTGTGGGTGCACGGATGGTGGAATAATGTTAATGCAAGTACAGCCAAGCCAAACAGTCTTACTGAAACGTACTCCTTTAACCTGCGGGTTGGAGGCTTACTGTGCTAAGATGTTCCAGCATAACAATACAAAGCGAATGTCAAGCTTCTTCCAGGCTAGTGTAGATGGAACACCCCACACTCTTAATCAGTGGCCTGATTCCCCATTACACTAAACTATGGCTTGTTTAGCTTATCTGTGGTTTGCTTGAACACCTGAATGACGGCTTGCTATTTTGAACTAGCTATGGTTTGCTTGTGGCCCACAAACCAGTATATTAGAATTGAAGTTTACTTACAAATCTCAGCTTGTGTGAGCCATAGTTTCTCGTTATGTACAAACACGCTACCCTGGGGGTAACTGGTTTGTTTTGATGCCCCTCTCCAGGTGCTTGCCTGGCTACAGAGACCCAAGGCAAAGAGCAGTTAGTAAACGCAACCAACAGTAGGCAAAACAAGCCATGGTTTCTTGCTCGTCTGCAAGGCTGCCCCTGGTTTGTTCAATAAACCATGGTTTGAACAAGCCACGGCTTACTGTTTGGGGCATACGCAGCTAGCCTTAAGAAATCCAGAATGCATCATTGCACCCTCCCTACTGCTCTCCTTGGATTGTGAAGTTCTTTTTTGTATCCCTAATCAGTGTTAACTTATGTTTTGAACCGCCATGGTTTGGAGCCGCTTCATTTTAACCTTGGTTGAAGACAAAGGCGAAGAGAGGGAAACTGGAATCGAATAAATATTCAAGGTCTCCCAACTTGTTTCATGCCCCTGATCAGCAACAGTTTGCCTGCAGCTTCCCTCTCTCTCTCACATTCATTTTGAAGGGGCAGACAGATTCCTATTTATTACTTTTTTGTCTGGAGGTTATCCTTCAGGCGCCGGAGAACTATGCTCACTACTTCCTTCCTCGGATCTCCCCAGTCATCCCCCCCACCCTGCCCCGTCCTCAAAGCTCTTTGTGCAAATTCTCTTCCTCCTTTTCCTCTTCCAGTTTGATCTCCCTCAGTGGCTGCACAGCTCAAAGCCCCGGCTCTGTGAGCGGACCAGACTTCTGGAGTCCATCCACTTGGCACTCAAGGCCTGTGGCCTTGAGCCCGAGGAAGACCTTCTGATGCCTTTTTCTATCTTCTGCAAGCACTGGACTTGCCTTCTCCAGTACCAGTTCCCCGACCACTACAGCAGCTACCTGCGGCTGCTCATGGAAAGTAAGTACCGTATTTTTCGCTCTATAAGGCACACCTGACCATAAGACCCACCTAGCTTTTAGAGGGGGAAAGCCCCATTTTTTTGAGGATCAGCTCAAATTTGTGCAGCTTCTTTTGCAAAGGAGAAAAGCCCAATTTTTTGAGGATCAGCTCAAATTTGTGCAGCTTCTTTTGCAAAGGAGAAAAGCCCAATTTTTTGAGGATCAGCTCAAATTTGTGCAGCTTCTTTTGCAAAGGAGAAAAGCCCCATGTTTTGAGGATCAGCTCAAATTTGTGCAGCTTCTTTTGCAAAGGGGAAAAAATCCTGTTTTATTGGGTTTAACTCACAGTTCTGCAGCTTCAGGAAAGGGAGCCATTTCTACAGTTTCCAGACAGATAATCTATTCAGCCAGTCACATGTCGCTGGGGAAACAGCCTCCCTCTGCAGAACATTCAACAATGGAGGCCTGGGCAAGGGGTTGGGGCCAGAATATCTCTCCCTTATCTCTCTCCAGATCGTTTGCTGAGCAGCTGCTCAGCGGCTTCCTTTCAACACCCCCTTCTCTCTTTGTAAAAAAAAAAAAAGCACGATCTGCTTTTGCTCCTGGGCAGTTCAGCTACAGGGACCACACATTCGCTCCATAAGACGCACAGACATTTCCCCTTACTTTTTTAGGAGGAAAAAAGTGCCTCTTATGGAGCAAAAAACACGGTACCTGGTGGGACACTACCTGAGAGTTTCCCAGCTGGCCTTCAGGCTGAATCCGGCCACCAGTTTCAAAACAGTTGAATTGCACCGCTTCCACTGAAATTTGGTCCTACCTTTTTTGGGGGGGGGTGTTTGCATGTGTGGGATAGATACAAGGTCCCCTGCCCTGAAACGCTTCATACCCTGCAAAGAGAAAAAGCAGGTTTCTGCGGCCTGTATCGAATTACCGAGATGCACACTAATCATATGTAAACCAAGAGGTGCTGTTCAGCTTTCTTACATTTTATAACTTATTTTTGCGATTGTTCCTTAGAAAAAGAAGAGAGCGAAAGTTAAGATGCTTTAGACTTTTCTTGGTCTCTTGTGGACCCGCTGCGAAATACGTAGCATTATAGAATTGTAGAGTTGGAAGGGACCACGAGGGTCATCTAGTCCAACCCCCTGCAAGGCAGGAATCTTCCTGCCCAACGTGGGGCTTGAACCCACGGCCTTGAGATTTAAGAGTCTCATGCTCTACCGACTGAGCCATCCTCCATACTGGTTATCTTATACTAAGCCCCACCTAATGCAGCGACGGGCACCTTTTTGGGCTGGCGGGCCACCCCTGTGGACTAATGTTGAAGTGGGACAAACCGCCTGTCAATCACTTTACATCCTTAAGAGTGCTTGGTACACGGCTGGTAGTCAGGGACACGGGATCTGTAGTGTGTGGGGACTTTGCCAGCCCTGCACATGGCATTTCACCAGTCAGAGGACTGGTGAAGCTGTTTTCGGCAGCAGTTGGCCTTGTCCTTGAGCCCCAGCCCCCTGGAGAACTTGGCAGCACAGCCGATCTGGCAGGGTAAAACTGGCCGCCTACGGCCTGTGAGTTTAACCCTGCTTACAGAAGGGATCACCTTCACAGCCGATCCAACTTTGCCTCTACCTTCCCACCCCTTATGTCAAATATAATGATGGGCGTGAGACAGGCTGGGCGTGTTTTGAGCGAAATGGCCTCATGGGCCAAATTGGGAGCTGGGCCGCATTTGACCTGAGGGCCGGCGGTTCCCGACCCCTGCTCTCGTGATTTCTGGTTATTTGGCACCTGTTACTTGGACAATCTGCTCTGGGTCTGCCCCATCAGGTTCCTCGGATCAGCTCCTGAGCCCTGACTGCTGGAAGGTGTCCCTAAAAGCCTTGGGCTGCGGCTCTGTGGCAGCGAAGAAAGATGCCGGGAAAGAGAACACTGGCGAAAACGTCGCGCTGCAAACTTCCGCGCAGCTGTTTCTGTCCGCAGATCAGGTGGGCGGCTGGTGTAGCGTTGCGATGTGATCTCCTCGCGAACAAGGGGAAGTGCCGTAGCTCAGTAGCGAAGCATCTTTCTTTCATGTGGAAGGATCTAGTCTGAGATTTCATGGGCACCAGGGAATGTCACAGAAAACACCATTTAGCCCATGGGTACCATGCTGGTAACGTCAAGCTTAAAGCACAGGCACTACATGTCTATGATTAAGTAGGAAGGAGGGTATTTGAAAGGATCTGCATGTAGCAAGGCTTCAATGACTCTCTGTCCTTGTTCCGTCAAGGCAAATGCTATTTAGCCACTGGAAATTTAACGTCCTGCCATCTGTTCTTTCGGAAGGTAGATATAGAAAGATTCTGGATCTGTCCATGTAAGAGTGGTCAAATAAAAACAGTGAGCCGTGTTCTATTTCATTGTATATTTTATTCAGATTCCAGAGCCTCTCTCATAACGCCCCTGGTATGAAAAGTGTCAGGGAGGACAGAGGAATGCTATTTAAATTGCCTCTTGTCCGGCCAGAATTCGTACGCCACTAGAAATGTGGCTAGATTTTGTGCAATAGCCGTAAGTCAAAGAAAGCAAAAGAATACACAGCTGCATAAATTGTCATAAACAGCTACAGTTCTTAGTTAAATCTCTCTTTTAAACTTTTATGGCATTTCCCCCCCTCTCTGGACACATATTTCAAGTACATTCCATTAGTATATTGATTGTTAAATCCTATATCAATCGTTTTTATTGGTTACGTAGAGAATTATGCAGAAATTCTGGTTTAATATGCTGGCTGTTTGCCGTAATAAACATTGATTGATTGATATTTAGCTTCTAGATGGAAGGAACTCTGGTGTGTCGCAGCCTAAGGCAGCTTCTTCTTTCCTTGAGTGACGCTGTTACGATGCATCATCTAAGGCAGAGCTAGGCAGGTGGCAGGCTGGGATCTACTAGTAAATCTCTGGGTCACCTGCAGGAGACGGTCCAAAGTTTTCCATAATCTACTGGCGGCAAAGTAAAGTAGCAGGCTCTCTGTCTGGGATGGCGAGCCATGATCTGCTTCGTACATCTTCCCAGGCCTCTGCTGAGCCAGAGCTTTCTTCCTCTGCAGGTCATGGAGACGATCGACTGGCTTTCCGACCACTTCCTCAAGCTGCGCTTGTCTTCGCAAGACTTCCGGAGCTTTGGCCTGTTCTCCAAGTGGGCTCCCTACATAGCCGAAGTGACCTGCTTCGCGGAGTATCTTGTCAACCGCCTGGTGGACTCGGAAGTCGCCAACTTGGCACGAGAGCCAGTCGGCAGCGGCAGGACTCTGGAAGGTAACACACAGGCAAGAGTGTCAGGCAAACTGGCACGGCCGTCCTGAGCTCCCTGTGCTTTGGGAGGCTGGCATAATACCATGTAGGGCGACTGCTGCCATTGTGGGCGCCTCCCTTTGCCCTTCTCTTCCCCCCAGGTTGAAAATGTGTTTTGCTGTCTCCTTCTTTTGCTGGCTTCCGAGACGTCACTGGCATTTCACACTCTCCTGTGTCCAGTCGTACCTTGGACCCCAAACGCCTTGTGACCCGAACGTTTTGGCTCCCGAATGCCGCCAACCCGGAAGCGAGTCTTCCGGTTTGCAAACGTTCTTTGGAACCCGGACATCTGATGCGTCTTCCTTGCCTTCCGATTGAGCTCCTGCAGCCAATCGGAAGCCGCGCCTCGGTTGTCGAACGTTTCCGGACACCAGTGTGGTGTAGTGGTTTAAGAGCGGTAGGCTCATAATCTGGTGAACCGGGTTCGCGTCTCCGCTCCTCCACATGCAGCTGCTGGGTGACCTTGGGCTAGTCACACTTCTCTGAAGTCTCTCAGCCCCACTCACCTCACAGAGTGTTTGCTGTGGGGGAGGAAGGGAAAGGAGAATGTGAGCCGCTTTGAGACTCCTCAGGGTAGTGATAAAGCGGGATATCAAATCCAAACTCTTCTCTTCTTCTCTTCTTCGGAAGTCGAACGGACTTCCGAAATGGATTCTGTTCGACAACCAAGGTACAACTGTACTTGTTTTTGCAGTCTTAAGGACTATCAACTTGCTTTAATTATAAGAAGCAGCATCAGCTAAAACCTGGGCTACTGAAGTTGCTGGCAACACATAGTCCCAACTTTTGTTTTTTGACTTGCAGGGGGTTGGGCCAGATGACTCTTTGGGGCCCTTTCAATTCTACAGTTCTACAAATTTACCTCTTTTGGAGAAAGTGTTTAGATGTTTGTGCTGTGAAAATATCTCATTGCTGTGTTGCACATGTGTTTTCCCCCTTCCTTCCCAGCACTGCGCTCTTTGCATTTGGTCATCACCAGACTGCTTAGGCCTTGGATCCTGGTTTTAGAGACAGAAGACGCAAGGTGAGCAGGGAGCCGAAGGGAGGAAACATTCCATGGGTCTGTGAAAGGCCATTTGTGTGATTCCGTTTGTGATAATCAGTCAGCTCCTCATTTATTTATTTTTATTGTGGGGGATGGGAAAGCTTTATTGAATTTTAATAATGATGAGCAAGTTATAGAAAAAAAGGAAGGAAAGGAAAATGGTCTTTTAAAATTTTGTAGATAAACACTAAGCTGTCACAATTGCCAATAAGGAAAGGAATAGGATACAGCCGTGTGATTTACTGAATCAGTAAAATGATGGAGGAAAATGATGTATAGTTGATACAATTCTGTGACTCCAATTACAAAAGGTTCCATGGTCTAAATTAAAAGAATTACAAGTTTTTATTAATTTTTTTTTTTAAACACCTTGGATTGTACTCTAAATCCAGAAGCTTGCATAGACCTGCAGTACTTGACGCACATGAGCTGCTGTATTTGTATATAAAATAAAACTAGACCAAATGGCAAAGACGTGATCTTGAGCACTTTGGTCCCTGGAAACTCCTTGCTTATTGACATGAATGTATGTTTTTATCTATAGCTCTGTTAAGAATACAGTCGTAACTTCGTTTTCGAACAGCTTAGTTCTCGAACGTTTTGGCTCCCGAACACTGCAAACCCGGAAGTGAGTGTTCCGGATTGCGAACTATTTTTGGAAGCCGAACGTCTGACGCTGCTCCTGTGGCTTCTGATTGGCTGCAGGAGCTTCCTGCAGCCAATCAGAAGCCGCGCTTTGGTTTCGGAACGTTTTGGAAGTTGAACGGACTTCCGGAACGGATTCCGTTCGACTTCCAAGGTACGACTGTATTGTATATTTACTCAATGAGCGTGCTTCCTCTTCCTCTTTTTGCATTTCCTGTGCTACAGTGGGATAGATGGATCACAGTGGTCTGAATTGGCACAAGGCAATTTTATGACCTTATATTGGTTGACCTCTTGAAATTGCGGTAGGGCGCCAGGAAGCAGGTGGAGGGTAGTGGCTCTTATCTAAACTCTCTTTTGCCTCTCTCCCTTTCCCCGCATCTTGATCTTTAATCAAGCAAACAGACCTGTTACCCCTGGTTGGAGAGCGATACTCCTGTGGCTTCAAATATGGTACAGTTATACGCACACAGCATAGGAGTTCTGCACGAAAGCTTTAAAGGTAGGCAAAAGTCCATGTTGTTGTTGTTCAGTCGTTCAGTCGTGTCCGACTCTTCGTGACCCCATGGACCAGAGCACGCCAGGCACGCCTATCCTTCACTGCCTCTCGCAGTTTGGCCAAACTCATGTTAGTAGCTTCGAGAACACTGTCCAACCATCTCATCCTCTGTCGTCCCCTTCTCCTTGTGCCCTCCATCTTTCCCAACATCAGGGTCTTTTCTAGGGAGTCTTCTCTTCTCATGAGGTGGCCAAAGTACTGGAGCCTCAACTTCAGGATCTGTCCTTCTAGTGAGCACTCAGGGCTGATTTCTTTAAAAATGGATAGGTTTGATCTTCTTGCAGTCCATGGGACTCTCAAGAGTCTCCTCCAGCACCATAATTCAAAAGCATCAATTCTTCGGCGATCAGCCTTCTTTATGGTCCAGCTCTCACTTCCATACATCACTACTGGGAAAACCATAACTTTAACTATATGGACCTTTGTCAGCAAGGTGATGTCTTTGCTTTTTAAGATGCTGTCTAGGTTTGTCATTGCTTTCCTCCCAAGAAGCAGGAGTCTTCTAATTTTGTGACTGCTGTCATCATCTGCAGTGATCATGGAACCTAAGAAAGTGAAAGCAAAAGTCCATACCGGCAGCCATTAAATATATCCTTTAATATTCATGCCCGCCATGAATGTCTCCCTTCCTTAGCCTTTTTCTGAATGGCACATTATTTTTGTGTGGTTTTTGTTCAACCGTCTTAGGGACTCCGCTCAGGATTTCTGTAGGGTTTACTCCCAAAGATGTCCTGCAAGGGAAGGCTACCTCGTCTTTTTTAAAAATAATAATAATTATTATTATTTATACTTTTCAAGTGGTTCCTTACATTTATTTTTAATATCTTCTGCAGATCCAAATGAGCTTAACTTGTTCATTTCTTCATCTTCTTTAAATATATACGCTTATGAAGCTGCAGGTTATTACAATAACCCTGCCAGTGCTTTTATCTTTTTACTATTTATCTGTAAACATTCAATAAACCATTTCCATTCTTTTATAAAACGTTTGTTATCTTGATTTCTTATTCTTCCGGTAAGTTTTGCCATTTCTGCATATTCCATAAGTTTTTGCATCCATTCTTCCTTTGCTGGGACTTCTGCCTCTTTCCATTTTTGGGATGGTTACATTCTAGCTGTTGTAGTCACATACATGAATAAGTTTCTATACGTTTTAGGTAGTCCTGTCCCTATAATTCCCAAGAGAAAAACTTCTGGAATTTTTTTAAACAAACGCTACTTTAAACATCCTTTTCATTTCATTACATATCATTTCCCAGGAAGCCTTAACCTAACTACAAGTCCACTAAAGGTAAAGGGATCCCTGACCATTAGGTCCAGTCGTGGACAACTCTGGGGTTGCGGCGCTCATCTCGCTTTATTGGCCAAGGGAGCCGGCGTACAGCTTCCAGGTCATGTGGCCAGCATGGCGAAACCAGAGCAGCGCACGGAAACGCCGTTTACCTTCCCGCCGGAGCGGTACCTATTTATCTACTTGCACTTTGACGTGCTTTCGAACTGCTAGGTGGGCAGGAGCAGGGACTGAGCAACAGGAGCTCACCCGTCACGGGGATTCGAACCGCCGACCTTCTGATCGGCAAACCGTAGGCTCTGTGGTTTAGACCACAGCGCCACCCGCATCCGTACAAGAACACTACATATGATAAAAACCACAACCGGGAAGGCTACCTCATCTGATTCCATGGGACCTCTTGTGGGCTTCCTATAGGCATCAGGTTGTCAGGATGCTGGGCTAAATTTGCCATTTCCGTTTTCCGCTTCAGGTAAACTGCTGCCAGGCCACCACGGGCCACTTTGGCTCCACCTGATGCACTATTGCGAGACGTGCACAGCCCCCAAAATGCCAGAGCACATTCTCTATACGTTCCATGCCGAGTTTGGCCGCCTTCCCTGGAAGGAGATGCATCCGGACCGGCAACTCATGGAAGAATTCTTTAAAGTAAGAGGCAGCTGCTTTGGATAGAGAACCATAGCGAGGGAGGGGGAACGGGGAAGGAAGTTTGGAAGGGGCTCCCTGTCCTCTTCGGGTGGTGCAATTCAGGGGGCAGGTTATGCAACAGAGCCCCGAACCTAGGATGGCGAATGTGTGGTCCTCCCAGTGGGTCAAGAATTGGGGGAAGTCTGGTGGGCTTAATGAGGGTCTGTGAGCCAGAAGTTCCCCACCCTAGTTACTATTGGCTCCCGGTACGTTTCCGAGCACAATTCAAAGTGTTGGTGCTGACCTTTAAAGCCCTAAATGGTCTCGACCCAGTATACTTGAAGGAGCGTCTCCACCCCCATTGTTCAGCCTGGACACAGAGGTTCAGCTCCGAGGGCCTTCTGGCGGTTCCCTCCCTTGCGAGAAGTGAGGTTACAGGGAAACAGGCAGAGGGCCTTCTCGGTAGTGGCGCCTGCCCATCAGATGTCAAGGAAATAAACAACTATCTGACATTCAGAAGACATCTGAAGGCAGCCCTGTTTAGGGAAGTTTTTAATGTCTGATGTTTTATTGCTTTTATTATCATCATCATTAATTTTGTTGGGAGCCGCCCATAGTGGTTGGGGAAACCCAGCCAGATGGGCAAGGTATAAGTATTATTGTTGTTGTTGTTGCTACTACTACTACCACCACAGTTTTTAATGTTTGATGTTTATCGTGGTTTTAATATCCTGTAGGAAGCCACCCAAAGTGACTGGGGAAACCCAGCCAGATGGGTGGGGTAAAGGTAAAGGGACCCCTAACCATTAGGTCCAGTCGTGACCGACTCTGGGGTTGCAGCGATCATGTCGCTTTATTGGCCGAGGGAGCCGGCGTACAGCTTCCAGGTCATGTGGCCAGCATGACAAAGCCACTTCTGGCGAACCAGAGCAGCTCACGGAAATGCCATTTACCTTCCCGCCAGAGTGGTACCTATTTATCTACTTGCACTTTGACGTGCTTTCGAACTGCTAGGTGGGCAGGAGCTGGGACCGAAAAACGGGAGCTCTTCTCGTCGTGGGGATTCGAACCGCCGTCCTTCTGATCAGCAAGCCCTAGGCTCTGTGGTTTAACCCACAGCGCCACCCAAATAATAATAATAATAATAATAATTATTATTATTATTATTATTGTTATTATTATTATTACTACTACTACTACTACTACCGCATGCATTCTGCATACTGCAGCTTCCAAGTTGAGCACAAGGGAAGCCCTGCCGTGGAGCAGTCCAACCTCAAAAGTCTCCTGTGCCTGAAACTCTTGCTTTCTTTCCTTTTCACTTTCCCAGGTTGAAAGAGGCAGTCCCAAAAGCTGCTTCCTATTCCTGGGCTCGGTTCTATGCGAGATCAACTGGGTCAGCGTCCTCTCTGGCGCCTGGGATCCCAACCCGCCTCCGGGAACTCAGGACATGATAGTGTGCCTGCTTTATATGGTGGTCCTTCTGGCAAAGGAAGAGCAACTTATAACCAGGGAGGTATGTCCCAGGAGAAAGCAGCTCCCCCACCCTGCCCAACGGTTGTCCGCTAGACCCTCTGCCACCCCCGAATTGAGCTTCTCAGACGTTTTCCTGTACCAACCAAAGTTGGTGCTGATTTCTGCTCCACAAACGGAAACATTCCATATCCCGCAGCAGCAGCAGGAAGATGCTACCCTCCAGGTCTCTTTCCGGACCACAGGACTCTCCCTGGGCCATGGCAGCTCACCGGCCCTGCTCTGCACATTGCAGAATTGCTTTTGCCTGGCTGGAATATGTCCTTGAACGGGAATGTCCGTGGGCCCAAATCTCTCTTGAATGCTTTTTTTGGGTGGGGTGGGGTTGTGGAATCAAAACTGCCATAAGCAGAGCCTCAGCTGGAATGTATGGCACAGGTCAGGTAAAGGCACCAACGAGGTTGAGAGGATGCCAGCATGGCTGAAAAGGAAAGTCAAGGAGGCTATTAGGGGCAAAGAAGACTTCCTTCCGAAACGGGGTTGTGGTGTATACCCATTGAAGTTTTAATCGCCATGACAACCTTAGGCCCATTGATTTCAGGAGGTCTGCTCTGAGTAAAGGTTAAAGGTAAAGGTACCCCTGACTGTTAGGTCCGGTCGCAGATGAGTCTGCGGTTGCGGCGTTCATCTCGCTCTATAGGCCAAGGGAGCCGGCGTTTGTCCGCAGACAGCTTCCGGGTCATGTGGCCAGCATGACTAAGCCGCTTCTGGCGAACCAGAGCAGCACATGGAAACGCCGTTTACCTTCCCACCAGAGCGGTTCCTATTTATCTGCTTGCACTTTGATGTGCTTTCAAACTGCTAGGTGGGCAGGAGCAGGGACCGAGCAACAGGAGCTCACCTTGTCGCGGGGATTCGAACCGCCGACCTGATCGGCAAGCCCTAGGCTCAGTGGTTTAGACCACAGCGCCACCCGCGTCCCTTGAGTAAAGGTTAGCTGAAGGCAAAGTGTGGTGCTTTGGTTGGCTGAACCATGAACGAGATCTCCATTTCCCATCAGGAGTCTCCGCTGCTGAACCTCCTTGGCCAGACCAGCTCCCTCCCTTGGCAGCACGTCAGCCTTTTGTCCTATCAGAGCATCATCGGCTACTTCAACAGCCACTACCCTCCGTCTATCATCCTGGCCAAGGAGCCGGCAGCCGAGCTGATCGTCAAGCTGCTCAAGGCGTCGGCGGGATTTGGCGCCTCCTCCGACAGCCACATGCATCTGGTAAGGACAGCCCTGCGTGGGTGGGGACAGCGGCGGAATTTGGGGTCCCAAAATCAGCAGTGCCCTGTGCGAGGCCGAAATTTGGCTCCCCCCACCGCCTCTCGCCGTCCATTCTACCTCATAGTTGCGGCTTCCCCGAGGCTCTGCAACCAAACCGGCCGCGATCCCCTAAGTCTGCTTCTGTTGGGGAGGAGGGAGCCGCTCCACCTTGTGGTTTCTGTGCTACGAGATCGCCTCTCCCCAAAGGCGCCCACTTGCCAGCTTAAATCGGCTAAATTAGCACTTACAGGGGCCACATAATGCCATTCTGCATTTGTAAGAGCTGAACCTTTTAGTGGCAGTGACTAAACTTTCGAACTCCCGGACTACTGACATCAAGGAGGCGCTGTCACATTTCGGCGTCTGCTAGAAACATTTTTGTTTAGGCAAGGCTACCCAGGGATGGTGCAAGTTTTAATCTGGGGTTTTTTATTTTAAAAATCTACTGCCGTACCTTGGTTTTCGAACAGAATGCATTCTGGGAGTCCATTTGACTCCCGGAACCATTCGAAAACCAAGGCACAGCTTCTGATTGGCTGCAGCCAATCAGAAGCCATGCCAGATGTTTGGCTTCCGAAAATCGTTCGGAAACCGGAACACTCACTTCTGGGTTTCGATCGTTTGTGAGCCGATTTGTTCGGGAGCCAAGGCGTTCGAGATCCAAGGCACGACTGTATTGTTATTCTAACTTATAGAAAGTCTTATAGAAAGTTGTCGCTGTTAGTTGTTCTTATTAATATTCTTAGCTTTTTTTTGGAAACCGCTTTGAAGTTTTAATATACGGGCATACAATTAAGCGATGTATGAATTTTACGAAACAAATAAATTTAGAGTGTTGCTGTTTAGTCGTGTCCAACTCTTCGTGACCCATGGACCAGAGCACGCCAGGCACTTCCGCTGCCTCCCGCAGTTTGGTCAGACTCATGTTGGTAGTTTCGAGAACACTGTCCAACCATCTCGCCCTCTGTCATCCCCTTCTCCTTGTGCCCTCCATCTTTCCCAACATCAGGGTCTTTTCTAGGGAGTCTTCTCTTCTCAAGAGGTGGCCAAAGTCTTGGAGCCTCAGCTTCAGGATCTGTCCTTCCAGTGAGCACTCAGGGCTGATTTCCTTAAGAATGGATAGGTTTGATCTTCTTGCAGTCCATGGGACTCTCAAGAGTCTCCTCCAGCACCAAAATTCAAAAGCATAAATTTTGAGTAGCTTCTGTGAAAACAGGGAGGTGATGAGCTAACTGTTTCCTCCATGGCTGTTCCTAGGATGCAACCCTCAAGTGCAGGGCTTACATTCGCCAGGTCGTCCATTTCCTCAGCATCCTGGAGCAAAATGGGAAGATAACCCTGCCTGCTCTGGAGCAAGAGATGTCAAAGCTGTTGGATGATATTACCATCTTTAACCCTCCAGGTTGGTCTCTCTCTCTCTCTCTCTCTCTCTGTGTGTGTGTGTGTGTGTAGCTTGTGGAGTTGCAGAGAGAAGGGTGGAGTTTTCTAAGTCACTTGATTTTGTTTTAATTTAAAAAATACAAACCTTTTGCTTGCTGCCTTTGCAGACACAGACATGCAGACTCGCCACCTGGCCTTGAGCAGCCTTTTCACAGAAGCCCTGATGATGATGAACAACGCCAGCGTCGCCACGGCAGAGTCTCTCCGCGTCAGTCTGCGAGGCTGGATCGACGGTGCCGTGCACGGCTTAGGGGTGATGCCTCTCTTAACAGCTGCGTGCCAGAGTCTGGCGTCGGTCCGGCACATGGCAGAGACCACGGAAGCCTGCGTCACGGCCTATTTTAACGAAGGTGAGAGAGAGGAAGGCTTTTGACTCGTTGTTGACTCAAGGTGGCCCAGTGAAGCTGTCCTGTTGTAATAATAATAATAATAATTTATTATTTATACCCCGCCCATCTTGCTGGGTTTCCCCAGCCACTCTGGGCGGCTTCCAACAGAATATTAAAATACAATAATCTATTAAACATTAATATAATAATAATAATTTATTATTTGTACCCCGCCCATCTGGCTGGGTCTCCCCAGCCACTCTGGCCGGCTTCCAGCAAATATTAAAATACATTAACATGTTACAGATTAAAAACTTCCCTAAACAGGGCTGCCTTCAGGTATTTCGTAAATGTTACGTAGTTGTTGATCGCTTTGACCTCTGATGGGAGGGCGTTCCACAGGGCGGGTGCCACTACCGAGAAGGCCCTCTGCCTGGTTCCCTGTAGCTTTGCTTCTCGCAGTGAGGCTTCCCTAAACAGGGCTGCCTTCAGATGTCTTCTAAAAGTCTGGTAGTTGTTTTTCTCTTTGACATCTGCTGGGAGGGCGTTCCACAGGGCGGGCACCACTACCGAGAAGGCCCTCTGCCTGATTCCCTGTAGCTTTGCTTCTCGCAGCGAGGGAACCGCCAGAAGGCCCTCGGCGCTGGACCTCAGTGTCCAGGCAGCATCAGACTACATTATCCAGTTTTTCCTGCATATTAAAAAATTGTACCGTTTTAGAGAGAGGCCATTTATTCGGGGTGCGGATTTGACACTTTTGGGGTTCCACTTGTCCCTGTTCCTACGCCATACTATATTTTGTGCTCCTTTCGCCTCTTTGGTTTCTCTGTCGGAACTCATGGATATTTACAGATTTAAATTACAGTTAGGTAGCCGTGTTGGTCTGCCGTAGTCGAAACAAAATAAAAAAATGCCTTCCAGTAGCACCTTAGAGACCAACTAAGTTTTTTCTTGGGATGAGCTTTCGTGTGCATGCACATGAAAGCTCATCCCAAGAAAAAACTTAGTTGGTCTCTAAGGTGCTACTGGAAGGCATTTTTTTACAGATTTAAAGGAACTGCTTTGGAATTGAAGGAACGTCTCGGAGCCCTGGCTCATTTGGGTTCTGCGGCCGCTTTAGCCTAACAGCGCTTCCTCTCCTCCTCTCTCCTCCCACCCCAAAGATTCTCCACTCAGCCAGGATTTGGGCTGGGGGCCGATCGTGGCCTCCCTGCAGGTCCCCGAACTCACGACCGAAGACTTTCTGCAGGAGTGCCTTTCCCTGGGCGGCTACCTCACTCTTTACGTCTACGCTCTGCAGCGGGTGAATGCCAAGCAGACCCTGGACAATGAAATGAAAGTGCTGCTGTCACTGAGCAAGTGGCTGGAGCAGGTGTTCCCCAGGTAAGGCATCTTGTGGTCGGGAGGGAGGTGAGGACAGATGTTTGGAGCAGGACTTCTCAGCTTGGCTACCGATTCCCAGGCAAATTCTTCTCTTTGGGCCTTCCAAAATGCTCACTGATAGTCAACGTTCCACAGGGCGGGCACCACCACCGAGAAGGCCCTCTGCCTGGTTCCCTGTAACCCCACTTCTTGCAGGGAGGGAACCGCCAGAAGGCCCTCAGCGCTGGACCTCAGGGTCCGGGCTGAACGATGGGGGTGGAGATGCTTCTTCTTTGAGGCGGATGCCCAGAATGGGCAGGTCTCTCCCACTTCCACCCTGGTTACCTCTGCGAAATGGGGATAATCTTTACTAACCGGAATGTGGGGAGTGTTTTAAGAGCTTAAATTGTTGTTGTTGTTGTTGTTCAGTCGTTCAGTCGTGTCCGACTCTTCGTGACCCCATGGACCAGAGCACACCAGGCACGCCTATCCTTCATTGCCTCTCGCAGTTTGGTCAGACTCATGTTGGTAGCTTTGAGAACACTGTCCAACCATCTCGTCCTCTGTCGTCCCCTTCTCCTTGTGCCCTCCATCTTTCCCAACATCAGGGTCTTTTCTAGGGAGTCTTGTCTTCTCATGAGGTGGCCAAAGTCTTGGAGCCTCAGCTTCAGGATCTGTCCTTCTAGTGAGCACTCAGGGCTGATTTCTTTAAGAATGGATAGGTTTGATCTTCTTGCAGTTCATGGGACTCTCAAGAGTCTCCTCCAGCACCATAGACAACGCTGTTGTCTTTGTCCATGGAGTTTTCTTGGCAGGGATACTGGAGTGGCTTGCCAGTTCCTTCTCCAGGTGGATCACGTTTGGTCCAAACTCTCCACTATGACCTGTCTATCTTGACCTGTCCATAGCTTCCCTGAGAAATTCAAGCCCCTTCGCCACGACAAGGCAGTGATCCATGAAGGGGAGAGCTTACCGTATATACTCGAGTATAAGCCGACCCAAATATAAGCCGAGGCACCCAATTCTACCACAAAAAACCTGGGAAAGCTTCATAGGAGCCACTGCCTCCTTCACTCGAGTATAAGCCGAGGGCGGCTTTTTCAGCACAAAAAATGTGCTGAAAAACTAGGCTTATACTCGAGTATATAGGGTAAATAGCGAGTGCTTAACCGCACAAGTTTAAATCCCCAGAGGGCGACCGGGACGGACAAAGGAAAACGGGGAGACTTTTAATCCTGCCTGTCGTTCCGTCAGAATTGCTCCATCATTCAGCCCAGCTGTGAGTGAGGCCGGCAGTCACGCGCTGGTGCTTTGCCTTGGAAAGTGTGGCTTTGGCGGAGACGGGGTTATTTTTGGAAGTCTTTAAAAAATAGCCAGCAGGGGAAGTTTGCTCTCGTGGCTCAGAGCCGTGTGGTTTCTGTTGGCAAATTGCAGGGCAGTGATCATGTTTAAAATCCTTGTAGCTAGATCACTGCCCTGTCTCTACTGCCTTGTAGAGATATGGGACGTGGGTGGTGCTGTGGTCTAAACCACAGAGCCTAGGGCTTGCCGATCGGAAGGTCGGCAGTTCGAATCCCCGCGACGGGGTGAGCTCCCGTTGCTCTGTCCCTGCTCCTGCCAACCTAGCAGTTCAAAAGCACGTCAAAGTGCAAGTAGATCAATAGGTACCACTCTGGCGGGAAAGTAAACGGCGTTTCCGTGCGCTGCTCTGGTTCGCCAGAAGCGGCTTAGTCATGCTGGCCACATGACCCAGAAGCTGTACGCCGGCTCCCTCGGCCAGTAAAGCGAGATGAGCGCCGCAACCCCAGAGTCATCCGCAACTGGACCTAATGGTCAGGGGTCCCTTTACCTTCACTAGATCAGAGATGGATGGACCCAGGAAACTGTCTGCCCGCACTCCTGGCTACACAAAATGCAGTCAACTGTTCGTGGAGATGCTTCTTCACGTACTTGCATGCAAAAGGTTCCTGAGTTCAATCCCTGGCATCTCTGGGTAGAACTGGGAGCCGCTATCCTTGCCTGAAACCTGGGAGAACCATTTAGGTTGAGTCAGCTTCTGCTATTTAAATCAGAACACTGATGACTAGAACCTTGCCTTATTTTTAGGGAAAGGGCCATAGCTCAGTGTCAGAATACAACTGGAAGGTTTTAAGTTCAATCTCTGACACCTCCTGGTTGAGAGAGAGAGACCTCCCATCTGCCTGTAGATATATGGCAGATTAAGTTGATGGATTATGCCGAAATGGCAAAAATGACCACAAGAATCAGAAATCAGGAAGACTAAAATTTTTAATAAGGAATGGGAGAGATTTATAATTTACCTTAAAAACCATTGTAAACAGTTAAAATTGTTAGTAGGATTGGAATAATGGTGAATTTTGGATATAATGGAGATGTAAAAGATTTGGATTATTATAAAAGATGCGGGAGGAAACGACAGGACCCATCTCCTGAAATATCGCTGCCTCCATCTATAGAGGCAGAACACAGCTATCATGGCTAGTAGCCCTCGAGAACCCTCTCCAACTCTGTGATTTCCTCTAATCCTCTTTTAAAGCGGTCCAAGTTGGTGGCCATTGCTGACTCCTGAGGGAGGGAGTTCCACAGTTTTAACTGTGCGCCGTGTGAAGAAGGACAGTCTTTCTTTGGCATATGCTACTCGCAAGAGGGATAACAGCTAACGGGAAGTAACGTTGGGGTGATGGGCAGTTTCTAACGGCGTCTGGTTTTGTCTGTGTCCCTGTCCCCCCCCCAAATCCTCACGGTTCCCCCCGAAAGCTCCACCAAGGACGAAGCTAAGCTGTTCCTTTGGTGGCACAAAATCCTGCAGCTCTGCCTCCTCCAAGTGGACCAGGACGATGCCATCCTGATGGAGTCGGTCATCCGCATCCTGATGTCTCTGCAAGGCAGGCAGAACCTCCTGGCCGAAGAGAGGCTCACCTCTGGGATCCTCGGGGCTCTCGGGCTGGGCAGGAAGTCTCCTTTGTCAAACAGGTAAAAATGTGGTGGTGTTGTTACAATTATTATTAAGGAAAGGGGCACCCAAATAAAAAGATGGGCTTTTTGGAAGGCAAGCAAAGGTGGAATTTGTAGAGAAAGAGCTCTTTGTGTGTGTGTGTGTGTGGCGTTTGCCCACTTATGCTAGTGATGTCATCCCAGTATGAGAGTAAGGAGTCAAATATTTGTTAAATGACTGTCCAATGAGAACCCAGGGGGCGGAGTCATCTGAGGTATAAGATTGAAGCACAGAGGATTTTAAGAGTTAGTTCGGTCAGTTAGTCAGGGAGTCAGTCTGTGAGTTGAGTGGAACAGTGTGTCAGTTTAGTCAGAGAGTCAATGTGAAAGCTTTAGCTAGTCAGACAGAGTGTCAGAGTCTGAGTTAAGAACCTAGACAGTTCGGTTGGGAACTGGGAGGTGGATGGTTTGATTGGAAGCGTGTGGGTGGAAGGTATAGGATGGTATAGGAACTAGCGAAGAGATATTGACAAGAATATCATCTAAGAACTTAAGCAAAGCACTGTACAGTGGTCCCTCGACTTACGAAGGTAATGCGTTCCGAAGGGACCGTCGTAGGTCGAAAAAATCGTAACTCGAGTCCCCATAGGAGTGCATTGGGAGAAAAAAAATCATAGGTCGAAAAAAACCGCATCTAAACTTCGTAAGTTGAGGAAACCCTATCTAAAACGGCCGCGATTTCCTTTCGGAAGTCGAAAAATTCATAGGCGCGCGGCTGCTTTGATCCCTCGTAACTCGAAAAATACAGAAGTCGGGTCATTCGTAAGTCGAGGGACCACTGTATTCAAAACCATGAGCTTGTTACTGTGTGAAAAATAAACTGGTTCTTTTTGGTTCAATTTCAAAAACCTGACTGGACTCGGTGATTATCAGGGAGTACCTGGTTGGTGGCAGCGGGACAGCAGGACAGTGGTGGCACAGGGATCATTAGTCCGTTAAATGACTGGGGACCCTGTGTGTGATCACCACAGTGTGTTTCTCAGTTTTCAACGGAGAGAGGAGCTCCCTGCCAATTCCTTTCCCTCTTCATCTTCTCGTCGAAGGTTCCGCGTCGCTGCCCGGAGTATGTCTGCTTTCCTGCTGGTGCAGATTCCGGTGGAGAACCAGATCCGCCTCAGGCCTGGCGTGGAGCTGCACCTCTCTGCCAAAGCTCAGCAGGTAGATTGGATGCTTCCTGGGCGGTTTAATCCGGTGCCTGTGTCAAGAATGCTCTTTGTGCCCCTTGGTGGATGTAATAGCTCGTTTATATATATACTACTAATAATAATTTATTATTTTTACCCCACCCATCTGGCCGAGTTTCCTCAGCCACTCTGGGCGGTTTCCATGCAAATGTTAAAACAATACAGCATTAAATATTAAAAACTTTCCTAAACAGGGCTGCCTTCAGATGTCTTTTAAAAATAGGATAGCTGCTTATTTCCTTGACATCTGCTGGAAGGGAGGGTGCCACTACCGAGAAGGCCCTCTGTCTGGTTCCCTGTAACCTCACTTCTCGTAATGAGGGAACCGCCAGAAGGCCCTCGGCGCTGGATCTCAGTGTCCGGGCTGAACGATGGGGGTGGAGACGCTCCTTCAGGTATACTGGGCTGAGGCCGTTTAGGGCTTTAAAGGTCAGCACCAACACTTTGAATTGTGCTCGGAAACGTACTGGGAGCCAATGTAGTTCTCTCAGGACCGGTGTTATATGGTCCCAGCTGCCAGTCCCAGTCACCAGTCTAGCCGCCGCATTCTGGATTAATTGCAGTTTCCGGGTCACCTTCAAAGGTAGCCCCACGTAGAGTGCATTGCAGTAGTCCAAGCGGGAGATAACTAGAGCATGCACCACTCTTGCGAGACAGTCTGCGGGCAGGTAGGGTCTCAGCCTGCATACCAGATGGAGCTGGTAGACAGCTGTCCTGGATACAGAATTAACCTGCGCCTCCATGGACAGCTGTGGGTCCAAAATGACTCCCATAATAATAATAATAATAATTTATTATTTATACCCCGCCCATCTGGCTGGGTCTCCCCAGCCACTCTGGGCGGCTTCCAAAAGAACATTAAAATACAGTAATCTATTAAACATTAAAAGCCTCCCTAAACAGGGCTGCCTTCAGATGTCTTCTAAAGGTCTGGTAGTTGTTGTTCTCTTTGACATCTGAAGGGAGGGCGTTCCACAGGGCGGGCGCCACTACTGAGAAGGCCCTCTGCCTGGTTCCCTGTAACTTGGCTTCACGCAGCGAGGGAACCGCCAGAAGGCCCTCGGCGCTGGACCTCAATGTCCGGACTGACCGATGGGGGTGGAGACGCTCCTTTAGGTATACTGGACCGAAGCCATTTAGGGCTTTAAAGGTCAGCACCAACACTTTGAATTGTGCTCGGAAACGTACTGGGAGCCAATGTAGGTCTTTCAAGACCGGTGTTATGTGGTCTCGGCGGCCGCTCCCAGTCACCAGTCTAGCTGCCGCATTCTGGATTAGTTGTAGTTTCCGGGTCACCTTCAAAGGTAGCCCCACGTAGAGCGCATTGCAGTAATCCAAGCGAGAGATAACTAGAGCATGCACCACTCTGGCGAGACAGTCCGCGGGCAGGTAGGGTCTCAGCCTGCGTACCAGATGGAGCTGGTAGACTGCTGCCCTGGATACAGAATTAACCTGTGCCTCCATGGACAACTGTGAGTCCAGAATGACTCCCAGGCTGCGCACCTGGTCCTTCAGGGGCACAGTTACCCCATTCAGGACCAGGGAGTCCTCCACACCTGCCCGCCCCCTGTCCCCCAAAAACAGTACTTCTGTCTTGTCAGGATTCAGTCTCAATCTGTTAGCCGCCATCCATCCTCCAACCGCCTCCAGACACTCACACAGGACCTTCACCGCCTTCACTGGTTCTGATTTGAAAGAGAGGTAGAGCTGGGTATCATCCGCATACTGATGAACACCCAGTCCAAACCCCCTGATGATCTCTCCCAGCGGCTGCATATAGATGTTAAAAAGCATGGGGGAGAGGACAGAGCCCTGAGGTACCCCACACGTGAGAGCCCAGGGGTCTGAACACTCATCCCCCACCACCACTTTCTGAACACGGCCCAGGAGGAAGGAGCGGAACCACTGTATAACAGTGCCCCCAGCTCCCAACCCCTCTAGGCGGTCCAGAAGGATGTTATGGTCGATGGTGTCAAAAGCCGCTGAGAGATCCAGCAGAACTAGGAAACAGCTCTCACCTTTGTCCCTAGTCCGCCGGAGATCATCAACCAGTGCGACCAAGGCAGATTCAGTCCCATGCTGCGCACCTGGTCCTTCAGGGGCACAGTTACCCCATTCAGGACCAGGGAGTCCTCCACACCTGCCCGCCTCCTGTCCCCCCAAAACAGTACTTCTGTCTTGTCAGGATTCAACCTCAATCTGTTAATCCGGTGCCTGTGTCAAGAATGCTCTTTGTGTCCCTTGGTGGATGTAATAGCTCGTTTCCATCTTTGCAGGCTCTGAGTGCTCTCGATTCCATGACTTCAAACAAACAGTACGCAGAATACCAGGAGCAGATCTCCCAGGCCTCCCAGTTTGTCAGGGACTCTCGCCGCTGCCTTCGCGATGGGCCGAATCTTCTGGCTATCCTCGTCAACACTTTGTACCCAGAAGTGCATTACTTGGACGCCATACGATAGCAGCAAGCAAGGGGAGGTGGCCTCACCCCGCCTCACGTTGCAATCATGGATTATCTTCAGTTTACAGTCGGCAGTGACGTTGCACAAGTAGCTGTCATTCACAGGGTTTCACTTTCTCAAAGTGGTGGAAGAGAGAGAGAGAGATAGGGCAAAGATTAGATAGGCTGGTTTGAAAACCACCTTGGAGGTTTTCGTAGCTGGGCTTTAAAACCTGCACAAATCTCTCTCGCATTTCTGCCAAGCCAAAACACTTCTCTGGCTTTTTTGTTTGTTTGTTTTAATACAGTCTTAGCGGCGTGGTTCAGGGCTTTGCGGGGCTCTGGTTTGGTTTTCTACAGAGTTTTACGAAGACCTCCATGCTGGATTGTGCTCGAAGACTGTTAAGTGACTTGAGTGATCACCATTTTGGAAACAATGCAGGGTTTGTTTGCCCCAGCGCTTTCTCCAACTTGATTTTGCTTTCTGTGCCTTTTCTTCTTTCTTTGTTTGACTGACTGTGAAATTCGTGGGCCAGTCTGGACTCACTGGTCGTTACCTAATCAGGATTTTGGACCATCTCTCTCCCCACCCCGCTGCTCTTGCTTAATTTGCCTTCATCTACTTGTCCTCAATGCTTCTGATGTGTGATAAAAATGGAACCTGGTGAGGCAAACCTCCTGCATCTTTGCCCAGCCAAATTGACAGAAGCTGGATTCATTTGTTTAAGGGTTCTGGGGAAAAGGGAGAGAGTCTCCTACGTCATTTCCTTATCATGTGCATGGAACAAGCTATTGCTTTCATACTTCTTTTTATTATAAGGCAGTAAAAGGAGCAAAGAACAAAAATTTTGTCGGATTTCAGTAGCATGGAGAAGGCAGCAGCGTCCTAGTTACTGGAGTGTTCTTAAGAGTTTGATTAGGAAAGTTATGGTTTTCTTGTAATGGTATGATGGACCATCGACGCTGGCAGGGTAGAAAGCCTGCAAGGTGCCCAGGATACCTCTCACCTGGAGCAGATACAACTCAAAAAGCTGGCTGCCCTCTCCTTAAAACACATCATTTGACTAGCTTGGGTTCTTTCTGTCAATACAGCAAAGCAAGTTTGATTTCTCCCCACCCAACACCTTTTCCCTAAACGGAGGTCACTAACCTGTGGTCTTACATGGAGAGATAAGCTTTATAGTAATCAGTTGAGCATTTACTGCTAAGGGTCCTAAGGAAGAGGCCGTGTAGCCTTTCTGGTGTGTGTGTGTGTGTGTGTGTGTGTGTGTGTGTGTGTGTCTGTCTTGTGAGGCTCGGATGACACTCCAGAAAGGTCTGTCCAAATCTTGCAATATACAGAGTACAACTGGGGTTTTGTGTGTGTGTGTGTGTGTGTGTGTGTGTGTGTGTGTTTGCCCTTTATTTACCTGTGTGTATACGACGTGCCTCTCAAGCTGTGTTTCCTGGCTCACTGATTTGTTCAGTTACTGTTGCTTTATTTGAGTGAATTTGCTAAGATTGCCCCCCCTTCCTTCTGAGATAAAAAGAGATATTCATCACCCCTGCACTCACTCTTGGCGCAACCCGCTATGCCTGGCATAGCCAATGGGGTGCCCTGCAGATGTTGCTGAACTCTCCACCCCCATTGGCCCCAACCGGCATGACCGGTGGCCACAGAGAATGGGAATTATAATCCAGCATCGTCAGGGGGCCAGATGATCAATTCATTTCAATGGGCTGACTTGCCTTTTGAGTCTCATTGAAATGCACTTGGACAATGAAGCTGCTATGCTTTGGCAACAATATATGCTGGGATTTCATTTGCTCAAATATAGATTCCAGCAAACACTTCAGGCACGTTCTGTGCATCTCTTGGGAATCACCCCTGTCCCCTTTTCGGGTTTAAAGATGCTTTTCCTTTCTGAGCTCATCAGTAAACAAAAAACCAAAACCCGAGAGTGCATTTCTGTTTGAATATGTACCTGCATGTTCATGCCTTTAGCTCTACTTGGCAGGTAAGGTTTTCTCTCTTCTAACTTTTCAGCATCTCGCACCGGCAAATGACATTGTAGCGTTAGCCTTCAGCTAATGATTTCTGAAACTGCAAACCCCGCAGTCTTTCCTTTCCTCATGAAATTGCCAAAGTATGCCAAATAAGGTCTTTGTGCATTGGGTTCTTCAGAACTCGCGTTGTGGATTGAGCTTCCAGATATAGCACAAGGCAACTTGCCCCTATGGTGCACTGGTAATGAAATATCACTGCTTGGGTGGGACTTCATGTTTAGAGGACCTCACAACTGGAAGAAGAATTATTGCTGCTTTTTAGAGAGAGAAGAGGAAGAAGAGAAGCCTTCTGAGATGTTTCTTCCCCCCCCCTCAGCTCAGAATTAATAAATTTATATTTAAAAAAAAGACTGTGAAAAGGCAGAAACTATTATGTGTGCATCGGGCATGATAGTTCTCATATGGGAGCTATTGTTTTGCCTGTGGTTTCAGCAGGATGTGTGTTTATAGTTGTTTGTGTCTGCAAGGACCATGTGAAATAAAACAGTGAGAAATACTAGAACTATGATTGAGACTCTTACTGGGGATTGGCTGTTTTGTCAGTTGGGGTACTAGTTGGGTGTGTGTTGACGGGGCAGTGGGGTGTTCTTCCCTTCATGCGAGGCTGGTTGAACAATTGACAGCAAAAAAGAAGGGAAATAACCCCGTGAAAAACTCCTGAAACGAGGTAAACGTGTATTCAAAAAAATGTGTTGTTACTATCAAAAAGGGACCCAGGTGGCGCTGTGGCTGATCAGAAGGTTGGCAGTTCAAATCCCTGTGATGGGGTGAGCTCCCGTTGCTCGGTCCCAGCTCCTGCCCACCTAGCAGTTCGAAAGCACGTCAAAGTGCAAGTAGATAAATAGGAACCGCTCTGGCGGGAAGGTAAACGGCATTTCCGTGCGCTGCTCTGGTTCGCCAGAAGCGGCTTAGTCATGCTGACCACATGACCTGGAAGCTGTACGCCGGCTCTCGGCCAATAAAGCGAGATGAGCGCCGCAACCCCAGAGTCGGACACGACTGGACCTAATGGTCAGGGGTCCCTTTACCTTTACTCTCAAAAAAATTCTTAGAGTTGCTTTTAAGCAGAAATGCTCAGACACATTGTAAACTAACTCAAAAGATTATAAATAATGAAAAGAACCCTCCAAAAAACTTTAGATGATGAAAAATACTGCAATACAACCTAAGTTGCTTTCAAAAAACTTTTGGAGTAGCTCCTGAACAGAATTACTCAGACACGTACCGGTAGTAAACTGCTTAAAGGATATAAATAATGGCAAGAGCCCTCCAACTGAACTTCAATTAATGTAATCTTTGAGAATTCTTGGAAAACAGGTGAAGTCCCAGCAGACTGGAGGAGGGCAAATGTTGTCCCTATTTTCAAAAAGGGGAAAAGAGAGGACCCAAACAATTACCGCCCAGTCAGCCTGACATCAATACCAGGAAAGATTCTAGAGCAGATCATTAAGCAAACGGTCTGTGAGCACCTAGAAAGGAACGCTGTGATCACTAAAAGTCAGCATGGGTTTCTGAAAAATAAGTCATGTCAGACTAATCTGATCTCATTTTTTGACAGAATTACAAGCCTGGTAGACGAAGGGAACACTGTGGATGTAGCCTATCTTGATTTCAGCAAGGCCTTTGACAAGGTGCCCCATGATATTCTTGTAAAGAAGCTGGTAAAATGCGGGCTAGACAATACTACCATTCAGTGGATTTGTAACTGGCTGACTGACCGAACCCAAAGGGTGCTCATCAATGGCTCCTCTTCATCCTGGAGAGAAGTGACTAGTGGGGTGCCACAGGGTTCTGTCTTGGGCCCAGTCTTATTCAACATCTTTATCAATGACTTGGATGATGGGCTTGAGGGCATCCTGATCAAGTTTGCAGATGACACCAAATTGGGAGGGGTGGCTAATACCCCAGAGGACAGGATCACACTTCAAAATGACCTTAACAGATTAGAGAACTGGGCCAAGGCAAACAGGATGAATTTTAACAGGGAGAAATGTAAAATACTACACTTGGGCAAAAAAAAATGAAAGGCACAAATACAGGATGGGTGATACCTGGCTTGAGAGCAGTACAAGTGAAAAGGATCTAGGAGTCTTGGTAGACCACAAACTTGACATGAGTCAACAGTGTGATGCAGCAGCTAAAAAAGCCAATGCAATTCTGGGCTGCATCAATAGGAGTATAGCATCTAGATCAAGGGAAGTAATAGTACCACTGTATTCCGCTCTGGTCAGACCTCACCTGGAATACTGTGTCCAGTTCTGGGCACCACAGTTCAAGAAGGATATTGACAAGCTGGAACGTGTCCAGAGGAGGGCAACCAAAATGGTCAAAGGCCTGGAAACGATGCCTTATGAGGAACGGCTTAGGGAGCTGGGTATGTTTAGCCTGGAGAAGAGAAGGTTAAGGGGTGATATGATAGCCATGTTCAAATATATAAAAGGATGTCATATAGAGGAGGGAGAAAAGTTGTTTTCTGCTGCTCCAGAGAAGCGGACACGGAGCAATGGATTCAAACTACAAGAAAGAAGATTCCACCTAAACATTAGGAAGAATTTCTTGACAGTAAGAGCTGTTCGACAGTGGAATTTGCTGCCAAGGAGTGTGGTGGAGTCTCCTTCTTTGGAGGTCTTTAAGCAGAGGCTTGACAGCCACCTGTCAGGAATGCTTTGATGGTGTTTCCTGCTTGGCAGGGGGTTGGACTGGATGGCCCTTGTGGTCTCTTCCAACTCTATGATTCTATGATTCTATGATTCTATTAATATACTACAAAACAAACTTACTAAATAACAAATAATGAAAATACTGCAAAACAACCTTACCGAGGTGCCAGCTATAAAACTCATTTCACTGAAAGTCTAACAGTTTCCTCAGAAGGAAAAAAGAGGGTAATACGTTAACTATAATTCCAATAAGGCATAATTGCTGTTAAGTTTAAGGGGAGAATCAAAAGGACTTCAAAAAGAAAACTCCCAAACAAAACGTGGTAATTACCGGTATCCACTCAAAACACCAGATTTAGCTTCTTCTCAAAGGTAAAAACCTACACTAAGGTTCAAACACAAGGCAGCACCCTTGGCAAAATATTTTATTACGCTTATAGTTCACCTTCCATCCAGCAAGAAAGCCAAGGCAGAAAAATCACATGATCCTGTTGCCCATCCTGGCATTGACCAGCCCCAGTGCGGCTTAGCTTCATCAAGATAGGGATTTCGTTTGCCTTCAGACCAGACCTCCTGAGATTGACTGGAGGACCCCCTCACCTCACAAATTCAGGGTGGTCTGCAAAGGAAAGCACTTTGACTGATCGGTGATGGACATCTAAGTGGCCATGCAAGTGCAAGCTTGCTGATGTTGATGTTTATTTAATATGTTAGGCCGCCGCGGCAGCGGCCCAAAAAGTTCTCCGAGTGACTTCCAGCATGTTTGAAAGCACATACTCTGGTTTCTCTACAGATCGTATATAAACCATTCGCCTTTTACTAAAAGCGCAAGCAGAGAGGCATTATAACGCAAAACCACGTTCAATTCATTAAAAAAATACCGTACAAAGCAAAGCAAGCCTCAACAATGCTAGCAGAAAGCATCAGCAGCACAATTTTAACAGCAACAAACAACGTCCTGGCCCATCAAGATGTTCCATCGCAAGGGAGTCGCTAGTTTTTATCCACTCCTGTCATTTTACATCACAACATCTGTGAGTGATAATGCTCTGGGTGGGACCTCTGCTTCGCTGCATGAAACTGCCCGAGTTTCTTAGCTGAGGATCTTTTTAACGCATGTGCACAACATTGCTTTAGTTATTCGTGCATGTACTGCTTAATGCACAGACGGCTTTCTTCTATCGGTTTCACTCGGGCAGGCTTTGACTTATGGAGTTGATCCTGCGGTTGAGGTTTTCGTATGGAGAATCTTGCATGGGTGGCCTGCCGGTGAAAAGTGTCAACAACGTAAGTTCCAAGAAGCAGGAAGCAGGCCATGGCGGAAAGCGATTATTTTTATTTATTTTAACAACATTTATATAACAATCTTTTTTTAAAAAAACCCAAACGCTTTTAGGTTATTTAGAACAAAGAAAGCCCAACTGCTTAAAATTGAAGAACATCAACTCAAAATCCATTTGATTCCCCCCTATTTTTATGTCCTGTTGAGCAACCCTGTGGATCCTACTCCAAAATAAACTCCACTGAATTTAATGGACTTCTAGGTTGCCAGTTAACTCCCCAATTCGCCGTGCGGAATGGGCATTTTTGCGGTTTAGACAAAAACGGGAGGGGCAAACGGAGAACATGTAGACTGAACTTCAACGAGATAAGGTGTAAGGATGCACTTTCTCTTTCATACTGTATCTTACTTTTCCATTTCACCAAATCAGCCACAGCAAGGCATGGCCGGGTCAACTAGTGTTCTTATAATTGCAATCTAAATTAAGCGGGTCGGAGGGAAACTGCTAAGTCATGCTGAAAACCGCTGACTCTTCTTCTCTGCCCAGATTCTCAAATATTCTGCACTTTGAAGTTGGGCAGAAACAAAGTGAAAGATGGTGTGTGTGTGTGTGTGTGTGTGTGTGTGTGTGTGTGTGCTTTTGTTGATGGGTGGAATGAATGAGAGTGGAATGTCCTAATTTGGCATAATTCCTTCCTCGCCAGGAAAAATAATCACCAGGAAGTAGTGATGGGAAAGGCAGTACTGGGCTAGATGCTCAAATGGTCTGTCTGACCTATTTATAAGGCAGCGTCTTCTATTCCACGGATCTTTGCCCCAGTCTCCCACCCTGTGTCCACGTCCTGCAGTAGTTCCTTATGACAAAAACTCTTTAAAAAACAGCTTGTGCTGTTTAGTGGCTATTCATGCACTTCTGAGAGTTGGGCTGAGATTCCAATTCTACTGTAGGTTTTGCAGCATAAAAAAGGTGAAAGACCTACCAGAGCACCATACAGTTTTGTATGCTAGCTGGTGGGAGGCACAGGGAGCAGGCGGCGTGTCGCAGCACACGTGTCAACTAAGAACAAGCCTGCATGTGGAAATCCAGTGTATCAGGAAGGCCAGCATATTGGGAATTAGCACGATGGCCCAAGCAAGCCCATGAAACCCTTCCTCTCTAGCTCCTGGCACCCACCCAGACCTGCTGACCCAATCTGAAGCTGAGATGTAAGAATTCCTTACCGTGATAGGCTGGTTGGAGCCATCAAGCTGTCTGTGATTTGATGCAAGAGACAAAAAACAAAGAGAAAGGTGTATCAGTTTTCTTACTGCATCGTTGTGTTCAAGTTGAGACCCTACCTGCCCGCAGACTGTCTCGCTAGAGTGGTGCATGCTCTGGTTATCTCCCGCTTGGACTACTGCAATGCGCTCTATGTGGGGCTACCTTTGAAGGTGACCCGGAAACTGCAATTAATCCAGAATGCGGCAGCTAGACTGGTGACTGGGAGTGGCCACCGGGACCACATAACACCAGTCCTGAGAGATCTCCATTGGCTCCCAGTACGTTTCCGAGCACAATTCAAAGTGTTGGTGCTGACTTTTAAAGCCCTAAACGGCCTCGGTCCTGTATACCTGAAGGAGCGTCTCCACCCCCATCGTTCAGCCCGGACACTGAGGTCCACCTCCGAGGGCCTTCTGGCGGTTCCCTCACTGCGAGAAGCAAAGCTACAGGGAACCAGGCAGAGGGCCTTCTCAGTAGTGGCACCCGCCCTGTGGAATGCCCTCCCACCAGAGGTCAAAGCGACCAACAACTACATGACCTTTATTTAGAAAACACCTGAAGGCAGCCCTGTTTAGGGAAGTTTTTAATCTATGATGTGTTAGTGTATTTTAATGTTTGCTGGAAGCCGCCCAGAGTGGCTGGGGAGACCCAGCCAGATGGGCGGGGTACAAATAAATTATTATTATTATTATTATTATTATTATTATTATTATTATTAGTTAGCAAACACTGGAGAGCCAGCAAAAGCCCAAGTCCTTGATAGACCAAGACCTGGTTCTTACTGAAACAATGGACCTGTGTCTGGACCATAGTATTTCCAGCTGCTTGTGGGGGTCGGCAGATTGAATGCTCCTCTGCACAAAGGTTCCCCTGCATGTAGAAAACTAGATGTCAGGGCAAGGGTCCCCCCCCTTTGTAGCCTAGTCTTCTCCTTGACATGCTAGTTGTCCATGCACAGGGATAGCTTCATCATTGAGGAGCTCAGTGTTCCTTTGTATAGAGCAACCTTTCCCCAACATAGTACACTCCACCTGGTGTTGGACTCTCCAGCATCCATTGCCTCTGACCATTAGCTGCGCTGGCTGAGACTGATGGGAAATTGAGTCCCACAAGGTCTGGAATGCATACCCTGCAGGCTGCTTCTGCAACTCTACTTGCGGCAAAGATTTCCTGCATGTGGAATTTTAGATCATAAGCTCCTCAGGAAAAGGGCTTGACCTTCTGTACGCTAAATCAGGGTTTTCCCAAACTTGGGTCTCCAGCGGTTTTGGGACTACAATTCCCACCATCCCTCTGGTCCTACTAGCTAGGGATGATGGGAGTTGTAGTCCAACAACAGCTGGAGATCCAAGTTTGTGAAACTCTTGTTCTAAAGCATTGGTCTTCAGCTGGTCTGATCTAAAATGGGTCATAACAGCAGCAGCACACATCTTTTGAATATAGTGCAAAATATATATATTAAGAAATGGGGCCTAAATGCATGTTTGGGTTAAAAGTGATACGATCAAGTTGACGACCTAAAACACCATTCATGCTGATGGTGGCAAATATCTAAAAACCAATGGTCCCTCCGCAAATCCAGGCTGCAAAACTGGAATGTGAAACCGGATCTAGATTTTCATCCCCTTTGGTTTCTCAGTGAATACCGCTGCTGTTCCTGCTACTATTGCTTTGTTTAATTAGGAAGCATCTCTGAGTGACTGACAACGCAACAGAAACATGCACCTACCTCTCTTCCAGAAAGCGCCAAACCCCAGTATCGCCACTAGCGCCAGCATCTTAATCCCCAAGGCGGCAAACAAGAGGACCAGCACCCAGGAGCTGCCCCCAGCTCTGAATTTGTAGAAGTATACAGCCCCCTCTGCTCTTCCCAGGCTGTTAACAGCTGTGCAGGTGTATTTCCCATCGTGCGTCAGGCGCTGAAGCTCTTTGGTTATCTGGTGGGCTGTAGTTGAAGCTGAGGTGATGTTGTCGGAGGGAGGACCGGCCCATGTCAGGGTGGGCAGAGGCTCTCCTTCGGCTGTGCACTTTGCGTGGAAAGCGTGGTCCTGGCTGGTCTGGACGGAGATGTTAACGATCCTGGGGGGAGCTGCAGAAAGTCCCGAAATATGAACACAAGGCAAATACAGTGGTAAAGGTAAAGGGTAAAGGGACCCCTGACCATTAGGTCCAGTTGTGTCCGACTCTGGGGTTGCGGCACTCATCTCGCTTTATTGGCCGAGAGCCGGCGTACAGCTTCCAGGGGACGTCTGATAACCTTAGCGTAAGTGCTAAACCCTAGGGATGCTGACCAGAAGGAATGTTCCTAAATTTTTGACGTTGTACAATTATTCTGGTCTGGTGCATGCAATGTCTTTTGTTTTGTATCTGTGTGGTTTGCTCTCATACTGCACTGTGATGGCCGTTGGCTATAAACAATAACATTTATTGATTTGATTTGATATGGGAAACCAAATACGGATTTAGATGTTTTCTCACCTTCTCCTCTACACTCCATCATTTACCATCCTGCCTTTCACTCAGTTTGGGATCCGCCCTGCTTATCACAAAGCAGGACAGCCGCTGCCAAGGCTGCTTCTTTCGCATTGCCCTCCTCCCGTGCCCCAAAATGGGCAGGTGAATGGGCAGAGGCAGGACGTTGAACAGGAACAGAGGCAATAGACTGTGGACGCCCCTCCTGGGTGTAGACCTCACTCAGTGCCAACCTCTATGCCAACCTCTCAAACTGGTCATCCATTTCCAGATCTCCCTTCCCTCTCTGTTGGATCTGAAGTTCCTCTCACCTATGAGGTGGAGCCTGATTCCCATCCTGCTCTCATACTTGTCGTGGAAATCTCCGGAGAACTCGACTCGGCAGAAGTATCTGTTCCTGTCGTTCCACGTCAGGCTGTTGATCTGGAGCGAGAGGTTGTTTTGCCTCGGGTTCCCCAAGAGCTTGTATCTGCCCTCCGAGCCGACGGTGGTCTTGCAGGGGTCGCTTGAGCTGTGGGAGACACACTTGAAAACAACGGCCCCATTGAAAGGCTCTTTCACCCGCCATATGGCTGTCAGGGTCTGGTCGTTGGTGTTCTGTGGGTGGGTGAATGTGCAGGGCAAGGCAACCGCCTTGCCAATTTCGCCGGTTACCTCTGACGGGATGTGCATGGACCAGCCTTTGGAAGAAACACCTGGAAAGGGAAAGCATCAATGATCTTTAGTTCACCAAGAAAACCTCACACCAGTTCTTATCCTGTCGGACTATATTTTTGAGTGCGCAACTGAAAGCAGAATGTGACAAAATAAGTGTTTGAAAAGGGATTATCCTGTATAGGACAACAGTTCCCATCAAAATAATAATAATAATAATAATAATAATAATAATAATAATAATAATAATAATAATTTATTTGTACCCCGCCCATCTGGCTGAGTTTCCCCAGCCACTCTGGGTGGCTCCCAATCAAATGTTAAAACAATACAGCATTAGATATTAAAAACTTCCCTAAACAGGGCTGCCTTCAGATGTCTCTTAAAAATAGGATAGCTGCTTATTTCCTTGACATCTGATGGAAGGGTGTTCCACAGGGTGGGCGCCACTACCGAGAAGGCCCTGTGCCTGGTTCCCTGTAACCTCACCTCTCGCAATGAGGGAACCACCAGAAGGCCCTCGGTGCTGGACCTCGGTGTCCGGGCTGAATGGTGGGGGTGGAGACGCTCCTTCAGGTATACAGGACCGAGGCCATTTAGGGCTTTAAAGGTCAGCACCAACACTTTGAATTGTGCTCGGAAACGTACTGGGAGCCAATGTAGATCTCTCAGGACTGGTGTTATGTGGTCCTGGCGGCCGCTCCCAGTCACCAGTCTAGCTGCCGCATTCTGGATTAATTGCAGTCACCTCCAAAGGCAGGCAGAGTTCAGGGCAAGGCTCAAATCACAGAGTAGGGTTGAGGCCAGGGCCAGCGCTTCCATTTAGGCGAACTGGCGGTTGCCTAGAGCGCCAAAATGGAGGGGGCGCTGGCCAGCCTGCCCCTCGCCCGGTGCCGCCCCAACCAGCGGCGAAAATCGCAGCGGTGCGGGGCACCCGGCGGGCAGGGGGTGGGGCACCTTACATCATGCGCAATGACGTCACGTGCCCCGCCCCCTCGCCTAGGGCGCCAAAACCCCTAGCACCGGTCCTGGTCAAGGCAGAGCATAACAGAACCATAGAATTGTAGAGCTGCAAGAGTGACTGGCTCCTTTAGCTGGTATTTTTTTAAGGAAGGTACAATAAACATGGTTTATCAGAAATTGGGGGAGGAGAGTGTGGTGTTGGGGACTTGTGGATTTTTTTTTTTTTTTAAAGAAAGCTAGGATATTCACAAGCTGTGTGCAGTTGCACAGGTTCCCCTTGCTGAGTGTGCAAGGAATCAAACCCGGAAGTTGCAGTCAGCGATGGCTTCCCATTATGTGAAAACCAAGAAACCATGGTTAGGGGTTTCCAAACAAGTGAGGCTATGAAGCCACGGTACAAAAATGGATTGTGTGGATGCTGCTGCATTCTGTCTAAGGCCATAGCTGTCAACCCTCCCTTTTTTTGCGGGACACTCCCTTATTCCAATGCCGTTTCCCGCTGCTATCCCGGATTGTTGATATCCCTTAAATTCCCCGGATTTCAAAGGAAGCCGCTCCTCTCCCTCCCTGCCGGCCAGGGAGGCTCCTCAGCTGTGTTGCTCGGCTGCCAATAAGGAGTCTGAGACTGACTGGGGGCGGAGCTTGCATGCCTTGTGCAGCCAGACCCTCACGCCCATCCAGACAGCCAGCCTGCCTGCCGTCTATGCGCTCGCTCTTTCGCTCACCCGTTCGCACGCAGCCTCTGGAGCGCAGGGTGGCGAGGCTACTTGGTGCCATTGCACCGCCCTCGCGGCATCCCTTATTTTCAAATCCGAAAGTTGACAGGAGTGTCTAAGGCAGAGTAACGGCACACGAAGAGTGCTCCTGGATCAGGCCAAAGACCCATCACAGCCCATCATCCTGTTGCCACAGTGACCAGCCAGATGCCTGCAGGAAGTCTGCAAGGAGGACCTGATCCCAACAACGCCCGCCCCATCTGTGATTCCCAGCAGCTGGTATTCAGAGGAAACACTGCTTCAACAGGAAGAACATAGTCAACAGGACCAGCAGCCGTTGATAGAGCTTCATTGGCTACCAATAGGTTTTTGATCAAGACCTGCAATGTCTTGGGTTTTGCCCTCCATTCTGTCCCATAGGGAATCGGGCAATTCCATGAACAACATAAGGACGAGAGGGGGGAAGTTTTCCCAAAGCAAAACTCACCTTTCTTAAGAAAGCAAAGCAGGCATGTGAGCAAGAAGCTAGTACCTTCCATCTTCTGGGCTTGCTCCACCGCGGAGCTTGTTTGCTGATCTGCTCAGATCCACTCTTTGTTTGCTGTTGGGTAAAATGCTGAAGCAGTGATTCCATTCTGCAGAATGAATGTGACTGGACTTCCCATTTCCTGGAAAATGTGAGTTCACATGGCTGGCCAGCTGATGAGTCTTTTTGCTAGCCATGCTGGGATGAGTGTAAAAGGCATAGCAGAAAGAAGCCATTGGGTTCTTCTTCTCCCAACACTGCCCCCCCCCATTTAACCAGGGTGAAGGCAAGGGCTGAAATGACTTGGGGTTTTAACTAGTGCTGTGCTGAAAATGTCTCCCTTAAAAAAACACCAAACTCTTCATCAATTAATGAGAAAATTAATGAAAAACTACATTGCATACAGGGACGCGGGTGGCGCTGTGGGTTAAACCACAGAGCCTAGGGCTTGCCGATCAGAAGGTCGGCGGTTCAAATCCTCGCAATGGGGTGAGCCCCCTTTGTTCGGTCCCTGCTCCTGCCAACCTAGCAGTTCAAAAGCACGTCAAAGTGCAAGTAGATAAATAGGTACCGCTGCAGCGGGAAGGTAAACGGCGTTTCTGTTTGCTGCTCTGGTTCGCCAGAAGCGGCTTAGTCATGCTGGCCACATGACCTGGAAGCTGTATGCCGGTTCCCTCAGCCAATAATGCGAGATGAGCACCGCAACCCCAGAGTCGGTCATGACTGGACCTAATGGTCAGGGGTCCCTTTACCGTTAACTTACATTGCATACATGGGGAGAGAAAATTTAGGTGAAATTCTCATGATCCTTGGGTGCAGAGATTGTTTTTTTTAAACCATGCATGCTTTATTGGTTAGACTCAGGGGTGTTTGTGGGTGCCCTTTCTTCCATTCTACAAATCACCTGCACTCTGCAGCCTTCCTGGGTGCCTATACTCCAGAGTAAAGCCCATGGGAAGACATCATGAGGATCCGATCCCCCCCAACTCTTTCAGATCAGGAAACATGGGCAGACAAGGAGGCTGCAAAGTGCTAGAGAAATGTTTACTGGAAAAGAAAACACATGCATCATTCTTGGACGCTTTGCATAATTTTGTACACTTCTATCGTATCTATAGGGACGCGGGTGGCGCTGTGGGTTAAACCACAGAGCCTAGGGCTTGCCGACCAGAAGGTCGGCGGTTCGAATCCCCGCGATGGGGTGAGCTCCCGTTGCTTGGTCCCTGCTCCTGTCAACCTTGCAGTTCAAAAGCACGTCAAAGTGCAAGTAGATAAATAGGTACCGCTGCAGGGGGAAGGTAAACGGCGTTTCCGTGTGCTGCTCTGGTTCGCCAGAAGCGGCTTAGTCATGCTGGCCACATGACCCGGAAGCTGTACGCCGGCTCCCTCGGCCAGTAATGCGAGATGAGCGCCGCAACCCCAGAGTCAGTCACGACTGGACCTAATGGTGAGGGGTCCCTTTACCTTTTACATCATATCTATGCGATGCTGGTGGTGGAGAAGCATATAGACTGCCCTGATCTCCTTGAAGTAAGGGTGAGACAGAAAGGAGAATAAATGCATAATAAAAGCAGCAAGAGCAAATTTAATTGGCACATTAGACTGATTGGGTGTCTACATACCAGATGCTTAGAAGAAAGCGTCAAAGGTGAGGATCAGGCGGCAACAATTCAGTCATCCTAAAGTGCCACAATAAGTGTTCTAATGTGCTTTGGAAAGCTTTGGTTGTGGCATTGCAGTCTTTTGGCTTCGGTCCAGTATACCTGAAGGAGCGTCTCCATCCCCATCGTTCAGCCCAGACACTGAGGTCCAGCGCCAAGGGCCTTCTGGCGGTTCCCTCACTACGAGAAGCCAAGTTACAGGGAACCAAGCAGAGGGCCTTCTCGGTAGTGGCACCCTTCAGATGTCAAAGAGAACAACAACTATCAGACCTTTAGAAGACATCTGAAGGCAGCCCTGTTTAGGGAGGCTTTTAATGTTTTATAGATTATTGTATTTTAATGTTTTGTTGAAAGCCGCCTAGAGTGGCTGGGGAAACCCAGCCAGATGGGCGGGGTATAAATAATAAATTATTATTATTATTATTATTATTATTATTATTATTATTATTATTATTGCAATCTCTGATCTGTTCCTCTCCTGATACAGTCCTTCGGACCCTTAAAAGGAGTGAGCATGGTTATCTTGATGCACCAGCCCTCTTAATGGGCATGTGGTTTTCTGGTCCACCTGTGTTTCACTCCACGAAGGCCGTGAGACACAATTGTGGTGCTAAGAAGCGAGCTTTTTGCCACAAGAGGGCAGTGGGGCTTGAAGGAGATGCCGTGAACTTGAGTAGGACTCTCCCCCCAATAAAACGGCCTTGCCGGGTGGTGGTGAGGGAAAATATAGGCAGAACAAGGAGACCGAGGCATTGTGCAGCTCATTCTGCCAGGTTTTATGTGAAATCGAAGAAGCTTATCTGGCTCTAAGTAGAGTGACTTCTGGAGCAAAAAGGAAGTGGAACCCTACAGGATCAGGCCAAAGGCTCATCGGGTCCAGCAGTCTGTTCTCACAGTGGCCAGTCAGATAGTTATGGAAAGCAGCTGGCATTCAGGGGCAGACTGACAGTGGCCGGAGAATATAGCCATAATGGCAAGTAGTGGCTGATAGCCTTATCCACAATGAATTTCTCTAATCCTCTTTTAAAGCCATCCAATGTGTACAACTGGAAGGGAGAGACTCACCTGCTCCATCGGGTCAATGGCCCATCTAGTCCAGAATCCTGTTCTCACAGTGGTCAACCAGATGCCTGTAGGGAACCTACAAGCAGGATCCAACCACAGGAGCACCCCCCTCCCTGTGTTCTCCAGCAACTGCATTACTGCTTCTGGTCATGGAAGCAGAGCGTAGCCATTGTGGCTGGTAGCCACCAGTAGCCCACTCCTCCCAGGATTTGTCCAAGGCTCTTTTAAACCAGCCAAGCTGGTGGCTATCAACTGCCTCATGTGGCATTGAGTTCCGCAGTCCAGCCATGTGCTGCCATGAATGTGCCTGTGTATGCTGTGAAGGTGTCAATGTGTCTCATTCATCCACAAGCAGGGCCCTTGCTGATTTCTGGGGCCCAACGAGAATATCACTGCTCGACTAAAGGGCTGTCCCATGGAGGATGGAGCAAGCTTGTTTTCTCCTGCTCTGGAGTGTAGGACCCGAACCAACGGCTTCAGTTGACACAAAGGAAGTTCAGGGAGAACTTTCTGACAGTAAGAGCTGTTCAACAATGGAATTGGCTCCCTCAGAGAGGTGGTGGACTCTGGAGATTTCTAAGTTGGATGGCCACCTGTCATGGATGCTTTCGTCAAGATTTCTGTATTGCAGGCGGTTTGACTAAAGGTAAAGGACCCCTGGACAGTTAAGTCCAGTCAAAGGCGACTATGGGGTGCGGCGCTGATCTTGCCTTTCAAGCCGAGGGAGCCGGCGTTTGTCCACAGACAGCTTTCTGGGTCATGTGGCCAGCAGGACTAAACTGCTTCTGGTGAAACGGAACACTGTGACAGAAGCCGGAGTGCCCGGAAATGCCATTTTTACTTTCCCGCCACAGCGGTACTTATTTATCTACTTGCACTGGTGTGCTTTCAAACTGCTAGGTTGGCAGGAGCTGGGACAGAGCAACAGGAGCTCACCCCGTTGTGGGGATTCAAACCGCCAACCTTCCAATTGGCATGCCCAAGAGGCTCAGTGGTTTAGACCACAGCGCCACCTGTGTCCCTGGCGGTTTGACTAGATGACTCTTGGTGTCCTTTTCGACTGTGCCGGATTACCAGATGGGCAGAATAGGCTGTGGCCTGTGGGCCTCACGCCTTTTAGGGGCCCCATGACAATGGATCAAAGCAATATTGATTTGATATTGAAAGAAAATTACAATCAAGTATTAGGAGATAATTTGCAAGCCCCACCCCCCAAGATTTCGACTGTCTAGGTGCCTTCACAGACAGAGTCTAATCTTACACTGCTTTCCAACACTACAATTCTACAAGTAATTCGCCTAGTTCTCTTTCTTGATCTTTACATGATTTCCGTAGTTTTGCACATCGCCACCCTAATCTCCGAGTGGTGTGAGATTCCAGGGGTTCCAGGCAAGTGTTCATGTTTCCTTTTGGAAATGAGGCACAGTGAACAGGATTTATACGTATATATGGACACGGGTGGTGCTGTGGGTTAAACCACAGAGCCTAGGGCTTGCTGATCAGAAGGTCGGTGGTTCGAATCCCCGCAACGAGGTGAGCTCCCTTTCCTCTGTCCCAGCTCCTGCCAACCTAGCATTTCAAAAGCATGAAGTGCAAGTAGATAAATAGGTACCGGTACGGCGGGAAGGTAAACGACGTTTCCGGGCGCTGCTCTGGTTCGCCAGAAGTGGCTTTGTCATGCTGGCCACATGACCCGGAAGCTGTACGCCGGCTCCCTCAGCCAATAAAGCGAGATGAGTGCCGCAACCCCAGAGTCGTCCGTGACTGGACCTAACGGTCAGGGGTCCCTTTACCTTTACCTATGGTCTGAGCCTGCCATGGAGGGTTTCACAGCCTTCCTGACATCGCCACAGCCTTGGATTCAAGCAGAAATCAAACATTAATTTCAAGTGCTTCTCTTTCTCTCTCCAGCATGCTGCTTTGCTTCTAGCTCACATCACGGCAAGCCAACTCTAAACTCAGGCTTTGCCCTAGTCCTTGTTCTCCTTAATGGCCCGTCACCCAGTCTATCACCGCGACACAGGGAGCAAGCCCGGCTTATATTTTAACACTTGCCGAATCCAGGAGTTAGCAGGCTCTCGCGTACAGCTGACTCCCCCCCCCCCGCAAACTCATAACAATATTTTAATGGCTGAAGAGACTGTTGATAAAGCCTGCCCTGCCCGACTTCGCAAATCTCCAAGCCGTAAATTGCAGGCTCAAATACTTTTGTGCTCAATAAAAAAAAAATATTGCCCAGTCCTTCGCCGCAGTGAGAGGGTGAATCGGAAAAGGCAGTGGAATTTTCCCTTTTTTTTGCCAGAGGGGAAAATTCCAGTCAGCTGAGCCGCAGGGCGCCAGGCCCAAAGCTGTGACATGGCGCCTCAGAAAATGGGGCTCTGAGGGGGAGCTATGCTAACCTTCCCTTTGTGTGCATTTGACCCCCCACGCAGCCAAGAAAATGTTGAATGTTGACTTTTTCTTGGGGGTGTGTGTGTGTCGGGGAAGGATTACCGGGCCTGGCAGCCTTCCACCCTCCATAGTGCGACAGTGGCTCTTGGTTTCCATGGCGACAGACTTGCCGCCATCTTTTTTCCTCGCAGTGGAACTTCTGGAGGGGGGTTATGGAGCTTAACGAATCTCTTCCTTGCCGCGGCTCACATTGTGGCAGCAGTTGCTAGTTCCGGGCTTTAAATACCGATTCGCATTCATTCGAGCTTCAAATGGGGTTATTATTGCAATATTTGTATTCTGTTCAGACACACCTGCCCACAATTCTCTTGGCAGGAGTTCAGGGCCTTGAACAGCCGACAAGCAAAAATTCAAAGATGGGAAGCTTTCCCCTTTGCTACACAGCCAGGCTGGGGAAATGTTCCTCCTCAGGGATGGGGGGAACCTGCAGTTGGATGGGACTCCAGCTCCCATCATCCCTGGCTGTTGGCTAGTGCTGGCTGGGGCTGATGGGAGTTGGAGTCCAGCAACATTTCCAGGACTGCAGGTTCCTCGCCCTTGATTGAAAGAAGGATGCTCACTAAAGTATATATGCTGTTTAATGAATTGAATTAATTCCTGTGCCAAAACCTTCATCAGCAATAGCACCGATAATCTAACATGCCATATGTAAGTGAAACAGATAGGATGGACATCTTCTATCTTTCCAACTGCTCCTGTCAGAGCACCCTGCTCTGCAAAATGGTGCAGAAGTGACTCGCTCAAAATAAATAATAATAATAATAATAATAAAATAATTAATAATTTATTATTTATTATTTATACCCCGCCCATCTGGCTGCATTTCCCCAGCCACTCTGGGCGGCTTCCAACAAAATATTAAAATACAATAGTCTGTTAAAGATTAAAAGCTTCCCTAAACAGGGCTGCCTTCAGATGTCTTCTAAAAGTCTAATTAAAAAATCCCTTCCAGTAGCACCTTAGAGACCAACTAAGTTTGTTCCTGGTATGAGCTTTTGTGTGCATGCACACTTCTTCAGATACACTGAAACAGACCCTTATATATAGCGAGAGGGTGGGGAGGGGTATTACTCAGAAGGGTGATGGGAATGGGTGATTGTCTGATAGGTGTGGTAAACCTGTTGATGACTGTTAACGACTGCAATTGGTCTTACAGGAAAAAGCAAGGGGTGAGATGGCTAAAAATATGGCTAAAATGAGATAATAATCCATACAAAACCAGGGGTGTGGCCGCTGTCACATATTGACAGCTTCTAGGAGCCACAATATTATTTATTTATTTATTTATTTATTTATTTATTTATTTATTATTTGTACCCTGCCTATATGGCTGGGTCTCCAGCAAACATTAAAATACATTAACACATCACAGATTAAAAACTTCCCTAAACAGGGCTGCCTTCAGGTGTTATGTAGTTGTTGATCCCTTTGACCTCTGATGGGAGGGCGTTCCACAGGGCGGGCGCCACTACCGAGAAGGCCCTCTGCCTGGTTCCCTGTAGCTTTGCTTCTCGCAGTGAGGGAACCGCCAGAAGGCCCTCGGCGCTAGATCTCAGTGTCCGGGCTGAACGGTGGGGGTGGAGACGCTCCTTCAGGTATACAGGACCGAGAGCTGAGTGCAGGGGGTGGGAACCAATGGTGGATGAAGGAACACCTTGTGCCCCCCACCAGAGATATTGACCCCAGTTTACTCCTCACAAAGCTACAACTCCCAACATCCTTAATGAACTATGGGGGAACATTTCTCTAACATTCATTGTGGCTGCAAGATACTGGGAGCGGAGGTTTAATGCCTGACACAAATCTCCCCCTCATGCTGCGCTGAGACTTGGGGTGGGGAGAGCCCCCATGGGTGCCAATGGGAGGTTGCAGAACAAGTGGGTTATGTTCCTTTGATTCCACTTGTAACTGTGTGCTTGAAGAGGGCAACGGGCATTGACGGATGATGAAACACTAATACAATAAAGGTGGCAATAGACGTTTTACGGCAGCAATAAAAGCGGAACTGGCCTCTGAAGTGAACCTCTGGTGTCACGGTGTCCTTTTCATGACACCAGTTGGGTTGGCCCTACCATGAGGCAGTGAGGCAATCGCCTCAGGCGGCAGATGTTGGAGGTCAGCTGCAGACATTTTCTTTGAGACTCCCTCCAACCATTCCCCTCTGTTGGAGATCGCATGCCTTTCATATATCTCCTAAACTAGCCTTCTGCCCTCAGGGGCACTGGAGGAACGTTATCCTGTTACCAGTGTTGAAGAAAGATTCGATTGCCAATCCACTTAGCTTCTGTACATGGCATGAAGGGGGCACCAACTTCTGCTTTGTCTCAGTCAGCAAAATTTCAGTGAAGATGGAGCAAGCTTGTTATCTTCTGCTCCAGAGGGTAGGACCTGAACCAAAGGCTTCATAGAACCATAGAGTTGGAAGAGGCCACAAGGGCCATCCAGTCCAACCCCCTGCCAAGCAGGAACACCATCAAAGCATTCCTGTCAGGTGGCTGTCAAGCCTCTGCTTAAAGACCTCCAAAGAAGGAGACTCCACCACACTCCTTGGCAGCAAATTCCACTGTCGAACAGCTCTTACTGTCAGGAAGTTCTTCCTAATGTTTAGGTGGAATCTTCTTTCTTGTAGTTTGAATCCATTGCTCCGTGTCCTCTTCTCTGGAGCAGCAGAAAACAACCTTTCTCCCTCCTCTATATGGCATCCTTTTATATATTTGAACATGGCTATCATATCACCCCTTAACCTTCTCTTCTCCAGGCTAAACATACCCAGCTCCCTACGCCGTTCCTCATAAGGCATCGTTTCCAGGCCTTTGACCATTTTGGTTGCCCTCCTCTGGACACGTTCCAGCTTGTCAGTATCCTTCTTGAACTGTGGTGCCCAGAACTGGACACAGTATTCCAGGTGAGGTCTGACCAGAGCGGAATACAGTGGTACTATTACTTCCCTTGATCTAGATGCTATACTCCTATTGATGCAGCCCAGAATTGCATTGGCTTTTTTAGCTGCTGCATCACACTGTTGACTCATGTCAAGTTTGTGGTCTACCAAGACTCCTAGATCCTTTTCACAAGTTACAAGAGATTCCAATGAAACATCAGGAAGAACTTTCTGACAGTAAGAGCTGTTCAATGGTGGAATGGTCTCCCTTAGAAGGCGGTGGACTCTCCTTCAATGGAGGTTTTTAAGAAGAAATTGGATGGCTATCTGTCATGTATGACCTAGTTGAGATTCCTGCATTTGAGGGTCTGAGCTACATGACCCTTGTGGTTCTTTCCAACTCTATAATTCTGTGATTCCATGATTCCATGCTCATGTGCTTGCCTTACTTCTGAGGTGTCTGAAGGCTGTTTGTAAATATCTTTTTGTTCATTCTGCAAAGCATCTCACAAGTGTTTTGCACTCTATGCCCTTCCCAGGTGCTCACCCTTCAATTAAATCCTTGTAGAAGGCATCCAAAACAAACTTCTCCCCTGGATGTCCCCCCACCCCCAGATCAGGAAGTGTGGGCAGCCAGGAAGGCTGCAGAGTCCCAGAGAAATATTTAATGGAAAGAAAAACACTCCAAATGATAAAGTATGGTTTCCTTTGGTTTGGTTGTTTGGTGTCCAAACAACCAAACAACCTAAGAACCAGACTCTAAGACCCTAAGACTTTTTTACACTCAACTTTCTTAATTTTCAATCTTACCTTATTAGTTTCTGATATTTAATAAAACAATGAATTTAAAGATAATATCTTGCAACATAAACGGTTTAAATGATAAAAAGAAAAGGAACAGAGTAGGACATATCTTAAGGAAAGCAAATTGGGATGTAATATGTTTACAGGAAACACATGTAAATAAGAAACATGAAAGGGTACTGACTAACATGAAATTGGGTAAAGAGTTCATAACAGCAAATGAAAGGAAAAAGAGAGGGGTTGTAATGTATGTAAAAGAGAAATGGGAACCGGAGATGATATGGAAAGATACAGAAGGAAGAATTATAATTGTAAGAGCAACTGTGGAAGGGGAGCAGATGATAATTGTGGGATTATATGCTCCAAATGGTAGCAAAGTAGAATTTTTCAGGAATCTGGAAAGTCATTTACTAGATTACATGGAAAAGCATATCGTTATTGTGGGGGATTTTAACGGAATTGTAACACCAGAGGCTGACAAATCTAGTACAAATAAGAGAGGAAGACAAAACAAATTACCGAACAGTTTTTTCGATATGATAGAGAACCTTGAGCTAATAGATGCATGGAGATATAAACATCCGATACAAAGGGATTACACATATTTCTCGAACATACATAACTCTGCGAGTAGAATCGATGCTATATGGGTTTCGAAAGGGATAATTACAAGGGTAGGCAACGCAGAGATCCAACCAAAGATCTTATCAGACCATAATCCTGTTTCAATAACAATTAGAGAAAAAGAGAAAACTGTAAAAAATTGGAGAATGAACGTATTTTCTCATGAGGAATGAGAAAGTAGTCCAGGAAGCAAAGGAATTAATGAAAGAATATTTTGATCTAAACACAAATGGGGAAGTAGACAGAGCCACGGTATGGGAGGCAGGGAAGGCGGTAGCAAGAGGGTATCTGATACAGCAAGGGGCACGAATAAAAAAATTAAGAGAAAAGAAAAAGCAGGACTTGCTGGATGAAATAAGGAAAAAAGAAAAAATTCTATATAAATAAAAAAAAATAGAAATTAGCCAAGAATTAAAAATATTAAGAAAGGAATTTGAAAATATAATAGATCAAGAATTAGAACATCGAATTCAGTATTGGAAATATAAAAATTTTGAATGGGCCAACAAACCTGGAAAGATCCTGGCTTGGCAGATAAAAAGAAGAAGGAATGAAAGGGTAATTAGCAGAATTAAAACAAAAGGTAAAATAGTTGACAATCCGAAGGATATAACTAAAATATTTGAAAATTTTTATTCAACATTATATAAAAAGGAGGAAGTCAATGAGAAGGAGATAGATGATTTTCTAAAGAAATACAGTCTGCCAAAAATATCAGAAGAAAAATTAGAGCAATTAAATAAGGAAATTACAGAGGCAGAAGTAAAAGAAGTAATAAACAAGATGAAAAAAGGGAAAGCATCAGGCCCAGATGGTTTTCCAATAGAATATTATAAACATTTGGAAGATGTGATACTAAAACCATTAGTGGAAGTAATGAATAACATATTAAAGAAAGGTGAAATACCCAAAACCTGGAGAGAAGCAATGATCACCTTGCTACCAAAACCCAACACAGATACAGAACTAGTGGAGAATTTCAGACCAATAAGCCTCCTGAACTGCGATTATAAGATCTTTGCGGGCGTTCTGGTGAAAAGATTAAATAAAATTTCAGAAGACATCATACACCGCGACCAAGCGGGATTTATGAAGGGAAGGCATATAAAAGACAACATAAGAATAATACTGAACATACTAGAACACCTAGAAAATAACAGAGGAAAAGAAGCTGCAATCATGGCTTTGGACGCAGAAAAAGCTTTTGATAACCTATCTTGGCTGTTTATGATAAAAGTATTAGAGAAATTAGGTATAGGAAATGAAATAATGAAAGCAATTGAATCAATTTACAAAAATCAGAAAGCGAAATTAATAATTAATGGTAAAGCATCCAAAGAAATAGATATCTCCAAAGGCACAAGACAGGGGTGCCCTCTATCACCAACCTTATTCATAATAGTCTTAGAAATCCTACTAAAAAATATTAGAGAAAATAAAGAGATAAAAGGCATAACAATAGGAAAAAAGCAATATAAAACAAGGGCATTCGCAGATGATGTGATTATTACTGTACAAGATCCACTCACCAGTATCCCCAAAACATTAGAGACAATTGATGAATTCGGAAAATTGGCTGGCTTTAAAATTAACTACAAGAAAACCACAATGTTGGTTAAAAATATGGATCAGGACAGCAAAGAAGAACTTCAACATATCACGGGAATAGAAATAAAAAAGAGAATGAAATATCTAGGAATCCAAATGACAGTTAAAAATATCGATTTATATCAGGAAAATTATAAAAAGAAATGGAATGAGATCAAAAAAAAATTTGGCAAACTGGACAAAATTAAAACTATCTATGTTGGGGAAAATATCTGTAATCAAAATGTGCATTTTACCACAAATGGTATTTCTATTCCAATGCTTACCCATCCTAGATAAGACAAAATATTTCCAAGAATGGAAGAAAGATTTGTCACAATTCATCTGGAATGCCAAAAAACCCAGAATAAAATATAAAATTATGATAGACAAGAGAGATAGGGGCGGACTTGGATTGCCAGATCTACAAAGGTATCATGATGCAGCCAGCCTAATGTGGTTAAAGGAATGGATAGAACTTAAAGATAGAGAAGTGCTTGACATAGAGGGAGCGGGGACGTGTTTTGGATGGCATAAATACCTTATGGATGACAAAATGAAGATTCACACCAGCTTTACAAACAACCTGATAAGGAAATCAATTTATACCACCTGGAGAAAATATCGAAAAATGTTGGAGCCACAAACTCCGCTATGGATATCCCCACTCGAAATTGTCGCAGTTAAAAGATCCAATTTGGAAGGAACATGGCCAACATATAAAGATTTATTAGAAATAACAGACGACAATATTAAATTGAAAGAATATACAGAAATTAAACCACTACTTAAAGGATGGTTTCAGTATTTTCAAATAAGGGAAAGATTCCAAATAGACAAAAAAGCAGGATTTGGAAAAAAAGCGACCAAATTTGAGAAGATTTTAGTAGAAGGAGAGGGAAAATATATAAAAAATTTGTATGAATTATTAATTGATTGGGAGATAGAAGAGGAGCAAATAATGGATTCGACTAGAAAATGGACCATAGATTTAGGAAAAGAAATTTCAATAGAGAAATGGAGAAGGTTATGGCTAAAAGATATTAAATTTACCCCCAATTACGATCTAAAAGAAAATATATACAAAATGGTTTATAGGTGGTATCTAACACCAAGCAGGATATCTAAGATGTATAACGGGTCCAATAGTAACTGCTGGAGGTGCAATACAGAAACTGGCACTTTTCTACATATATGGTGGAAGTGCGGGAAAGTAAAAATCTTCTGGGAGAAAATTTATAATGAATTAAAAAAAATATTAAAGTACTCATTTAAGAAAAATCCCGAAATTTTCTTATTAGGAATTTTAGGAGACGAAATAAAAGAAAAAGATAAAAGTTTCTTTATGTACGCCATATCAGCGGCGAGACTCATGATAGCTAAGAATTGGAAGTGTGCAAATTTACCTGATCTAGAAGACTGGCAAACTAAGCTAATGGGATATCAAAGGATGGCAATAAAAATAGCAGAAAATAGAGGAATATCTGACCAAGAAGTGGAGAAAAACTGGAAATCATTTCAGGATTACATAGGGAACAAAGTTGAGAGAGCCAATCTTCTGTTGCATATATAAGTGGGCTTACAGCTTTAGCAAATGAGAATAAGCAAAAAAAAAGTAAGGTATATAAAGTGATAAGGATAAGATACAAAGCATAATAACGGCTGGACTGGAAGTCAACACGGGGGAAAGGGGGGTTCACTTTTGTGTTTTTTTGTGTGTGTCTTTTTTTTTTATATGTGTGTACTTTGATGAATTTATTTTGAAAATATTTGCTTGTATGTTTTGAAATTTCAATAAAGCAAAAAAAAAAAAAAAAAAAAAAAAACAAATGATAAAGTAAGCTCAAAATCCTGCACCCAAATTAGATTACTGTATTTTAATGTTCTTTTGGAAGCCGCCCAGAGTGGCTGGGGAGACCCAGCCAGATGGGCGGGGTATAAATAATAAATTATTATTATTATTATAAATTATTATTATTATTCTCAAGTGCCCCAAGAATGTTGCACATGAAAAATGGAAGCCTCTTTCAGAAAGAGAGAGAAAGAAATTGGAGGAAGGATTTTGGCCAAACATTAGATGGAAAAAGTACAAGTCTCCATGTGACTAGTCATGGTGCAGAAGACTAGAGTATGGGAGAAACTTAATTTTGGTGAACCCCTTGGAGGGGGACTTGTGGGCTCAGGAAGGTTCAGAGAGGTACTCAGTGCAAGCAGGTTTTATTGAAATGGGAACCTGGCAGAATAGTGTTGGTTTGTTTTTTTAATGGCCATTCATCCTAGGTAGGTTGATCTGCAAATACTAGCAGGTAGTTATCTACCCTACCTTCTGTGGGCCATTTTGACAGATAGGTGAGTTAGGCATACTCCTGAATCATCAGCTCTGTGTATTCATTGGCAATCTTAGAGCAGCACCTGCCTTTACAGTATATTTCAGTGTCTGCAAACTAGTTACGAAGGACACCTCCAGAGGGCTTCTTCCCAAAAGAGCCATTCTGCTGACAGAAGCCAAGATGATTTTGCCTTGTTGCAATAGTGCAACAAGATTCATCTCATCCCGGATATAGTCTGTTTGCACGGTTGTCTTCAGGCAAGAGATACAGAACAATTAAATCAAGAACAAATAGATTAAAAAACAGTTTTTATCCAAGAGCTATAACTATTTTAAATGCTGTAACCAAATAATATGATCTTGGGGAGTTGTGAGGGATGGTATGTATGTGTATGTGTATGTGTGGCTGTAAATGTGGGATGGCATTCAATTTCGTACTATGTACAATGACAATAAAGTATCTATCTATCTATATCTATCTATCTATCTCTATCTATCATCTATCTATCTATCTATCTATCTATCTATCTATCATCTATCTATCCATCCATATCATCTGTCTGTCTGTCTGTCTGTCTGTCATTGCTGCTGCATACAAAGCCATAGCTTAGGATGTTCCATTGCTGAAAGTGTCCTGGCACCAGATCTTCGTTTCTTGCACTTTAGAGCAACGAACCTGGATTTAAAAAACAGCTTCGTTTTGCTTCGCTTTTGCAGTCCAGTGCCTTAGGAGTGAATCAGCTTCCACCTAATTGTTTTGATATGGAATATCTGTTTCTATGATGCTGCCCAGCACATGATTTCCACCAGAAGGAAAACCGCAGGTGACAGCTCAGACTGCAGAAAAGAGAATGAGGAACTTCTAAGATGGAACAGCAAGTTCCTAATCTCCCAGTGGCTTCTGATGCCCCGAAAAGAGAATAGGAAACCACCACAACTTGTGAACTTTGTCTATGGTTTTATTTGGCACACAGGAAACACCCTCCCTCCCTCCTTTAAGGCCACATTAATTACAATAGCTGCAATAATCCAGAAAACTATAAACACAGCAGTTCAAATTTCATGACCTTTATCCACTGTTGCTCAAGGATTCCCTTGTTTACTGCCTGACTTTTTCCTAACTATAGTTTCCCAAGATAAACACAGTAGCAAACCGTGGTTAGCATCAAGTCTTTGAACCATGGCTTGAAGCAACTTTGCAAACTATGGTTTGGAGGCAAGGCGCTAGTCAGCCCTGGTCTCCACATCTCAATAGGGGGCTCACTGCCAATATTGAAATTATAGTAATTTCACCCTTGATATATGGTATAATAGTTTTAATTGAATCATGCTATACAAAATGCTCAATATTCTTATTTGCAGTGCCCCTGAAGAAGAAGAGGTGCATTTTCAAATGCGTTAGGCCAATAAAACCTTCAGATTTCACCCCTCCCATTTCTCCCTATTATGGTTGCTTTCTCTTCTTTTGTTTCTCCACTGGCAAAACACCAGCCAATTAGTGGCAGAAAGCATGTACAGAATCAGACCATTGGTCTAACTAGTTCAGTATTGACTGGAAGCCGTTCTCCAGGATATATATACCGGTATATATTTTAAGACTGGGGTCTCTCCCAGGCCCTACCTGGAAATCCCAGGGATTGAACTTTGGAACCTGTGGTCTTCCAGGTATTGGATTCCAACTCCCACCAGCCCCATTCTGCACGGGAGGCAGGAGACTTGAGTGCCTTCTGGCAGCTGTAGTTCTGGCCTAGTTCTGATCCACCAAGAAGACACTTCCAATGCCATTAAACAAGTGTGCATACTCAGGAGCACTTAACACAGACTAGTTTTGCCTTACCTGTCCAGTGATCTGGAGTATGCGCTCTCAGTTTGCAAATTAAAAACCCACCAGTCAACCATGGGGATTCCAGCAAGGTGACACAGACTATGCAAGTATGGTTAGCCCACATCTCTTCTGTTACCTGTAATCGGACACTCCCATTGCATATAATTAATACAAAAATACTCTCCCCAAACATCCATCTCTCCCATTGCTTGCTTTGTCCTCTCAATTAGATGTCCTCTTGATTGAATATAATATAATCTAGAAATCATCAAAGCCTCTTTTCTCAGGAGCCATTCTGTTCCCGAAAGTAGTCTGGGTCTTCAATATGTCTCTTCTTCATATGAACTGGCCCCTATATGAGTGCTCAGTCTCCATAATAAAGTTGGTGCCATCCAGCACTAAAGTCCTGTGAATGTAACTTGCATACAATATTGTATTGTTATACACAATAACGTTTTCCTCCTATTCCTTACAAGTGACACTGTATAGCATTGTTTAAAAAACCACACTGTGATTATATATATATATATATATACATACACATATATATGTATGTTGGTGGTATCAGCTCATATTGCTTCAGAGGACTGGCTCCAGCCAGAGAACCTGCAGTTGGCCACCGCAGATCTCAGCCCTCATTCGTTCCATCAATGTCACACCCCTTTCCAAACAAACAGGATATTCTGCTCACTTCTGACTGGTATACGGAGAGAATTCCGAGACTTGCTGATCTGAGTGAAGTTATTTGCGACTTAAAATGGATGAAGAGCTCCATCAACAGCTTTCCTTTCCTTCTGAGCTGTTTATCTTCCTTGAGAGGTCCAGACACCACTACGGACAGGAAGATGGACGAGGCTTAGCCTGTCACACGTCGCAGGTGGACTTGGCATTTTGTCCGTCGTTTCTCGTCAAGTAATAGGCCCGGTTGGCTTCTGGGTAGGAGACTTTGGAGAGAGGAAGTTTGTAGATGGCATCGTTGGTGGTAGTTAAGAGCAGGAAAGTGAGCGAAGATAAACAGAAAGGCCATGTTCCCGAAGGCATTCCAAACTGAAGGAGAAGAGAGGTTCAGAAATGGGGATCAGTCATTGCTTCTTTCTAAGTGTGTAAACTTGGTACTCATTGCATCTAGAAGAGACTAACCCAGTCTCCAGTCTCCTTTTTGGACCTGAATCTAGATGGAGAACCCCATGGGCTGTAAACACCCCCAACTTGTTTTGCTCCTTATTTGTTCAGTCCATCTGCCAACTTCTTGCTTTGTCAAACGCAACCTTCCTCCAACATGGTACTTGGAGGAACTTGAACTCCTGTGTTCAGGGATGATGGAAGCTACTGTCCAATCACAACTGAGGTTGGGAAAGGCCGTTGCAGCATCTGGTCAAATGAAGAGCTCTTTAGAATTCTACAGCTTGCTCAGTGACATTTTGTTTGGTCCCCAAAAAGGATATTAGCCAATGGCAGATTTTGGAAGTACTTATTATGGACCTATGCGCCTATGCTTTTTAAGCATCTTAGGTTGGTTTGTTCATTTGCTCTGGCTGTGAATAGGCAACAGGTATTCAAAGAGTAAAGACAACACGATAAAGTAAGGAGCAGAGGATTTTCTCCATTGCATCTCTTTACTATTCTGTGGTCTCATTCCATTCCATTCCATTCCATTTCAGGGGTTTACTCGGTTGTCAGGTGAAACCCCAAAATGAAACAGTGGGGTTATGCAGGTGGCATGGAACAATGTATGGCATCAGGCATAACAGTTGTTTGTCTGTATCTGTTTTAAAAGGTGTATTGATTTTGAATTTTAATGATGAAGGCCTTATGTACGTATGTGTGTTCTGGACAGTGGATTCCAATTTTATTTGTATACTGGCTGTAAAACCTTTTGATCCAGCAGTTTACACATTTTCTAAATAATGAATAATTGCAATAATACAGGAGAGCTGTAGAATAGCAACTTTACTTTTTTTATTCCCCTTTTAAATCTCCCAGAGTCAGGAGCCAAGACCAACAAGCTCCTTTTTGTGTGCTTCCGTTTTTTTAAAAGGGGGGGGGGGGGATGCAGCCATCTCCTTGCTACTTACCCTCCCAGCACTCTTAAGGTGATAGTGACCTTATCACTAAGAAAGTGACTCTGAACACTTAATGATGAAGTCAACCCCTTAAAACCTGCAAAACTCACCACGGAAAACATATGGCCCAGGGCTCCTCCTGAGTAGGCAGTAAACAGGGCTGGGGGGAAAAAAGAGGCAAGGGGGGGGAGACAAAGGAGAAGTAAATTAGACTAGTATATATGGCAAGATCATGGCCACTGGTCCCATCACCTCCTGGCAAATAGAAGGGGAAGAAATGGAGGCAGTGAGAGATTTTACTTTCTTGGGTTCCATGATCACCGCAGATGGTGACAGCAGTCACAAAATTAAAAGACGCCTGCTTCTTGGGAGAAAAGCAATGACAAACCTAGACAGCATCTTAAAACGCAGAGACATTACCTTGCCGACAAAGGTCCGTATAGTTAAAGCTATGGTATTCCCAGTAGTGATGTATGGAAGTGAGAGCTGGACCATAAAGAAGGCTGATCGCCGAAGAATTCATGCTTTTGAATTATGGTGCTGGAGGAGACTCTTGAGAGTCCCATGGACTGCAAGAAGATCAAACCTATCCATTCTGAAGGAAATCAGTCCTGAGTGCTCACTGGAAGGACAGATCCTGAAGCTGAGGCGCCAATACTTTGGCCAGCTCATGAGAAGAGAAGACTCCCTGGAAAAGACCCTGATGTTGGGAAAGATGGAGGGCACAAGGAGAAGGGGACGACAGAGGACGAGATGGTTGGACAGTGTTCTCGAAGCTACCAACATGAGTCTGACCAAACTGTGGGAGGCAGTGGAAGACAGGAGTGCCTGACGTGCTCTGGTCCATGGGGTCACGAAGAGTCGGACACGACTGAACGACTGAACAACAACAACAACATACATGGCAAATTCTGAAATGGAGCAGGGCAGGGAGTTTGTGGGGAGAAGAACTTCTTTTGTTTTTAAGGGGAAAGGGTTCATGGTGTTATGAGAAAATTGGGTTTGGCTTTCACTGCCCAACTCCCACCAGGGTCTGTTCATCACTGAGAGAAAACAAATGGAAGCAACCAATGGAAAAAGACTAACTGTTGTTCTTTATTGCACATCTGTTGCAAAAAAGTCTCCCCCACCCCCTGTTTGCAAGGAGGGTGACACCAAGGAGCCCAGAACATATTTTTAAACCCTTGGATAGTGACTGCCCCTGTAACAGAAAGACCACCCCCCCAAATGTCACAGGTACATCAAAAAATGGGATGCACATGTAAATTGGATCATGCTCAGAGTTCCCGTTTCTCCAAAATATTTACGAGTCTGTCAGTCAAGATGCCTGACAACACCTGATAATTGCCCTACCTGGTCTGTCTGAGACAATTTTTGAATGGGTGAATATCTTGACTGCAGCATTCATGGTCAAGGCCCTGTGCTATTCATACATAGATTTCTGCTCTCTTGACAGGTCAGCAAGGCCACTTAACTTGTCAAACCAGTTTGCAGACATTTCCTGCTACGTGACTCGAGGGGGGTCTCTGAGGTTGACTAGGGGCTAAACATGGCTGCCGCATTGCTCTCTGTACTACTTGATGCACTTACGTATGTGCATTCATGGGTCGTGGGTGGCGCTGTGGTCTAAACCACAGAGCCCAGGGCTTGCCGATCGGAAGGTCGGCGGTTCAAATCCCCGCGACGGGGTGAGCTCCCGTTGCTCGGTCCCAGCTCCTGCCAACCTAGCAGTTCGAAAGCCTGTCAAAGTGCAAGTAGATAAATAGGTACTGCTCTGGTGGGAAGGTAAACGGTGTTTCCGTGTGCTGCTCTGGTTCACCAGAAGCGGCTTAGTCATGCTGGCCACATGACCCGGAAGCTGTACGCCGGCTCCCTCGGCCAGTAAAGCGAGATGAGCACCGCAACCCCAGAGTCATCCGCGACTGGACCTAACGCCTTTTATGTGCATTTGTGCAATTATGAATGCACATTTTATTTATACCCCCATTGAATTCTTATAACAAACATTCTGACAACATAAAGAAGCTGAGTGCACATCACTGGCCCATCTAGCTCAGAAATGTCTACATGTGAAAAAGCACATTTTTCAAAAATCAAAAGAAAGGAAGGACACAGCTGAGTCTGGCCTAGTGATTCCGCTATGAGTCAAATGGAACTTTTGAATGCTGATGTCAGGGACTGGCCCGAGCCAGGAGGGGTGGCGCAAGGGACAGAGGCATCCGGAGGTCACCCATGGACGCCAGAGGAGGTATTGCGAGCATGGGAGCAGGAAGAGGCAGCACCTAGGCTGTCGCCAGAGACAGGGAAGGAGGTGTGGAGAAGTGGGAGTGAAGAGGTGTCGCCACCTGTGCTGATGGAGGAAGAGCGGGTGGCGTGGGAGCCTATGGGAGGAGAGGAGAACATGGAGACGGAGGGAGAGCAAGGGGTCGAGGATGTAGCCGGAGCCTCTGCAACAACTTCCAGGGAGGATGAAAGTGAAAGGGATGAGGGCAACGCAGGGGCCGGCAGAGTCAAGAAGCGGAAAAGGAGGAGTGAGAGGAGGCGTTGGAGTTTTAAGAGGCTTTTATGCTGGGGGGAAAAGCGGAAACCCTTACTTGGAGAATCTGGTTCCTCGGAGGAGGATGATGAACTGTAAAGCTTGTCGGTGAAATAAACTTGTACATAAGTTAAACAGACTGTCGAGTCGCTTACTCTTGAGGAGGACACACACATCCCCCTCACAGCTGCTCTGATTTTGTTCCTTATCTCACACTCACTAGGGAGGGACCCTTGGCCAATGGCAGAGCAGATGATGCTCTGTATTCAGGAAGTGTTGGGTATGAGCAACCTTGTATTCATTCCTCCGGTCAGTAGAGGGCAGGGTTGAGACGAACAGCTAGTGAGGGGAAAATACACTCTATGGTTCTCTCTCTCCCCTGCATGATGGAGCCATGGAAAACGAGCTCCCACCATGTAGGAATCCAAAGCCATTTTTGTAAATATGAAGAAAGTGTAAGGAAAGAACTTATTTTTCTATTCCAATGGGATCCCTCTATTTTCCTTTTCTACAACTTAAGTTGTAGGGTAAGGATGCAGGTGGCGCTGTGGGTTAAATCACAGAGCCTAGGGCTTGCTGATCAGAAGGTCGGTGGTTCAAATCCCCGCGACGGGGTGAGCTCCCATTGCTCGGTCCCAGCTCCTGCTCCAACCTAGCAGTTTGAAAGCACGTCAAAGTGCAAGTAGATAAATAGGTACCGCTGCAGCGGGAAGGTATACAGCGTTTCCGTGTGGTGCTCTGGTTCGCCAGAAGCAGCTTTGTCATGCTGGCCACATGACCTGGAAGCTGTACGCCGGCTCCCTCGGCCAATAATGCGAGATGAGCGCCGCAACCCCAGAGTCGGTCACAACTGGACCTAATGGTCAGGGGTCCCTTTACATTTTACAACTTAAGTAATGCTAACGGTGTGAGAATGAGACTGAATGGGTGGCAGAGGAAAAATGGATAGACCCAGCTTCCAAGCTTTAAATTCTGCTATAAACTAAGTCAATGTATATTTTTTAAAACCCAAGAGAAATTCCCGAGTACAATCCCTGGCACCTTCAGGGATGGGAAATGAGCTCTCTCTGCTTGAGACTCTGGAGGAGATGCCGCCAATCAGAGGAGGCAATACTAGGCAACAGGGACAAATGCTCTGACAGTTTCCTATGGGTTGTGCGAGCAAAATAGGGATGAAACTGGGTACCTACCACAAGCAAGTGCAAGAAGGAAGGTCTGCCAGGTGAGCGCGTAGAACATGCCCCCGATTGCGATGCAGGAGAGGCAACTGTTGTAATTCCACAAGCCGGCATAAATATTGTTAAAAGGTGTGGCTAGGCTCAGGGCTGCAAAGAAGACAGGTGAGAAGAAGACACGTCACTCCTGGGCTGAAGGCAGGGCGAGGCACCTTTGGCCCTCCAGATGTCGCTGAACTAAAATTTGGCCCATCTGATGGGATGATGGGAGATAGTGCCCCGCTGCATCTGGAGGGCCAAGTGTTCCCCAGGCTTGATACTGTTATAAGAATTTTAAGGTCAAAGTGGGAAACCTCCCCATTGTTTCTTTCCTCACAAATCCTGTCTTAAGGGCACATTCAAGATATGAACAGGGTGTGAACCTGTGACCTAGATTCAGGAATTAAGTAGTTATAATAACAAAAGAGTGGCCAAAACCCAGATAATGCAATCAGGTAACTTGCCAGACAGGAGATAAACAACACACTCAGATTTCTGTTGTAGACCGCCTTTTCTGTGATGTACCGTATATACTCGAGTATAAGCCGACCCAAATATAAGCCGAGGCACCCAATTCTACCACAAAAAACCTGGGAAAGCTTCATAGGAGCCACTGCCTGCCTCACTCGAGTATAAGCCGAGGGCAGCTTTTTCAGCACAAAAAATGTGCTGAAAAACTAGGCTTATACTCGAGTATATAGGGTAGGTATGATGTTTCTGGGGGTGGTCTGGAGTTTGAGGCTGGGCAATTCCAAAAGTCTATACAGTGGTACCTCTGGTTAAGTACTTAAATCGTTCCGGAGGTCTGTTCTTAACCTGAAACTGTTCTTAACCTGAAGCACCACTTTAGCTAATGGGGCGTCACGCTGCCGCTGCGCTGCCAGAGCACAATTTCTGTTCTTAGCGGAGTTCTTAACCTGAAACGTATGTAACCTGAGGTACCACTGTATAAGGGCGGGCACACCTTTGTTCTGGGTCCTCCTCCTCTCCTGCGTGTAGGGGAACACCCTGTTGCAACAGTTAATCAGGCTTACTAGCTGCTTTGCTTCTCAATATTCTCTGGTTGGTCTCTGTTATTTCCTCCTACCGATAGAGAACCTAAAAAGAGGACTCTATATGGGCTCTTGGGTACCCCATAAGTGAAAAAGAGCAGTCCCCCCCCCTTATATCAATACCTATGAAATAATAGTGAACTGGGTGATTAGGTCCACACAATCTCTAGAAACCTTCTACCCTAGGATCTCAAGAGGGAATTTGACATGCAAGGATATATGTGGTCACCCCCCCCCCCCTCATTTCACCAAGAGGCAAGTTCTTCCCTCTTTAGACCCCAAGCATGGTTCGTTGGTTTTATCTGGCAAGCTAACCAGATACTGACATCTCAGTTGTAACCCCAGTTTGCCTGGATATGTACTGTATAGGGTGGAATACTTAGGATAATGGTTTAAGCCAGTTCTGGCTGCCTAGGGCATTCTCATACCTGCAGGCACCCCCAATGCTGAGCCAATCACGGCATGGATGAAGATGAGTGGGGAGGAAATGAAGAGAGCCACCATGATAATGCCTCCGGTCCAAGGGTTATCGCAGCCGTACACTTGCCCAACTCCCACTGGGACAGACTGCAAAATCTGTGGAACAGGTATTGGGAAAAAAGATATATTGGGTTTCAAGGTTGTATGATAATGGTCTTCCATACTAATGCCCCCATATTAATAAGGACCATCAATTGGTGTTTTATTGCAGGTGCATTCTGCAACATGATACTGGCACAATAGTAGCATATGAGTGATGGCTTTATTCTGCTTGTTATTCTGTTTGTTTCTGTGATGTTTTTCTCATGCTACCACATTATTGCTCTCCATAGGGACTATAGCTCAACAAAAGTGGGGGGGGGGGAACCAAACCAGAACATTTGCAATAGGTCAGTCTGGAGAGCATGAGACTCTTAATCTGAGGGTCGTGAGTTCAAGCAAAAGTTTCCTGCGTTGAAGTGGGTTGGACTAGATGACCATTCAACTCTACAAATCTGTGATTCTATGAAAAAGGTTATGAGGTTTCAGCAGGACGTTACAGGAGATGCTCTGATTGAAAATGAAGCAGTTTTTCCTTCCTTCCTTCCTTCCTTCTTCCCTCCCTCCCTCCCTCCCTCCCTCCCTCCTTCCTTCCTTCCCTCTCTCTTTCCTTCTACCATCCCTTCCTTCCTTCCTTCCTTCCTTCCTTCCTTCCTTCCTTCCTTCCTTCCTTCCTTCCTTCCTTCCTTCCTCCCTCCCTCCCTCCCTCCCTCCCTCCCTCCCTCCCTCTCTCTCTCTCTCTCTCTCTCTCTCTCTCTCCTTCCTTCCTTCCTTCCCCCCTCCCTCCCCCCCCTCTCTCTCTCTCACACACACACACACACACACACACACACAAAGAAAGAAAAAGAAAAAAAGAAAATGAACCCCAGAACTTTTGCAGACATGAAGAGTATTGAAAGCGGGGTCACATGTGACCGACCCATTAGCATTATGAACACAAATCACCATGAATGAACGATAACCAATGCTCTGTTTCCACAGCTAGCTTGGAATATCAAACACTGTTGCTCAAGGGCGCCATCTAGACTGCCTTGCTACCTGAGGAACCCAGCAGGGCTGTCCCAAGATGTTTTGGCACCTGAGGCAGATCACAAAATGGTATCAGGAACAAAGGGGAAAGGAGTGATCTGCAACCCCGGTGGATCCTGCCGCCTGAGGCGGCCATGTCACCTTGCCTCATCGGTGGGCCGGCCCTGGTCTGGAGGGCTGCAGGTTCCCCATCTATGTGGTGAGGATTCTGCAAGGACATTCCATTCATTGAATTCCTCCTTCTCCTGAAAGGAGGTTTTGGCATCTCAGCCACCTGCACGGTGTGGATAGCTAGCCATCAACATGGAGCTCCCATCTTAAGACGTGACACTATCTGCTTGGGGGAGGCGAGGGACACGGTAACTGCTCCCCCTCCAGTTGAATGAAGTTTGCTTCTGTTCCAGGGACATATAAACTGGGCTTTTGTGAGCTGAACTCTCGACCCCTGAGCTGGTATGTGCCCTTCCTTCCTTTCAAACAAGAAGCTAATGTCAGGCAGAGAATGTTATGAATCTGAACCGTGATGAGCCGGCTGCCGAAACAAAGGCCCCCTTTTAAATTAAATTAAATGCCCGACGCAGGAGTCTGCTTCAGCTTGACAGCAGAAAACTCATTACTGCTTTGGCTAAGTCGTAGGGGAGCGTTCCACTAAATGACGCTGCTGGCACACGCTTTTTGAAGTCTCTCGCGGAGATAAGAATAAAAAATATTTCTAATAACCTGTTAATCTCACATAATACGTCTCCCCTCCATGGAAGCTGGAGGTGACTGGTCTCAATGCCAAAAACCCATTTGCCAACGAAGGCCCCCAAGCTGTAATTTTCCACTGAGTTTGTGGGACGCAGCGCTGCTCACGTCAACAGAGTCTTGACGCGGCTCCCGAATGTACAGTTCTGTGCATATCCCAAATATTTCACTACAGCTAACTGAGCGAGCGATTGAGGGGCCGGGTGTGTGGCCCTGAATCAATATGATCTTGAATCTAACTCTCAGGTTAGAAGAGATAATGATGGGGAGTGATGGGGGTATGAAGAACACCATTAGGACAATTGGGGTTAAAATCATTTGAAGAAAAACCACAAAAGAAAGACATTCTCCTTCCCTCCCCCCAACATACTTTTTGGTGGAGAAAATTCTTCTCCATGCTTTGATTGGGGGAGAAATTTGATTCTCTTAACTTCACGGATGCCGTGCGAGTTACTCACTTATTTGTTTTTTAAAAATTGTTTCTATTAAATATTTTCTCGGTGACAACAACACTATGAACTGCTTTCAGTTCATAGAGTTTTCTACAGATCATTCATATTCAATGTGAGACGCTAATGTTATAGACCGTATAAAGTTGGGGGGAGAAGAGAAGTGGGGAGGGAGAAGGAGGGCAGCAAACTTTTATTCTTCTACATAGTGTACACATAAGGTTTTTGTGCCAGCATCACATGGGTCGGTCCTATTTCTATTCATTCATTAGTTTTTGTTGGCAGAGAGAGAGATTGGGGCACAGGGCATGGTTGGTTGCCTATAGTTGACTGCAGTGAGTTTTGTTTGCATGTGTGAGAATTGTTGTGTCAGTTTAGCCATATTGATTCATATGCTGTCGGTGGGTTCTTGTTGTTGTCTTGTTGGGCTGCGTGTGTAGCAAAGGGGAGCCACTCGCGATGAGTTTAGCAGCCTTTGGGCCAATAAAATTCACGCTAAACTTTTATCTATTGGAATCTCGCCCATAGAACTCTTGAACCAAGATCTTACCTTAGCAAGGAAAATTATTAAAGACTGGATGACATAGAGTGGCAGCGTAATCTTATGCTTGGTGGGGGGCTATGTTCCCAGCGTCAGTTGGGAGTTATTTCTACGTGGGGCTACCTTTGAAGGTGACCCGGAAACTGCAATTGATCCAGAATGCGGCAGCTAGACTGGTGACTGGGAGTGGCCGCCATGACCACATAACACCGGTCCTGAGAGATCTACATTGGCTCCCAGTACGTTTCCGAGCACAATTCAAAGTGTTGGTGCTGTCCTTTAAAGCCCTAAACGGCCTCGGTCCTGTATACCTGAAGGAGCGTCTCCACCCCCACCGTTCAGCCCAGACACTGAGATCCAGCACCGAGGGCCTTCTGGTGGTTCCCTCACTGCGAGAAGCAAAGCTACAGGGAACCAGGCAGAGGGCCTTCTCGGTAGTGGCGCCCGCCCTGTGGAACGTCCTCCCTTCAGAGGTCAAAGCGATCAACAACTACATGACCTTTAGAAAACACCTGAAGGCAGCCCTGTTTAGGGAAGTTTTTAATCTGTAATATTTCAATGTATTTTAGTGTTTTTTGGAGGCCGCCCAGAGTGGCTGGGGGGACCCGGTCAGATGGGCGGGGTACAAATAATAAATTATTATTATTATTATTATTATTTCTCCAACTCATGTGCCATCTTACCTATCATCCTTTTCTATTGCCAGTCATTGTTTTGCCTTTATCAAAGCACGTCTTAATGTTTTCCCTTCAAATTCCCTTTTTCATAGATTTTCTAGGGGCCAAATCTCGGCTTTATGTTCCTGTGATAATAGATCGATTGAAACACTTCACCATATAGTATTTATATGTCCTTTATATTGTGTTGTCTGGAAGAACTTACTGTTACCATTAATCCACAAGTTGCCTGGGCACCCGGCAGATTTTCGCCTGGCCTTCTTATTGCAAGTGTGCTGGTCCCAAGGGATATCCGATAGGCGAGGTCTAGTCCAGTCCAAGGTCAGTCCAAGCCAGAAGTCACGAAGCCGAAGTCCCGAAGCCGAGGTCAGGAAGCCGAGGTCAGGAAGCCGAAGTAACAAAGCTGAGGTCAGGAAGCCGAGGTCAGGAAGCCGAGGTCAGGAAGCCGAGGTAACCAAGCTGAGGTCAGGAACGCAGGAACCAGGAACCAGGAACTAGGCAGCACCGATGTTGCTCCTGCAACTTGGGTCTGGGACTGGCTGGCTTTTATCTGCCCCGAGGCAAAGGGCGGCTCCGATCCTCAGGTGCCTCGCCTCTCCTGGCTTGGAGGCGAGCACTCCTCCTGCGGGAACTTAGTTCCCTTCGCCTCTCTGCCCTTAGCCTTTGCAGCTCAGGAGAAGCTGGAGGGTTACCGGACCCAGAGGCAACCTCAGCTTCCCCTGACTGGGTGGGGAGTGGAGCACCTGCAGGCAATAAGTCCTCCATCCCATTAGAAGCCAGATCAACCTCAGCCGATGCCTGCACCTGAGGATCCAGCACAGGTGAGTCCCCTTGAGACTCAGGCCCCAGCCCTGGCTCTGCTGGTTCTGGAGGCAGTGAATCATGTGCAGGCTGGGATCCCTCAGGTTCAGCGTCTGAGTCTGACTCCCAGGTCATCACACCATCCCCCCTCCCAGGCCCCCCCCTCAACCGAGGGGCCGGACCAGGCTTGCTGGGGTAAGTCGCATGGAAATCACGGAGGCAGACAGGCGCGTGGACGTTCTCCGCTGGTTCCCACGACCGATCCTCGGGCCCATACCCCTTCCAGTCGATGAGGTATTGGAGCTTCCCCCTGCGGTATCGGGAGTCAAGAATGTGCTCCACCTCATACTCGGGCTCCCCCTGAACCAAAACTGGCTGCGGTCGTGGATGGTCTGGGTGGAACTCGTCGGCCGGGGCGACCGGACTGAGTAGGGACCGGTGGAATACCGGGTGGACCTTCAGGGTCGCGGGTAACCGGAGACGGAATGCCACAGGTGAGACCCGGTCCATGATCGGAAATGGGCCGGTGAAGCGGGCATCCAGCTTCCGTGAAGGCCGAGAGGGGTGCAGGTGGCGGGTGGAGAGCCATACCAGGTCTCCGACATGGAGTTCCGGCCCCTCCTGACGGTGACGGTCGGCCTGGGCCTTATACGCGTCCTTGGCCTGGCTCAGTTGCTCCGTCAGAAGCTGCTGCTGTGACTGGAGCTCTTGTAGCCAGTCTGTCACTGCGGGAACTGCGGATGCCGGCAGTACGCTTGGAAACAACCGCGGGTGGTACCCATAGTTTGCCTGGAACGGGGTCTGTTGGGTGGAAGCGTGCACTGCGTTGTTATATGCGAACTCGGCCAACGCCAGGTGGTCGACCCAATCGTCCTGGTGGAAGCTGCAGTAGCACCGGAGGTACTGTTCCAACACCGCGTTTGCCCGTTCGGTCTGTCCATCCGTCTGTGGATGGTAGGCCGAAGATAGGCAGACCTCCGTCCCAAGAGCCTGATGTAGAGCGCGCCAGAACCGGGAGGTGAACTGGGCACCACGATCGGAGATCAAACGTTCCGATAGGCCATGTAAGCGGAAGACGTTTTGTAGGTACAGTTGCGCCGTCTCCTTGGCTGAGGGTACAGACGGGCACGGGGCGCAGTGCACCATTTTAGTGAAGTGGTCTGTGAATACCAGGAGGCAGGTACACTGACGGGATGGGGGTAGGTCTACCACGAAATCCAATGAAACCGTGTGCCACGGACGAGGGGGAACTGGCAGTGGCTGTAGCAGTCCCGCAGGTCTCCCGGTCGATCCCTTGGCTCGCCGGCAGACCTCGCACCCCCCCAATGTACCGTGCCACGTCGGCCTTCAAGCGGGGCCACCAGAACTCCCGGCTGACCAGGTGGGTGGTCCGATACCTCCCGAAGTGGCCAGCTGCCGGGGCGTCGTGTGACATTCGGAGTACCTCGGCCCGCAAAGGCCCTGGTGGGATGTACAACCGACCACGGTGCATCAGCAGACCCTGGTGCACAACCAGTTCTGGGTATCGAGGGCACGATCCACTGGCCAATTCCTGGATCCGTTCCTGAGCCCACGCGTCGACCCGTTGCTGCCTCCGCACTCGGTCCCGCAGCGACTCAGTCTCATGAACAGCCAGGAAGGCCGCTGGTGGGATGATCGTTGTGGGGGCCGCCTGCTGCACCGTCTCTGCAATGTCCTCCGGTTTCCGGGACAGCGCATCCGCCTTCTGGTTTTGGGAGCTGGGGATGTAGCGGATCCGGAACTGGAACCGGGAGAAGAACAGTGCCCACCGGATCTGCCGCTGGTTCAGCCTGCGGGTGGTCTGGAGGTACTCCAGATTCCGGTGGTCGGTTCTCACTTCCACTGGGTGTCGTGCCCCCTCAAGATGATGGCGCCAGACTTCAAAGGCCACCTTGATGGCCAGTAGTTCCCGCTCCCACACAGTATAGTTACGCTCCGCCGGAAGGAGCTGCCGGGAGTAGTAGGCGCAGGGTAACAGTGGCGCATCAGGTCCGTGTTGCTGGGACAAGACGGCACCGAGAGCCGTACTGGAGGCGTCAGTCTCCACCACGAAGGGACGAGAGGGATCAGGATGCTGCAAAATTGGCGCCTTCTGGAAACAGGCTTTCAATCCCTGGAATGCCACCTCAGCCTCCTCATCCCAGGCGAAGGGCGTCTTGGGGCGCAGCAGTCGGGTCAACGGGGTGGTGCGATGAGCATAGTCCACAATGAATGTCCGGTAATAGTTGGCGAACCCCAAAAACCGCTGTAGGTCCTTGCGGTTCCGCGGCGCCGCCCACTCTCGAACCGCAGACACCTTCCCGGGGTCCATCTGTACACCGTCAGGGGAGAGTCGGTGTCCGAGGAAGTCCACTGACCGCTGGTGGAACTCGCACTTGCTGAGCTTAGCGTACAGCCGGTGCTCCCGCAAGCGCTGCAACACGGTCCGGACATGACTCTCGTGGCAAGCTGGGTCACGGGAATAAATCAGAATGTCATCGAGGTACACCACCACATACTTGTCAAGCAAGTCCTGGAACACGTGGTTGATGTACCGTTGGAACACGGCGGGCGCGTTGCATAGTCCGAACGGCATGACCAGGTACTCGAACTGCCCATAACGGGTCCCGAATGCGGTCTTCCACTCATCCCCGGCACGGATCCGAATCAAGTTGTAAGCCCCCCGGAGGTCCAGTTTGGTGAACATCTGCGCCCCTTGCACCCGCTCCAGCAACTCTGCAATTAGGGGCAAGGGATACCGGTCTGGGATGGTGATCTTATTCAGGGCTCGGTAATCATGGCAGAGGCGAAGCTCCCCACACTTCTTCTTAACGAAGAGTACTGGAGCGGCGGTGGGAGAGGTAGAGGGCCTAATGAACCCCCGCTCCAGGTTCTTGTGAAGGAAGTCCTGTAAGGCTTCACGCTCTGGCTCCGAAAGAGAGTATAGGCGACTCACAGGCAGGGGCGCCCCAGGCTGGAGGTCTATGCCGCAGTCAAAAGACCGATGAGGAGGCAGCCGGTCTGCCCCCTGTTCCTCGAACACGTCTACGTAGTCCCGGTACACGGCGGGGAGCGTTGACGCAGCCTCCCCCATGGAGGCGGCCGAAAGCATCTCGGACTGAGCAATCGAACCCGAGTCTGGGAAGCGTACAGTTCGATTGACCCAATCGATCTGAACCTTGTGAGACTCCAGCCAGTCCATCCCCAGCACCAGGGGAAACCGGGGCATGGTGGCAATGTCCAGGGTACGCACCTCCCGGTGCTGCTGGTGGCACAGGACCAAGGGCTGGGTCTCCCGAGTAACGGCGCCTGACCGCAAGAGCCGTCCGTCGATTGCCTCCACCTGCACCGGTTCTGGCTTGTTCTGGAGCGGCACCCGATGCTGAGCGGCGAAGGCAGAGTCCATATAGGAGCGGGTTGCCCCTGAATCCACCAGAGCGTGGGTGAGAATCCAGGGCCCGCCTGGGGGGTATAGACGCACCGGGATCATGAGGTGTTGCAATTCCACTGGTGAGGGCCCATCATGTGATGCTTGGGACCCCAGATAGCCTGGGCCATTGGCTACTGGGGTTGGCGGTTTCCCTGCGGCTGGCGTTTCTCGGGGCAGGTTCGGGCGTAGTGTCCACTCCCCCCGCAGTAGAGACACAGGTTTCCCTCCCGACGTCGTGTCTTCTCCGAAGGGGAGAGGCGAGGCCGTGCTGCCCCGAGCTGCATCGGCTCCTCCAGTGACTCGGCTCTGGCCATGGAACTGCTGGGGAGCACTGGAGTCGGGAGCCCAGAGTGCTGGCGGGCCCGGGCCTGGCGCCGGTCCTCCAACCGATCGTCTATCTGTAGACTCCGTTGGATGAGGGCCTCCAGCGTGGTGGGGCGATCCAAGGTGGCCAGCTGGTCCAGTATCTCGTCCGAAAGCCCCTCGAGATACTGGTCCCGAAGTGCGGAATCATTCCAGGTCAAGTCCTGCGCCAACAGCCGAAATTCCGTGGCATAGGCGGCCACTGTGGACTTGCCCTGTTTCAACCGCCGAATTGCCCGATTGGCTTGACTCGCCTTCTGAGGGTTGGCGAACGCGGTTTCAAAATGGTTGCAAAACCCCGTATAGTCTGTCAGCAAGGGGGAGTCTTGCCGGAGCAGCGGCAACGCCCACTTGGCCGCCTGGTCCTTCAGCAAGCTGATCAGGAAGTGCACCTTGGTGCGGTCGTCGGGGAAATCCCGGGCTCGCCCCTGAATATACAGTTTGGCCTGGGCGAGAAACATGGGAAAGCTGCCCGGGGACCCATCAAACTTTTCTGGCAGGGCCACTGGGTACTTGCCTGGAGCTGGGGCGCCGGCACCAGGAGCCGGTAAGGCGTCCAAACGCTGCTGAAGCGCCGTAACCGCATTGCTTAGCTGCTGCACTGTGTGGGTCAAGACCTGGTTCTCCTGGGCCAATGCCACCAGTGCAGCCGCCTGGTCAGTCATGACGACAGGTTCCTCCCGAACGCACCCCAACGAAGGGGGAGTGCGGGTGTGGCAGGAGCAAACTGTGCTGGTCCCAAGGGATATCCGATAGGCGAGGTCTAGTCCAGTCCAAGGTCAGTCCAAGCCAGAAGTCACGAAGCCGAAGTCCCGAAGCCGAGGTCAGGAAGCCGAGGTCAGGAAGCCGAAGTAACAAAGCTGAGGTCAGGAAGCCGAGGTCAGGAAGCCGAGGTCAGGAAGCCGAGGTAACCAAGCTGAGGTCAGGAACGCAGGAACCAGGAACTAGGCAGCACCGATGTTGCTCCTGCAACTTGGGTCTGGGACTGGCTGGCTTTTATCTGCCCCGAGGCAAAGGGCGGCTCCGATCCTCAGGTGCCTCGCCTCTCCTGGCTTGGAGGCGAGCACTCCTCCTGCGGGAACTTAGTTCCCTTCGCCTCTCTGCCCTTAGCCTTTGCAGCTCAGGAGAAGCTGGAGGGTTACCGGACCCAGAGGCAACCTCAGCTTCCCCTGACTGGGTGGGGAGTGGAGCACCTGCAGGCAATAAGTCCTCCATCCCATTAGAAGCCAGATCAACCTCAGCCGATGCCTGCACCTGAGGATCCAGCACAGGTGAGTCCCCTTGAGACTCAGGCCCCAGCCCTGGCTCTGCTGGTTCTGGAGGCAGTGAATCATGTGCAGGCTGGGATCCCTCAGGTTCAGCGTCTGAGTCTGACTCCCAGGTCATCACAGCAAGATACAGATCAGCGTGTAACTTTACAAAAGCCGAAATTTTTAACTTCCGGTTTGACTTATAAACGACATAATGGACTGCTGTTTAGAAGCTGAAAATTCCTTATAGTATCTAATTCTAATCTGTGCTCTTTTAAGTTTTTACTAGTTTTAATTTTTAAATCAAATTGTGCTGTGTATTTGTTCTAGTTCTGTTGTTCTTATGAGCTTAAAGCTGAAATAAAGTGATTGAAAGGGGAGCCACACCGGGGTGAAGATGTCCTCTTTTATTTGTCCCCATGCTAGTTTCAGTTTGTTGGTTCATTTTTAGTAGGGCTGTTTCCCACATGGTTTGGTACCAGTGCTCCATGTTTACTCCTGACAGGTCCCTCCCTATGGAAGGTTGTAGTGTGCATGTGAGTTGCTTCTGACCTGCCACGGACAATCTGGAAGGAAATGTGGACCTCAGGCTACTTTGACGCATAAATTCAATCCCCTCCCCACATCTTGGCAGCTTCACACTTTGAAGGTCTCTTCGCGTAATTATTCAACGGGTGACCAACTGAAGCTAAAGTGGTTCTAGCTAAGGCCATCCACTAGGTCAACTGCTGAGCTTGGATCTTTTCCAGGAAGCATGGCGCTGCCCCTTCTCCACCTGACCACGTTGGGCTGTTTATTTGCCCTCGTGCCAACGAGAGACCAAAGTCTCCGAGTTCCAGGGTGTTTGGAAGTTGGAAAGATCACCTGGATGCCATAACGTGTCGATTGGGCCCAATTAGGCAGTGAGGGGAGTTAGTTCGCGGCGCATATAAAAGTCGATTGCCATAATAAAACCATATGCACAACTTTACCAGCCGGGTGTTTTTCCTATGGCTCTGGGGTTGTCACGTAAGCCAAACCCACAAACAGCCACTTTGTGGGTTAGGGGGCAAAGGAAACTGCTTTAAATCAGAGCAAGATTTGCCGCTGCTATTTCCAGTTGGCTTTCGCGGTCCGTGCCAGATCAAACCCTGTGGAGGCCCCTAGTCAGTCGAAATATCAGGGCTCCCCCCCCCACATTGAACTAAGAAGGCCTGGTTGTCATTTACCTTCAAGATAACATCAATAATATTTTGATCCATTGTCTCGGGCCCCCTAAAAGGTGTGGGGGCGAGAGGTCGGTACCTACTCTGCCTATATGGTAATTCAGCACTTTTTGTGGCTTACCAAGGGAAATCTGGTGTTGGGCATGGGCCACAGACAACTGCTCACACACAGCACACACAAATTGAGGAGTGGGCAGGGGAACCTGCCTGGGATGTAGTTGGTGTTTTTATGTTGCAAACCACCCTGTGCTCTTCGGATGAAGAAGGAAGGAGTTTGGATTTGATATCCTGGTTTATCACTACCCAAAGGAGTCTCAAAGCGGCTAACATTCTCCTTTCTTTTCCTCCCCCCCCCCAACAAACACTCTGTGAGGTGAGGGAGGCTGAGAGACTTCAAAGAAGTGTGACTAGCCCAAGGTCACCCAGCAGCTGCATGTGGAGGAGTGGAGATGCGAACCCGGTTCACCAGATTACGAGCCTACCGCTCTAAACCACTACACCACACTGGCTAGAAGGGTGGTATATAAATTAATAATAATAATAATAATAATAATAATAATAATAATAATAATAATGCCATTAGGCAGAGTGCAGTGACCACCTCAGGGAAACTATGCATCCTCACCGCTAATAATTCCAAGTCCCCCCACTCAATCCCCTATATTTCAGCCACCACATGGGTGGGTGAACAGGAACATTTAAAAAAGCTACTGAAATATTAAGAGCGGGGGGGGGGGAGAGCAGATGGACACCACCGGGGAGGGGATTGCAGAAGCACGGGACCACTACCAAGTAGCACCATTTAGGCAACACACCATAATATCACCACACTGAGAGCCATAGGGCCTGAGACGGTTGATATTGGGGGAGGCAATCTTCTAAGTACTTGGGCCCCAGTATAGAAGCACTGTGAAACCTCGAGTCATGTAATCAACATATTAAAAACTGTATTTGATATTTGGTGCTTATTTATATACATGCACCCAATTAGGGCCAATGAGGAAGGCATGAAAGTCAAAACGTGTTTGGGTCAAATTTTTACCTCCAGTACAGTTGTTATACATTATTTTTTGAGTTATGGTGCTTTCTTAAAAGCCTGTTACCCTGTTTCCCCTATTTTAAGACGTAGTCATAAAATAAGCCATAGCAGGATTTTTCGCATTTGCGAAATATAAGCCGTACCCCGAAAATAAGCCATAGTAATAGGCGCAGTTCTGGAGGGCGCCAAGGAAAAGGCGGGGCTGGGCTTACGTAATAAAAATAAGACATCCCCTCAAAATAAGCCATAGTGCGTTTTCTTGAGGGGGGAAAAATATAAGACGGTGTCTTAAAATAGGGGAAACACGGTATCTGTTAATCACACAGTTTCATCCACATTTTTAAATAAAAAAAATAGAGAATCATTTTCACTGGATTCATTATCCAGCGTCCGTGACCCAAGGCCAGCTTGATGTTTTGCAATTGTTTTGTCCCTTGGTGCAGAATCCCATTGTGCTCAGCCCAGTATAGAAGCAACCAGAATGTAAAGGGTAATAAATGCAGGAATCGGGCCCCACAATCCTTCGTCTGAAAGTGGTTTGTTTCCACCCCTGTTCCCTCATTCAGAGGGCCACTCCCCCTCCCAGTATTGTGTATGCCATCAAATGCCAACAGTGCCCTTCAGCCCTCTATATTGAATAAACAGGCCAAACCCTACACCAAAGGATAAATGGACATAAATCTGACATCAGGAATCACAAGACAGAGAAACCAGTAGGAGAACACTTCAATCTCCCAGGACATTCTATACAAGACCTCAAAGTAGCTGTCTTATTGCAAAGGAATTTCAGAAATAGACTGGCAAGAGAAGTTGCTGAATTGCAACTCATTACCAAACTTAAAACCATGGAGAGACCTGGTCTGAATAGAGACATTGGATTCTTATCTCATTATACATGACAAAGCTATTTTTAACCTTCTCACCCCTTGCTTTTTCCTGTAAGACTAATTGCAGTCGTTAACAGTCGTCAACAGGTTTACCACAGCTATCAGCCTATCACCCATTCCCACCACCCCTCTGAGTAATACCCCTCCCACCCTCTCACTATATATAAGGGTCTGGTGACTTCTGTTTCAGTGTATCTGAAGAAGTGTGCATGCACACGAAAGCTCATACCAAGAACAAACTTAGTTGGTCTCTAAGGTGCTACTGGAAGGAATTTTATTATTTTTTATTTTGTTTTGACTACGGCAGACCAACACGGCTACCTACCTGTAACCAGAATATAAAGGGAAATAAATGCAGGACCCGGGCCCCGCAATCCTTCATCTGAAAGTGGTTTGTTTCCACCCCTGCTCCCTCTTTCAGGGGGCCACTCCCCCTCCCAGTATGAATTCCCTTGGCTGAGAGATGCAAGCATTTGAAACGGCCCTTACCAAAGATGCATCGGCCTCCCACCACGTTATGTTGGGCACCGAGGTCACGGGTTGAATGAGCGTCGAGGGGAAGAAGGGGTTGTGGTGGCCAGTGGCGGCCACGAACATGCTCAGAGCCAGGTTGAAGGGAAGCGTGAAAACCGGCAGGTCCCATTTGCTGAAGACCGAGGCCAAGGCACTCGTGAAAATAGGACTGGAAGAGAAAAACACAAGAGCATTACTGTACACAGAGAGGGTGGGATTCAGCTAAGGGGTCCTGCCAGCAGTGATTTGCACTTGCACAACAGGATGTCCCATGCAATTTTTTGCATGCATGTTTTTTGCAAGGCAGTTTCCACACATATTATGCATTTTTGATGTTACTTTCATTATTACAGTGGTACCTTGGTTCTCAAACTTAATCCGTCCCGGGAGTCCGTTCGACTCCCGAAACCGTTCGAAAACCAAAGCGTAGCTTCCGATTGGCTGCAGGAGCTTCCTGCACTCAAGCGGAAGCCACGTCGAATGCTCAGCTTCCGAAAAACGTTCGCAAACCAAAACACTTACTTCCGGGTTTGCGGCGTTCGGGAGCCGATTTGTTCGGGAGCCAAGGCGTTTGAGAACCAAGGTACCACTGTATATGCATTTTAAAGCACGTTTTAGTGTAGTATATGGATTCGCACCGGGCCCATTGCGTGTGTAGGTCACCCAGTCATTCCCCAATAACTCACACAAGAAACATAATTTTTGGTTTGGGTTTTTGGGCATATTTTGGCCACAACCTTTATTGAAATACAAATCACGTGAGTGGTTCACGCTGTCCACCGGGACAAAGCTGACCCTAGTCAGCAGCAAGACTAGCTGTCGCAGCGGGACAGAGCTGACCACTTGTCAGCGCTGGGAAACCATTAGCTGGGGAGAGTTAATGGGGCTGGTGAAATCAGAGCCTCCCCCTCCCCAGGGGTTCACAGGGGCTCTTGCGTAGGCCCTGCAACCCACCGGGTTCGGACAAGCTTGTTGAGCCCTTGGCTTCCTTTAACGGAATTCCCATTACCAACATCACTTCATGGAGGGCACCGGCCTCCCATACCACAGAACCAATGCCTAACCGCCAACCTTACAAGTTGCGACTAATTGCTATATAGTAGGCGAAAACCAAGTGGCACAGCCAATCAGCCAAATGGAAAAAATTCCTACTAGGCCTCCCCTAAGCGGAGACGACCCCGTGACAGGCACAGCAAGGTCAAGCACAAGCCTATGCCAGGGCGGGGGGGGGGGGGCGGGAGATCCGAAGCTCCAGACAAGAGTGACCAGTGTGTCACATGGAGCTCTATTTAAAGGACGCTGGACTGTCCATCAACTTGCAACAAGCAATTCTGCCCAGCAACAAGCTAGGTCAGCAAATGCTGTGGCCATAACCCTTTCCCCAAACCAATGGCGAAATGACTTTTTGCCCACCCCGAAATGGAAGCTCTCTCCGAGAGCTCTCTTTGGCAGACCAACTCTTGCGTTGCAAAGGTGTCTGCAAACGTGACATGAAGGCTGACAACATCAACCCAGCCATGTTAGAATCTCATGCAGACGACCGCAGTGCCTGGAGACAAGCAGTGAAGTAGTGCATCCATAGCTGTGACCACAGGAGGAACGACCGATGGGAGGAGCACAGAGAGACGAAATACCATGGTGCACCTGCAGCAGCACAACTGGACTCCTTCATCTGCCCCAGCTGCAACAAAACATGTCTCTCCCATATCAGTCTCTGCAGCCACAGCAGGCACTGCAACTCTCCAATGGTTTGACTTCACCCCCAAAGGCTCACTCCTCCATTGTCTCCCAAGACAGACAGATGCCAATCAAGTTGGCTGCAGATCTGCATTGCAACATTCAGGGGAGCACAAATTTTGCCGGATGGCTGTGTGTCAACCTGCATATTTCCCACCGGAACGTGTGAATCAGGTAGATTTGCCTTTGTATGTAAACTGAATTGAATGACACTCCCTGTGTGCACAGAGTTGCTTTTGCAAATAGGAGCCTTGAGGAGCTTTGGCTCATACCCAATGTGTACACGGTTCTTTAAGCATTGGAAAGCACAGAACCAAAAAACATTTAAATGCCTAATAATCGTATTGGGAGGGGGAGTTGGCTTCTGTTTATTTTTTATATTTTTACAGAAAGCCTGGAGAAATTGTGAACAAAATTCTACCCAGCTTGCTGCTGCTGCTGTTTCAGAAGCCCCGGCAGGCTTCCAAACTGTTGCTATTTCCTGGTGGAATTCAATCACGTACCGGCAAATGCGGGTTGCACAAGGAAAGTTGTTTAGGAGATCTTGCGAAACAAACCCGCTTCCCCATCCAAATCGGACTGTTTTGTGATAAGGAAAGCAATTAGAAAAATGTGCTGGAAAGTGTAGGTTGACAGTTGCTTGATGCAACTTTGAGGGGGGGGGGCTTACCTTTTTTTTGCCCCATGCTTTCTAGGCATATTTTTGCATTTCCCCAGTCCGTTTCTGAGCCCCCCCTTTTTTTGCCCCACAGCTTTCCCCAGGAAACCTGCTCTTTAACACTGAATCGGAGCAAATTGCAATTAGGGTTCTCTGTGGGTTTCCAAGAATGTTAGAGAGTGGGTGTACACACACGCACACACACATACATACCGTCTTCCCCCCTTTTTAAGACACCGTCTTATAATTCCCCCCCTCAAAAAAACACAGGGTGGCTTATTTTCGGGGGGATGTCTTATTTTTATTATGTCAGTATGGTACGGTACAGCCTCCCCCTGCGCGCTGAGCAGGCGGGGCAGAACTCCGCAAGAGGCGCGTTCCCCCCCCCCGGTGCCTCTCACTGGTTCGCTGGCTCCCTGCACACGCAGGAGGGGCTGAGGAGGCGACGGGAACAATGGCGGCACCATGGCTTACTTTTGGGGTTACGTCTTACTTCTCACAAAGGTAAAAAAAACCCTGCCATGGCTTACTTTATGACTATGTATTAAAAAGGGGGAAACAGGGTATAAAGTTTTCAGTGAAAAATATTCAGTGAAAGAAAATATGAATGAAGTGAATACAGTAATATGAAAAGGAAGAAAGAGGGAAAATAACCAATACAATAGAATAGAGTATGCAATAGAGTATATAAGTGATGCAATTAATCCAATAAATGTAAAGTTATTATTAACAAGACATTATGCTTCTTATGAATGGATTCCAAACATTGTTGCATTTGTCCATACACTAACGGTAAAGGTGAAGGACCCCTGGACAGTTAAGTCCAGTGAAAGGCGACTATGGGGTTGCAGCGCTCATCTCGCTTTCAGGCTGAGGGAGCCGGTGTTTGTCCACAGACAGTTTTTCCAGGTCATGTGGCCAGCAGGGGTAAACCGCTACTGGCGCAACGGAGCACCGTGACGGAAGCCAGAGGGCACGGAAACGCTGTTTTAGCTTCCCGCCACAGCAGTACCTATTTCTCTACTTGCACTGGCATGCCTTTGAACTGCTAGGTTGGCAGGAGCAGGGACAGAGCAATGGGAGCTCATCCCGTCACGCAGATTCGAACCGCCAACCTTCCAATTGGCAAGCCCAAGAGGCTCAGTGGCTTAGACCACAGCGCCACCCACGTCCCTTATCCATACACTATCTGTGTCTAGAAGAGTAGGTTTTTGCAGGGAAAGAGGAAGGGAAGAAAAAATTGCTTGCACACGGACTGGAAAAGCACGAACTGGTGGCTTGAAAATTTGGTGTGGATGAGGCCTTTGTCAAACCTCCCCACAAACAGATCAGAATTAGGGCTCAGCAGAGAGCCAGTGTGCTCCCCTTTTTGGAAACAGATTGGAAGGCATGCTCAGTAACTGGGGTTTTTTTTGGCAAGTGACCCCAGTCCTCAGAGCCAAAGGGAGAAGTTTTATCACTTTGGCATTTTTATTTTGTTTTGTTTTGCTGTTAGTGGCTCATATTTCTCAAAGTGATACACAATACACAATACGCAGCATGGAACGTAACCTTCCTGTTCAATGAATCTCATGCGCTGAACTTGTTTCGGTTCAGTGTTCATTTTATATGAAGGGAGGGGAAATGTTTTCAGAATGAATGGAAAGAAAGGAACCAGTTAGTGGGAGTTTGTGGAACTATGTCGATGAAAAACCACAAAATAAAAAGAAACAAAAAGAAATTTGAGGTAATTTCTGGTTTAGCAGACACACGGGGTGTAGTGAAGTACAGTGGTACCTCAGTTTTAAGAACAGTCCAGTTTAAGAACGAGTCGGTTTACAAAGTCCGCAAAACCGGAAATAGTGTCTTGGTTTGAGAACTTTACCTCGGTCTAAGAACGGAATCCGAACGTTGGAAGGGCACCAGCGTCGGGAAGCCTCATTAGGGAAAGCGCGCCTCAGTTTAAGAACGGTTTCGGTTTAAGAACGGACTTCCGGAACGGATTAAGTTCGTAAACCGAGGTACCACTGTAGTTAGAATATTGGACAAGGCCTGTAAAACCCAGACTCAATTACCCACTTAGGATGAAACCACATAATACATTAGCTCTGCATGTGTGCCTTTAGGTGAAGGATTTTGTTTTGTCTTGTTAAGAAACCCACACCAAATATCAAGATGAGTGCATTGTCATCTGCTGTTTATGCAACAACACATTGCAAGCTTAATTAATGGTATAACAAAAGTTTGGGCGCTGGCCTTCTGAGTCATAGTTGCTTCTCTTAAAGGAGCCGGTTCTTTTTGGCATCCCTCTGTCTTGAGAGATAATGGAGCGTGGGTGAAGTCTGGGGGGTGAAGTCAGACCGCTGGAAGATTGCAACACTTGCTGTGACTGCAAAGACTGGTAATTCATAACTTCTACCTCCTGCATTGTTTTTTGCTGCATTAGCAGCATCCAAGTGACCTCCCCGGGGCGCAAGCCTGGGCAGTGTGTGTCCTGGGATGCCCAGATGACAAGACCCTCTTCTCAGCCTCACTGATGTGGACCAAAAGAAAGCAGAGCAATATGTTTGGTGCCAGTTTGGCTGCAGGAGTTGAGGACGGAGGCATGCAAGGAGCCACCCAACAGTCTTAGGGAATCCACTATGGATTTGTGTAGGGGTTACTCCTCAGTATTTTCTTCTCCCGAAGATGTCCCGAAAGGTCAGATATTTAGTTGATCATGCATACATTAGGAGGTGGGGAGAATCTGGATTGGGACCCTAATGGGGGGTTATGATAGCTTCTATGGTTCCAGGAAGGAGGGGAGGGGAGGGGAGGGAAGGGAAGGGAATGGAGACCAATTCTCTCCCACCAACATGCTACCAATCCCAGATACGTATTGGATTCCAGCCCCCAGCACCCAATATCTGAATCCAATCCAAATACTGGATTCCAGCACTCATTACACAATATCTGAATCCAATCCAGATATTGGATTCCAGCACCTATCACACAATATCTGGATCCAATCCAGATATTGGATTCCAGCACCCATCACACAATATCTGGATCCAATCCAGATACTGGATTCCAGCCCCCATCACACAATATCTGAATCCAATCCAGATATTGGATTCCAGCCCCCATCACACAATATCTGAATCCAATCCAGATATTGGATTCCAGCACCCATCACACAATATCTGGATCCAATCCAGATATTGGATTCCAGCACCCATCACACAATATCTGGATCCAATCCAGATACTGGATTCCAGCCCCCATCACACAATATCTGAATCCAATCCAGATATTGGATTCCAGCCCCCATCACACAATATCTGAATCCAATCCAGATATTGGATTCCAGCCCCCATCACACAATATCTGAATCCAATCCAGATATTGGATTCCAGCACCCATCACACAATATCTGGATCTAATCCAGATATTGGATTCCAGCACCCATCACACAATATCTGGATCCAATCCAGATATTGGATTCCAGCACCCATCACACAATATCTGGATCCAATCCAGATACTGGATTCCAGCCCCCATCACACAATATCTGGATCCAATCCAGATACTGGATTCCAGCCCCCATCACACAATATCTGAATCCAATCCAGATATTGGATTCCAGCACTCATCACACAATATCTGAATCCAATCCAGATATTGGATTCCAGCACCCATCACACAATATCTGGATCCAATCCAAATACTGGATTCCAGCACTCATTACACAATATCTGGATCCAATCCAGATATTGGATTCCAGCACCTATCAGCTGCAGCCAACATGGTCCATGCTTAGGGCTGAAAGGGGTTGTAGTCCAACTATATCTGGAGGGCACCAGGTTGGCTACCCTCGTTGTAGAATATAAATGCGCCTTATGGCCTGATGGTGAGAGGGGAGCAAAGTGGAGAAGCATACACGCACAAAAATGCACACTTGGAACCCAAAATACTTACCACGTCATGGACATGAGAGCAACAGGAAGCAAAAGCCACCAGTAATATTCGCCCTTGTCCGAAAACACAGCCATGAGCATCCCTACCAGCACGCCATTGTAGCCGTAGAGTCCTGCAGCAATGGCTGACCTGCGGGAGGAGCAAAAGAGGTCAGAAATGCTTACAATTGTGTCCTTGTCCACAGTCGCTGCTGAAGCTGAGGGTCTGAGGAGCAGTCTTGATGACTGCACAAGATCTTTGCCTCTGCCCCAGGCTGTGACCAAGAGTGATAACGGACAATGACTGCCCTTGCCTAATTGTTGAGGGTCTCTGTGGGTTGCTGGCAAAGGAAGGGATGATTCCTGACCACATCCCCCGAAATATACTCCTAGTCGAGTGTTGATTTCATGCTCTTTATTTCAGCTCATGGTAAACAGTGAGTGAGTCCCCCCTGCCCCGAACCTCCGGCTTTATATACATTATTTACACAATGAGTACCATCTGATTGGTTGATTATGTTTCCCTCCTGGAGTCTGATTGGGCTGCTGCTGCAGGCCAATCAGTTGTTGCATCCTAGGATCCTACCCACCTAATAGGCTGATTAACGTCCTCCTGGGGTCTGATTGGGCTGCTCCTGCAGGCCAATCAGGTTGTTGCATTCTAGGATCCTACCTGCCTATTGTTCTAGGATCCAAGCTTAGTACATAACACCCCCTCTTCCGAGGTCACATCCCCCAGGGGCCCTTGCTTTGCACTCCATGTGTTTTTGCCTGGTTGGAAAATGTCCCTCAACTCTGATAATGCCTCTTCCTTGGAAAGAGAAGTTGCTGAATTGCAACTCATTACCAAGCTTAAAACCATGGAGAGACCTGGTCTGAACAAAGACATTGGATTCTTATCTCATTATACATGACAAAGCTTTTTTAACCTTCTCACCCCTTGCTTTTTCCTGGAAGACTAATTGCAGTTGTTAACAGTCGTCAACAGGTTTACCACAGCTATCAGCCTACCACCCATTCCCACCACCCCTCTGAGTAATACCCCTCCCCACCCTCTCACTATATATAAGGGTCTGGTGACTTTGTTTCAGTGTATCTGAAGAAGTGTGCATGCACACGAAAGCTCATACCAAGAACAAACTTAGTTGGTCTCTAAGGTGCTACTGGAAGGAATTTTTTAATTTTGTTTTGACTATGACAGACCAACACGGCTATCTACCTGTAACCTCTTCCTTGAGTACATGAAGAACAGAGAGGGGTGCGTGAGGGTTTGTAGAAACCAGCCAACTGCACACACAGGAAATTTACACCCGCTGCTCAGTCCAGTTTTGCCTCTGCTCCTGCTCACCACTGGCATGTGGCCCCAAGAACATTGCCCAGAAAGGAATGTGGCCTTCGGGCTGAAAAAGTTCCCCTACCCCTGATGTCTACAAATAGGATGTGTAGCACATCCTATGCACCATGCTGTTCCTGATTGGCTGGGGTTATCCATGTGACTGATCCAGGAAGCAGGAAGCTGAAGCGACTGAGGCAGGGTTGGTGTGGGTAGGAATATGGCAGTAAACGGGGTTGGGATAAAAGTCCTTTTTCCCATGAATGTTTTTGTAAATATTTCTACACCAATGAAATGCTTCCTCCAACTTGTAAACCAAAACTGGTGGAATATTTAGTGCAGGGATGTCCAACTCCCGATAGACTGCGATCTACTCACAGTAAAAAAAAACTGGCAGTGATCTACCCATTGTTGTAAAAAGACTGGCAGTGATCTACTCAAAGTTGTGGAGCTTTTTTTAGGAAACCAAAGTTGCGGAGCTTGAGCTTTTTTTTTTTAGGAAGCCAAAGTTGGGTTTTTTGTTTGTTTGTTTGTTTTGCTTTTTTGTAAGATCACTGAGGAGCCAGAGGTCAACCAGGATCTACCAGGAACACCCTGCGATCTACCAGTAGATCACGATCTACCTGTTGGACATGCCTGATTTAGTGGATCCCTACAGATGAACACAGAGTATTTTCAGATTAGCTTGCTCACTTATTATTCCCCTCTGCTAAACAGTATAATTCTGCTCACAGAACTTTCTGTGTCCAAAATTTCAGTCTCATGTATTGCAGAACATAGGATATTAGTGGAGTAGTCAATAAGCCCAGTAGCCTAATAATAATAAAGATAATAAATTTAAATTTCTATATCGCCCTTCATCTGAGGATCACAGGACTGTTTACAAGATAAAGCACAAAAATGCATACCATAATTACAAATAACAACAACACCCCCAGTTTAAAAGGCCACAGATTATTTAATTGGCCAAAGGTGCCTAAAGATATGTATGTATAAGCTTGTAAAACAAGAAAAGAGAAGGGATTTGAGGCATGAAAGAATAATTCAAGGGCAAACCTACCTCTCCTGGCACAGGATCAGTGCTGTTAATGTTGAGACAATGACTCCAATACAACACGTCAGTGTGATCCAAGGGCTCTGGACGAGGAATCCGGCTATCATGATCAGACCACTGAGTGGGTTGCTGACAAACATGACCTGAGAGACGCCACGCAGGACCCAGTCGACAAACTGGAACACCAGAGGCTTATCTGAAAGAGAATGTCCCCATTGGAGCACCTAAGTGCGAAAAAGATGGTGCCTGGAAACATGACTAAAGGCCAACCTTCTGATCAGCAAGCCCAAGAGGCTCAGTGGTTTAGACCACAGTGCCACCCCCAGTGCTGAGCTAGATGAACCCACAGTTTGATCTATGTTTCTGCAGGACATTTTATTAGGTGCACTCACTGGATCTTGAATACTTAGCAAGTATTGGACAAGTATTTAAACACTCACTGACTATGCACTGTCAAAATGCACATAGAGGCAGATTTTGGGGCACAAATTGCCACATCTTAGCTCACTCCAGTAGGTCTTTGTTACTGTTGTTCGAAAGTTTATGGTCTGGGGCAGTTTCCAACGCGCATATTCCCAGCAGCATCTGGTAGGGCTCTTATCACTGACAAAGTTGTAAAATATGACACACGTTTATTATTGTTTATAAAAAATTAAAATAAACCACACCGTTTTGCAGTTGGGGAGCTGACTGAGCAGCGCGTGAACTGCTGCCAGAGTTCATGCTGGAGATAAAAAAAAACCCAGCTTATTTATGTTGATTACATCTAAGACAGCAGATGGCGTGAGTTTGTCCCTGCCAGCTTGTGCTGGGATTGCAACACACCCGCTCCATGTGTATATCTTAAAACTTCGTGTTGGAATTTGGGCAAGATAAACCAATGGTCTGGGAGCAGGGTGGTGGAGTGGATCTCAAACAAAGGAAACATAGGAATAAACGTATCGTGATATGTGCATGGGGTAAAAGAGAGGACAGCGCCAGACCTAGCAGGACAGGCTCCAGTATTTTGGGAGGCCTTCAGTGCGGAGTGACCAGGGATGTTTTGAACCTTTGACTCCTGGCCGCTGAGCTCTGCTGCCTTACTTCCTGTTCCCACCCACTGCAGAACTAGTGAACTGAGCTTCATGGTTTGATGGAGCCACCTAGGCTGCAACACTGGACTAGAATGGACCATTGGTCTAATCCATCAGGCATCCTCCATATTATGTTCTTCTTGGACTCAGGAAATGCGTCCTGAGCCCCAGTGGTGAGAGATAATGAAAGTTGTAGTCCATCATCACCTGGAAGGCAACAGGCTCCCCAGGGTTGTGCTGTTGGTACAGGAGAAGCTTTGAAGATGAGCAGGCACTCAAGCAAAGGTCTCCAGGTCCAAAAGCAATGTTGCATCATTCTGGTTCTCATCGGTGCATCATCTGCTATGTGCTTACCTTTCAGCCAGTCTCCCAACGCCTTCATGTCCCCCGTGATGTAGCTCAGGGCTCTGCAGATTTTCCCCGTCTGGGGTTGCATTTTGTTAGACTTTTCTCCAGCGCCTTCCATTTCCATTGCGGTGTTCAGACCCTGCTGGGAACAAAAGTGACAAAACACAGGACTTCACACTGTGATCATGAATATCTCCCAAGTTGATGTGCTCCTCCTGTCAAGAGTCCAGGTTCCTAGCTTGATAACACAGTAAGCGTAGCTAATTAAAAAGGAGGATTTATTGCAAAAAAACCCAACAACAGATAGCTCCTGATGACTCTAACAAAGCCTCTGGCATCATTACTCAAGACGACCCTTTTAAAGAGTCCTTCTGGGATCTACAGAAGATATTGAACTTACAACTATTATGTCTCTCGTTTTGCTTCCGGTCTAACAACCCTCCCATTCACCGGCCCTTTGAAAATCTATGTCTCAGAACATTGGAGGGGAAAACATTAAATCTCGCTTTAGTAAAGGCAAATCTATGGGAAGCAGTGGAAAGGGAGGAGAGGTATGATGGGACGCACTGAGTTAAGGTAATGCCAATGTTATGCGGTGAACAAACCCCCCTCCCCAACATGTGATTTCGCTGCAGATCAAGCCCCATTCACCGGCTTTTGGGACTGATTGGCTTAGCTCCAACCTCTTCCTGTTCCGACAAACTATCTCCTTGCCTGTTCGCGCCTAACTGATCTTCCGGAGAGCTTTGGCTGTGTTCCAGCCCTCTCTCAGTCGTTCCCTTGGCAACCGGCATTCCAGTGCCCATGGGAGTTGCACAGGGCACTGGCCGCTGTTCAGCCTGCTGCAGATCTTACTCTCTCTGTTCTGCAGCAGGCTGTGTAGTTTCACTAGGAGCTGGCTCATTCCTGACACCTCCTTTTCCATGTTAGGACTAGAAGCAATTCAGAGAAAAGCCGGCCGGGGAGAATCAGCTGGTACAAAGGTACTTCAGTGAAACCCACAGGGACAGCCAACACCATGCCCTCCCAAGTCCCATCAGCCTCAGCCAGCAAGGCCAATGACCAGCAGTGACAGGAGTTATGGTCCAACTAATTCTGCCGGAACATGAAAAACAAAAGGGGTTCAGGAATAAACAGAGCCACCCAGTAGGCCTTCCACCAAGCTGACCTCTGAACCTGATGCTGTAGATGCTGGCCATGTTCAAAGTATGCCTACCTGGGCTTGCAGCCTCTCCAGTAGTGGCATGCTTTGAGAGGGGTCGTGGGCATAAGCTGGGCAGCGCTGGCTCTTAAATTCAGAGTCATAAGGCTTGTGTCCATCTGGGGATGTGTTTGTTGGGACTAGAGTGGCGGAGTGCCCGGAAATGTCGGCGAGAGAACATCCATCCATCTCTCCCTAGCATGGCATGTGTGATAAAGGGCAGGGAGAAGGAAGTCAGTAAATGAACCCATTCTCTGCCTTGGCAAGAAGTTTATTGTTTTATAGGCGCCTGGTCGGGTGCCCTTCATTCTGCTTTTGTTTGATTATATCTCTCGTGACTACTGTGCTGTGATGCACAATGCAGGTGGAATGTCATCTTTTGTTGGTATCGCTTCCGCAAGTGCTTATCCTCTGGAGGTTTTGCATTTCCAACACAACCGCTGAAAGGCTCTCTGCTGTCGTGGATGGTGGGACAACGGTGCTTACCTGACTTCCCAGCAGCAGAGTCCCTGCTGCTTTTTGGGAGGGAGAGTGGAAGGAGCAAAGTAGCAGTAAGGTCAGTGCTGTGCAATTGTGCTGGAAGAGTGCTCCTGCTGGTGCGTTTCCACAGCATCAATGTCACCATCACCTTGCCCCTCTCACTTCCCTCTGGTAAGCAGCAACGACTCCACTGCCAGTAGATTAGGTAAGTGCTGTCATCCTACCCCACCATCCACTACTGCTTCTCCTGGATTTTTGCCATTCTCCATCAATTAATGAGAATAGAAATTGCATTCAAAAATTATCAAAGGGATGTTGAAAATTCGGCAAAATTCTCGTCCAGGTTTTTGGTTGTGCTTACCTTCCTTTTGAAGTGACCAAAGAGTGCTTGTGAGTATCCTAATAATAATAATAATAATAATAATAATAATAATAATAATAATAATAATAATTTATTATTTATACCCTGCCCATCTGACTGGGTTTCCCCAGCCACTCTGGGTGGCTCCCAACAGAATTAAAAGCACAGACATTTAAAACTTCCCTAAACAGGGCTGCCTTCAGATGTCTTCTAAAAGTCAGATACAGTGGTACCTCGGGTTACAAACACTTCGGGTTACAAACTCTGCTAACCCAGAAGTAGTACCTTGGGTTGAGAACAGAAATCACGTGTCGGCGGTGCGGCAGCAGTGGGAGGCCCCATTAGCGAAAGCACACCTCAGGTTAAGATCATTTTTGGGTTAAGAACAGACCTCCGGAACGAATTAAGTTCATAACCCGAGGTTCCACTGTAGTAGTTTATTTCCTTGACATCTGATGGGAGGGCGTTCCACAGGGCGGGCGCCACTACCAAGAAGGCCCTCTGCCTGGTTCCCTGTAACCCCACTTCTCGCAGTGAGGGAACCACCAGAAGGCCCTCAGAGCTGGACCTCAGTGTCCAGGCTGAATGATGGGGGTGGAGACGCTCCTTCAGGTATAATGGGCCAATGCTGTTTAGGGCTTTAAAGGTCAGGACCAACAATTTGAATCCTTCCTTCCTTTTCTACAAATTATCTCGCCAGTGGTTTGCACTCTGCAGCCTTCCTTGGTGCCCACAGATCAATCAAAGCCCCTGGGTATTTCCTTAGGATTTCTATCTTAACCAATAACCTATTTTCCTAAATATCTTTTAAAGTTTTCCAATTTTGTCCCCCCGCCTCCCCCTCCCGGACCCGCAGTATCACTGTCAGGTCAGCAAATGTCATCTTTTCTTCCCTTTCCCCCTGACCCCTCTTCCTTCCAGCAGTGTCACCCAAACAGTTTCAGCAAGTTCCATAAAACCCAATACCGATATCCTAGCAATCCAGTTCTAAACCATATTAACCATTTCCAAAATAATGTTAAACTTTTCTTTTCTTTCCCCCCCAAAAAATTTATTGGGTTTTACAATTTTAAAAGCACAAAACATACATAGTGGTTAAATTTTCATACTTCCCCCCTCTCACAGTGGGAAGCCAAGATCCACCCCCCCCCCCTCACAGGGGTAAACATATTCATTGTACATTTAACCTTACTATTATTTTTACTAACATTGCTTAGGCCTGGCCCAATTCTGTGGGCCAGAATCTATCTTTCTCCTTTACATATTTCGGTTGACTTCCTCAAGTCGCCCTCTGTTGAGTTCATTTTAAATCCTCTTTAACAGATTGAATAATGTTAAACTTTTCAGCCCACTCCAGTTTTAGGAGTATCCCCAGCCCACAGGTTACAACACTGTCATCTGCCGTTCTTCCTTCTTCCTAAGGTTAGGAGTACATTTTCAGCTGGGTATGGGAAGTGTGAGTTTTCTTTCTTTCTCTGCCTGCAATGTGTGTTGACTTACTCAACGGAGCTGTTTGGTTTACCCAAGAGCAAAGTTTACATTTGTTCGCTCCTCTTTTCGCTGCTATTTTGAACTGTGTCCCCCCTCCCACCGAGGTCCCCTCACCCCCTGAAGTGCCCACAGGACTGAAATGTTGGAAAGGCTGCAGTGGGAAGAAAGGGGTTACTATAGTACAGAGCTGTAGCAACTCTCTAGAAGCCTGTGGCTTTATTATTGCACTGGTTCTGACAGATTGACAAAAAGCAATAAAAAAAAAATCTGTTTCACGTGCAGTTGTAAAGATATGGCGAAATAATACTATGCAGGAGGAAAGTCCTTGCTACTTCTCAGATCACAGGCCTGATTCTGACAGGATCTCCTTGGTTTGAGCACAGAATTGTAAATTGAACCCAATCCCCCCAATGCAAGGCAGAACCACCCCCAGATTATCTCGCTCATCAGGCCACACAGCAGTCACAGGCAACAGTTATGAGTTACCGGCCTCTGCAGCCACAGCAGGCGCTGTGATTCTCCAATGGTTTGACTTCACCCCCAGAGGCGCACTCCATTGTCTCTCGAGACAGACGGATGCCAACAATGGGGGGGGGGCTGAAGTACATTCTGAAGGCGGGAGTGCAAAATTCAATAATGTTTCCCTTGACTTATTGGGCTAGCAACCCTCTATTCCGAGCCAGTGTGGTGTAGTGGTTAAGAGCGGTAGACTTGTAATCTGGTGAACTGGGTTCGCTTCCCCGATCTTCCACATGCAGCTGCTGGGTGACCTTGGGCTAGTCCCACTTCTCTGAAGTCTCTCAGCCCCACTCACCTCACAGAGTGTTTGTTGTGGGGGAGGAAGGAAAAGGAGATTGTTAGCCGCTTTGCGACTCCTTAGGGTAGTGATAAAGCGGGATATCAAATCCAAACTCCTCCTCCTCCTCTTCATTATTATATTATTTTATTTACACCCTGCTTTTCAGGCACACAGCAACGTAAAATCTCAAGGCTTAAAAACACACACCACAGAACAAGAAGAAAATGGAGGGGTGCCGATTTTTTCTCCCAAAAGGCTGTTCTGAATTGCAGTGTAACATCAATCCTGGAGTACTAAAAACACTGTCAAGAAGCTGTGTCTGTTGGGTGTGTGTGGTGTTGTTGTTGTTTCATTTTGCATTCCAACCTTCAAAATTCACCTTGAGCCCCAAACAACGAGCGGGAAATGCCTAATTTGCTTCCCGAGTCTGAAATTTCATTTCCTAGTGAGATGGTTAGTGAGAGTTGGGTTTTATAACCTGTTATCTAGGGTTGTAGAGAAGTGACAACCAAGTTTGGTAATATAGGGCCAGCCGCACTATTAGGCAGACTGAGGAAGCTGATTTTGGGTGTTATGAAAGGGCCACAAATTCATTACGATCAGTGTTTGCATTGCCAGTGAGAGACGCCCTTGTGGGAGCTTCTGCCTCAGCTGCCAAAATAACTCGGCCGGAGTTCATATTCTGTATCCTGGTTTGTGGGGGCTGGAGGTGGGCAGGATCCTTAAATTGATGCAGAAAAATGTCTTGAGCCCACCCTGGTTCGAGTCAAGCTGCTGAACTCATTATCTATCAAGAATGCCCATTTCTGGGAAGCAGATATCGGAACTATCTCCGTATGAATTACGTTCCTCGGGGATTTGCCGCTTTTAATCTTCTAGCAGCGAGCTGGTTAAGTAGCTAAATGCCCAGAGGGCACAAATCAACACCCGTCTGCTGATATCCATTAAACATCTATCCCACTAGCCCAAGAAATTTGACAATTAGTTCCACACCTCTTGACAAGTCAATAATCCATTTCTGCTACTAGGGTGAACTCTCCCAATTTTGTCAGCACGAATGTCTTCGAAACAAGCAAACTGCCCACCGGTAAGGATTAAGCATGAATAAAAAGCACAAGGCACTTCAGCTTCCAGAGACCCGTCTTCATTTCAAAGCACTTGCTGTCTGTTGCTGCCTCTTATCTCTTCCTGCTGGTTGTAGTTTGTCGGGGATGCTTTTAACAGACAGCAAGAAGCCAGATAAGCAAGATGCACAGAGCAAGCCAGAACATGTTTACTCAGAAATAGATCCCACTGAGTTCAATGGGGTTTACTCCCAAGTCAGTGTGCCAAGGATTGCCGTCACAGTGTAAAGCAACAAAAACACCTGCCACAAGTGGTTGCTGTGGAATTAGGATTGGTTTACAGTGCAAAACTATATGCATATCCTTGGAATTAAGTTTTACGCAGTGTAGACCCATTGAAATTAGTGGAGCTAACTTCATTATGTTCATTCAGAATGCTCTGAGTAAAGTTTGCAACCAATTTAGTTTAATGGGCCTTACTCCAAGGTAAGTATGTGTGAATCTTTCTGTTCTGGTTTCTCATTTTTCTAGATTTGCATTCAGTTCTCCACATTTCCATGACAATTTGTATTTTTTTAAATCATCATGAAAATTCACTAGCATTTCTGTTCAGATTTCTTCGTGCACATTTTTTGCCGGCTGTTCCCCTTAAAGTACACATTTACACAAAGCAATTTCCCCATATGCAATGCATTGTGGTGTGCTATTTTCATTAATCAATGCCTGATTAGGCAGACCTTGCCCTATTAGAACATGCATTTGGGTAAATGCAGCATTGCAAAATTCAGAGAAGGGCAGATCTCGAAGGACAGCTCTGTTTTGGTTCGTACCTTGTTTTGGAAAAATGCAAAGCATATTGAATTCCACCACAATCCCTACTGCCAAGTAAGTGGGCATATAGGGTTGCAGCCTGAGCCTGCGCTGGCGCATCTTAACTCATGTGAATGAGTGCTTAACTGTGTGCATTCTTAGGAGTTGCAATGTTGCGTTCTAGTTTGCTTTATTTCCTTCTGGATTTTTTTTAAAGCCTTTTCCAGGAAGGTGTGATAGGTAGAATCAGATACTTCAGAGAGCCCCAAGCCAAAGTGCATTGTTAGGGTGCTGAAATGCAAAAAAGAAAAGAAAAGAAAAAGAAAAAAAGAAAAAAGGGGGGATTACAACTGCAAAATTACACCTGTTGAAATCCCCCCTTTGGAATCCAGATGTTTAAAAGTGCAAGGATCTTATTCTCTTCCGCATCTGACCATGCCAGGCACCCTAGCATTCGCACACTGCCTTAAAGAAGTAATCTCTTCTTACCTTGAGCAGCCGCCTGGCCAGGAAAACTCCTTCTCTGCCAAGTTTTATCGCTTTGCAGAGAGCGTGCAGAGACAGCGATAGTGGGAGGGTGCCTGCATTGCATCGCTTTATATAGCCCACAGCAACTCCAAGCATACCATAAGTCATCCTGCCAGTCTTTCTCCTCCCATTCCACACATACACCTGGCTCTCTCCCAGGTGGTCTTAGGAGGAGAGCTTTTTGCCTTCTTCCCCTCCTCTTGGCGTTTTGACCAAGCCACTTGGAACTACAAAGCATGCATCCCATTTTCTTCTTGTTTTTTTTAAAAAAATTATATTTATTGGGTTTTTCAACATAACATAAATGAATTACAAATAAAACATAACAAAATACAATACAAAATACAGTACACATACACACACCTATATCCTATTTCCCATTCATCTTGCCGAATCATTTTGGGGTGACTTCCTCACGTCCCCCCGCTGCGTTTCACTGTCTTTCATCTTTAGTAATTTCCTCTCATCGTTAACTATTTTTCTTATTATTACTTATATTCTTATCTTATAGTTATCTTAACAGAATCCCAACACTTAAATTAATCTTAATTTCTAATCTGTAAACTGTCATTTCTTCCAACTTTTTTCTATCTTTAGATCTTACAATAGTTCTTTAAATAAACTTTAAATTTCTCCCAATCTTTTTCCACCGTCTCCTCCCTCTGGTCGCGTAGTTTCCGGGTCATTTCTGCGAGTTCCATATATCCCATTTTCTTCTTGATGTTTCCTTGTTCTCCCCTGTCTTTCCCCTCTCTGTGCACCTACTTTTCTCTCCGGCAAAGGAAGATTGAAATGTGAAAACACACACACACACTCTGTGGGAGAGCTAAGTACATGTTTTCTTTCAGGGAGGGCTCTAAAGTGCAAAACTGTGCCTGAATTGCACCTGCTAGATTTCTTTGAGTGGAAGGAACAAAATGCCGCATAATGGGGGAGAGAGACCAAGGAGGGTGGTCAGCCCTTTAATATTATATGAAACTCCTGCTCTGGAGGGTAGGACTCGAACCAACAGCTTCAAGAAAGGAGATTCCGACTAAACATGCGGGGAAAACTTTCTGACTGTAAGAGCTGTTTGGCAGTGGAACGATCTCCCTCTGGAGGATGTGGATTCTCCTTGCTTGGAGGTTTTTAAGCAGAGGTTGGATGGCCATCTGTCATGGATGCTTGAGCTGAGCTTCCTGCATTGGAGGGGGTTGGACTAGATGACCCTTGGTGTCCCTTCTACAATTCTACGATTTATCAAAAGCTTCACAAACAAAGCATTGTCTGCCAAGACAAAGTGCATGTACAGATGTTAAGTCTTGCATGGCGCCACAGTGGGGAAGCTGTAGCTCTCTGGTTGTGGCTGAAATACAGTTCCCATCACCCTATTGGCCAGGCTGGCTGGGGTCAATGGAAGTTGTAGTTCATTGGCATTTGGAGGACTGCAGGGTACACATTTCTGCTATATAGCCTGCCGGGGGCAGACTGCTGGTCTTCCACCAGGCAGCATTTCCTCCCTAGATTTTGGTCCCGATACGTCTTCCCTGGGCTCCCGTCTTTTGGGTGTGTTCCGCTATGGTAGGGGTCAGCAACCTTTTTCAGCCGTGGGCCGGTCCACTGTCCCTCAGACCTTGTGGGGGGGCGGACTATATTTTGAAGGAAAAAATGAACGAATTCCTATGCCCCACAAATAACCCAGAGATGCATTTTAAATAAAAGGACACATTCTACTCATGTAAAAACACGCTGATTCCCGGACCGTCCGCGGGCCGGATTTAGAAGGCGATTGGGCCGAATCCGGCCCCCGGGCCTTAGTTTGCCTACCCATGCACTATGGTGCCACGTAGACCAATGAGGCATGTTATGTCACAGAACATGACATTACACTTGTTAATCCTCTTTACAGCAGACAGTAAATTCTTTCGTCTCCCCAGCTCTGTAATTCTTGCTGTCCTTTCCTATAAAACAAATGACCTATATTTGAAGCGGGGAGGCCTAACCTGGGGAGAGGCAATGCTGGTGGGATTGCCGGCGACTGTTTTGTGTACGTCCAATTGACGCGCGATGGCTGATATGCGGGTTCTTTGGGACCTGGGAGAGGACAGAACGGGGGTGGAATGGGCAGGGTGGGCTTATGTGTGCTCCGCTGATGCACGTGGGGGCTGGAAATTGACCCTCCCCATACAAAATGGTCTCCACCAGTAGAATATACCCTAGTTTTCAGCTTTTTCAAACTTGGGGTTTCCCTGTAGTCCAAACCTGAATTTAGCGACCCTGTTTCTTAATTTTTTCAATCCATACATTTCTTTGGCAGCAAGACTGCTCTTGTTATTCACCCATGGTCAGGCCGTAGCCCAATATTGAGTCCTGACCCAGAACTTCAAGACCGATGCTTTAATACAGGAGTGAGGGACTTTTGGCTCTCCAAAGGTTGCTGAACTACAACTCCCATCAGCCTAAGCAACCATGACCAGGGACCAGGAATGATGGGAGTTGCAGTTCAGCAACATTTGGAGCAGGGGTAAGCAACTTAAGGCCTGTGGGCCAGATGCGGCCTAATCGCCTTCTCAATCCGGCCCACGGACTGTACAGGAACCAGCGTGTTTTTACATGAGTAGAATGTGTCCTTTTATTTAAAACTAGTTGAATTTAGCCCGTTAATAACGGGCGCTAGCGGAGGCGACCAGGATCCAAGGCGCGGAGGCGGGTGGCGGGAGTGGCGCTTCGCGCCGCTTCCCCCGCGCTTTGCAAGCAGTAAAGGCGGCAGCGGGAGCCTCCAGTAAAGGCGGCGGGAGTGGCACTTTGCGCCGCTTCCCCCGCGCTTTGCAAGCAGTAAAGGCGGCGGCGGGGGCTCGGAGCTGCGGGGGTGGGGAGGTAGAGGCGTAACCGCCATCGCCTATTGGTCTTGTTTGGTCTCTACGCTCCAATCCCTGCGTCCGTGAGTGACATGCACAGTACCGCACTTCCGTGACACACGGAAAGTTGGATGCAGGGACACAGCAACTTTATTATATAGGATGCATCTCTGGGTTATTTGTGGGGCCTGCCTGGTGTTTTTACATGAGTAGAATGTGTGCTTTTATTTAAAATGCATCTCTGGGTTATTTCTGGGGCATAGAAATTTGTTCATTTCACCCCCCCTCTAAATATAGTCTGGCCCCCCACATGGTCTGAGGGACGGTGGACCGGCCCACGGCTGAAAAAGGTTGCTGACCCCTGATTTGGAGGGCCAAAGGTTCCCCACTCCTGCTCTTATGAACCTACTCATTTATGCCCTGGATCAAAGGAACTTTAAGGGATAGCGCAGTCAGTAGAACACGATATTCTTAATCTCAGGGTTGTTTCAAGTCCCACATTGGGCAAAGGATTCCCACCTTGCAGGGGGTTGGACCAGATGACCCTCATGGTCCCCTTCAGCGTTACAATCTTATGATTCGATGATTCAAAGGAAGAATTCAACAATTAAAGAATTACAATTCATCAAGAACTCAATTGCCCTCATGTGTGGATTCTGGGCCACAAGTCACGCCTGAAATAGCTCACATCAAATGTCCAAGGACAGAATGTTTTAATAGAATGTTTTGATTTGCTGTTCACAAGGGCAAGAATAAAAAATTTACAGAAGGCAATGAAACTAAGCAAACAATAACATTAGCATATTTGAACGTGTTGAGGGACAATAAAACCTTAATCAGTCTCCATATCGATATCCGTGAAGCTGTCTTCCCCACCAGTGAAGCCATTTCACAACGAAGCTGAATGCTCCAGAGGTGCAGGACAGGCAGACGACAAATAAAGAAATTTATGGAATTTGGTCCCACAAGAAATGGTGACGGCCGCCAGCGCGGATGGCTTTGGAAGAGGATTAGACAAATTCATAGAGAAGGCTGTCAGTGCTTACCAGCCACAACAGATACCATATTTTTCGCTCCATAAGACGCACTTTTTTCCTCCTAAAAAGTAAGGGGAAATGTCTGTGCGTCTTATGGAGCGAATGTGTGGTCCCTGGAGCTGAATTGCCATGGGGCAAAAGCAGATCGTGCTTTTTTTTTTTTTACAAAGAGAGAAGGGGGTGTTGAAAGGAAGCCTGCTATCGGGGAGAGAGATAAGGGAGAGAGATTCCGGCCCCGGCCCCTTCCCCAGGCCTCCAGTTGAATGCTCTGCAAAGGAAGGCTGTTTCCCCAGCGACATGTGACTGGCTGATTAGATTATCTGTCTGGAAACTGTAGAAATGGCTCCCTTTCCTGAAGCTGCAGAACTGTGAGTTAAACCCCATAAAACAGGATTTTTTTCCCTTTGCAAAGTAAGCTCAACAACTTTGAGCTGATCCTCAAAAAAATGGGGCTTTCCCCCTCTAAAAACTAGGTGCGTCTTATGGTCAGGTGCGCCTTATAGAGCGAAAAATACGGTATGTTCTAACTTCCCCTGTTGGAGGCAGTGTGCCTTTGAATACCGTTTGCTGGGAATTACAGGTAGGGAGAGGGGCTGTTGCCCTCAGGCCCTGCTTGCTGGCTTTTCAGAGGCATCTGGTTGGCTGCTGTGAGAATAGGATTCTGGTCTAGATGAGTCTTTCCAGCAGGGTAAGCAAGATGATCAAGCCTTATGAGGAGTGGTTGAAGGAGTTGGGTATGTTTAGCCTGGAAAAGAGGAGACTGAGAGGAGATACAATAGCAATCTTCAAATATCTTAAGGGCTGCCACATGGAAGAGGGAGCGAGCTTGTTTTCTTCTGCTCTGGAGGGTAGGGCCCGAACCAATGGCTTCAAGTTACAAGAAATGAGATTCCATCTTAACATCAGGAAGAACTTTCTGACAGTGAGAGCTGTTCGACAATAGAATGGTCTGCCTTGAGAGGCAGTGGACTCTCCTTCATTGGAATTTTTTAAGCAGAGGTTGGATGGCCATCTGTCATGGATGCTTTAGCTGAGATTCCTGCATTGCAGGAAGTTGGACTAGATGACCCTTGGGGTCCCTTCCAACTCTACAATTTTATGAATCTGTGCTCTTGCACATTACAGTCATACCTCTGCTTATGTATCCCTCTGCATACGTAAACTTTAGGTTGTGAATGTGGCCGCGCGGGCATGCGCAGAAGCGCTCTGCACACAATGCACATGTGCAGAACCACTCTGCGCATGTGTGCAGAAGTGCTCAATTGCGCCGCATGCGTGCACAGAAGGGCGCCTCCAGTTACGAAGTTTTCGGGATGTGGCCGGGCCTCCGGAACGGATCCTGTTCGTAACCGGAGGTACCACTGTATGTGGCAATGAACCCAGATGTACTATTAAGCATGTATAATCCAACAAGGAACTACAGCTTGCCCTGGTTCCCTAATAAAAGTATTTGTAAAATACACATTATTATTATTATTATTATTATTATTATTATTATTATTAGAGTTTGGATTTGATATCCCGCTTTATCACTACCCGAAGGAGTCTCAAAGCGGCTAACATTCTCCTTTCCCTTCCTCCCCCACAACAAACACTCTGTGAGGTGAGTGGGGCTGAGAGACTTCAAAGAAGTGTGACTAGCCCAAGGTCACCCAGCAGCTGCATGTGGAGGAGCGGAGACGCGAACCCGGTTCACCAGATTATGAGTCTACCGCTCTTAACCACTACACCACACTGGCTTATTATTATTATTATTATTATTATTATTATTATTATTATTATTACCTGCCCTTCACCCTAAGTTCCCAGTAAGGGTTGCAACAGTGGTGGACCTTAAGGTCTCAAATTTCAGCCACTTCCCCAGCAGGAACCTACATCTCCAAGCCAACATTTCAATGCCGACAACTTGAACAGAGGAACTTGCTGTAGAATGGAGGAACTTGACCTAGAAACCTGTCCCTTTAAGATCTTCAATCCCTCCACAGGGGTGGTGGGGTGGTGGAGTCCAACAAAGGGATGGAGCCTGGGAGGGTGATTTGACCTAGGTAACAGAAAAGCCTTCAGTTCCCTCTTGGTCATCGTTGGAGCTAATTCCTCACGCAGAGCTAACATTGCTTGATCGTGGAGTGTGGGCCTACCGTTGAGGCCAGACCTATTTCTATTATGGAATTGATTTGAGAGAGCCTCCCAATTAAACAGGAATTCAGGAGCAGGGGACTGCAGGGCAGTGACACCCCCAAACCATAAAGCGATTGGACGGTGGAAGTCCTTATCCGTAAATTAGCGTAATTGGAGTGAAAGTAGTTCCAAACTTGAACACGTGGACTTTCTCATTTTAGAAACTAATCACGAGTCCCATCAAACCAGATGGTTCTGGGGCTGCAGATTAATTAACATGGAGCACAATGGTGTCATTGTTTGTGTGTGTGTCCTCTGAATGTTCCCTTGATCACATTATAGGTTGATCGCTAACTACTCAGAAATTCCCCAATACCTTTAAATCTGCAGCTGTATTGGAAACCAAGACAGCTGTTACTCCTTCGCCTCTTTCCCTCCCACCCCAGTCTTTTTGACTGCACCCATCACACCGGAAAATCAGGTGGTGGAAGGAGGAGGATGTGGGGTTGGGATTTGCAGAAGCAAGATGTAAAGATAGAAGGGGAATCTTTGGGTTGTTAGCCGGCAGACCCACTTGCACTGAATTGCATCATTTTGTTCCAGGCTGGCCCTACCATGGGGCAGAGTGAGGCGGCTGCCTTAGGCTGCACATGCTCTGGGGCAGGCAGTGGTGGTTAGGTGGAGGACAGAGCTCTGTGTACCATGCTATGGCCTACCCAGCACCCTGAAAGCTAGACGGTTGCTCTCGGGTCCAGCAGAGTGTTGTAGCATGGGGTTAATGATTTCAGCAAGTGATTTCAGCTTTCTGACATAGCAGGCAGGAGACAGCGTCTTCATGTAGCAATTCTTTATTCAGGCAAAACAAGACTGAGGGAACTGAGGGTAGGGAAGCTACATTTATAGGGACAGAAGACTTGCTATACAAGGATACATTTTGGAGGGAACAATCTCGAGCAATCGCACTGCTGCTTTTTGGTGGGAACCAATAAGACTGAAGATCCAAATCCAGCAGCTTGAATGAACCAATAGTAGCTGTTCCTTCTGGAACAGGAATACAGTTACTTTACAGACAATAGTGATACAGATATGATAACCTTTGAATCAATACACAACACAGAGGACATTGTCCTATCCCCAGTGTCGAAATAAGATTCAACTGCTAGTAGATTTTGTATGGGAAATTTTGTGTGTGTGTGCGCAATCTTTTTTCCTTGGGTACCAAAATCTCTTGGGTTGGCTTTGCTTGTGAAAATAATAACTCAATTGCTCCACCCCCGTCGTTCTGCCCAGACACTGAGGTCCAGCTCCGAGGGCCTTCTGGCGGTTCCCTCCTTGCGAGAAGCCAAGCTACAGGGAACCAGGCAGAGGGCCTTCTCGGTAGTGGCGCCCGCTCTGTGGAACACCCTCCCATCAGATGTTAAAGAGATAAGCAACTACCTATCTGACTTTTAGAAGACATCTGAAGGCAGCCCTGTTTAGGGAAGTTTTTAATGACTGATGTTTTAATGCATTTTTTAATCTTTGTTGGAAGCTGCTCAGATGGGCAGGGTATGTATGTATGTATGTATGTATGTATGTATAAATAAATAAATATATGTATATGTAATTATTATTATTATTATTATTATTATTATTATTATTATTATTATTATTTCATGGACTGGTTGGATGCAGAGGAATGGTGGGAGGAACCAGCTGGAGAACCCCAAAGGGAAGAAGGCTCAGAACCATAGCTGTCAACTTTCGGATTTTAAAATAAGGGATTTTTCCCAAACTTTCGGATTTGAAAATAAGGGATGCTGCAAGGGCGGTGCAATGGCACCAAGTAGCCTTGCCACCCTGCGCTCCAGAGGCTGCGCGAACGGGTGAGCGAAAGAGCGAGCGCGTAGACGGCAGGCAGGCTGTCTGTCTGGTTGGGCGTGAGGGTCTGGCTGCACAAGGCATGCAAGCTCCGCCCCCAGTCGGTCTCAGACTCCTTATTGGCAGCCGAGCAACGCGGCTGAGGAGCCTCCCTGGCCGGCAGGGAGGGAGAGGAGCTGCTTCCTTTGAAATCCGGGAAATTTAAGGGATATCAACAATCCGGGATAGCAGCGGGAAACGGCATTGGAATAAGGGAGTTTCCTGCCAAAAAAAGGGAGGGTTGACAGCTATGAACTGAAGAGGTAACAGGGTTTAGTGAGCAGGGAGAGTCTGTGGCAGAGAGAAGTCCAGAAGCAGATGCTGGAGAGGAGATTTTTTAAATGGCCAATGAAGGGATTATATGGCAGTAGGGATTTCTGTAACAATGGCCAAGCCATTTGTGAATAATTTTAAGTGAAGAAGAGCCCTGTTGGTTTGGACTCAGACAAGGTAGCTCCTTTGTAGCGAAAGAGTCAATTAAACACTCACTAGCAGGGTTCGAGTAAACGCTTACAATTAAGATAATAGGTATAAAAGTGAAGATGTAATAATTGAGATAATAATGATGCATAAGATGTGATTTGGAAAATGTGATATAAAAGTATGCAATAATATTTAATTAAAGATTACAAAATTAAGGTAGAACAAAATAGGCAGAAGTAATTATTTAAAGAGCCAGATGAGGAAGTTGAGGGAGGTCATAGGAGAGGAGGTGGGGGGAGATTGGGATTTACATATTCCTTTTGTGATAATGATGATTGTGTTGAATACAAAACTGTAAAATTTAATAAAAATTAGTTACCGGTATATAAAAAAGATACAATTAAACAGCAAGTAAAAAGAGAGTTAATATCATTTGGATATCTGACTGCAGCTCATCATTTCAATGTCGAAGGACAGATGACCCAGATTTACGAAATGTTAACAGAATTAGATACATATAATATAACAGGATTTCAGAAATGTTAGGAAAAGGATTTTGGTTTTGATACGGACTCTATTAAATAGGCAAGAATATGGAAGAAGGTGCCTATCACATCAGCCTCAGCAAAGATTCAAGAATCTACTCTTAAAATATTCTTTAAGTTGCACCACACACTTTAAACCCAATCTGCCCCCCTCAAATGCTAATGGTTTAAAAACACACAAAGCATTCCCAGTTATAGGTAGTGGGAGTGTCACTCAGTTGCAGCTTTGGGGGAGATGATGTTTCATAGAAATTAATTTAATAGCAAAATAATAATGGACTCCACTTCCTTTGATTACTGGGAATGGGCCACATTAAATATGGTTTGGATAAAGAATTGTTTTAATATTTATTGTTAGCTGCCGGGATGGTTCTCTCAAGAAAGTGAAAATATTTAGGGAGATTAAATAAGTGTTTATGGTGTAGTCAAATTTGGTCCATAGCTATTGCTCAAAATTGAAGTAAGATTTGAAGGTGCACTTGAAGACAGGGAAAAGATTTGTTTTCAACTACGTGGAAACTATGTCGAAAATGATATTTCAATCCCTCCTCTGAAATATCTTTGGGAATTTTTGTAGCATTTCAGCTTTAAGTGAGAATATCATAAGACCTTGAGGACAATATCCTGTCATTTATAAAGAAAACAAATCTTTTTTTAAAAAATGTTACGACCCGCCAACATCAATAATATACTAATAGCTTTTCCAGGGACTGTGAGTTAAATGACACAAATTTGCAATGAGGGACCCAGGTGGTGCTGTGGGTTAAGCCACAGAGCCTAGGGCTTGCTGATCAGAAGGTCGGCGGTTCGAATCCCTGCGACGGGGTGAGCTCCCGTTGCTCGGTCCCTGCTCCTGCCCACCTAGCAGTTCAAAAGCACGTCAAAGTGCAAGTAGATAAATAGGAACCGCTCTGGCGGAAAGGTAAACGGCGTTTCCGTGTGCTGCTCTGGTTCGCCAGAAGCGGCTTTGTCATGCTGGCCACATGACCCGGAAGCTGTACGCCGGCTCCCTCGGCCAATAAAGTGAGATGAGCGCTGCAACCCCAGAGTCGGACACGACTGGACCTAACGGTCAGGGGTCCCTTTACCTTTTTATGTTTAATTTCCATTCAATTGAATTGTCTTCCTTTATTCTTGTATGATATTGAAGTATGTGTTATTGATTAAATAAATAAAATTTTAAAAAACACACACCCGGCTTTCTGGTGTATGATCTTATGTATGATCAGAAGAAAGACTCAGAGAATTAAATTGGGATTTACTCCCTGTTTACTCTTGAGTTTAGGGTTGCTGAAGACTTTGTCTCTGGCTCCATCTGGTGGCCGAAGGGAAACTCATAAGCCATAGTAGCAAATCTTTTTCCTCCTGATGTGTTTGAGAAGGGTGCCTTTGTAAATTCTGGTTTGGCAGATGTATTCCCACCCCCACCCCCACCCCCACCCCCGCTGCTACCGGTAGTTCAGCTGTAACCCAACACTGTGAAATGACATCACATATTTTTGGAGTGTGAAACCCAGGCTGGCAATCAACTAAGCTTTACTCAGAGTAGACCCATTGAAATTAATTGCCCTAACTTAGTCTTCTCCATTTTAGCAGGTTTGCTTGGAGTAAAACTTAATTGCTTCTCTGCTGGAAGAGTGTTCCTAAGGACCAGCAACACTTAATTCCTGGATGCCAGTTTAGGGAGGGGGTACATTTTTGTGATGGGAATAATAATAATAATAATAATAATAATAATAATAATAATAATAATAATATTTATACCCTGCCCATCTGGCTGGGTTTCCCCAGCCACTCTGGGCGGTTCCCAAAAGAACATTAAAAACATGATAAACGATCAAACATTAACAACAGGGCTGCTTTCAGATGTCTTCTAAAAGTCAGATAGCTGTTTATTTCCTTGGCATCTGATGGGAAGGTCTTCCACAGGGCAGGTGCCACTACCGAGAAGGCCCTCTGCCTGGTTCCCTGTAACCTCACTTCTCACAGTGAGGGAACCGCTAGAAGGCCCTTGGTGCTGAACTTCAGTGTCCGGGCTGAACAATGGGAGTGGAGACGCTCCTTCAGGTATACTGGTCCAAGGCCGTTTAGGGCTTTAAAGATCAGCAGCAACACTTTGAATTGTGCTCGGAAACATACTGGGAGCCAATGTAAGTCTTTCAGGACCGGTGTTATATGGTCTCGGCGGCCACTCCCAGTCACCAGTCTAGCTGTCGCATTCTGGGTTATTTGTAGTTTCCGGGTCACCTTCAAAGGTAGCCCCATGGAGAGCGCATGGCAGTAGTCCAAGCGGGAGATAACCAGGGCATGCACCACGCTGGCGAGACAGTCTGCGGGCAGGTAGGGTCTCAGCCTGCGTACCAGATGGAGCTGGTAGACAGCCGCCCTGGACACAGAATTAACCTGCGCCTCCATGGACAGCTGTGAGTCCAAAATGACTCCCAGGCTGCGCACCTAGTCCCACAGTTACCCTATTCAGGACCAGGGAGTCCCTCCTTGCAATTAAAAAAGATCTCCAAAATGTTACATTGCTTTCATGCAATTAATGTCAACCCATAATCTTCCAGTGTTAAAGGCCTCTAAAGGTCTTAATCTGGCTCTGGTGGGATCCCCTTATCATCCACATTGGAAGACTGTATGGACTTGCGAAACCACAGGAGATGCAGAAATAATTTTGGCACGACTTATTTCCAAAATATTTGTGGTATTAACCTTATCCTAAATGAACTCTGGACACCAGTAATAGCAGGTGACGTATACTTTGAGCTTCTTATTCAGCACAGCACAGTAAACTCAGTAAGAGAGTTGAAGGTCAAAAGACAAAAATGTCTTGATGCTGACTTCCACAATAATAACTTATTCCATTCCAAGGCCCCATTCCTCCGTGGGGTTTCCAAGTGTTCAATGTTAGAAGTGCTCAGGCATTTGCCTGAAAATGATAACTCAGCATCTCAGCACATATATATGTCTCACTCCCAACTTCCCTGTATGTGTTATAGAAGCAGAGAACTTGAGAGCTGGAAGGTACACCAAGGGTCATCTAGTCCAACTCTCTGTGATGCAGGAATCACAGTAAAAGCATCCCTGCCAGAAGGCCACCCAAGCTCTGTTTAAAAACGTCCAATGAAGGAGAGTCCACCACCTTCTGAGGGAGTCTTTTTTTGTATATCATTTTCATTAAATTTTCTGTTTTAAAATTTAGAATGCTCATTTAAACATCCTTAATATATATATATAAATTCCTTCTAGTAGCACCTTAGAGACCAGCTAAGTTTGTTATTGGTATGAGCTTTCGTGTGCATGCACACTTCTTCAGATACCATCCTTAAAATATCAATGACTTCCCTCCTTCTCTTTCCATGGTTCATTTTGCAAAACATAAATCCCTGCATATTTTATATGCGTATAAAATATGCATATATATATATATCTATACTGATGCATATGCATATATATATATACTGTATATATATATATACATACATATATATACACATACATACACAGTATATATATATATATATATATATATATATATATATATATATATACTGAACTAAACCATTCAGTATTCCATTATTACATCTATCGAAACCTATTTACACTGTTGAATTTATCTTAATGCTGTCAACCTTTTCAAGTGTACACAATTTCCCCCCATATATTCAATAAATGTTTCCCAATCTTATTCAAACATATGTTTTTCTTGCTCTCTTATTCTATGTTAAGTCTGTAAGCTGCGCATATTCTATCAGCTTAAGTTGCCATTCTTCTTTTGTTGGGACCTCGCTCGTTTTACATTTTTGGGCTAACAAAACACAGGTCGCAGTATTGGCATACATAAAAAACCTTTTTTTGACACCAGGGAATTTCCATCTGAATTATCCCCAACGAAAAGGACTCTGTTTTCTTTGGGAAAGTACTTTTAAACATTTTTTTTCAATTCATTGTGGATTATTTCCCAATACTCTTTTACCCTTTTACAGGTCCACCACATATGAAAGAACGTTCTCTCAACCTCATTTCACCTCCAGCACTTTCTGGGGGAGTCTATCCCACTGTCCAACAGCTGTCAGCATGTTCTTCCTGATGTTGAGTCAAGAAACTCCTTTTTTTGTAGTGTATTATGGAGTTGTTTTGTAGGAAGAGCTTCCAAGAAAATAGATTCTGCAGCCTTCCATTGCTGAGGTGCTTTGCCACATTCTGACGGGTCCTTTGCAGAACATGTGCTCTCGGCCTAGAAGGACATACATAGAAAACTATTTTCTTTTCAGTACCAAACAGTGCAGGTATGTATATATCCAGTGATGTGAGAAGTTCAGGCAATTGCCTTCACAGAGATTTATTGCTCCAGCAAATTAGCAGCGAGGAAATGGCTTGGAACATCACACTTCAAGAACGCTGGGCCAAGAGAGGGAGTTAATGGTACACATTCCTCTGCCGCGGTTTGTTTGCAAAGATTAATCTAAGGGAGATGTGGATTTATCAGACCCTAAACAGATAAATAAAATATGCTGCAAGCAATAAAACAAATAAGGTGGAATGCAGGAGGGGCACGTCAGGATTTGGCCCAAGTTATAAAGTTATAAATTTCAGCTGGAGGGAGTTAAACGCATCTGTAACACTCTCCTTCTTGAAATCAGCGGAACGTGAACATGGTTGTAGGAGATGCCACCTCAAGTGGATGGGAAATTGGGTTCTGCAAATATAGTCTGTGTCCAGTGAAGATACCAGATTGGAATCTGTTTTACTTGTGAGTGAATAATCAGGAGAGTGACAGGGGGTGATCCCTCTCGTAAGATCTTAGAATCATAGAATCATAGAGTTGGAAGAGACCACAAGGGCCATCCAGTCCAACCCCCTGCCAAGCAGGAAACACCACCAAAGCATTCCTGACAGGTGGCTGTCAAGCCTCTGCTTAAAGACCTCCAAAGAAGGAGACTCCACCACACTCCTTGGCAGCAAATTCCACTGTCGAACAGCTCTTACTGTCAGGAAGTTCTTCTTAATGTTTAGGTGGAATCTTCTTTCTTGTAGTTTGAATCCATTGCTCCGTGTCCGCTTCTCTGGAGCAGCAGAAAACAACCTTTCTCCCTCCTCTATATGACATCCTTTTATATATTTGAATATGGCTATCCTATCACCCCTTAACCTTCTCTTCTCCAGGCTAAACATACCCAGCTCCCTAGGCCGTTCCTCATAAGGCATCGTTTCCAGGCCTTTGACCATTTTGGTTGCCCTCCTCTGGACACGTTCCAGCTTGTCAGTATCCTTCTTGAACTGTGGTGCCCAGAACTGGACACAGTATTCCAGGTGAGGTCTGACCAGAGCGGAATACAGTGCTACTATTACTTCCCTTGATCTAGATGCTAGACTCCTATTGATGCAGCCCAGAATTGCATTGGCTTTTTTAGCTGCTGCATCACACTGTTGACTCATGTCAAGTTTGTGGTCTACCAAGACTCCTAGATCCTTTTCACATGTACTGCTCTCAAGCCAGGTGTCACCCATCCTGTATTTGTGCCTTTCCTTTTTTTTTTGCCCAAGTGTAGTACTTTACATTTCTCCCTTGAGAAGAGCTCTGCTGGATCAGGCCAAAGACCTATCTAGGCCAGCCTCCTATTCTCACAGAAATCAATCAGAGGCCCATGGGAAGCCCACAAGCAGGAATTGAGTGGAATTGAGGAATTGAAGAATTGAGTGTAACAGCACTTTCCCCACATGCAATTCATCCAGGAAGTGGTATTCAGGGGAATGTGGCCTTTAGGCCTGGGTGATGTGTTGATACATCACCGAGGACTGGTTTGAGGGCTAAAGTGCGATGGGGCCTTCACTCAGTAGTATATCGCAGGCGGGGCTTGCCTATGCTTGACTCCCTCTGCTGCCAGCACCCGGTGTCAGGAAGCGTCCTACTCACAAGTAGGACCGTGGCAGAGACACAGGCCCGACTGGCATGTTCCCTCCTTCCTGGGCGATCGTTCGGGAGCTTCTTAGGTATTCCTCAGCCCAAACATCACAGCGACTGATGCCAGAAGACATCAGCACACTAACGGATCTGCAGAGTTTGCTTAGCTTGCGTCACAGAACCTCAGCAACTCAGCATGCTGGCTAATCTACTTTATTTACATATAAACACACACGGAGCACTTCGACATGGCTCCCTCTCCCTCTCTAATCAGGCAGCAAAGAGAAAGAACAAAGGACAATAATCCCACTTCAGGGAACACAGTAAGACAAACATCCTGTCTTCGCCACATCCCATTCCTGTGGAATCAAAACACATACCCAGTCATGTGGTAGACAACAAACCCATGACTCCACACGGGGTATGAATCTCCAACACCCGGCGCATGGAGGGAGGTGGTGGCAGTGCTCCCCCTGCCAAAACACAACAACCAATTCAAAGTGTTGGTGTTGGCCTTTAAAGCTCTTAACCGGCCTCAGCCCTGTATACCTGAAGGAACATCTCCACCCCCATCATCCATCCCAAACACTGAGGTCTAGCTCTGAGAGCCTTTTGGCGGATCCGTCACTAAGAAATGAAGCTACAGGGAACCAGGCACAGGGCCTTCTTGGCAGTGGCACCCACCCTGTGGAACGCTCTCCCATCAGATGTCAAGGAGATAAAGAACTACACAACTTTTAGAAGACATCTGAAGGCAGCTCAGTACTGGGATGTTTGATGCTATATTATGTTTTTATATCTGCTGGAAACCGCCCAGAATGGCTGGGTCAACTGAGCCAAATGGGCAGGGTATAAATAATAAAATTATTATTGTTGTTGTTTAGTCGTTTAGTCGAGTCCGACTCTTCGTGACCCCCTGGACCAGAGCACGCCAGGCACTCCTGTCTTCCACTGCCTCCCGCAGTTTGGTCAGACTCATGTTAGTAGCTTCGAGAACACTGTCCAACCATCCCATCCTCTGTCGTCCCCTTCTCCTTGTGCCCTCCATCTTTCCCAACATCAGGGTCTTTTCCAGGGAGTCTTCTCTTCTCATGAGGTGGCCAAAGTCTTGGAGCCTCAGCTTCAGGATCTGTCCTTCTATTGAGCACTCAGGGCTGATTTCTTTAAGAATGGATAGGTTTGATCTTCTTGCAGTCCATGGGACTCTCAAGAGTCTCCTCCAGCACCATAGTTCAAAAGCATCAATTCTTCGGCGATCAGCCTTCTTTATGGTCCAGCTCTCACTTCCATACATCACTACTGGGAAAACCATAGCTTTAACTATACGGACCTTTGTTGGCAAGGTGATTATTACTATTATTATTAATAATAATAGCCCTGGAGCCAGGACTGAATGTGTGAAGCATCCCAAGATGTGTTTCAAGTGGCCCAGAGTCGACAACCTTGAGCCAGAAGTTTGTGTGGGGTGCAGGCACCCTTCTTGAAAGGATTACATCTGGCAGAGGGACGGAGCCATGCGCGTGTTGACGCGACTGTAAAACCCATCTTGGATTTATGGCCGGCTGCAGATGCCTTGCATCTGGCGCGTGAATAAGCTAACAGAGATGTACTTCAACTTTGGGAGAGTTCATTCACATAAAGTGCATGGCTGGCTAATAAAAGAAAAATGTCTTATTTATGACAGCCCCCCAAACAGGCTGTTCTTGAAGGTACACTGCATCAAGATCCCACAGTAAATTTAACGAGGGGGATAAGCTGCTTTCTGCTTTGAGAAGGGTGGGAGGGGGGCTGGGCCGGGCCTGCTGAGGGTTTAAAGAAGGCAGGATATGGCAGGCGGCCAAATTACACTGTCCTGGGGAAGGAGCCTAAGGACATAAGGACAGCCTGGCAGCTTCAGGTGCAGGATTCATCCCACACAGCGGGGAGGGGAGGGTTATTGTTTCGTTTATGATTATGTTTTTGTATCTTTGTCCATGTCTGCTGCAAACCGACCTGTGGTCCTTGGATGAAGGGCAGTATATAAATTTAACAAACACCCGAACTTTCTGGCTCCTGGGATGCCCACAAGCAGGGCATGATCACCATTGCATACCCCTGAGTAACAGGTACATTGAGGTATACTGCCTCTGACCATGGAGGTTCTTATAGCCTTTCATGGTGAAATAAACAGAAATCTGCTCTTATTGGGTACACAAGAGCCGTTTCAGGTTCTCCATCGGTAGGAGTAAATTACAGAGGCCAACCAGAGAAAAATTGAGAAGCAAAATCTTTATTATATCTGTTGCAAACAGGGCCCTCACTCCCAAAATGGAGGAGGGAGGAGGAACCCCGAACAATGGTGTGCCAGCTCCTATATAGACTTTTGAAATTCCCCCCCCCTTCCGCTCAAGACCACCCCCTATACATCATACATACATCACAAAAGGGGTGTAACCCAGGACCCCCTCCCAGATACATCACAGTTACATCATGAAAGGGGAGGTCTGGTAGCAGTAATCCGAGCATCCTTGACCCTCCCCATGCCTCCTCTTGCCCTCCACCAAAAACCCATCAAGTAAAATAAAAGAGATATTTACATTTCCCTGTTTCCCAGCCAAGTTAATCACACCCTTTTGTCTGGCACTCAGGTATCAGGAAGCCAGGAATTATCACTGAGACAATCACCTCCTCCTTCCTTGCAGAGAAATACTGGTCAGCTGGGAGTCAAAATGGAGACAGGCCTGTGGCCTGTCTTCAGACATGTGGCCTTGTTTGCTTGGAACACTTATGAACATTTATTATATATATATATAAGACCTTAAAATTCTTACAACAATGGCTAATAAGCACTGCTTAAAAACCTCAAATGAAGGAAAGTCTACCACCTCTCATGGGAGTCCATCCCACTGTCGAACAGCTCTTACTGTCCTAAAGTTCTTCCTGATGTTTAGTCAGAATCTCCTTTCTTGTAACTTGAAGCCAACGGTTCAAGTTCTACCCTCCAAAGCAGAAATAAACACGCTTGCTGCATCATCCATGTGACAGCCCTCGGGAAACCACTGAGCCTCTTGGGCATGCCGATCAGAAGGTCGGCGGTTTGAATCCCCATGATGGGGTGAGCTCCTGTTGCTCTGTCCCAGCTCCTGCCAACCTAGCAGTTCAAAAGCACACCAGTGCAAGTAGATAAATAGGTATCACTGAGGTGGGGAGGTAAACGGCGTTTTCGTGCACTCTGGTTTCCGTCAGTGTTCCATTGCGCCAGTAGCGGTCTAGTCATGCTGGCCACATGACCCAGAAAGCTGTCTGTGGACAAACACCGGCTCCCTCGGCCTGAAAGCGAGATGAGTGCCACAACCCCATAGTCGCCTTTGACTGGACTTAACCTTTTACTTGAAGATGGCTATTGTACCTCCTCTCAGTCTCCTCCTCCCCTGGTCTAAACACACCCAACTCCCTCAACAATTCCCCACAAGGCTTGCTTTCCAGACCCTTGATCATCTGACTCACTCTCCTCTGCACACCTTCAAGCTTATTAATATTTCTCTTAAATTGTGGTGCCCAGAACTGGACACAGGACTCCTGGTGGAGTCATCACAACATCTCGTAGCATTAAATTCCTCAAATTGCATGGGCAGCATGAAAATGATTTACAGATGGTACTTGACCCCAGTGAAGCTAGCAAAAATCTATCATTTGCAGGACAATAAATGTTGGAAATGTGGCAACATGGAAGGAACTTTCTACCATATGTGGTGGACCTGTCCAAGGTTGAAGGCCTTCTGGGAGATGATATATAATGAATTGAAGAAGGTGTTTAAAAGCACCTTTCTGAAGAAACCAGAGGCCTTCCTCCTTGGAATGGCACACCAAGTATTACCAAAAGAAGACCACACGCTGTTTATGTATGCCACTACGGCAGCAAGAATTCTTGTTGCAAAATACTGGAAGACTAAGGACTTACCGACATTGGAAGAATGGCAGATGAAAATGATGGACTATATGGGAACCGCTGAACTGACCGGGCGAATCCGCGACCAGAGGGACGATGCAGTGGAAAAAGAGTGGAGAAAGTTTAAAGACTATCTTAAAAAATATTATAAAGTACAGAATTAAAATAAATAGAAATGTCAATGTATAAAATTAGTTTATAAAGATTGGAATAGTAAATAGTATGGTAGATATACTGTATGAATAAGTGTCAAGTATTATTGAATTTAAGTTTCTTTTTTATTAATAGTTGTTAGGAAATATAAGGTTACTGAAAAAAGATTCTGGAAGTTATGTTAGATTTAAAGAATGTAAGTAAAATAAGATAAAATGCAATAGAAATGAAAAGAGAGGAATATAGAGAAATTGCTGGTAGACAACAGATTAGGAGAATTGACACAGAGGGACAGGATGGAGGAAGTCAGGAAAATGTTAAGGAAATAGGATAAGAATATATATGATAATTGTGTAGTGCAGTGTAGTGTAGTGTTTTAGTTTTAGTATTGTATAGGTGTATGTGTATGTGTTTTAATGTTTGATTGTATGTTGGTTTATTTTGTGTTATAAAATAAAAATATTATATAAAAAAAAAACAACAAATTGCATGGGCAGCTGCCCTTGACCAAGAGATAATTCGTCCACCTAGCTCAGCATTGTTGACATGGGTTGACAGCAGCAGAAGTCCTCCCCATCCTTACATGGAGTGTTGGTGCTGACCTTTAAACCCTAAACGGCCTCGGTCCAGTATATCTGAAGGACCGTCTCCACCCCCATCGTTCTGCCCGGACACTGAGGTCCAGCTCCGAGGGCCTTCTGGCAGTTCCCTCACTGCGAGAAGCAAAGCTACAGGGGACCAGGCAGAGGGCCTTCTCGGTAGTGGCGCCCGCCCTGTGGAAAACCCTCCCGTCAGAGGTCAAAGGGATCAACAACTATATGACCTTTAGAAAATACCTGAAGGCAGCCCTCCTTAGGGAAGCTTTTAATGTTTAATAATAATAATAATTTATTATTTATACCCCGCCCATCTTGCTGGGTCTCCCCAGCCACTCTGGGCGGCTTCCAAAAGAACATTAAAACACAATAATCTACCGTATTAAATGTTTAATAGATTACTGCATGTTAATGTTCTGTTGGAAGCTGCCCAGAGTGGCTGGGGAGACCCAGCCAGATGGGCAGGATATAAATAAATTATGATGAGGATGATGATGATGTTGGAGAATGAACATCTCTTGCATGCATGAGTTCTTAAATTCCTGAGTATAGCAGGGAGCCAGACTAGATCCCATGCAACAACAAATTGATGATTTGGACTATTTACTCTAACCCATCCAAATTTTTCAGAGCATGTTTGCTCATAAATAAATCCCATTGCTTTCACGTTGGCCTGGATTTTGAAAGCCACTTCCGCCCGTGAGCTGGAAGTGGGAGTTGCGGGCGTCACGACGCGAAGGGGCTGAGAGCTCAGTCCCTGTGCGATTGGTGGAATTCCAGCTCGCGGGCCGACCAATCGGGCCGGCCGAGGGGGCGTGTCTTGCTTCTTTTAAACAAGAGGCGGGCGGGAATTCTCTCTCTTTAGCCCTGCTACCCAGCCGCGTCGGTTCAGGGTTCGCAGCATCGCCTTTTTTCTCCCTGTTTTACAAGGAGCTGGAAATCGCTAACCTTGCCACGTGTTCCAGAATCGGCTGTGGAGCGGCTGGCGGCTGCTTCTCTCCCTGCCTGCCAGGGGCTGCAGCATCTGGATCCCTAAAGCTATCTGCCCTTCGTCTCCAGCTTCTCAGGGGCTGCAACATCTGGATCGCTAAAGGTAGATAGCCGTGTTGGTCTGCAATAGTCAAAACAAATAAAAAAATTCCTTCCAGTAGCACCTTAGAGACCAACTAAGTTGGTTCTTGGTATGAGCTTTCGTGTGTATCTGAAGAAGTGTGCATGCACACGAAAGCTCATGCCAAGAACAAATTAAAAATTTTTAATTTTGTTTTGGATCACTAAAACTACCTGCCCTTTGTCTCCAGCTTCTCAGGGGCTGCAGCATCTGGATTGCTAAAGTTACCTGCCCTTCGTCTCCAGCTTCTCAGGGGCTGCAGCATCTGGATCCCTAAAGCCACCTGCCCTTTGTCTCCAGCTTCTCAGGACTTCTGCGTTCTTCCCTTATTTTGGCTCCACGCGAACCACGTGCTGCCCGCCTGCCAGGAAAACAGCCGGAGAGCTGTGTTGCCGCTGCTCAGCTGTCCGCCTGCAAGGAGCTCGCCCCGGGATAGCTGGGGGGCGACTGATATTTCTGCATTTCTGTGTTTTTGGGAGGGGTGCGTTTGTTTGACCTTTGTTGTTCCCCCGGTCTCGCTAGCGTGGTTTTAGGCAGATTCCCCCTTTTAGTTTGGAATATTTCCTGGTCATTTTGTTCTCTCTCTCTCCCCCCCCCCCGTCTCGCTAGCGTGGTCTGAGGCTAATTCCTCCTTTTATCCTGAGTATTTTCTGCTCGGTGAGCAGGTTTTTTTAAAAAGGGTCCCTGCCCTCCTTTCCCCTCCTTGCAGCTGCCGTTGTAGGGGCCACGCGGCTTAGCAGAGTCAGCCCCCTTTCCGTGGTCGCATTTTACCGGCAGCGTCCCTTCGCCGCTGCGTCAGTGTGTATTGTTACCGGTGCCTCTTCGGGGTGACCACGTGGTCTCCTGACGGCGGCCATTTTGAGTGAGGCAAGTCGGCAGCCATCTTAAGTGAGGCAAGTTCATTAAAAAATAAAAAAGGCCACCTGAAATCACACCATTTATTATAATCGGTGCATAATTCGTTACAAGCGGTCATCAACGTTAGGATTTAGCTGTACAGTAAATTCCTAGGCATTCTTATTGGACAAACGTTATTAATATAGTGTTATTGGTTCATTTCTAACGCGTGTCCTTGTAGCATTATTTAATTATATATATTAAATTAAATGATTTAATTATATATATTAAATTATATATATATAATTTATATATATATGGGTGTTTTGTTATATATATAATTATAATAATAATAATAATAATTAAATATTTTTTTTTTTTTTTTTTAAATCCATACCTCTTCAAGATCAATATCCCTGGCCGTGTAGTTTGTTTGCAATCCAACTTGATTATTATTACAGTGCATTCACCAATTTCATTTCGTTAGCCCAAAATAAATAAATATCTAATAAATAATAAATAAATAAATAAAAATTATAAATAAATAAATAAATAAATAAGCAATTAAAAATGCCTTCAAAGCGTAAGCAGACACAGCCATCCGTTCCTCTTCCGTGCTCTTCAGCTTCCTTATTCAATAGCTCCCAGTCTGGGCTAGACTCGGCTCAGCGCCGTCGGCCTCATACGCGGTCTTCATCTAGGTCTGGGACTCCCAATCTGGGACCCCGAGGTAATAGATCACGTTCCCCTAGTGTTAACCCTGTGATTTCTCAGAACAGCGTCCCGCGGGTTACGCAGAGCAGCCAGAGGGGGCCACCGGGGGACGCGGGTTCTGAAATGCTGGACGAGGAGGTTTTAGAGCAGCCAGGGAGCTCCGGCCAGCAGCCTGGGGGCGATGCGGAGCAGGGGAAGAAAAGGAAAGCAAAGAAGCACCACACCAAGAAGGCCAAGAGAAGCCGCCCGTCTGACACTGAGGAAGATTCAGATGGATCGCTTCCGCTCACTAGCGCCAGAGCAGCAATCACCGGAGCCGATCCCCGAACACCTGTGCAGCCTTGGGAGCGAACAGTCATAAAGGCAATATTGGTGACGGTGCCCAACTCCACCCTTTCTTCCATTGAAAAGGCTTGGGCAGACTTTACAGAGTTCAGGAAAAAATTGGCTGAGTTTAGGCCACAGGTTCCCCCTGCCCGGGATGATGTCCTGCAATATCTGGTTCATCTAAGACAGCTGGGTCACCCGGTTGAAACCCTTAACATTCAGTCCGCTGCGATCTCCATCTTCTGCAATGCCGCCTATTCCATTGACCCTTGCGAGGATTTTCTAGTCAAAAGTGCTCTAAAGGGCTGGGGCAGACTTGAGCGTATGGCAGATCCATAAACACCTGAGGAATATTTGTTGGTCCAAATTCGAGACCCGACTCTTTTCCATGGCATACCGTGTTTCCCCTTTTTAAAGACACCGTCTTATAACTTTTTCCCCTCAAAAAAACACAGGGTGGCTTCTTTTCAGGGGGTGTCTTGTTTTTATTATGTCAGTATGGTACGGTACAGCAATCTACTGGTAGTATTCACTGCCACACGTTGGGTCAACATTTTAAAAAATCCCCCCACCTCCAATATTTGAATTTAGCAATGCTTCAGAAGACCAAAAGAGGCTCAGATTAGAAATAGATGTTTAGTAGATAGGATAGGTTTAAGTATTTAGAAATTAAGATATAGAGAGTTTGCGAAATAAGTCTATAAAGAAAGATTAGGAGAATGTTAAGAAAAAATTGAGAATAATAAGGAGTAAAGAGGTAAAGGAACTAAGAAATTGGACAACTGCTAAAGAAGTAAGGCATGGAACTTTAATAAGGGAGGTTCAGAGGAAGTCAATCTGAGGTGATTTCAAGTGGACAAGAACAGAGGTTTAGATATATTTTTGTTTTGTTAGGTATGTGTTTTATGTGTTTAAAGTGTTTATGATTATAAAATGTGTGAGTGATATAAAAACCTGAAAAACCAATAAAATCTTTTTTTTTGGGGGGGGGGAATCCTTGCACCTCCAGCCAACAAATAGCAGTGGCTGGACAAGGAGGAGGGTGAGGCGATCCTTGGGGGAAAGGTAACTCAACGGGAGGGGGGAGGGCAAGGAGGAGGGGGAGGTGATCCTTGGGGGAAAGGTAACTCAACGGGAGGAGGGAGGGCAAGGAGGAGGGGGAGGTGATCCTTGGGGGAAAGGTGGGAGGGCAAGGAGGAGGGGGAGGCGATCCTTGGGGGAAAGGTAACTCAACGGGAGGGGGGAGGGCAAGGGGGAGGGGGAGGTGATCCTTGGGGGAAAGGTAACTCAACGGGAGGAGGGAGGGCAAGGAGGAGGGGGAGGTGATCCTTGGGGGAAAGGTGGGAGGGCAAGGAGGAGGGGGAGGCGATCCTTGGGGGAAAGGTAACTCAAC